>CM066036.1:277031304-278339246 GCA_033557465.1 Ichthyophis bannanicus | reverse complement strand
GACAGCCAAGAGAGTGTTTACAGCTACAGATGCAGATGTAACAGTACTGATGCGTCAGGTGCCTCTGTTTGTGAGGGAACACCAAATGGTGAACACATATAACAGGACAGTGTAGGCCTCCTGACTGTAGCACACCCATGTGCCATTGCTACATTGTGACAACTGTCCCGTGCAGCAGCGCAAATCAGGGTTCACATACACAGGCGGGACATATGTTTGATATGCAACGTGATAATGGCCCCATCCCACATAGGCTTTATCAACAGGTGTCCACACAGCATCATAGACGACATTATCGTGTACAGTGCCTCATACACACAGAGAGCACTATTTCCACACTGGACAGGATCAGATGTTCCTTTCCCCTGTTTTTGGGGGGCAACACGCCCCTGCGGTCACCTGAATGCCCACAACTAGGGTTGGCTGTGTGACATACAGCCAGAGTGGCGACGCTGTCCCGCACATGTATATTCCTAATGTACAGTCGTCTGAGGCGGATGGCCATTAGGGTCTATATGCCATATTACGTGTCCTTGCCATCAGCATTGTGGATGAGGCCATCAGGTGATGTGGCTGGGGGGACAGAAAGTGAAGTCCAAACTGTATGGCATCACACAGGTAACCTGTGATGAGGCCAAGTTGCGTTTTGGGGTCAGCAGCTACACAGGCAGACCCGGTATAGGTTCCCCTGACCCCAAACAGACACAATATCCCAAATCCCAAACCTACATCCCCAAAAGGAAACGTTAAGCTGCGACAGCAACAGACTATTCAGCACCCTCCTGACATTGCAGATCCAGACAGTTCACGTGAAAAAAACAGTTCACACTCACGGTAACATGCCCATTCAAACATGTATGTACAGTTGCGCTCATCCGCTGGGGAATACCTTGTGATGCCATGTGGCATGGTAGTCAGGTCGATGAACAGCAGTCTCATACAGGTCCAGCATGTGAGCAATGGCTGTATGGACAGGTCAGGTTGTGCTCACCTTCCCCTGGCGTCCACAATAGCCTATAGACGGCAGACACACATTCCATATTTTGACCCACCACACCCACTACAGATGCTATACATTGGCCCTGGCAAAGGCACATTCCATGACATGACCAGGGATACGTAAGTTTGTGTGCCAAATGCAACTGCTAGCTCACCCTCTGTGCTGTGCGACGCAGGGGCTGGTATACATCCAGGGACATCTGGCCTGTGGCTTGGTGTGAGCAGACTGCTCATTCGCCCACTAGGGATTCCGTCCTCCCTCTTGACATATCTCACAGACACATGCCCTCTTTCCCCTGAGGGATCATACATAGGTGACGTGTGTTGTAACGTGAGTCCTCACATCATTCCATTCCTAGGCCGTGGAAAATGTTTTGCCCCATGCCCGTGGTTTGGACGGTTGGTCTCCAAGTGACAGCTGTAGTACCTGGGATCCTCACACATTTCATTCCCCCCCTCTGACCCTGCTACTTGCATTGTAGGTTTGGGTTATCCACCTCGGGATACCAAGATGTCTGAGCCCTGCATTGCTGTATCCACTACTGGACTACGCAGCATCCCTGTGTCATAGTGCTCACCAGGCTCTTGCCTCCACAGCACATTGTCTCGTGGTTGGTGTATGCCCTGGGCTACCCTCACCTGTCGACTGCCACAGTTGAGATGCCTGCCATGTTGCCGCCCTCACAGTGTACACCTTCTTTCACCCTACCGTGTTTGTGGCGACTGGGTGTGCCTGTAGGCTAGCATTGGATGTTTTTGTTTGTGAGCTATGTTTCCTTTGGGATGTATGCTTAGGTGAGCCATCCCCCATGTACGGGTACACCCTTTGTCCTCTTTCCTACCCAGGGCTGTGTGTCAGCAGGAGCAATGCAATATGCAACACTGCTGTGTGCATTTGGATGGATGCTAATATTGCACCGTGGAACAACACATGTCAATAGGGCCCGTGATGTGTTGTGACCCGCTTCACACCTCACTCCTGCCTTGCCTGCTGCCAGGGCACAATCAGGGATGGCCCACTCCCCTATATCCAGGGCTGAACACACTTATCTGAGGCCTGTCACTAGCATTTGCATGCCTAGCATACCCCTGTACATGTACGTCTGGAGTCTGGGACCCTGTGCAGCAGCATGACTACATCACCATGGCCCTTGAGGGCACACAACATGGGCCCCAAGGTGTACATGCACTGTTTTCTGCCCACTGGGGTCACCCCCGGGAGGGGTTGGTGTTGTGAGAGAACCTTAGCTGTCACCCACATGTGGGAGTGTTGGGTCAGCCCTGGGTATGTTCTGGGAACCGCTGTTCACACCCCATCGCACATTGTCATGAGCACTGCACTGGTCACATGGCCGGTGTGTGTGTGTCCATCTGCTCGACCCCAACGTTCCCTGCCTGTATGCATCCCATATCTCCTACTCATTGTGTATCCCCTGGTGTTGTTGCAGTCAGTCGCACACCCTCCAGCCACCCACACAATGTACACTTATCTGCTGTCTGTCTCTAATAGTACTGGTACATCTGATGGACGTTGTCTAGTTCTTGCACAGACAGTGTATCCGTGTGTCTGTGTCTCACAGCACATTTTCAGACGGCTGCCTAGTGTGTGAACTTACACAATCTTGATGATGCATATATTCATATGATACATGAAAGGTATTGTGGGTAATGTAGTTCATTAACCACAAACACAGCCGGAGACAATACCTTTGTTGTGAAACCAGTGGTAAAGCCAATAACCAACGTCTTTTATTGATGGGGTTTAATTCACCCAGCACAAGTATGCTTGGTAGCATATAAATGAGGTTACTTGCTTGCAGTATTTATTTATTTTTTATTTTTTATTTTATTTTATTTTTTTTTTAAATTCTTTATTTATCAGTTTCCAAACTTAACAATCATAACATAACATAACATAACAATCAGGCATATACTTCCTAAACATAACTGGCAAGCCAGACAAGTTGACAGTCACCATTTCTGTTTTAAGCGAAGCGTCCATGGGGAGAGGGAGGGGGGGAGGACCACGAGTGCCTTACCTCCGTAACGTCAGGTTCCTCTATATTAGATAGGGCCTATTTCACATGAGGGCGTCCCATTTGTTTAGTAGGTTTCTGGAGACCTGGTTCTGCTTAACATACGCGATCTCACAGGAGTGATGGTAACAGACCAAGCTCCACCAGTATTCCACATTTAACATGCTGAAAGTTTTCCAGTGACTCAGAATGGCCTTTAGTGCCAAACTCAGCATTAGGTCGAAGAGAGGGTGGTGCTCCTTTTTTAGATCAGGAATACCCGCCAGGGATTTATAAATAACAATCCTGAATGTTAATGGGGTGTTCATCCGGAATAGCTGCTGTAGCCGCCGCCATACCCTTTGCCAATAGGTCGTCAAATAAGGGCAGTAATACAGCATATGCGCGAATGTCCGCACCGCAGCACCACAAGACCAACATTGATCATCCTCCTGCGCCTGCCACTTGGCCGTCTTCACTGGGGTCAGGTATGCGCGATGTGCAAGGAAATACAACATCTGTGTGAGAGAGGCAGCTCTCGATATCCGTATCTGAGATCCCCAGAAGGAATTCCACGTTTCCGATGTGGGGAGGGGCCCCACCTCGGTTTCCCATACCAATTGAGCCCCTTTGGGACTGCGACTATCCGCATTTCGGAGGAGTTCGACGAACTTCGATATTAGTTGAGTTCCCATTCGAAGTTCCTGCATCCGATGATAGATTGGTCGTCCACTGTCCAAGTGTAGGGGTGTAACCCCAGCCTTGCTCAAACAGTGGCGCAACTGACCCCACTGAAAGAAGCATCTGTATGGTAGTTGAAACTCCTGCTGCAACTCTGGGAAGGATTTAAACTTCTGTCCATTGATCAGCTGTCCCAATTGTAGAATACCTTGATGTATCCAGGTGGTCCACGCTATGCATCTCCCTCCTATTTGAAAGCGCGAGTTGAGCCATATTGGAGTAGCACTTGTAAAAATCTGCCCATCCTCAAGGAGTGGCACAACATGTTTGAAGGCTTGCTGGGTGGCCTTCAGGATCGGATTACTTATCTCCACATGCGTCACTGCCGCCCCTATGCGCAGGTGTAGTGGAAGCGGTTCACTGGCAACTTCTTCTACTACCAACCAACTGGGGGCTCCCTGGATCTTTGACTCCTCCGCCCACCAGGAGCCCTGTTTTAGCAGAGCCGAAACATGATACCAGTAGAAGTCTGGAAAATGTACTCCGCCCTGTTTTTTAGGGAGCTTCAGTTTCCACGCCGCGATCCGAGGCGTCTTCTTCGCCCATAGGAAGGCCAACAACTTTCTCTCTAAATCAATATAGAATTTCTTATCAAATAGTACCGGTATCATACTTAAGATATAAGTTATCTTGGGAACTATGACCATTTTAATGGTTTCCAGTCTGCCCCACCAGGTTAAATTCAATGGTGACCATTTATGAATATAATCTTGAAGTATCTCGGTGCAGCGGTGTACATTAAGGGAGACCGTGTCATGTAAGTTGGTACCGTAAGTAACTCCCAGGTACTTGAAAGATGTTTTTTCAATTTGAAACGAGTACCTTCGAAGATCCTCTTCTAAGACTGTGGCCGTGAGAGGAATGCTGATAGTTTTGTTTAAATTTAGCTTGTAGCCTGAGATAGTAGAGTATTCCTCGATAGTCTTTAGGGCAGCATCCACTGAATTGATATCTAGAAATAGCAGCAAGTCATCAGCATAGGCCGATACTTTACAATGGTACCCCTCCAGTTGCATTCCAGAGATGTTGGGCAGCTGCCGGATTTTGAGAATCAAAGGTTCCAAGGCGATGTTAAATAGCAGAGGTGATAGGGGACACCCCTGCCGGGTTCCCCTTGTGAGCTGGAACTCCGATGAAAGAGCATTATTCGCAGCTACACGAGCAGTCGGCTTGGTGTACAGCAGTTGGACACTCTTCTGGAAACTGTCGGGCACCCCCATCCAGCGCATGACTTGAAATAAGTAGGGAAGCTCAACCCTATCAAAGGCCTTTTCTGCGTCGAGCGCTAGGCCCATTATAGGTCGGACCTCCTGCTGCGCCTTCCGGAGAACATGGGCCAGCAGGCACCCGTTATCTACGGTGGATCTCCCGGGCATGAATCCGCATTGGTCTGGATGGATTAACGTCTCCAGAACTTGGGATAGCCGACTAGCCAAGATCTTAGCATAGATCTTATAATCTGCATTTAATAAAGATATAGGTCTATAATTCTCAACTCTTTGAGGGTCTCTCCCCGGCTTGGGGTGTATGACTATCGTCGCAGCTGCCAGTGCACCAACTGTTGGGCATTCATCTTTAACCCCGCTATAGTAGAGCATTAACTCCGGTATCAGTTGTTCCGAGAAGGCCTCGTAAAATTCCACTGGCAGCCCATCTGGGCCACTGGCCTTCCCTTTGGCTAATTGTTTGATAGCAGTGCGTATCTCCTTACTCGAGATAGGGGCTTCAAGACACTGTTGCTGCTGTCTCGTGAGGCAGGGGCCGTCTATGGAGGAGACAAAGTCTAAAAAGGCTGACTCATCACATTCAACTTCAGACTGATAGAGTTTGGAGTAAAAGGCTTCGCACAGCGTTAGAATTTCATCATCTGCCACCTGTAATGTTCCGGCAGAGTCTTTCAGCCCTGCTATCCGGGTCGCCGCACGCCTGGTTTTTAAGGAATTCGCTAGCAGCGAGCTAGCCCGGTTACTTTCATGGTAGTACCGCCCCTGCTGAGCTCTAAGGGACTCGCTGACTTCATTATGTAGGATATTGTTGTACTGGAGCCGAAGCTTCTGAAGTCTAAGGAGAACCGTCGGGTCAGCCCATTTCGCAAGGAGCCGTTCGCCCGCTCGTATTTCAACTTCAAGTTCCATCCTTTTCTTCTCGTCAGCCTTACTTGTACGTATTTTATATGAAGTCATGTGCCCACGAATATTGGCTTTGAAAGCCTCCCACCAGGCCCACGTCGGGGTGTCTCCATACTTATTGATAGCAAAATACTCAGTGATAGCTTTCTTTATAGAAATTTGAAAATCCTCTTCAGCCAGCCAGCGTTTCTCAAAGAACCAGCGCACCTGGGACTTTTTAACAGGGCCCTCAGTAAGATCCAAGAGGACCGCTGAGTGATCCGAGACTGTCCTGGGTAGCATGCTAGTATCCACAATCTGAGGTAGTAGTGTTTTAGAAATGAGGAAGTAGTCGATCCGGGTTTGCGAGTTGTGGGGCAGAGAATAATAGGAGTATTCTTTGTCATTAGGAGAGAAGAGTCTCCAGGGATCTACCAGCCCAAGTAGTTCCATCATGTTCAATAATTTCCTGGAGGATTGAGGCTTATGTTGTGCCTTATAGGGAGTTCTATCTAAGAATGGATCTTGTATGAGATTAAAATCTCCCCCTAGAATTATGTGTGAGGATCCAGCGGCTATTAATTCCTGAGTGACAGTGACGAAGAATTGCGGGTCATCAATATTGGGACCATATATCGTCATGAAGGTGAAGGTTTCACCTCTAAGCCGCGCTGTTATCTTTGCCCACCGGCCTGCAGGGTCAATTTTGGGCTCTTGTATTTCAACAGGGAGGGTTTTCTTAAACAGCACAATAACCCCACCCTTTTTTTTATGAGCGGGTGCGGACAGAGCGTTCTGATAGATCCCATCAGCCACTTTATGAGATTCGGGAAGAGAAAGGTGGGTCTCCTGCAGATATACTACATCTGCTTTTTGATGTTTACAATAGGTTAAGATTTTCTTCCTCTTTACAGGGTTAATGATTCCTTGGACATTCAGGGACAATACCCTCAGTTGGCAATTAGCCATAATTTGCCCTAGAGAGGCTCGGGAGGGTGGCACTCGCAGTCATCTGCCCCAAATGGGAAAAAGGAACAATGCTTCTAGGGTCTAGACATATACAACCCGACTGTTTAATGCCAATAACTACGTTAACTTGCATAGTGAAGCCCAAGCCGCCCATCTTGGCCCAACCATCCCCCTCTCTAAACATCATACCTACATTCTGCGAGCTATATTAAGGTGACAGAGTTTCAGCACTTACACTAAGGAGAAGCTCACCATAGAGGCTAATCGATGAAAAAACTGAGCAGCAACATTTATAGGAGCTCCAACGACATGTCTATTCACTACAATACAGATACACTAAGAATAAAAGCAGGATAATACAGGATATTGAACAACCTTTACACTTCCTTTTTAACTATCTCCTACCACAGGGAAGTTTAGAGGGCGATCCCAATGTCTCTTAATCATTCAGGACCCAACTTCCATTTGGACTCGCTCTTGTAGGTATGCGCGAAGTGCCGGGCCATCTGAGAAGGTTTTGGTAACATTATTGAGGGTAACCCGCATGTTCGCGGGGTAGAAAAGTCCAAATCTTGCTTGCAATTGCTGCATCATAGGCCTGCAAGCTAGGAGCTCCTTACGACGCTGAACCGTTTGCTTGCTCAGGTCCGGGAAGAAGGAGATCCTCTGGCCCTCAAGTTGCAAATTTTGCCGACGCTTCGCCGCTTGCATGATCTGAAGCACATGCTGATAGCGGAGCACTTTTATGACAAACGGACGAGGTCGCTGGGTATGAGAAGACGGATGCGATGGGACACGGTGGGCCCTTTCCAGTTCCAGGGGCCGCTCGAAGGCAGTCTCCAGGAGCTCTGGTATTAATTTCTCCAGGTATTTAATGGGGTCTGACCCTTCTCGGCCTTCTGGTATCCCCACAATGCGCACATTGCTTCTCCTGGCCCGGTTGGATTGGTCCTCAATTTGCCCTTCAAGGGCCGTTACCCGTTTCGTCAGCGGGCCTATCCGCGCTATCTCAGCTGATTGCCTATCCACCTCGGCTTCAACATCGCTTAAGCGCTTGGTTAAGTCCCCTAGTCTCTCTTTTACTTCCTGTAGGTCTTCTTGAACTTGCGCCAGTGTCCCTGAGTTGGTGGTTATAATGTCCTTAACTGTGCGCAACTCTTGCAGTATTTCTCTTACCCCGTCCGTGGGAAGCTTCTCGGGCGCCATTTTTTGAGGGGAAGGCAGATCCTGCTTAGCCCGCTTATTCGACTGACCCGCCGCCTGCGGGAAGTCCAATCGGGCCGGCTTCAACGCCGACATGTCTCAGCGTGCCCCGAAGAAGAAGGCTGATGTTGGAGGGACCTTCCGTCACCAAAATAAGCTCCGGATTCTGCGTTTACAGGAGGGAGCCTCAAACTAAGCGGCCATCTTCCCTGCTTGCAGTATTTAAATTGATAACATAAAGTCACAAATCAACTCATGAAAACAACCTTCAACCTGTCAGGCAATTAGCTAATGTTTTCCTAGCAAAGAATTACCAAATGAAAGGTCACAAATAATGAATAAACCTTGCTGCTTAGGTTAACCTCTGCTTATGTCCCACACAGATCCTGCAGTGATTCTCTCCTTGCTCACACACACAATTAGGTGCAGCTTTCATTAATATCAATTCCCCAGCTGAAAACCTTCAGCTGGCTGGCTGATACTGTGTGAGGCCATATCCTGCTTTAGGAACTGTTCGTAGTGCAATAAAGAACAAGGTTAGGTTTCTTTGTGATGGCTGATGTGTTTCCTCACAGAGAGCTAGCAATAGCACTTGGATAGAGAACAGTCCATGTAATCAATAGTTTCATCTGCTGTGATTTCCCCTTCATCAATAAGCATAGGGTGACTATCATAAATTAGCACAGATGAGTCTTTCAGTAGGGAACTATCAAGAGAATGCTCATTGCCCTGCTGCCATTCACTATTAGAGATAGGGTCGGGATCAGTGTTCATACCTGAACCGCCCTTGCTGCCATGGTTCCTCTCTGTATAGCCTGGCCAGTATGTACTCCAGTTCTTATGTCCAGCCTTCCAATCTTTATCCCTGGACACTGGATCTCCTCTCACATACCTTCTGGCATAGGTCTTAAGGTCCCTTCCACGTGCAGTCTTCTCTCTCACCAGTAGCCACAGGTGATTCCTATCTCTGCCACTCCATTCCTCTGGGTGACCCCAGTCCAATGGTCTCTGCTGGCACTTGGAATACCTCCCAGTATAGGTACTGCCTTGGACTCTCCTAGATCTCTCAATGGCCTTTCTGCTCTTCCTTCCAGAGGGTTTCCTTCCTTCTCTATCCGTTTGGCTTGGCTTCTGCTTCTACAGGTGATGTTGGAACCTGTAGCCCTTGCTGTAGCTGGGCTGGAGCTTGTAGCTGGGCTGTAGCTTGTAGCTGGACTGGAGCTTGTAGGTCTTGCTGTAGCTGCTATCTGTAGAATAAGCTCTATTGTTATTCTGTCTTGATGTGTGCTCCTCCCTATCACAGCGCAGCTGTGCTGAATCAGGCCCTGCCCTTTGAGATGAGTGCCTAGGGATTACCTCATAGCTCTCTTGATTGAACACATGTATTCTCACTTCAGCCCCCCTCATGGCTGCTGGACACCTGGTGCATTCTGGGACTGGTAGTCTTTTATGTGTGAGCTATGTGTTTTTACCTCTACCAGAACTGACAGGATTCTTGTTCAGAGTCACATCACCCTTTCTATAACTCCTACCTGAGCCATGATAGGCTTCCTTAGCAAAACGTACATGGTGTATGTCCTGTGTGTGGCCATGGACGACACCTTTGTATAATGTTTCCATACATCAAAATATGTATCTCAGTAGTACAGTTTGTACCATGCAAAGGGTATTTGTGTGATATGTTTTGCCTAGTTCTGCTTGACAATTGTACCCGCCACAGGTAACTCAATGACCACCATCTCTTCCCCACACAGGCATTCATCAGGAACTTGCAGCTATACGGCACAATGGAGAAAGCCTCATACAGGAGGTGGTGCTTCTGCGCCAACACATCCAAGATATGCCTTTTGGGAGGATGTGTGTGGCCATGGAGTGCATCCAAGCTGCCCTGGAAAGGATGGCACCACCGCCCCTGCCGCCCACACACCGCCACCACCACCACCACCCACACCCCCGCCACAGGCACAAGATGACCGTGTGGGGCCAGCTGCAGGGGAACGTATTTTGCAGCGTGCCAGACGTGAGAGGCAGCGCCGTCGCCAATAGTGCAATACCTATTACTGTAACATTGCATACATATAAAGTCTCCGTCCAATGTTTCTCTCCTTTTTATAGCATAGTTTGTGTGCACATGCATGCCCTGACCATGACCTGAGGGGTTCAGATCTGGCCCGGTATTGCCGGGGTGTCCATACTGTCTTGTATTACTGCACACATGGCATTGCCTGCCATTTCATAACTGCATACGATCTGTGCATTGGCCCTTGGCTGCAATACACCAATGTTCACATAGGCCCAATGGCACATTTTGGGCAGCTGCAGGGTTACAACAACACTATCGTGGCCATTCCACGGTCACACCCCCTGATACTGTGCACATTGGGTGAGGCTCTGTGGCCATTGGCCCTGTCATTGGCAGGGATGACATGTGTGTCCCGCCCCTCCATGGCACACATGTGTCAGAGGGACACATGGGTGTCATGCGTGTGTGCGATGCTGCTCTGCACCAGCAATTGTTGTGGGGACAGACACATCCCTGTGACATGACTGTTTAGGCAGGAGATATTAACAGCAACATGACCTGTGGTTACCCATGTTCCATTCCTATGCACACATGTTCATCACACAGCTACGCATGTGGTGCAGGTAACATTATGATGGCCATGGCCACGCTACATGTCCAACCAGGTGTATGGACCTTCCCATGCTTGCCTACATGTTGTGTGGTGAAGGTACACACGTGACCAGTGAGGCAGGTTCAAAACATGTTTATTATACAACATATCACACAATGGCCAACATGCCCAACATAAACACACGCATGAGGTGGGGGCGGGGGAAACACAGCGCAGCAGAGGGCACATAGGGGCATCACAGGTGCCAGCCGTGGTACCTGTAATGCTGTTCGGCAGGTGGCCATCGGGATGCCAGATGCACCACATCACTGGCCACCTGCCGAACAGCCCCAGTCAGACACTGCAGGGCGTGGAACACGACACGGATGTCGTGTCGTACGTCATCCAGGGCCATGAACACATCGTGGATACACCTGCCAGCACACAGACACACATTGTCTGTGGTCTGTGTGCTGGCATGAGCATGAGGTGTGCCAGTGGCCCTGGGTGACGCACGATCGTGATCACGTCCGTGCCGTGCAGATGCCTGCAATGCCGGACTGGTGCCCCGGTGGCCCTCTGCTGGGCTGTGTTCCCCCCCAACCAACTCCAACCCCTCCCCGCTCCTTCCATACCCACCCCCCACCCTCCCTGCCCACACAATCACCCCAACTCCCCCCTCCCTGCCTGCACCCCTGCCCCCGTTGCCCCTCTCTCCTGCACCCCCCTCTGTCCCATCCCCATGCTGCCCCTGGTTGGGGGGGGGGCCTGCTGCCATCTGCCTCGTCCTCTCCCACATCACTGGAGGAAACCACCACCACATCTGCCCTCTCTGGTCCTGAATGTGGCTGCTCCATCCCTCCAGGCTGGTCGTCCTCCTCCTCCACCTCCTCCTCCTCCTCCTCGGTTGTGTGCCGGGTGGTGGGCCTCCGGATACTGTGGGCAGAGGTGTGTGGCGAGGCGTCGCTGGCATCACTGTCTGTGAAGGATGACATACATCAGGTGATGTCCATGTGTGTCACATACCAAATATGCAGATACAGGTGGGAGACAGGCTGGTGGCCCTATGGCACACCTGAACCTGTGAGTTGCCCATTCCAATACTCACCATCGTGGTGGTGCTGGTGCTCCCTGCAGGCACGTGTAAGGAACTCCGGGTGGAATTTGCGAAGTTCGCGCCCCTTCTTCCTCAGGTCCTCCACCTGTGGATATGCAAAAGTTGTCAGGTGTCAACACATACCACCTGTCACTGGGGCTATGGGTGAACATACGTTGACTTGTCTGGCCCACACCATGCTTCTCCCCCACCCCTGCTGTTTGGGGCATATAGAGCATAGTAACCGACCTCCAGCAGTCAGTCCCTCCCACATGTGCAAATAGGTTAGCACATAGGTGTCACTGCCGTATGACATGAGCATAGCTTACATCCACCTGCACTGTCATGTAGGGCATCACACATCAGCATCACAAAGTGACTGCATGCTGCTCCTCACCCATATCCCCACAACAACCTGTCAGAACGGTGGACTGGTGGGGGTGACTGTGAGAGACAGGGGTGTAGACGAGTGGCCATAGGTGGGACTTCACAGAGACAGAGGGGATGAGGGGGGGGGGAGATCACCTAGGGCACATGGTGTGCATTGTAGGTCACATCCTTGCTGTGCAATGACAGCAGCTGTCAAAGGTGTGTGTGTTTGATGTATCCTGGAAGGGGCAGGACATGGTGAACGCTGGAGGTGACCAACTCTGAGCGTTTGCCACTGTATGATTCCCATAGTGTGTATCCCCTGTGGGGCAGCTCACCTACACAGTTGGCTTCTGTGTCCCCCTCTATGGGTGTTGCCTCATGGACAGCCATGTGTGTACCTGGTCTTTCACAGCAGCACCATAACACATCGCATCCCTATGTGTCTGTGCCCTCATGTAGTGTTGCTTAGGCACATATTGGGGATGTGTCATACACAACCCGCCTGCTGCGATGCCCCTACTTGTACCCCTTGTAAGCTAGTGTGCCCAGCTCCCACACGGCATGCAGGGGTAATAGTATGAAATTTGTCCTCACATTGTGTTGTGAAGGGTGGGTGTGTTTGGGTGTTTTGCATGGGCCACCTCCCATGGTTGACAGTGTCCAGTCCTCCTATGGTGTGTAGCAACACACATGCATGGGGGTACATGGTGATCATGAGCTGTCCCATATCTCTGTCAGTGGTTTGCAGGGCGGTGGGGATGTACCTGACCAGGTGGTGGGATGTCCTCTATTTGGTATTGCGATATGTTGGCGTGTGGAACATGTACATTTCTGTCATGTAGAGCTGGGTGTGGTCCATGATGGCCATATGACTGATGGGCTACATTAGACATGCACAGTGTGTAGTCATTGTTGTCCTTGCATTTGCTGTGTAGTACTGTTTGACCACCCTGCACAGGCCAGACGTGTCAGCATCCACCTCATAGATCCTTGCTGTCACATTGTCCATGACAGTTAGACACACATACAGTGGGTGTATCAGACATTATCGTGTGACAGACATGTCACTTTTGGAGGCATATGCCACAATGTCAAGGGCAGGGACTCACCCCATGTGTCCACACCAGCCCAATGATAACCTTTTGCCATCATTTGCCCTCGCTACAACCATGACTGTCAGGCACGAAAAATACCTTCCCCATGTCATATGGGAGGGCCACATCTAGGTGCTCTACATGTTCATGAGACGCCATTCCAATACATCCCCTGCAACCTTGTTTGGGACAGTATCCTGTGTGAGGGCAGGGATCCATGGCACACACAGCAGCCACACAAGCACTGTTCATACACCAGTAACAGAGTGTCTGACAACATGTCATCTGTGACATTGTGTTGTGAACATAACCGACTACACCACAATGGGGTGCACAGGGGGCTTTCCATTTTGCACCACTGCTAACGTCTAACGCTGCCTAGTTATTATCACAAAATGTGCCATGTGGGTAGGGTTGGGGGGGATATCCCCTCCTGTTCAGGGTGTTATCTTGTATGTCTTGATGTCCAGCCAGGGTGGGACCCTCCCCTGGCGTATGTGGATATGGATGGATATCAGCCTCATGTCCCCTGTGTTGCATCTCATTTTCGACTGCAACTGAGTGGAACATGTCCACAGGCCAGGCCAGCCCCCAGTGGGTCTGAACTTAGGGTGTGACTATTTTCCGTTTTGGACATGCTGGCACCCCCTTGCAATTTACATTACTGGACTCTGAGCCGTCCCATTCTCTAGGCACCTAGGGGGATTGAACATATGTTGTCCCTGTGGTTTTGGGAGCGTGCAGTGTTGGAACACAGGCGCGTAGTGTCTGCGTTTACATGGTACCAATGTGTCCCACACAATAGACATCTGCATTGAGGGTCCATATGCCCATGCTGTGCGCCAAAACATTGTGTGTGCCAATGACACAATATGTGTGTCCTGGGGGGTTGTCTGGTACCCTGGTGTACTAGGGATGGCTGCAGGCCCGTGTCTTTGCCACATCAATCTGTGTGCTAGTGACACCTGCTATGCCTTTGCAGTTGTCATGGACACATCCCATGCCCCAATGCTAAACACGTGGTGTTATGACGCATGTGCCGACTCCCCACTGGTATTGTGGTTATTGACTCCCTTTGTTGGGCCTGGTGGTAACACCAGAGCTGTTGTCACCGACTGCATTTGTCAGTGCCACTGTCAGGGCATCCCTATGTTGTGGGGTTTATGTCCCTCTGGGAACATGCCACATTATGTTGGTCTAGATGTGATCCACACGACACATGGTGCAACACTGGGGAAATGGCTACCAACACAGCCACATTGTGGGGGGTGGGGGGTGTTTGCGCATGGCTGGACGGCTCGGCCAAACCACACCCCTGGATGCCATCCCACTGGTCAATCATGGTGACAGGTCACATGTGGGGCCTTGGCAGTCAGCACACTAGGCATGGCTGACAGTGACCAATGAGTGTTTGGCACTCCTGGAGCATGTCCTCCCGCACATGGTGTGTTCTCCATGCTAATGGCATGGTTTGGGCCTATGCATACATAGAAGAGCAACGTACTTGGGTCATTCTCAGTGTTCCCCTGGTGTTGTATTTGAATCATGTCAACACAGCTACTAGTGCTGGGATATCAGATACACCAGTGTCACAGTTAGTGGGGACCTCAGCAGAGACACACACAGGGGTTGCTTTCCCATACAGGTGTATTGCACTTAGACGGACACAGAGATGACATTTTTGCGTGACATTATGCACTGGGGAGCAGCAATTGGGCTTTTCAACAGGGCAGACCACATGAGCTGTGGGGTACTCCCATAGGCTTTTATGGTGGATGGGGGGGAGCAGTCGCATGCTGTCTTGCACACTGCATCACAGACAGATATGGGTCAGTGCCCTCATGCCTATTCCAGGTGAATATCTGTCCCCAGTGCCACATACATGCCTCAATGTGGGTGTGGACATGTGTGCAGCGACACCTATGAGCAATGTCCATGTCTCCCTAAATGCATGGGGACGTCTCCCTTTGGCACCCCTGACAGACATGGCATTGGCATGGCACATTTGTTTGGCCAATGTGGATGTCCATGGGGAGGCCTTTAGCCCAGTAGGTATTACATTAGATACATGTGGGGTCACATTAACTGTACATGTCATGCAATCCAAACGCAATGGCACCCAGATGTAACGGTAAACATGTTTGTGTTCACATACATGTGACATTGAGTGGTTTGCCCTAAGCACCGTGGCAGGGGGCAGGTCCATGACACATGGATATCTAGATGGCCATGGATGTAATTACCTGACCCAACACATGAGTTGTGTGTCCTGTATGTCATAGGGCTACTGATAGCTACATCAGACGTACCTTGACGACTGTGAGACACAGCATACTGGCGATGGTGGACATGCATCTGTCACCTTCCAGCTTCTCGGGTGTTTTTATGTTCCTCTGACCTGTGTCCCTGAGGGTTCTATGAGATGTGCCTGCACACACTACGGACAATGACACATTACACGGATATGTGCTGTTTCGGCCCCTGTACATTTGTGGATGATAGGCTGTAGTGTGCAACCTGGATGTGTGTCTGGAACCCCCCAGAGGCAGCTGTGAGGTACATGTAGACAAAGGGTCATTGTGCCTGTAGGCTTTTGTGGAGGTAAACCTCAATTCTGCATACATAGCTGTGCACATGTACCTCTCGCAAGGGTTTGGGCTTCCATCTCGAGGCTACTGTGTGATAGCTTTTGTGAACGCACAACCATATCAGCATCTACCATAACATGTCCATACATGTACAGTGCGTGTGTTGGACTATGTGCCACATAGGGCAAGTGTGAGTTGCAACCAGACCACTATACCCTATGTGACATATGGGACTGAGATAACCTCCGTTACAATAAGCTATTAGCCACCACGGTATTGGGTGTCTTACGGCATATCATCAGCAAGATACAGCATTGCAACATGGTGACACCCTGGACGCCAGATGCATGTATCAGGCCTGCAGGAGGTACAGATAATTGACTGAACGCCAACCTCACACTGCACCATATCACCAGGGTGACTGTGGCATACTGTGATGGGCTGGACAGACAACTGGGGATTGGTGGATGTGTTAGCCTACACTGTCACATGCATACCTATCTCCATGGTGCCATACAACCCACTTGGATGGACTCTCTGACCTCCTGGAGGTGAGGGGGGGGGGGGCCAAACTACATTAGGACACACAACCATAGCTCCAGGGTGATAGTAGACCCACTTTGATGGGCTCTCTGACCTCCTGGAGTTAGGGAGGAGGGTTCAAACTACATTAGGACACAGATCCATAGCTCCAGGGTGATAAAGAGCCCACTTGGATGGCCTCTCTGCACTCCTGGAGTTAGGGAGGAGGGTTCAAACTACATCAGGACACAGATCCATAGCTCCAGGGTGATAGAGAGCCCACTTGGATGGCCTCTCTGCACTCCTGGTGTTAGGGAGGAGGGTTCAAACTACATTAGGACACAGATCCATAGCTCCAGGGTGATCAAGGGCCCACTTGGATGGCCTCTCTGCACTCCTGGAGTTAGGGAGGAGGGTTCAAACTACATTAGGACACAGATCCATATCTCCAGGGTGATAAAGAGCCCACTTGGATGGCCTCTCTGCACTCCTGGAGTTAGGGAGGAGGGTTCAAACTACATTAGGACACAGATCCATAGCTCCAGGGTGATAGAGAGCCCACTTGGATGGCCTCTCTGCACTTCTGGAGTTAGGGAGGAGGGTTCAAACTACATTAGGACACACAACCATAGGCCCAGGGTGATAGGGGACCCACTTGGATGGCCTCTCTGCACTCCTGGAGTTAGGGAGGAGGGTTCAAACTACATTAGGACACAGATCCATAGCTCCAGGGTGATAGAGAGCCCACTTGGATGGCCTCTCTGCACTCCTGGAGTTAGGGAGGAGGGTTCAAACTACATTAGGACACAGATCCATAGCTCCAGGGTGATAGAGAGCCCACTTGGATGGCCTCTCTGCACTCCTGGAGTTAGGGAGGAGGGTTCAAACTACATTAGGACACACAACCATAGGCCCAGGGTGATAGGGGACCCACTTGGATGGCCTCTCTGCACTCCTGGAGTTAGGGAGGAGGGTTCAAACTACATTAGGACACAGATCCATAGCTCCAGGGTGATAGAGAGCCCACTTGGATGGCCTCTCTGCACTCCTGGAGTTAGGGAGGAGGGTTCAAACTACATTAGGACACACAACCATAGGCCCAGGGTGATAGGGGACCCACTTGGATGGCCTCTCTGCACTCCTGGAGTTAGGGAGGAGGGTTCAAACTACATTAGGACACACAACCATAGGCCCAGGGTGATAGGGGACCCACTTGGATGGCCTCTCTGCACTCCTGGAGTTAGGGAGGAGGGTTCAAACTACATTAGGACACAGATCCATAGCTCCAGGGTGATAAAGAGCCCACTTGGATGGCCTCTCTGCACTCCTGGAGTTAGGGAGGAGGGTTCAAACTACATTAGGACACAGATCCATAGCTCCAGGGTGATAGAGAGCTCACTTGGATGGCCTCTCTGCACTCCTGGAGTTAGGGAGGAGGGTTCAAACTACATTAGGACACACAACCATAGGCCCAGGGTGATAGGGGACCCACTTGGATGGCCTCTCTGCACTCCTGGAGTTAGGGAGGAGGGTTCAAACTACATTAGGACACAGATCCATAGCTACAGGGTGATAGAGAGCCCACTTGGATGGCCTCTCTGCACTCCTGGAGTTAGGGAGGAGGGTTCAAACTACATTAGGACACAGATCCATAGCTCCAGGGTGATCAAGGGCCCACTTGGATGGCCTCTCTGCACTCCTGGAGTTAGGGAGGAGGGTTCAAACTACATTAGGACACAGATCCATATCTCCAGGGTGATAAAGAGCCCACTTGGATGGCCTCTCTGCACTCCTGGAGTTAGGGAGGAGGGTTCAAACTACATTAGGACACACAACCATAGGCCCAGGGTGATAGGGGACCCACTTGGATGGCCTCTCTGCACTCCTGGAGTTAGGGAGGAGGGTTCAAACAACATTAGGACACAGATCCATAGCTCCAGGGTGATAAAGAGCCCACTTGGATGGCCTCTCTGCACTCCTGGAGTTAGGGAGGAGGGTTCAAACTACATTAGGACACACAACCATAGGCCCAGGGTGATAAAGAGCCCACTTGGATGGCCTCTCTGCACTCCTGGAGTTAGGGAGGAGGGTTCAAACTACATTAGGACACAGATCCATAGCTCCAGGGTGATCAAGGGCCCACTTGGATGGCCTCTCTGCACTCCTGGAGTTAGGGAGGAGGGTTCAAACTACATTAGGACACACAACCATAGGCCCAGGGTGATAGGGGACCCACTTGGATGGCCTCTCTGCACTCCTGGAGTTAGGGAGGAGGGTTCAAACTACATTAGGACACAGATCCATAGCTCCAGGGTGATAGAGAGCCCACTTGGATGGCCTCTCTGCACTCCTGGAGTTAGGGAGGAGGGTTCAAAGTACATTAGGACACACAACCATAGGCCCAGGGTGATAGGGGACCCACTTGGATGGCCTCTCTGCACTCCTGGAGTTAGGGAGGAGGGTTCAAACTACATTAGGACACAGATCCATAGCTCCAGGGTGATAAAGAGCCCACTTGGATGGCCTCTCTGCACTCCTGGAGTTAGGGAGGAGGGTTCAAACTACATTAGGACACAGATCCATAGCTCCAGGGTGATAGAGAGCCCACTTGGATGGCCTCTCTGCACTCCTGGAGTTAGGGAGGAGGGTTCAAACTACATTAGGACACAGATTCATAGCTCCAGGGTGATAGAGAGCCCACTTGGATGGCCTCTCTGCACTCCTGGAGTTAGGGAGGAGGGTTCAAACTACATTAGGACACACAACCATAGGCCCAGGGTGATAGGGGACCCACTTGGATGGCCTCTCTGCACTCCTGGAGTTAGGGAGGAGGGTTCAAACTACATTAGGACACAGATCCATAGCTCCAGGGTGATAGAGAGCCCACTTGGATGGCCTCTCTGCACTCCTGGAGTTAGGGAGGAGGGTTCAAACTACATTAGGACACAGATCCATAGCTCCAGGGTGATAAAGAGCCCACTTGGATGGCCTCTCTGCACTCCTGGAGTTAGGGAGGAGGGTTCAAACTACATTAGGACACACAACCATAGGCCCAGGGTGATAGGGGACCCACTTGGATGGCCTCTCTGACCTCCTGGAGATATGGGTTATGTTTCATAGTACATGAGGACGCAGATCCATATCTCCAGGTTGCCAGGGCACACTTTGAGTGGCTCTCTGTAGCCCTGAGGGGAGGGGAATGTATTATACCACATTTGTAAACAACCCCTGGCCACCTGTGTGCGTCAGGGCCTTTGTGCTGAAGGTTCCACGACCCCTGATGGTTGCCCCTATGTGTTACCCTCCAGATGCAGATACCTCCATCAGCACATGGTGATTCTAGACACTCCTTAGGCTGATGGTTGGCCTAGCTGTGTTACAGTGGTCTGTAGTACATCAATGCCAGCAGCTGTCATGAGGCCATGGGGTCATCATGCCCTCTGTGGGCACATGGATCTGAAAATGGCTACATGGGCAAACACTCAGATGTGGTACACAATGCATCTGGCATGTGGTTTCTCTACTACACGTAATTTATCTAGCCTACTTACACACAACAGCATGGACAGCTGACATTAACCCTGTCTGTGTATATGGTTTTGTGACCTGTGGCCATTCACTTACCTCACGTGGGTGGTCTGCCTCACGGTTAAAGCGCCTGGTCACCCTCTCCCAGGCCCTCAGCACCTTCCCCATGTTTATCCTCCTGGAGGGCCCTGGGAAAAGGATGTTTTGTTTCGGGCCAATAAGGGAGGCCAGGAGGCACAGCTCCCTGTAGCTGAAGGCGGGCTTCCTGCTCCTTGACGCCATTTTGTTTGTGGGCGTGTAGACGCGCGCGAACGCTAACGACGCCACTTCCGCATTTGCGCGTATCGGAGCAAGCACGTGCGCGCCGCATGGCTGCGGCCCTCATAACTGCTTGCCCATGCGTTCCGCATTGCTGCGCTCCTGAAAAGTGCAAATATTAGCGGCACGCATCATTCATACACATTTTTTACATTTATTAATACAAATAGGTTTCATGTTGTTTGCATGCTCACATAGCTACAAGGTATCTCTCATCTCCCTATAACATAATTTAATGATTCTGAATATTACTTGTTCACACAATGTGGTCTTGAACCTCTGGACACATATGCCCTGATTCCAAGGCCATTGTCAGATGAGGTGTGCTATGTGTGTCACATAGCAGATAGTGCTCTGACACTGATAGCAATGGGTGCAAACAAACCATCAGCGTCAGGGTCAAGCAACCTGGTGATATGGCATGATGTGTGTTAGTTGGCTCTGTTCTGTGTTGACTCACCATGTACAGACATCAATGATTTGGTGGTTGCCATAGGTGTTTTGCGGGGGTTCATATGTGTGCATTACACAGGAAAAATAGGTTGCGTGTTAGACATTAGGGGGCAATGTGGACAGCATGTCACCACAATCCACATTACAATTTGGTAGATCTGCTGGCATACAGTCCTGGGGGCTGAGATATAGCGCAATGGTGGATACATTGGCTGCTTAACGAGGCATCATGGCTTACATCTTCCTTTTGCGCTCTGGAGTGCCTGTCTCAGGCAGCTCACATTATCATACGTTGTAACACCATTGGCCATGGTGCTTTCCATCTACATCTATGCTGTGCACAGCATATATTTTCATACTTTGCAACATTATTACTTGCCCCAGAGCCCTTTCTACATTACAGAGGTGCTGCTGGTGGCAAGACACTCACACTGCTGCAGACATCATATGTCATACACCATTCTCACTGATGGAGCACCACAACCCTGGTAACAACAACACACTGTCTGCATGATTGCCTCTTTGGCCAGCCAGGCATCTGTTCTTATCAATCTAGCTGTGGCCCACACCTAGCCTTGATGCATGGGGAGCCAGAGGTTGCATACGTCCATATACAGTGAGGTTATTGGTGGGTGCAGCCAATGACATGTCCATGACTGTGGAGTACTGGTGGTTGTTGTGAGATCCTCACAGTGCTGTCAGCAGCAGGTACCCCACAGACCACCTTATAGGGTCTACCTGGGTTAATGCACTGTGATGGTGTTTAAGTTGCCAGTACTTGAGGACATTACCCACGTTCCACACCTGAGAGCCCCCATGGACCTTGTAAAAACAAATTTACCTAATGTGACACTGCCTTGTTCAATGTATGTTGACTGGTGGAGTCTATGGGCCAAAGTCAGGATATATAAAATACTTTCCTTGTAGAACCACATTTAGAATTTGAACTAACAACCTTTTGCTCCTGAGGCATTGCAGTCACCACTGGACTACAGCTCTGGGGCTGTGATGAGACTATCTGGCTGTCTGCAATATGACCTAGGCAGACTTTGTGCTGCAGTTAACAGGGTAACGTCAGTCCACTCACCCCCATGATGCACTGCACATGCAAAGCAGCAGTCTACTAATGGTCCAACGATAGGGTGTGCAACCACACAGCACCTGGACATAGTTTTGTGCACAGACCTTCTGTGTTGCAGGTACAGAGTGGGTACAGAACCTCACAGTGTGTGTGGCTTTTAATCACCCTGAGTGTGAGGTGAGACACACAGCACCTGTCCTGGCTGAGAGGGCCAAGAACATCAGATCAGCTTGTCAGACGATGTCTGATAGGTTGACGCATACAGTCCTCCTTCAGGCATCTGTATCTCCCTGACCCATCTGGGCCTTGTGGGCTACAATGCTCACCCAAGGGTGCATCTCCTTTGTGAGGGCCCTGCCCTTCATAATATATGTGAAGGGGTAAGGGAGATTTCTAGCCACATTGGCTATATGTGTCTGACCACCTGCACTTTCCTGTCAAACACACTTTGCACAATATTGCAATATGCACATTCTGTAGCCCAACTACGGTGCTAGCAGTTGCCAGCAACCTCATTCCGCCTGTCGTACCCAGAACCTACAGGTCACTCTCTGCAATTTTGAACATATCCATATGTCTAGATCAGGCAGACAAACAGCTGAGCCAGAGCCACCCAGCTCAACCAACACCATCTGACATTTTGCAGCAGAGGCCACAGTGTGTGGCCAGCTACTGACCCTGCAAGGTGTTCCAGCCAAACACATGGTAACTGCTTTCAGGCCGCTTGACGGTCCATACTGCATGCTACCAGGGACACTCTGTGCACCCATTACTGGGATGTTTGCACAACCCCCATGCAGTTGACTCAGTGATTGGGCCCCCTATATATACACACAACCCATAAAAATCACAGAGGAGAACTACTGTATGGCAATATGTTGCAACCTAGCCATGGCGTGGTCACTGATCATTCGTGGTGAGGGTTGCCTCCTCACCGTACATGCTATGGGCACCATGTTTGTGGAGGTGATAGCAAGGCACAACATGGTCCTAGGCATGCACATTTGCCCTGTGTAGCTGCATCCTGCTCCTGCCACCCTGTGTGTTCTATACCCAGAGTACTTTGCTCCTCATTATGCACATTTGCAGACTAATACTGGCAACGGTGCTATCATTGTGGGCTGTGGGAGGTGTTGGCAGCCAGCACACACTGGATCAACAGACACACACTCCCTACACCTAGGACAGCAGTGAGACGATGTACGGTTATTTAGGAGCAGAGACCAACGCAACAGTAATGGGCACACTGGGGGTATGGCAACGTTGGGGTACATTTGTTGTGATATGTTCCAGGCTGACAATCTCTGGAGGGCACCTGACCTGACACACATTGTACATACATCTGAGACGTTGGTATGTTACAGCTCGATGATCTGCTTGTGCTTCGCATAGACATTTCTAACAGTCACTGCTCATACCAGGCTTCTGATATGCGTGTGAGGTATCGCCATGTGTAGTGTGTGATTGGTAATGTCTGCACATGCTAGTTATTGGAGGGGCACACAGGGCCCGACATCCTGCCACTGCATTGGTCATCAGATATTGGGGCCTGCAGGTGCAGCTGTTTCTGGCCCTGTTGCCCACTGCTGTAGGCCATATTTTCAGAAAAACCAGGCAATATGGCACACACACTGGTCAGGTTTTCATGATGTCCGTGATGAATATGCCTCTCAGACAGATGCATACCATGGTGGTGTTCAATTAACTTGCAGCACACGCATCTTTATTGGATACATCAGCGAACATGGGTGTTCTTTGTGCCTGCATGGCTGCATTTGGGGGACTGTACTGTGGGCGAGGCATATGTTTATGTGGTGTGTGCTGTTTATTGTAAAATAAGTTGTCTTTTCCAACGCTTATGTCATCAGCAGGGGAATTGCAGTCTTTAATAGCAGGTTTTGTGCATGTGAAAGAAAATGGGGAGTGGGATGGCAGGTGCCCCAGCTGAGATTTGAACCTAGGGCCTTCTGCTCTTGGGGCACTTGCTATGTGTACTGCACCACCGTCTTAGCACAGCAACAGCTCATTCCCGGGGGAGTCCATGGCTGTTTGTCACACAGTGCCTGTCTGGTGGATTGGACTGCAGCCACATGAGGGTAGCTAGGCCAGCATCTGCTGTGGTGCAGCAGCCACTGCCCCCTCTGCCAGCAGTAGGCGTACACCACCATGATAAAGAGGCGTTATATTGGGGACAGCATCACAGCTAATTGACATGTGGCTCTCCGGTACTGCATTGTGTGTATTCTGCTGTAGGTGTTGGACATTTCTGAGGGCTATGAGCTACTTATGGTAAAATAACAATCCTCAGAAAAAACTTTTCTTCTCTGCAGGTGTGGGTTTTATTCCCAATAACGGTTTACTGGTGGATAAAATATGTGCACTGTGTTGCCGATGGCCCCAGCTGGGAGTTGAACTTGTTATCTTTGTCTCCACAACACACTGGCTGTGTCCCCTGCACCACCATGCGGACACTGAGTCAATGTAGACCCTGCAAATAGCATGTCTGTTTGTCCTAGCGGCCCTTTCTGTTATGGGCCAGTGCACCCACGTGTCAGGGTCTCTGGCTCCATCTTCTCTGGCCACCTGCCACTGACCCCACTGATACCAGTACACCTCGGCTAACATGCTGCAGGCCCTGTTAGTGCTGGTGCCACTCAGTTGTTGAACATCCACTGTGCATGTATGCAACTACCTATGCTGTGCATTATGGGTTTGGGGTGACTACCTAGTCCTCCACATATCCCCACAGATCACACATGCTGTTGTGCAACATGTGCATGCCCTAGGGCAGTGATGGCTAACCTTTTTGAGCCCGAGTGCCCAAACTGCCGCACAAAACCAAAGAATTTCCTCAAAGTGCCAGCACGTCATTTGCATAAGTGGTCTTATTTGCATAAATATTTGCATAATGTTACCATACACTAACTTTTAGTAAACATGTCTCTTAATGAGTGTATGGATAAAGAAAGACTAAAAGATTTCTACATTACTATAATCCAGTGCCAACCGCCAGGCACATTAGGAACTACTACAAACGCTGCCCATTTAGAACCCATAGCAAACCCGCCGTATCCTGACAGCATTACCAGGACTCACAAAGCACCATACCCTACCTATCAAAAGGCAACACTGCAAATATTAAACCAATACATTTCAGAGAATACTGGGGAAAGAGAACAAGTGGCAACGTCAAATAGGAATTTCCTCTTGTACCAAACAAAGCGCAGATGTTAATGATGCACATTTCCCAGAGCTGACATATTCCAGTTAATAAATTCAAAATAAAGAGATATCTTTCTACCTTTTGTGCATTTTTTTTCAGTTGCAATTGGTCCAGCCATTTTCTTCTGGTTTCTTCATGTTTTCTGCTAACTCTCCATCGTCTGCTGTCCATTTGTCCTTTCTTCTCTCTTCTAGTTTTTTTTCCATTCTCTCTCTCTCTACATCTGCTTTAACATACTAATCTTTCTCCTTTTGCTCTTTCCTCATTCCTATTTCATCCACACAAATTTTACCCCTCCATCCTCAATCCCCAATTACTCTCCCAATACCTGGCCAATTGTAGATTTTTCATCCCTCCTACACAAAATATTTTTCCCCTCTCCATTTTACTCTCCCAGCCCTATCCCATTCTAATCCTCCCCCAACATCAGCTCCCTTCTAGTTCCAGTCTAACCCAGCATCCATTCCCTTCTTCAAGCCCCCCACTTCCCCTCAGCCCATTTCCATTCCAAGCCCCGTCCCCATCAGCTATTTGCAGTTCAAGCCCCCCACTTCCCCTCAGCCCATTTCCATTCCAAGCCCCATCCCCAACAGCTATTTGCAGTTCAAGCCCCCTTCCACTCAGCCCATTTCCAGTCCTAGCAACCCCCCCAACCCATTACCAGTCCTAGCCCCCCATAGCCCACTCCCAGTCCTAATCCCACCAGCCCATTTCCAGTCCTAACCTCCCCATCAGCCCACTCCCAGTCCTAATCCCCCATCACTCAATTTTTAGTTTAAGCCCCCCCAGCGCCTATCACCACTCCTAACCCCCCCCAGCGCCCATCACCACTCCTAACCCCCCAGCCCAGCGCCCATCACCACTCCTAACCCCCCCAGCCAGCCCAGTGCCCATCACCACTCCTAACCCCCCCCAGCCAGCCCAGTGTCCATCACCACTCCTAACCCCCCCAGCCCAGTGCCCATCACCACTCCTAAACCCCCCCCACCCCAGCCCATCACTACTCCTAACACCCCCCAGCCAAGCCCAGCCCAGCCCATCACTACTCCTAACCCCCCCCAGCCCAGCCCAGCCCATCACCACTCCTAACCCCCCCCAGCCCAGCCCAGCCCAGCCCATCACCACTCCTAACCCCCCAGCCCAGCCCAGCCCAGCCCATCACTACTCCCCACCCCCCCCAGCCCTGCCCTGCCATTCACCACCCCTAACCCCCCCAGCCCAGCCCAGCCCATCACCACTCCTAACCCCCACCCCCCCCCCCAGCCCAGCCCAGCCCAGGGAAAATTAAAAAAAAAAAGAAAACCTGTCTGCTGCCGCTGTCGGGGGCCGCCGCGGCAGAATCGAGCGTGCCGCGGGGCCCCCCTGTACCCACCCGGCAGAGCCTGCCCTCCCCGTAGCAGCTCTCTCTTTGGAGCTGCAGTCAGACGCACCGGCTTGCAGAGCGCGAGGGAAGAGTTCCCTCGCTGCTCTGTTAAGCCCGCGGGGGCTGATGGGAAGTTCCCATCAGCCCCCGCGGGCTTAACAGAGTCGCGAAAGGGAAACTCTTCCCTTCGCGCTCTGCAAGCCGGCGCGTCTGACTGCAGCTCCAAAGAGAGAGCTGCTACGGGGAGGGCAGGCTCTGCCGGGTACAGGGGGGCCCCGCGGCACGCTCGATTCTGCCGCGGCGGCCCCGACAGCGGCAGCAGACAGGTTTTTTTTTCAATTGCGGACCTTCCCGCGTGCCAGCTGCAAGGCCTTCGCGTGCCACAGCTGGCACGCGTGCCATAGGTTCGCCATCGCTGCCCTAGGGGAAAAAATCCATTGGTGTGGGGACACATGCTCTCTCCTTCAGCAATGTTGACTCATGCACATGTTATGCTGCATGAGCCAGAAACCCTTCCAACATGCCTATCTTTTAGCCCTGCCTTTCTTGTGAGTGTATGTTGATGTTTCACATTGCTGTGACCATTACCAAGGTTGGTCGTCTTGTGTGGTACAATCAAGTGGTTTAACAGCCCTATGCGACACAACAGTCCTGGGAACAGTACAGGCATGGGTATGTTACACATAGCTGGTGGGGGTCACCCACCCAGGATGTACACACTGTCAGACAACAGACCTGCTGCACACATGACCCACATCTGCATGATTGTCATGTGGTGCTCAATGGGCAAAATGTGCTGAACATATACATCCATATTTCACTGTGTTCAATGAAGACATTAGATAGCTGTGTACCATGTCCCCAGGTGTGGGGTGGCATTGGTGACATCTGCAACTGCTACTATTGGCGGTTACAGGCAGGGCCCAATGTCCTGCCTTTCCAGGATGCATTGTCCAATGCAGCCTGTGGGCGTGGGTGTGTCAGGGCCTGTTGGCTGGTGCTTTTCATCAGGCATTCCCACATCATCTCATGGTGTGGCTGACACTGTTGTAGTTTTATGCTGTCCCTCCTGGATATGCATGTGCTACATCTGCATGACATGAGGGTGGTACATAGATATGCAGCACAGTCATTTGTATTAGAGGCAGCATGGAACTTGACTGTTGTGTGGTCGTCCAAAACTGTATTTGGGATACTCTGCTCTAGGTGATCGCCCTGTTCATGGTGTGTGTGGTTGGGATGGTAAATGTTGGGGGTTTTACTGAGGCCACTGTCCTCTGCCTTAAAGGTTTTGCTTACTACCATGGTTTATTTGTGAGTAAAATATGTGCTCATGATTGGCAATATCCCCAGCCGAACTTTGAACCTGTGACCTTCTGTTGTTTCATACACTTTCTGTGTACACTGCACCACTGTGTATCTACAGCTTGGCAGAGTTCCCTGGGACGTCCATGACTGTACATCCAACAGGGGCTGTCTGTCACTAGTGGACGGTGACAGCCTGCACCTCGCTAGTCAAATGTATGCTGTGGCTGGCAGCCACTTCCCTCTCCACCATCTGTACAGTCCCACCAACATGCTAGCATGTCCTTATCTTAGCATAAGCATATGTCCTAATTGAGTGGAGCCACTCCAGGACTGCATTTGGGCAACTCGGATGTGGCTGATGCCCATTGTTCTGATGTGTGTGCGGTGTGGAGTATAAGAAGGATGTTTGCAACATGCTAATGTTCTCTGCAAAACAAGGGGTGTCTTCCATATCTCTGATTAGTGGTGGAGAACATATTGCCATGAGCCCCAGATGGGATTTGAACCTGTGACCCTATGGTCTTACAGGTACTGGCTCTGTCCACTGCACTACACTGTTGCCACAGAGATGGTGCAGTACCTGGGGATAATAAAACTGGCAGGATGGGGTCACACACCCTGCTCTGCACGTTTTTACTATGGGCTCCTTCACCCTGTCCGGTGACAAACGTGCAAATCATACCCAGACATGACCACGGAAAGGGGCGATAAGATATAACCAACATGGCCTACAGAGATTTTCATGAACAAACATGGGGGACACTCCCAGGACAGCTACAAAAGAGGGGTTGTTTTTTTTTTGGTTGAGTCTCCCCTCCATACACCTTTCCATGGTTCATTCATTTTTTTGTAAACTTTCCTGGGTGTGTTTCTTATTTGTGCCCATTGCTAGCACTGTTCCCCCGCAGAATTTTAATTTTTTAGATGTTGTTTGTGGTCATTTTCGCTTTTTATTTGCACTTTTGTTCTGTGCACATGTATCACACTGCTGACGTTTTGCAGGTTTCCCCGGTTTTGCTGTACATTGATGACGTAAATGGTTTCTCTTCCCTTTAAATGCTTTCTACCGCGAGTGTTTCACTCGCGGTAGTTTTTACATGGAAATTCTGGCCCGGTACTGTGTGGGGACCCTCTCCCCTCCCACTCTCCACCCATTGACCCCGTCCCTCCGCCTCTCCGGGGCCTTCCTCCGCCCTTCTTTAGCCGTTCCACGCCTCTATCGTACATTTGCGGGCCCGCACTTGTACGGGGCCCGTTAGTGTGCCGCGTACCTGTGCGGGGGTGACACGCACGTGTGCGGGGCGTTTAAACGCGTTTATGTGCGTTTCAATGCTGCGTTGCCGTGCGCTATTTTGCGGCGCGCAAATTAGCGGTTTTTAGTAAACATGCCCCTTAGTCTGAGAGTCAAAGTGGTTTACAGTAAAAAAAAGATGAGCCAACATAGCTTTACATGAAACAAGGACATAAACTGAGGAGGGATAAAACAAAGGGGAGAGTAAAAGGTTAGTTAGTATGTAAATGTAAAGTTTATGCTAAATTAAACTATTCAGTCATAATGTTCATAACTTTAATCAGTCATAAAGTACTTGAGGAAGAGGAAGGCCTTTAGCATCTTTCTGAATGTGAGTAAGTCATTAGTGGAACGAGGTACGCGAGGGATTGTATTCTATAAGGTTGGAGCAAATAGAGAGAATGCCCTCCTTGAAGTTGAACAAGTGGCATTGACATTTAATATGGATATGGACAATGTGTTGGCAGAGCTGGACCTTCTGCTTCTGTTGTTGGGTATTTTTTGTATAAGGTTTTCGAGATGGACAGCAGGGAGATTGCGGATCAATTTGAATGTTGTTGGAAGTGATTTGAATTTGACCCTTTCAGATATAGGGAGCCAGTGCAGTTTCATAAGAATGGGTGAAATATGATCAGCTTTTGATTTGCTGGAGTGGATACAGGTTGCTGTGTTTAAGGCTTGTTGTAACTGATAAGCTGTGGACTAAAGATTAATGTTGAAGTAATTAATATACTGGAAGCTAAGGCCCTGTAAGACATTGCAAAAATTGGCATAATCCAAAAGACTTTTGAGATGTGAAATGGTTCTGAGTTTGTGATATACATTTTTGGCAACATTATTGAAATGAGCTGAGAGTGTAAAGTGTTGATCAATAATGACTCCCAGGTAATGGACTTGATGTTTAACTTGCAGTTTAGATCCATTAATAGTTATGAATTCCAGGGGTGTAAAATTATGATTTTTGGTGATGAAGAGTATGTAGGTCTTGTTATGATTTATCACAAGGTTATGTGTGGATAACCATTTGGTGACATCTGTGAAACAGTTCTCCATGCTAGTGATTGCGGGCTTGTTTGTATTGATGGGCGTATACAGCAGAACATCATCAGCACAGATGTGGTACTGTATGTTATGTTTGTCTTTTCATGATTGACCACAGTGGTTGAAGGAAGATGTTAAACAGGAAGGAAGATAACACTGACACTTATGGAACATCTTGAAGTTGAGGGTATGGAATTGATCACCTACTTTAACCTGGAGTTGACAATTGTGAAAGTAGGACTTGAACCAATTGTTACATCGTAAACCAATGGACTCTAATCGCTGAATGATTTGTTTTTGTGGTATTGAGTCAAATACTACCTTAATATCTAGAAAAAATGAGTATGAAGCCATTAGTTGGTCTGTCAGTACCTATGATTATATTGTTTACAAAAGCAGCCATTAGAGATTTTGCACCATGACTGGGTCGGAATCCATATTGTTGAGTATCGAGTGGGTGGTGGGAATCAACGTGATCCTGTAGTTGAAGCAGAATGGCTTTTTTGGTTAGTTTTGCTAAAAACGGGATACTTGCAATAGGTCCATAGGAGGTTGGGTGTTTGGGGTCATTTGCTGAATCTTTTTTTACTGGGCGTATGGAGGCCATTTTTAGATTGGTTGGTAAGTAACTTTGAGTCAATGACTGTTGAACAATATATAGAATGAAAGGGATAGTTCAAAATGTGTAGTTTGAATCCAGCTAACAGGGCAAGGATCGAGTGGTGATGTGGTATTGTTGATGCTTGTAATAATTTTGTTCAGGTTCTCATTGGAGATAGTGACAAAGGAATCTCAGGTGATCGGGTGGTCTAGCCCGTTGCATTGGAAGATGTTAGGTGGGCGAGTAAGGGACTGAAAGTGGTCAGCCATTAGTTGAGGGAATATTTGAGAATCATCTTTATGTGTTGAGGGGCCTTTTTTTAAGGATTTAATTATGTCAAATAGCTCCCATGGGCGGTTTAAAGATTTGTTGAGAAGATTCGAATAGTAATCCTTCTTAGCCTTGAGGGTAGCTGTTTGGTATTCTTGAAGCTTACCAGTGTAGATGTGAAGTTTGTCTGGGGATTTAGAGCATCTCCATTTTTCTCTCTAGGGCTCTAAGTCTTTAAGGTTGGGAGAGTATCAGTTTGCAGAGTGTTACTTGTGAGGCGCTATGCAAGTGTCAAGCCTTATGGCTGACTTTGAGATAGAAAAATGCCAATTGTGTATCAAGGTGTCCTGATTTGTAGTAATATTGCAAAGCTGTGGGACAATTTTTTTTAGGACTGCTTTCATATCCAAGTTATAAAAGAGACATTTTGCTAGTCTCTGAACATGGGTGTTGCATGCGGATGCTTGAAGAGGCAGCAGGATGGAGAGTATCTTATGATCAGACCAGGGGATTGAATGTAGCTTTAGTTGAGTTGGAGAGTATGTCTTGAGTAGTGGCTGGGGTAAGAAGATCATGTCTAGTTTTTTCCCCTTACTATGTGTGGGCTGTGTAATAATAATCTGGGGGTAGCACATGGCACCCATAGCATCTGTGAAGGCTTGTGATCTTTTTGGAGGGATAGAGGTTAAATCAGCAGACCTAATAGGATTAATTGGTTAGTGTGTGAATCATGACTGCAGACTTTTTCTAAGATGATGTCAAGTTTGTCTGGACTGGCGCTGGGCGATCTGTAAGCAAGAAGTAGTGAAAGGTGTCTATTTCAGATTAGTAGCATATCTAGTCCATCGGTTGTGTGATGGCTGTGCATTTGGAAATTGAGTTTGCCTCGCGATGATAAATACTCCACCACCTCTCCAATGTATCCTTATGGAGCTAGAGACTAGTTGTGTTTCATCAGTTGATTCATAAGAATGTCTGTGTCTGTGAACCAGAACTCTGTGACGCATAGGATATCTATGTGGTTGTCAGTAAGGTAATCATCGATAATCTGAGTTTTGTTACATGCAGATCAAGCATTAGTAGCCTGCATTTGATGGGCAAAAGGTTGTTTGCTGATAACTGCTTGGAAGGATATGCCTTGCTAGAACTGATTTTTATGAGGTGTTTGCGAGTGCATGGTTTTAATTCTTGTGAAGTGACAGCATATGTGTGGGAAAGTGTAGGTTTGGATGATTGGTGTAAATAGACGGGCGAATGGAATGTGTGTGATAGGAAGGGAGAAAGTGCATAAGAAGTTTGAGGTGAGGATACGCTGTGTAAACGCCATGTTCTGTTATGAGCTGTGCTTGGGCTGAAAGCTGCATGCTATGAAGGTGTTGCAGAATAGAAACTCCAAAGATTGTCTGTAGTGCAAGCAAAGTGTATCAATAAATCATTTTTGTCGGGTCTCACATGACAGGGGAGGATAATTATGATTTAACTCCCAATGTGAGTGTGACCCATTTTAATAATATAAAGATCAAAACAAAATTAGAAAGTAGCTAAACTTAGCTTCCAGCAGTCCAGAATCCACTGCTACCACATTCCGCAGACACGCATGTTTCGGGCTGATTAGCCCTACCTCAAGTGTGACCCTCTTTGGAGAAAAGAATCTGGTGCCAAAAAACGCCGAGTCCCATGGCTCGTATTTCACAGTGCCTACACATGTTGTGATTGGCTGCTTAAAATGACGTCATCCGAAGAAGAAAACTTTCAACCAATGAATCACATCCATAGAAAAATGTCTTACAAGCTCCCCCATTCTAATTTAAACCTCCAGGGATTACGGTTCTCAAATGATAAATCCACCTCTATTCGAGCCATGCAAACGCTGTAAACGATCGCCTCCTCTCGGATCTTCTGGGACCATATCAATCACTCTCCATTTAAAATCCAGGAACATGTGACCCAAAGAGATACAGTGTTCCACTAAGGGAGCAGAGAGTGTAGAGGTCCTGATCCGAGATGCATGTTCAGTGAGGCGAACCTTCACCGTACGGCTAGTGCGGCCAATATAAAGCAAATCACAGGGGCATCGTAGCAAATATACAGCGAAGCTGCTAATGCATGAGCTGTCGCCTAGAAATCGATACCTACGGCCTGTGGTAGGATTGAACCAATCAACCCCCTCCAGGGTGTTGACACAAAACTGACAGGCCTGGCAAGCTACATGACCCCTGCCAGCCGTATGCCTTAATAGGCGATCCAATGACATGGCCGAGTGAACCAAATGATCTCGAAGGTTACGGCCTCTGGTGAAAGTGAAGCACCACTGAAGTCTGAAAGCAAGGATGAAGGTTAAGAATGCTCCAATGTCGTCGAAGGATTTTTACCAGTTGAGAGGAATTCAGCATAAAGGAGAGAATACCCACAATTCTGTCACACTATAGAGTAGATTCCCCCATTGAGGGCTGAAAAAGCCAGTCTCTATCCGTATATCGGGCTCGAGTATATGCCCTCTTGATGATCCTACGGGGATAACCCCGTGCTGCCAGAAGTGTCCATAGGTCCAAATCCTGCTGCTTGTATTTCTCCACCGTAGAACATATGTGTTGTATCCTCAAAAACTGGCCATACGGCAAACCCCTTCTCAAAGGAGCTGGATGGTGACTATGGAAACGAAGTAGACTGTTGCGCTGGCTAGATTTCCTAAACAAGGTGGTGATGAATCCATCATCTGATTTTGTTATCCAAACATCCAAAAATTCCAAGTTATGTTGATCAATGTGGGATGTAAACTGGATGTTAGGTTTTAAAGTGTTAAGCCATGTGATAAACTCATGAAGAGAATTCAGCGATGATGACCAAAGAAAGAAAATGTCATCTAAAAATCGCAGCCATAATGGAACATGCTCAAAGGCCGCTGCAGGATAAATCATGGATTATTCAAGATCCCCCAAATATAGAGTAGCAATGGAAGGGGCCACTGTTTGTCCCATCATGATCTCCCCACACTGTTGTTAAAAAGTGCCTTGAAACAAAAAATAATTTTTTGTCAAAACCAAACGAATGAGGTCTAGCAAAAAAGATTTAGGTATCCGTGGGGGAGCTGTAGTAAAAGCCGAACCTAAAAGCCCTAATGCTTCCTCCTGATGAATATTTGTATAGAGGGATGCCACATCCAAAGTTACTAATAATAAACAGTCAACAGAATCTGTAAAATTTATCAATTTCTCCAGGAAATGGGAAGTGTCCCGCAGGTATGAGCGTACTTTCTGAGCCTCCTGTTTCAAAAAAATATCACAAAATTTCGACAAGGGTTCAAGTACAGATCCCCTACAGGACACAATAGGCCGACCTGGTGGATTTTGCATGGATTTGTGAACCTTTGGGACAGTATAAAAAATTGGAATCTTAGGATGCAAAGTGAATGTCGACGGGAGGTGCTCTCTTCCAATAGTGACAGGTCCCTTAAAACCAAAGATTGATAAGTTTGTACAGCAGTGTCCACAGGACCTGGTGGCATCCATCTTGATGGAGGGCACAAAACAGAATCTGCCTGAATTGACATTTTGTCCGCAAAAAATAGCCGAATCCTGAATTTCCTAAAAAAACAGTGTAGAGCAACTCTTATCAAAAACGGATCATAGCTGACCGTGGGAAAAAAGGATAACCCCAAGTTTAGGACCTCCACTTGAGGTGGCGTTAGAGTTACTCCGGAGAGGATGATGACATTGGAGCCTGTTTGTTCCGTTGTCTCGTGACTGGAGGATCCCAGTTGTTGTCCTGGTATCCACGCCGCTGTCGCCGGCCTCGAGAGCGGCCTGCGTGAATATCCTGAACTTGTGATTTGCGAGATTGCGGACGGTCAGTGAGATCTTCACTCATATCAGTGTCCTCCGAAGAGTGATCAAATGTCACCCGCTTGGACTTGACTGGCCATTTATCATCCGAGTTTTCCTTAGTGTACATCCATCGGTAAACATGATCAGTATCATAATTTGTCTTATCCCTGTGAAATTTCCTGAGCTTGAAATTCCTCAAATAATCAAAAAAACTTTGTAATTGACATTCCATCTCAATCTTAGATTTATAATCATCAGCCAGCGACTTCTGAAGTGAAGTTTTTAATGTCTCAATTTCTTCATTGATCTTCTTTTCTTCCTCAGTGGTACAATCAATAATCAACGTTATGAGATCAAAACTGCATTTATTCAAAATGCAGTTCCACTTATTAACAAACGATGAATCAAACAAGAACATTTTTGGTGGTCTAGGCATTCGTAATCCCCTAGGAATTATGCGGGTCTTAAGATACTGAATCATGGATGCCCCATGCAAATGGGCTCTCATCGCCCATTTTCATAAGGATTTCAGAGCTGCTGCAGTGGGGATATCAGGGTCCTGAGAGCAACCTGCAGCATCAAAAATAGAGGAGCATTGATGAAGGCTTTCTAAATACTCTTCAGTAAAAGCGAATGTGTCAGTAGCCATATTGTATAGGTTAAACAGTAAACAAAAAATCCAAAACCCCAAAAGAGCCACAGAACAACCACTCAACTAAATAGAAACTCCAAAGATTGTCTGTAGTGCAAGCAAAGTATCAATAAATCATTTTTGTCGGGTCTCACACCTCAATAGGTGGTGTTCAGTGCACCCACGATAATAATGCATGCTGCTGTGATGTATTAAGAGTACTGTTCTGTGCAGTAACTGCCAGAAACATGCAGAACATGCCCTCTGCATGCACAGCGATTGCAATTACCACATGTTAGTTTTAGAGTTAAACGTGTGTTAGTTGCTCAGCCCTAGCACACTTTAGTAAAGGGCCCCTTTATGTTAATTATTGTGTTGCTTTTACTTTATCAATTAAGTTTCACTTTTTCTGTTTTTTTTGTCTGTTTTTTTTTCTTTCCTGTTTTTTTTCTTCCCTTTTGGGGTCATTCTGAGCTGCGAATAGCGGGGATGGACATCCCGTTGGAACGTCCATCCCCGCTATTCGGCCCCCTCTGCCAACCCTGACTAACTTCCCCGTACGTATAGGGTGTTTGTAAGGGGAAGCTAGATGGGGGTGAGAAAGGGGCAGGATGGAGGCAGAGCTAGGGTGGCCAGTAGGTGGTCTGCGGCCCCGGACATACAGGGCCAATTTAGATGTCAGCCCTGTACATCCAGGGCCGTCAGACTGTATGGGGAACTTATTCCACCTCTGAGATGGAATGAGTTCCCCTAGATTATGGGGGACAGCAGGCCTGGGCGGCTGAAGAGGTAGGAGGGGGTGCAGGTGATTCCCCGTAGCCAGACCCTGGCCTTGGGAGGCCAGATCAGGGGTCAGGCTACAGGGAATGAAAGCAGTGGTCGGTAGCCAGGGATGGTGGTTCCTGAATGGAGCCACGGTGCCATGGTACTGCGGCTCCATTTAGTCGCCTTGACTGAGTTAGTCGGGCTGAGGCCTGTATGTGCAGACCAACTGGAATCAAGTCCCGGCCTGCACGTACAGGCCTAGTCACGATTCTGATCCTGAGGGGCTAGACATGCCCGCAGAATCAGAATCGTGTCTCTGCTCCTGTGCGCATCCGATTCCGATTGGGCACACAGGGGCCTGGATGTCCTGATCGGAATGTGACCCTTTGTTATTGTGCAGTATTGTCTTATATATGGCATAATGTGGTCTTTAGCTATTTTTATATTTTTGTATAATATTTGTATTTTTATTGTAGCTATGTATTTTGTCTATATTTTACATTTGTGCTTATAAGATATTTACATATATCCTCCTGATGCAGGCAATTGTTCACCAAAATATGGTCATGTTGTGTTTTATAGGCTTTATATTTTATTATACCTATTATCATTAAAATTGATTTTGAATTTATTCAAGTTTATTGTTTATTAACATGTGATATACCGCCCCCCCCCCCCCCCCGTTACATCGGGGCAGTTTACAATAATAGATAAAGAGAAAATCAGAAAAGGAAAAGAAGTTACAATAAACTAAAGAAAAGAAAAAAGAAAAAGAAAGTAGAAACAGTGTTGACTAACATAAGAAACGAAAGAGATTAAGGATCAGGGAGGAAGGTTAAAAGCAGAAGAGAAGAGATGAGTTTTAAGGAGAGAGCAGAATTTAGAATAAGACTCTTCTAGTCAGAATGTGTTAGGCAGGGAGTTCCACAGGGAAGGACCAAGGTAGAAAAACGCTGACTGTCTGGTGGATTAAAGGTGAGCCTGTGAGGAAGAGGGAAGGTGCAGACGATTAACATGGACAGACCGGAGACTACGGGTGGGAGTATGAAAAGTTAATAGATTGGACAGATATTGAGGTCTATGGAGATAAATAGCCTGGTGTACCAAGATAAGAATTTTGAATTGAATACGAAAATCTAATGGTAACCAATGGAGATGTTGTAAGATTGGAGTGATGTGATCATGGGAAGAAGCATGTAGGATCATCCGAGCTGCGGTGTTTTGCAATAACTGTAGCCGACAACGTTGATATTGAGGGATGCCAGTATATATGGAATTGCAAAAATCTAATCTGGTGATGATCAGAGAAAGGAGGAGAGTAGTGAGGGCCTGAGAGTATAAAAATGGCCTGATGGCACGAATTTGCCTGAGACAGAAGAAAGAACGTTGAGAGACCCGGGAGATGTGATCATTGAAGGTGAGGTTGCTGTCGAAAAGGACGCCTAAATAGCGAAGCTTAGAGACTAAGGAAATTGGGGTGCCTAAAAAGGAAGAAACGAGCGGCGGAGTGGCGGAACTATGGGAGAACCAGATAGCTGCAGTCTTAGAAATATTGAAAATGAGACAGTTTGAAGAAAGCCATGAGGAGACCAGGGATAAACAGTTATTGAGTGGAGTGATATCTGGGTGGGAAGAAGACGTATGATACATAAGGAAAATATCATCAGCGTAATAATATCCTGAAATGCCTGATTGTTGAATCAGCAACGCTAATGGGGCCAAAAATATGTTGAACAGTAGGGGGGCCAGTATCGAGCCCTGTGGGACACCGCAAGTGAGAGGGAAATTATCTGTGGTAGAGGAGACAGAAGTGACAGCAAACGACCGGGAGTATAGGAAAGAGTGGAACCAATGGTACACAGTTCCCCGAAGACCTGCATCCCGTAGTCTGGAGAGCAGAAGAGCGTGATCTACTAAGTCAAAGGCGGCCGAAAGATCTAGAGATACCGCCACCGTGATATCACCACGATCATGGGAGGAGTGAATTTTGTTCATAACAGCAGTGATAGTGGTTTCAATGCTATGACTAGGCCGAAAGCCAGATTGCCAGGGGTGAAGAAAGTGTGTTGAGTCAAGATGATGGGAAAGTTGGGAGAAGACAGTTTTTTCTAAGAGTTTAGAAGCGTATGGAAGATTAGATACAAGTCGGTAATTTGCTGGTATAGCTGAGTCTAGGGTGGGATTCTTTAAGAGGGGGCGGACCAGGGCAGACTTCCATGAGTGAGGAAAGGATCCGGATAAAAGACTGGAATTAATCATAATAAGAAGTGGCAGAAATAGATCAGGGAAAGGTTCAGAGAGCCAGGTGGACGGTATAGGATCTAGTGGGCAAGTGGTTTTGCGAGTGGTGGACAGAAGCTTGATAAGTTCCGAAGATGTAATGGTAGAAAAATTGGCCCAAGAGTGTGACAACGGAAGTGACGGTGGGGGTGAGATAGAGAGAGGTGGTGGTAAAGCTTGAGGACAGAAGGGAAGAGATGAACGCAGGTCGTGGACTTTAGAGGAAAAGAAAGAAGCCAGTCTGGTAGGACTGGGGGCTAATGCGGAAATGGAGGGCTCATGCGTGGAGCGTGACTGTAGTTGAGAAAGGGATTTTAGGGTAGCGAAGAGATGCCGGGATCTATTAGGGGCCGAGGCAATTGATTTGGAATAGAAGGAGCGTTTGACTTGATGAATATTGGAACGATATTACGCACGACAGGCTTTAAAATGTTGATAAGAAGCTGAAGATTGAGCTTTCCTCCAAAGGTGTTCAGCTTTCCGTAAGTTGGAGCATTGTAATTGCAGTCCTGCATGAAACCAAGGATGTCGACCAGTGCGATGAGGGTAATGGGGTCGTAAAGGTTCAACCTGGTCCAGTGCAAGAGATAGCTCTGTATTCCATAAGGTAACCTGGGATGATGGTGACAGGGAAGAGAAGTCAGAGGGAAAAGGGTGGAGAACAGTAGAAAAGTTCTGTAATGTTGCTGGGTTAATACGGTGGGACAAACGAGGCGGTAATGGGGAAGGGTTGGGAGGGGGCGATACAGATTGGAGGGAAAAGGTGAGACGAGTGATCTGACCAGGGAACAGACTTGTGAGTAAATGATGAGATCTGAATTGGGAGGTTTGTCGGGGAGATGACTAAATCTAAGGTGTGACCAGCTACGTGAGTAAGAAAGTTAACATGCTGAATCAGAGAGAGATCTCGAAGGAGCGTGACGAATGAGATGTCTCTGGATGAGGTAGGCGAATCAAAATGTACATTAAAATCCCCAAGTAAAATAAGCTGAGGGAATTGTAGGGTTAGGTCAGAAATAGAGGAAAGGAGGGTATCCCAAAGAAAGGGAGAGGATGAAGGGGGAGAGTAAATTACTAGAAATTGGAGAGCTGGATTGGCATTCAGCTGGAGGAGAAGAGACTCTGGATAGCATAAGTAAGGGGAGGAAATTTGAGTGATCGGGACAGAGGAGCAATATATAATCGCGACTCCGCCGCCAGTCCGGCCAATACGTGGAATGGATAGAGCCTCATAGCTCGGGGGGGGGGAGGCATCGTGTAAGGAGAGGATCTTCTCCCTCCTTAAGCCATGTCTCTAACAGAAACAAGATAGCAAAAGATTCCTGTTCAATAAGGTCATAGAGAAGAATAGTCTTAGACCGAAGAGACCGGCAATTAAACAGACCTAACCGTAGGGAATTCAGTGCAGTTAATGCAGTTACTGCAGAGGAACCAGGCACGAGATCTGGAGAAGGTGCACTGGTAGAAAAGTTTGGGAAAGAGGCTCGTAGACAAACCTGTGAAAGTACAGTAGTACGATGGGAAGGAAAGAAAAGCCTAAGGGGCCGGTAGCCCCAGATCACAGGAATGGCGGTCATGGAAAGCCACGGAAGGACAGTAAAGTATAGATAAAATAGATACCTGAAGCTGAACCAGGAATTCTTCCGGAAAAATGGATTAGCCGCGTGCGTATTTTTGGTAGGAAGTGGCTGTGTGCAACTAACAGGACAGAAGTACAGATGCTGTTTTAGTTTGTTGCAAGGTCCTCCCTCGTCGCCGCCCCAAGGAGCGCACACAAGGAGCACATCATGCTCCTTGTGCGCACTCCTTAAGCGTGCGCCCACACCGCGTGCTGCGGCGGCGATGAACGCCGCCAGCATGCTGACTAAATAGGGCTGTGCGGTGTTGACGTCACCTGCGGAGGTTAGGTTGCGCTCTCATAAGAACATAAGAACATAAGAAATGCCATACTGGGTCAGACCGAGGTCCATCAAGCCCAGTATCCTGTTTCCAACAGTGGCCAATCTAGGTCATACGTACCTAGCAGTTTCCCCAAAAGACACAGGTTCTGCATTGCTTGTACTAGGCCAAGCATTGATATCCTGGGTCCCTTTTTAATAGTGGTTTATGGACCTTTCCTCCAGGAACTTGTCCAAACCTTTTTTAAACCCAGCTATACTAACAGCCCTTACTACATCCTCCGGTAACAGATTCCAGAGTTTGATTACACGTTGAGAGAAGAAATATTTTCTCCTATTTGTCTTAAATAGTTTACCCTGTAGCTTCATTACATGCCCCCTAGTCCTTCTATATTCTGATAGCGTAAACAATTTATCCACGTTTATCCGTTCCACTCCATTCATTAATTTATACACCTCTATCATATCTCCCCTCAGCCGCCTCTTTTCTAGGTTAAAGAGCCCTAACCTTTTTAGCCTCTCTTCATAGGAGTAGCCTTCCATCCCCTTCACCAATTTGGTGGCTCTTCTCTGTACTTTTTCTAATAACTCTATGTCCTTTTTAAGATACGGTGACCAGAATTGCACACAATATTCAAGGTGCGGTCGTACCATGGAGCGATACAGAGGCATTATAATATCCTTTGTTTTATTCTCCATCCCTTTCCTTATGATACCTAGCATTCTATTTGCTTTCTTGGCCGCCGCTGCACACTGGGCGGAGGGTTTTAACATGTTATCCACGATGACTCCTAAATCTTTTTCCTGGGTGGTGGTTTCTAATGTGGAGCCTTGCATCTTGTAACTATAGTGTGGGTTGTTCTTTCCTAGGTGCATAACTTTGCACTTGTCCACATTAAATTTCATCTGCCATTTGGATGCCCAGTCTTCCAATTTATCCAGATCCTCCTGCAGTTTTCCACAATCCTCTTGGGTTTTAACAACTTTAAACAGTTTTGTGTCATCTGCAAATTTGATTACCTCACTAGTTATTCCCTTTTCCAGGTCATTTATGAATATGTCAAAAAGTAGCGGACCCAGTACAGATCCCTGGGGTACTCCACTATTCACCTTTTTCCATTGGGAATATTGGCCATTTAGCCCTACCCTCTGCTTTCTATCTTTTAACCAGTTCCCGATCCACAATAGTACACTGCCTCCTATCCCATGACTTTTTAGCTTCGCCAAAAGTCTCTGATGGGGGACCTTGTCAAAAGCTTTCTGAAAGTCCAGATACACTATATCAACCGACTCACCTTTGTCTACCTGTTTATGCACACCTTCAAAAAACAGATCAGATTAGTAAGACAAGATCTTCCTTGTCTAAAGCCATGTTGGCTGTCTCCCATTAGGCCATGACTATCTACATGCTGTGTAATTTTGTTCTTTATGATGGCTTCTACCATTTTCCCTGGTACTGACGTCAGGCTCACCGGTCTGTAATTTCCCGGGTCACCCCTGGAACCCTTTTTAAAAATTGGTGTTACGTTGGCGACCCTCCAATCTTCAGGTATTACAGATGATTTTAATGAAAGTTCACAGATTACCAATAACAGGTCTGCAATCTCATATTTCAGTTCTTTCAACACTCTGGGATGTATACCATCCGGTCCAGGTGATTTGCTACTATTCAGTTTATCAAATAGTTGTAATATATCTTCCCGGTGTAGCGATATTTCTCTCAATTCCTCTGCAGTATCACCTTTAAATACCACTTCAGTCTTGGGTAACACCCCTACATCTTCCTCAGTAAAGACCGAAGCAAAGAATTCATTCAGTCTCTCTGCTATAGCCTTGTCTCCTCTTATTGCACCTTTTACCCCTCTATCATCTAATGGTCCAATTGACTCTCTCACAGGCCTTTTGCTACGAATGTACTTGAAAAAGTCTTTATTTCGTGTTTTTGCTTCCGTAGCAAGTTTCTTCTCAAATTCCCGCTTTGCCTGCCTTATCAATGCTTTGCATTTAACTTGCCAGTGCTTGTGCTGTTTCCAGTTTTCATCATTTGGCTCTTTTTTCCATTTTCTGAAGGTTGCTCTTTTGGCAGCAACAGCCTCTCTGACCTCACCTTTAAACCATGCGGGCATTTTCTTGGACGTTCTTCCACCTTTCTTAATGCGTGGAATACAGCTGGTCTGGGCTTCGAGGATAGTATTTTTAAATAACACCCAAGCTTGCTGTAAGTCTTTAAACCTTTGGAACCGCTCCTTTTAGTTTTTTTCCGAACTATATTCCTCATTCTATCATAGTCACCCTTTTGAAAGTTAAAAGGTAGTACTGTGGATTCCTTTACTATCTGTCCTCCACTGATTAAATCAAACATGATCATACTATGATCACTATTGCCAAGTGGTCCCAACACCCTTATTTCTTGCACCAGATCTGGCGTTCCACTAAGGACTAGGTCCAGTATGGCTTCCCCTCTGGTCGGTTCATGAACCAGCTGCTCCAAGAAGCAGTCATTCATTTCATCTAGAAACTTTATCTCTTTAGCTTGTCCTGCTGTGACACTGTCCCAGTCGATACCGGGGTAATTGAAATCACCCATTATTACTACTCTGTTGTGGCTTTTGTTAGCTTCCTTGATTTCTTTGAGCATTTCATCATCCATTTGTTCATTCTGGCCAGGTGGTCGATAGTATACTCCCACTGCCATCACCTTCCCCTTCATAAATGGAATTTCAATCCATAGAGATTCTACAGCATATTTTGTTCCCTGCAAAACTTTAATCCTTTCTGACTCAATGCCCTCTCTAACATAGAGCGCAACCCCTCCACCAATTTGTTCAGCTCTATCATTACGATATAGTTTGTATCCAGGTATCACAGTGTCCCACTGGTTATCCTCCTTCCACCATGTCTCTGAGAGTGCAATCATATCTAACCTCTCATTTAATGCTATATATTCTAATTCTCCCATCTTATTGTTTAGACTTCTAGCATTGGCATACAAGCATTTTAGAGACTGTATTTTATTAATATTAATCTGGCTATTGGTAGGCATGGGTAATGGGTAATCTTTATGCTCTGTCTGCTCCTTACTCAAGGGCATTTGGGCTACTATACTCCCTTTTGGAACCTCACTGCTTTTGGTAGTATCCTTCAAGGATACCTTTGTCCGAACCGTGCGCTCCTGGGTGACTGTCGGCTTTCCCCTATTTTCTAGTTTAAAAGCTTCTCTATCTCTTTTTTAAAGGTTAATGCCAGCAGTCTGGTCCCATCCTGATTAAGGTGAAGCCCATCCCTTCGGAAGAGCCCCCCCTTTCCCCAGAATGTTCCCCAGTTCCTAGCAAATCCAAAACCCTCATCCTTGCACCATTGTCTCATCCACGCATTGAGACTCCGGAGCTCTGCCTGTCTTTTGGGTCCTGCACGTGGAACAGGAAGCATTTCGGAGAACGCTATCCTGGAAGTTCTGGATTTCAACTTCCTACCTAAAAGCTTAAATTTAGCCTCCAGAACTTCCCTACCACATTTTCCTATGTCATTGGTACCAACATGTACCAAGACAGCAGACTCCCCCCCAGCACTATCTATGATCCTATCTAGGCGGTGCGTGAGATCTGCTACCTTCGCACCAGGCAGGCATGTTACCAGGCGATCCTCACGTCCACCAGCCACCCAGCTATCTACATTCCTAATGATTGAATCACCAACTATAACAGCTGTCCTGACCCTCCCCTCATGGGGACATGGCCCTGGAGAAACGTCCTCGGTGCGAGAGGGTTTTACATCACCTGGAGGACAGGTCCTAGTTACAGGATCACTTCCTGCCACACCAGGGTGATGCTCTCCTGTCACGTGACCTCTCTCCTCCATGGCAACAGGGATGCTGCCAGACTGGAGGTGGGATTTCAGGACTATATCCCTGTAGGTCTCGTCCATGTACTTCTCTGTCTTTCTTATGTCTTCCAGGTCTGCTACTCTAGCCTCTAGAGAACGGACTCGTTCCCTAAGAGCAAAGAGCTCCCTGCACTTAGTGCATATGTAGGACCTCTCACCAACTGGGAGATAATCATACATGTGACACTCGATGCAAAAGACTGGAGAACCCCCATCTTGTTGCTGGACCTCTGACTGCATCTTAGTTTAAAGCTTGTGTTTAGGTCTTTTAAATCGGTATATAATAAGGATTGGTGTAGATGCTTATACTAATAAAAGTGTATCTAATACCCCTAATACACCCTGTGTACCTGAAGCTAATTAATCACAGGTTCTCTGTGTATGACTGATTTGGATTAAGAGCTGCACCTGAGAGCAGCCCCTTTCCTCTAAGATGTCCACGTACCTATAAAACTACAATTTCCCCAGGGGTGGGTGGGTGCTGGGGAGGGAGGGGGGGAGATAAGTCCTATTAAAGAGGGCAGTTACAAGGTACCCTGTCCTGAACCCTCAGCAGGGGGATGGGGGTACCACACAAAGCCCAGTTGAGAGAGGCAAGGTAAGTACAGCTGAGAAGGCTGAAACTTGCACACCACTAAGACAAACACTAAATAATTAAACAAACAACAGTTAGACAAACAGTAAATAATTAAATAAACAGCTAGAACTCACAGTAAGATGTCCCAGGAGGCAAAAAATCCACTCACTAGCAGAGCTCTGTAAAAGTTCAGCCTTTCTCTGATCAGAGAAAAGCAAACTAAAACAGCCTATGCACACGTGGAGAAAACAGGAACAAGGTTACAGGATACCTCAGGGGGAGGGGGTCAGGGGGAGGAGTCACTCAGGCAGGCAAGGACAGGAAAAAGCTTAACAGCAGGCTCTGGGGAGAGAGATTAATTCAAAATGGCTACCACACACACAGGGGGAGGAGTCACTCAGGCAGGCAAGGACAGGAAAAGCTTAACAAACAACAGGCTCTGGGGAGAGAGATTAATTCAAAATGGCTACCACACAAAGCCCAGTTGAGAGAGGCAAGGTAAGTACAGCTGAGAAGGCTGAAACTTGCACACCACTAAGACAAACACTAAATAATTAAACAAACAACAGTTAGACAAACAGTAAATAATTAAATAAACAGCTAGAACTCACAGTAAGATGTCCCAGGAGGCAAAATCCACTCACTAGCAGAGCTCTGTAAAAGTTCAGCCTTTCTCTGATCAGAGAAAAGCAAACTAAAACAGCCTATGCACACGTGGAGAAAACAGGAACAAGGTTACAGGATACCTCAGGGGGAGGGGGTCAGGGGGAGGAGTCACTCAGGCAGGCAGGGACAGGAAAAAGCTTAACAGCAGGCTCTGGGGAGAGAGATTAATTCAAAATGGCTACCACACACACAGGGGGAGGAGTCACTCAGGCAGGCAAGGACAGGAAAAGCTTAACAAACAACAGGCTCTGGGGAGAGAGATTAATTCAAAATGGCTACCACATAAAGCCCAGTTGAGAGAGGCAAGGTAAGTACAGCTGAGAAGGCTGAAACTTGCACACCACTAAGACAAACACTAAATAATTAAACAAACAACAGTTAGACAAACAGTAAATAATTAAATAAACAGCTAGAACTCACAGTAAGATGTCCCAGGAGGCAAAAATCCACTCACTAGCAGAGCTCTGTAAAAGTTCAGCCTTTCTCTGATCAGAGAAAAGCAAACTAAAACAGCCTATGCACACGTGGAGAAAACAGGAACAAGGTTACAGGATACCTCAGGGGGAGGGGGTCAGGGGGAGGAGTCACTCAGGCAGGCAAGGACAGGAAAAAGCTTAACAGCAGGCTCTGGGGAGAGAGATTAATTCAAAATGGCTACCACACACACAGGGGGAGGAGTCACTCAGGCAGGCAAGGACAGGAAAAGCTTAACAAACAACAGGCTCTGGGGAGAGAGATTAATTCAAAATGGCTACCACACAAAGCCCAGTTGAGAGAGGCAAGGTAAGTACAGCTGAGAAGGCTGAAACTTGCACACCACTAAGACAAACACTAAATAATTAAACAAACAACAGTTAGACAAACAGTAAATAATTAAATAAACAGCTAGAACTCACAGTAAGATGTCCCAGGAGGCAAAAATCCACTCACTAGCAGAGCTCTGTAAAAGTTCAGCCTTTCTCTGATCAGAGAAAAGCAAACTAAAACAGCCTATGCACACGTGGAGAAAACAGGAACAAGGTTACAGGATACCTCAGGGGGAGGGGGTCAGGGGGAGGAGTCACTCAGGCAGGCAAGGACAGGAAAAAGCTTAACAGCAGGCTCTGGGGAGAGAGATTAATTCAAAATGGCTACCACACACACAGGGGGAGGAGTCACTCAGGCAGGCAAGGACAGGAAAAGCTTAACAAACAACAGGCTCTGGGGAGAGAGATTAATTCAAAATGGCTACCACACAAAGCCCAGTTGAGAGAGGCAAGGTAAGTACAGCTGAGAAGGCTGAAACTTGCACACCACTAAGACAAACACTAAATAATTAAACAAACAACAGTTAGACAAACAGTAAATAATTAAATAAACAGCTAGAACTCACAGTAAGATGTCCCAGGAGGCAAAAATCCACTCACTAGCAGAGCTCTGTAAAAGTTCAGCCTTTCTCTGATCAGAGAAAAGCAAACTCTCGGTGGATCCCGTCACTACTGGGAGGGCCCAGGGAGGTGGATGGGGTAAACGGCAACCTGCGGAGGTTAGGTTGCGCTCTCGGTGGATCCCGTCACTACTGTGAGGGCCCAGGGAGGTGTATGGGGTAAACGGCAACCTGCGGAGGTTAGGTTGCGCTCTCGGTGGATCCCGTCACTACTGGGAGGGCCCAGGGAGGTGGATGGGGTAAACGGCAAACTGCAGAGGTTAGGTTGCGCTCTTGGTGGATCCCGTCACTATTGGGAGGGCCCAGGGAGGTGGATGGGGTAAACGGCAACCTGCAACAACAGGAAGAGTCTCAGGATAAACAGAAAGCAAGCAATCAGCAGGGATAGGTACAATTAAAAGTACAGCAAGCAAATAGTTGGCGTCCTTCAAATTCCTTGTCCCATGCAATGTTCCCACAAAGCAGCTTGGAGCTGTGTGGAAATTCTCTGCCAGCATTTCTGCTAGTGGGAGGTGGTGCAACACAACAAGGTATGGATAGTCAGGTCCATATCTACCTCAGGTCCCTCTGGACTTGCCTGTGCCTCATGATTCTAAGGGGGCCTTTTATTAAAGGGTGGTAGAGTGTTGCACTAGCATGCCAAAAGCACTGAAAGTATGACGTTATCTATCGGGGGTGTGGAAAGCATTTCTCTAGCAGTTAATGTGGAGCACAGTCCCCTAACATGTAGAGGTGGCGTTAGGTGAACCCGTGCTGTGGTGTTCGGCATAGTTTTGGTCTTCTCCATAGGAGCATGTGGGTTGCATTGCAGTGTTCCCCTAGAGCCATTCCCAGTGTAGGGGGGGGGGGGGAGGAGGAAGCATAGTTCCTCTATGTGCCTTTTATTCCCATTGTAGATGTCAGGCCTCAGAGGTGGGTATCCCATATGATCAGCTTTGGGGGTGCTTATTGAATCATTGACCCCATGTGGTAGAGGTGCTGGCTGTCAAGCTGCCCAGAGCATATGTCCTGATTGTGCAGGGCTTCCAGATCACCATGGCTCCAGCGTGCATCTTCTCCCCACATGAGGGACACACTCTAAATGGCTATGGTGCTGTCCAAACCATATGAGAGAAGGAGCCCAGCCCCACTCCAGCAGAGTCCTTGTACTGTTTTCCTGCAACCTAGGAGAACAGACACCCTGGGAACCTGAGGGTGAGGGTGGTTCACATACCTGTCCCCTATGATGGACACTGCAAACACCTTGCCTGATCCCATACAAGGCCCCTTGAATCTCCAGATGCCACATTTGCACCCTGTCTCCCACAGTTAGGGGTGCAGTACAGACTCGCTGCATTTCCTTGCTTTCCTGAATTGCAAGTCCTACCCTCTTGTACATAGCCCCATTGCTCTGAGTTGTGCAGCCAGTTGTGACTATTCCTGTTCATCCCTTTCTATTCTGTGATCTAGGTGGGGGTTGGAGTGCATTTGTTACTGTCTCCAGTGGTTTGGTAGATTACTGCCATCCTAATAACACACTTGTGGCGTACAATTGCAGGGGCAGGTTGCAAATGCATTCACTGTGCGCATGTGCTATGGCCACCCATTCACAACTACTGAGATAGTGACACACTTAGTGTGGTGGAAGATCCCTAGTGCTACCACGCCTTTGTATCTGCTGTGGCCATTAGGCCCTGCCATGGTGAAAAAAGAAAATGCACACTAATCATGCGTTTGCTCTGCGTTATTCACGGGACGTTTGTAAACCTGCCCCTGTGTCTCTGAATAGAATGTATTATGTGTTACTGAACACATCCTTGTCTATTCATCTGCTTCTTCTGAATCCGTGTTTGTAAAGTTTTTATTCTTATTTTTCATTTTGTTTTGTTCTATTACTGTAAACTACCATGTTGTCGGACTCCAATCTGAATGGCAGTATAACAAATGGTCATAAATAAATAAAATCAATGTTAAACTGCTTTCCCTCCCTCCCCTCCCCGCTCTAAAACTGCCCATGTAGGTATTTACTTTTTATGCTTCTAAATGTAGGAGTTTAGTGAAATTAGAGTATAAATTCAGTCAGTCAGCCTACTAAATTTTCAGAGGTCAATATGGGAGCATAATTTTCAAAGTTACAAGTATAAATGTTTTGAATATAGGGTCCAACATTTATGCAGGAGCCATTTTAGGAGTCTAGCTACTAAGGTATGCTAACATTAATTCGCATTAATTCACCATTAATGCAGGTTATTTTAGTTCAAATCATGTTTATTAACAGAAAATGAAACACACTCTCAGTCTGTGGATAAATTTACACAGTACAGAGAGGACTATAAATTATATAGTAAACCAGAAACACAGTGCTTTTCCTCCATTACCCACCTTTCTTCAAACCCAACCCCGCTAAAGAAATCTAGTAACCTAATCCCCTCTACCCTCCAGGAGCCCTCCCTTCTACCCCAAATCCTAACTGTACTTTTCCCCAGGACCTGCCCAAGGGTTCTGCTGCTCTAGGTAGAAACCCTGACCTTGCCACCCCTCCCCCCCCAGCTGCCGCCGATTCCGTCTCTGATTTTTGCGCCACTTTTGAAAATACTGCCTCTACCCATCTCCCCCAAAGAGAATTGGCGGCAGCGGGGGGGGGGGGGGGCAAGCGCAACCACCCATGTGTATCACTGTTACCACCACCCCCCCATACCGTTGCGCCTGCCCACCCAGCTACCCTCCCAGCCAGTGGGTCTTCCAAACACAATCCTAAATTTACTGCCTTCTCATTAGATGATCCCCTACTAATCAGAGACTTTCTGGCCAATGCCGCAGACCTAGAAGATCAGCAGCTCATTGTGGACACGAGATGTGAGAGTGTTAATATATCCTTTCCATAAAACCAGGAACAAATCCTTATGTTTCCCATGCCCTTGAGAGGCCAATTATTCCCATAGCATCTATCCATGAAACATGTTTTGCCAAGCCCAATAAGATGGGCGGTCTTCTGTTCTACATTGCTTCAACAGACATTGTTTCCCAATCAAACATGCTTTCCAAACAAGAAGTCGAGCAGCCATACCCTTCACCTTCATATCGGTGACCTCATCCAAAATTGCTAGGCCTGGGGTTAAGACCATCTGCTGAGCCAGAAGCCCCTCCAAATAACCCTGAATCAGCTGCCAATAACGTTGCACTTCTCTACAACCTCAGATCATATGTCTCAAATGTTCCGACCCTTCAGCACATTGGAGACAATCCCAGTTGAAGTAAAACCCACTCTGAATGTCCATACAGGAGAAATATACCTCCTTAGCAATACTTTAAATTGCATCTCCCGTGAGTCCCCTGCACCAAGCCAAATATTCATGCCACTGTCCGCAATAGCCTCCCTTCTTGCCATGGTAGCTCCAACTATGCTTCCCAGTGTTTTTGTCACTCTGCAAACCCTCTCTGGGGTGTTAACCTCAGCTTTTTATAGTACAAGGAAATAGATACTCTTTCCCGATCCTTAAGCTCAAAGAAACAATCCACCTGCTTCAACTTGTCCTTAGTCAAAAAGGACTGATCCAAGGAGGAACATAATGTTTCAACTGTACATATACAAAAAAGTGCTTATGTTCCAATACAAATTGTTCCTGGAGCCACTGAGACAAGCACATGGACACCTCTGAATCCCATACCTGATGCAACACACATAGGTCATGTTGTCCCCAAGTCTTGAACAGTTGGGTCTCTATCCCTGGTAAAAAGTGTGCATTCCCCTCAGTGGCAAGTAGCCTGTTGTCTGCAGACCTATTCTCCAAAGTTTGCAGAGACATCACCACATCCAACGTACCAGTGACATCAACAAACTACTATACACCCAAACAGGAAGATCCTTCCAATCCGCATTCAATACAAATAGCAAACTGTGGATGTATCGAGCCTTCCTCAGAATTCCAGGTGGTAAACACTCCTGTAAACCCCATCCAGTTCCTCAAATGACAAAGCTGACATGCTATGTTGTATGTTTCCAAGTCCTGGAGGCCTACTCCTCCCCTCTTCCAACCGCAGTACAGATTCCATAAGGCCACACACGGCTGCCGCCCTTGCTACAGAAATTCAACAAGAACCTTTCCAATCCATTGAACATCTTTCTTTAGCACTCATAACGGCAAGAGTTGCATAACATACACAATTTTTGGGAACAGTAACATAGAATTTGTTACCATTTGCCCCAATAATGAGAGGGGTAAAGACATCCATTCTCTCAATCAATGTCTCACAAAATAAATCTGAGCTTCTCCATTCAGAGAATACAACTGCCTAGGATTAATAGGAAATTGTATGCCTAAATACTGAAAAGATGATGCCACCTAACGAAGTGGGAAACTAGTCCCCCATGTGTCCCACAAACAACCTAACACATCTAGGGCCTCAGATTTATCCATATTCAACTTCAACCCAGCCAATACTCCAAAGCGATGAAATTTATCCAACAAACACGCCAGGAAACTATGGGGATTAGTTAGAAAGACCAGAATATCATTGGCAAATGCTGATCTTGTAAAACAATTAAGCCCCAACTGCACCCTTCTATCTCTGTGAGTGCCATTGACCAACACAGATGCCCTAGGGTGAGAATAAAGCGATTGGACTGCAGACAAAAACCTGTTCTCCACTCCATATGCTTGCAGTAGCTCAAAAGGCCACTCCACATGATAAAACACCTTTTCAGTGTCGACACTGACTAAGAGGAAGGGAAACTTCTCCACATGCATCCACTCAAGGATCACTAAGATTCGCCGGAAATTTGAGATTGCATAACAGTCACGCACAATGTCCGCCTGGCTCATATGCAGAAACCCTGGAAGCAGCACTGCCAAATGATCCAGAAAACAATTTAGCTAACAACTTGAAATCAAAGTTTAATAGCAAAACTGGCCAATAGGATTCCACTTTTAGGGGATCTTTACCGGGCTTGGGCAGAACCATAATATAGGCCCTGTTTACATTACGTACAAACTTCTCCGTTTCTAGTTAAGTATTACAGGCATCTACTAAGGGCAGAATCAATTGGAGTTGCAAAAGTTTATAAAAGTCAGCACTAAATCCATTTGGTCCTAGAGCTTTACAGCACTTAGCACCTTTGATCATGTGTTGCATTTCCTCTGCCCTAATAGATGTCCCTAAGCCTGCTGCCTGTTGTGGGGTCAGACCCAGAAGATGAACCGACATGAAATAATCCCTTATTCACGTAGGGGAAACCAACTCTCCGGTATACAACATCTGATAATACTCCCGAAAGACAGCTGTAGTTCGTTTTAGAGCCCCCGTACTATCCTGGCCATTTAGCCCTACCTCTGCTTTTTATCTTTTAGGTAAATCATTTTTATTGGGATGTTTCCACAGCAATAAGAACATTATTGAAACCATAACAGTAACAAAGCAACAAGAACACTATGATACAGCACACACATAAGACATCCCCACCCCCCCTCCCCCCGCCAGCCTCAGCGCTGCCCCCTAAAGGGTTGCCAATCAAAAACAATATATATACCAAGCAACTGCTCCCAGCGGGGAAACTGGCTAGCCGGCCCCCCTCTACCCTACCCACCGACCCACCCCCCCTCCCATCCCCCCTCCCACAGCTCCAGCCAATAGACCATACAAGCAAACAAGCCCATCCTCTACCTCCCGACTACCTCCCATCCCCTAGAGGGTTGGATCACCCAAGGGCCGCCACACAGAAGAGAACCGCTCCCATGCCCCTCCAGCCAGCAGCCGGGCTGTACGCTGCTCCATCCCCTGCAGTTCCCGCATGGCTTTCTCCCAGTCCCCCACCGTGGGCGCCACATCTTTTAGCCAGCCCCGCAGTATACATAACTTAACAACAATGAAACCCTTTGCACAGAGCCGTCGCCCGCTATCCCAAAGGGGTTGCACTCCTTCAGAAGATCCAAACAGACACCATTCAGGGGTTAGATCCACGGTAGTTTGCAACCACCGCCCCAACAGGCGGCCCACCGCCAACCAAAAACTCTGGATATGAAGACAAAACCAAAACCGGTGAGCAAAGCCCCCCTTTTCCATCCGACACAAGCTACAGAGGTCCGACGACGACAAACCCGCTCTGGCCGCCCACACATTATGGACATATGCTCTCCACAAAACTTATACTGAATTTCTTGTAGCTGCACTGTCTCAGAGAGCGCACCAATACCCGCAAACGCGCCCCGGAGGCGGTCAACAGTGGCCTGCGGAATCCCATCCCTCCGCCACTTCTCCTCCAAGCCCGCCAGGCACACATCATAGCCCGCTGGGTACAGTGATCGGAACAAGGAACCAACAGTAACTTTCCCCTCCAGAGAAGCAAACAACGCCAGCATCCCGTCCCCAGCAAGCAGCCCCACAGACTTACGCCGAAGCGCTACAACGTAGTGGCGAGCCTGCATATAAAAATAAAAATCCCGCGGTCCTAGCCGGTAACGCCCCTACAGCAAAGAAAAGGAGCCCACCTCCGCCACCGCCGCCATTCGGAGATGACCCACAAAACGCACCCCCTTAGACCCCCACTCAGTCACCACCCCAGCCCCCTGACCAGGGGGAAAGGCCGGGTTTCCACTCAACGGCAAGCAATCTGTCACCGCACTGCAGGTACTCTGACGTAGACACAACGCCACCCACGCCGCGCGGAGGGCTGACCAGAACACCGAGTGCAGGCAACGCACTGGGAGGTGCTCCCTACCCCCATGCACTAAAATCATACGATGCCACGGGGCAGCCATCTCATCCAACAGAGCCAAAGGCACAAGCTCGGAAGTATCCTCCAAAAGGTCCCGGATGATCCGCGTCCAACACACTAAATTATACCAGCGAAGCGAAAGCAACCCAGCACCACCATTCTCCCTGGCTTGCAATAGAGTATTCAACGCAATGCGGGCTCGCCGGCCCCTCCAAAGGAACCGAGAGAGACAGCTACTTAGCTGACGCAGATCACGGCGGGACAGCCACACAGGGACATGGCGCAACACATATGCCCAACGGGGAAACTCGACCATATTGAAGAGCGCTATCCGGCCCCGCAGGGACAAAGGCAGGTCCCGCCAAGCCCGCAACCGGCGAGCCGTCTCCTCCAACAGCAACGAGATATTCACGCGGTACAGCTGATCAAGGTTCTCGGGGATCTGGATACCCAAGTAGCGGATTTGCCCCGACGCCCAAACCAGAGGGAAGGGGCCGCGCCACGTCCGCCGGCAACTACTCCCCACATCCAGTCCTAGAGATTTAGCCATATTAATTTTCAAACCCGAGAAGGTCCCAAAACTTTCAATGATCCGCAATGCCCACTCTAAGGAGACCTGGGGATTCGTCAAGCACAGCAGTACATCATCAGCGAAAGCACTAAGTTTAACCTCCCCGGCTGCCCAGGCGACCCCCGCCACCTCCCCCTGGCCCATCAATTTCACCAAAAGGGGCTCCAAATGCAGAATAAAAAGGAGGGGTGACAGGGGGCACCCCTGGCGAGTCCCCCGGCGCAGAACAAACGGCTCCGACCGCTCCCAGCCCACCATAAGAAAGGCCCGCGGTTCAGTATACAGCGCCCGGATCCACTCCACATAAGAACCTGAAAAACCAAACCGCGACAGAGCCTCAAACATATAGGCCCAGGAGACCCGGTCAAAGGCCTTCTCAACATCAAGACTAGCTAATAATAAAGGGCAATTGGCCTGGATACACCGCTCCATACTCAGGAGAATCTGCACAATATTCCGAGCAGCCACTCTGCCTCGCACAAAACCCGCCTGGTACAGTCCAATGATACGGGAGAGGACCTCCTGCGCCCGCAGAGCTAACACCGAGGCCAGAATCTTCATATCCACATTAATAAGAGAAATAGGCCTATAGGAGGTTGGGTCCTCCGGGTCCTTCCCTGCCTTGGGGATCAACGAGACAGCCGCCGTCCGCATATCCCGCGGGAACCGCCCCACCTCCAAGACTTCCATATACACCACTGCTAAAGTAGGCACCACCTGGGTCTCCAAGATCTTATAGAACTCCATGCTATACCCATAAGGGCCCGGCGTCTTGTGCAACTTCCCCGCCCAGATCACTTTCTGGATCTCTGTCCCCGAGATCGGCTGGTTCAACAGCTCCCGCTCTTGCGGAGTCACTTGAGGTAACTGGACCCCGTTCCAAAACCCCTGGGCCTGTTCCCCGTCCTCACCATCCGGGGTGTAGAGCCGCTCATAGAAGTGGTGGAATACCTCCGCGATCTCCGCCGGATCCGTGCGCACTGTACCCCCCTCGTCTCGAATACGCGCTACCACTTGAGGCCCCTGGCGGTCCCGCACCATCCGCGCCAACAAGCGACCCGAACGGTTCCCAAAACGAAAAAATTGATGCCGATAGTACTGTAGATCAAAAACCGCACGCTCTTGAAGAAGGTCATTCACCCGCCGTTGGGTCTCGATATAATCCCGCACGGCCCCTCCCTGCGGCCGCCGCACAGCAGCCCGCTTCTGCACCTGCAGATCATGCATAAGCCGTAACAGATCAGCATCGACCTGACACCGTCAACGAGCTACATACGCAATCACCTGCCCGCGAACAACCGCCTTCCCGGCCTCCCACAAAGTTGCCACCGACGAAACACTACCTTCATTGTTCCCCAAGAACTCACGCCATTGCTCCCGAACAAAATCCTGAAATTCCACCCGTTGCCAGAGGTGCCGGGGAAAAGACCACCGACCCCCCGCCCGGCGGCAGCCAGCCCAGGCCAAAGACACCATCGCATGGTCGGAGACCACAATAGGGCGTATCTCAGCCCTTCGAACTCTCCCAAGATCAGCATGCCGAACGAGAAGATAGTCAATGCAAGACCAAGTCCGATGCGCACGAGATAGATGCGTATAGTCGGGCTCACTACCATGCAGTACCCGCCAAATATCAACCAAGCCACTGACCTGACTCAGATAACCCACACCTTTAGAAGCCCTCCGACCCACGCTAGCCCCAGAAGCAGACTTATCCAAAGCAGGTTCATGGGGAGCATTAAAGTCACCAGCAAGGATAACCGGCACACTAGGCAAACCATTGAGCTTCCGAGCTATAGTCTCAAAAAAACCATGAGAGTATTGATTGGGAGCATAGATGTTCCCCAAAACCATTTCTTCACCATTAATCTTCGCATGCACCCAAAGATAGCGTCCCAGGGGGTCAGGGTCTTCACTGATAACCTCTACAGTAAGGTTCTTATGAAATAGGAGTGCAACCCCCTTCTTCCGACCCTCTATAGCTTCCGCAGCACAAACATGCCCCACCCACTTCTGTCGGAGCTTAGCATGCTCAGTGGCACTCAAATGCGTCTCCTGTAAAAATGCCACTTGGGCATCCGCTTTTTGTAGCGCCTGCAAAACCTTAGTACGCTTCACCGGGGTGTTAAGGCCTCCCACATTCCAAGAGACAAAACCCACCTCATTGCCTACACTAGAACAAGCAAACGCCCATAAATGCAACCAGCAGGGCGGGTGCTGCCCAGCCCAAGCACCCCCAACCCACCACCTCCAGCCCCGGCTCTCCAGCCCCCACCTAGAGGATACACGAAGTTGAAACGCTGCCGAGCCCTCCAGCCCCCCTCCCACCCTCCGCCTACAAAGCCCCCCCACCCCAGAACCAGCAAGAACTGCAATACCACAGCAACCCCCCCGTCCCCCCCCACCCTGGCCCCCCAACCCCCCCCCCCCAGTAAAATCCAAACATACCACTCCTGGCCTCCCTTGCCAGACCTGAGACTCACCGCAGTGCACCACAGGGCCGCCCCACCACCACTACTCCAATCCAGGCCAATAACCCCCCCAGGAACAAACCCCACCATACATCCACTCAGACCACTCGCACACCCCGAAACGCCGAAACACACACAGCCAGCCAAGGGAGGAAAGTAACACTAAGAGACCATCCCCCCAGGCACACCAACACCAACCACAAACAGTCAGACACGGGAACAGCCCGTAGCAAGGCCTAAAGAGCAAGGCACCCATCCTGCCCCATACCAGAAACAGCACACACCACCCCTCACACACAAACAGCCCCAAACCAAACCATGCATTCATCCAAACAGTGCCACGGCCCAGAACCAGGACCCATAGAGCTCAGCAGTACATACAAGCAAATTTACAACCAAAGTCCACTGTCGGGGAACAGTGTGCCAGCAGGCGCCAGGGCACCACAGGCTCCAGCGCCGGGCAGCTTGGCACTGACCGGATCCATCAAAGCTGCTCTGCAACAAGAGTCCACTCACGGGCCGGCCCCGAGCAGGCCCAGCTTGTCCATGAACAACTTCGCCTCCTCCACATTAGACAGCACATGTTGTTTCCCATTGTGCTGCACCCGGAGCGTCGCCGGGAAAGCAAGAGTAAAGCGCACATGCCGCTGAAAGAGGGCCGCACAGAGCGGGGAAAACTCTTTCCTCTTCGCGGCAACCGAGGCCGAGTAGTCCTGGAAAAGCAGCACCGCCGAGTTGTCCAGAGACAGGTTCCGCTGCTTCCGAAAGGCCTGTAACAGCATCCACTTATGCTGAAAGTTGAGAATCCGGGCAATAACCACCCTCGGCCGCTGCCGCTGATCCACTCGAGGCCCCAGGCGATGAGCGCGCTCCACCTTCAAAGGCCCAACGAGCTCCTCCAGCCCCAACGCACGTGACAGCCAGGTTTCCACCAGTTCCACCAACATAGCATCCGTCTTGGTCTCTGGAACGCCGACCAACCGCACGTTGTTGCGGCGTGAACGGTTCTCCAAATCGTCCACTTTGTCAAGAAGGGCTTCCAGCTGTTTTTGCATCCGACTGCGCTCCCGGGTTTGTTTCCCCTCCTCCTCCTCAAGCGCCGACACCCGATGCTCGAGCTCATCAACCCTGTGTGTACACTCGGTAAGTGCTTCCGCCACGGTTTCGAGCTTGCTCAAGATGAGGTCGAATTTAGGCTCAAGCAGCTTGGCTACCTCTCGTGCAAGCTCCTCGGGACCAGAATCCACACTCTCGCTGCCCGGCGATCAGGGCGCCGTCATGCTCGCTGATGGGCCCGCTGCAGTTACGGCCCCCGACTTCGGCACCTTCTCCCTCTCTTTTCTCGGCGGGGCAGGCATTTCTCAGTAAGATCGCTCACCCACACTGCCACCACCGCACCACCTTGCACACCGAAAGTTTTCGGCAGGGCTCCGTCGGGTTAAGCACAGGTAAATTGCCGATTATTAGCAGGGCAGCCCTGGAGCGAGCAGAGACACCTCTTACTCGCTCATGCAGCACGTGGTCTCCCCGCTTTTTATCTTTTAACCAGTTCCTGATCCACAATAGTACACTGCTTAATATTGGTGAGCACCAAGTCCAATATGGCCCTTCTTATATGGGTTCTGTTACCAGTTGCCGGAATAATTCACCTCGTGGAGAATCTAGGATCTCCTTACTTCTAGATGATACTGCAGCAGGGATGTGTCAATCAACATCTGGCATATAGAAGCCAGCTATTAGTAGCACTTCTCCTTTCAAGGCAATACTGTCTATGTCTTCTATTAAATCTCCAATCTACTTCTCCCTGTGAGGGAGATCTGTATATCACACCAATGCAAATGGATTTCCCTTTCCCTCTTTCTAGTTTAACCCACAGTGCCTCCTCGCTCACTTTTAAGCCCTGTAATTCTATAGCTTTTTACATATAATGCCACTCCTCCTTCCCTTCTTCCTCCCCTTCTTCCTTCCTGTTTCATGATTGGCTCAACGTTTGTTTGGTATGGAGTTCTATGGAAAATGCTAATTAGATTTTTTGCCTTGCGAATCTATTGACGCCAAAAATTCTGTGAAATCATTCCTAGGTATCCTATCGGAGACATTTACTAAGCCTAATCCAGATTCTGATTGCCCAATTAGTGATGATCAAACAGGATTTGGATTAGGCTTGGTACATTTCTCTGGCAGTATACTTAGACATGGTTTCACATAATTTCTGGCACAAGAACATGGTAAAAAATCTTTGGAGTAAATCTCTACAGCTGGAGTAAATAGATTTACAAGGCAAAAAATCCAGTTAGCATTCTATAGAGTACAGAAAAGTCAGACTTTGGGCCTATCAGGGACAGGGAGGAATATAATCAACAGTACACAACCCAGAATCCATGGAGATTTGACGGCTCTTCTGTAAGATGTCTGTTTTATAACCCAAAGGTCTCTAGCTTGTGATCAGCCTCTGAGTGTGAGGGAAAAAAAGCTAGGGTGTTTTTATTTTCTTGAAATCTCCAGTAACCTTTCAATTATGTTTTTTATTTATGAAGCAGCCACAGCTACCTCTTCAATTAACAAAATTGCCCTGAAATGAAAATTAATAAAAAAACAAATAGGAACAAAATAAAATGAAACTGCCAAACACAGGAAATGAAATGAAACAAAATGTTTTTACCTGCACACCCTTACTTTATGCTATAGAAAAATGACGGCAGGTAAAGACCATATGGCCTATCTAGTCTGCCCTTCCATATGAACTACAAGTCCCCTCTGTACCTTTAGAGATCCTCTATGTTTGTCCTATGCTTTTTTGAATTCAGGTAACTGTCCTCGTCTCTAAAATCTCCACTGGGAGATTATTCCACACATCCACTAATCTTTCCATAAAGAAATATTTCCACATATTACTCCTGAGTCTATCCCCTTTCACCCTCATCCTATGTCCCCGCATAGCAGAGTTTGCTTTCAATCAAAAGAAATTCTCCTCCTGAGCATTTATGCCACAGAGGTATTTAAACATCACTGTCATATCTCCTCTATCCTGCCTTTCCTCTAATGTGTACATATTAAGATCTTTAAGTCTGTCCTCATATGCTTTATAACAAAGACCACAAACCATTTTAGTAGCCACTGACTCCAACCTGTTTATATTCTTTTGAAGGTGTGGTCTCCAGAATTGCACACAATGCTCCAAATGAGGATGCACAAGAGACTTATACAGAGGCACTACAATCTCCTATTTTCAGATGGCTATTCCTCTCCCTATCTACCCAAGCATCCTTCTGGCTTTTACAGTTGTCTTTTCTACCTTTTTATCTACACAAGTACTTCACCCCCTACACTGTGTACTGCTCCCTTGGATTTTTGCAGTTCAAATGCACACAACCCTTCATTTTTTAGTATTGAATCTCAGCTGCCAAATTCTAGACAGTTCTTCAAGCTTAGCTAGATCCTTCCTCATGTTATATACTCCTTCCTGAGTGTCTGCTCTATTGCAGATTTTGGTATCATCCACAAACAGGCAAACCTTACCTGATAGCCCTTCCACAATATCACTAACAAAGATATTAAGACGAATCGGACCAAGGACAGATCCCTGGCACAGCACTGGTAACCACCTCCTCCTCAGAGTGAGCTCTATTTACCTGCCTCCCACTCAATCGATTTCTAACCCAATCAGTAACTTTAGGGTCCATACCTAGGGTGCTCAGTTTGTTTATAAGTTGCCTGTGTGGAACAGTGTCAAAAGCTTTACTGAAATCTAAGTATACCACATCTAGGGTTCTCCCTGCGTATGTGAGATGGATCCTTGAAAAGACAAAAGAATACCAAAAGGATATCTATATGTGTTTTATTGACTACAGCAAGGCTTTTGACTGTGTAAAATATGAGAAACTCTTGGCCACATTAAGAAGCATGGGTATACCAGAATACCTGATTGTTCTCTTGAACAGCCTTTACACTGATCAAGAAGCAAAAATTCGAACAGAACTAGGAGAAACAGAATGGTTTAAAATCAGCAAAGGTGTCTGACAAGGCTGCATACTTTCCCCTTACCTGTTTAATTTATATGCAGAACAAATCATCAGAGAAGCAGGACTGTAGGAAGACAACAGAGGTGTGAAGATTGGTGGAAGACTCATCAACAACCTTAGCTATGCTGATGATACCACATAACTGGCTGAAAATGAAGATGATTTGAAACATTTGCTTCTCAAGATCAAGGAAAATATTCTTAAAATGGGTCTGCACCTTAATATTAAGAAGACAAAGATCCTGACAACTGGCAAAATGAATTAAGTTCATCATTGATGATGAAGAAATTGAAATAGTTGAAAAGCTTTAACCTACTCGGATCAACTATCAATAAAGAAGCAACAAGCAGTCAAGAAATTTGATGATGCATTGGTCTTGGCAGAATGGCTATGAAGGACCTAGACAAGATTCTCAAGAGCAGAGATGTCTCTCTCCATACAAAGATTTGACTTGTTCAAGCCATGGCATTTTCAATAACATCATATGGATGTGAAGTTGGACAGTGAAAAAGATAGACAGGAAGAAAATCAATGCCTTTGAATTATGGTGCTGGCGACGAATACGTTGTATACCATGGACTGCCCGAAGAACAAACCAGTCAGTACTAGAGGAGATCAAACCTAAGCTTTCTTTAGAAGCTCAGATGACAAGACTGACTTTCATACTTTGGACACATCATGCGAAGAGAGAGATCATTAGAGAAAGGCATCATGCTTGGCAAGGTAGAAGGTCAGCGCAAAAGAGAAAGGCCAGCAATGAGATGGATTGATACAATAACAGCGGCTACAGGTGCCAGTCAGTTAATGATGAGCTGCCTGACTGAAGACTGAACACAATTTAGGACAACTATCCAGAGGGTCGCCATGAGTAGACACCGACTCGACGGCAATTAGCAACAACAACAATAACAGGACTCTCCCTCAGTCCAACTCCCTGGCCACCCAGTCAAAGAAATCAATCAGATTTGTCTGAGAAGACCTGCCCCTGGTAAACCCATGTTGCTTCGGATCCTGCAATCCATTGGACTCCATAGCCTCACTATTCTCTTTTTTTAGCAGCGTTTCCAATAATTTACTCACCACGCACAGGCCTATAGTTTTCAACCTCCTCCTTATTTTCGCTTTTGTGTAAAGGGACCACATGTGCCTTTCTCCAGTCCTCTGGTACCACTCCTGTCTCCAAAGAAGCATTGAAAAGGTCAGTCAGTGGAGCCGCTAGAAAGTTCCCAAGTTGCTTCAGTATTCTCGGATATATCCTATCCGGTTCCATGGCTTTATCTACTTTTTGTTTAGCTAGTTTCTCACAAACATGATCTTCTGAAAATTGTTCAAGCTCCCTGTCACTGCTTTTCTTATTTGTGGGTGTTTTCTGAGGTCCTGATCCTGGCCCTTTTTCTGTGAACACAGAACAGAAATATTTGTTAAGCAATTCTGTTTTATCCTCATCAGCTTCTACATATTCCCCCCCTTCGCCCTTGATCCTGACAATGCCACTTTGCCCTTCCTCCTCTCATTAACATATCTGAAAAATGTCTTATCCCCAATTTTATTGCATTGACTATTTCTTCTTTTTTTTTATCTTTGCTTTCCTGGCTTCTTTGCTAGCTTTTCTGGGTTTTTTTTCCAAATATAGGTGCCTGTCTTCTCTGTGATCTATTTCCTGAAGGCCTCCCTCTTTTCTTCCTTTTCAGCTACTTCTTTTGAAAATTATAGCATCCTCCTTTTCTTTTTACATTTATTTAACTTTCTAACAAAAAGGTTTGTTGCCCTTAAAATGCCTCCTTTCAGCTTTTTTTTCCACTGTTTTTCTACATCCCCTTGCTGTTCCCATCCTGCTAATGACTCCTTGAGGTATTGTCCCATCTTGGCAAAGTTAGTTTACCTTAAGACTCAGACGCTTGCATTTGAATGGATTTTATCAGCCCTAGTCCTAATAGGTCATCTGGTGATCACTGGATGTGAGATGATCTCCCACAATAACATCAGAATCACTTTCACCATCGGTAGGCACCAAGTCCACCCCTTCACATGTGGGTTCTGTTACCAGTTACCTAAATAGTTCTCCCTGTAGAGAATCCAGGATCTCCTTACTTCTAGATGACACCGCAGAAGGCATTTGCCAATCAACATCTGGCATAATGAAATCACCTATCAGTAGCACTTCTTTTTTCATGGCAATGCTGTTTATGTCTTCTATTAAATCTCCAACTACTTCTTCTCCCTGTGAGGAGGATCTGTATATCATGCCAATGCAAATGGATTTCCCTTTCGCTCTTCCTAGTCTAACCCACAGTGCCTCCTCTCTCCTTTTTAAACCCTGCATTTCTATAGCTTTAATATTATTTTTCACATATAATGCCACTCATCCTCCTCTTCTTCTTACCCTGTCCTTTTTGAATAAAGAAAAGCCTGGTATACGTGCATCTGAGTCATGGTTGTCTGTGAACCATTTCTCTGTAACTGCCACTAAATCCATGTCAATCTCTTCCATTAAAGCCTCAACATCTGGGATCTTATTTCCCATGCTATGGGCATTCATACACACTGCTTTCCAGATGTTGCCCTTTTTATCCATTTGTACAGAGGTATTTAATGCTTCATTTACCTGGGGGCTTTCTTCACCCATCCCCAATGAATCTAGTTTAAAGCCCTCTTCAGTAGGTTAGCCAGTCTGCTGCTGAAGACACGTCAACCATTCTTGAACAAATGGGTGCAATCTCTGCTCAGCAGCTATTGGAACATCATCCCATGATCCAGGAAACCAAAATGCTCTCGATGACACCATCTATGCAGCCATGTATTCATCTCCAGGATGCAAGCTTCTCTGCTTCGGCCTTTATCTTCAACAGGGAGGATTGAAGAGACCACCGCCTGCGCACCTATCTGCTTCATCCTCTGTCCGACAGTCATGAAGTCACTTTTGATACACTCAAAGGGATACCTAGCAGTAACATTTGTGCCGACATGGATGAACAGCATTGGATTTTGGCACCTGGCAGATAGCATACCTCTCTGGATATTAAGTCTGGTTGGCAGCTGGATGCCTCAGTACCCCTCAGAAGAGGTATATTTTCCTCTGGTTACTCCTGCTAGAATTCTGCATACAAAATTCTGTGTCAAAAGGCCTGAATTATACAAAATGGATGCGTTGTCTGCAGAATTAACAAAGCATATTGTTTTTGAGTGATATTTAATTTAAAATGCAATGCAGAAAAAAAATCACAAAAGTGCAAAATTTTTAATTATTGCATACAGAATTCCAAGAAGCGTAACAGGTGATGATGACTATTTCTACTAGGATTCTCAAGGTATCAGCAAACACTTCTGGCTTCTAGCTTGAACTGGCTTTCAAGTAGGAGAATGTCTTAGTGTGTTTTTCCCACCCTATTTCAGACATAGTGACATTAAGAGAGCGGCTTTGAATATCTATAATGAAGCTGCTAAGACATTGTGATTCCTAGCAAGAACAGTCTACAAACTATCACATAAAGAAGGTTTCCATGGATTTTCTGAGTAAGAAGGACCTCTGATCTGTAATTTTTGAACATAGAACATTTCCTTTGTATGAGACAAAATACCAAGGGCAAAATATCTCAAGTCTAGCATAAATGCAGAGAGCCTACGTGCAGCAGCAAGAAAATGTTCGATGTAAACCTACAGGCTATTAAAAGTAATTTGTGTGAACGTAGATATCCAGACAAATAAAAAGGAAGAAAATAAGGAAAAATGAATATGGTCGTTTTTAAAGGGCTAAAATTATTCTTTTTCTCTTTAATCTGATTGATAATGGTTACTGCTGGAGGGCTGTTTGAGAGCAAGCACTACAATCATTGCTTTGAATTTTGCCATATTATGGCAAAATTGAGATTGTTCTTTCTCCATTCAAATAGATTGTGCTGATTTCTAAAATTCTGAAGAGTAAAAAATATGAAGCTGGACATAAGTGCTAAGAAAACTGAACATGCTCATTGAAAAAATGAGACACTGGCAGTGTTTTTGTAGTGAGATGGAACCCCGTGTGCATGCTAAATTCCAAAATAGTGTCAGTCTTTCAAAAGTAGACTGTAGGTACTGACTTCTAGTATTTTTAAGCATGTTCCACATTATGGAAGAGCACCTATAGCTGGAGCGTTGTCTGTTAGCGTCTGTCTACATGCATGTGTGTTTGTGCATGCACAGATGGACACAGAGAAAGCCTTAGGGCTAGTGGGGAAACCAGGCCACCACCTTAAAATGTATCATTCAGATGGAAAATGGAGTTGTTGAATAGTGGGGACATCAGGCTCCACTACCTGAAGATATAGTGACCTGGTGGTGGCTGAAGTTCCTTCCATCCCAATGAAAGAGACCCTAGAATCAATGTTCCCACTAAGCAGCTTGAAACTGCATGGGAATCCTTTGCCAACTTTCCTATGGAGGGGGGGTGGAGGGGGCAATATGAACATGCTTAGGATTGCAAGGCACAGGTAGGTCCTGAAGGATAGCTATGTCAAAACATTTATGAGGTGACCAGTTGTTTTAAGTGCAGAACTCCATTATTGTGAGCTTTTATCCAAGAGCAAACTGTGTAGTATAGCCATTGCAATGCCTAAACAACAAGGTATTTAAAGATGGGGAAATGGTTAGATCCTTGCCATCTGAGTCAGCGTAGCCATATTCCTCCTTGGAACACCCCCCTTCTGTCCCCAACCATCTCTTCCTCATACTATTCTTGAAGATCCTTAGTGATGCAGAAGAATGATATTTCTAAACACGCACACATGGCAGTTTTCTGCTCTTCTGATTCTCTCCATTCTTGTCTGCCCTTTTTACCTGAAGCATGATAGGTCTCCCAGTTTATTTATATATTTTACAAAAATGTATAGCCTGCCAATCCATGAAACAAATACTCCTCTCAGCGGATTACAATATTTCCATATAAACTAAACCAAACATCTACATTCACAAATACTTTAAAACAAAGAAAACATGAAAATCATAAATTCCCCATAAATACCTACATATAATACCACACTGAGCAAATAAAAATGCACATTCCATATATACCAAAGCAATACAAATGTAGAGATTACTTAGATGTCATGCTTTGAGTAGCAGTACCATCCACTGTCCCTACTAAATTACTAAAATATAGTTGGATAATTAGTATTTTCCAGAACAGGGTGTATACCTTTTGACTAGTTACATCATACCAGGAGGAGACTCCTCTGGGAGGGAAAATTCAAGTCACATATAAACCACTCCCAAAGGTAAACAGCCAGTATACCATGAGAAGGGAGTTAGCAGTCTTTCCTTAGGGGGACCACTGTTGGTGACCAGTCACAGCCCTCATAGCAACCAGGAAGCCACAGGCAAAGGAGGAACATAGAAGAGAGCAGGGGAAAAGGAGGATGTCTTAGTCTCAAGCCTTCACCTTAAATTTCTGAATAACTGCAAAATCTGCCAGCACCCCCCCCCCAACTCATTAGAAGAGAAGTCCTGCCTTTCCCTTTTCCAAGGGAAAAGAGGAGTGGGTTCCAAGAAATCTATCTTAACATCCAAGGTACATCACAGCCAGGGATGAATGCAGAACAGATTAGGGACCTACAGCTACAGAAGCCACCAACTCTAAAGAGGCCAAGGAAGTTCACCAGAAACTAGTGACTCCAATGCCAGTAGTGAACTCAGGAGCATTATCGTGGACCTGCACCTGTAGAAGCCACCAGCTCCAGGTACACTGAAAGATATAGCATTAATAAGAGAGGTTTCCATTCAAGGTAGCCTCAAGAGGTAATACAAGTGGAGTAGTTGAGCAGCTTGAGTGATTCATTCCAACAACAGCAGGAGAGCACTTGAAAGTGTTAAAAAGGAGAGGGAAGTAATCCATTGTTAATTATTTTGAGGAAAGGAAGAAGCAGATAACTGCTTGTAATATAGTTCTGTTCCTAATGTTCAGCCAGTTGTAATTTTTGTTATTGTTATCAGTGACCCTAAAGTTTAAGTAAACCCTTGGCTGAGAATACAGAATGTGGACTGGACTCAGTTATTTTGAGAAGGGAAAAGGTGAGAGAGGAGTTAAGTGCCAAGGCCTCCCAGAGTATACTGGCCCCATTCAATGAACCCTGTAATTGAACTCCAAAAATAGAGAGTGAAAAACTGTAAAACCTTTGGATTGGTGTGACCACTGCCTACCATACTGGCTCACAAATGGGGAGACTCTTTCTGATGTGGCGGGTGATCATCTGACATGTAGTGATCACCAGTTAGTAAGTTTCAATATTATGACACAGGTGAAGATAGTTCATTCAAAAGCAAGGGGTCTAAAATTCAGAAAAACTAACTTTGCACAGATGGGGAAATACCTAAAGAAGGCGTTAGCTGGATGGGAACATGTGGGAGAAGTAGAACACCAGTGAACAAAACTGAAGGGGAGCTATTATGAAAGTTAGAAACAAAGGAGGCCGCTATTGTTTTCTAAATAAGTAACTGAGTAAGTAAGGAAAAAGAGGTTGGCCTTCAAGAACTAAAGAACTTTACTACATCCTTCGGTAATGAATTCCAGAGTTTGATTACGCACTGAGTGAAAAAATGCCACATTGTAGCTTCATTACGTGTCCCTTAGTCTTTCTACTTTTTGATGGAGTAAACAACTTATCTACTTTTATCCGTTGCACTCCATTCATTATTTTATATCTCCCCTCACCTGTCTCTTTACCAAGATGAAGAGTCCTAACCTTTTAAGCCTTTATTCATAGGAGTATACTTCCATCCCCTTTACCATTTTGACCGCTCTTCTCTGTACTTTTTCCAATTCTGCTCTATCCTTTTTAAGATATGACAACCAGAATTGCATGCAATATTCAAGGTGCAGTTGCAGCATGGAATGATACAGAGGCATTATAATATCCTTGGTTTTATTTTCATGATTCTTAGCCTTTGATTTCTGGGCCAAAGCTGCACACTGGGCCAAGGGTTTCAAAGTACTATCCACGATGACGCCCGGATCCTTTTCCTGAGTGGTAATTCCTAATTTGGAACCTTGCATTGTGAAAACTGTAGTTTGGGTTATTCTTCCCCAAGTGCATAACTTTGGGCATTCAAATGTGGATAATTGCAATCTCCCAATTTTTCAATGCCCTCTTGCAACTTTTCAGAATCCTCTTGTGTTTTAGCAACTTGGTATAATGTTGTGTCAACTGCAAATTTGATCACTTCACTCGTTATTCCCATTTCCAGGTCATTTACTCTTTACTCCAGCTTTACTCTTCAACCTTTACTTACAGCCAGTGTGCAAAATACTACAAAATTACAACATATACTACCACCTATACGCAGACAACCTAATGATATACACTGCCCAAGACACAAGGAACCCCAACCACTCCAGCATCTCATCCTGCCTGACAGTAATAACTGAATGGTTAAATCTACGCAACCTCAAGATCAACTACAAAAAATTGGAAGCCCTTAAAGTCACAAAGGACCCCACATTAAAACCTCCAGAAAACATAACAATTGGAAACAGATCAACGCCAGTAAAAAACGAGGTAAAGTACCAAGGAATTACCTTGATCAGAGTCTCAACTTCCAGTCCCATATTAGTAAGACTACCTCCAAAGTCTATTACAAAATGAAGTTTTTGCAAAACCTTCGATCTTTACTCGATCAGAACCACTTCCGGTCCATTTGTCAGGCGCTAATTACACCTCATTTTGATTACTGCAACCTAATTCTACATGGGTTACACAAACGTGCAACCCAGACCTTACAACTAGCCCAAAATGCAGCAGCCCGACTAATCACAAGATCCAGCATACATGACCATATCACCCCCATACTCAAATCACTTCATTGGCTCCCCATCAGTTCTCGAATAAAATATAAAGCCAAATGATGACATTCAAAATTCAACACAACCAGTCCGCTGGCTGCTTACAAAACATAATCAGAAGAACCTCTGACAACAGATCAAGGAGAACCCAGCACCAAAACTCCCTTGCAAGCACTATATCACATACAGGCATCTCCCAGAATACCCTACGCAGAGTATTCAAATTCTACATCCCTTCACTATGGAAATCTCTCCCACTACTCCTGAGAGCCACCACGGACATCACCGACTTCAGAAACTCTTGAAGACTCACCTATTCACCAAACATTTCTATAACCCTTCAGCTGTGTAATTTATGGACTATTACTCCAGATAGACCTGGAAATCCCCAGGCACCCGTAGAGTTTAACACTAGAAGCCCCAAATACGTCAATTGATGCAAATGCATCTTCGAAGTTGTATACCAGCGCCACTGCTAGAACCATGTCAGTTATGTTCCATGACTTTGTTAGCCAGGTCAAGATATTCAAATATGTGCATCAAAAATTAATGACAGATGTGCCACCTAGCAGGAAAAAATGTATACCTAGAAGCCCCAAAGTACGTCAATTGTCGCAACCAAGAAAATTGAGTGGTTTTCACCAGTTTTTTTACAACGACTAACATAAGAACAGTGTCAACTAAATTTAAAAGTAACTGCAAATTCAAAAGCAACTGCAAAGTCCATGTCAGTTAACGAACGAACAGGATAAGCATGTATGGTTTGCTATTGTACATTTAGAGTCTATACGCAACTGGCGCAGATTGTCGACAGACACTGTCCGCAAACTGGATGCTTGCATTTAGCACATAGCATGACAGTGCGATTCCATTTGCAGTTGGCCTTGACTGTACACATTACTCACTTTGCCAGTTTGTTTGTCAGAACAGTGGCTGGCATTGACTCAGAGTACGAACGTCGAGCAGCACAAGTTTGTCGCAGCTGCTCCAACAGTGTGTGTTGAAGCTGTCTCCTTGGCATGGTGACACCGGTTTGCTTGCAGAAAATAATCCAGGCATTAATGGCCATCAAGTCGAGAATATTGAAGAAAACGGCTAGTGTCCATCTACGACATGCAGATTTGGTGGACATTTGACGGCATGTCGACACCGCATTTATTCTTGTTGTAGTACAACACACTTTCAGGCTTCAGCTTGCCGCTGGTTTCACATATCGCACCTTTGTGCAAAGTCGACAAAACAGCAACAGTCTTCTTCTGTTTCGTCTGTTACTGTACCACGGTCATTGATCCACTGGTGTAGAACTTGGATTGGTACAGTTCGTGTTTTGTAAGTGATGGTAGTTCTCTGCGATTCAGACGAATGGTCCCGACCAATGAAGTGCGCTTCTACAATAGTTTCTCAGCGAGGTCATGTCTCGTAAAAAAATTATCAACCGTAACGTTGTATCCTCGCTGGTAATATGGCTCCATTAGAGTCATGACCACATGCATTCCTAAACTGCCAACTCTTTCATCATCTTTCCCAGTATACGGTTTCACATTCAAACAGTATTTGGACTGCAGTTCTGCCAAGATCCAGAACTTTATTTCAAATTTATCTGGCTTATTTGGCATGTACTGCGTGAATTTGCGTCTTTTTTTTTGTTGGGAATAGTTGTTCATCTACAGTAAGTAATTCTTCTGGTACGTAACACTTTTGACTGTTATCAACAAATCTGGATAACACCCATGTCATTAGGCCGAATTTGTCACACTTCACTCTTTCCTGCCATGAAGCTCTGACATCAAATCACATGAATTTCTTTACTTCTTCATATCTGTTTCATGACATTGTTTGCCTAAATTCTGCACAGCCATAAGTTTCGGACCACATCAAATCAATTGGAAAGTTTTTGGCATTCATGAAATCTCTTAGATATGCCAGTCCCAGAAACTCTTCTATTTCATCTTTGGCTACATCCCATGATGGGTCTGATAAACGGGCATACTCCACAGTTCAGCTCCTGATGTGACTCACAAAACCAGGGTCAACAATCAATCTAAATCCATCCACTGGTGTTTCAACATTTATGACAATATGCAGCAAACCCACTGCCAGCATACATTTCATGCAGCTGTGGACTCTGGTGACTTCAGTCCCCAAAAGTAATAGGACAGTTTAGAAGATGAGATTAACTCTGACCCCCTGGTAATTTCAGGCTCTAAGGCAGGGGTCTCAAACACGCGGCCTGCGAGAGCATCTTGTGCGGCCCGCGAAGCACTTACCGGCATGTAAAAAAAAAAAAATTCCAAACTTGCCGCCACCGCAGTATTAAGCGTCCCGCGGGCCCCTCTGCCTGGCAGAGTCCTCTCCTCCCTGCAGCATCAGCTCCAAAAGAGGCGGCTTTCAGAGCCGCGAAGAAAGAGAGTTTCTCTCTCGCGGTTCTGAAGACTCTCTCGCTGCTCTTCAGAACCACGAGAGAGAAACTCTCTCTCTTCGCGGCTCTGAAAGCCGCTGCTTTTGGAGCTGATGCTGCAGGGAGGCGAGGACTCTGCCAGGCAGAGGGGCCCGCGGGATGCTTAATACTGCGGTGGCGGCAGCAGCAGCAGCAAATGTACATTTTTTTTAAAATCTACCTCGGCTGATGGTGGGAGGGGGGTTAGGACTGGTAATGGGCTATGGGGGGGGGGCTAGGACTGGTAATGGGCTATGGGGGGGCTAGGACTGGTAATGGCCTATGAGGGGGGTAACTGAAAATGAGGTGATGGGGTAACACTGAAAATGGGGTGATGGGGGGGTTAGGACTGGTAATGGGCTATGAGGGGTAAGACTGGAAGTGGGCTATGGGGGGTTAGGACTGTTAATGGGCTATGGGGGGGCTAGGACTGATAATGGGCTGGGGGTCTGCTAGGACTGGAAATGGGCTGAGTGGAAGGGGGGCTTGAACTGCAAATGGCTGATGGGGAGGGGGGCTTGGAATGGAAATGGGCTGTGAGGGGAGGGAGTTAGCACTGGAAATGGGATGATGGGGGGGAGCTACGATTGGAAATGGGCTGATGGGGGGCTAGGACTGAAAATGGGCTGATGCAGTGACTAGAAGGGAGCGGGTGCTGTGTGGGACTGGAACTAGAAGGGAGCTGATGTTGGGGGAGGATTAGAATGGGATGGAGCTGGGAGAGTGAAATGGAGAGGGGAAAAATATTTTGTGTGGGAGGGAAGACAAATCTACAATTGGCCAGGTATTGGGAGAGTAAGTGGGGATTGAGGATGGAGGGGTAAAATTTGAATGGATGAAATAGGAATGAGGAAAGAGCAAAAGGAGAAAGATTAATATGTTAAAGCAGATGTAGAGGGAGAATGGAAAAAGCTAGAAAAGAGAAGAAAGGACAAATGGACAGCAGACGATGGAGAGTTAGCAGAAGGCACGAAGAAACCAGAAGAAAGTGGCTGGAATAATTGCAACTGAAAAAAAATGCTCAAAAGGTAGAAAAATCTCTTTATTTTGAATTTATTAACTGGAATATGTCAGTTCTGGGAAATGTGCATCAATAACGTCTGCGCTTTGTTTAGTAAAAGAAGAAATTATAGTTTTATTTCTACAGTGTTGTTGTACATTCCAAGTTTGGCTTTTGGGGGTCCCAGTTTAATTGTCTTGTTTCTAAATTTTGATTCCTTGTTTGGTGATGGTGTATGTTCTGCATGTGTAACTGAGCTGAGGTATTCTGTTTATGTAATTCCTATTTGACATTGCTACTTGTTCTCTGTCCCCAGTAGGTCATATATTGTTATTCTCTGAAATGTATTGATTTAATATTTGCAGTGTTGCCTTTTGATAGGTAGGGTATAGTGCTTTGTGAGTCCTGGTAGTGCTGTTAGGATATGGCAGGTTTGCTATGGGTTCTAAATGGGCAGTGTTTGTTTGTAGTAGTTCCTAATGTGCCTGGCGGTTGGCACTGGATTATAGTAATGTAGAAATCTTTTAGTCTTTCTTTATTCATGCACCCATTAAGAGGCATGTTTACTAAAAGTTAGGGTATGGTAACATTATGCAAATATTTATGCAAATGAGGTCCCTTATGCAAATGAGGTCCCACGTCTCATGCGGCCCCCGGGTTATTTTACAAGTCCTCATTTGGCCCTCAAAGCAATTTGAGTTTGAGACCCCTGCTCTAAGGCCTGTCTGAAGCCCCTCCTTGCTAAATCAAGAATAGCAGACCTTAAAGGAAGTGGCTAGCAGACCTCAAGGGGAAGTGCTGGAAAGGATTCAGTTCACTATAAAAGACAGAAACACTTCCTGTCTCGCTCTCTCACCATCCATGAAGGACAGGAGGCTCTGATAATCAATTCCCTTCACCCCTCCCCCACTCTCTCTCTCTCTCTCTCCATGAGGCTCTGAGCCACATGTTCGGGCCTATCTCTCTCACACTTCACACATGCACACACAGATTCATTGATGCACACTGAAACAGCTCTGTAACAATCACAATATACCTCTGTTCAATACCTATGTAATAAGCCTATTTCTACATAAAAACCTTTCTCCAAGCCACACCTGTTTGCTTGTCTTATTACAAGCCCTCCTGCCTCTGTGAAGTGAAATGAACCCAGGACCTACAGAAGAATAACTGACCAAAACTTACATCTTTATGGGGACTCGTCTCTCGGATTTCACAGCAGACCTCCAGTTGGGTAAGTAATAATTTTGTATAATACATTAAGTAGATTTCAGACAGAGTGAGACAGAATCGAAAGTCCATGTGACCATTTACAATTTTGTTTTGTGGGTTAGACAAGGTGAGATTTTTATTGTCAAAAGGCTCTGTAAGAATCTAGAATTTTAAAGACATCACACAGAGCGGCTTGCAATTGTCTTATTTTAATGTATAGGTGTGCTATATTATTTGAGCTGCTAAGAAAAGACAGAGAGATAGTCCAGATTGAATACAATATACATCTTTCCTGATAAAGCTATTACCTCCTGTCCTTTTTTAACTTTTATTTCTCTGTCTCCTGTCAGTAACTATCTTAGTGAGAGCAGGCTTAAAGCTGGCTGCAATTGATACAACAATTCTGTTGATCTCCTAACACCCTTCTTACTATAACTTCACCCTAAACTTTCACCCTGTTAAAAAGGTGAGAAGCACTTTTTATTCAGGTATAATTTTAAGGTGTGGTCTTTATGCCAGTACTCTTTACTGAACACCCATAAAATTTATACCATTCCAACTATAATTCTAAGTCTCACTTCTTCAGAAAAGCGAGCATTCCTCCTTCTAAGGTTACACATCTGAGATAATCCAACTACAGCCTTTCTGCAGTATCAAATATGGAAGCCTTTGATTTTAAAGAACTTAAACAAATGGTAATTTCATACTGTAAGAGGAAAGGGGGTCCATTTGAAGGTGAATTCCCTGAGTCATCATGGTATAATATTCAAAGACAAATGTTAAACCATGATCAAGAATTCAAAAAGAAAACAAATAAAAGAAAATGCCTTTTTATCCAAGGCATGTGCAGGGGACTCATTAGCATGAGACAAGAAAACTCTGAACTGACCTCTCAGTGTACCCAATTGACCAAAGACCTAGAGGAGGCACAAATTTGCATCTCTATACAAAGAACTCAAGTGATACAAGCCACAAATTCTTTTATAACTGTTAGTGAGCAATTAGAAGAACTTAAACTTGAATTGAGGCACATTAAGGATCAATTGGCCTCTGGAAGACAAAAGCCAACACCCACTCCCTCAGCTCCTTATGCTTATGACACACCCTATCAGCCATGCATACCAGCTACTGACAAACAAAAGAATACTAAAGTATGCATAGTTGAACTTAGGAATGGGAAGAATACAGCTGAATCAGAGCAACAAAATTCTGATAGTTTATCTCAGCCAGAACAGAGCAATAATCAGGATTTGTGTCAGGAGGATAATTCAGATGACTTACTCAGAGCACCAGTTAAAGTAATGCTGCAGGACAATTTAAAAGATAGAGATATAGAAAAAATAGTTGAGAAAATTGGCACTATGCCTCTTAATGTAAATCAGTGGGTTAAATGGGCGATTGATATTCTGATTCACTGGGGTCTAGGGAAATACAGAAGAAAACAATCAGACTTTGATAGACTTATGCATTTAGCTCTGGGGCCACACTATTAAAGAGTTGGCTCTCTCACTCACCCATACCAGTTGGTTAAAAGGGGTACGGAGAAACTATTTCACTGTTCCCCAATGCAAGTATTTAAAATTATTTCACCTTTACCAAATGATACACTGGAACAGTTTGCATATAGAGCCTGGATTTTAAAAGCAGTTCTTAATGAGCAGAAGTCCTGGCCCAAGGCAGAAGATTATGGGGAGAGCATGCATAAGGAATTTTTATTAGAATTGCTATCCCCTGAGATTACAAAACACCTTCTGTTATTTTCTGAAGACCCTGAAGCAACCCCTATTGATACTTTAATGCTCAGAATTGGGTCTGTTTGGAAGACCCAGCCCTCGCAGGTAATAACAGTATCAGAAGCACGGAAGTGGCAAGCCAAGGAATCCTCTCAGTACACAAGAAACACAGACAGAGGACACACACCTTGGAGAGCACATGGCAGAGGTACTTTTAGAAACTCCTCAGGTTACATTCCTTTTAAGGAGCTCAAAGCACAGAGAGATGGGCTAGAAAAGGAGAAAACTAAATGGGAACAAGACAAACACATACTGCAGATAGAAATAGATAAATTAAAACAGGATTTACAAACAGCTAAGGACAAACACAAGGCTAGTGTCCTGACCTCTTGAGTTCAGATATCAAAATGTCTCAAGCCTTCATAGCCCAGCCTGCCTCCTTTATCTCAGCAGAGGACTCAATTCCAGAGCCTCTGGATGACGAAATGGATACAGGCCCAGGACACAATTTAAGGCTTGTAACACCCTTGATACTGCACTCTTGTGCACGCCCCAATGTTATCAGCAGAATAGGGGGTCAGGATAAATTAGCTTTGATTGACAAAGGGGCTGGCATTAGTTTTACTAACAGAGCTTCTCCCACTGCAGATCATAAAAATATGGAAATTTATGAAATTCAAGGAATTAATGACAGCTTCCAAATGTGTGGCTATCCCAGTTAAATGGGGTATCCCTGTGTACAGTGAACAAAATAAGGAAATGTTGGAAACCACTGCCTCCACTATAGTGAACACACCAAAAGAAATAATTGGAATTGATGTTCTCAACCAGTTAACTTTGGTGGGGGATATGGCTAATCTTAAATTGTGGCAGTATTCAGGAACTTCAAGTGCTTCTAAAACTTTAATGCATGAAGTCATCCCCATGCAGTTAGCAACTCAGTGCACCAAGGAAGCTCAGCAGTATGATCTGTGTGTAATTCCTTCAGAGGTGGCTGATATTCCAGTCTGGGCTCAAGACAAGTTAGATTATGGGAAAATGCACACAGAAATACTGTTGGAAGGTGAGGATCCTCCATCACAGAAGCAATACCCAGTACCTCATCAGGCTATAGAACCAGTGACTAAAATTGTGAAGATACTGGAGGAGAGGGGTCTGATTAGACCTATTTCTTCCACATGCAATTCACCAGCCTAGCCGAAACAGTGTGCATGGACTGTGCTCCCACAGGGATATAAGGATTCCCCATCAATATTTCATGAATACATGAAGGAAGCCCTGTCACTAGTGTCTTGCAGAGATGAGACCTAGACCAAACCTCCCCTTTGGAACTGCACAGTGGGAGGGACCATACTTAGTTACTGATACCTTAGGCCCAAGCCTATACCAGATCCTAATGCCTGACAACCAGCAGTACTGGAAACACATCACCCAGTTAAAACCATATGGGTAATACGTGTTTTATCAGTCTTTGTTTCCAGACACCACCTGAAGACAGCACGGACAGCTGCTTTATGAAGACAGCACGGACAGCTGCTTTCTGAACAAAAGTCGCTTGAGGACGGTAACTGTTTACTCCTGCTGTATAGTTGACATGTGTTTAATAGTTATGTAAATAAGTAGTAAAAATTATTTTTTTTTTTTGTTTTGTTGTTACATAGTATAAGTGGGGAACATTAGTTTACTCCCTAGTAGAGTGAAACAAGTTTGATTTTATTATGTCTCGGTTTCCTGTTGTTCTTGTATCTGCTCTCTTCTACTCAAGTCTCATTACAGGAACTATCATCCGAATATGCACGATTGGCTGGGCTAATTCCACAGGTGGAGTGTATCGCTACCAAGAAATACCCCCACCTTTCCCGGAAGGAAAGGATCTGGTCATCCTGAGTTTCTGTTCGGTACAGGACAAGCCAGTGTTCTATTCATTAAACATCACTCAAGTACAGTGGGAGCCACCAGTTTCCACTTCTCTAGAAAGGACACAAAATTGAGGGCACACCCAGAACGTTACTTTCTAGGTCCTCCTGCTTTGATTTTGTACAATATTTCCTGTCAGGACAGAAGTACCTGAAAAATAACTTATAAATGGGTTGTGAGTGATCAACAGCACATCACTGAGACTTCATTCCTTTTGGATGTATCTTGTTTACCTACCACCCCTCATCCCACCCCTCCCACCCCTCCTGCTCCTCCTGTACTCTACCTTTCTGATATCCACCCATTTCAGGAAGGACATCCCTTTCAGATTAAATATGATGCACCATACGATGTTTTATATGATGTGGAATACCATTTTCTTACTTGGCATCTATTTCCCAAATTGTTAATTAATTGATACAATTTTAGGTGGCACAGGGACTGCACTGGGTGCCCTTAATATAATTGATATAGAGGTGCTCCGTAATAAAATGGGATCCACTGCTCAGCATGCTGCTGATGGTTTTACCTCACAACATATTATTAATGAAGCTTCCTCTAAACTGTCCAATGTAGTTGTAGATACCTTTGCTATTATATCTCCCATTATAGAACAGAAAATTGTTACCTTAGCACATGCAGAATATAGATTTGGAAAGAATATTTCCTGGGCTCTTGAATGCGATCAAGTACAGATCGAGCTTATTACTATACTAAAGGAAATTCTGATCACTGCTAAGTTAGGACACTGGCCACCATCTCTCATCCATATGGCTAGTACCAAAATACCTGAATTTGCTATAGCGCACCTTGATTGGTGGACAGTTAGTGTTCCCGTTTGTTCACCACAAGGCTGCTCTATCTGTACTTTGATCCCATGGTCATGACAACACACAGTTATTTATCCTATTGTTAATATTGGGGTGCAGTTTGATAATATGCTTATGTATCCTGTGAACCATCTCACATGGGTGCAGCCACTGGACGACACCTGGACTTCATTCAAGCCGATGGACCCCAGTTTGTGTGAGCAGACTACATTTCAGTTCAAGTGTCAACCTCACCAGTTTAAAGAGGCTGACACCTCCTGCTGGAACAATTCCTCCTCTTGCTCCCTGACTGTTAAGCTCTCATATTCCCTGACTACCTCACACAGTTTGTATTACCTTGGAGCTGGTTCATCTGTTCTTTCCCCAGAATGTTTCTTTTTCAATTGCTCCCAGAATGCATGACATTCGCCTTCCCAAGAACACTTTGTTGTACAGTTCAAACTATTTACCAAACAATACCTGGTGCAGTCATACACCACTGGTCTCCATCACCATTAATGGGACAACTTATTCCACACCGCTGGTTACCAATGACTCTATGGACATTCCAGACTTTATCTCATATGCTGTGCATCCCTTACCACTTGGCATGGGAGAAGAGACACTACATAAACTGCTCAACTTTACAGAACTCCATGCCTATATTGATCACCTTAAAACAACATCCACTGAAGTGAATCACACCATCGCTTATGAGAATGGACACATTCAACAAATTGTTGGACACTTGCTACAAGATGCTCATGTGTCTGTGTGGGAATTGTTATTTGGTTACTCACCTACTGCTGATCATGTCTTTAATGTTTTTATTCACCCTATTATTATTTTAACTGCTGTACAAATATTTCTATGCATTATCATAATTTTCCTGTGTTGTAAAATGAAACAAATGTACATATCCTTGCAGCACATGTCATAGAGAAACAAAACATTTTAAGGTAGTGACACTGAACTTCTCCAGCATCCACCCCTACATCCAGGGTAATTTGGCCTGCTAATTTGGCAAATTTGGCATTTCCTATTACACTGAATACCAGAGTCAGCTGCAGTCTAGTATTGCTTCCTATCCTCACTCATAGCATCCTGGTACCTTTTTGCTTTAACTTCCTCAAAAATTCCTGCAGACCTTATGCACTGTTCACTCTCTAAGACGGGCACGGAGGTAGCATATTGGGTCCCCCCCCCCCCCCCCCAGTAGTGGCTGCTCTACCTAAGACATGAGGTTTGGACTCATAAGGAGACTTGTTTATCTCTAGAACACTAGAGACAGTACTAGAGACAGTACTGTGCAGGACAGGGGACTTGCTGGACATAGCAAGTTATTTAATACAGGAGGTATTAGACAAGCTGCCTACTATCATGTAATGGCAGCTGGGACAGGTACCACAGGCTTGCTTCCACCATTTCTAGGCACAAATAATAAATAAAAATAAAAAGGTGTGGGAGATGTCAGCATACATTTCATGCAGCTGTGGACTCTGGTGACTTCAGTCCCCAAAAGTAATAGGACAGTTTACAAGATGAGATTAACTCTGACCCCCTGGTGATTTCAGGCTCTAAGGCCTGTCTGAAGCCCCTCCTTGCTAAATCAAGAATAGCAGACCTTAAAGGGAGTGGCTAGCAGACCTCAAGGGGAAGTGCTGGAAAGGATTCAGTTCACTATAAAAGACAGAAACACTTCCTGTCTCGCTCTCTCACCATCCATGAAGGACAGGAGGCTCTGATAATCAATTTCCTTCACCCCTCCCCCGCTCTCTCGCTCTCTCTCCATGAGGCTCTGAGCCACATGTTCGGGCCTATCTCTCTCACACTTCACACATGCACATGCACACACAGATTCATTGATGCACACTGAAACAGCTCTGTAACAATCACTATATACCTCTGTTCAATACCTATGTAATAAGCCTATTTCTACATAAAAACCTTTCTCCACGCCACACCTGTTTGCTTGTCTTATTACAAGCCCTCCTGCCTCTGTGAAGTGAAATGAACCCAGGACCTACAGAAGAATAACTGACCAAATCTGACACCCACCTTTAGCAGTGAATACATTTTGGGCCTGCAATCTGCCACTGCTTTCACCTTGTGACATGATCTTCCATTCAGTCCCATCTTTTGATACCACTGTTGACCCTGTCGTCCTGCTCTTGTTTTCAGCTATTATTGGATAATGAGCATCATCATCACTTTTATCAGTGTTTCTGCTGTAGTCTGTACCAGTCAAATCCTCTACGCTTGCACAACCTGTAACATGTAGGTCAACATTTGAATCTGATTCAGTCGAATCAGAGCCACTGTCGATTTCCAAAATATCTTGCAGCTTGGCAAGTGCTTGTGCTGCTGTCATGCACTGTGGACGCGGTTCTCTCGTTTTCTGTATCGAAGCGGTAGCCGCAGCTGGCAACAGATAACTGATTTTGCAACAGCACATCTAGGCACTGCTGTCTTCTTATGAGGTCTCAGCATTCTGTAAATAGAATCGTAGAAAAAAAAAGAATAAAATTTCAGGGAGGAAGCGATATGCTAAAAGTTCTGGAGTGTCGGCCTGTTCTAGGGCGTGTTCGAAAGTCACGACATTGTACATACCTATGTAACAGAGTAAATTTTGGTTTTAAATCAATCACTGTTTACAGTTTTACTACGAAATTACAAAACAATAAACACACGATGATGTCATGTAATGATGTCATATACTGCACGTATTAAACAAATAAGTAACTTCAAATTAATTCACATCTGCATTTCATGCTAAACGCAGTTGTCGTGATAATGCATCAATTGATGCACTTTGGGGTTTCTAGGTAAAATGCCTTTTGGGGCTTCTAGTGTTAAACTCTATGTAAATAGTTAAATTGTTAAATGTAAGCACTGTTAACAGCTTTTGTATATAGTTCTGATGAAACGTTTTATGTAAACAAAGTTCTGTTCTATGTGAACCGCCTTGAGAACCTGAAAAGCGGTATATAAAAATTGTTAAATAAATAAAATAAAAAAATAAATAAAATGTATACATATCTTAAAATGTAGCAGGCCCAGCACAGATCACTGAGGTACTCCACTATTTACCTTTCTCTATTGAGAAAATTGTCCATTTAGCGCTCTTCTCTCCTTTCTATCTTTTAATCCACAATAGTACTCTGCCTCCTATCCCATGACTTTTTAATTTTCACAAGAGTCTCTCATGAGGGATCTTGTCAAAGGCTTTATGAAAATTGAGGTACACTATGGGCCCGATACAGAGATGTGAATAGAGGGGTTGGATGTCCTGGTTGTACATCCAACCCCGCTTTGTCTTGGCATACTATTCCAAGTCCAGCCCTCTCCACATGTTCCAAGGGTTAGTGTGGGGCGTGCTGGATGGGGGTGAGAGTGTGGTAGGCTATGGCCTATGATAGCCTTCAAATATGAAAGGCCTGTAAGTTAGGCCCTGATTCCAACCCCCATCTTAGTAAGAACCAAAAATCTGTGAAAGTCTGAGAAAGCTGCTTTAAAACTGCTTAACAAGAAGTTTTTCATGAATTCATAAATCCTTCATTATTCTCTTGTGTTCTGAGGATAGAAATGTTTCAATACTTGCATTCCTAATTCAGTTTTGGGCTCAGCCTGGAAAGGGTTAAGTTCTTATTAACCCCTTTCAATCTCCTCAACTGTTCTTGTTATATCTCAGCCCTACTTGTCTTTTATGGTCCAAACAGAAATGATAGAGAAATTAAGGAAACTGCTTTTGTTTTTCCTTTGACCTTCGAAGTAGAGGTTAAGAACCCTGACAGGACTATGAAGCATCCCGAGCCAGTAGTTACCAGATCGCGACTTGAAAGTGATTTAAATCCTGAGTGAATGAGGAGTTAATCGTGCTTGAATTTTAATTCCTGATATATATATATATTTGGTTTTGACTGCGTATGCTACTGAGCAAAATTAAAAGTAAAAACGAGATTTTATATACTGTGGCAAGCACCTCATAGAGGACATACTTATTGTTAATAAAAAAAAAAAGGGGGAGTATATGCATTCCAGATATCCACCCACTTTATGAAAAAGTACTCGTTTCATGTCCTTTGAATATCTGCTTTTTAAACTGTAAGATTTAAAGTAATTCCTTTGCATTATTCAGCTTAGTACTGACGACGGCTGGCAGTTAGTTTCATGCCAAGTATTTTTACTCTAGTCATATGTAACAGATATGTGGCCGTCATGTTAGGAGCCATAGTTCTTTCTATTGGGATTGTTGCAAAATAATAGTTTTACTTTATCTAAATTGTTCCTATTTAGAATGAGCACATACATCCATTATGCTTATTACAACCAATCTAAGCTTATGTTTTCTGCCTACCCTTTGTTTAATATTGTTGCATAGTTCTGACTCATAGTCCTCACGAAAATGCAGCCTGACTGCCCGCCCCCTCTGTCTGTTGTCAAGTACGTCACTATGGGGGGGGGGGGGTCGGAGTCCACGCAGATTCTGTTGAAATGTATGACTAGGAATTTTAGCAAGGGATTTGCTGGAGACTACGGAATTAAAGTGTCTCCATCCCCATTAGGAATGCTCTGTGAAAGGGAGTGGCCAGTGTTGGTCACTTCATGGCCCCGTGAGGGCACCTTTGATATTAGTATAGTTTCCCGTGTTTATCAGGTTGTACAGAAAATGTTCCCTGATCAATTCCCCTATATAGATTCCTGGTTAAGTGTTTGTGAAGGGAAAAAAAAGCCCTCCTGGATAAAGCGTTGCTATGAGGAACAGTGTAGGAGATTAGTGGCAACCACAAGGGAGGGGAGCCAGGAAGTCTGGATCGTTTATAAAAAAAAAAAAAGCTGCCCGTTTATTCTGCCCCAGAATCTCCAGACATTCCACTCTATCCGTCCCAGTATCTTTATAGGCCAGTCCACTCAGCTCTGCCACCACCCCGGGCAGAGCCTGGGGCAGGGGGGGACACCTCCCTGCAGATGTACCCCAAGTAGTTCACCAGCCACCTCCACAGCAGGAGGATGCGCACCCCCTCTTGACTGGAAGCCCCGGCTCAGTTCAGAGTGCCTCCGAGTGGGCCACAGTCCACTGATGACACTACAAGCAGGGATTCATTTGCCAGTTTAGGGTCACTCACAGCCAGCGCCCAAGAACATGAAGTGGAACCCCGACAGTCCCGATTACCGTATGCCTTCAGAAGTACCACTACCAGTAAAAGGGATGGTCACGTTATACCATTGCGCCAGGTCCAAGGCCTACCCACCCTTAATACCGAAAGCCAGGTCCTGGTAGGGCCGACCAGCCTTGTTTATGTGCTTTTCTCCACCACTGATTTACTGAACTGAAAGACGCATTATGCCTCTTACACTGAGAAACCTTAGGATTTTATTGAACTAATGAACAGTATTATGCAGACCCATCAGCCTTGATGGCCCCAAGTGGGATCCAAATAGTGCAGACAGCCCTAAATTGGTTCCGCCAAGCCCTCATGCAAAGCCTAAAGAAGGGAGGCCAGAAAGCCATGAATATTGGAAAAATATATGAAGTTCTCCAACGACTAGATGAGAGCCCAGCAGCCTTCTATGAATGATTATCTGAAGTCTATAGATTGTATACCCCATACGATCCAGCAGCCCAGGAGAATTCACGTATGGTAAATGCAGCCTTTGTCAGTCAGTCCCAGAGAGATATAAAATGAAAATTACAGAAAATGGATGGATTTGCGGGCATGAATACAGCAGTTAATGGAAGTTGCTCAGAAAGTGTTTGTGAATCGTGAAAATGAACGTAACAGAGAAAGTGAACGTAAAATGAAGAAGAAAGCAGATCTTCTTGCTGCCGCTTTAATTGAACGACGTAAAGGAGGTTTTCCTAATCGAAGGAGCAGAGGACGTGGAAGGGGTCGTGAAAATAATTGGACCCCACTGGGTGAGAATCAGTGCGCCCATTGCAGAGAAGGACATTGGAGAAGTGAATGCCCACATCTTGACTCCACCCCCAGGAGGGGAGGAGGGAGTCCCTGGAGAACAGGATGTCAATTTCAGAGTCGTGGAGGAATGACCCGAGCACAGTTCCAGCGAGAGAGGGAAGAAGCTATTGAGGGAGTGGCAGTTGCAACGGGCTATGACATGGATGAAGACTAGGCCAGACCAGGCTCCAAGTTCACCCTGGGTCCCCAGGAGCCTATGGTCAGTTTGAAAATAGGGGACCAATATATGGACTTTATGGTGGATACAGGAGCAGAACACTCAGTGGTGGCAAAGCCAGTAGCCCCTTTGTTCTCTCAATCTGTCACCATTGTTGGGGCCACTGGGGCTAGGGCCACTAAGCCATTCCTGCAGAACCGCATGTGTGAACTAGGGGGACAGAAAATAGCGCACCAGTTCCTGTATATGCCTGAATGCCCTATTCCACTTTTGGGCCGAGATATGCTTGCTAAGCTCCAGGCGCAGATATCTTTGCTGAAGGGGGAGAAATGCAAATGACTGTAAACTCAAAAACCTGCTGGATTGATGGTGCTGACTGTCCCCCGAGAAGAAGAATGGCGGTTCTATAATGTATCTCCTACCACGCCAGCTAGTTCCTGTATACCCACCAATCTTTTGGCTCCGCCTGAAGTATGGGCAGATATACTCCACCTGGCCTAGCAAAGAACATGGCCCCTGTCATTGTCACCCTCAAGCCAGGAGTGGAACCAGTGCATGTGAAGCAGTATCCTCTTCCTCGACCAGCTATTGAAGGTATCCACTGCCATCTGATGAAACTGCTGAAGTATGGACTTTTCAAGGAGTGCCAGTCACCTTGGAATACCCCCCTTCTCCCAGTCAAGAAACCTGGGACAGGGGATTACCACCCAGTACAAGATTTAAGGCGGGTAAATGATGCAGCTGAAACTATACACCCAGTGGTACCAAATTCTTATACTCTCTTGGGACTGATCCCCGCCGAGGCTACTCATTTCACTGTCCTGGACCTGAAAGATGCCTTCTTCTGCATATGCCTAGCCCCCACCAGTCAACTTTTGTTCGCTTTTGAATGGCAATGCCCCACAACAGGAAGGCGGGGCCAAGTTACCTGTACTCGATTACCTCAAGGATTCAAGAATTCACCTACTCTCTTCAGTGCTGCTTTAAATCAAGATCTCTCAAGCTACTCTGTGAACCCAGGACAAAGGGTTCTTCTCCAGTATGTGGACGACTTGCTCATAGCCACAAATTCAGAAAGTAAATGTCTACAAGCCACCAGTGAACTCTTGCACCTTCTAAATGAGGCTGGATACAAAGTCTCAAGAGCCAAGGCGCAATTATGTCAGACTGAAGTTAAATATCTAGGATTCCAGTTGTCCAGCGGAATTCGACGCTTGGGACTGGAATGCAAAGAAGCTGTATGCAGTATTCCCACTCCAACCACCAGGAGGCAAGTAAGAGCCTTCCTTGGGGCCGCAGGGTACTGTTGCATATGGATCCCCAATTTTGTTCTGTTGGCAAAGCCATTGTATCAAGCTACCAAAGGAATGGAGAGGTCTCCATTGGAATGGGGACCTGAACAGGATGCAGCATTTCGATCTTTAAAAGCCGCTCTGATGTCATCACCAGCTCTGGGTCTACCAGATGTCCAGAAACCTTTCCATCTCTATGTTCATGAGTCACAAGGAAATGCTCTAGGGGTGCTGACTCAATCTCTTGGATCTTGGCAACGGCCAGTAGCCTATTTGTCAAAACAATTGGATGTGGTTGCAAAAGGTTGGCCCCCTTGTTTGAGAGCTGTTGCAGCTATAGCCCTTCTAGTGAGCGAAGCATACAAGCTCACTCTGGGACAGAATCTTCAAGTTACTGTGCCACATTCTGTTCTGACCCTCATGGAACACAAAGGGAGTTTCTGGCTCACGAATTCACGAATGATGAAGTATCAGAGTATGCTGTGTGAGAATCCACGATTGCAATTGAAGGTCAGTCAAACTCTGAATCCTGCTACGTTGCTCCCAATTGGTCCTGGCCCCCTGATCATGACTGTTTAGAAATTATGGACACTGTATTCTCAAGTCACCCGGATTTGACTGATGTTCCTTTGGAGAATCCAGAACGGACTTTCTTTGTGGATGGAAGCAGTCTCGTCATCAATGGACATCGTTGTGCCGGGTATGCAGTGGTGACCCTTGATCTGGTAGTTGAGTCCTCAGCTCTGGCCCCAGGGACTTCAGCACAGAAAGCTGAACTGATAGCTCTCACTAGAGCACTGATAGGAAAAGGGCTCCGTCTAAATGTGTACACAGATTCCAAGTATGACCTTACAACCTTGCACGCACATGGGGCCCTGTACAAAGAATGAGGATTGATAACCTCAGGAGGCAAGTCCATTAAGTATGACCCCGAGATATTGACATTATCAGATGCATACTGCCTACAGACCTCAGAATTTAGGAAAAGTAGAACGTATGAATAGAACCCTGAAATCTCAGTTGTCTAAACTTTGTCAAGAAGTTCACCTGAAGTGGCCCCAGTTTCTTCCTATAGCCCTTCTTAGGATATGCTTAGCCCCTACTAAGTCTTTAGGAGTTTCCCCTTTTGAGATTCTGTATAGGTGACCCCCGCCTATTGTACAAGGAATAAAAGGAGATATGAAACAGATTGGATCTGAAATTACTAGATAAGAACTATTGGTTTTAAGTTCTGTTTTGCAGAGTCTTCATACGTGGGTACAAGATCAGCTGCCCATCCATCTAACAGAACCCCTGCATCCTCTCAAGCCTGGAGTCTCGGTGTGGATCAAAGAGTGGAGAAAGACACCGTTAATACCGCATTGGAAGGGACCTTATGTTATTATTTATTTATTACAGTTGCTTATATACCGCACTATTCGATATCAGCGCGGTTTACAATATAACAGAACGACCAAGACAACAGACTGTTTAGTTTTACATGGAACATGTTATCTTATCAACCCCAACTGAAGTTAAAGTTGCAGAACTCGAACCCTGGATTCATCACAGTTGAGTAAAGCTAGCAGCCATTGATAGCACTGTAGAATGGAAGGCAGCTACGAAAGTTTTAGCTATGTGGCAATATTACCCTATACCCCAACATGATGATGTGACGCAAGTATAATGTGTGATTTAATTCTCACCCTTTCTCACTTGCGGGTGAGAATAATCAAAGGGGGGAATGTGGTAGGCTATGGCCTATGATAGCCTGCAAATATGAAAGGCCTGTAAGTTAGGCCCTGATTCCAACCCCCATCTTAGTAAGAACCAAAAATCTGTGAAAGTCTGAGAAAGCTGCTTTAAAAACTGCTTAACAAGAAGTTTTTCATGAATTCATAAATCCTTCATTATTCTCTTGTGTTCTGAGGATAGAAATGTTTCAATACTTGCATTCCTAGAGCTAGAAACGACCTCGCAGTAGAATTGTATCAATACCTAGAAACTGTGCCATTGTTAGAACAATCCTAGAGGAGGGAGCAGGGTGCTAGGCCCAGAAAGGGTCTCTGATTGGACAAATGCAGGGGGCGTTGGGACCAATAGAAAGTCTGCATGTATCAAACTGAAAAGAAATGTATAAAATGAATATGTTTCTGTAAGAGCTTTGCTCAGTCCTTTTTGAAGCTTGACTGTCTGGGCCTTGTGCACAATAAATTGGCTTGGATCTTTGAACTGACTCCTGGTATTATTTATTGCATGCTTATCAGCTGCTACAAGAGGAGGAGGAGCACCTGGACGTACAGGGCCTATTCCAGTCAGGGCCCTGTATGTCTAGTGGGTGCAGGCTGGATGTCGTACTTATTCCACCTCGGAGGTTGAATGAGTTCTAAGGTGGCAACCGGGCCAGGTAGCCCTCCCAACACACCTGAGGCCCCTGCACCTGATCCCAGCCCTGTCAGACTCCGCTGAGAATCAGGCAGCAGGAAAAGTGGAAATACCCCACTGTCGGGCCTTGCTTGCTCCTGCTGAGCGTCCCGGTGCCATGGCAACGGGATGCCACGGCACCGACACACTAGCAGGAGCACTGAACAGTGCAGACAGACAGCATGCTGAATATCTTCCAGCTCAGAATACTGTGCATGCTGGCTCGTCCGTGTTCCCAGATTCTGCACCACAGGAATGTATAGCTCCTGCTGCTGCAGAAACTGGAACAACTGTGCCCCATCCATATTTTGGATGTTTGGATGGGCCAGACATGAACATTTTTATTTATTTATTTTTTATTTATTTTGCGTTTCTTCTATACCGCCCCTTTCTGAGATCAGATGCGGATTACATTGAACATGGTTACAATTTAAACATCAGTAATTAACAGGTTACAACTATGTACAAGAACTTTTTACATGTAAGATACACACAATCTTTAAGGCGGAAAATGTTAAGCGGGGTGGTGGGGGTGTGACAGTCATTTTGGGAACATTTTGGAACTGGGCTGCACATCAACTGGCTCACCTTTATCTACCTGTTTTATTCACACCCACGAAAAGATATAACAGATATTTGAGACAATGAATTTCTGCCATTAAGCTATGACTATCCACATATTCAGTAATTTTGTTTTTTATAATTGTTTCTACCATTTTGTCTGGAACAAAAGTCAGGCTCACCAGTCTGTAGTTTCCCAGATTACCCCTGGAATCCTTTCCAAAAAATGGCATTATATTGGCCACTCTCCAATCCTCAGGTACTAAAGATGATGTTAAAGATAGTTGACAGATTGCAGATCTACTTTTAATAATCTCATATTTCAGTTCTTTCAGCATCCTGGGATGTATGCTGGATGGTGGGATCTGGCCAGTTCGGCCTGGTTCATGTGAACCGGGCCGAAAATGGCATCCAGTTGCAAGTGCTGCACTGGTAGGACTCCCCCCCCCCCCCAACTCGCCTGTGGTTTGATGGAATCGGGGGACCATGGCATTGCAGGAAGCCCCCGATGTTGTCAAACCATTTGCAGACGGGGGGATCAGGCCGCCGGGCTACCAAGGAGCTGCTGTCCTGCAGTGATTTCCAGTGGCCCAAACTTGGGCAGCGCCAACAACGCAAATGCATGCCGTGCTACTGCCCGCTCAATCCTGTCAGTGGTGGAATCGATCCAAACCAGTTCCTCTTCCGATCGGATCCCGCCACTGGATGTATGCCATCCAGTATGGGTGATTTGCTGCTCTTTAGTTTATCAAATAGCTGTATGACATCTTCCTGATTTATTGAGATTTGTTTCAGTACCACTGATACATACAAACATGATGGCAGAAAAAGACCATATGGCTAATCTAGTCTGCCCTTCCATAACAACTACCCTAGTCCCTTTTCCCCTGCAGTGATCTTCTGTGTTTGTCCCATGATTTCTTGAATTCAGATACTGTCCTCATCTCTATTATCTCCACTGGAGAGACTATTCTATGCATCATCTTTTAATATCATTTCTGGCATGGTTAAGCTTCTTAGGGGTATGTTTACTAAACGGCGGTAAGGGAGCATGTCTTTCTGAGCAGTTTCAGCAACAATAAGGGGTTACCATGCAGTAAGTATGTGAGCATGTTAGAGGTGTTCCGGCGTTAAGGGGTGGTAGAGGACACTTAGCGGTGGTAAAAGGACCTGCTGTGTTAAGGTGTCTTGAAGGAACCTTAACGCAGGAAAGCCTTTGAAACATTGAAAGGGGGGCAGGGAATCTATTAGAGAAGGTATGGATGCAAACACAATTGGTAGCTGATGGAGTTAACTCACCTGATGACTGGCTATGTGTCAGTATGTGTGATGAGCATGTTTGACCATACAGCAGGCCTGTGCTGTTGACTAGGCGAGACAGGAGATACACCATGCTGTAAGCTATATTATAGTGTCAATGAGGTGTGGACATGTATCCAGATGTACTGTCAATGTGTGGCATCCCATAGACCAGGACAGTTTCTGGGTGGAGGCAGCATGTTCCTGACGTGGGCAGCAAAGTGAGGATTGTCCATGAGTTTTCATGTGGAACAGTCACAGGAGAGGTATGCATGATATGGCTAACTGCTGCAAATGACCCTTGATAGCCATGGTGGGGAAGTTTACTGGCTGCCCCACCATGAATCCCCCTGACAGCCAAATGGTGGGTGCCGGGCTGTGCCGTGGATTTTCCAAGCCGAAAATTTGCAATGTGTTTGGTGGGTGGATGTATGGGATCATACTGGCCAAAAGCATTTGGTGTGTGTGATCCAAAAGTAGCAGTGCCAAGTAGGAAATGAAACACCATTTGTGTGTGTGGGACTGGTGCCACAGCCCGTGCAACTACAAGATAATACACCTGACAGTGTGGCATGATAGAAAGGGACAAGTTGAACCCATTTGCCTCATGTAGAGCAAGTAATGATGGCAGAACAGTGCAGGGATGGTTATGCAACGAGTGTTATGTGCCTGAATGTACGAGATATATCTTCTTTAAATAAAGCTGGGAGGTCATAATAATGGCACAACAGAAATTGCAATCCATACCAGTTATCCCAGACATCTACTGCATATACATCACTGACCCACTGCAATGGGCTGCAGCAGAGCCACTAAAGCCATGCTCTCAGATGTTCATGATGGGGGATTCCATGTAGGGCCAACAAATGTGTGGCCATAACACAAAGAAACATGAATGTCTGCAGGTCACAGCAGAGCCAGGACTGTGTGAGGTGGGCAAGTGATCTGAATAGCACCCAACCACAGAATGAACAAGTGGGAATCAAACCCTGGACCTTTGACTATGGAAAAATTGCACCAACCAGTAGGCTATACCTCCACACAGCTCTACATAGATGTGTAGAGCCTGCAGGTCTTTGATAAAACTGTTTGCTGTGTGTGCCGGTATAGGTTGGGCCCTCCACTACCCATGAGGCACTGCATATGCAAAACAGTGGTCTGCAGCTAAAGAACCAACAGAGAATGCACTGATCTGGCACATCAGCTCAGTAAGACGCACTGACTGTGTGTGCTACATGCACATAACTGCAAGCCTCCTTTTCTCTTTACACTGCAGGAGCCTTTTATGCATGGAAACTCGGCATTTTTGCGGTGTTAAGGGGACATGAGTGCCATTACCACACATAAATGGCACACTTGTTCCCTTACCGCCATTTACCCCTTAATCTTCAGTAAAGACTGAAGCAAAGAGTTCATTTGGTTTCTCCGCTATGCCCTTGTCCTCTTAGTGCCCCTTTCACCCCTCTAATAGTCCAACCGAGTCTCTCACATATGTTTTGTTCTTGAAAAACATTTTATTATGCACTTTTGCCCTCTGTCCACAGAATATTATCCCAAAAGGATTGTGGTTTCTCAAGGTGGGTTTGGGCAAAGATCAGGCATGCCTTTATATTGTCTTTGTCTTTGAGCAATGGGGTCCTCCTTGGCCTTTGCCAATTAAGTCCTTCTTTGTTTAGTGTGCAGCAAATGGTGCGGGTTGAAACCACCACTCCAGATTGTTCCAGGTTAGCCTTAAGCTCTTTGGATGTTGTACGCGGTGTGTTTCCAACAGTTCGCATTAACCTTTGAAGACTCTCTTGGATTAATTTTCCTCTTCCCAACACATCCTGGGAGGTTCTTGACAGTTCCAAAACCTCTTAATAACATTGCAAATTGTAGACAAAGGAATCCCCAGGTCTTTGGAGATGGTCTTGCACATCTTTGAAGTTTGATGTTTGGTGATAATGACTTTTCTGACTGTCTCAGGCAGCTCTCTTGTCTTCACCATTGTGAAAATGGAACAGGGAGTGAATGTGGCCATTTTAAACATTAGAAGCCATCATTCATTGGTTGATTCAAGTTTTGTGAGTACTGACAATTGATCACAGGTGCATCCAATTTTACTGCAGTGTAAATGTGGTTCTTCTATTCAAATAGATTTGAATTGTTTATAAGGGTACCAATAATCATGCCCCAGCAATATCCCGGTTTTTAAACTATTTCCTACGATTTCCTTTTTTAATTGGTCTTGCTTTATTTGATTCTTGTATGTGTCAAATATGTGTGCATATATAGTCCAAAGCCATTTCACTTGACACTTTTTTTAGGAGATATTAAACATTAAGAAGTTGAACTGCAAGGATACCAATAATGTTAACCACAACTATACACAGTCTCTACTCATCAGAGTTTACAATCCTAATCAAGATGAAAAAAAACATGCATGTCTTGCCCATATTAGGTGTCACTGCAGACAGCTAGTGTATGCTAAAACAAATGTTAACTACCTGGCGGGCTTTAGTAAATATCCCCCCTCCCCAAGTATTTTATTCTTGAAATTCTAAATAGTTTAATTCACGACCCATAGTCACTAGTAACTGGTAAAACACTGAAATCGGGTTCAAAATGAACTTCTCCTGGAGCAGATTCCACTGGGCCATAAAAGACATCATCATAGCCGCTAAGCAGCAGTTGTCTTGATATAGTCAGGTGCACTGAGGTTCGATCTCATTCAGCTCTGCAGGAATGGTGAACTGGATTAGCCCAAGGTGCTCACATATTCACCCAAAAAGCACTGGTTTCCGATTTGCTTTCACTATTTTAAATTCAAGCTTATAAGTCTGTCCATGTATGCTGCAATGCATGTGAAAAAGTCCCAAGGATGGCATAAAGTCCCCTGACTGTATTTCAGTTTGGTGCCACTCGGCTGCAGGAGTTCCCACAGTGTTAATCTCATGTTGTCTTTCAGGCACATGATATTACATGTTGCTCCAGAGTCCAGCTGACAAGATTGTACCATATTGTTCAGTCTGAGATTTACAAACCTTGTTTGTCTTTTAGCTTGCATAGCACTAGGGCCAGGGCTGGCCCTAGGTCTTTTGCCGCCTAATGCAGCTGCACTGCGTCGCACCCCATCTCATCTGGGAGAGGGGGCAGCACGGCAATCCCTCCATGCTGCTTTTTAAAGAAATACAAAAAAAGAAAGAGAGAGTGGAGGCCTACCTTCTGATGCAACTTCCTGCCCCCTCTGACAAGAAGTTACATCAGATGGGAGCAGGATTGGCAGACCTATAAACCATGTAAATGCCACTGAATGGGATAGTCAATGGCACTAAGATGGTTAGTGCTGCTGAATATCTACGATTATCTCCCCTACATGCCCTGATGCTAACTGCTTAGCATCGAAGCGGACTTGGGCATTCCAGGGTGGAGCAGAGGCAGCAACATTCACTAAACAGGTAGCAGTGACATTGCACCACTACCCTGCTAATTTATTTATTTATTTACATTTTCTTATATACCGCGCTATTTTCCATCAGTGCGGTTTACATGGAACATTTTACATACACATTTCAAATGACTTGATTTGTGTTTACAATTAACAGGAATAGGAACTTGGAAAGAAACAGGGGTAACTATCTACATCTGTACAATGCAAATTGATTGGACATTTGCGTAGATTTGCCTAGCTAGATGGTGAGTGATCAGTGGTGCTGTCATCCGGTTAATGTAAGAGGAAGAGGTAATGTTTCATGGCTTTTCTAAACTGGGTTAGATTGGTGATATCATGGATACTGTGTGGAAGGGTGTTCCAGCATTTAGGTGCGGCGAGCTTAAAAGCCCTGTTCGTTGTGCTCTGGCAACACTTGGTCGTTTCTTTTGGGACTACTAGTTTATTGGAGGCATGAGATCTTCTAGATTTATTAGGGGGGTTATCAGTATGAGATCGGATAAGGAAGAGTCCGTTTATGATCTTGAAGGTCATTAGTATGATCTTGAACGTGATCCTGCCTTTTATAGGGAGCCAGTGTAATTCTTTCAGGATGGGTGTCATGTGTTCCCTCATGGCAGCGCCCTGGAGAACTCGTGCTGCTGAGTTCATTGCTAGCTGTAATGGAAGCAAAGTGGATTGTGGTAGATCATGGAGTATTGGGTTGGCGTAGTCGATATGTGGTAAGACCAGAGCTTGATACACTGTCTGGAAGTCATCTGGTTCAAGTAGGGAGCATAGGTGTCTGAGGGATCGGATTTTATAGTATACGGCTCTTGCTACATTGCTTATATGGGTCTTCATGTCTAGTCGCTGGTCAAGTGTGACTCCCAGGTATCTGATGGAGGGTTTGGTCAGACGTTCTGCATCTTGGACCTTCAAGTAAGGAGGAGTGATGAAATTTGGGTTCCTTGTGATGAAAAGGACTTCAGTTTTCTTATGTTGTATCCGAAGATTTTGCGTTTGGAGCCAGCTGGATACTGCGTTGAAACAGTCCGTCAGTGGGGAAAGGTCAGGGTTCTCAGTAGTGAATGGCATATATAGGAGAACATCGTCAGCGTACAACAGACAGTTCACCTTGAAGGACCGGATGATCTCACAGATAGGTTGCATATATATATTAAACATGAGTACAGAGAGAGATGATCCTTGCGGGACCCCTTGACTCTGGTGGAAAGGTTCTAGGTAGTGATCTGCTGGTAAAACTAGGCAAAACAAAAGTTGACCTAGTTTTACCCATGGGAGCTAACTGGGCAGTGGTGAAATATCACCATTATCTGGTTAACTTCTGTGGCTCCAGGGCAAGTGTGGCGATCCCGGATAGTCATATGACCCTAACATTGACTATTTGGTATTAGAGGTCGGTGGGGACAACTATACGCAGTAGTGGCACATAGCCGACTCAGTTCAATATCAGGCCCTTAAATATGTCCATGGTATAAATGCGCAGGAGGTGGCCCTCTTCCAGTTGAAAGGAAGCTCTGGAATGAAGGGACATAGGATGAAGGTGAAAGGGGATAGACTCGGGATTAATCTGAGGAAATATTTCTTTATGGAAAGGGCAGTGGATGCTTGGAACAGACTCCCAGTGTAGGTGGTGGAGACGAGAACTGTATCTGAATTCAAGAAAGCCTGGAAAAGTATAAAGGATCTCTGAGGGAGAAGAACTTAATAGTCTTATGGATCAGCTAACAAGATAGGCTGTGCGATCTTTATCTCCATCATTTTCTATGTTTCAGTATGGTTGTGCCAACTTGATTCTATTCAGTATATGCTAATGCTGATTGTTTTCTGAGTTGTTCCTGCCAATCTATTTATACAGAAATAACTGGTCTCTTGGAAAGGAAATAATTAAGTGACCTAATCCATTTATAATGAGAGATAATAAGAATAACGTTCTACAGCTCACAGTCTTGGAGTCTTTTCATCTGTTTATACTATCAGCAAGACCCCTGTGCTCCATGTAATTTACCTTTTGTCAAACTGTGGAGTTAAATGAGAAATCAACAAACGTGAAAAACAAAACTTCACAGCAGTGGTATTTCAATGAATATTAAAACCTCCTTAAATAGCAGTTCCTTAATTTTTGTTTTAGGAAAACTTCCAAAAAAGATTATAGGCTTGTACATTACATCAAGCTCTTGCCAAAAAAAGAGAAAATATTTCCCTGGCTGTAAACATTTTAAGATTCTTCTCGGAATCTAGGATTAAGAGATGCAATAATATAAGGTCAGTCCTTTTGCTCAGCGGTACTGCTGTGCACAGGGCCAGCGCTGCCCTTAGGCAGACTAGGCAGTTGCCTGGAGCGCCATTGGTCAGAGGATGACCCATTGCTTCTGCTTACGCCCTTCACTGGGACCTGAGGCTGAGGCTATTACTCCAAACAACCCCACAGTGCGTACAGAAACCTTCGGTGCTATAGGGATGTCTGTGCTTCTGTCCCCTCTGATGCACAATGCAGACTTCTTGTTTGCATGGAGACAGAAGCGGCAATGGAGATAGGGGTGAGGGTGGGAGCAGGGGAATGAGGTTCATCTAGGGTTCCTCATATCTTTGCACTGGACCTGGCTGTGCATGGGTGTATGGCAGGATCTGGTTTTCTGTTCTCCATATCAACTGGGGCTATAGGATGCTAGAGAGACACTGCTCATAATCTCTGGAGGGGAGTGTCATGGCTATTACACAACAGTGACACTTAGGAAGATACTGTTGCCATAAAATATCACATTTTACTGTAGTTCAGTTTGCCATGGCAGTCAGTAATCTGTGCTAATGGCAATACTTCAGGCTAGTGAGTCTGGTGGTAAACGAATAGCGCCACTTACATTGAAAATTGCATTCTGCTTTATTTTTATTCACTAGGATTATCATGTTGCTGATGCATGATCTAATGCTTCCAGGGTCTTCTAATAGATGTACCCATTCATGATCCCCTGCAAACAAACCTCCCTACCCAGTTAGACCCCCGCAATAGACATGCAACATGCAGTGCCCCGTTTCCTGCTGAGATAAGAGATCCCCACCCTTTGGAACAGCCCCGCCTCTGGGGAAAAATAATGCTCCTTATTTGGCAGATAGAGCTGGTAGTCTTGTCCTGACACAGCCCGGTTAAAATTCTAGGGCAAAACTCAAGTCGACATATAATCCAACATTGATGGCATGTCTGAAGGGCCCTCCATGTAGCTAAGTGTTTCTATTTCTTTTAAGTGCATTTAAAAATTGTTAAACACATTAGAGGCCTATGAATGACACCACAGGGGGCAAAGTTGTTTCTGCCTTTTTAGTGGCATTGTTCTACCATATCGTGTTTTCCACCCCTCTGGTCTGAGGCTTCTCTAGATAGAATGTGTGCCCCTTGTTCTGCTTTTTTAGACGCTCTCCAGTAGTCACCCCCTTTGAAAGGGTACTCCATAATTTAATTGTGTGGGTTCCCCCTCCTTTTCAGATTTCATTGTTTACTCTAGGGCTCTTGTTAGGTTAGATATTCCTAGAGGCAACACTGTGGTGGAGCTGAGATACGCACATATCCATGCAGAAACTTGCATTTTCCTCAGAGCTGAAGTAGCTTTGCACAGGAGCAAATGGGAATTGTTTTAAAAGCCTATTTATTAAGATACTCTGGTTCCTCTTCCTCTCCTACTCACCCACTCACCTGTGGGGTCCCTCAGGGTTCTGTTCTGGCCCCTCTTCTGTTTAATGTTTTCCTCGCCCCCCTCACTCTCTTGGTGCAGCAATTTGGTGTTTCCGCATATTACTATGCTGACGATATCCTCCTCCTTTACCACACCAACCCACTCTCACCTGATCTCTCCCCACTCAACTCCTGTCTTTCCTCCATTGCCTCCTTGATGTCCACCAATTTTCTTCATATCAATCCCTCCAAAACTCTGGCCATTTGGTTCACTCTTGGTGGGCTCATTCCCTCTATCTCCCCTCTACTCTCTTCCTCTCCCATCCCTGTTGTCCCCTCTCTGCTCTACCTAAGGGTTATCTTGGATTTGGCTCTGTCCTTTCACGAACATATTTCTTCTGTAGTTCAACGCTCCTTCTTCTCTCTTAGACAGCTGCGTGCCATCCGTCCCTTCCTCCCTGTCTCCTCATTGACCACCTTGCTCCTTTCTCTCACTCTCTCTCGCCTAGACTATTCTAACATCTGTTTTGCTGGACTTCCCCAATATCAAGTACGAAGGTTGCAGCTCATCCAAAACACCGCAGCTTGGCTTATCATGCATGCTTCCCGTTATGACCACGTCACTCCCCTTCTTATTGGTCTCCACTGGCTTCCCATTCCCTATCAGATCCAGTTCAAAGTCCTCGCCTTTGTTCATAGAGCCTTATAAACTGGTGTCCCCCACTATCTCTCTGACCTAATTTGTTTTCACGTCCCCCAACGTTCCCTCCGTTCCATCCATGCCAACCGCATGTTTCTCCCTTCTCCCCACTTCTGCCTGTCTTGAATCTACCCGTTCATCCGCCTTCTTCTTTCTTGGCCCCAGGCTCTGGAACTCGTTCCCCCTGCCCCCCGCCCTCCGCCTTGACTTATCATTTACCAAATTCAAAACCGGATTAAAATCTCACGTCTTCTGTGTGGCCTACGACCTCCCACCCCCTCCCTCCATCCCCATGGCCCCTCCTTAAGCCCCTTTCATTGTGTCTTGTCTACCCCGGTCTGTCTGTCTGTTTGTCGATCTGTCTATCTGGGTTTTTTATCAGCCTACTTTTTTGCATTCTCTTTACCTTTGATTCTGTCCCTTTCCTTTCATACCAATGGAGTTCTGTTTCTTCTATCCCTCTTTTTCCTGCAGCAACTTTGATCTAGTCCCTGTTTTTGCCTATTGTAAACTGCCCTGGTACCCATAGTGTGGGCGGTGTATAAAGAAACAAATAAAGATAAAGATACATACACACATATATTGCTTTTTTTAAATAACAAAATAATGCTACAAGTCCACAAAATGAGGTAGGAGTATTTTTACACACAAACAAAAAAAATCACAACATAGACAAATTTCAACAATTACTTCATTGTTAGACCCACTACACTAATGGGCATCATAGTAAAATTCCATTTGCCCTTATGTTAGAAATCCTTTTTACTTTATGAACAATATATAGAAATAACAAAACAAAATCATCTTAACAGCCCAGACAACATATATTTAGTTTCTATATAGCTTGTTCTTATTTTGACATTGTTTATACTTTCAGCTGAGATGATCAGAACACAATCCCTGATGTGTACCCGGCAAGCCTTCATGTTTCACCAAGCGGTTTCAAGGGTAGCACTGGCTTAAAGCGGTCCAACATAAATTAAACATAACTCAATCCTTCTTCATAACAACATAAGAAATGTCATACTGGGTCAGATCAAGGTCCATCTAATCCAGTATCCTGTTTCCAACAGTGGCCAATCGGGGTCAGAAATACTACTACTATTACTGATTATTTGTATAGTGCTACAAGACATACGCATTGCTATACAGACATATATAAAAGATGGTCTCTGCTCATCAGAGCTTACAGTCTAGTCAAGACAGACAACACAACAGCTGAGGACAAGGGTACATCTAGGGGATTGGCAAGGAAACACGTAGGAGACTAAGCCGATCAGGATCCCGATGTGGCCTCAAAGAGATGAGTTTTCAGCCTGGATTTGAAAAAGGCCAGAGATGAAGCCTGCTATACAGACTCGGGTAGTTTGTTCCAGTCATAAGGAGCAGCAAGGTGAAAGGACTGGAGTCTGGAGTTGATAGTAGATGAGAAGGGCACAGATAGAAGCAATCTGTGGAGTTCCCGAGGAGGGGTGTAGGGAGAAATAAGAGAGGAAAGGTAGTGAGGAGCAGCAGAATGAGTGTACTTATAGGCAATGGTGGGATTCGGCCAGTTCGACCTGGTTCATGCAAACTGGTTCCTGCCTTGGGCCGTGTCTGCAAAACCGGGTTGAAAATGGCATCTTGATGCAGGCGCAGCACTGGCAGGAATCTCCCCCCCCCCCCACACACACACACATTAGTGGTTCGACAGCATTGGGAGACCACTGGTGGGTGGGGGATTGGGACCCTGGGCCACCAAGGAGTTTCTGCACTGGGTGGCTGCTAGTGGCCTGAGCATGCAGTGCCTGTACTGCAAACGCATGCCGTGTTGTCACCCGCTCGATTCTGTTAGTAGCGGGTCGATCCAAACCAGTTCCTGTCGGTTTGAATCCCGCCACTGCTTATAGGTCAATAGGAGAAGTTTGAACTGGATATAGAAACAGATAGGGAGCCAATGAAGCAACTTAAGGGGGGGTTATATGAGCATATAGATGCTGGTGGAAGATTAACCATGCAGCTGAGTTTTGAACAGATTGAAAAGAAGAGAGATGATTCAGAGGGAGACCAGCAAGGAGGAGGTTGCAATAGTCTAGATGGTAGGTGACTAAAGAGCGAATAACTGTTTTAGTGGTATGTTCAGAAAGGAAGGGGCTAATTTTGCTGATGATATAGAGAAAGACGTGACAGGTTTTAGCTATCAGTTGGATGTATGTGGAGAAGGAGAGAGAGGAGTGAAAGACGACCCCAAAGTTGCGAGCTGAGGAAACAGGAAGGAATAGAGCAAACAGGAGGAGTAGAACAGAGAATGAGAAAGGGGGAAGAGGGGAAGTAGGTTTAGGGGGAAAACTAAGAAGCTCTTGGTCATGTTCAATTTCAAATGGCGGTGAGACATCCAGGCAGCAATATCAGATAGGCAGACAGAGATGCCTGCCTGGAGAGATTTCAGGTTTAGAGAGGTAGATCTGAGAGTCATCAGTGTAAAAATGTTACTGAAAACCATTAGAGGATATAAGTGCATGAAGAGACAGGTTATAGAGAGAAAAAAGGAATGGGCCAAAGGCAGTTATGCACCTAGGGAAGAACAACCCAAACTATGGTTACACGATGCAAGGTTCCACATTAGGAAGCACCACCCAGGAAAAAGATTTAGGCGTCAATGTGGATAACATGTTAAAACCCTCGGCCCAGTGTGCAGCGGCGGCCAAGAGAGCAAATACAATGCTAGCTATCATAAGGAAAGGAATGGAAAATAAAACAAAAGATATCATAATGCCTCTATATCGTTCCATGTTGAGACCGCACCTTGAATATTGTGTGCAATTCTGGTCGCCATATCTTAAAAAGGATATAGCGTTATTAGAAAAGGTTCAGAGAAGAGCCACCAAAATGGTAAAGGGGATGGAAGGATACTCCTATGAAGAAAGGCTAAAAAGGTTAGGGCTCTTTAACCTGGAAAAGAGACGGCTGAGGGGAGATATGATAGAAGTCTATAAATTAATGAATGGAGTGGAATGGGTAAACGTAGATCGATTGTTTACGTTATCAGAATATAGAAAGACTAGGGGACATGCAATAAAGCTACAGGGTAAACTATTTAAGACTAATAAAAAAAAATATTTTTTCACTCAACGTGTAATCAAACTCTGAAATTTGTTACTGGAGGATGTAGTAAAGGCTGTTAGTGTAGCTTTGTTTAAAAAAGGTTTGGACAAGTTCCTGGAGGAAAGATCCATAAACCATTATTAAGAAGGGACCCAGGATATCAATGCTTGACTCAGTACAAGCATTGTGGAACCTGTGTCTCTTGGGGAAACTGCTAGGTACATATGACCTAGATTGGCAGCTGTTGCAAACAGGATACTGGGCTCGATGGACCTTGGTCTGACCCAGTATGGCATATCTTATGTTCTTATGTTCTTACCTTTGGGGTATACCAACTGAGAGTGAGATTAGCAGTAAAGGAGGATCCACCAGCACAAATGTTGAAACTGCAGTGGGAGAGATAAGAAGAGAACATGGATAGTGCAGAGCCCTTAAAACCATGCAAGGACAAGGTATTGAGGTATAGTGGACAACGGTGTCAAAAGCAGCAGAAAGGTCAAGAAGGATGACGTTTGAGTAAAGGCCCTTGGATTTTGCCAGGAACAGGTTGCTGGAGATTTTGGCAACAGACATTTCAGTAGAATGTAAAGGAAAAAAGTCAGATTGCAGTGTATCCAGAAGGGCTTAAGAGGAGAAAAAGTCAAGGCAACGGTAGGGAACGGCACATTCAAGTAGTTTAGAAATGAAGAGGAAGAGGGAGATGGCTTGGTAATTAGGGTTGGTCTATTGAGGGGTTATTGAGGAGAAGTATGAGCACAGCATGCTTTAAGGCTGCAGAAACAGTTGCAGTAGAGAACAATCAGTTGAGAATATGAGATATGGAAGGGCTGATGGTAGAGGAGATGGAACTTAGGAGACAGGTGGGAATAGGATCAGAGGAACAGGTAGTGAGTAAGGAGGAGGAAAGGAGATGTGTGACTTCTTCCTCAGATATCTTAGAAAAGGAAGAAAGGGTGGCAGAGGTTGAGGGGAGGAGTTGGGAGTGAAGGGGGTGGGGGAAGAGGGGATTGAGCTAACCTCGTGAGGAATTGGAGAGTAATCTTGTGGACTTTGTCATGGAAATAGTCGGCCGAAGAAGTCTGGGCAGAAAGGGAAGGAGGGATCGGAGGCGGATGCACCTTGAGGGGAAAATTGAGAGTTGTAAAGGGACAGCAAGGGTCAGAGTCAAGAGACTGAGTCGTGTGGACATAGTAGTCTTGTTTGAGTACTATGGCTGACTTGGAAAGAGGCAAGCATGAATCTGAAGTGTAGAAAGTCTGCAAGGGTGCAGGATTTGAGCTGAGGTATTGTACGCCTCACAGCACATGACATGAGCAGAGCAAGAGCATCCAGAGCAGATGCCATATTCCCAAAAAGGTTCCACAGTGCTTGTCCCAGAGTAAGCAGTGCATTTCCCAGGTCCTCTTTAATAATGGTTTATAGATCTTTCCTCCAGGAACTTGTTCAAATCTTTTTTTAAACCTAACTACACTAACAGCTTTTATTACAACCTCTGGTAATGATTTCTAGAGTTTGATTTTACGATGTGAAAAAATATTTTCTCTTATTAGTCTTAAATAGGTCACATTGTAGTTTCATTGTGAGTCCTCTAGTTTTTCTACTTTTTGATGCAGTGTTTTATTCTCCATTCCTTTCCTTAAGATTCCTAGCATTCTATTTGCTTTCTTGGCCGCTGCTGCACATTGGATGGAGAGTTTCAATATATCCATGATGACAACCAAATCCTTTTTCTGGATGGTGGTTCACAATGTGGAACCTTGCATCGTGTATATAACCATAGTTTGGGTTGTTCTTTCCTAGGTGCAACTTTGCACTTGTCCACATTAAATTTCAACTGTCATTTGGAAGTCCAGTCTTCCAATTTATCAAGGTCCTCTTGCAATTTTTCATAATCCTCTTGTGTTTTAATAACTTTGAATAATTTTGCATCATCTGCAAAAAATCTAGTTAGCATTTTATATAGAGCTCAAGATCAGGCAGACTTTGGGCCTATCACCAAACAAGAAGTAGATCAGAAGCAATACAGTAGACTGGCTAGAGTTAACCTTTATGAAGATGTAATAGCTTCTCTGCAAGATGTCTGCTTTCCAAACAACAGGTTACCAGTTTGAAACCAGCCTGGGGCCTGTGACAAATGCCGGTGCTAAGTTTTGGATTGAAATTAAACAGAAAAATTTGTAGATATTTCCTTTGTTGTCTGAAACAAATCTCTACAATTTTTAGAACATCTTGCTTGCTTCTAGGGCATTCCTTGAGGAGTGGGTTGAGAACCACTACAGTATGCAGGTGTTTATTAGAAGCAGCGTAAAGTTACATACCATCAATGCATATAAGTCATGCACGTGGATGGGCCTTAATGTGCATACTATAGCCAGTCACTATTTTATAACTACACACGTGATGTTGATGGTACGTATTTTCATTATGGGCATACAGAGTGAAAATCTGTATGGAAGATATAAAATGCTATAACTTACACATATTCTTTAACAGTCTTGGCATGGGCATTTACACCAGCCCAGGGACTGGTGTAAATGCTCACAACTAGATTTAACACTCATTTTTGGACACTTACACAGATATTTTATACAGAAATGTAGTTGCCAGTTGTTGTTTATAGCATAGGCTTAAAAGAGACACATTCTGGATGCCTAAAATTAGGCAGCCTGTTATGCAATTATCTTCCATATGACATTTGTGCATGTAATTTATTACAAATTAACCTTGAACTACTATTGGAAAAACTGTTAAAAAAATTACGTTAATTGCAAAATATTTAGAACTTTATTTCCACAATTTGTTATCCTCTGCTGGTCATTAGTTTTATGGTGACCTCTAGCTTTTTTGTTTAAAAGATTAAACAACCGCTCCCTATTTAACTAAGAGCCCTAACCTGTTTCCTTTATAAGGCAGGGGTTCTTTCTGCTTCATCATTTTCATTGCCCTTCTCTGAACTCTTTCTAGTTCTACTGTATCCTTTTTGAGATGGAGCAACAAGAACTACAAAATATTTTCCTTCAGGAAAAGAAAAAAATATTTAATATGCTGTGACTGACAATCCTCTATGTGACCCATAGGTACATTTAGCAGCAGCTCTGCTATCCTACCTTCTGTTCATCTAAGATCATGCATGATTGTTGCAATCATAACTTCATTAAGCCTCCTCTGCAGAAACATCTGGCGAGGATCAGACTGGTGAAGTGTGAGCAGACTTAAGCCAAGCTGTTGAAATATTTGAACAACCTTTGAATCACTCTCAGATTCAGAATTATCTTTAAGCTTGTCCATTTTTTTCACAAGATTAAAACTGCCACACTTATAAAAATGTGTTTTACATAGTCATAGAATGAGGGTAAACCTTTTGATAAACAGTTTTATTCCAAGACAGGAGAGACGTTGCTGAACCCCATGAGTTACTATGTTTGTATTTCATGTTCTGGACTTGAGAGTTCTCTTTTTAGCAATGGTCTGCATTAACCAATACCTCTATGAAGGCAGTTCAATCCTCAGCATATTGTGTATGCTTTTTGTGACCCTACTGGGAGAGATTCAGTGGTTTAAAATACTGTTCCAATGTCCTGGTATTGCATGCAATCACAATACCAGCTGCATGTGTTAAAGAGCTGAATAAAATAAGTTGTATGGACAAGGATAAGAACATAAGAACATAAGACATGCCATACTGGGTCAGACCGAGGTCCATCAAGGATGTATGAATAAAATAGTTTGTAGAGAATGTAGGTGCATAGCAACCCTTTCTCACTGGTCATCTGACCAATCTAGTTTATTGGGTATGTGTTTTGGAGTCTATCCTTGAGGTCACCTTCCTTCTCCCCTTCTCCCCCTCTTCCCCATGAACTTCGCTCTTTTTCTCTGTTTGCAGATTACTCTACAAGAGAAGGCATTTTTTCCCTGATCAAAGACATCTCTGAATCAAACCCTGATGTAATAAGATCTCACACGACCCTTGTTATTCATACCCAGGTAACCTCCATGCACCACAGTCCTGGCTTGTTGGTTTAAGGCACATTGGCAGGATCAAAAATGCTTTCTACAGGGTAACTCTTCTGGACAATGTCTTTTTAAGTAAGCAGTCAATTCAATATATTACAAATTCACATTGTCTATGATAGTTTTGTCAAAATATTTGTCATTATCTTAGAAATGATTCAGAGACAGTGGAATCTGCTTGCATTCTAACAGGTGAAGTGGAAGAACAATGGCCAAAGTATGAAAACGTAGAAATGTTCAATAAATCTGTTCACCGAAGAAGCTCTTGGAGAGACGGACTGCTGATGGTTGGTAAGGGTATGGCAGTGAGGAAGACACCATACCATTTACAGAAGATAGTGTGTGGAACCAGTAAAACTGAAAGTGGACAAAGCCATGGTTGCATGAGTTACATCCTAGGATACCAATGGAACTTGTAGAGGTTCTGAGGGGCAGACTGAGGGACATATTCAATAGATCTTTGAAGAGGCACCAAAGAAGTGTGTCCTGCCCCTTTGGATATGCCCTTCGGAACTATCCCCGAGTTCCTAGTGGGTTAAGACCGTGTAACTGACATCAGGGAGAGGCATCCAATGCAGTGCCTCTGCAATCCCGGCTACTCCATATACAAAGCCGTGATCTTGTGGAGCTCCCAGATGGCTCCAACACTCTGGCTCATTCAGCCAATATACTCTCCCATTGGTATGAGACACACACCAGCTTTTATGGCATCCTTGTGGTTCTGGGGAGAGTCATCCATCGCAGAATCTGTGTGATCCCAGCCACACCATACACCTTTTGATGACTGTATAGGTCTGTTATGGTGGCAGTTGATGTGACAGCACTGCCTATGGTACTGTGACATTTCTACTGCATTGGAAGTATTTTGTTCTAGGACCCGGCGGAGAAGCACTAATCACCTGCTAAAAGCTTCTAGAACGGTGGCTCTTAACCCAGTCCTCTGGGACCCCCAGGCCAGCCAGGTTTTGAGGATATCCACAATGAATATGCATAAGAGAGATCTGCATGCACTGCTCCCGTTGTATACAGATATATCTTATGCATATTCATTGTGGATACCCTAAAAACCCAACTGGACTAGGGAACCCAGAGGACTGGGTTGAGAACCACTGTTCTAGAACCCTGTTTTGGATGTGAGGCTGTGTGACTGGGGTGGCTGAGAAATGGTGTGTGGTGTGAACACAGGGCTAACGGCATGAGCTCACCACACCCATCCACCCCTAACCTGCCCACTCAGGGCCCTAACGCAGGTTGTACAGTTAATGCTGGACTCTTCCTGGCCCTGTGCTGACAGTGTATGTCTCAGCATGTGCCAGAATATGCCCTGTCAGGCAGCGCCTGTTAGTAGAAGACCCCCATGAGGGTAATTTTCTGAGGGGTACCTATTTAAAGCTTGTTTTAAGGCATTTATGTTAACCCAAGTTATACAGAGAAGTAGGTGCCTAGTAGTTTTTATAAAATCCTAGCATAAATGGTATATCACGCGCCTACACTTAAGTTCTGGAAATTTACACTAGCCTAGAGCTGGTGCAAATGTCCATACTGCAATTTATATGCATACTTGAAAAATATAGGTATTTGCCTGCTCTGTCCAAGCTCGGCTCACACTCTGCCCATGTGCACGCACACTAGCAAAGTACGTGCCTAGATGCCAAACAGCATACTTTTACACTAGTCGGTATTTTTTAAAGAGGTTATTTATACGTGTATTTAGTTACATACGTATGTGAAAGTTTTATAAAGTCAATCTCCAATATAGCGATACGAACCTTAGTGTCCTGTACTTGAATGGCTCATTGAATCCGGGATTATGTTGGCATCAGCTGGAATGAGTTTTTGGTTTCGGCTCCATGCACATCTGTTTAAGAACAGCTGGTGATTTTCTTTTACATTATAAAGCTGCTTTCATTTTCATGGTTAATTGCAATTTTTTGTTAAGATTACGTGGTGCATTATGAATGTTAAATTGTGACCCGCTAAGAGCTATGCTTGGACTGGTAGGCAAAATTTACTGTTGTTTCTGACTTTTTTTGTGTATCGAGCCAGCCAACATGTTTAATGTTCTTCTGTGATGGTTTGCAACAATTTACCTTCCAGTGCAATATAAAGAATTTGACTTAAATTTATGCTGTATTAAATAACTATATCTGATGAATATTCATTGTATGAACTGTGATCAAAAAGTACCGAGACTTGTTGTGTAGCTGTACAACAGTACGTTGCACCACGATGCTATTAAGCATGAAGTGATCTAGTTATGTGCTCTGCCTGTGCAGCGTGTAGCATGGCTGCAGTACACCTTACTTTTTTTAATCATGTGATGTTTGGTATCGTGTAAAAGCAGCTTGTCAGATTAACGATGAGTGAAAAAATTGAACAACAAATTTGCATTAAATTCTGCCAGAAACTTTGAGATTCCTGCAAAGAGATTTATGACAAGTTACAGCAAGTGTATGATGATAAATGCATGAGTCATACGCGAGTTTGACTGGTACAAACATTTCCAAGAGGGCTGCCAAAGTGTTGACAGAGACAAATGTTCTGGAAGGCCATCCATGAGTAGGAATAAAGACAAAGTTGAAATAGTGCGTGCCATAATATGCTCAAATCATCTGCTAACTATCAGGGCGCTTTCTGAGGACATGGACATCAGTTTTGGATCGGTACAGTCCATTATTACTGTCAATTTGGGGATTAGATGTGTGTCTGCAAAATTCGTGTCGAAACTCCTGTCCCCTGACCAAAAAGAAGATTGAGTTGTTGCAATGCTTTGAAAATGACTCAGATTTCATAAAAAAGATTATTACTGGTGATGAAACATGGGTTTATGGCTATGACCTGGAAACTAAGGCTCAATCCTCACAATGGAAAGCTCCAGACTCTCCCAGAACCAAGAAAGCCCATCAGGTGAGGAGCAATGTCAAGGCCATGCTCAGTTTTCTTTGATTACCAGGGTATTGTTCATCATAAGTATTCTCCAAAAGGTCAAACTATCAATAAGGAGTAATACTCGTGAGAGATGCAGTTCATCGTAAGAGGCCAGAGTTGCACAGGAATGATGAATGGTTGCTTCATCATGATAACTCCTGAGCTCATGCATCACATCTTGTCCAGTAGCTTTTGGCCAAACACCAAATCGAACAAGTCCATCAGCCTCCATACTCACCTGGCCTTGCACCCTGCGACTTGTTTTCTTGTTTCCAAAATTGAAAATACCACTGAAAGGAAGGAGATTAGATGATTTGGAGACCATTAAGCAAAATTCAAGACAGCAACTTGACAGCATAACAAATGAGGCATTTCAAAATTGTTTCCAGCAGTGGCAGGAACGCTGGAGGAATTGTGTTTTATCGGAAGGGGACTACTTTGAAGGAGACTGAGCGCAATAACTGTCAGTGTTATACTTCTTGTGTTATTGTACAAGTCTCAATACTTTTTGATTGCACCTCGTATATAGCCTGAAAACGTGACTTGTTTGTAGCTCTCAAGAACTAGAGATTGTGACTTCAACTTGCAGTCCCATTGCCAGTCATTGGTTCTCAAGGTAGTCTTGAATTCATCATGGAAGAGCTACCTAAAATGACTGGCTTTCACTGCTGGGGAAGAAAAAAATGACAGTAGAAAGGAAGTTGAACATGATTATTGTCTTTAAAAAGGGGACCGGGTTAACAATCAAATAGGAGCTCTCTGCTACAGTAGGTCAAGTTTTTATACAATAGAGAAGGAATTAGACTAAGATTTGAAAAAGAAGTATCAGTGAGATGAGGAGCAGCAGTGTTGCAATAAACCCACATTGAACTCCATTAACAGTGAAGGTGAAGGGGGAGGTAATGAGGGCATAAAGGAAATGTGGTCAGCTTTGTCATAGTTGAGTTGAGTTAATTAGGACCTCAACCACAGAAAAGTTGTACACCTCTAAGAGTTATTCAGTTACCAAGTAGACTGAGCTCTCCATTAGCAGGACATAGGCCTGACCAGAAGATAAGCACAGAGCGAAGGATAAGAATGATAAATGTAAACTATGCTGATATTTATCTAGAAGCTATTTGGATAGTGAAAGCCTGGGGTAGGAGCTGGGAACAAGAAAGTAACCTGCACAAAGGACCAGAGTTACAACCCTGACATAAACAAGAACAGGGTGACAAGATGATTAGGTAACAGTCTTATTAGTTCCGACAGCTGTTCAGCTATTACATAGCTTGACAGTATCCCCCTTTAATTAGCATTTTGATTATTTGCAAAGCCCTAGTATTGCTCTCCTATGTTGATGAGGTTTTACAAGGTGATGCTATTGATTTCAGTTGTAAATTAAAAGCATCAAGATTGTATATGTTAGATAAAGCTGGCTACTGCTTCCAAATACTGTAAAACATACTGGGGAAAAAAGTGTATTCATATCAACTGCATCCACACAGGAAAGAATTCTAATCATTGTACATTAATAAAAAAAACTAGGAAAGGGTGGTTCAACTCTTTTTAAATTTCAAAAACATAGAACAAAAGCTTTTACCTGTTGCAAGCATGCTTTTTTTTTTTCCAGTAAGACGACTCTACAGGGACATACACATCTGTTGCAACAGAAGCTTGGGAGTTCAGTGCCCTCTTAATGTCAATTCAAAGCTCCCAAGTCGAGGAATGTTAAATTAAAAATATTTTTTCGTTGTTTGGTAGTTACTTAGGTTTCTAGAAATTTAAAAATCTGTTTCAATTTTGCTTGTTCTTCAAAAGGAATTGCCATGTATTCAAGCATCAACTACATAATTATGCTACGCCCCAGCTAATTTCTCTTTCCTGTCACTTCTTCACGGTTAGGAATCCTCTGTGCTTATCCCATGTTCTCTTGAATTCTGTTATGGCTTTTGCCTTCACCACCTCCCTTCAAATAGGCATCCTACACATCTACCATCCTTTCCCTGAAGAAATATTTTCTGATGTTACACCTGGTCTCTTCATTTTGAGCTTCAAAACATAACCTCTTCTTCATTTCTTTTCCATTCCTCACATTTAATCATTTGACTAAACTGTTTAACACTAATAAAATAAAACCGCTGAAGTAGCTGCATTTCACTTGTTTTTCTTTACTATTTTGCACCTGGCCACAGTAAAGGCAATCTTTACATAATCGAGATGGAAAAGTAAAACTATTGGGCCGTATTTAAACTCTGCTGCAGCGTTAAAGAAACATGCAAATATTCAATGCCGGTCACTATCTGGATAACAGTACTGAAGATTCGGGTCTGTTGGCTACTGCCCCCACTATCTAGATAATGGCAATTTTTTTGGTGCTGTTATCTGATTATGAATAGTGATAATGGCACTATCTGCTGCTATCTGGAAAATTTGCCCCTGAACCTCAACTCTGCCCCCGGAATACCCTGGTACTATCCGGGTAGTGCTGGGGCATGATCCAGATGATGCCTCTGAAAATCAGTGATTGGCCCCAGTTTGCACAACTTATTCAATAAACAGGTGCTTCTGATTGGATAAATAGTTTTCAATATTTGGGGGAGGGGGTGGGGATATTCAAAGGCATTTCAGACTTGCAAACCGTGCAAAGGCTGCTCTGTGGGATATTCAGTGGCGCGCTAACATGGTCGGTGCCACGGAATATCTGCAGGTGCCGCTGCTACATTCCATGATGTTAACCAATTAGCACGGCAACATGCCGGTGGCATTCCAGAGTGGCATCCGTCACTAAGCAGGCGGCAGCTGTCTGGTTAGTGACACACGTTGAAAGACAGGCGCAGGAAACCTTGGCCTAACTTTCACTGTGGAAGCTAACTGAGCAGCGACTGAATATCGGAACAGCCCAGATAACTTTGTGGTAATCCAGGCGGCTCGGATATTCAGGTACTGATTATTCAAAGGAATTTATATCCCGCTTTGACCCGGTGAAAAGCGGGATATAAATACAATTAAATAAATTAAATAAATAAATAAATAAATTTACGCCACCTGTAAACTGTGTAAATACTGCTAAGCGGGATATTTCCCCGATTATGTCCACTACTGATCGGTTAGCATCGGGGCATGTCATGGGTGTTCTGGGACGGCAACGGTCACTAACTGGATGTCAGCAATATTGCACCACTGCCCGGTTAGCGACTTGTGGGTAAAAGATAGACACTGCAAAAGCTTTCCTCTTTTTCCCGCAGATTGCTAACCAGGCAGCGGAGCAGTATCACCGCTAACTAGTTAGCTTCTATGGCTGCACAGGCTGTGCAGCGATCCCAGATATTCAATGCCAGAGCCAAATATAACCCTATCATTGAATATTCGGGGTTAAAGTTCAGCGGTGACAGCTATGCATTGTAGCGATGCATAGCCGTCGCTATGGAATATCAGGCCCCCAGGGTTTAAAGTTCAGCACTGACAGCTAGCAGCTTTAGCAGTGCTGAATATCGGGTCCTTTGGTTTTGTATTTCATGAAGGCTTCCCTCTTTTTCTTCACCTTTTCAGCTACTTCTTTCAAAAGCCATAGTGGTCTCCTTTTTCCTTTTACATTTATTTACCTTTTTATCAAAAAGGTTGGTTGCCCTTAAAATATCCCCTTTCAATTGTGCCCACGATTTTTTTACATCCTCCAGATGTTCCCATCCCGATAATGACTCCTCGAGATATTGGCCCATCTTGGTAAAGTTAGTTTTCCTAAAGTCTAAGACCCTCGCTGTTGAATGGATTTTATCAGCCCTAGTCCTAATATTGAACCATATCATGTGGTAATCACTGGATGCAAAATGATCTCCCACTATAATATCAGAAACATTTTCACTATTGGTAAGCACCAAGTCCAGTATGGCCCCTTCATGAGTGGGTTCTGTTACCAGTTGCCTGAATAATTCTCCCTGTAGAGAATCCAGGATCTCCTTACTTCTAGATGATACTGCAGCAGGGATGTGCTAATCAAGATCTGGCATATTGAAATACCCTCTCAGGAGCACTTCCCCTTTCCTGGCAATGCTGCATATGTTTTGAATTAACTCTCCGTCCACCTCTTCTTCCTGTGAGGGAGGTCTGCATATCACATCAATGCAAATAGATTTCCCTTTCCCTCTTTCTCTGTTACTGCCACTAAATCCAAGTCAATCTCTCCCATTAAATTCTCAATATCTGGAATCTTATTTCCCATGCTATGAACATTTATACACACTGCTTTCCATATGTTGCCCCTTTTACCCATTTCCTTAAAGGTATTTAATGTTTCACCTACCTGGGGACTTTCTTCACCCATCTCCAACAAATCTAGTTTAAAGCCCTCTTCAGTAGGTCAGCCAGTCTGCTACCGAAGACGTCAAGTCTTGGACAGATGATACGGCGACCAGCATTGCATACAATATTCAAGGTGGTCGAACCATGAAATGATACAGAGGCAGTATAATATTCTTTGTTTTATTCTTCATTCCTTTCCTTATCATTCCTAGCATTCTATTTGCTTTCTTGACTGCTGCTGCATGCTGAGCGGAAGGTTTCAACGTATTATCAATGATGACGCCTAAATCATTTTCCTGGATGGTGATTTCTAAGGTGGTACCTTGCATGGTGTAACCAAAGTTTGGGTTGTTCTTTCCTAGGTGCATAACTTTGCACTTGGCCACATTCAATTTCATCTGCCATTTGGATGCCCAGTCTTATAATTTATCAAGGTCCGCTTGCAATTTCTCACAATCCTCTTGGGTTTTGACAACTTTGAATAATTTTGTGTCATCTACAAATTTGATCACCTCACTCATTTATTCCCATTTCCACGTCATTTATGGATATGTTAAAAAGCAGCAGTGGACATTATAGATTTGAGGGCCAGCATTGCTTTTGGGTGTTGGAGGGAAGGGGGGCATGCTGCCTTTAGGAAGGCATCATGATATAACAGTATGTATGAGGAGGTCTATTGATTTGCAGACATGGGCCCTATTGATTTAAAGGGTATGGTGTTTGAGGATCACAAAGTAACATGCCTGCCTGGTGCAAAACCAGCTGACCTCCCGCGCCATCTAGACAAGGTTTTAGATAGTTATGGTGAGGAGTCTGCTATCTTGGTACATGTTGGTACCAGTGACATAGAAAAGTTTGGGAGGAAGGTTCTAGAGGCCAAATTTAGGCTTTTAAGTAGAAAGTTGAAATCCAGAACTTCCAAGGTAGCATTCTCTGAAATGCTTCCTGATCCATGTGCAGGACCCAAAAGGCAGGCAGAGCTGCAGAATCTTAATGCATGGATGAGACAATGGTGCAAGGAAGAGGGTTTTGGGTTTGTTAGGAACTGGGCAATATTATGGGAAAGGGAGGGGCTTTTCTGAAAGGATGGTCTCCACCTTAACTGGGATGGAATCAGGCTGCTGGCATGAACCTTTTTAAAAGGAGATAGAGCAGTTTTTAAATTAGATAATAGGGGAAAAGCCAACAGTTGCCCTAGAGCGCATAATTCGGAAGGATGTATCCTTGAAGGATACTAGTAAAAGAGGGAAGCTAGGGCATCATACTAGAGAGGTTCCAATAAAGATAAATGTAACCCAGATACCCTTAAGTACAGTACAGACAGAGCTGAAAGATCCAAATTACCCCTATCAACTAATAACCAGATTAATATGAATAAAACACAACCTCTAATATGCCTGTATGCAAATGCTAGAAATCTAAAAAATAAAATAGTGCTATATATTCTAACTCTCCTAAATGAAAGGTTACATATAACTGGCATCTCAGAGACCTGTTGGAAGGAGGACAATCAATGGAACACTGTGATACCAGGGTACAAACTATATCGCAATGAGAGAGCACAACACCTCCACCAATTTGATCTACCCTATGTTAGAGAGGGCATTGAGTCACACAGAATAAAAGTTTTGCAGGAAACAAAACACACTAGATTCTTTCAGGATAGAAATTCCATGTAAAATGGGGAAGGTATGGCAGTGGGGGTGTACTACCGACCACCTGGTCAGAATGAAAAGATGGATGATGAAGTGCTAAAAGAAATCAGGGAAGCTACCAAAATTACAACATACTAATAATGGGTGATTTCAATTACCCTGGTATCAACTGGGTCAGTGTCACAGCAAGTTATGCTAGGGCAGAGCTACTCAATTCCGGTCCTGGAGGTCTGCAACCCTGCAGGTTTTCGGGATATCCCTAATGATATGCATGAGATATATATGCATTAGAGATAGCCTGCCAACCTGACTGGTTTGTGGCCCTCCAGGGCTGGATTTGGAGACTCCTGCCTTACACCTCTGTCATTTAAGATTGTGAGTGGGCAAGGTACAGATGTTCTAGACATCAAAAGGGTAGATAGAATGTGTCACATTCCTCCTAGATTCTCAACACCACCAAAAAGTTGTCTAATAGACAATATTTTGGTGGTGGTGAGAAGCAAGGAGGAATGTGACAAATTCTAACCTTTTTGATGTCTTGGACATCTGCACCTTGCCCACTTACAATCTTAAATGACAGAGGTGTAAGGCAGGGGTCTCCAAATCCAGCCCTGGAGGGCCAAAAACCAGTCAGGTTGGCAAGCTATCTCTAATGCATATATATCTCATGCATATCATTAGGGATATCCCAAAAACCTGCAGGGTTGCAGACCTCCAGGACTGGAATTGAGTAGCTCTGTGCTAGGGTGATAACATTTCTAAATGAAATAAATGAATGCTTTTTGGAGCAGCTGGTTCATGAAACAATAAGTGGGGAAAATATTTTGGACCGAGTTCTTTGTGAAACACAGGATCAGATGCAAGAGATAAGGGTTTGGAGACCACTTGGTATGATTGCATATGATTTAATAAATGGAAGAAGGATGGCAAGGAAATACACAGTACTACCTTTTAACTTTCAAAAGTGAAACTGATAAAATGAGGAAAATAGTTAAGAAAAAACTAAATGGAACAGCTGCAAAGGTTAAAGATTTACATCAAGCATGGACATTGTTTAAACATACTGTCTTGGAAGCCCAGATCACATGTATTCCACGCTTTAAGAAAAGTAGATGAAGGCCAAAAAACTGCCAACATGGTTTAAAGGTGAGGTCAGAGAAGCTGTTGTGGCCAAAAAAGTGTCTTACAGAAAATAGAAAAAGGAGTCCAAAGATGAAAATGGGAAACAACATAAGCACTAGCAAGTTAGATGCAAGGCATTGATAAGGCAGAGAGAATTTGAAAAATAGTTTGCCGTGGAAACAAAAACATATATTTAAATCTTTTTCAAGTGCATTCATATAAGAAAACCTGTGAGGGAGTCAGTTGGAAAATTAGATGATAGAGGGGAAAAGGGGGCATTAAGGGAGGACAAGGCCATAGCGGAGAGACTGAATTAATTCTTTGCTTCGGTCTTTACTGAAGAAGATATAAGGTAGAACTGAAAGAAATATCAATATACCAGGAAGATGTATTACAAGTATTTGGTAAACCAAAGGGTCGTAAATCATCTGGACTTAAATATGAGATTGCAGACCTACTATTAGTAATCTGTGAACTATCATTAAAATCATCTGTAGTACCTGAAGATTGGAAAATGGACAATGTAATGCCAATTTTTAAAAAAAGGGTTCCAGAAAAATTACAGACTAGTGAGCCTGGCATCAGTACTGGGCAAAATGGTAGAAACCATCATAAAGTTATTGAACATAAAGATAGTCGGTCATAGTTTAATGGGAGAAAGCCAACAAGGATTTAGCCAAGGAAATTATTGTCATACTAATCTGTTATGTTTTTTTGAAGGTCCGAATAAACAGGTAGACAAAGGTGAGCGAGTCGATATACTATATCTGTATTTTCAGAAAACCTTTGACAAGGTCCCTCATGAGAAACTTGGCAAAATTAAAAAGTCATGGGTTAGGAGGCAGTGTACTACTGTGATCAGGAACTGGTTAAAAGATAGACAGCAATGTGTAGGGCTAAATGGCCAATTTTCTTAACGGAGAAAGGTGAATAGTGGAATACCCCAGGGATCTGTGCTGGGCTCGCTGCTTTTTTTTAACATATTTATAAATGACCTGGAAATGGGAATAATGAGTGAGGTAATCAAATTTGCAGATGACACAAAATTATTCAAAGTTGTTAAAACACTAGAGGATTGTAAAAAATTGCAAGAGGACCTTAATAAATTGGAAGACTTGGCTGTCCACATGGCAGATGAAATATAATTTTTTATTATTTTATTTACATTCTCTTATATACCACGCTATTCTGCATCAGTGCAGTTTACATTGAACAAACTGAAATTACATTGAACAGGGCATTATAACTTGGAGATAACTATTTTACAGGGAACATGGGCTATGGAGGGTTAAGTGGCTTGCCCAAGACCACAAGGAGCACCTGTGGGACTAGAAACCCCAGTCCTTCCAGCCCAAGGTTACTGTCCTCTAGTGGGATTTGAACCCCTGACCTTCCAGCCTGAAGTACCTTGCCCCAACCACTAGGCCACTCCTCCTAATGTGGACAAATGCAAAGTTATGTACCTAGGAAAGAACAATCCAAACTATGGTTACCTGATACAAGTTTCCACATTAGGAACCTCCACCAAGGAAAAAGATTTAGGCATCATTGTGGATAAAAGGTTAAAACCCACTGCCCAGTGTGGTGCAGCAGCAGCCATGAAAGCAAATAGAATGCTAGCTGTCATTAGGAAAGGAATGGAGAATAAAACAAAGGATATTATACTGTCGCTGGGATGCACCATGCGGGACCAAGTGCTGCCATTTTTCTATGTGGCGGTACAAGAGCAGGAGTGCGTGGGCAGCTCTCCTGCTCATTTGTAAAGGTACTTGGTGAGGGGTGAGGTGCCGCTGGACCACCAGAGTTATTTTCAGTTGGGCAGGTGGGGGGATTGTGGCTATGAGCCACCAGAGATTATTTTTAATTGAGTGGGTTGGGGTTCTGGCCATTAGGCCGCTAGGTTTATTTTTACTTTGGCAATTGGGGGGGGGGGGAGGGATTGGGGCCACTGGGCCAACAGGGATTATTTTTACTTGGTTGGGTGGGGGGGATTAGGGCCACTGTGCCACCAGGGATTTGCTTTATGTAAGTGGCAGCAGCCCCCCTGACTATATTTTGATGGCATCGGGCTTTCCCTGATGTCTGGATCATCTTTGACATTTCTCCTCAGATAATCCAGGCATTGGGGAAAACTCCTGATGCCATCAAAATACTGTCGGGGGCATGCACTAGATGTTTAAGCCACCTCAAAACTAGGTGTAGAGATATCGGCACTTAGGGGTATGTTTACTAAACTGCGTTAGTGCAATTCGCGTTAGGAGCCGCGGTAGTGACAGAAACCCCAAATAAGGACATGGGCGGTACATCGTTAACACTAACGCGCGTTCCAAAAACTAACGAGCGTTACAGGGCTCCATGGCGCGTTACTGCGCGTTAATCATAAGAAGGCGTACAGACACAACTCACTGAAACAGAGCTGTAGCACAATGGTTACTGTACTGACCGCTGTTACAGGCAGCATGGGTTCGAGTCCCCAGTGTGCCTAACGCAGAAGGCTGGCCCAGGCATCACCCTGTACATTACATAAGGAATGAGGAGGCATGTTTTTCTTTATGTTGAGTAGTGGTGTCAGAAACACACCCTCGCAGTGTGTGTAGCCACGTACATTGGTGCGTGCGTGGCTGCATGCGTTGGTGCATGCGTACAATCGTGCGTGGGTACGTGTGTTTTTACCAGCGTGGGCACCTTATATTACAGACTCTGTAGGGTGTCTTGCACCTATGCATTATGCTAACAGATGTACGTGTGATGGCCTATGGTTTATCAGAGCCTGTGAGCAGGTGCTGGATTTTCCCAGGGTTGGATTGTGCCAGTCACACCCATGATGCACTGCACATGCAAATCAGCTGTCCACAGATATACACCATGGGGAATGCACCCCCACAGCACCTCGGCCTGGTAGGGGAAAGTGACCATGTGCACCCCCACAGCACCTCGGCCTGGTAGGGGGTACTGACCGTGTGTTGTACTGGCACAGAGTAGCTACACACCGTCACATTGTGCGGGTACTGTGCTCACCCTGAGGGTGCAGTGAGGCGCCCAGCACCAGGTCCACAGCACCGTCCATGGCGCAGCGTTAATGTGTGAGATAGGTAGCTTCTGTAGAAACACCTTGGATATCTCTGTCTATTTCAGTCAGGTGTAGCCCCTCATGGACCTCCAGGTGGCCAATGTACCAACACCCCCCTCCCCCAGGGCGGCAAACAGGGTCTCCTAACAATAGATCCACATTCTACCTCCCTGCAAAGGTGGCAGTAGAGGGGAACAGACACCCCACAGGGCAGTCAATGCAGCTCTGTACACATCCATAACACAATAGCAGACAGACAGACATTAGGCCTAGATATGCTAAGCTGCACCCCACCACTATCTGATATTCTCCAGCTGCTAGCCAACAGCCACTGCAACCTGCAAACCACTCCATCAAGGCACATACTAACTGCAAACAGTCTGCTAGTTAGTCAATAGTGCATGCACCCAGAACTGGAATGTCAGCATACACAGCAAGCAAATAAATCAGTGACTAGGCCCCAAAAGGAAACCCATATCTATCACATGAAAGAAATACGATATAGCACTATGGGGGTGCCTAGCCATGCTGTGGTCACTGCACAGTCAGGGTGAGAGTGATCTCTCAGCAGGACATACTGAGGTCACCCTGTCTGTGTAAGTGGTGGCCGGGCACTAAAATGTCCCAGTCAGTGCCCTATGCCCTGTGCAGATGCACCCTGGCCAGGCCACCCTGTCCGGCCTATACCCATGGTACCTTGCTCCTCATTATGCACATTGGCAGCCCAATACACATTGGCAGCCCAATACTAGTTTACCAATTTCAGTATTCCATTTATGTACATAGTTTCCCCCGTTATCCAAGTTGATTGCTCCTGTTCATTGTAATGACCTGACTCTTGTTCATTGTCGGATTCTGTTTTGGTTTATGTAAACCGCGCTGATCGTAAATAGTGCGGTATATAAGAAATGTAAAATAAATAAATAAATAAATAAATAAACATTGCTGGCAGTGTGGGCTGTGGAAGGTGTTTGCAGCCACCACACACTGGATAGACAGACAGCCACCCCCACACCTATGCCAGCATTGTGCTACTATAGAGGTGTTCAGCAGCCATACCCACCACACCAGTCCTGGGCATAGTACAGGCATGGATATGGTACGCAATACTGTTGGGGGTCACTCCCCAGGGTGGTAAAAACTATCAGAGACCAGACCTGCAGCACACACCGCAGACATCAGAATGATTGTTATGGTGGAGCTCAATGAGCAAAATGTGCTTAACGTAGGAATTGATATCTGCCAGTTATCAGAGAAAACATTTGATAGCTGTGTACCATATACCCAGGTGTAGGGTGGCATTACTAAGGTATGCAACTGCTAGTATTGGGAGATACAGGCAGGGCCCAATATCCTGCCTCTCCAGGAGGCATTGGCCAATGGGGCCTGTGGGTGTGCGTGTGGGTGTGTCTGGCCCTGTTGGCTGCTGCTTTACGGCAGAGTTTCCCAACTCCAGTCCTGGTGTTCCAAACACTGTTCGGGTTTTCATGCTGTCCCTCATAAATATGCATGAGCTACATCTGCATACCATTGGGGTGGTGCATAGATATGCAGCACAGGCATCTTTATTAGAGGCAGCATGGAACCTGAATGGTGTGGGGCCCTCCAGTACTGCATTTGCGAGACTCTGCTCTAGGTAATGCGCCTGTTTATGGTGTCTGTGTTTGGTGTGGTAAAATATAGGCGTATTAACCATGCGTATGTTCTCTGCAATAAAGGAATGTCTTTACTATCACTGTTTAGTGGTGGGTAAAACTATAGGGACTGGGTTGGCAGGAGCCCCAGCTGGGATTTGAACCTGTGACCCTCTGGTTTTACAGGCACTGGCTGTGTCCGTTGCACCACACTGTGGCCACAGAGACAGTGCAGTCCCTGGAGATAGGAAAACTGGCCTGACGAGTCAGAAACCCTGCTCTGCACAATTTTACTGTGGACTCATTTACCTTGTATGGAGAAAAAAGTGCAAAGAAACCTCACAAAAAACCTTGAAAAAAGGGGCAAACACCCATAACCAAGCTGGGCAACAATGATATCATTGGGCAACATTGAAAAACACTCCCAGGAAAGCTCCAATAAAATGAAATGATTTTTGAAAGGGTCTACGGAGCGTAGACCCTTCCAAACATCATTTCTTTTTTTTGGAGCTTTCCTGGGAGTGTTTTTTATTGTTGCCCATTGCTATCACTGTTGCCCAGCTGAATTTTAATTTTTACCATTTTTCTTGTGGTCATTTTAACGTTTTATTTGATATTTTGTTCTGTGCACATGTATCACAGTGCTCACGTTTTGTAGGTTTCCCCGGTTTTGCTGTATATTGCTGACGGAAATGGTTTCTTTTCCCTTTAATATGCCTTTAACGACAAGTTTTCATTCGCGTTGGAATTGAGCTCTGAAATTCAGCGCGTTAGTGTGAGGGGAGCCTCTCCCCGCCCACTCTCCGCCCATTGACCCCTTCTCTCCGCCCACTCTCCGCCTTCTGCGCTGTTTTAACGCGCCGCGGGGGTTTACGATCGTTAAATGCGGTTAACACGCGTAATGTACGGTTAACGATCGTTCGCACGTGCGAACGATCGTTAATCGTACATTATGCACGTTATTCACGATTACCGCGGTTTAGTAAACATACCCCTTAGACTGGTTGCAAAATCCTCTATGCATTTCTCTGCATCGGGCACAGGTAATATTTGCATGCCATTTTATTATGTGCAGCTCATTTGCCTCTAATTTAAATACATTTAGCTACTCTTGGCACTAACTGTGTGCTAGTTTTTCCTTTGCTGTTTATGCGCACATCCATCTCTTTTCTGCATTTGGCAGTAACAGGTGTGCTTAATAGTGGCATTATCTGTGCTCAAGTCTGCACTAGTTTTCTGCATCAACCTGTAAGTTTGTGGCCTGTTAAACCTAGAAGTTGTGTCAGTATTCAATGTGAACTTGGGTGCATAAGCTCATTTTTAAAAATATCTGGGGAAAACTACCCACACACCAGACCTTATCCCAAGAACACCTCTCCTGAATGCAGGTAAAAGGGTGTGTAAACATTTACCCACATAATGGGAAGCCCGTTGTAGAAAAGGCCATTTCTGTGGGTAAGGTACAGCTTTACCTGTGGAAATACCTTTTAAAATTACCCTGTAAATATTGCATGTTATTAGTACCTGGGCCCTAGAGGCGATTATTAATGAAAGAGTAGCACAAGATCCACACAGCTGGCATTTCAATGGGACACTGTGTCCATTTATTGAAACTGAATTGTGAAATTATGTATAGAGTATGATGCCTGGAATAATTCAAAGCATAAGTTGTCAAAATCCTAACCTTTCCTCATTCCCCCCTTTATAATTTATTCATTCCTAATTAAGTGCCTGATTTAGCTCAAATACAATCAATGGAGGCCTTTGAGAATTTTTATTAAGTACTGAATGATTGATTTTTGTAGCTTCCTGTGTAATTTATCCTGTACAGATTATTCTCTCAACAAACTTCAAATGCTAGATTTTGGTTATTTGTGTCCCTTTACTCTCTTAGGACTGTTTGTTAACCTCTGATGTTATTAAGAAGTCAGTTAATACTTTTTGATAACAGAAGCAATCATCTTAGTTGCCAAAGTTCAATCATTTTCATATAATAATATTATTTTGACTGCCTAGCATCATTATAGAATTTCTGAAAATGTTTGCGAGACGTAGTTAGAGATCATCTTTCTGATATTATTAAAATAATATGTAGTTTCAGATATGTTATGATAATGATCATCAGCATACTGGAGAAGTGATAACTGGGCATACAACAGAGGTTATCTGAAAGTATCACAGAGGCAATATTCAGGTGTTTCGGAATATCGAAGAAATAATATCTAGGAACAACATAAAGCTCTAGGGTTCAAGTTATACCCAGATGCATCCTTTAGGCATTTAACTGGTAACACTGCAGTGGTGACATTTGGGGACATCACAAAGGTACTACAATAGCAATGAATACTGACAGGGATTATGTACAAATGTATCACAGAGGCAAGATGAAAGGGTTACAAGATGAGCTCAGTTTTGGAGGCCCTCAACTGTGAGATGAGGAGACTGGACATCTAAATGGCAGATGAAATTTAATGTGGACAAGTGCAAAGTGCCACAAGTAGGGAAAATAATCCCAAATACAGATACCAAATGCTAGATTCTGAATTAGGAGTCACCAAACAAAAAAAGATGTGAAGGCAGATTTTAGAAAGGATGTGAAGAGCAGACTTGAGACATGAAGGTTATCACATTTACAACTGTGCCAATATTTTAGGAACCTGCGTATCAAAAAAGGTTGAAAAAGTGTTACAAAGAGCAGAATCGATTATGTGACACTATACTAAATTTTCCAATACAAATCATATTTGCCAATTTACCTTATAGAATTCTATTAAAAAGGAAAGCATGTTACTTGGGAGAAGTGTTCTCCCTAGACATACAGTCTGACCAAAGAAATTATGATATGTAATGACATTTAGGGGTATGTTTACTAAACCGTCTTAATGTCGCAGCGGTGGTATTATTGCACGATAAGTGATGTTATTGCTCGATAATGTCACTTATCGTGTGATAACGCGGCGGCGGCGTTAAGGCACACTAACGCTGTGAAATCCTGGTCTGAAGGGTGGAGTAAGGCTTCCCAGAGGGCGGAGAGAAGGGGTCAATGGGCGGAGAGTGGGCGGGGAGAGGCTCCAGGCACACTAACGTTGTGAAACCCTCGCATTAGGCACATTTACAGGAAAGAGAAACCATTTCAGTCAGCAATGTGCAGCAAAGGCAGGGAAACCCAGGAAAGTGATAGTTGTGATACATGTGCAGGAACCAAAAAGGCAAATAAACACATAAAATGATCAGAACCACATTTAAAATCCCAATAACCAAGCTGGCCAAAAGTGATATTAATGATAAACATAAAGCAACACTACTGAAAAAACGTAAAAATTAAGATATCATGTTTGGAAGGGTCTATGCTCTGTCCCCCTACAAAGTGAATGATCCCACATTGAAATAGCGCTGATCAGGGTTTCTGTCGTTCAGATTGGGCAGGTTTGTTATGGCGTGCACATGTGCAGCAACAGCAGAGTGGGCACGTAGGCTGCAGGCGGCACATGCTGACCCTAATAAATATGCCTGTGCTGCATTAGCATGCGCCGCCCCCATTGTATGCAAATGTATATCATGCATATTCATTAGGGACAGCATGAAAACCTGAACAGTGTTTGGCCCACCATGACCGGAGTTGGGAACCTCTGCCCTAGAGCAGCAGCCAACAGGGGCATAAACACCCACACCCAAAGGCTCCACTATCCAAAGCCTCATGGAGAGTCAGGCTGATGGGCCCTGTGCAGAGCAGCATCTCCCAATACTGGCACCTGCATACCTTAGCAATGCCGTCCTAAACTTGGGAACATGTTCCACATATATCAAAAGGTTGCTATGATTAATGTCAGCTAACAAATCCTAAGTTAAACACAATTTGTTGATAGAGATTCATCATAGCAACCTTTCTGATATCTGTGGAGTGTGCTTCAGTTATTGCTTCTGACAGTGTTTACCACCCCGGGGAGTGACCCTAACAGTAGTGAGTACCATAGCAATGCCTGCACTGTGCCCAGGACTGGTGTGGCGGCCAGGGATGCCACAAACCTCTATATTTGCACAATGCTGGCATAGGTGTGGGAGTGTGTGTCTGTCTATCGAGTATGTTGTGGCTGCCTACACCTTACTGAGCCCACATTGCTTGCACTGTTTCCAGTGTTAGCCTGCCAATGTGCATAATGAGGAGCAAGGTACTGTGGGTATGGCCTCCGGACAGGGTGGCATGGGCAAGATGCATTTGCACAGGGTATAGGGCAATGGCTGGGACATTGTAGTGCCCAACCACCACCTGCATGGACAGGGTGGCCACAGCATGTCATGCTGGGAGGTCACTCTCACCCTGACTGAGCAGTGACCACGGCATGGCTAGGTTACCCCATTGTGCTATACAGTATTTGTCTCAAGTGATATTTATGGGTTCTCTTTTTTGGGGCCCAATCACTGATCTACCTGTGTGGTGTGTGTGCTGACCTCCCAGTTTTGGGTGCACACAGTTCCTCCAGGAACATGCACTATGTACTAGCTAGCAGACTGTCTGCAGTTAGCATCTGTATGACTGCACCACCTTGCAAGGTGCAGCAGGTGCACACTGACTGCCCTCTGCTGGTGAATGTCCGATCGTAGTGGGGGGAAGCTGAGCTGACTGGTCCCACTACCTATCTGCTAGTGGCCCTATCCCAAGTGCAGATCTTCAGCAGCTGTCCTCATGTACCTCCACTGTCCCCCTTGCAAAGGGTGAGAGTGTGGGTCTGTTGCGGGCAGATCATGTCCCCCCCACCCTGACCCAGAGAGAGTGGTTTACTAAGTACATTGTTTCCATGTGAGCCCTGACACATCTCTGCTCCCTAAACAGGTGACCATAGCAAGCACAGTGGATATGCACTATATTGTGTGCATCATGATCCACAAGGGCCAGACATGACTGGCACATACAAATGGACAGAAAGACCTCCTAAAGGTGTCTACAACAAATACCTGTCACACACTGGCACTGATGGAGACCTGCAGCACAGCCCACCTCAACCAACCCGGGTACTGCGGACCTGGTGCTGGCCACTCCACCTCACCCTCAGGGTGAGCACAGAACACGCGCATTGGCATGGCCTGTGGGTACTCTGTGTCAGTAACACGCATGGTCATTCCCCCCTACCAAGCTGACGTGCTGTAGAGGTGCATACCCCATCTGGTGAGCAGATGTAGACTGCTGTTCTGCATGTGAATTGCATTATGGGTACTGTTGGTTCTATCCTATCCTGGTAGCCACAGCAGACAGTTTTATGGTGACGTGCATTCTTTCTGTAGCCATCCATTGGTATGGTGACTCAATGTAGCACAATGGTTAATGCAATGACTTCAGTAGCAGAGATCATGGGGTTGATTCCTCTCTGTTCCTTTTTTTTATGGCTGTCCTACACAACTACGTTTCATTCATGTAACAGTCATATCTGTGCAGATCTGTGCTGCCGCCACATTATATCCTCATCACTGTTGCCATCCATCCTTCTGTCAGTCTATGTGTGTGTGCCAGCTGTGTGGCATCCTGCCCTAATGTACAGGCTGCTACCCCATGTCCTGCACTGGCACACTTTTCTGCATTGCGGCTCTTCATGCTTGCCTCTCCTGTGTCTGCTCTGCATGGTACTGCTCTCCTCTGTCCTCCTGTCATTGCACTTATCCTGCCACCTCTACCTCCTCTGGTGGACATGTATCCCCATCCTCTGCCACACACTGTCATTGTTGCACTGTACATTACCATCACCCTGTACATTGGTACAGCTGCCCCTGATATGTTTGTCCACTTTACCTGCTGCCAAATGGGCTGCACGTAGATTTGGCTGGTCTATGAGCTCCGTCATCTACTTCCTTCCATCACTTGTTCATTGCCTTTCCTTGGTGCTCTGTGCAGTGTTATGGTTACATCTGTGTTTGAGCCATACATTTCATGCTTGTGACTTTGGGGCACCATCTCCTGTGTCACCTTGGCATCCCTGGGGCATCTTTCACGGCTCCTTAGGTTTGGCCAGCTATGGGGCACCTTATATGCTGCCTTAGAGGGTGCCAACCTTTCCGGCCGCCCTCTGGGGCACATTATGACCTGCCTTGGATGATGTGGTGCTTTATGATGTGCCTTAGGTGCATTAGGTTGCGGCACTGGGGTGAGGCTTTTTTGGCTGGCAGTGCAAATTGTTGGGATGTGTCTGACTGTTACAAGCAGGAAAAGGGATTGCCTCATACAGTCTTTTAACTGAGCCCACTGGGGATCACACTCATGACCACTGGATCAGCAGTCAATGTTTTAACCATTGTGCTACACCTCTGTTGCTGTGTTTGTAGGTCAGTGCACCTAATTAAGGCTAACGCGCGATAACTTGCCACGGCTCCCTCTATCGCGCGATAACCCGAAATGCTACCTTAAGACCGGAACGCCCACTACCTTATATGGCATTCGTCACAGTAAGACTGCAACTAACGCCGGTAACATTAAGACAGTTTAGTAAACATACCCCTTAGTATGGTCAATACAACTTTCAAATAATTGATTCTTCTCTTTGTAACACTTTTTTCAACCTTTTTTGATATGTGGGTGATTTGTGGCAATTGATCATGTTTTTAGTTATGGAATATTTTAGAAACAGCTTTACCAAATGTGGAGTTGTTTCTGAAAATAACATATCCACAAGCAGTGGGAGGAACCATTTCATAAATATTTTTATATGGGAAAAATCAACAGAGGAAACCTACAACTTGCACGTGTAAGTGCTGGTATTGCACAATGACCACATTTAAATGTTGCCACTTACAGGCAGTGACATAAGTTCCAATGAGAGACCCCCAAGCAAAATTTTGCTGAGGGTCCCTCATTTTTATCATGGTGCCCCCCCTTGCAGCCCCCATATGGCGGCCCCATCCCCATGCATCAGCAGTAGCAGCGGTGATGGTAAACTTACTTGATAATTTTGCCATGCTGCCTCCACTCTTCTAAGTTTGCCTCATGACCAGCAGCTGTTCCGCGTGAGGCCGAAGTCTTGTAGTATGGCTGTTATTGTGAGACTTTGGCCTGGCAGGAAACAGCCACCAGGCATGAGGCAAACTTAGAGTGGAGGCAGCATGGCAAAGATCATCAAGTAAGTTTGCCATGCTGCCTTATCGCCGTTGTGCAGGCCCCCTTTCTGTGAAAGTCCCCCTGCATTTCAGGGGCAGCTTGGGTGGAATTTACGTCACTACTTACAGGTGTATCTGAGCCATTTTTCAAACATACCGGTATATTTTCAGCTGTACATCATCGCTTAGAGGGGGCTTCTATTTTTACCTCATTTCAGTTTGGAGGGGGAAATACACATTGGGGGACTGAGAGGAGTATCCTCTTTAAACTTTTCTGTTAAGGGCTGGCTGAAACAAGCATTTTTGAAATTCCTATTCATGTCAGGGAGCAGGTATAAATCTAGACATGAATGTTTGGCTTACATTTACTTTTCATATATGAAATGGGGCACACACATGTAGATTTTTCTCTTTCCCAGGCCACATCCAGACCATGACCATAACACGCCTCCATACAACTTGGACATGATCTTCACATCCACTTGTAAATTTTACCCTTTCTAAAATGGCTATTTACATATGGATGTGATTTTTCCATGTATATGAATGCTTATACATGTGCAAATTATTGTGCATAGACTTCTAAAATAATCCCTTCAATGTTTAATGTTTAGCAAATTTGATATATTGCTCTTCAAAACCAGTATGAAAGTGGCGTACATACTAATGAAATAATCTCTTACGTTTATACAATAAGAGCCTGATTCCCTAAGGGGCACATCTGGGCCATCTGGACGGCCCCAAGCAGGACAGACCCATTTGGACCCTATCCTGCAATGCAGGAACCAGACGTTCCTGCGGGTGCAGGATTGGGTCCTGAGATGGCCCGGCATGCCACAGCATGCTCGTGGGGACATCCTCCCTGTGGCCCCCCCCTAAACTCCCATAGCACCGACCCTCTGTTTCCCCGCTGCCCAACCCGAGGCTGGGCAGCCTGGGCCAGGATCAGGTGGTGGGGACCTACCTGCCCCCAGCCCTTGGGGGGAGGAGGTCCAGTCCCGATTGCCTGATCAAAGTTGCTTATTCCACCTTTGAAGCCATGACCTGAATCGGCCCTATATGTTCTATCGCCTAACCCACCCTCACTCTGCCCCTCCTCCCCCCCCCCCCCCCTGCCAGCTCTCCCTGTAATGCTTCTCTGGGGGTGAGCTGGTGGGGGGAATACAGTATGGGAAGAGTCGAAGGGGTAATACAGTCAGGATGGCTTGCGGGGCTGCATGTCCCGCAGGGATGTGCAGCCCTGCAAGTCGCCTCTCAGAATCGGGCCCTAAAAGAATAAGGGGATATTTACTAAGGTGTGCTGACATTAATACTCATTAATTCACTGCAAATTTTTAGTAACTAGGTCCCATTGAATAACAATGGACCTGTGCATAAAAGATTATGTTTACAGTCAATTAATATACATTAACATAAGTGAATCTTAGTAACTAGCCCACATAAAAATTCAGTTGCAAAGTAGAATAAAACAAATATTGAAATTAAATTACAAGCAAATTACCATAATACTAAAACAAGTTATCAATATTAAAATTATTAACATCTAGGCAAAAAGGAGTGATTAATACATAATCTTTCTTTGTCTTTCATTATTTATTTTTTGATCATCAGTCTTAAATATAATTAGCCAAAAACAAGGATTAATACATAATCAAACAATTAAGGAACACAGAAACAATATTGAAAGGACTAACTAAAACACTAGCCCAGAGAGTTCAGAGAACAGAGACAAAGATCATTTTAGAAGTCCTATTTGTGTTTTGGATGTCCAAAGCATAGAGACATCTCTAGAGCCATTTTAGAAGCCAGCTCTGGGGATGTCCCCAGCGTGAGTATGTTTGAATCCAGGGGCGGTTCTATCATTAGGCCGAGTGAGGCAGTGGCCTCAGGTGGCAACTTTTGGGGGGTGGCAAAAATTGCCCCCAAAAAGCCAGCCTCACTTGGTCTTCGAAAAAACCAAAACAAAATTCCGATAGGAAGAGCCGTGGCAGCAGCAGCAGACAAAAGTGCCCCATGGCCGCCCCAGCAGAGCCATCCTCTCTCCCTTCAGCGCCGGCTTTACAGAGCCACGAAGGGAGAGTTTCCCTTTCTCGTGCCTCTGCTAAGCCCACCGGCGCTAATGGGAAACAGGCATTTGCTGTTTCCCATCAGCGCTGGTGGGCTTAACAGAGCTGTGAGAAATGAAAACGCTCCCTTCGCGGCTCTGTAAAGCCGGCAGCGCTGAGGAAAAGAGGAGGGCTCTGCCGGGGCAGCCGTGGGGCACTTCCTTTTGCTGCTGCTGCTGCTGCAGTGGAGCAGCTTCAGGAGCCATTTTTTTTAATTTAAATTTCCCTGGGGGGGGGGATAGAACTGGAAATGGGCTGTTGGGGGGGTTAGGACTGGTAATGGGCTAGGGGGGGCTAGGACTGGAAATAGGCTGTTGGGGGGGTGTTAGGACTAGAAATGGACTGATGGGGGGTTAGGACTGGACGAGGGCTGATGGGGGGTTAGGACTGGTAATTGGCTATGGGGGCTAGGACTGGAAATGGGCTGATCGGGGAGGGTTAGAACAGGCAATGGGCAGATTGGGAGGGAGGCGAGGACAGAAAATGGGCTGATGGGGGTTAGGACTGGTAATTGGCTATGGGGGCTAGGACTGGAAATGGGCTGATCGGGGAGGGTTAGAACTGGAAATGGGCTGATTGGGAGGGAGGCTAGGACAGAAAATGGGCTGATGGGGGTTAGGACTGGTAAGGGGCTATGGGGGGCTAGGACTGGAAATGGGCTGATCGGGGGGTTATAACTTGAAAAGGGCTGATCAGGAGGGGCTAGGACTGGAAATGGGCTTATGGGGGTTAGGACTGGAAGTGGGCTGATCGGGAGGGGGGCTAGGAAAGAAAATGGGCTGATGGGGGGTTAGGACTGGTAATTGGCTATGGGGGGCTAGGACTGGAAATGGGCTGATTGGGGGGGGGGGTTAGAAAAGGAAATGTGCTGATCGGGAGGGGCCTAGGAAAGAAAATGGGCTGATGGGGGGTTAGGACTGGTAATGGGCTATGGGGGGCTAGGACTGGAAATGGGCTGATCGGGGGTTAGAACTGGAAATGGGCTGATCGGGAGGGGGCTAGGACTGGAAATGGGCTTATGGGGGGTTAGGACTGGAAGTGGGCTGATCGGGAGGGGGGCTATGACAGGAAATGGACTGATTGGGGGGTTAGGACTAGAAATGGACTTATTGGGTGGGGGTTAGGACTGCTAATAGGTAGATGGGGGGCTAGCACTGGAAATGAGCTAGGACTGGTAATGGGCTGATTGGGGGGCTAGGACTAGAGTGGGCTGATAAGGGGGATAGGACTTGAAATGGGCTGGGACTGGAAGTGGGTTAATGGGGGAGGGGAGGAGAGTGCTGCTGGCCCTGGAAGAAAACTAGGGGCTAGGGCTACAAATAGGCTGATGCGGGAGGATGGTAGAATAGGAGTGGAAGGGAGCAGATAATGAGAGGGTCTGCCAGGGGAAGGAGAGGGCAGGAAGGGAGCTGACACCTGGGATGTACTGAAGGGGGGACTGGAAGGGAGCTGACACTTGGGGATGGGAGTGGTAGGTGTTTGGTAATGGGGAGGAGGCTGGAAGGGTGCTGACATGCAAATGGCACCAGAAGGGGGATGGACAGAGGGTAGGGCGACTGGAAGGGAATGGACGTGAGCTGATATCTGGGATGGTATTTGGACTAGAAGGGGCTGGACAGTGGGGAAGGAGGGGGACTGGAAGGGAATGGACACCAGGTGCAGTCGTGGGAATGCAAGGCAATTGACATTGGAAGCTACTGGGAGGGGAGGACTGGAAAGGGGGCTGATACTGGGGAGGATTCCTAGAACTGGAAATGGGATGATGGAAGGAAGTGAAGAAAATAAAAGAAGGAATAAGAAATGGCAGATGGACCATGGACCATAGACCACAGAAAGAGAGCTAAGAGAAAACAGGAAAGCAGAAGCCTCAGATCGGGACCAGCATGGTCAGAGAATAAAATGGTCAGACAACAAAGGTAGAAAAAATAATTTTATTTAATTTTAGTGATTTGACTTTGTGCTATTTTTATATTTTACACAGTATTGGGGAACTGCATCTCTTATTTATCTGATGTTGCACTGCATGTGGACTCTGGCTTCTTGGGGTTTCAATTTAAATTTTGTCTACATATTTTTATTTTATTTTAGATTGTGGTTATTTATTCTGTACTTGGTGAGGGTCGATGTTGTGAGTGTGTGACTGAGGTCAGGTGTTCTGTTAACATGGAGTTTGTACATAAAGATCTATACTGTACTGTAGTAATTTGACTTGTTCAGTTTTTCAAATAAGTTTATGGATGTTCCAGGGCCCACTGTAGTATTTACAGTGACACTTTTTTTGGATGGGATCCTTATGTGAGTTTTGGAAGTTTGTGCTGATATGGTATGGTAGGTTTGCTCTTTGTTGTATGGTTTTGTATTAGTTCACAATATGCCTGGTACTGGAGACTAGTGGTTGTGGTGGTTGTTGTTGTTGTTAGTGAGATGATCAGAATCAGATTTTTTTTTTTTAATATTGAGTTCTGTGGGTGAATGTCCTGATTCTGTTCTGCAGCTACTGTGAATGCAAAATATATGTTGAAAAAGAAAAAGCAAGAACCATAACACAGTTTATAACAACAAAATAAAAATGAGTTATAATTTAGTTTTATAAACTGTGCTGTTGGTTCTTGCTGTCTTTTAGTTCCTTGATGTGCAAATGGGACCGTACCTAGACCAGTGCAAGCAGTGCAGCCACACAGGGCGGAAAGGCTTGGGGGGCAGGACAATAGCAGGTAGCCAAAATGCGCCCCCAAGCCTTTTCGCAGCACTTTAAGCAGGTTTGGTCCCTCCCTTCTCTGATGCAGTGTCAGAGTAGGGAGGGACAGATCTGCTTAAAGTGCTGGTGCCTTTCAGATTGGGTGTATGCCCCCTCCTCCTCCCCATACCTCCTGTCCAGCGCTGCCTGTTCTTTCCCTGCTGCCGGCACTGCCATGAAAAAAACAGAGGGCGGCAGCAGCAGGGAAAGAGCAGGCAGCGCTGGACGGAGGTATGGGGGGAGAGGGGGGCGTGCGCCCAAGTTGCAAGTTGCACAGGGTGCGATTGCAGCTCGATATGGCCCTGTGTGCAAACATCTTGCATTTCCTCCGTATATTCTAATCGGCTTTTTGGTTTGGTTCAGTCTCTGATTGGATTTCTGGAAAAGCCCCGCCCCCCTCTAAGGTGGGGGGGGGGGGGCACCATTTCATACTTCGCCTCAGGCAGCAGATTGCCTTGAGCCGCCCCTGTTGAATCTGAACAGGGGCATGGAGGATGCATAACCAGGGCATCCCTGCCTGATTTAAAAAAATGTCATGGATGTCTGGCCTTCTGTCTAACATTAGGTTTGAACAAGCATCTGAAAAGTGCCTGTTTTAGCTGAAAAACATCCAGTGTAGAGAAGAAAGCACTCCATCATCCCCAGTACCCAGCACAATGTCAACGACAGCAGATTAGAACCCTAGCTGCCCTGTGCCTAACTCATTATTCTAATCATTAAGGGATCCTAAATATCCAAGTTCTGAAATATGCTTCTGGGGATGTCTACATTGATATCCCTGCAGATGTCCACATCAGGCGCATCCATGATTTTTACTCAGACATTCAGGCTTAGATGTCCCAGATTGCAGTAAATTCCCCAAACAAAGTACTCCCTAAAACCACTAACCCAGTGGATTCAGACAACAAATAAAAACAATATACACCAAGGCCAAATCAAAAATAAACAAGGAAATTTGTCAAACTAACAAATTAAGAAGGGATATAGAAGAATGGGGATGCATCACAATAGAAAACCTTCATGGACAACAAGACAGGCCTTCAGTAGGAAACGCCAATGAAAAATGACATGTTTGAAGACCAGATTTAAATTTGTGATCCAAGATCCAGAGGCAAAGAGTTTCACAAAACAGGAGCAGAATATGCAAAAAAATTTGTAGAAGTAAGATCTAGCTCAGCGTTTTTCAACCACTGTGCCGCAGCACACTAGTGTGCCGTGAGATATTGTCTGGTGTGCCGTGGGAAAAATTCCAATTTCATCCGTAACATGTGGCCTCGGCTCACAAATTAGGGTTGCCAACCGGCCGGTTTTCAGCCGGCCTGGCCGGTTTTTCCATGGCCAGGCCGGCTGCCGGCACAGTTGTAAAACCGGCCATTGAAAAGCCGTTTTTTTGCTCTGGCCGCAAGATCGGGAGCGGCCAGAGCAAAAAACTGGCTTTTGTGCCGAAGTCCGCGGCGCGAACGCGATTCCCTATAGCAGTGCAGCCGCTGGTTCTGCTTTGTACAGAGCAGCGGCTGTACTACACTTACATTGAAAAGTAAAGAGAAACTGTGTCAGGAGCCCTCCGATCATGCAGAGCCCGAGGAAGTGATGTCATGGGGGCGGGCTCCTCACAGGCTGTCTTTCCTTTTCAAATTAACTTTAGCTGCAATAAAGTTAATTTGAAAAGGAAAGACAGCCTGTGAGGAGCCCGCCCCCATGACATCACGTCCTCGGGCTCTGCGATGACCGGAGGGCTCCTGACACAGTTTCTCTTTACTTTTCAATGTAAGTGTAGTGCAGCCGCTGCTCTGTACAAAGCAGAAGCAGCGGCTTGGGCAGAGGGGGGTGTGTGTGTGTGTGTGTGAGTGAACCAGCAAGGGGGAGGGGAGTGTGAGTGAACCAGCAAGGGGGGGGAGTGTGAGTGAACCAGCAGTGGAGGGGGGGGTGGTGTGAGTGAACCAGCAAGGGGGGGGGGCGATGGTGTGAGTGAACCAGCAGGGGAGGGGGGGTAAGTGAGTGAGTGACCCAGCAGGAGGGGTGAGTAAGTGACAGGGGGGTGGGTGAGTGAACCAGCAGTGGAGGGGGGGGGGTGGTGTGAGTGAACCAGCAGGGGAGGGGGGTTGGTGTGAACCAGCAGGGGAGGGGGGTTGGTGTGAGTGTTTGATTCCTATTCAAGAGAATTACTTTATATATAGTCAATATAGGCACAGAGGTAAATTTTTTTAACATTTTCTAATGGTGGTGTGCCTCGTGATTTTTTTCATGAAAAAAGTGTGCCTTTGCACAAAAAAGGTTGAAAAACACTGATCTAGCTGAATAATAGCTGGAGAAGGCAGTATTTCGCTGAGAGGACCTTAGGAAACACAATAAGGAGCTTAGAAAGAGAAAGAGGAGCCCCATCACAGCCTGGTGTACTAAAAGAACAACCTTAAATCTGATCTTTGGGATAATAGGAAACCAGTGAAATTAAAATAAGGGGATAGCATGATCACAATACTGAGCATTAACAAATACCTTAAAAGCAGTATTTTGTACCAGCTGGAGTCTCTTCAAAGGGGGTAACTTCAGATTACTGTATACTTAGTTACAGTAATCTAGAATGCATAATGGTGCCTAAGTCAGTACTACAATAGCACCTTAAAGAATGTATTTTGTGTGAAATTAAAAAAGTATTCTCTAATAAATGCAGATAATGGAGAATTAAATATGAAATCAGAATCTATCCTAACATCCAAGTTTGCAAGATTCTGGTACAAGATTCTGTAAGTGAAATTGTAACATCTGAATTTAAAGAGCCATATAGTGTAATTTTTTTGGAATGAAAACCACTATTGCCTCAAATTTAAAGGGATTCAAGGTAAATTGATTGGTAGGGGTAGCAAATTTATTAAGCTACAAAAGTTCATTAATGGAAGTTAAATCAAATGAATCAGGATCAAGTGTTGTCAGCCGCTGAATATTATCCCACTGACACTCCCTTCAGCCATGGGCAAATCACTTAACCCTCCATTTCCTTGGGTACAGACTTAGGGGTATGTTTACTAAACAGAGCTAACGTCACAGTGGCGACGTTATCATGCGATAACTGACGTTATTGTGCGATAATGGCGCATTACCGTATGATAACGTTACGTATCATGCGATAACATCTCTGGCGGCGTTAAGGTGCGCAGAGGGTGGAGTAAGGCTCCCAAGAGGGCGGAGATAAGGGGTCAATGGGTGGAGAGTGGGCGGGGAGAGGCTCTAGGCACACTAATGCCGTGAAATGAAGATCTGAAAATTAACGCCAGTGAAAACCTTGCGCTAGAGGCACATTTGCAGGGGAGAGAGACCATTTCAGTCAGCAATGTGCAGCAAAGGCAGGGAAACCAAGAAAAGTGATAGTAGTGATACATGTGCAGCAACATCATAGTGCCCAAGTACGAGAGGGCACTACGGTGAGGCTGCAAATGGGGTACAGGGGGCTGCAGGCGGGACATTCAGTGTGGCAGCTGGGGCACAGGGTGGACTAGACAGATGCCTAGGTTACACATAGGAATGTAGAAGCGGAAAACCAGCAAGACAGCAACTGACCAAGGGCAAATATGTCCACGAGTGTGTGTCCCACAGTGTCCCAGGGGACAGTACCCAGTAAGTACCCCAAAGAGCACATAAAATTGGCAGGCGGTGCTGGGGGGGAGCGTGTATGTATAGGCAGGCACCCCTCCCCCATATCACGCACCATAGGCAGCCGCCTACGGGATCACTGAATAGCCTTGGACTGTGCACCACCTGCACCACCAGCACAAGGGCATGTCAGCATGGTGGCAGAGGGGGCAGTGGCATCTGCCCACAGCAGACCACGGCCAAGCCCCATTTAGGTGGGTGCCATGCACTGCAGCAGACAAGGTCTGTCTGACGAACAGTCATGGTATCCCCAGTGAATGATTTGCTTCTGTGGCAACAGTTTGGTGCAGTACACACAGCCAGTGTGTTCAGGGCCAGAAAGTCACAGGTTCAAGTCCCAGCTGTGGCCCCTGCAGACCAGGTCCCCACATTTTACCCAGTACTAAACCGTGGTAATAAAGACGGAACCTTTATTGCAGATAAAATAAACATGCCTGAAATGCCTATATTTTACCCTACAGAGCACAGACACCATAAACATGTGAAATCCCTAGAGCAGAGTTTCCCAGCTGCAGTCCTGGAGGGCCAAACACCATTCAGGTTTCATGCTGTCCCTAATAAATATGCCTGTGCTGCATTTGTATGCACCGCCCCCATTGTATGCAAATGTATCTCATGCATATTCATTAGGGACAGCATGAAAACCTGAACCGTGTTTGGCCCACCAGGACCGGAGTTGGGAACCTCTGCCCTAGAGCAGCGGCCAACAGGGGCACAAACACTCACACCCAAAGGCTCCACTATCCAAAGCCTCATGGAGAGTCAGGCTGTTGGGCCCTGCGTGGAGCAGCATCTCCCAATACTAGCACCTGCATACCTTATCAATGCCGTCCTAAACTTGGGAACACGTTACACATATATCAAAAGGTTCTTTGATTAATGTCAGATAACAAATCCTAAGTTAAACGCAATTTGAGACAGAGATTGATCATAGCAACCTTTCTGATATCTGTGGAGTGTGTTTCAGTTTTTGTTTCTGACAGTGTTTACCACCCCGAGGAGTGACCCCAACAGTATTGCGTACCATAGCAATGCCTGCACTGTGCCCAGGACTGGTGTGGCGGCCAGGGCTGCCAACCACCTCTATATTTGCACAATGCTGAAATAGGTGTGGGAGTGTGTGTATGTCTATCCAGTGTTTTGTGGCTGCCTATACCTTACTGAGCCCCCAATGCTTGCACTGTTTCCAGTGTTACCCTGCCAATGTGCATAATGAGAAGCAAGGTACTGTGGGTATGGCCTGGATAGGGTGGCCTGGGCAGGATGCATTTGCACAGGGCATAGGGCAATGGCTGGGACATTGTAGTGCCCGACCACCACCTGAATGGACAGGGTGGCCACAGCTTGTCATGCTGGGGGGCGGGCAATCTCACCCTGACTGAGCAGTGACCATGGCATGGCTAGGTTCCCCCATAGTGCTATACAGTATTTCTCTCAAGTGATGTATATGAGTTTCTTTTTCTGGGGCCCAATCACTGACTTACCTGTGTGGTGTGTGTGCTCACATCCCATTTTTGGGTGCACGCAGTTCCTCCAGAAACATGTACTAGCTAGCAGACTGTCTACAGTTAGCATGCGTATGGCTGGTACACCTTGCAGGGTGCAGTGAGTGGAGACTGACTGTGCCCTCTACTGGTGAATGTCAGATAATGGTGGGGGAAGCTTAGCTTTTCCAGGCCTACTACCTGTCTGCCAGTGCCCTATGTGATGCATACAGATATGCATTGACTGTCCTGTAGGGTGCCTATTCCCCAGCAGGACTGGGGTTAATGGTCCCCTCTACTGGCACCATTGCAGAGATATAGAATGTGGATCTGTTAGTGGGAGATCCTGTCCCCCACCCTGAACCACAGAGGACGGGTTGGGTGGTGCTACATAATCCGCTTTTGGGTCCAAACACCACTCTTCACTTATAACATGTGACCATGGCAACCACACAGGATATGCACTATTCTGGGTGCATCATAATCCATAAGGGCTAGACGTGACTGGGAAATACAGGTGGACACAGGTGTATCCTAGGTGTGGTTGCAAGGACTACCTATCCCACACTGTCACTGATGGGGATGTGCAGCACAGCCTATCTCGGCCAAGCCAGGGGCTGCGGATCTGGTGCTGGGCGCCCCACCTCACCCTCAGGGTGAGCAGAGGAAATGCACAATGTCACAGTCTGTAGCTACTCTGTGCCAGTAACACACACAGTCAGTTCCCCCTGCCAGGCCAGGGTGCTAGAGAGGCGCATACCCCATCTGGTGATCAGATGTAGGCTGATGATCTGCATGTGCAGTGCATCATGGGTACGAGTGGATCTACCCTATCCTGGTAACCACAGCAGACAGTTTGTGTGGTGACCTGCAGTGTTAGGTGCACTAGAGATGTAGCCCACTGGTTACTTCAATGACTGTGGAGACAGAGGTCATGGGTTTAATCCCACAGTGGTGTTATTTAATAAGGCTGTCTGAGGCCTTTTTTTTTACTTTAGATCAGTGCTGCCAGCAAACCCTCACAGTGCCGTAACCTAAGGTGCCTCATAAGGTGCCCTATAGGGCGTCTTATAAAGCGCCCTATAGGGCGCCCTATAACGTGCCGTATAAGGCGCCCTAGAGGGCACATTATAACATGCCTTGGCAGACAGGGCACTTTATAAAGTGCCTTGGTGGACAGGGCACTTTATAATGTGCCCTATGGGACGCCCTATAGGGCACCTTATGAGACACCTTAGGTTACGGCACTGTGAGGGTGTTTTTGCTGGCAGCACTAATTTAAATTAAAAGGAAATGCCTCAGACAGTCTTCTTACGTAACACTACTGTGGAATCGAACCCATGACCTCTGCCTCCACAGTCATTGCAGTAACAAGTGGGTTACATCTTTATAGCTTCTAATACTGCACTGGCATGAACTTAGAGTTAACGCACGTTAAGATGCCACGACGCCCACTATCACGCGATACAGATTCTTGCTGCCTTGCTGCCGGAACGCCCACTACCTTATATGACATTCTTCACATTAACGCTGCAACTAGCGCTGGTAACATTAAGATGGTTTAGTAAACATACCCCTTAGATTATTAGTCCACCAGGGACAGAGAAATACCTACTGTAGCTCATCTTAAACTACTACTGGAAAGGCATGAACTAAATACTATAAAAGAAATAAATAATTAAAACAGCGAACACCAAAAGTCTGAATTATAGAGGGACGTGGTTACAAAACTATTAAAAGGCACGAAAGTCAGAATCGATCTCTGAGGTGCACTGTATGAAATAGAAACAGGAAATAATAAGAATGACGGGCCACTGAAAAAGATTTATTAGCAAGAAAAGACCGAAATCAGTCCAGAACCATAGCCCAGATTCCCAAATCTTGTAAGGGACCATGTTCCTAGCGACCAGATTAGCTGAGGCTGCAGCGAATACAGCTCTTCCCACTAAAGCACCAGCTGAGTGGTTGATTACAGCAGGACCGGAGAAGTTTATTTTCAGTTGTGCTCTAGGCTCATGCACCATCTTAATGGCAACCAGATCAACACCACGTACTCAACAATGAGTAGGAGGAGTATTTATTATAGCTAGGAGAGTCCTCATCTTTTATATCACCTCAAAAAACTCTGATAGAGGACTAGACACAATAACAATAACAAATGGCAAAATAACCATCAGATTACCCTGCCTACAGATCACCCTGTGCAAGTCCAGAGCACTTAGAAACATTATTAGAAGAAATAAGCAAACATACTTCTCAAACACCCTCCTTGGAGACCTTAACCTTGCCTCCAGAACAACAAATAAAACAAAAACCTTTTTGGATGCCATTGAAACACTTGACTACACTCAAAACGTTAATCAACCCACCCATGATAAAGGAAATACCCTTGACATGCTTTTCCTAAACAAGAACATTATTAAAGACCACCACATCTCAACCCCTGCTATTCTTGATATTCTATGGTCAGATCACAAACTTATCTCAGTCCTTCTTCCCCAATATACTTTGGATGAGAATCATCTCTTCATTGTATACCATTTCACTCACAGATTTATTAACCTTGAAAAAAAAAGAATTTCTAGAAAAAATACTACCCACCTGCAGTCCACTCCGAATGATATCGATGTGCTTGTGCAATCTTGGAACAAAATCTTTTCTGATGCAGTTTTATGCCACAGAAATCTCAACCTCAAAGATGACATGTATTAGCCATTTGATACACAATACAGTTAAAGAATATGAAGCGTGCCCTTAGAGCCTCTGAAAGGAAATGGAGAAACTCAAAAACATCAGCCTCATTTCATACAAAATCAAACTCAAGGAATATCATGAAGCCACCTTATAGTCAAAAAGAGAATACTACACTAAGTTGATACAAGATTCCTTCAACCGTCCTCAAATTTTTTAACATAGTCAATCTCTCACAAAAGATCATTTTCATCAATTAGAAGAAACACATCTAACTGCTCAAGATATGGAAAACTACTTTAAAACTTTAACATCCCCTAATAAAAACAACATAAACTACACACAACTGCAGAATATTTCAGAATCACTACATATATGGAAATTATTCTCACTACCCACACCAGAACACATAGAGGACATCATGATAAGCATCAATACCACCACTTCCCCTCTTGACCCTTGTCCTGTCAGCTGGATCAAAATTGCAAGACAAGAGCTTTCTCCAACAATCCACAAGATGATCTTGTTGCAATGAGAGCTGGATTACCTGCCACCTGAACTCAAAATGGCTTCCATTCAGCCATTTAAGAAAGGGAACTGCAAATGATATTAACCAGCATACCACACACATAGCCTAGTGGTTAGCGCACTGGCTTAGGAATCAAGAGGCTAGGGTTCAGTTCCTACTAGCACTCCTTGTGGCTTTGGGCAAGTCACTTAACCCTCCATTGCTCAAAAAAATCCAAGTTATCAATGTCCCTGTTTAATGTACATTACCAAGTTTAAGTTATAATGTAAACCACTTTGATTGAAATGATAAAGCAGTATAAAAAAGATGTTAAATAAAATATAAATAAATAAATAAAATACCAAGCCTCGCATTCTTGACCAAAATACTTGAAAAGATTGCTTCAAGAATTATAAGATCATATAGATATACATTCCCCTCTTGATCTCCAACAATACGGCTTTAGACCATATCATGGTGTTGAAACCCTTATGATTGCACTTCTAGACAAGTTAATAACAGGAACTGATAAACAAAAAACTGGCTTTATTCTTATTTTCCTAGATATCAAGGCAGCATTCGACTCAATACCCCACGCACTAATTATCAAAAGGCTACAAGAAATTGGACTAGCTGAAACTCCCTTACACTAGTTTCACTCGTATCTACCAAATTGATTAATCCAGGTAAAATCAGACCCATCAAAATCAAAGCCAAACACTCAAACTCAAAGAGTTCCTCAAGGGTCAGCTTTGTTGGCATTGATATTTAACATTTTAATTCAACCAATTTGCTCAATTATTCAAGCATCCAATATTCACTATCATATTTATGCCAATGATGTTATGATTTATACACCAATCACCATACAAAGCCTTGATTTTACAAACATAGCCAGCTGCTTCACTAATATTAGCTCTTGGCTTGCTTTTCACAATATGTCCATAGATTTCAAGAAAACAGAGGTCATATTTATCACCAGGGACACAAGCTTCATTCCATCAAACATAATAATTCTAAATGGAACTCGACTTCAGATAAGAGAAGAAGTACGCAACTTGTCAACACCTAACATTCTCTACCCAAATCAAAAACATTATCAAAAATATATATTGCAAAATCAAAACAGTACAGCACTTTAAACCTCTCTTAAGCCAACAGGATTTCTGCACAATACTTCAAGCACTTATTTTCCCCATCTGGATTTATGCAACCTCATTTTCCAAGGCCTGCCAAAAGTAGCAATCTACCCTCTGCAACTAGCTTTCAATATGGCAGCACACACCTTATGGAATTTACGCACTAATGATCACATAACTCCTTTATTAAAGCAACTTCATTGGCTACCTATCATCAAATGTTCAAGATTTAAAGCCATACTTATAATCTTTAAAGTGCTCTGTGGTTTATCATCCACCTATCTCTGCTCATTACTTCATGACAACCGATCAAGGCTTCAGATTCACAGGATACTTTTAACACTACTTCATCAAGAAGAGCCTTCTTCCTTTATGCACCAAATCTTTGGAACTCAATCCCACCTAATCTATGAGCATAAAGGACTTATTAGCTTTCCCGTAAAGCTCTAAAACACATCTATTTACATCATGTTTTACTGAAGATAAGATGTGATTTCAATTTGATTCAACCTCTGTAAATTTCCTTTATTCCCTCCCTGTTTTATCTCTCACCCCCCTCTTCCACCCTCCTAAGTTTTTTTATTTTGTGTACTAAGTTTTGTTTAATGATAATAGTGCGGTATATAAGAGATGTTAAATAAATAAATAAATAAATAAATAAATAATGTAAACCGTTTTGATCTTTAGGATAAAGTGGTATAAAAAACTGCTAGATAAATAAATAAGCATGACAATAACAAATTGTGATCAGCCACATCAAATGCAGCACCAAGATCTATGAGACCAACAAAAGATAACGGCCTTCATCCAGTTTAGTGCTGATTTCATTAGAAGAACTGTTATGTCTCAATATTATTTTGTACAATGGCCTGCTCGACAGGCCATTCCTAACAGGGACTCCATTGCAAGCAAGATAATTCCGTATGGCTTTTGAATACAATCTGCCTGCCTGAGAGCTCTTAAAAGGGTTTTGCTTTTCATTTTTAGAAGCTAATTCTTTTCTATATTGCAATGGGGACTTTTTAGTGGTGTTTGGGCAAATCTCTGTCTGTTAGAGTTCATTGTTTCTTTTTCTAGCTTTCTATTCAGAACAAGCTCCTAAAAGCCACTGATCTCATCAGTTATTAAATCCTCTCTACCCATCCCAGCTCTCACCCACCCCAGCTCTCACTCACCCCATGTGAGAATTCTTGCTTTATAGGGCAACTACCCAATTAGCTACACACGGACATAGATCAGCACTGTTAGAACACACATAAAAGAGGTCAACTACTTCTTCTCTTAAGGGACAGCTGTGGAAAAGTTAGGGTCTTTGGTAGGCCTCTCTCATTTACTTCAGCAGGTACCAAAGCTCCACCAACTTAAAGAAGGCTGGGAAATACTGTATTGCCAAAGCTGTTGCCTCTGTTACAGTTTCTGCCTCTATCCAGAGAGAGAGCCCAATGCCAGTCAAAGACCCGGTTCTATGTGCAGGATGCCTGCGAACTGAAGCCCTCATGAAACAAGTGGAGGAGTCAGAGAAGAGGTAGTGAGGCTGAGAAGCATTCGAGACAGCAAAATGTACATTGATGAGATGCTTCATGAAACATCCAAGCTGACCAACAAAGGTGAAGATGGGAGGCTACAGAATGAAGAGAGTTGGACAAGGGTCACCAGAGCCTGCAGAATCAACAATCCAACTCCACCAGCCATTGAATTGAAGAACCAGTATGCAGCCATGGAAGTGGAGGAGGTGAAAACATCCCAGGAAAGGGAAGAACCAGAGCTTGAGCATCCCAAAGTTGCAGGATCAGTGACCACAATGAAGCAAAGGGTAGTGGTGACTGGTGACTCTCTTCTGAGGGATTCTGAGGCATACATCTGCTGAACAGACTTGATGTCCAGAGAGGTCTGCTGTCTACCAGGTGCCAAAATCTGAGATGTTATGGAGAGTTTGCAGAGACTAATCAGGCCTACTGACTATTATCCAATGTTGCTGATCCATGTCGGCACAAATGATACTGCTAGTTATCCCTCTGTTTTATTTATTTTATTTATTTAACTTTATTTATATCCCGCTTTTCACTGGGTCAAAGCGGTTTAACATCAAAGGGGTGGGGGACAGTAATCAATTCTTAGGGTGGAGGAGCTGTCACCGGGGAGGCCAACATTAATGATCTGGACAGACATTAAGGACTTAAACAATGGACATCAGTCTCTGAGCATATCAAAAGTGACTTCATGGCTTTGGGACAGAGAATGAAGCAGATAGGTGTGCAGGTGGTGTTCTCTTCAGTCCTCCCTGAGGCTACAGGACAAAGCAGAGAAACCCACATCCTGGAGATGAATGCATGGCTGAATGGATGCTGTCATTGAGAGCGTTTTGGTTTCCTTGACATGCGATGATCCAAGGGCTGCAGAGCAGAGATTGCATCCATCTGTCAAAGAAAGGTCAAACTGCCTTCCGCAGCAGACATGATAACCATGACTGGGATATAATTATACTGGGCTATACTTTATTCAGGAAGGATGGTGTAGGAAGAAGGAGAGGAGGAGAGGCACTAAATGTAAAGCATAATATTAAAGCTATAGAAATACAGGGCTTAAAAGGGAGCAAGGATGCACTATGGGTTAAACTAGAAAGAGGGAAAGGGAAATCCATTTGCATTGGTGTGATATACAGACCTCCCTCACAAAGAGAAGTGGACGGGGACTTAATATAAGACATATGCAGTATTACCATGAAAGGAGAAGTGCTACTGATAGGTGATTTGCCAGATGTTGATTGGTATATCGCTGCTGCAGTGTCATTTAGAAGTAAGGAGATCCTAGATTTTCTACAGGGAGAACTATTCTGGCAACTTGTAACAGAACCCACACGTGAAGGGGCCATACTGGACTTTGTGCTTACCAATGGGGAAAGTGTTTCTGATGACATAGTGGGACATCCACAGATCACCAGATCGTGTGGTTAAGTATTAGGACTAGGGTTGATAAAATACATTAAAAAATGAGAGTCTTAGACTTTAGGAAAACTAACTTTGCCAAGATGGGACAATACCTCAAGGAGTCATTAGCAGGATGGGAACAGCTGAGAATATAGAATAGCTGGGGATATAGAAATTGAAAGAGGGTATTTTAAGGGCAACAAACCTTTTTGTTAGAAAAGAAAAGAAATGTAAAATGAAAAGGGGGCCGCTATAGTTCTCAAAAGAAGTAGCTGAAAAGGTGAAGAAAAAGAGGGAGGCCTTCAGGAAATACAGAGACCACAGAGAGGAAGACAGGCATCTATACTTGGAAAAGTTTAGAGACGCTAGCAAAGTAGTCAGGAAAGCAAAGATACAAAAAGAAGAAATAGCCAGTGCAATAAAATGGGGGGATAAAACATTTTCAGATATGTTAGTGAGTGAAGGAAGTGCAAAGTAGTATTCTCAGACTCAAGTGTGAAGGGTAGGATTATGTAGAAGCTGATGAGGATAAAGCGGACTTGCTTAACAAATATTTCTCTTCTGTGTTCACAGATGAATGGCCAGGACCAGGACTTCAAAAAATATCCACAAATAGGTACAGATGTGATGGGGATATTGAATGGTTTTCAGAAGGCTGTGTTCGTGAGGAACTAACTAAACTGAAAGTAGACAAAGCGATGGGACCAGATGGGATGCATTTGAGAATATTGAAGGAACTTGGGGACGTTGTAGTGGTTCCACTAACTGATTTTTTCAATGCTTCTTCAGAGTTGGGAGTGGTCCCAGAGAACTGGAGAAAGGCACACATAGTCTCTTTACACAAAAGTGGAAGTAAGGGTGAGGTTGAAAAATACAGGCCTGTTAGTACCACCTCTCTGGCAACTTATAAACAAACTGAGCAACCTAGGGATGGACCCTAAAGTGAATGGGTTAGAAGTTCGGTGAGTGGGAGGAGACAAAGAGAACAGGTAAAAGGAGCTTACTCTGAGGAGAAGGACATTACCAGTGGTGTGCCGCGGAGATCTGTCCTTGGCCTGATTCTTTTTAACATCTTTGTTAGTGATATTGCAGAAGGGTTGTCAGGTAAGATTTGCCTGTTTGTGGATGATACCAAAACCTGCAATAGAGTAGACACTCAGGAAGGAATAGATAACATGAAGAGGGATCTAGCTAAGCTTGAAGTATAGTCAAGAATTTGGCAGCTGAGATTTAGGGGCATGTTTACTAAACATTCCTAACGTGCGGGGCCGCGGTAGTGTGCGTGTGCCATATAAGGAGTGGGCGGTTCAGGCAGAAAGAAGAAAAAAACCCGACCGTACGTGTGCGCGTCGCGCTAATTTGCGGGGGCCCACATTAGCGTGTGGGAAGGCTAAGTGGGGCGCTGCTGAGCACATATCAGAACAGAGCTGTAGCACAATGGTGAACACACTAACCAATGGTGCAGGGGCTACAGGTTCAATCCCCCATTGTGTGCAACAAAAAGGCTAGCTGAGACAACACCTTGAATGTGTAAAAGTGGTTCAGGAGGCAAAGTACTTTTGGACGGCATAAGGCAGCACACTGTTCGTTTTGTACGGCATAAGGCGGCGCACTGTACTATCTGGGCGGCACAGGGCGGCGCACTGTTCTTATTGGGCAGCACAAGGCGGCGCACTGTTCATTTTGGGCGGCACAAGGCGGCGCACTAATTGTGGGCAGCAGGAGGTGGCGCGCTGATGGGCATAAGGCGGCGCGCTGATGCCAAGCCAAAGGAACACAGCCACAGCACAATGGTTAAGACACTGACCAATGGTGCAGGGACCAGGGGTTTGATCCCTCACAATGCCCAGTGAAAAAGGCTAGCTGAGGCAGTATGTTATATGTTGTGGAGTGCTGTAGGAGGCTTTCTAATTTTATTTTGTGATAACTACTAGCAAACGCACTCTCACAGCATATTAATATAAGGCGGCCCATAAGGCACATGTTACAGTGCACCGTCCGCCAAGGCACCCTAGAATGTCCCCTATAGGGCAGCATGTATGTTGCGACACAGGATAATGTATAGTGCACCCTATATGGCTGGCAACCGTAACGTGCCCTATAGGGCGCCCCATAAAGCACCCTCAAAGGCACCTTATGGGTACAGTACGCTGAGGGTGGTATTGCTGGCAGCAACATATGTACAGTAAATTAAAATAAATCTGTGGACACCCCTATCACATAACCCCACTGTGGGTTTGAACCCAGGACATCTGGCTGCACAGGCAGGGACGTAACCATTGGGCTACAGCTCTAAGCAGCCCCTGGCTGGCTGCAGATAGCCTGTACGTCACCTCACTGACAGTCTGCTGTTGTGAACCACCCGTACCCATGATGCACTGCACATGCAAATCAGCTGTCCACGATTGAACACAGGATGGGAAATGGACCCCTAAAGCTCCCCGGCCTGGTAGGGGGAAGTGTCCGTGTGCACCCACACAGCACCTCGGCCTGGTAGGGTGTCCTGAGTGGGTGGACAAACGGCAAAGAGTAGCTAAACACCATCACATTGTGCGGTTACTGTGCTCACCCTGAGTGTGAGATGTTGCGCCCAGGACCAGGTCCACAACACCAGGCATGGCCAAATGTGGATATGCCCTATGCTCTGTGCAGCTGTATCCTGGTCAGTCCACTCTGTCTGAGATATACCCATGGTCCCTTGCTACTCATTATGCACATTGGCAGGCCAATACTGGCAACAGTGTTGGCAGTGTGGGCTGTGGAAGGGGCATGCAGCCAACACCCACTGTATAGACAGACACACAATTCCACACCTATGCCATCATGGTGCTACTATAGAGGAGGTAATTAGCCTTGCCCACCAAACCGGTGCTGGGCATGGCAAGGTCACTCCCCAGGGCAGTAAACACCGTCAGAGGCAAGGGCTGGAGCATGCACCGCAAACACCAAACAGATTGTTCGGATGGGGTCAACTAGCAGTATGTGTGTAACGTATGGATATCTATCTGCCAGTACTCCTAGCAAGCGTCTCAGAGCTGTGTACCGTATACCTCAGGTGTAGGGTTCCATTGCTAGGGTATGCAGGTGCTAGTATTGGGAGATGCACGCAGGGTCCAATGTTCTGCCTCTCCAGGAGACATTGGCCAATGGGGCCTGTGGGTGTGGGTGTGGGTGTGGGTGTGTCTGCCCCTGTTGGCTGCTGCTTTACGGCAGAGATTCCCAACTCCAGTCCAGGTGTGCATCACACTGATCGGGTTTACCTGCTGTTCCTCATGAATATGCATGAGCTACATCTACATGCCATGGGGGTGGTGCATAGATATACAGCACAGGCATTTGTATGAGTGGCAGCATGGACCCTGACTGGTGTGTGGCCCACCAGGACTGCATTTGGGAGATTCTGCTCTAGGTACTGCCCCTGTACATGGTGTCTGTGCTCAGTGGGGTAAAGGATAGACGTAGTACCATTGCATATGGCCTCGCCACGAAAGGTTTGTCCTTACTATCACTGTGTAGCTGTGGGAAAAATATGTGGGAAAGATTGGCGGTAGCCCCAGCTGGGCTTTGAACCTGTGACCTTCTGTTCTTGTATGCACTGTCTGTGTGCACTGCACTACCTTGTAGCCACAGATTGGCTGGATTCCCTGGAACATCCATGCCTGTGGATCCGGCAGGGCCTGTGTGTTGCAGTGGACTGTGCCAGCCTGCACATGGCTTGGCCTCTGTCCTCTGTGGCTAGCTGCCACTGCCCCCTGCACCACATGTACTCGTGCGCCAACATGCTGGCATGAGCTTCTCTCAGAAAAAAGCAGATGACCTGATTGCAATGTGGCAGTACGGGACTGCATTTGGGGGACTTGGCTATAGGTATGCCCATTGTTGTGGTGTGTGTGCGGTGTTGGGTAATATATGGGTGTTTCCCCCATGCTTATGTTCCCTGCAATACAGGGGTGTCTGCTCTATCTTTGTTTAGTGGTGGGTAAAATATATGGACGGGGCTGGCAAGTGCCCCAGCTGGGATTTGAACCTCTGGCCTTTTAGTCCTAGAGGTCATTGCTATGTCCTCTGCACCACACTATGGCCACAGAGACAGTGCAGCCCCTGGAGGTAGTAAACCTGGCAGGATGGTGTCACAAACCCTGCTGTATGCATTTTTACTGTGGGCTCCTTCACCCTGTGTGGTGACAAACGTGCAAATAAAACCCGGGAATGACCACGGAACAAAGGGGGAAAACATATATCCAAGCTGAGCAACAGTGATATTAATGGGCAACCCTAGATAACACTCCCAGGACAGCTCCAGAAAAAGGGAAATGTTTTTTGGACGAGTCTCCGCTCCGTACACCTTTCCATAAATCATTTCCTTTTTTTTGGAGCTTTCCTGGGTGTGTTATCTAGTTTTGCCCATCACTATAACTGTTCCCCAACTGAATTACTATTTTTCATATTTTTGTGGTGGTCATTTTCTATTTATAATTGCACTTTTGTGCTGTGCACATGTATCACACTGCTCACGTTTTGCAGGTTTCCCCGGTTTTGCTGTACATTGCTGACGGAAATGGTTTCTCTTCCCTTTAAATGCATTCTAACGCGAGTGATTCACTCGCGCTATTTTTTTTTTGGAAATTCAGCCCCGATAATGTGCGGGGCGCCTCTCCCCTCCCCTTCCCCGCCCATTAACCCCTTCTCTCCGCCCCTCCGGGGCCTTCCTCCGCCCTCCGTTAGCCTTTCCACGCCTCTATCGGACATTTGCGGGCACGTACTTGTGCAGCACCCGTTACTGTGACGCGCAAGTGTGCGGGGCTTCATCGCACGTTTGCGTGGCGTTTAAGCGCTCTTAAGTACCGCTTTTAGTGCGCTATTTTGCGGCGCGCTAATTAGCGGTTTTTAGTAAACATGCCCCTTAATGTTAAAAAAGGCAGGGCCATGCACTTGGGCTGCAAAAATCCAAGGGAGCAGTACAGTATAGGGTGCAAAGTACTTCTGTCCACAAAAGATGAACAGGGACTTGAGCGTGATTGTTTCTGATGATATTAAAGTGGCTAAAAAGGTAGAAAAGATGATAGCAAAAGCCAGAAGGATGCTTGGGTGCATAGGGAGAGGAATGGCCAGCAGAAAAAGGATGTGATAGTGCCTCTGCATAAGTCTCTGGTGCGACCTCATTTGGAGTACTTGTGTACAATTCTGGAGACCACACCTTCAAAAGCATATAAACAAGATGGAGTCAGTGCAGAGGGTGGCTACTAAAATGGTTAGTGGTCTTCGTTATAAAGCATATGAGGACAGACTTAAAGATCTTAATATGGTTACATTGGAGGAAAGGCGGAATAGAGGAGATATGATAAAGATGTTTATATACTTACGTGTCATAAATGCACAAGAGGAGAGTCTCTTTCAATTGAAAATAATCTCTGTTACAAAGAGACATAGAATGAAGGTGAAAGGAGTAATAATGCAGAAATAGTTTATGGAAAGAGTGGTAGATACATGGAATAATCTGCCAGTAGAGGTAGTAGAGAAGAGAACAATATCTAAATTCAAAAAAGAATGGGACAAACACACAAGATCTCTAAAAGGAAAAAGTGCACTATTGTAGTTGATATGGAAGGGAAGACTAGATAGGCCATGTGGTCTTTTTCTGCCAGTGATTTAGAAATAAAAGGCTAATTCAAAGCAGAATGATAATGAGTGAAAACCTGAGATTATTTTATTTATTTTATTTGAAATGTTTGTCTATACTGTCCCTTCCAAAGATCAGGGGCGATTTACATTGAAACAAACAAGTTACATAGAACATTGTAGGAGTGGTAAATCACATAACTATTTACTTGATAGCTGATATAAACAAATGTGATATGTTATTTTTATAATGTAATATAATGCTTGTATTCCATTTATTCACCATTCTGTAATATAATTTTGTATGTAATGTCTAGCTGACTCACTTTGCTGTATGCCTGCATCCTGGGAAGGGAACGTCTACATGGCTAATAACACATAGCCTGTCATATGGTTAATAATACGTAGCCTGTCACGGGTGCAGAAATACAAGGTTGACTCATCTTGCTGTACGCCTGCATCCTGGGGAGCGAAAGTCTACGTGGTTAATAACACGTAGCCTGTAACAGGTGCAGAAGTATAAAGAAGTGGAGTGAGACAATTATCAGCCAATGGAATATTGACATGCTGGAATAGTATGTAATGACTCGCAGTGAGACAATTATTAGCCAATGAAATATTGACCTGTTAGAAGTAGGAGAGGACCAGTTATACTATAAAAGAACTGTGAAACAGAGGATGTGTGTGAATGCTCAGTCAAGCATTTTGCCAGTTCTTGCAAGAATGTAATTAAAATAACTCTGCCTCACTTAGGAGTCTGTTATTGTGTAAAAAGTTATATTTTCTTACAAAAGCTATTAACATATATACATCAATCAGTAAATTAGCAAGTTTATTTGCGATTTTGTTAACAGGAAGATGGAATCTGATTTTGGTGTGGGGGAATGGGGTTATGGGGACAGGTGTGTATAGCTGATGGTTGTATCTAGCTTGTTGTTGCAATTGAGGCTACTGTAATGTTAAATAAAGAGGCGTGTTTTTAATTCTTTTCTGAAGGTTTGGAGGTCTTTGCCTGATCGCAATGAGTCTGGGAGAGTATTCCATAATGTGGGAGCTACATATGTGAATGCTCTGTTGCTTGTTGTTTGCTTAGTCTTGCAGATGGATGTTGGTACTATAAGGGTGTTGTGTTTGTTTTCTATAAGGGCGTTCTGATTAGGTTTCTTTAAAACTTGGATGAATCACATCTTCCTTCCAACACCGCAGAAGAAAACCTGTGGAAAGTCTGGTCACATAGCCAGGATCAGCCCAACCTGTAGGCAAGACTGGGGCAGCAGCACCTGAAAGGCAGCAAGGAGCAACAACGGTCAAATCAAAACAATAGATCGGGACAGCCAAACAAACTCAAAGAGCCATCAGTGCAGGGAGAGCAGACCTACACATACATACAGAGAAAAGTATAATAATTATGCAATTTTATAGGATTGTTGTGGGAGGAGTGGTATTGGGAGGATCACAAATCTTTGGGTAGAGGGGCAGCAGACTGAAGGTTCACCTAGGATTATTAATATCCTACCATCAGCCCTAACCACAGCAAGGACAACGTACTACATTACCTGTAAACTATCTTGACTTGTAGAAAGACACTATAAAAAACCTGTTAAATAAATAAAATAAATAATAGGCAGATGAAAAGAGGGAAATAAAAAGATGTAGATGGATTCACTGGTAGAATGATGCTGGATAAAATCATCAAGAAAGGGATATGAAGAGACCCAAGAACTTGAAAGAGACTGTGTAGAAAAAAGAAAGAGTGGAGGAATGGCCTAGTGGTTGGGGCAAGGTACTTCAGGCCAGAAGTTCAGGGGTTCAAATCCCACTTGAGGACAGCAACCTTGGGCCAGAAGGACTGGGGTTTCTAGTCCCACAGGTGCTCCTTGTGGTCTTGGGCAAGCCACTTAACCCTCCATAGCCCATGTTCCCTGTAAAATAGTTATCTCCAAGTTATAATGCCCTGTTCAATGTAATTTCAGTTTGTTCAATGTAAACTGCACTGATGCAGAATAGCATGGTATATAAGAGTATGTAAATAAATAAAATAAAGAAACTCCACTGGCTCTTAGGATTTGGACTTTCTGAGAATGCTACATCAGCTGTAATGGACTAACCATACAACAAACCAGCAATTTAATTTCCTTGAGTTTTATCCCTTAAGTTGAGCATTGTGCCCCCCAAAAGATCAGCAATTGAATCAGGGGAAAGCAAAGAAATGGCATTAATAGTTTCTTAAGAACTAGTTGATATATGCACTAATGCAAAAAGCTTTTTTGTTGTGATTATTCCAAAAGATTGGATCAACTTAGTCTAATAATATGTTTAGTCACCCAAACTGCTTTATATGCAGGCTGCACTCTATGCATATGTAGAGGTTCTCATTAGACTTGGGAGCATGTTTACTAAACTGCAGTAACATTACAGACCGCGCATTAGGTAACAAAAAATGATTGTTAGGTAACGTTAACGCGCAGTATGTAACGTTAACGTGCATTAACGTTATAAATGATCGTTAACGTTCCCGGCCGCGGTAAACACGGCAGAGGGTGGAGAGAGGGCGGGGGAAGGGGTTAATGGGTGGGGAGTGGGTAGGGAGAGGCTCCCTGCACACTAACGCGCTGAACTGAAGGGCTGAATCCTACCGCAAATGAAAACCTGCCGTTAGATGCACATTTGCAGGAGCGAGAAACCATTTCGGTGTCAGCAATGTACAGCATAGAAAGGGAGCCCAAGGAATGTGATAGTAGTGCTCCATTTCCAGCAACAGCATAGTGCCCAAGTATGAAAGGCCACTATGGCGATGGTGCAAGTGGGGCATAGGGGGCTGCAGGCGGGACATGTAGCGGGGGCAGCTAGAGCACAAGGTGGACTAGGCGGGCACCTAGGTGGCACATAGGAACATAGAAACCAGAAATCAGCATGACAGCAGCTGGCAAAGGCCAAACACAATCCACCTAAATCTACCTGGTCCACCCGAGCTAACAGTTGCCAGGGCACTGACCTGACATCCCCCAGCCAACCCTCCCCCAAGCAGAAGGGACAGAATATTGGTAGGCGGTGATGGGGGGGGGGATGTGAGGATGGTTATGTATGCCCCATGCCCCAGACCCCACTCCCTAGGCGACCACCTACCCACACAGTGGATGGCCTGGGACTGTGCACTACCAGCACCAACAGCATATGGTCATGTCAGCATGGCAGGGGGTGTGTGCCTGTGCTGGAGGGGGCAGTGGCACCTTCCTGCAGTGGACCTATGCCATGCCCTGTACCCCTGGGTGTCCAGAAGCAGAGAATCACAGGTTCAAGCCCAAGCTGTGGTCCTGCAGAGCATGTCCCTATGTTTTACCCTACAATGCAGATACAACAGCAACATGCGCAAAGCCCAAAGCAGCGGCGAACAGGGGTACAAACACCCACTCACACAGGCTCCACAATCCAAAGATGCATGGAGAGTCAGGCTGTTGGACCCAGCATTGAGCTGCAGTTATCACCAGAGCACTACTACCACCTCCTGCACAGTTTAGCAATGTTGGCACTGTGAACAGGACCAGTGTGGCAGGCAGGGTTGCCAACCACCCATATCTTTGCACAATGCTGCAATAGGAGTGTGTGTGTGTATCTCTATCCATTGTTTTGTGGCTGCCCACACCTCACTGGGCCCACAGTGTCCCACTGTTACCAGCGTTAGCCTGAATATGTGCATAATGAGAAGCAAGGTGTTGTGGGTATGGCCCGGACAGGGTGGATTGGCCAGGATGCATCTTCACAGGGTGTGGGGCAATGGCTGGGACACTGTAGTGCCCGACCACCGCCTGCATGGACAGGGTGGCCACAGCATGGCATGCTGGGAGGGCACTCACGCTGACCGAGCAGTGACCATGGCATGTCTAGGTTCCCACATAGCGCTCTACACTATTTGCCTCCAGTGATACTTTTGTGTTCCCAGTGCTGGGGCTCCAATCACTGAGATGCCTGCTTGGTGCATCTAGTTCCTCTGTGAGCATGTTCTATGGACTGGTTAGTGGACTGTCTGCAGTTAGACTGTGCATGGTTCAAACACCTATAAGGTGCAGTCTGAGTGTGCCATCTGCTGATGGCTGGCAGACAGTGGTGTGGGGCAGTTGGGGCTTCCCAGAGCTAACCCCATCATTGCTGCTGGTCTGCCCCCAGCCACAGGTATGGCTCTGGCTCACCAACCCTGGAGGGCTGTCTTATGCCAGCAGGATGGAGGTTGCTTTATGGGGGCTGGGGCACCTGTCTCTTACCTACAAAAAGGGTGATGTGAGCCCTTTGGGGTATGTAGTATATACCACTTTGACCTATAAAGGCACTGGTACACAAACCTCATGCAAGTCTGGAAACCTCTCTGCCCTGATAACAGGTGCCCATGTCAGCCAGACCCTAACACGGGATACATACTAATCTGGGTGGTGTTTGGTCCCAGAGGGACATATGTGACTGAAGGATAAAGATGGACACTGAATTACCTTCAACTGCACTGGTAGTGATGGGGATGTACAGCAGGGCCTATCTCTAGCACCACATGTACTGCGGACCTAGTGCTGGGCACCCATCCTATCCCTCAGGGAGAACACAGAACCTGAACAATGGCATGGTTTGTAGCTACTCTGTGCCAGTATCATGCACTGTCAGTTCGTCTTTCCAAGCTGAGGTACCGGAGAGGTGCAGACCCCATTTGCTGATCAGCTGTAGACAGCTATTCAGCATGTGCATTGCATCATGGGTACTGGTGGGGTTACCCTATCCTGGCACTCAGAGCAGACAGTTTGTGCGGTGACCTGCAGTCCTTCTGTACCCAGCCATTGCTGTGACATACACCACGGAGGTATAGCCTACTGGTTTATACAATGCCATTCTTGGCAGTGTTCATGGGTTCAATTCCTCATTGTTCCCTCCTCTCATGCCTGTCCTACTCAAATAGGGTGCATGCCTGTAACAGTCATATTTTTGCAGATTTGTGCTGCCAGCCCATAATACCCTCTCCACAATTGCCAACATTCCCTCGGTCCGTCTATCTGCGTCTGCCAGCTGTGTAGAGTCCTGTCTTCCTGTGTGGGCTGTCACCCCATGTCCTGCACTGCTACCCTTTCCTGCATTGCGCCTCTTCATGCTGGCCTCACCTGTGCCTGATCTGCATGGCACCACCACTCCTCTGTCCACCCCTCATTGTAACTATCCTGCCACCTCCGCCTCCACTGGGGGACATGTATTCCCATCATCTGCCACCAACTGTTTTTCCAGTACTTTACATTGCCAACACCCTGTGCTGTGGTACAGTTGCCCCCACCATGTTTGTCATCAGTTCTGGCAGCCACATGGGATGCCCACAGATATGGCAGGATTATGGAAAAAAGACAGAGTTTAATTAAATAATCTTATTGCCAAACCAACACAGGCCGTGTTTCGCACACTTCGTCAGGGGTTGATCAGGCAGATAAACACGGCCTGTGTCGGGTTGGCAATAAGATTATTTAATTAAACTCTGTCTTTTTTCCATAATCACGCCTTGGACTGGGTTTGTTGTTACATGTGATTATTTGCCCTTTTGTGGTGGTGTCACAGATATGGCAGGTCCAGCGGCTCCCAGCTCTCCCTCCTTCACCCACCTGTTCATTGCCTTTCCTGAGTGCTCTATCTAGTGTTGGGGCTACATCTGTATCTGTTCCTCACAGGTCATGCATGTTATCCTGAAGCACCTTGCAGCCCTTAGGGCACACTAACCTAGGGCACCATAACCTTGTTAGGCCACCTTAACCTATGGTTCTGTAACCCAGGGTGCCTTCTAAGGTGCCTTGTCCAGGAGTGCCTAATATGGCACTTAGCCTAAGGAGCCCTACTGTATAGGGCACCTTACAAAGCGCCTTATGAGGCACCTTACAAGGCACCTTAAAGGGCACCTAGCAAGGCACCTTATAGGGCGCCTAACAAGGCACCTTATAAGGCACCTTATAAGGCACCTTACTTATAAGGCATCTTACAAGACACCTTACAAGGTGCCTTACAGGGCACATTACACCCAGCTAACGCATGTTACAAGGCGCCTCCGACTAATGTGCGTTACAAGGTGCCTTGTAATGTGCCTTGTAAGGTGCCCTGTAAGGTGCCTTGTAACGTGTGTTAGTCGGAGGTGCCTTGTAACATGCGTTAGCTGATACGGCTTCCTGTAATGATGCACCGCCCACGCCTATATATGGGCATCTGTACCTTTACCGCGGAACCTAACGCGAGTGATATTACCACAGTTTAGGAAACATACCCCTTGGTTTTCCTCCAAAGTCTTTCTGAATGTTTAAACTGCCATTTTGTTACAGACAGCCCATTGTGGTATGTCTTGATCTCAAAACGTACTCCTTTACATGTGCAACTCATTTAAAAGCAGAGTGAAGAATGTTGTTCCAGCAACATATTCTGAGGGAAATGAATTGCAAGCATGGATAAGTTGCTAAGCATTAAAGGCAAGGTCTGTCATCAGAATTTGAGCTCAATGCCTGAAACAGACACAAAGGTTGAAGAAAAAATAGCCAAGAAACCAAACAGTAGTCAGTCCTCAATAAGAAAGTGATGTCTACTTTATTAGAGCTCAAGGCAAGAGAATCATAGCAAAATATTAAAATCTAGTATGTGAGCTGCCCTGCCAATAGGGGCTGAAAAGGCCTGCTGGAAACCCAACTCAGATATAAAAGTAAAAAATTGAGTTCAAAGGATTTAGTATGTTGATCTACATGTATATTAAATCCCCTAACACAACTAACCCTTGAAATAATGTCATGACCTCAACAATAACTCAAGCAACTCCTCTATAGAGGACGAGTTGCATGAGGAGACAAATGTATATAAAACAATGGAGGACCATGCATATACATAAGCATGACTTTAGAGGGAGCTAAAGGGTGTACTTGTGGCTTAATTGGGGAGAAAGCAGCAGTATAGAATATAGGTAAACCCCTGCCCTGCTTTGTTTGTCTGTTTTCATGGAAAAAAGTAAAACTCGATCTGCAGGTCTATGCCAAGATAGTGGACTCATCTGATCTAAGATAGGTCTTGGTCAAACACAATATCTGAAAGCCACTATCAGTCAATTTATCAATAACAAAGTGACCCATACGCCACAAAGAATGAGCATTCAACAAACCTATTATCCCGAAAGTGGCAGAACCAGCTTTACCCGCTGAACATGAAGTACAAATCATAGGGATAAGAAATCGAAAATGACTTGGTGCCTTGTAACAAAAAAGATCTCTTTATCCAAATAGCAAGATACTAGAATGTTCAAAGAACATTATGGAAGAAAAATTGAATGAGTGTATATAAAAGAAAACCATAGGAAGCACTCAGGATGTGCCTGAAGGAACACCAAAAGATCATGACCTGCTCCTTGGGTGCACTCCTTTGACACATGTCCATGCTGCCAGAAAGTATTCAGATTTAAAATAGGAGGGAAGGGGATGTCACCTAGGTATCATGAAGTTGGTGTATCCTTGCATTCTTTGCAGTAGATCAAAGTAGTGGACATTCAGTATAGAACAGGAGAGACTAAACAACAGAAAAGATAACAGCAAATTAGCAAACAGAAGCAAGACCAATAACAATCAAGAAAATTCAAAACAGTACCAGAGGGTATCTGGAATTTAAAATAGTTGAGAAGAGGATGTCACCTAGGTATCACCAAAGTTTTTATGTCACAATGGTCCTGGAAACAGACTGCAGCAATGGCAACTCAATACCGGCAGACAAGATGAATCTGGTTCCTCATAGCTACCTCTGTCACCAGATCTGGTCCCTCTCTGTAGCTTCTCTCTCCCCTCCATCACAATATTCTGCTGCTTCTTTACTCTGCAGCTCTTGGAATCAATTGTGGACAATATGTTGAAATTTTCAGCCCAGTGTGTAATGTTTGCTAAAAAAAGCAAATAGAATGTTAGGGATTACCGTATTTTTATGCAAATAATGCAGCCACATATATAATGTGCACACATATATAATGAGCGGAAATGATGCCATTCTGCTCAAGAATTTTTGGATGATGTGCCCATGTGTATACCACGCATGAGCATGCCCTTTTTTCTGTTGACCATGCTAAGAATGAAGAATGAAACACAAGTCCTACACCACCAACTTCAAGCTAAAAGTCATCATGAGAGCGGAAGAAACAAGCAACAGAGTGGCAGCAAGAAAGTTTGAGGTTGGAGAGATGTCCATTCATGAATGGAGAAAGGAGAAAAAGGAGCTCAAGAAAATGATTCCTCGCAAACGCACACATCGTGGGCCCAAAGCAAAATGAGCTAAACTGGAGAATGAATTGAAAGATTGGGTTCTTTCTCGGAGGGAACAAAATCAAGCTCTCTCTATTGTCGCAAGTCAGATCAAAGTGAAGTTTCTGGCAAACGAGAGGAATAACTGATTTCAAAGTGAGTTTCACCTGGATTTCTAGATTTATGAAAAGAAATGAACTTTCAGTCAGAACCACTGTAGGCCAGCAGCTTCTGGATAACTGATAGCAAAAGTACGACTTCCGTGAATTCATCTCCAAAGGAATATCTGAAAATGGTATCTCTGCAATGGATGTTATAAGTATGGATGTAGTTCCAATGTCTTTTGACATCCCTGCCACCAGGACTATAGCTGCTTCAGGTAAGAAAACTGTAGCCATTACAACCATTAGACATGATATGGTCTGCTTCAATGTAGTCCTTGAATGCACTGCAAGTGGCGTGAAATTAAAGCCAATGGTAGTTTGCAAGAGTTACCATGCCCAACGAAAAACTGCCCACTGGTGTGGTTGTCCTTTGCAAAAGGAAGGGGCTGTTTGGACTGTGACCTTATGAAAGTTTGGATTGATAAATGTTATAGGACCAAGCAGGGGGGATTCTTCTCGAATAAGTCCTTACTAATTTTTGACGCCATGGTTTCACACAAAGAAAAAAACATTCAAAATTATATAAACTCCACTGTTGTCCAAATAGCTGTAATACCTGGCAGTTTTACTTGCAAGCTACAGCTGATAGATATAGGGTTAACCACCCATTCAAGACATTCGTGAGAAGAGAGTGAGACGAATGAATGCAGCCTGGGATTGCCGAATTCACACCATGAGGAAGACTCAAGCAGACACAGTGTTCGGAAGTATGCAAGTGGATGTCTTCTGCTTGGGGCAAATAATGCCACAAATCATCCACAATGGCTTCAGAAAGGCTGGGATTGTCTACCAGCAGAAAAAGACACATTTGGATACCGACAATGAAGATGAAGATGCCAATAGCAGTGACCATGACATCAGAAATCACAGAAGAGTGTCTGCAGTTGGCTCTTAGTTATTTCAACAATGACAGTGAGAAGAGAATGGACTTTGAAGGGTTTGAGGAGTCAGTTGATAATGATGATTGAACTGGAATTGGCCTAGTCTAATTTAGTCTCATTTAGTTTCATTTACTTGCATTTAGTCTCATTGAAATTCAGCATTTCAGAAATAAAGAAGTTATTAAAAAGTTAAAAATGACTTTGGATTTCTTTTTGTGTTAATAATTAAGGGAATAATTAGCTACAATTAAACACACCACCTCTAGGGTACAGATTTGAAAAATATCCACCACCTCTCCCTCAAATAGCCCAGGAACAAATGGATCACATTGGGCTCTGGTAGCTTGTGACCTGTAACATGGAGACACCCTCTCTATCAAGAAATATCCCTGCATAATGCCTTCTCTGCCCTGGAAAATGAGAGTGCCCAATTAGTGGAAACTGAAGTGCCCTTAAATGAGAAGGTTAATGCCCAATCTACTGATAATGCACCAAATATGAATTAAGAATCAGAAAACAGGAAATTACTGCTACTTGGAGATTCTATCATCAGAGGCACCAACTTGGGAACACAGCTCAAAAGAGAGAAGATGATCAAATGCCTTCCAGGCTCTTCAGCCAGCAGGGATATGAACCAAATTGTTGGCATAGTTAATGCAGAAAGTGAGCACTCCAAAATGTATGTTATCATCCACTTGGGTATAAATGACTTGGCTAGAAACAGTGTCTCTACAGTTCAAAGGGACTCCCAGATTCTGGTAGAGAAACTCAACACTATAGAATTCTCAGAAGTTCTATCTGTTCTTGGTAAGGGGGCAGAAAGGCTTCATCATTAGCTTTAATACATGGCTTCAAACCTGGTGCAAACAAGAAGGATTTAGATATATAGGCAACTGGGGAAATAGATGGAACAACAAGAGGCTATACTATGTTGATGGACTACATCTCTCTATCACAGGGAAAAGGATCCTAAGTTAAAAATTCAAGCAGTATACAGACAGGCGTTTAAACTAGGGAAAGGGGGTGACAGATGGAGACGAACAAGCTCAGAACGTCACTCCCAGTAAAAACATAATAACAATTGAAACAGCCACACTATTAAACCACACATCAATGGCAAGTGGGAAGAGGAGTGTAGAACAAAATCCATGCAAAATACAGGCAAGCCATTCACCAAATGTTGGAAAGCAGTGAGCACAAATGCTCAAAATCAAGCCAACAAAGTTCCTGACCTGGAAGCCCTAATGGTGGAAATGGACTTGGACATTGTGGCCATTACAGAAACATGATTTAATGGGATATAGCCAAAGCTGGCTATAATTTATTTAGGAGAGACAGAGAAGGCAGAAAAGGAGGAGGAGTAGCCCTATATGTCAAAAGTAATATTAAAGCTGCTGAAATGCAGGGGATGTGAGGAAAAGAAGAAGTGTTGTGGATTGTCTTGGAAAGAAGAGGTGAAAATATGGCATCTGAAAAGGAATGGAGAACAAAACTGAGAATATCATTATGTCTCTTTATAGATCCCTGGTGCAACTGTACCTTGAATATAGTCTGCAATTCTAGCTGCACTATCTCAAAAAGATAATAGCAGAACTAGATAAGATTCAGATAAGAATGACTAAAATGATAGAGGATAGAACACCCTCCTTAAGAAGAAATGTTAAGCAGGTTAGGGCTTTTCAACTTGGAGAAGAAACATCTGAGAGCAGGGCAGTGGAATATCTTTTTGGTTGGAGAGACCAAAAAAACCCAATCTCTAGCCCATGTCAAAATCTCTAGCTTTTGATGCTGTGAGAGACTGATGTTACTCTATCTCTAGCTTTTGATGCTGCTTATGACTGAGAGGAGATATGATAGAAGGTTATAAAATCATGAGTGAAACGGTTAAATAGGAAATAGCGGTATGCAATCCAACATGTGTCCATTTGTTTAGTTTCCTATGTCATTTATAGTATTTTTCATTCTGTTTGGGTTTATTTCATTTCAAGGGACAATGCTGTCAATAGTGTGCGTTTTGAGCATACAGCACATTATTGGGCAATAGTGCGCACTATTGACGACACTGGAATAAAATGAAATTGTGTGGTTTTTTTCCTGTCCTTTTGGAAATGGTTGTTTAACTACACAAAAAAACATAAAAACAAGATGCCACTACATATAAATTATGACTAGCAGATCAAAAGAAATTGTAGAATTTTTCTTCATTCAGTGCATAATCAAGCTGTGAAATCTGTTGCCAGAAGATGTCATCAAGGTGACAACCATAGCAGGGTTTAAAGGAGGTTTAGATAAGTCCATAAAAAATGATTAGCCAGATAAATAAGAGAGTTACTGTTGATCCCTGGAAATGAGCGGTGAGAATAGATTTACTTTTTGGGATTAGTTGGGTATTTGTGAACTAGACAGGTCCTTGTCTGAGACAGGATGCTGGGTTTGATGGACCGTGGTCTGATTCAACATGATTTTTCTTATGTTTTTATGTTGAAAGGTAGCACTGAAACATTTTATCTTGGAAAAGGGACCATTAAAGCCCTTTGCAGTGTGGAAATTTGGTTTATACAGTGCAGTGATCACGGGTGTCTGATTTTGCAGCAGATTAAAGGTGCTGGCTTTTTCTGAGGGGATACTCGGTGGTACTGAGTATCGGCATCTCTTTTATTGCCTGCTAAAATTGACCCATGCTCCTCATGTATTAATGAGAGTCCCGCACATGAATACCAGCACCTTTTTAGCTGGGAGATTTGGTTAAATTTGGAACCCAGCAGACAGCTTGTAGTTTAAATTTCATAATAAGTTAGAGCCTAGCAGCAGCAAAGAGCTATAATTTAAATCAAATCAGAATATAGCTTACCTCAGCAGCACAGGACAGAGTGTTGTTTCCCTCCCTCCCCCCCCAACACCCACCCACCCCTGGGATAATCGTAGCTTTATAGGTACTTACACATCTTAAAAGACAGGAGGTGCTCTCAGGTGAAGCTCGTTACCCAAATCAGTCATACACTAAGGACCTGAGATTAATTAAGCTTCAGGTGAACAAGGTATATTAAACGTATTAGGTACAGTTTTATTAGTATAAATATCCATAGCAACCCTTAGAAAGTAAAGAACTTAAAAATCTAAACACAAACTTACAACTAAGATGCAGACAGCAGTCCAGCAGTGAGATGGGGGCTTTCCAGTCTTTTGCATTGAGTATCACATGTATGATTTTCTCCCAGTTGGTGAGAGGTCTTACGTGTGCACTAGGTGCAAGGAGCACTTTGCTCTCAGGTAACAAGTACGTTCTCTAGACGCTAGAGTAGCAGACTTGGAAAACATAAGAAAGACAGAGAGGTACATAGACAAGACCTACAGGGATATAGTCCTGAAGTCCCACCTCCAGTCTAGCAGCATCCCTGTTGCCATGGAGGAGAGAGGTCACATGACAGGAGAGCATCACCTTGGTGTGGCAGGAAGTGATCCTGTAACTAGGACCTGTCTTCCAGGTGATGTAAAACCCTCTCGCACCGAGGAAGTTTCTCCAGGGCCATGTGTCCATGAGGGAAGGGTTAGGACAGCCGTTATAGATGGTGATTCGAACATTAGGCATGATAGATAGCTGGGTGGCTGGTGGATGTGAGGATCGCCTGGTAACTTGTCTGCCTGGTGCGAAGGTAGCGGACCTCACGTGTCACCTAGATAAGGTCTTAGATAGTGCTGGGGAGGAGTCTGCTGTCTTGGTACGTGTTGGTACCAATGACATAGGAAAATGTGGTAGAGAGGTTCTGGAGGCTAAATTTGGGCTTTAGGTAGGAAGTTGAAATCCAGAACTTCCAGGGTAGCATTCTCCGAAATGCTTCCCATTCCACGCACAGGACCCAAAAGGCAGGCAGAGCTCCGGAGTCTCAATGCGTGGATGAGACAATGGTGCAGAGATGAGGGTTTTGGATTTGTTAGGAACTGGGGAACATTCTGGGGAAAGGAGGGGCTCTTACGAAGGGATGGGCTTCACCTTAACTGGGATGGAACCAGGCTGCTGGCATTACCTTTTAAAAAGGAGATAGAGCAGCTTTTAAACTAGATAATAGGGGAAAGCCAACAGTCGCCCAAGAGCGGATGGTTCGGAAGAATGTATTGTGGCAAGGTCAGCCATCCAGAGCATGGGGGAGGTGAAAAGCATAAGGAATTCACCTTAATCAAGGGGCTTCTGTTAGGTGTGCAGGGTCAGAAGGCCAGAGCCACGTTTCAAAAGCATAAAACCCCCAGCTGGAATAGGTTTCAGGAAATGCTTGATAGAGTAAGAGGGGGAGATTGCAAGCACGAGGACCAAAGCCCTTACTCTAACAAGTGCACTGATTATTCTAAGTTCAGAAGATTACAAACACCTGGGAGAGAAAGAGGTGGGGTTGGGTCCCAGTGAGTATAAACCCTGGTTAGATTATGGAGAGAAGAGGAGCAGGGGAGGAAGCCAGAGGAGCAGCAGAGGAAGCAAGAGAAGCAGCAGATGCAGCAGATGGGGAGAGGAACAGAGCCCAGAGCAGCAAGGACAATGGAATGCTGGAGAAGCCAGAGCAGGTGCTAACTCCTGGAGAAGGGCTGAGCTACCCAGAGCTCAGAGAGCTGTTTTCCCTGAATCAGGTTGGCAACAGGGGTGGAAGCCAGGAATTGGAGAAGCTTTCAGACCACCAGAGAGATTGTCAGCTGAGCAGTCTGATCAAGTGAGTGAGTCAGAGCCCATGCAATTGGGAGAACCAGAGCCAGAGGTGGGGGAAAAAGATATGTGCATGGATTGTTCTTTATGTCAAGCTTTAGAATTGAAGTGTTGAAGAAAAGCCAGCCTTGAAAAAATTGTTCCTCTTGCAAAGGTAACCTTAAAGTGTAAGCAGTAAGGAGGTAAATTCCTGTGTGTTTTGGAAAGGGAATTTACTACCGCATAAGCTGGTAAAGGAAGCTGTGTTTCATGCCTGATTATCAGCTGTGTTAGAACTCTGCAACAGCAAGAAAGCTAATTGGCTGCTTTAAGAGTTTGTGCTTTGCTCCTGTTTTATATGAAAAGCCTGCTAAGAGTTTGAGGACATTTTGAATGCTTATTTCATATTCACTTGGAAGTGCAGCCCAGAGAATTGAGGCTGTTGCTCCTGTTTTATATGAAAAGCCTGCTAAGAGTTTTGAGGACATTTTGAATGCTTATTTCATATTCACCTGGAAGTGCAGCCCAGGGAATGGAGGCTGAGTGTAGATAAATTGCCGTAGGAGAATTAACCTTGTTTTCTTTGTGCTGTGATCAACAAAGGACTATAAGAAAAGTGGCACACTGTTCTTGTGAAAAGGCTAAGCTTCTACATTTAAGAGGACTTTGAAAAGCCATTGTTGAGTTCTGTTCGTTTTTTGCCACCAGTTTGCTGAACCTTAAGCAAAAGCCTATAATTTATCCTGTTAATGGAACCTTGAACCTGATCTGTTCTCTTGTGTTTAAAATAAACTTTTTCTGTCATAAGCCTTACCCTCGGTTTGCCTCAACTACAATCCTTTTACTTGAAGCATAAATATAGCTGATAGAGGAAGGATACATCAACCACCACGCCCTCAACAACTAGAGACTAGTGGTTTTGGCGTTGTGCTTGTGACAGTGGCGTAGTTGTTCGGATTTTGCCATTCAGGATTTACAAAAAAAAAAAAAGGTTTTGCAACAAGGTATACAGCACAGACAGCTGCTGGAAGCTGTACACAGCACAGATGGCTGCTGGAAGTGGTACACAGCACGGACGGCTGCTGGAAGTGGTACACAGCATGGACAGCTGTTGGAAACTTCACGTGGAGTTCACGAGTGGAGTCAGCCAGACGGCAGAGCAGTCCAGTTTGGATCTCCATAAAGACACCCTTTGGAAGCGGGAGTCAACACCTGAGTCAGGTAAAGCGTACCCAGGTGGAGGTTGGCTCTGATAAAAAGTAAAAGGGAAAAGTGAATGTTTTGGAGACGTAAGGGGACAAGGAGGCTGTTGAGTGGTGCCGCCCTTGGTGTCTTGTTTTTTCTTTTCAGGTATTCTCAAAGATGGAGTCCAAAGAGTTATTCCAATGGATGACAGCGCAGTTCCAGTGCCAGCAAGAATTGGCATAGCAAGCTCAGGAGAGTGCAGCTGCAGCTATCAAAGAGCAGCAGAAACCTGTCTTGGACTTAGTGGCTGTCCTGATTGCATCGCAGAAGCAAGAAAATGGAGGAGAGACGGTACCAGCAGGACCATCATCACTTCCAATGGACAGGCTGGTAGGCCCACTCTCAAGTGGGGCCTTTAATTTTGGCAAACATTCATCTGAGGACAATATAGATGACTTTCTAGAATCATTTGAAAGAGTAGCACAAGCTATGGGATGGCCAGCTAGCCAGTGGGCAGTGCGTTTAGCGACCTCTTTAACAGGGGAAGCACTGGCTGCGTATAGGGCTATTCCAGCTGCCCAAGCCCTGGATTATGATATTGTAAAAATGGCTATTAGAGACCATTTGGGGTTGACTAAAAGTGTATATCACCGGATGTTCCGAGCCACAGTCCTTAAGGCTGCAGAGACTCCAAAGGCATTAAGCCAAAGGATTTGGGGCCTGGCATTAAAGTGGCTTATCCCAGAGGAGAAGAATATGGAGGTGATTCTAGATATGATAATATTAGAACAATTTATGGCAGCAGTGCCAATGGAAATCCAATAATTTCTGATTCAACAAAACTGTCAAACCACAGAGGAGGCAACTTTGTTGACCGAGCGTTACAGGGAAGCTGAGTTAGCTCGTCAGCCAAGAGGGGGCGCTATAAAAGTGAAGGCTGAAGCCAGTTTTGGTATATCAGAAATGAGACAAGAAAATAAAACAGGCTTTCTGAAAACTGGTGTGTCTGCTCAGAAAGAAAAATGGGCTCAAAAGAAATGTTTTCGCTGTGGAGAGTTAGGACACTTACAGAGAGGATGTAAGGCTCGTACTGGGTTGATTGGTACAAGTGTGAAACCTCTGGGGGAGGGATTTCTCCTGAGTGTGCATATACAGGGAATCCCTACCAATGCTTTACTTGACTCTGGGGCTGACCAAAGTATGATATCTCAGAAGCTTTGGCAGGCCATTGAGGCTCAAGCAAAGAATGTCCAGAGGAGACCTGAAGGTCATGTCCAGATCCGTTGCATCCACAGGGCTGCTTCTTGTTATTCCGTGTATACACTGGAGGTAAAAGGATTAGGGGTACAGAAAAGCATTCCTGTGGCTGTGGTACCAAAGCTTCCCCACGACCTAGTACTAGGAAGGGATTGGCCCCAGTTTAAGGAAGGGTTAGGGAAAGGCCTTCGAGAGAAGGTTGTCTTTGTCTCTACCCGGTCCCAGACTTTAACCAATGACCAAAGGGACAGATCCCCAGGGGGTTCCTTAGAGGCCTTGCCCTCACATGATGACCTGGTGGCTTCCCCGTCCTCTAAGGTTAAGAAGGGGAAAGCTGAAAAACATCGCGAGAAGCGATGGCGAGCCCAGGGGAGGGCTGGGATACTAACAGGCCAAGGATTACCTTGGGTGGCTGCGGAGTTGGTTGAGAGGTTTCCAACCTTTCCAAAGGAAGAACGGGCAGACTCAGCACTCATACAGGCATTTGAATATGCAAAAGTGGTGCTGGATACCCTTCCGAGATTTCTGATAGACAGAGACATATTGTACAGAGAGAGTCACGATCCCCAGACAGGGACAGTCCGGAAACAGCTAGTGGTGCCTGCGGCTTTCAAGGGGTTAGTCTTAAGGCTCGCCCACGACCATCCGGTGGGTGGCCACAAAGGGGTACAAGGGACTCTGGATCAGATCCTTGCACGCTTCTACTGGCCAGGGATCTTTACAGCAACCGTGCGGTTTTGTGATGCTTGCCCCTCATGTCAGCGGGTCACAGCTGCCCGGCCAGCAATGGCACCCATGATCCCGGTCCCCACAATATCTGACCCCATTGGACGGATTGCCATGGATATAGTTGGGCCCTTGGTTAAAAAACCTAGGGGGTTTCAATATATTTTAGTCATGGTTGATCAGGCCACTAGATTCCCATGGGCAGTTCCTTTGCGCAATATCACTGCAAAAACAGTAGCCCTAGAAGTAGTGAAACTGTTTTGCGAGGTGGGTTTCCTAGGGAAGTATTAACAGATAGAGGGACTAACTTTATGTCTAAGTATTTGGCCCAGGTTTGGGACGCTTTTGGGATATAGCATGTGAAAACGGCTGCCTATCACCCCCAGTCTAATGGTCTAGTAGAGAGGTTTAATCAAACACTAAAACAGATGCTAAGGCGGGGATTAGATGGGAATGTAACAGATTGGGATGTATTGCTACCTTTTGTGCTGTACGCCTGTAGGGATCGGACACAAGCTTCTTTAGGTGTGTCTCCCTACGAATTAATGTATGGCCGAGCACCTCGGGGAATCCTTGACATATTAAGGGAGAAGTGGATAGAGCCAGAGAGGGAGGTTATGGGTGTCCCTCACTTTCTACGGGATTTAAGGGGGCGATTAAATAGGACTTCCTGGGCTGATCCCAAATTACCCATGTCTAACAATACCCAAATTAATATGAATAAAATACACTCTCTAAAATGCTTGTATGCAAATGCTAGAAGTCTAAAAAATAAGATGGGAGAGTTAGAATAGATAGCACTAAATGAGAGGTTAAATATGATTGGAATATCAGAGACATGGTGGAAGGAGGAGAACCAGTGGGACACTGTGATACCTGGGTACAAACTATATCATAACGATAGAGCTGATCAAATTGATGGAGAGGTTGCGCTCTATGTTAGAGAGGGCATTGAGTCAGAAAGGATTCAAGTTTTGCAGGAAACAAAATTTGCTGTAGAATCTCTATGGATTGAAATTCCATGTAAAAGGAGAAGGCGATGGCAGTGGGGGTGTACTATCGACTGCCTGGCCAGAATGAACAAATGGATGATGAAATGCTCAAAGAAATCAAGGAAGCTAACAAAAGTTACAGTGCAGTAATAATAATGGGTGATTTCAATTACCCCCGGTATCAACTGTGTCAGTGTCATGGCCGGACATTCTAGGGAGATAAAGTTCCTAGATGAAATAAATGATTGCTTCTTGGAGCAGCTGGTTCATGAACCGACCAGAGGGGAAGCTATATTAGACCTAATCCTAATCCTTAGTGGAATACCAGATCTAGTGGAGGAGGGATAGTAAGGAAATCCACAGTGCTACCTTTTAACTTTCAAAAGGGAGACTATGATAAAATGAGGAAAATAGTTAATAAAAAAACTAAAAGGAGCAGTTGCAAAGGTTAAAGACTTACATCAAGTTTGGGTGTTGTTGAAAAATACTATCTTGGAAGCCCAGACCAGCTGTATTCCACAATTTAAGAAAAGTGGAAGGAAGTCCAAAAAACTGCCAGCATGGTTTAAAGGTAAGGTCAGAGAGGCTGTTGTTGCCAAAAAAGCATCTTTCAGGAAATGGAACAAAGAGCCAAACGACGAACCTGGAAACAGCACAAGCACTGGCAAGTCAAATGCAAGGCATTGATAAGGCAGGCAAAGGGGGAATTTGAGAAGAAGCTTGCTGCGGAAGCAAAAACGTGAAATAAAGACTTTTTCAAGTACATTTGTAGCAAAAAACCTGTGAGAGAGACAGTTGGTCCATTAGATGATAGAGGGGGTTAAAGGGGCACTATGAGGTGACAAGGCGATAGCGGAGAGGCTGAATGAGTTCTTTGCTTCGGTCTTTACTGAGGAAGATGTAGGGTTTTTACCCATGACTGAAGTGGTATTTAAAGGTGCGGAAGAATTTAAGGAAATATCGATACATTGGGAAGATGTATTACAACTATTAGATAAACTGAAGAGTAGCAGATCACCTGGGCCAGATGGTATACATCCAAGGGTGTTGAAAGAACTGAAATATGAGATTGCAGACCTGCTATTAGTAATCTGTGAACTATCATTAAAATCATCTCTAATACCTGAAGATTGGAGGATCGCCAATGTAACACCAATTTTTTAAATGGGTTCCAGGGGTGATCCGAGAAGCTACAGACCGGTGAGCCTGACGTGAGTACCGGGAAAAATGGTAGAAACCATCATAAAGAATAAAATTACTCAGCATGTAGATAGTCATGGCCTAATGGGAGACAGCCAACATGGCTTTAGACAAGGAAGATCTTGTCTTACTAATCTGTTATGCTTTTTTAAAGGTGTGAATAAACAGGTGGACAAAGGTGAGTCGGTTGATATAGTGTATATGGACTTTCAAAAAACCTTTGACAAGGTCCCTTATGAGAGACTTTTGGCAAAACTAAAGAGTCATGGGATAGGAGGCAGTGTACTACTGTGGATCAGGAACTGGTTAAAAGATAGAAAGCAGAAGGTAGGGCTAAATGGCCAATTTTCGCAATGGAGAAAGGTGAATAGTGGTGTACCCCAGGGATCTGTGCTGGGTCCTCTGCTTTTTGACATATTCATAAATGACCTGGAAAGTTGAATAACGAGTGAGGTTATCAAATTTGCAGATGACACAAAACTATTTAAAGTTGTTAAAACCCAAGAGGATTGTGGAAAATTGCAAGAGGATCTTGATAAATTGGAAGACTGGGTATCAAAATGTCAGATGAAATTTAATGTGGACAAGTGCAAAGTTATGCACCTAGGGAAGAACAACCCAAACTATGGTTCCACGATGCAAGGTTCCACATTAGGAACCACCACCCAGGAAAAAGATTTAGGCGTCATTGTGGATAAAATGTTGAAACCCTCGGTCCAGTGTGCAGCGGCGGCCAAGAGAGCAAATAGAATGCTAGGTATCATAAGGAAAGGAATGGAAAATAAAACAAAAGATATTATAATGCCTCTATATCGTTCCATGGTGAGACCGCACCTTGAATATTGTGAGCAATTCTGGTCGCCGTATCTTATAAAGGATATAGCGTTATTAGAAAAGGTTCAGAGAAAAGCCACCAAAATGGCAAAGGGGATGGAAGGATACTCCTATGAAGAAAGCCTAAAAAGGTTAGGGCTCTTTAACCTGGCAAAGAGACGGCTGAGGGGAGATATGATAGAAGTCTATAAATTAATGAATGGAGTGGAACGGGTAAATGTAGATCGATTATTTACATTATCAGAATATAGAAAGACTAGGGGACATGCAGTGAAGCTACAGGGTAAACTATTTAAGACTAATAAAAGAAAATATTTTTTTTTCACTCAACATGTAATCAAACTCTAGAATTTGTTACCAGAGGATGTCGTAAAGGCTGTTAGTGTAGCTGGGTTTAAAAAAGGTTTGGACAAGTTCTTGGAGGAAAAGTCCATAAACCATTATTAAGAAGGGACCCAGGATAGAAACATAGAACCATGATGACAGAAAAAGACCACATGGCCTATCTAGTCTGTCCTTCCATAACAACAACTACAACAGTCCACTTTTTACCTTTAGAGATCCTCTGTGTTGGTCCCATGCTTTTTTGAATTCAGTTACTGTCCTCATCTCTACCACCTCCACTGGGAGACTATTCCATGGATCCACTACTCTTTCCGTAAAGAAATATTTCCGCATATCACTCCTGAATCTATCTCCCTTCACCCTCATCCCATGTCCCCTTGTAGCAGAACTTGCTTTCAATTGAAAGAGGCTCTCTCCCTGAACATTTATGCCACGGAGGTATTTAAACATCTCAATCATATCACCTCTATCCCGCCTTTCCTCTAAGGTGTACATATTAAGATCCTTAAGTCTGTCCTCGTATGCCAGTACAAGCATTGTGGAACCTGTGTCTTTTAGGGAAACTGCTAGGTACGTATGACCTAGATTGGCCACTGTTGGAAACAGGATACTGGGCTTGATGGACCTTGGTCTGACACAGTATGGCATATCTTATGTTCTTATGTTCTAAAATCACTGGTGCTGGCTGACCAAAACCCATTATTTGTTTATTTAACAGGTTTTTCATACCACTTTTTCCTTCAACCTAAATACCCAGTGCACTAAAACAAATGAGACAAAACTAAAAAGCAAGCCATCTCATTCTGATTGAAGAGAACCGCCCCCCCCCCATACGAATGCAACAAAATGAAAAATCCCTAGTCCATACCTACATTTTAATAAAGACCACAGGTTGCTTATCCTTGATTTTGCTATTGGAAAGGATGAAGAGTTTATTAATTTTCCTGAAGCTCACAGTGTAAGTGATATAGTAGGTACTGAAATTTTTTTAGACAGGCAGCCTTGTTAGTCTCGAGTAGCAAAAATGACAGAGACAGGTGGCATGTTACAGATTAACCAATTTATTCTGGCATGAGCTTTCAAGGGCAAGAGTCCACTTCATCAGATGCAACAGGCACCGAGTAACACTACTGTTGGGTGAGCTGATCAGAAGGAATGATAATTTTTCACCACTTGTACCTGAAATTGCAGGCATGTGAATAACTTCATGGTCAATTTTTTTTTTGCATCCTCTAATAATGTTCTGAAACACAGAAGAGCATGAAGTATATTTTTAATCTTAGGGGTATGTTTACTAAAGGGCAGTAAGGGAGCAAGTGTGCCTTTAACACGTTATCAGCACCCGTGAGTGGTTAATGCCACAGAAAGTGCTGATAACGCTGCATTCATGAGCGTTAGAGGGGCCTGCAGTGTTAAGGGAGAAGGAGGTGGAGAGTGGGCGTTAATGGGGCACCGAGTGGGCATTGATGGCGTGTGCTCCCATACCGCCAGGTTGCACAATCGCATATTAAGAGGTCCCAGCGCTAGGAACCCTAATGCCATCTGAAACCTTGCGGAAAGGGATAGTTTTGAAGGGAGAGAGCCTATTTTAATGTCTGCAATGTTCTCCACACACAGTGGATCCCAAGAAATGATAGTAGTGCTCCATTGGCAGCAACTGAATAATGCCCTATTATGAAAGGCCACTATGTTAATGGTGCAAATTTGGCAAGGAGGTATCAAGTGAGTGATGCTGTGGGGTTGGCAGGTCCATTAAGCTGGCAAGGTGGCTCCCTAGGGAGAACATTTTTGATGGCTTCTATGACTCTGCTGTAAAAGAGGCAGCATACATACATTCTGCCACAGTCAGAAGGGAGTTCTGCCATCCCCAATACCACCATGCTGTCATGTCAGCATTGTGTGAGGGTGGGGGTGTGGCACAGCAGCTGCAGCCTGCTGCTGGAGAAAAAAGTGTCCCAGCGCTGTGTGTCAGGTACAACGCTGCAGTTGCCGCTGACACACAGAAAGACGCCAAGCATGTCAGCAGCAGGTAAATTAGAGAACATCCTGCTCCCTCCCTCTCAAGGTCTAAGACACAGCACCTGTGCCTATATGCCTCGGTGGAGGGGGCAGGAGCGGCATGGTGTGACTATCTGCATGTGTGCTACCTCAATATGACCACCGGCAGCACTGAGATGGCATGTTACCTACCACCATCTGTGGACCTTGGGACATGGTAGTGTGCCTACTAGATGGGCTGGTCCTGGGATCAGGATGCCCCCCACTTATGCATATTGAGTGTATATATGCATGTGGTTCATAAAGATTCCACTGAGCCAGGAATACTATGCAATATGAGAACAGCCCATGTCAGAAGAAAAAATGAGCACCCTGCTCTCTCTCCTGTCAAATGATGACCAGAATTTGTGTGTGCTCTGGTGACCCCTCCCTAACTCTGTACTCAGTTGGTCACAACCGTCTGAGCCACATGTGAATCTAGATTACTTCTTGTAGTCTGCAACATATGAGAGTAGTTCATGAGTGGCCTACAAGCATACAACAGGCAAAGGATATGTTGGTCATTCTGGTAGGACACCCGTTAGCTAGAATGTGTGTGTGCATGTATTATGGCCTGCCCCTTTGACTGAACAGATCACACATGTACGGCATGCATATTGGTTACACCAGCAGCATAGCAAGGCAGTGCAACATACAGACCTCACAAAATGTCCCTCTTACATACCTGCCTAACAGACCCTGTTAGACAAGTATGGCAGAGACCCTGCAGACAGCTAAGCAGACACAGGCATACTCCAAGTCAAGACCATATGTACCCTGACAATGACCATCTATATACCCATAAATCCACTTGGCTGTTCTGTGGCTCCAAGTTCATGGCCAGTGTGTATATGAGCAAGGGATCATGGGTTTGAGGCCAGCCTGTGGATTAAGTGTTTTATGCTTCTGTTCTGGGAAGATATTATGAAGTTCATATGCAACTCCCCACATTTTGTACAGCATGAGTCCTCACACTCAGCTGTCACACTGATAAACTGCACAATGTAAGTCCGGATGGCAGAGCATGCTAACAGCACCAGCACACTGAGTGGGTATTGATAGCACCCGTACTTTGTAGAACATGTTAATAATGCCTGCACACTGAGCAGGCATTGACATGGGTGGAGCATTAAAGGAGGTCTAAGGGGTAGCTAACAATGACAATGTAAAACACTTTTGGACAGTGGGATCATGTATGTGTGTGTCCCCAGTGGATTGTGAGTTGCAGCAATGTGGTGTGCATGCATGTGATGCCCAGGCTTTATGTCTGTGCATACGACATGCTGCAGAACAGCTCTTCAGCAACTCTACATACAGTGTGGGACCACATCTACAAGCTGCCATGCTTCAATGCACTCTGGGAGGGGGGGGTGTACTCGCTGCATCTGCAGTGTGGGCGCGTGCATGAGCTGCACTGGCCAGTTCGGCAAGGTCCATGGCAAGGGACATAACATTATGTGGCTGTACAAGCATGGCACTATGTGCCATGCTCACTGCCACAAGCTGTGTAGGAGGACACAGTGTTTGGGGATGTGCTAAACGTAGACCACTGTGGCCCAACATGCATTCACAGCCTTCTGTAGCACAATTTCCAGTGCACCTTGCATTGTATTAGAGTTACACAAGTTCAAAGTCAAAGAGTACATAAATGAAGGGAAGAGGATACTGGGTATTGTCAGAAACACAGCCATTTGCAAGGGATGTGTATGAGTCAGGGGTTATGTAAGTGGCAGAGCCATCCTAAAGTGTCTGCAACAAGCATGGCCAGGGTGCACACATCAGTTCATGCTGAGAGACCGTTCTTACTCTGACTGGGCTGTGACCATGTCACGGCTATGTATCCACATTGTGCTATATTGTGTTATGCTGCAGTGAGGTGGTTGCTGTTCTTTTCTTGGCAGTCCAGTCAGTGGACAGGCTGCTGACTATCTATGCTATTTGTACTAAGCCAGGGTGTACATGGTTGCTCTGTGCACATTCAATGCATGGTGACTATCAGACTGGGAACAGTTGGGATGTGAATGGCTTACACAACCCTGTGGTGGCCAACACATGCAGACTGACTGTACTTGCTGTAGTAGATTGAAAGGCTAGCAGCTGTCTTGGACTGATTACTATGGTCATCGCAGGCCCATCAGTTTGGTGTCAGCAATCCCTTCCTGCCTAGACAAAAGTCACTGCATTCAGGTTCCTTAGAAACAGCTGCAACCTAGGGGGACTATTATGAGATATTATAGGAGAGTCCTTGGCCAAAAGGAGCAGGACACAAGGGCTGGATATAACAGGCCTCTCCAGAATGCTTTGATTGTGCAGGTCCAACAAAAAGCAAAATACCACATCAAAATGGGATAGACAGTCAGAGACCGTGGTACAAAAAAACAAGGACAAGGAATTCTACCCAAAAAAACCTTTTATTGTTAATGCCAACACATTGACATACCATGTTAGCATTATCAACAAAAGGTTTTTTTGGATAGAATTCCTTGTCCTTGGTTTTCTGTACCACATTCTCTGATTGCGCTTTGATTGTGCAGACATCCAAATGACTAGCCACCCACTAGCAGTGATATAAATCTACAGCAGGACCTAGACAGTCCAGCTATTGCAATGCAGGCTCTGGGGACCAGGTGATGCATACCCCCCATCACATTCAGGGTGACCCCTGAAAACGGTCAGTAGCATAGTTTGCAGCTGTTATGTGCTCAATGCACACACTGTCCCTGTGTAGTTCTGACCTGATGTTATGGATCACAGCATTTTCCTTTTGATGATCAGTTGCAGAAAGCTGTTCAGAATGTGCAATGCATCAAGGGTAATGGAGAAGCTATCCTATACTGGAACACAGAGCAGAAATTGCAGCCATAGTGGTGAATGTGTTCACTGGGGCATTGCCCAGTAACTGTTTGTCATCTATGATGGTGAGAGACATGTGCATGGTCAGGATTGTCTGAAATGGACCACATGGGTCAGTATTGTGATTTGCACTCGGTGTGTGTGCACGTGTACCTATCTCGGCATGTGTAGCGGATCACAGGGAACTGCATGCCTTGCACATGTCCTGCCTCTGGGGTAAGTGCTACACTGTGGCACAGTGGACCCATGGATGTGAGTTTTATTTGCCATTAGGGGAACAGTGGAAGCACAAGCATCTTGACCTCACATGTGCCTTAGCCTTTAAACAAAAGATGCATCCTGCAGCACTGTGTCTGTTGAGCAGCTACGGTACTGCGTTTTCTGTGCATTACATACTGTATGTGTGCCACTGTAGGCAGGCCCTAGGTGTGGTGTACCATGGTCTCATAATGCGCCAACCACATTGTCTCATGTCCTGGATTTCACCCGTTGCAGGCAGGGACCAGCAGTCTCTTTGATACAAGGCATTGCTACACAGGATGGTGCGGAGGTGTAGCCTAATGGTTAGGGCACTGGCTTAGTAAGCAATAGATAAGGGTTCAATTGCTACTTGTTGTCTTTGTGGCTGTGGGATACTCAGTTTATTTTGATGTCAGGAACAGTCCAGGGTCTGCTTTGATTGGCAGACACACATTCTTAAGCTTTTTTGTGTGTTGCGATAGCACATTGGGTCTGTACACATGCTATTTGCACTCATGCCCTTCTGAAAGCATGACTTTATTGGCTCTGCTGCAGGCCATTACAGAGGGTCAGACATGTTCACCCTGCAGATACATGGTAGCTGAGTGGAGGAGCAGCCTAATGGTTAAAGCACTGGCTTGGGAACCAAGCAACTAGGGTTTGATTCTTTCTAGCGTGACTGGTGGGAGCATTTTACAGAGGCTTTTTATGTAAAAAAAAAAATCCTTCATAGCATGCCCTCTACTCTCTGTGGCCTTGGGCAAGTCACTTAATCCTCCATTGCCTCAGAATAATCCAAGTTATCAATGCTCCCGTTTTTAATGTACATTACTAAGTTTAGGCTACAATATGTCTGAAATGATAAAGCGGTATAAAAAAACCCCAGTTATATATATTTATATAACTGGGGTTACACAGTAAACAGAATTAGGCTATTTCATCATCACTGTGACTGTACAGCTTTGGCAGCATCATATCTATGCATTACATGCAGCCACATCCTACCCCTGTGATGGCCACCTGCAGGAATCATCACACTTCCTTACCTGCTCCATATGACCAGTTTGAGCAACTCTTTCCAGTTGTTGTATGCACATTTGTATGGTGGTTGTGAGACTGGGACAGCTGTGAGACCCACATAGCTGGTATTGGGGCTTCTCCGTGGCACAGCCACACTTTTTTCCCCACACACTACAACTGCATTGGTGATGTCACATCAGTACATTGGTGCTGCAAGCCCATACCACACTGTCATCTGCTACCTTCCTTCCTTCAGCCCATCTATCAGCATCTGCTGGTTATGTGCAGTCATGTATTCTCCTGCCAGCTGCTACACCATGGTGCACACAGGAACTTTATTATCTTTTTGATGCATCATTCACAACTCTCCTGTGACTGATCTGCACTTCACCACTCCTGCTCCGTCATCCTTTTGATGCACACATCATGGCACTTCTGGTTCTGCAGGGGGACACACCTTTCCCATCCTATGCCACACACTGACTTTACAGCATTTTACGTGGGCACTGCTCATCCACTTACTTCCTGACATGTAGGATGCCCAAGGATCTTTCAGATCCATCAGTTCCCACCTGTCCTTCCATCCATCATCTTTACATTGACTTTCGCTGGGGCTCCCTTATCCTGTGTTAAGGTAACTGCTGTTTTTGGGCCTTAAGGTGCTTGCTTGGCACCTTAACACCCAGTGTCCTGTTAGTACACAATAAGCAGGTCCTTGCGCCCTTACCACCGGAATACCTATTACCTGCCCTAAGCCTTTATTGCACGAATATACCCTTAATGCTGCCATTATCACTCAATATCCCATGCTCCCTTAACGCCCTTTAGTAAACATATCCCTTAGCATCTTCTTTCATTCCAAAGTATTTGCAAAATGTGATGATGAACTTCTTTTTGAAATTCACTCTGTTTTTTTCTCAAAAGCTGAAATGGCAAGTAACTGTCTCCTAAGTATTTTATTCTTTTTAGATAGATAGTTAAGTTTATGTATGTTCCATTTTTGATGAATCTTATACTCAGATAAAACGGAAAGCTCATAGCTAAGTCTGGTTTCAATTAAATTGATTTAATTTATTCTGTATTAAGAATCCCCTAGTACCACTTCTCTGGAGTTTCCTTAGTGTTTTGTCAGTATTGGCCAGGGACTTTATTAATTAGATACGTAATTACTAGCATATACGTTTTTCTAAGACAACAAGAAAGGTTTCTTGCCAGATATACTGAAGCTTTGCTTAAAGCAGCAGTAGTAAGAACAAAAGTTTCGGAATTTAGATTCTGGCAATACTGCTGATTTAAAATTACTTTATTCTTTATACAGACTAGCTTTGAAAAAGAGACAAAAGGGTAAAATTCTGATGTGTCGATTTTGTGTCCTGAAACTCAGGGCTGCCTGAGTTTTATTTTTAGTCAAGTTTCAAGTCCCTGCTAGAATATTTATGCAAGGTTAGTTTGGCCATCCACACAGCCTGCCAGTTGCTAGGTGTCATGCTGCTTAATTTTATGAGCTTTTTAATTGCACTCACATTTGCCAGAGCAGTCTGTATGTACTACTACAATATTTCTTGACTGCTGCTGCAGTGATTTTTTTTTAAGGAAAATACAAATCTGCTTTACAGGGACCATAGCTTTCTTGTTCAGTTTGCGATTATGTACGTGCATAATTTTTTCAGATAATTAATGAGTGTGTGCATAATGTCATAATACTGCATGAAGCCAATGGGAGGTGGGGCTGGTGATTCAGAGGAAGCTGGTGCTGGTGGCCTTCCTGCATCGTGGAGCCTTTGCGGCATGCAATCAGCAAGGTGCCAGTCCTGTGCCCTTCTTGCAAGAGAGCACATCATTTTGATCAGCACCTGCATGATGTAGGAAGACCAGGGGCACCAACTGACTGAATTACTATCAAAGATGTCCCATGCAGCTGCTGCAGTGCCAGGAGGTAGACTGGAGATATAGTGGCCAGAGAGAGAAGGAAGGGAAGGGACCAGGGGCTTAGGGAATGTGGGGGAGGCTGCAGTGGATAATGCAAAGAAACCTGCATTTTGAGTTTATTTATTTACATTCTCTTATATACCACACTATTCTGCATCAGTGTGGTTTACATTGAACAAACTGAAATTACATTGAACAGGGCATTATAACTTGGAGATAACTATTTTACAGGGAACATGGGCTATGGAGGGTTAAGTGGTTTGCCCAAGACCACAAGGGGCACCTGTGGGACTAGAAACCCCAGTCCTTCCGGCCCAAGGTTGCTGTTCTCTAGTGGGATTTGAACCCCCCAACCTTCCAGCTGAAGTACCTTGCCCCAACCACTAGGCCACTCCACCACTCCTGTTCCCTGGCCAGTAGTTGTTGCTTGGTGAGCATTTGTTCTGTCTGCTTGCATTTCAGGCAGTCAATAGCAAATAGGGCATTCTTCAGGGTGACTCACTTTCACCTTTAGCATTTGTGAAATCAATGATTGTTCCAGTAATTTTAAAGAAAAGTGGCCAAGGTCACCAAGCTTTCAATCCGTCATAAAAACTGTCATGCTTTTTTATGTGGAAATTTTTAAATTGTATGGATAATCACAAGCTGAAATCAAATTAGCACTTGGCACAGTCTACAACTACTACTTATCATTCGTATAGCGCTACAAGGCATATGCAGCACTGTACAGACACATGTAAAAGATGGTCCCTGCTCATCAGAGCTTTCAGTCTAGTCAAGACGGACAACATAACAGCTGAGGACAAGGACAGATCTAGAGGAGTGGCAAGGAAACACATAGGAGACCAAGCAGATCAGGATCCAAAAACAAACTTAAGTTTTCAGCCTGGATTTGAAAGGACCAGAGATGAATCTCGCACAGACTCGGGTGGTTTGTTCCAGGTGTAAGGAGCAGCAAGGTGGAAGGATCGAAGTCTGGAGTTGTCAGTAGAAGAGAAGGGCACACATATAAGGGATCTGCCAGAAGAGCAGAGCTCCTGAGGAAGGGTGTAGGGAGAGATAAGAGAAGAAAAGTAGTGAGGAGCAGCAGAATAAGTGCACTTATAGGTCAGTAGGAGAAGTTTGAACTGGATATGGAAATGGATAGGGAGCCAGTGAAGTGACTTGAGAAGGGGGTTTATAGGAGCATATCGAGGATGGTAGAAGATTAGCCATGCAGGTGAGTTTTGAACAGATTAAAAGGAAGATAGATGATTCAGAGGGAGACCAGCAAGGAAGATGTTGCAATCCTCTAGCGGGAAGTGACTAAAGAGTAGATAAGTGTCTTAGTAGTGCACATAGAAAGGAAGGGCCAAATTTTGACAATGTTATAGAGAAAGAAGCGACAGGTTTTAGCTGCTGGATGTGTGCAGAGAAAGAGAGAGTAGAGTCAAAGAAGACCCCAAGTTTGTGAGCTGAGGAAAGAGGGAGGAGTGTAGTATTATCCACAGAAATAGAGAAGGGAGGAAGGGGGGAGGTGGGTTTAGGGGGAAAGATAAGGAGCTTAGTTTTGACCATGATATTGCTATGGAGTTTGGTCTGGACAAATGTGAAACCCTGGCAGTCAGTTGAAGGCAGTGAACTCAGAAGGAACAGAAACGCCCAATGGAAATAATATCAAGAGCATAGTTTGTAACTCATTGTAGGAGGATGTGATAAAAGCAGGAATTGCAGCTGGGTTTAAAAAAAGGTTTAGATAAATTCCTGGAGAAATAGTATATAAACCAATATTAAGGTGGTCCAAGAGAAAACCACTGTGTATTCCTGGGAATAAATGGCATCAAAATGACCACTTTTGGGATTATGTCAAATACTTGTAGATTGGCAACTGTTGGAAACAGGACACTGGACATGTTGGAACTTTGGTCTGAACCAGCATGGCAGTTTGTATGTTCTTATGTACTCAGAAGTCAGTTACAAGTATTTGGCTATTCTTCAAGCTGGCAAAAATAAGCAAGAAATACATCTGGAGAGTTAGAAAGATCCTTAAATCCAAATTCAATGGTAGAAGTAACATTAAAGTTATCTGTATCTGGGCTTTAGATGTTGTTTGTTACACTACAGGAATCATTGATTGGATATAAAAACTCAATTGAAAGACCTGGGAATTTTATGACCATCAGTCATCCACTGTACCCCCAAAGTGATGTTGGCAGGCTGTACCTTCAACGAAGCAATGGTGGACGAGGCATGATGCAGATACAACAAAGTCAAAGAAGAAAAAAGAAGCCCTGTTGAATACCTCATACAGTCAAGAAGATACAATGAGAGAAATGAGCGAAGATAGCATTTTGAAGACCAAGGAAGCCAAGTAAGGCATATAGAAATGATCCAATTGAGAACCAAAGTGGAAACAGGATAGGTGAACCGCTCTGTGGATAGTATTTCAATAACATTGAAGGAAATGCAGTTTAAAGAAAGAGAAAAATACACAATGATAGCCAGTGTCATTTGTTCAAAGAATCAAAAGAAACTGTTGAACATGGTCTATGACTGCAAAAGAACTCACAAAGAGATTACAGAACTTGCAAAGGCACAATAACTGGAGCCTATGTAAGAAATACAATTTACCAACTGGAAAATATTGGTATTGTAAGGCAGAGAAAGCAGTTAAGAATTAAGAAGCCAAACTATTGTGTGAGTGAGTGAGGACGTTCCTTACTTGCTCCGGGGATGCCTTGTGTATTATCCTGAATATTTATCACCCCAATATAGAGGAGTCCACATGATGTGTGAGTGAGTGAGGACGTTCCTTACTTGCTCCGGGGATGCCTCGTGTATTATCCTGACTATTTATCACCCCAATATACAAAAAGGTGTCTGAGAGAGAGGGGATCGGCGTAAAGAAGCTCCTACTACCTTGAGAGCGCTGGGAACGGCCGAGAATAATGCTGTTAGCCACAAAAAAGGAGCGGGAGAAATCCAGCAAAGCGGGGCCTGGGCCTTTGACAACATAACACCCGGTCTCCCCTGGGAGCGACAGTACAGACTCTGCTCCGGAGGAGCTAGCGAAAGAAGTCGCTAAACTGCTTGAACCTCAATTTGCTCTAATTATGCAAAAGTTGGAGGGAGTGAGTGAGGCGCTGACGGAATCCGGGAGACGAGTGGAGGAGCTGGAACAACGGGTGGCCTGCTTAGAGGATAGTGAGGGGCACCAGGAGCGAGCGCAGGTGGAGCACACCAAGCAGATCGCTGCTTTACAACTTAAACTAGACAATCTGGAAAACAGATTGTGAAGAAACAATCTGCGTATCGTGGGGATATCCGAAGCGACGCCAGAGCACAAGTTGCTTCCCCTGTTGGAAAAGTGGCTGCCGGAGGAGCATGGCCTCGAGGCGCTTGTGGGGAATTTAAAGATAGAACGTGCCCATCATATAGGGCCTCGGAGGGCAGAGCAGAGTCGGCTGCGAGTTGTGATCTTGCGGGTGCTGAACTTTCATCATAAACTGCAACTAATGCAAGCGTACAGGAAAAAAGGAGAGCTGCGCCTGGACAACCAGCGTCTGCTTATGTTCCAGGACTATTCAACGGCGGTAGCAGTGAAGCGCAGGGAGTTCTCGGCTGTCTGCTCGATTCTCTTCAAGAAACAGATGCATTTCACTTTGGCATACCCGGCCATATTGAGAGTTGTGAGCCAGGGGAAAACCTCCGTCTTTGAAACGGCGGTGGCGGCGAGGAGATTTGTGGAGCAAATGGAAGGGCTGCACGGTGCGGAGTCTGGCCTACAGTGAGCTTGATCGGGTGAGCAGAATGGCGTGGATCTGAGCAGCGGACGGGCTCACAGCTAGGCATAGGGATCGGGTCAGCGACGGATCGTGGGAGCGGTTAATGTCATCGGAGCCAAACTGGGACTTGCACATGGACAGTCGATATATATATTTTTTTAAATATTTGAGTTTAATGTGTTATGAGAGTTGAGAGTTATTGCGTGTTGATGGGGGGAGGGGTTGGGATATTTACCATTGGCGGGAATTATATTATGGGGGGGCGGGGGAGGCGATGTTTTCGGGGCATCCCTGCAGCATCAGCAGGGACTCTAACCCGGCGAGGTTGAGCCGGGGATAGGTGGCTTGAGTTTTTAAGGGGTTTGGGAAGATAGTGGAAGCAAAACTAGACGGGGAGAGGGGGGAGGGGGGCAGGGGGGAGGAGGGAGGGAGGAGGGGAGGGAGAGGGGGAGGGGGGAGGGGGAGGGGAGAGGGAGGGGGGAGGGGGAGGGAGGGAGGATGGGGGAGGCAGGGGGGGAGTTGGGGCCGAAGGAGGGAACTCATCATGTGCTAAGGGAAGAGGACTTGGTATCGCAGGGGGAACAGGAGCAGTGCTTGCTGAGGGTTGAGGCTGGGCAGCCCTTGGCAGGAGGGAGTAGGAGATGTATTGTGCAGAGGGAATTGGCCAATATAATGCTTCTGGATGGGACCTGACATGCGTATAGTGTCCTGGAATGTGGGAGGTATAAACACCCTGGTAAAAAGGACGCAGGTCCTCCAGGCTTTAAGGAAAGAAAAAACCCACGTGGCTTTGTTGCAGGAGACACATTTAAATGTGGTGGAGCATGCTAAGTTGAAGAAAGATTGGGTGGGACAGGTGTATGTGGCCTCAGGGGGCGGGAAAAAGAAAGGTGTAGCAGTTTTGATAAGGAAGGGGATACACGTGGAGGTAAGGGGGGAGGAGGTGGATCCGCAGGGGAGATATATCTTTCTGCATGTCCGGTTGGATGGTGAAGGGACAATTGGAATAAAAGGACTGTATGCTCAGGTCTGCTTAGACTTAGGTCTGTTTTATATGTCTGCTTTATATGACTGCACCCTTTCTAGAATCACACACAGGATATGGATGGCACAGAAGACAAGAAGACAATATATGTGGGCTATAGGAGAGTATATGCTCGCCATAAGAGAGTATATACGGCCTATTATAACAATCTGGGAAAAAACATATTTTGTACAGGAGTGTGCAAGGATTTGGGCCCAGCAATACAGGCCCAGCTAGGAATTCAAAGAATTCAAACTAATGAGCAAAAATACTCTTGCCCTGAAGGTTTCAATTAGTGCCAGGAGATGGAAAAATACAGGAAGGGGCAGAGGTCACAAGTCATGCATAGATAAGCAGATCTTGATAAGCAGATCCAGATGTATAAACATAAGAGGGTCCTGGGAAAGAGCTTTGCAGGAAGCCTGCAAACACCTAAGAATTTATGCTGAATTTGCTGAAACTCTTTAGAATATGAAGCAGAGAGGTATCAGAGAGGCATATATAAGCCAGCAATTTTAGAGGGTCTTGGGCAGTGTTTTTCTCCCCTTGCAGAGAACACGCTGCCCATCATCTCGGAGACAGAACATTTGCTATTCTGCATTTACAATTATTTTAGCTATGCTAAATAAAAGTCTTTGTAGCCAAGCAACTGTTGTTCATGCAATTCATTGGTAATTGATTTGAGGAACTCTTGTGGGAAACCAGGCCCACAATGGTAATGAGTTTTTCATAGGTAATATCTATGCCCCAAATGTCTATGAGTATGAGTTTTTTAGGCACATTTTACGGAAAATGGAGGCGGCCCCAAAGATCCCAATAATTATTGCGGGAGATTTTAACTGCCCTCATGACCCCAAGTTAGATCGGTCCAGCGCAAAGAGGGGGGGAGGTTGGGTTAGAAAAGGGGTTGGCTATCTTTGTCAGATGGGAGGTCTGTTGGATGTTTGGAGGGTGTTGCATGAGGGAGAGAGAGATTATACCCACCTGTCTCGGGCTCATGGGACATGGTCGCGAATTGATTATGTTTTAGTTTCGGAAAGGGATTTTAGGAGTGTGTTGCAGGCGGAGCTGCGGCCCATTGTGGTTTCAGATCATGCCATGGTGTGGATCGATTGGAAGGGGTCAGGCGCGGGGAGGTATAGGTGGTCCTTTCCTAGGCAGAAGGGGCAGGATAAAGAGTTTCAGGTATTTTTGCAGCAAAAGTGGCTTGAGTATCTTGAGTTCAATGAAGGCAGTAGCAGCTCACTGGCGATGTTATGGGAGGCTGGTAAAGTGGTAATGAGGGGTCATATCATAGCATACATGGCCAGGGAGAAAAGGAAGCTCAATGCTGACATCACGGGCTTAACCCATGAGCTGGAACAGCTGAAGAGGGAGGTGGTGGGAGCTTTGAGGAGGGAGCGGTTGCAGAAGTATTTGGAGGTTCAAAAGAAACTGAATAGTCTGCTCCAGGATAGGGCAGTATACTCAATGCAATATTATCGGCATCAGTTTTTCCGTTATGGGAATAGGTCAGGTAAGTTCTTGGCACGTTTAGTGAAGGCGGGTGGGGGCAGTCTAGAATTATAACGGTTATCTGTGACAAGGAAGGGTGAAAGCAGAGTGATTTGAAGAAAGTAGCTGAGGTGTTTCGGCAATTCTGAGGCCTTATACACCCCAGAGGTGGAGAATCGTAGCGCTTAGAGAGTGTTTCTGGATAAAGTCAGGTTGCCGCAAGTGGATCCGCAAGATCTCGTCGAATTAAATAAGCCCATCAGTGGGGGAGAGATTCAGAGAGCCATCAAGTTAGGGAAGCCTCATAAGACGCCGGGCCCCGATGGGTATGGCGCTGAATTCTATAAGGCAGTGGGGACTCAGGTAACTCCGGTCTTGGCGGCCCTGTACGCCGAGGCTTTGGAAGTGGGTAATTTCCCTAGAGATATGCGGACTGCCTCCATTTCGCTTATATACAAGGAGGGCAAAATCCCGACGGACCCAGTGGCTTATCGACCTATATCTCTGATTAATTATGATATGAAAATCTTGGCCTCAATTTTAGCAGAGAGGCTGCAAACGGTGCTGCCAAAATTAGTGGGCCGACATCAAGCGGGGTTCGTGCGTGGTAGGGATGCATCGAAGAGCATCAACAGTATCCTATTGGGAATTGAGCATTGTACGCGAGTGGGGAAGCTGCTGATTCTGGTCAGTCTAGACGCCGAGAAGGCTTTTGATAGGGTATCGTGGGACTATATGCTTGCAGCCTTGCGGAAATTTGGTCTTGGGGGGAGCTTTTCTCGGTTGGGTTCGGGCCATGTATGCAAATCCTTTAGCTTATATTACGGTAGGGGGGGACAGGTCGGAGTCTTTTGCACTGAAGAGGGGCACCCGACAGGGTCACCCTTCTCGCCATTTCTGTTCGTGTTGCAGCTTGAGCTGCTCCTGCTGGCATTGTTGCAATTGGAGGACCTACAGGGCATTCAGTGGAGGAATGGAGAGATACGGGTTAGTGCGTTTGCTGATGATATGCTGCTTTGTCTAACGGATCCCCAACGCTCACTTGAGGCTGCCCTGAAACAGACTGAGCTTTTTGGGGCCTTCTCGGGGTTGAAGATTAATACTACTAAGTCCTTGGCATTGGATATTGGGGGTAAGGTACGGAGTCAGTGGTCGGGAGATTTTCCTCTGGTTTGGGCAGTGGGCCAGTTTCGATACTTGGGGATTCAAATTCCTACTTCGGTGTCCCGATTGTATGAGGTCAATATCCGGCCTTTGATGGATAACTCCAAGGAAAGGCTTAAAAAATGTCGGGATTTGCCTCTCTCATTAAAGGGACGCATAGCGCTCTTCAATATGGTCGAGCTGCCCCGGTGGCTTTACATACTCCGACATGTACCTGTGTGGGTAGTGAGGAAGGACTTACTGGAATTACAGAGGCATCTAACTCAGTTTTTGTGGAGAGGGCGCAGACCCCGCATTGCCCTGGCCACATTGTTTCAAGGAGTGGACTCGGGAGGGGAGGGGTTAGCCTCTCTGTGAGCCTATAATTTGTTGTATCTAACGAGAATTTTGCGTGACTTGATAGAAGGGACGGGAGCAGGGCCGGATTTACCTTGAGTGAGGCCCTACGCCAACAAAAATTGTGGGCCCCCAGTAGGGGCGGCCCAAGAGGGGTGCGGGGCCTCATTTGCATAAGATGCCTCATTTGCATAAATATTTGCATAATGTTACCATATACTAACTTTTAGTAAACGTGCCTCTTAATGAGTGTATGGATAAAGAAAGACTAAAAGATTTCTACATTACTATAATCTAGTGCCAACTGCCAGACACATTAGGAACTACTACAAACACTGCCCATTTAGAACCCATAAACTCTAGAAATATTTGATTCCCCTATCTACCTACTAGAGAACTACACCCACACCCCAAAAGAAAAATATTTTTTTGTCGGATCGCTCACCATGACAAGAAACATTTCATGTCTCGAAGTGAGCCCTCCTTTTTAATCAATTTAAAAGACCGGAACCTCGGTCATGTTTAGACAGAACAACACCCGTTGCCATCAATTATTACTCCATTCGTAGCAACAGGAAAACAAATCCCTTGGCTGATTCAGTGTAGGCTAAAATCTGACGAAATACTCCACAATGTCATTGAATGCCCAACCTCAAACAGCAACAAGGAAACAAATCACTTAGCTGATTCTCCCCATAGAGCAACTTTTATTCACAGTCCATGCTTCAAGGGGCCAGCTCACAGAATACATCCCCGGCAGGATTCTCGCGACACTGACAGTGTTTCAAGCCGCTTCACAGCTCATACAGCTCTTCCTCCCCTTTGAGTAAAGTTTCAAGGAATCAAATCTGGTGCAGAATTAATTGCACCATGTCTTTCTGGGTGCCCACAGGCACCCAGCATGAGCTCCGCTCCTCGGTCACTTGGGTCTTCAAAAAGGGTTCCAAGCATATCATCTTTAAGCTCTCAGGGGCATATTTTGTATGTTCCTTTAGAGTACTGTACAGCATGTTTAACTCAAATTTTGACTTTAATGAGCAATGCTGCAAGATTAAGACTGATCCATTGAAATGTATTATAGCCTCCCGTATTCTCTAATATCATTATAGCTATTAGACTGCTATAGTGTTGGATTAAATATGTAGCTTTATGACAAGAAATAGATGAGTGTGAACTGACCTGGTGTATTCATGATATGGCCCAATTGGTAGGGTAAAGGAGGGCATCACTATGTCTAAGTAATACTACTAAAAATTACTTTGATAAAGCTGGCCAAAACTGTTCTCCAAAGTTACTTTAGAAAATTTAAAAAAGGCACCCCATTTAACAAATATAATTTTCCTTCATTTGATCCTGTGATGCTACTGAAATCTTTGTTGTGCTGCAAAAGTGAGTTTTATATAGGATTTTTTTAGTGCTTAGAATAACTGCTATCAGAGTCCATTTTCATATGTTTTTGATAGCATATTTAGGGGATCATTCATTGGCTCCCTTTCCGTTTTGGCATCCAATTCAAACTTCTCCTCCTGACCTATAAGGGCATTCACTCTGAAGCACCTCATTTACCTCATCTCTCTTCTCTCCCTACACCCCTCTACAGGAACTCTGCTCGTCACATTAAATTACTTCTGTATGTGCCCTTCTCTCCATTGCCAACTCCAGGCTCCATCTTGCTGCACCATATGCCTGGACTAGACTACCCGAGTCAGTATGCCAGACTCCATCCCTGGTCCTATTCAAATCCAGGCTAAATCCCCACCTCTTTGAGGCTGCTTTTGGGTTCTGACCCCCTTATTCTCCTGTTTACCACCCTTGTGTTTTACAACCATTTCCTCGTAGTTTAGCCTGGTCCCTTGTTTGTTGTGTGTGTCATGAGTAGGTTGTAAGCTCTATTAACTAGGACTTTCTCTTGTGTGTATATCTACAGCACCGTGTATGCCTTGTTGCACAACAGAAATGTCAAGTAGTAGGAGGATCACCAAGGGGAGAACATCCAGGCAGACAGCAGCGGCAGGACAGAGCCTTCTTCCTGGATAACAGAGCTCCAGGGAGGGGGAAGGGGAAGGAGTGCGCCGGGCAGGGAGAAAAGCCAAAGAGTCCCGGGAATTCCAGCACTGCTGCAGCCGCTGCTTTCCTCTGCCTGGGAGTAGGGTGAACAACTGTTTTTTTCAGATTAAATCTATGGCTTCTTCAATGCAAGGCTTAAGGGATGGAAGTGCCTTTCATGCCAAAAAAGACAGTTTAATGTTGTTATGAGGCGTTCTCTTTCTTCAAATGCTTTTAGTTATTTTTAAGATTAGGGTTTACATCTGTTGCATGAAATCAACTTAGGACAGATACCTAGATGGAGAGGGAGAGTGTTTACTGGGGACTGGATGGAGAGGGGAGAGTGTATTCTGAGAAATGGCTAGGGCGGTATAGGTTACTGTCCGAGGAGAAAGAGATTGTGATGGGGGACTGGATGGATAGGGAGAGAGTGTGCAGGGGATTATATGGGAGATAAGGAAAGACATGAGGTTACCTAAATGCAATTGTTGGAATATGTCAGATTTATAGTTAACATGTACTGCCTTTATATGCATCTCTTTCTATTTACCTGATGCTACACTGTATGCAGAGTCGGACTTCTTGGGGTTTCAGTTTAATTTTTGTCTAAATAGTGCTAGATTTGCTCTATAGGTCCTGTGGTTTTTATTTTTGTTTCTGTGTGGAGAGAACAACAGGGTGGTGGTGGTGGGAGATACTGGAATAGGGATTGCCTTTAAGATTTGCAGTATTTATGTTCTTGATGCTGCCAGTCTTAAATTTAAAATATTTTCTCAGATCATATTCAAAGAAATGTTCACTGTTGCTGATGTCTGGGCTTTTCCAGCTCTGGCACATACTATGTCCTGCACACCATGCTCTTGAATTCACAGCTAACAGAATTTTTTCTCATTTTATATCTTCTCTCCTCAGATTAGCCTGGCTATAGCAATGACTAAATATTTATGCAAATGAGGCCCCTCAGTGACTGCACATCACCTTTAGGCCACCCCTGGGAAGGGGGAGGAGCGGAAGGACTAATGCCTTCTGATGGCACTGGAAATTGCACGTTAAGGGACTGATTTATTAAAGGTTCTTTTCTCATAGAAAGTGGGAAAACAGTTTTAGTAAATCAGGCCCTAAAAGGAACTGCAATATACTTTCTTTGGGGGGGGGGGGGGAGGGGGCAAAGTAACCTAGGTCTTGGCAGCCGGCTTCTATATTTTTAGGCTGGCTCCTATATTCCAAGAAAATTTGTCAAGGCCTGCATTAGGCTTTAACAAAATTTCCAAATTTCCAGTCATTAGCTACCAAAAGCAACAATGTGGCAGAGCCCATATCCTATGACAATACCACTAGATGTCTTAGGCCCTTAGGGACAGTCCAGTTCCTAGAGATTCAAATCCATTTACTAACATCTGGTAGATTGTGTAGCATAATATAATAATGATAATAAACTCACTCCCTGTATATATGTTCAGGCCATTTTAATGGCAATTTTATAGAGCTTTGTCTAACTGGAGAGGGCAAGAAGCTGACTATTTGTAGCCTATTTAATAGAGACACATAGAGGGTCTTTTAGTAAAGTTCACTAGTTATCAGCATGGGTTTGATGTACGCTACAGGTGTACATTTGCCAAGATGGGACAATACCTCAAGATGGTGGGAAGTAAAAAAGCAATAGGCAAAACTGAAAGGGCATATTTTAAGGGCAACAAACGTTTTAGTTAGTAAAGTAAATAAATGGAAGGAAAAAGAGGCCATCATGGTTCTCAAAAGAAATAGCTGAAAAGGTGAAGAAAAAGAGGGTGGCCTTCATAAAATACAAGAGATTACAGAAAGAGGAAGACAAGCATCAATATTTGGAAAAACTTAGAGAAGCTAGGAAAGTAATCAGGAAAGCAAACATACAAACAGAAGAAAATATAGACAATGACATAAAATGGGGGGGGGACAAGACATTTTTCAGGTATGGTAGTGAGAGGACAAAGTAAAAAAGTGATAGTGTCAGACTCAAAGGTGAAGGGGAGGAATATGTAGAAGCAGATGAGGATAAAGCTGAATTGCTTAACAAATATTTTTGTTCTACAGTAGTTCATAGATGAAGGACCAGGAGCAGGACCTCAGAAAACATTCACAAATAGAGTGGAGGAGTAGGCTAACAGAGTACTGGTTTGGAACCAAAAGACCAGGGTTCGATTCCCAGTAGCATTCCTTGTGGCCTTGGGCAAGTCATTTAATCCTCCATTGCCTCAGAAAAATCCAAGTTATCAATGTCCCTGTTTAATGTACATTACCAAGTTTAAGTTCCAATGTAAACCACTTTCACTGAAATGATAAAGCGGAATAAAAAACATGTTAAATAGATAGGAACAATAGTGAAAGGGATCTTGAATGATTTTCAGAAGACTGTGTTCATGAGGAACTAGCTAAACTAAAAATAGATAAAGTGATGGGGCCAGATGAGCTACATCCCAGAATATTGAAGGAATAGCCAATGCAATAAAATGCAGAGATAAGACTTTTTCAGATATAGTGAGAGGAGGCAGGGCAAAAGTGATATTGTCAGACTCAAGGGTGTGGGGGAGGAATATGCAGAAACTGATGAGGATAAAGCAATTGCTTAACAAATATTTCTGTTCTGTGTTCACAGATGAAGGGCCTGGAGCAGGACCTCAGAAAATACCCATAAATAGCAATCGAAGCAATGGGAATCTCAAACGATTTTTAGAAGACTGTGTTTGAGAAGAACGAGTTAAACTAAAAGTAGACAAAGCCATGGGTCCAGATGGGATACATCCAGATGGGATACTGAGGGAACTTGGGAGACGTTCTAGTGGCTCCACTGTCTGACCTTTTCAATGCCTCTTTGGAGTCAGAAGTGGTAGCAGAAGACTGGAGAGAGGCACATGTGGTCCCTTTACACAAAAGCAGAAGTAAGGATGTAGTTGAAAATTACAGACTGGTTAGTTTAACCTCGATGGTGAATAAATTATTGGAAGCGCTGCTGAAAGAGAAAATAATGAGGTTTCTGAGTCCAATGGATTACTGGATCAAATGCAGCATGGATTCACCAGAGCCAGGTCTTCTCAAACAAATCTGATTGATTTGTTTGACTGGGTGACCAGAGAGTTGGACCAAGGGAGAAACCTAGATATGGTGTATTTAAATTTCAGTAAGCCTTTGACACCGTTCCACACAGGTGACTTATAAACAAACTGAGCACCCTAGGGATGGACTCTAAAGTTACTGATTGGGTTAGAAAATGGTTGAGTGGAAGGTGCCAAAGGGTACAGATAAATGGAGCTCACTCTGAGGAGAAGGAGGTTACTAGTGGTGGTCTGATTCTCTTTAACATCTTTGTTAGTGATATTGCAGAAGAGCTGTCTGATAAGGTTTGCGTGTTTGCAGACAATACCAAAATCTGCAATAGAGTAGACACACAGGAAAAGGTTGACAACATGAAGAGGGATCTAGCTAAACTTGAAGAATGGTCTAGAATATGGTAGCTGAAATTTAATGCTAAAAATGCAGGGTCATGCATTTAGGCTGCAAAAATCAAAGGAGCTGTGCAGTGTAGGGGGCGAGATACTTCTGTCCACAAAAGAAGAGTGTTACCTGGGTGTAATTGTCTGACAATCTCAATATTGATTCCTGTTTACACAATCCCTTTGTTATATACTGTTATTTATTCTTTCACTATATTAAGTTCTCTGTTTAGCTACGTGTTTAATTTGTTCAGCGTAAACTGTTCCTTAAGTTCCATGTAAACCATTTTGACTGGTAGAAAAACGGTATATTAAATCCAGTTAAATAAATAAATAAAGTGCTAAACATATAGAATAGGCAACTACGAAAGCCAGAAGGATACTTGGGTGTATAGAGAGAGGAATGGCCAGCAGAAAAAAGGAAGTGATAATGCCTCTGTATAAGTCTCTGGTGCAACCTCATTTGGAATATCATATGCAATTCTGCAGACTGCACCTTCAGAAGGATATAGGCAGGTTGGAGTCAATGCAGAAGGTGGCTACTAAATTGGTTAGTGGTCTTCGTTATGAATCATGTGAGGACAGACTTAAAGATCTTAATATGTATACTTTAGAGGAAAGGCGGGATAGGGGCGATATGACAGAGACTTTTAAATACCTCCATGGTATAAATGCATAGGATGGTCTCTTTCAATTGAAGGCAAGCTCTTGTACAAGGGGAAATAGGATGAGAGTGAAAGGGGGTAGACTCAGGAGTAATATTTGGAAATATTTTCTTACGGAAAGAGTAGTAGATGCACAGAATAGACTCCCAGTGGAGGTGGTGGACATGAGAACAGTATCTGAATTTAAAAAAGCATGAGACAAACAGAGAGGATCTCTAAAGGTAAAAAGGGGACGACTGTAGTTCATATAGAAGGGCAGACTAGATAGGCCATGTGGTCTTTTTCTGCCGGCATGTTTCTATGGTTCTAACTTGGGGAGGTTCTAGTGACTCCACTGTCTGACCTTTTCAATGCTTCTTTAGAGTTGGGAGTGGTCCCAGAGGACTGGAGAAAGGCACATGTGGTCCCTTTACACAAAAGCAGAAGTAAGGATGAGGTTGAGAACTACAGGCCAGTTAGACTGACCTGTGTGGTGAGTAAATTAATAGAAGTGCTGCTAAAACAGAGGATAGTGAGGTTTCTGGAGTCCAATGGATTGCATGATCTGAGGCAGCATGGTTTTACTAGGGGCAGGTCTTGTCAGAAAAATCTAATTAATTTATTTGACTGGATGACTGGAGAGTTTTATTTATTTATTTATTTATTTATTTAACAGCTCTTATATACCGCGCTATTTGACATCAGTGCGGTTTACATTAAACAAAATACACTCAGATTTAGAGAACTTGTCCAAGTTACAGGTAACAGGGGAATAAAACAAGGATTAACTGGGGAATAGCATATAAATAATTAAATAAAAGCAATTACATAAGACTAGAGATCTTGAGTGGGTATAGAGACATGTCATAAATAACATTTAACAGAGCAGGTATATACAGTGAAATATCATAAGGTGGAAGAGCCCTAGATGCAATGTACTTAGATTTCAGTAATGCCTTTGACACTGTTCCGCACAGAAGACTTATAAATAAATTGAGCATCCTAGGAAAAGATCCTAAAGTGACTGACTGAGTCAGAAATTGGTTGAGTGGGAGGCAACAAAGGATACAGGTAAATGGAACTTACTCTGAGAAGAAGGATGTAACCAGTGGTATGCCCCATATCCCCACTGCCCTACCCATGGATGGCCTGCTGGGGCCTGGATTGGGCTGTGAGGAACCCCCCTGCACAAGGCCCCAGCCTCGGGGGGGATCCCCAGGCCTGATTACCGGGTTTGTGCTGCTTATTCCACCTTCGAGGTTAAATAAGCAGCATGTCCCCTTTGACCTGGCAGGACATACAGAGCTGTGACCTGAATAGGTCTTGTATGTCCTGCCGGGCCTGCCTGCCCCTGCTCTGCCCAGATACTGTCCCCTCCTGCCCCCGCAGGTCGACATACAGAGAGAGCTGGAGGGGGAATCCGGCCCGGACAATTCTGGTCACTGTATCTTAAAGGATATAACAGAAATAGAAAAGGTACAGAGAAGAGCCACCAAAATGGTAAAGGAGATGGAAAGATTTCCCTATGAGGAAAGGCTTAAAAGGTTATGGCTCCTCAACTTAGAAAAGAGAAGGCTGAAGGGAGATATGATAGAAGTCTATAAATTAATGAATGGAGTGGAACGGGTAAACATAGATCGGTTGTTTATGCCATCAAAAAGTATAAAGACTAGAGGACATGCAATGAAGCTACAATGTAATCCATTTAAGACTAATAAGAGAAAATGTTTTTTTCACTTAGCATGTAATCAAACTCTGGAATTCGTTACCGGAGGATGTAGTAAAAGCTGTTAGTGTAGCTAGGTTTAAAAAGGTTTGGACAAGTTCCCCAGGAAAGGTCCATAAACTGTTATTAAAGAGGACCCAAGAAATCCACTGCTTGCCCCGGGACAAGCATTGTGGAATCTGACTGCCTGTTTGGGAATCTGCCAAGTACCTGTGACCTAGATTGGCCATTGCTGGAAATAGGATACTGGGCTTGAAGGACCTTGATCTGACCCAGTATGGTTAATCTTATGTTCTTATGACACAATAGTCTTGTTTTGTGAGTGCAATGACTGACTGGAAAGAGGCAAGCATGAATATGAAATGTAGAAAGTCCACAAAGGTGCAGAATTTGAGCCAAATGAGCTCAGCTGTGTGGGCATAGGAACATAGCAGGTAGTTGAAGTCAGCCAGGGCTGAGGTACAGTACACCTCACAGGATGTGGCATGGGCAAAGAAAAAACATCCAAAGCAGAGAAGAGTGCAGTGATATAGGAAGCTACTGCCTCATCAACAGACTGATGACATAGCGGAGGAAAGAGGTGATGAGACATTAGTAGAAAGAGCTGATGAGTCAATAGCATGAAGATTTCTAAAGAAGTTGGGAGACTGGGCAAGAATGAGGCAGGGGGTAATAAAGAGTGAAGCTAAGCAGGTGATGGTCAGATAAGGGAAAAACTGAGGTACAGAAATTTGAGGGTAAGCAATTAGAGAAGAGGACAAGGTTGAGAAAGTGGTCATGCTGATGAGTGGGGGCAGTAGAGCAGAACTGGAGGTTGAATGAGGAGGTAAGGGAAAGGAGCTTTAAAACATAAGGGTACAAGGGGTTATAGTTATGAATGTTAAAATCCCTGAGAATAAGGGAGGGGGATAGTGAATCCAGAAAGAAAGAGAGCTATGAGTCAAATTCAGTGAGAAAGGTAGAGGGGGACTTGTCAGGGGGTCGATAAATAACAGCTATCTAGAGAGGTAGTGCAGTATAAAAGTGGATTGAGTGGACTTCAAAGGAGGGAAAGGAGTGAGACTGAGGAAGAAGGAGGGATAGCATTCCAGGGTAGCATTCTCCAAAATGCTTCCTGTTCCATGTACAGGACCCAAAAGGCAGGAAGAGCTCCGGAGTCTCAATTTGTGGATGAGACAATGGTGCAAGGATGAGGGTTTTGGATTTGTTAGGAACTGGGGAGCTTTCTGGGGAAAGGAGAGAGCAATTTTTAAACTAAATAATAGGGGAAAGCCGACAGTCACCCAAGAGCACATGGTTCGGAACAATGTATCCTTGAAGGATACTAACAAAAGAATGAAGTTAGGGTATAGCAGTAGAGAGGTTCCAATAAAGACAAAAGTAGCCCTAATGCCCTTGAGTACAGAGCAGACAGAGATTAAAGATTCCAAATTACCCCTGCCCACCGATAGCCAGATTAATATGAATATAATACAGCCTCTAAAATACTTGTATGCAAATGCTAGAAGTCTAAAAAATAAGATGGGAGAATTAGAATATATAGCACTAAATGAGAGGTTAGATATGATTGGTATCTCAGAGACATGGTGGAAGGAGGACAACCATTGGGACACACTGATACCTGGGTACAAACTATGAGAGATAGAGCAGATCAAATTGGTGGAGGGATTGCGCTCCATGTTAGAGAGGGCATTGAGTCACAAAGGATTAAAGTTTTGCAGGAAACAAAATTCACTGTAAAAAGGGAAGGGGAAGGGGAAGGCGATGGCAGGAGGGGGGGGGGGGGTGTTCTTTCGACCAGCTTGCCAGAATGAACAAATGGATGATGAAATGCTCAAAGAAATCAGGGAAGCTAACAAAAGTTACAGCACATTATTAATAATGGGTGTTTTCAATTACTCCGGTATCGACTGTGTCAGTTTCACAGCAGGACATGCTAGGGAGAGAGTCAGTTGGATCATTAGATGACAGAGGGGTAAAAGGGCCACTAGGAGGAGACAAGGCCATAGTGGAGAGACTGAATGAATTCTTTACTTTGGACTTTACTGAGGAAGATGTAGGAATGTTACCCATGATTGAAATGGTATTTAAAGGAGATGCTGCGGAAGAATTGAAAGAAATATTGATATACCGGGAAGATGTATTACAACTATTTGATAAACCGAAGAATAGCAAATCACCTGGACCGGATGTTATACATCCAAGAGTGTTGAAAGAACTTAAATATGAGATTGCAGACCTAGTAATCTGTGAACTATCATTAAAATGATCTGTAATACCAGAAGATTGGAGGATGGCCAATGTAACGCCAGTTTTTAAAAAGGGTTCCAGGGGTGATCTGGGAAACTACAGACTTGTGAGCCTGAAGTCATTTCCGGGGAAAATGGTGGAAACCATCATAAAGAACAAAATTACTAAACATGTATATAGTCATGGCTTAATGGGAGACAGCCAACATGGCTTTAGCCAAGGAAGGTCTTGTCTTACTAATGTTTTTTTGAAGGTGTGAACTAACAGGTAGACAAGGCGAGTCAGTTGATATAGTGTATCTGGACTTTCAGAAAGTCTTTGACAAGGTCTCTCATGAGAGACATTTATTTATTTATTTATTTATTTAACAGTATTTCTAAACCGCCTTATCTTAATAATCAAGGTGGTATCACGGCAAACAATCAGGTCAGGTGAGTGTGTTATACATGCAGTGGGGGGAATTTGAGTGTGTGTCGTGTTGTGTGTTAGATTGGTATGAGCTATTTACAGAGTGGGCTATATACAGTGGTGCAAAAACAAATTCCATGCATACATTGGTTAGGCGGGATCTTGCGCTGTTGTTCATTCTCTGAAGTTATGTGATGTGTCCATAGTGTTCTATGAACAGTATGTTTTTTAGCTGTTTTCTGAAGTCTTTTAGGTCTGTAGCGGCCCTCAAATCGTCCGGGAGTTTGTTCCATATTGTTGGAGCGGCCATTGAGAGTGCTCTGTCTGTTGTGTCCTTGCGTGTGTGTTTGTATTCACTGGGGGTGCTGACTCTGTTGTGGGTTTGTTTTCTTCTGGGACGCGTACTGGTGTCTGATTGTATGAGTGTGTGTAGGCTGTTGGCTGATGTGTGGTGTTTGATCTTGAATATGTTTATGATAGTTTTGTATTTGATGCGTGCACCGATTGGAAGTCAGTGTAAGTCCTTTAAGGTGGGTGTGATGTGCTCCTGTCTTGCCGTTCCTGTTATGATTCATGCAGCAGTGTTTTGTGCTAGTTGTAGAGGTTTGAGGGCTTGTTTCGGTAGGCCGAGGTATATCGGATTGCAGAAGTCCAGTAGTGGGGTTATCAGTGCTTGACAGACGGTACGGAAGTGTTCCGGGGCAAGGAGCGGCTTTAGTCTCCTGATGATTCGCATCTTGTAGTAGGCTTTTTGGGTTGTTTTGTCTATGTGTGGTTTGAGATTGAGTTTATTGTCCAGAGTAACTCCGAGGTATCTCACTTCTGATCTTATTGGTATAGTGGTGCTTTGTATCTTTAAATTTGGTGGGTGTTTGAAGCCTTGGTTCCGGGTGATGATTAGGGCTTCGGTCTTGTTGTAGTTTATTGCTAGGTTGTTGTTTTGACACCAACTCTCCATTTGGGTGAGGCAGTCTGTTATCTTAGAGAAGTCCGGGTTGTTGATTGATATCGGGGTGTAAATCATTATGTCGTCTGCATATATTGTGTATTGAATGTTGTTCTTTTTCATGATATTGCAAATTGGTTGTATGTAGATGTTAAATAGGAGAGCTGAGAGTGCGGATCCTTGAGGTACTCCTTGTTGGACGTTTATGGGTCGGGAGGTGTTGTGTCCTGACTTGACCTGTAGCTGTCTTTCGGTTAGGTACGAGTGGAACCACTTCAATGTGATACCGTGTATACCACTGTTCTTTAGTCTTTCTAGGAGGGTGTTGTGTCGAAGGCTGAGGAGATGTCGATGAAGATCATTATGATTCCATTCATGGTGTTGTCGATTATTCTTAGGATGTTGTCGAAGAGGTAGATCAGTAGCGTTTCGACTCCATGGTTGGGACGAAATCCGTGTTGGTTGTCATCGAGTGTTTCCTGTTTGTCGATGTGTTCCTGAAGTTGTAGTTGGACCGTTTTTTCGATGATTTTTGCAAGGAAGGGTATGCTGGAGATTGTTCGAATTTGGCAAATTAAAGTCATGGGATAGGAGGCAGTGTACTATTGTGGGTCAGGAACTGGTTAAAAGATAGAAAGCAGAGGGTAGGGCTAAATGGCCAATTTTCCCAATGGAGAAAGGTGAATAGTGGAGTACCCCAAGGATCTGTGCTGGGTCCACTGCTTTTTAACATATTCATAAATGACCTGGAAATGGGAATAACGAGTGAGGTTATCAAATTTTCAGATGACTCAAAACTATTCAAAGTTGATAAAACCTATGAGGATTGTGGCAAATTGCAAGAGGATCTTGATAAATTGGAAGACTGGGCATCAAAATGGCTGATGAAATTTAATGTGGACAAGTGCAAATTTATGCACCTAGGAAAGAACAACCCAAACTATGGTTATACGATGCAAGGTTCCATGTTATGTACCACCATCCAGGAAAAAGATTTAAGCATCATTGTGGCAGTGTGCAGCGGCAGCCAGGAGAGCAAATAGAATGTTAGGTATCATAAGGAAAGGAATGGAGAATAAAACAAATGATATTATAATGCCTCTATATCGTTCCATGGTGCGACCAGATCTTGAATATTGTGTGCAATTCTGGTCGCCGTATCTTAAAAAGGATATAGCATTATTAGAAAAGGTACAGAGAAGAGTCACCAAAATGGTAAAGAGGATGGAAGGATACCCCTATGAAGAGAGGCTAAAAAGGTTAGGTCTCTTCATCCTGGAAAAGAGATGGCTGACATTAATATCAAGAAAACTGAGGCAATCATCATTACAAGGAATACCTATTTCATCCCTCCTGCCTCAATCAAAATTGCCAATACCCAAATTACAATAAAAGATGAAGTCCGCTACCTCAGGATCACCCTTGACAAGCATGTCAACCTACAAGCTCACATCAATACGACCTCCAAGTCTGCCTTCTACAAACTTGCAACGATAAGAAGATTAAAGCTTTTCCATAGTCAAGAACACTTCCGCACTGTATGTTATTCCATTATAACACCAACACTGGACTACCGCAATGCCCTCTTTCAAGGTCTGCCCAAGCAAACTATACCCAACCTGTTCACAAAGGCCAAAACTTCCACTGCAGAGTGGGCCCTTTCACTTTCCACCCCCATCTATTTGGAGCTCTCTCCCAGACAAACTAAGAACAACCACAGACTTAAAGTATTTTCGTAAACAGCTCAAGACCCTCCTCTTCATCGAGCACTTCAATGAACTCACCTAACCCTATAGCATTACTCGGAGTACTAAAACATGAATTATGTAAAAGGTAATGTATAGGCAACTGATCAAATGGAGTGGGCACAAGATCCAAGTTCCCCCCTCCCTTTGCATGCCATACGTTGTCAAGTTATGTTTAGAAACATAGAAACATAGAAAAATGATGACAGAAAAAGATCACATGGCCTATCTATTCTGTCCTTCCATATCAGCAACTACAACAGCCCCCTTTTTTCCTTTAGAGATCCTCTGTGTTTGTTCCATGCTTTTTTGAATTCAGATACTGTCTTTAACTCTACCACCTCCACTGGGAGACTATTCCACAGATCCACCACTCTTTCCGTAAACAAATATCCCTGCATATCACTCCTGAATCTATCCCCTATCACCCTCACCCCATGTCCCCTCATAGCAGAACTTGCTTTCAATCGAAAGAGGCTCTCTCCCTGTGCATTTATGCCATGGAGGTATTTAAACGTCTCAATCATATCACCTCTATCCCGCCTTTCCTCTAATGTGTACATATTAAGATCCTTAAGCCTGTCTCATATGCTTTATAATGAAAACCACTAACCATTTTAGTAGCCGCCCTCTGTACTGACTCCATCCTGTTTATATTCTTTTGAAGGTGCGGTCTCCTGAACTGCACACTATACTCCAAATAAGGTGGCAACCAGGACTTATAGAGAGGCACTATCACCTCCTTTTTTCTGCTAGCCATTCCTCTCCGTATGCACCCAAGCATCCTTCTAGATTTTGCCGTCGCCTTTTCTACCTGTTTAACCACTTTAAGATCATCAGACACAACCACACCTAAGTCCCGCTTTTCTTTAGTGGATAAAAGTACTTCACCCCCTAAACTATATTGCTCCCTTGGATTGCTGCAGTCCAAATGCATGACCTTACATTTTTTAACATTAAATCCCAGCTGCCAAATTCTAGACCATTCTTCAAGCTTAGCTAGATCCCTCCTCATGTTATCTACACCTTCCTGGGTGTCTACTCTTTTGCAGATTTTGGTATCATCCGCAAAGAGACAAATCTTACCCAACAGCCCTTCTGCTATATCACTAACAAAGATGTTAAAAAGAATCAGACCAAGGACAGATTCTTGGGGCACACCACTGGTAACTTCCTTCTTCTCAGAGTGAGCTCCATTTACCTGTACTCTTTGTCGCCTCCCACTCAACCAATTTCTAAACCAAGCAGTAAATTTAGGGTCCATCCCTAGGGTGCTCAGTTTATTTATAAGTCGCCTGTGAGGAACGGTGTCAAAGGCTTTACTGAAATCTAAATACACAACATCTAGGGCTCTCCCTCGGTCCAACTCCCTGGTCACCCAGTCAAAGGAATCAATCAGATTTGTCTGACAAGACCTGCCTCTGGTGAATCTATGCCGCCTCGGATCCTGTAATCCGCTGGACTCCAGAAACCTCACTATTTTCTCTTTCAGCAACGTTTCCAATAATTTACTCACCACCGAAGTTAAACTAATCGGCCTGTAGTTTTCAACCACATCCTTACTTCCGCTTTTGTGTAAAGGCACCATGTGAGCCTCTCTCCAGTCCTTTGGCATCACTCCTGACTCCAACGAGGCATTGAAAAGATCAGTCCGTGTAGCTGCTAGAACGTTCTCAAGTTCCCTCAGTATTCTAGGGTGTATCCCATCCGGTCCCATCTCTTTGTCTACTTCAAGTTGAGCTAGTTTCTCACTAACACAGTCTTCTGAAAATTGTTCAAGATGCCCCTCTCTTTTGTTCCTGTTTGTGGGTGTTTTCTGAGGTCCTATTCCTGGTTCTTCATCTGTGAACACAGAACAGAAATATTTGTTAAGCAATTCTGCTTTATCCTCATCAGCTTCTACATATTCCTCCCCTTCACCCTTGAGTCTGACAATACCACTTTTGCCCTTCCTCTTCTCACTAACATATCTGAAAAATGTCCTATCCCCCCATTTTATTGCATTGGCTATTTCCTCCTCTTTTTGAATCTTTGCTTTCCTGACTACTTTGTTAGGTTCTCTAAGTTTTTCCAAATATAGATGCCTGTATTCCTCTCTTTGTGATCTCTTGTATTTCATGAAGGCCTCCCTCTTTTTCTTCATCTGTTCAGCTACTTCTTTCGAAAACCACAGCGGTCTCCTTTTCCTTTTACCATTATTTACCATATTAACAAAAAGGTTGGTTGTCCTTAAAATATCCCCTTTCAGTTTTGCCCACTGTTTTTCTACATCCCCCATCTGTTCCCATCCCGCTAATGACTCCCTGAGGTATTGGCACATCTTGGCAAAGTTAGTTTTCCTAAAGTCTAAGACCCTCACTTTTGAATGGATTCTAACAGCCCTAGTCCTAATACTGAACCACACCATCTGGTGATCACTGGATACAAAATGATCTCCTACTATAACATCAGAAACACTTTCACCATTGGTAAGCACCAAGTCCAGTATGGCCCCTTTACGTGTTGGGTCTGTTACCAATTGCCTGAATAGTTCTCCCTGTAGAGAATCCAGGATCTCCTTACTTCTAGATGATACTGCAGCAGGAATGTGCCAATGAACATCTGGCATATTGAAATCCCCTATCAGTAGCACTTCCCCTTCCCTAGCAATGCTGCGTATGTCTTCAATTAACTCTCTGTCCACCTCTTCCTCTTGTGAGGGAGGTCTGTATATCACGCCAATGCAAATAGATTTTTCTTTCCCTCTTTCTAATTTACATAAGAACATAAGAACATAAGATATGCCATACTGGGTCAGACCAAGGTCCATCAAGCCCAGTATTCTGTTTCCAACAGTGGCCAATCTAGGTCATACGTACCTAGCAGTTTCCCCAAGGGACACAGGTTCCACAATGCTTGTATTGGTTCAAGCATTGATATCCTGGGTCCCTTCTTAATAATGGTTTATGGACCTTTCCTCCAGGAACTTGTCCAAACCTTTTTTAAACCCAGCTACACTAACAGCCTTTACTACATCCTCCGGTAACAAATTCCAGAGTTTGATTACACGTTGAGTGAAAAAATATTTTCTTTTATTAGTCTTAAATAGTTTACCCTGTAGCTTCATTGCATGTCCCCTAGTCTTTCTATATTCTGATAAGGTAAACAATCGATCTACGTTTACCCGTTCCACTCCGTTCATTAATTTATAGACTTCTATCATATCTCCCCTCAGCCGTCTCTTTTCCAGGTTAAAGAGCCCCAACCTTTTTAGCCTTTCTTCATAGGAGTAGCCTTCCATCCCCTTTACCATTTTGGTGGCTCTTCTCTGAACCTTTTCTAAAATTGCTATATCCTTTTTAAGATATGGCGACCAGAATTGCACACAATATTCAAGGTGCGGTCTCACCATGGAACGATATAGAGGCATTATAATATCTTTTGTTTTATTTTCCATTCCTTTCCTTATCATACCTAGCATTCTATTTGCTCTCTTGGCCGCCGCTGCACACTGGGCCGAGGGTTTTAACATGGTATCCACAAGGACGCCTAAATCTTTTTCTTGGGTGGTGGTTCCTAATGTGGAACCTTGCATCGTGTAACCATAGTTTGGGTTGTTCTTCCCTAGGTGCATAACCTTGCACTTCTCCACATTAAATTTCATCTGCCATTTTGATGCCCAGTCTTCCAATTTATCAAGATCCTCTTGCAATTTTCCACAATCCTCCTGGGTTTTAACAACTTTAAATAGTTTTGTGTCATCAGCAAATTTGATAACCTCACTCGTTATTCCACTTTCCAGGTCATTTATGAATATGTCAAAAAGCAGCGGACCCAGCACAGATCCCTGGGGTACTCCACTATTCACCTTTCTCCATTGGGAAAATTGGCCATTTAGCCCTACCCTCTGCTTTCTATCTTTTAACCAGTTCCTGATCCACAATAGTACACTGCCTACTATCCCATGACTCTTTAGTTTTGCCAAAAGTCTCTCATGAGGGACCTTGTCAAAGGCTTTCTGAAAGTCCAGATACACAATATCAACCGACTCACCTTTGTCCACCTGTTTATTCACTCCTTCAAAAAAACATAACAGATTAGTAAGACAAGATCTTCCTTGTCTAAAGCCATGTTGGCTGTCTCCCATTAGGTCATGACTATCTATATGCTGAGTAATTTTATTCTTTATGATGGTTTCTACCATTTTTCCCGGTACTGATGTCAGGCTCACCGGTCTGTAGTTTCCCGGATCACCCCTCGAACCCTTTTTAAAAATTGGTGTTACATTGGCGATCCTCCAATCCTCAGGTATTAGAGATGATTTTAATGATAGTTCACAGATTACTGATAGCAGGTCTGCAATCTCAAATTTCAGTTCTTTCAACACCCTTGGATGTATACCATCCGGCCCAGGTGATTTGCTACTCTTCAGTTTATCTAATAGTTGTAGGACATCTTCCCGATGTATCGATATTTCCTTCAATTCTTCCACACCTTTAAATACCACTTCAGTCGTGGGTAACATCCCTACATCTTCCTCAGTAAAGACCGAAGCAAAGAATTCATTCAGTCTCTCCGCTATCGCCTTGTCGCCTCTTAGTGCTCCTTTAACCCCTTTATCATCTAATGGACCAACTGACTCTCTCACGGGTTTTTTGCTACGAATGTACTTGAAAAGGTCTTTATTTCGCGTTTTTGCTTCCGCAGCAAGCTTCTTCTCAAATTCTCTCTTTGCCTGCCTTATCAATGCCTTGCATTTGACTTGCCAGTGCTTGTGCTGTTTCCAGGTTTCATCATTTGGCTCTTTTTTCCATTTCTTGAAAGATGCTTTTTTGGCAACAACAGCCTCTCTGACCTCAGCTTTAAACCATGCTGGCAATTTTTTGGACTTCCTTCCACTTTTCTTAAAGCGTGGAATACAGCTGGTCTGGGCTTCCAAGATAGTATTTTTCAACAACACCCAAGCTTGATGTACGTCTTTAACCTTTGCAACTGCTCCTTTTAGTTTTTTCTTAACTGTTTTCCTCATTCTATCATAGTCTCCCTTTCGAAAGTTAAAGGGTAGTACTGTGGATTTCCTTACTATCCCTCCTCCACTAATTAAATCAAAGGCGATCATGCTATGATCACTATTGCCAAGTGGCCCCAACACCCTTATCTCTTGCACTACATCTGGTGTTCCACTAAGGACTAGGTCTAATATTGCTTCCCCTCTGGTCGGTTCATGAACCAGCTGTTCCAAGAAGCAGTCATTTATTTCATCTAGGAACTTTATCTCCCTAGCATGTCCTGTTGTGACACTGACCCAGTCGATGCCGGGGTAATTGAAATCACCCATTATTATTACTGCACTGTAACTTTTGCTAGCTTCCTTGATTTCTTTGAGCATTTCATCATCCATTTGTTCATTCTGGCCAGGCGGACGATAGTACACCCCCACTGCCATTGCCTTCCCCTTTTTACATGGAATTTCAATCCATAGAGATTCTACAGCAAATTTTGTTTCTTGCAAAACTTTAATCCTTTCTGACTCAATGCCCTCTCTAACATAGAGCGCAACCCCTCCACCAATTTGATCAGCTCTATCATTTCGATATAGTTTGTACCCAGGTATCACAGTGTCCCACTGGTTGTCCTCCTTCCACCATGTCTCTGATATTCCAATCATATCTAACCTCTCGTTTAGTGCTATATATTCTAACTCTCCCATCTTGTTTTGTAGACTTCTAGCATTTGCATACAAGCATTTTAGAGACTGTATTTTATTCATATTAATTTGGCTATTGGTAGACATGGGTAATTTGGGATCTTTAAGTTCTGTCTGCTCCATACTCGAGGGCATTTGGGCTACTTTACTCTTTTTTGGAACCTCTCTGCTTTTTGTAGTATCCTTCAAGGATACATTCTTCCGAACCATGCGCTCTTGGGCGACTGTCGGCTTTCCCCTATTATCTAGTTTAAAAGCTGCTCTATCTCCTTTTTAAAGGTTAATGCCAGCAGCCTGGTTCCATCCCGGTTAAGGTGAAGCCCATCCCTTCGGAAGAGCCCCTCCTTTCCCCAGAATGTTCCCCAGTTCCTAACAAATCCGAACCCCTCATCTCTGCACCATTGTCTCATCCACGCATTGAGACTCCGGAGCTCTGCCTGCCTATTGGGTCCTGCGCGTGGAACGGGAAGCATTTCGGAGAACGCTACCCTGGAAGTTCTGGATTTCAACTTCCTACCTAAAAGCCTAAATTTAGCTTCCAGAACCTCCCTACCACATTTTCCTATGTCATTGGTACCAACATGTACCAAGACAGCAGACTCCTCCCCAGCACTATCTAAGACCTTATCTAGGTGGCGTGTGAGGTCCGCTACCTTCGCACCAGGCAGGCATGTTACCAGGCGATCCTCACGTCCACCAGCCACCCAGCTATCTACATGCCTAATGATCGAATCACCAACTATAACTGCTGTCCTAACCCTTCCCGCATGGGCACTTGGCCCTGGAGAAACCTCCTCGGTGCGAGAGGGGTTTACATCACCTGGAGGACAGGTCCTAGTTACAGGATCACTTCCTGCCACACCAGGGTGATGCTCTCCTGTCACGTGACCTCTCTCCTCCATGGCAACAGGGATGCTGCCAGACTGGAGGTGGAACTTCAGGACTATATCCCTGTAGGTCTCGTCTATGTACCTCTCTGTCTGTCTTATGTTTTCCAAGTCTGCTACTCTAGCCTCTAGAGAACGGACTCGTTCCCTGAGAGCAGAGAGCTCCTTGCACCTAGTGCACACGTAAGACCTCTCACCAGCTGGGAGAAAATCATACATGTGACACTCAATGCAAAAGACTGGAAAGCCCACATCCCGCTGCTGGACTGCTGTCTGCATCTTAGTTTTAAGTTTGTGTTTAGATCTTTAAGTTCTATATGTACTAAAGGGTGCAATGGATATTTATACCACTAAAACTGTACCTAAGAAGTTTAATATACCTTGTTCACCTGAAGCTTAATTAATCTCAGGTCCTTGGTGTATGACTGATTTGGGTAATGAGCTTCACCTGAGAGCACCTCCTGTCTTTTAAGTTGTGCAAGTACCTATAAAGCTGTGATTTTCCCAGGGGAGGGAGGGAGGGATATAACACTTATTAAAAAAGGGCTGCTACACAGTACCTTGTCCTGTGCTGCTGAGGAAAACTATATTCTGATTTGATTTAAATTATAGCTCTTTGCTGCTACTAGGCTCTAACCCACAATGCCTCCTCTCTCCCTTTTAAGCTCTGTATTTCCAAAGCTTTAATATTATTTTTTACATATAGTCCATTCCTCCACCCCTTCTTTCTACCCTGTCCTTTCTGAATAAAGTATAGCCTGGTATAGTTACATCCCAGTCATGGTTTTCTGTGAAAAATTGTTTCTATAATTGCCACTAAATCCAGGTTGTCCACTCCCACCATAGCTTCAACATCAGGGATATTATTTCCCATGCTACGGGCATTTATACACACCGCTTTCCATATGTTACCCCTTTTACCCATTTCCATAAAGGTATTTAATGTATCACTTACCTGGGGGCTTTCACTTACCTGGGGGCTTTCTTCAGCCATCCCCAATGAATCTAGTTTAAAGCCCTCTTCAGTAGATTAGCCAGTCTACTACTGAAGACGCGTCAACTTTTCTTCGACAGATGGACACCATCTCTGCTCTGCAACCCTTGGAACAGCATCCCATGGTCCAGGAAATCAAAACGCTCTCGATGACGCCATCCACGCAGCCATACATTCATCTCCAGGATGCGAGCCTCTCTGCCTTGGCCTTTACCCTCAACAGGGAGGATTGAAGTGAACACCACCTGTGCCCTATCTGCTTCACCCTCTGTCCCAGAGCCATGAAGTCACTTTTGATATGCTCAGAGGGATACCTGGCAGTATCATTTGATCCAACATGGATTAGCAACATTGGGTAATAGTCAGTGAGCTTGATGAGTCTTGGCAAACTCTCCGTAACATCTTGGATTTTGGTACCAGGCAGACAGCATACCTCTCTGGACATCAAGTCAGGTCGGCAGATGGACGCCTCAGTACCCCTCAGAAGAGAGTCACCAACCACCACTACCCTTCACTTCCTTGTGATCACTGATTCTGCATCTTTGGGGTACTTGAGCTCTGGATCTTCCATTTCCAGGGATGCTTTCACCTCCTCTACTTCCAGGGCTGCATAATGGTTCTTCAATTCAAGGGCTGGAGAAGTTGGATTGGTGATTCTGCAGGCCCTGGTGACTTGTATCCAAGCTTCATCATTCTGTAGGCACCCAACTTCTCCTCTGCTGGAGAGCTTGGTTGCTGCATGAAGCATCTCATCAATGTACTTCTCACTGTCTTGAATGCTCCTCAGCCTTGCCACCTCCTCTCTGAGTTCCTCCACTTGTTTCCTGAGAGCTTCAGCATGCAGGCACCCTGCACATGGAACCGGCCCTTCAACTGGTATTGGGACCTCTGTCTGGACAGAGGCAGAAGCTGTAACGGGGGCAACAGCTTTAGCAATACGATTTTTCCCAGCTATTGTTCTGTTCGTGGAGATTAGGTATCTGTTAAAGCAAAAGAGAGAGATCTACCAAAGTACCAGCCAATTTCCCAGCTGTCCTTTCAGAGAAAAAGCATCTAAATCTCTCTAATTATATTCATAGTAGCATAGTAAATGACGGCAGATAAAGACCAGTATAGTCCATCTAGTCTGCCCAGTAAGATGGCAAGAGTACTGCAGGCCACCCCTCCCCATGTCTTTGTTTAGGGGTGAACCCACCACTCCATGTAGGACACCCCTATTTGTTGAGAAATTAGATGGTTCAGTTTATTTTGATTTTATCCTTTTGCTGTAAAGGGATCCACTGTGTCTGTCCCATGCCATTTTGAATTCTGTCACTGTGTTTGCCCCCACCACTTCCATCGGGAGGGCATTCCAAACATCGACCACCCTTTCAGTGATAAAGTATTTCCTGACATTGCCTTTCAATTTACCACCTTGCAGCTTCATGTTATGCCCACTAGTTTTACAGCTTCACCGTCTTTGGAACAGGTTTGTTTGTTCATTATTTCTCTTTAAGTATTTATAATGTGCTGTTTCAAGTCCCTGTGGTTTGTTAATTGGGGAGGTGCTCTATAAAGCAAGACCGCTCGCTAGGGGTGGGTGGGAGTTGGGGGGGGGGTAGGGAGGGAACTAACTCCTGATTAGGTGTCAGCAGCTCCCAAGAGCTGAGAAAGTCATCAAAGCAGAGCTTTAGACCTACCCCACTAAAGAAAATGTTTCTCCTTTTAAACTAAAGCACCAAAAATAATGTAACTTTGTTTTAAAAATGTACAAAAACCCTTTAAAGAGCTCCCAGTCAGAGAGCTAGCAATTTGCCCCCCCCCCCAACACAAATTCTTACCTTTGTTTGAAATGTATAGCCCCTGTTAGGAATGCCTCAACAGTGCAGGGCTCTGAAGCCTTTTATGCAGGCCTCAGCTGCTCTCAGTTGTTTCACAGGCTAATCAGGCCCACTAACTCCTGATTAGGTGTCAGCAGCTCCCAAGAGCTGAGAAAGATACCAAAGGAGAGCTTTAGACCTACCCCACTAAAGAAAATGTTTCTCCTTTTAAACTAAAGCACCAAAAATAATGTAATTTTGGGGTATGTTTACTAAACTGCGTTAGTGCGATTCGCATTAGGAGCCGCGGTAGAGACAGAAACCCCAAATAAGGACATGGGCGGTACATCATTACTGATAACGCGCATTACAAGGTGCCATAAATGAACAAGCGCTACAGGGCACGTTACCGCGCATTAATCTTAAGAAGGCGCGCAGACATACAAGGACAGCAACAGAGCTGTAGCACAATGGTTACAACACTGACTGATAGTACAGGGGTCATGGGTTCGATTCCCCAGTGGGCCTAATGTATAAGGCTGGCTGAGGCAGCACCCTTTACATTTAAGTAGTGATTGTTGAGGCATTTGACGTGTATTTTAATTAGTGCTGCCAGCAAACACACCCTCATGGTGGCATAACCTAAGGTGCCGCATAGGGCACATTATAAAGTGTACTGTCTGCCAAGGCACCCTATAATGTCCCCTATAGAACACCTTATAAGGCTGTGAACAAAGCCCTGGCTGGCTGCAGGACTGCACGTCACCACACAAACTGTCTGCTGTGGTTACCAGGATAGGGTAACCCACCCGTACCCATGATGCACTGCACATGCAAATCAGCAGTCGAGAGATGGGCACAAGATTGGGTATGCACCCCCACAGCACCTCAGCCTGGTAGGGGGAACAGACCATGTGTGGCATTGCCACAGAGTAGCCACAGACAGTCACATTGTGCGGGTACTGTGCCCACCCTGAGGTTGAGGTGGGGCGCCCAGCACCAGGTCCACAGCACCTTTCATGGCTGAAATACGCCATGCTGCAGGTCCCCATCAGTGTGTGATAGGTAGTTCCGTTAGACACACCTAGGATACATCTGTGTCCTGCTGTATGTTTCGGTCATGTCTAGTCCCTATGGGCGATGCTGCACCCAGAATAGTGCATATCCTGTGTTGGTGCCATCGTTACCTCCTGTAGGTGAAGGAGGGGGGGGGGTGTATGGCACCATAGGCAGATTATGTACCACCACACAACCCACCCTCTGGGGCTCAGGGTGGGAAACAGGATCACCCACCAATAGAGCCACAGTCTACCTCCCTGCAATAGCAGCAGTAGAGGGGACCAGCAACCCCAGTCCTGCTGGGGAACAGACAGAGTGGTCCACATGCATAACGCAATAGCAGACAGATGGTAGGCCTGGAAATGCTCAACTGCCCCCCACCATTATCTGATATTCTCCAGCAACAAGCCTCCAGCCACTGCACCTTGCAAGGTGCTCCAGCAAGACACATACTAGCTGCAGACAGTCCGCCAGCTAGTCCATAGTGCATGGTCCTGGAGGAGATGCATGTACCCAGAACGGGGATATCAGCATACACACCAAGCAGATAAGTCAGTGATTGGGCCACAAAAGGAAACCCATAAATATCACATGAGAGAAATGCTATATAGCACTATGGGGGAACCTAGCCATGCCGTGGTCACTGCACAGTCAGGGTGAGAGTAACCTCCCAGCAGGACATGCTATGGCCACCCTGTCCGTGCAGGTGGTGGCCAGGCACTACAATGTCCGAGCCATTGCCCTATGCCGTGTGCAGATGCATCCAGGCCAGGCCACCCTATCCAGGCTATTCCCACAGTACCTTGCTCCTCATTATGCACATTGGCAGGCCAATACTGGCAACAATGCTAGCAGTGTGGGCTGTGGAGGGTGTTGGCAGCCACCACACACTGGATAGACAGACACACACTCCCCACATCTATGCCAGCATTGTGCAACTATAGAGGTGTTGGGCAGCCCAGGCCACCACACCAGTCCTGGGCACAGTGCAGGCATGGCTATGGTATGCAATACTGTAGGAGTCACTCCCCAGGTTGGTAAACACTGTCAGACACAAGACCTGTAGCACACTCCACAGACATCAGAAAGGTTGCTATGATGCAGCTCACTAAGAAAAGTGTACCTAACCTAGGAATTGCTATCTGCCAGTACTCATAGCAACCTTTTGATAGATGTTTACCATATTCCCCGGTTTAGGGTGGCATTACTAAGGTATGCAAGTGCTAGTATTGGGAGATGCACGCAGAGCCCAAAGTCCTGCCTCTCCAGGAAGCTTTGGATAATGGGGCCTGTGGGTGCGGGTGTGTCTGCCCCTGTTGGCTGCTGCTTTACGGTAGAGGTTCCCAACTCCAGTCCTGCGGTGCCAAACACTTTTCGGGTTTTCATGCTGTCCCTCATGAATATGCATGAGATACATCTGCATACCATGGGGGTGGCACATAGAAATGCAGCACAGGCATCTTTATCAGAGGCAACATGGAACCGGAATGGTGTTTGGCCCTCCAGGACTGCATTTGGGAGGCTCTGCTCTAGGTAATGTGCATGTTTATGGTGTCTGTGCTCTGTAGGGTAAAATGTAGGTGTCTTGGGCATGTTTACGTCATCTGCAATAAAGGTGCTGTCTGTATTAGCACGTTGTAGTAGTGGGTTAAATATGGGACTGGGTTGGCAGGAACCACAGCTGGGACTTGAACCTGTGACCCTCTGCTTCTGAATACACTGGTTTTGTGCACTGCACCACCTCGTTGTCACAGAGTCAGTACATTCCTTGGTGATTCCATGACTGTTCGTCAGACAGGGCCCATCTGTTGCAGTACACGGCACCCACCTACACAGGGCTAGGCCACGGTCTGCTCTGGGCAGCTGCCACTGCCCCCTCCACCACCAGTATCCCTCAGCCACCATGCTGACATGCCCTTCTGCTGGTGGTGATGGTGGTGCACAGTCTCAGGCCATCCAGTGTGCAGGTAGGTGGCTGCCTATTGTGCGGGTTCTGGGATAGGGGTGCCTGCATAGGTGTCCATGCTTCCCCCCAGCACAGCCTGCCAATGTTCCGTGCCCTTGGGGGTAGCTGCTGGGTACTATCCCCTGTGACACGGTGTGAAACACAGCAGACACAAGGAGCAGGAGATGTTGGAAGAATAAGGGTCTTTATTGTGCACAGGCAACCCCAACGCGTTTCGGCAATGCCTTCCTCAGGGGGAATAACACTATGGGAACACTCACGATCCGGAGGACCCTCAAATCATAAAGGCAACCGTGTCAAATGGACTTGTATGGAGAATGCAATAGTAAGAGCGCGTACAAACCAGCTTACTATTGCATTCTCCATACAAGTCCGTTTGACACGGTTGCCTTTATGATTTGAGGGTCCCCCGGATCATGAGTATTCCCATAGTGTTATTCCCCCTGAGGAAGGCGTTGCCGAAACGCGTTGGGGTTGCCTGTGCACAACATCTCCTGCTCCTTGTGTCTGCTTGGACTCCTTGCAGGAGGTTGCTCCTCCTTGTGTCTCTGGCCCACGGTGTGAAACACAGTCATGCCCATGTTGGGCCTTCAACAGTTGCTGTCTGGCTGCTCTGCTGTTTCAGCATTCATTTGGGCCACCTAGGCATCGCCCTAGTCCGCACTGTGGCCCAGCTGCAGCAAAGCATGTGCCGCCTGCAACCCTCTGTATCCCCTTCTCCGGCATCTGTCCAGTTGCCATTCCGACAAGCCCGCCTGATGTTGCGGGACATGTGCACGCCATAGGAACCCTGTCCAATGGTGGGGGAAAACCCTGAGCAGTGCTATTTCACTGTGGGCTCATTCACCTTGTATGGGGACGGAGTATAGACCCTTCCACGATTTATATCTGTTCTATGGAGCTTACTCGGGGGGGGGGAGGGGTTGATGTTTCTCATTGATACCACTATTGGCCAGCTTGGTTATGGGTTTTTTCCAGTTTGTTGGGGTCATTTTCAGTGTTTATGTGCCCTTTTGTTCTGTGCACATGTATCACACTTATCACTTTTGTTTGGTTTCCCTGCCTGGGCTGTACATTGCTGACACTGAAATGGTTTCTCTCCCCTGTAATGTGCATTTAACGGCAGGTTTTCAATCGCGTTTGGATTCAGCTCTTAAAATCAGCGCGTTAGTGTGAAGGGAGCCTCTCCCCACCCACTCTCCGCCCACTGACCCCTTCTCTCAGCCATGTCTCCACCTTCTGTGGTGTTTTACCGTGCCGCGGGGCATTACGATCGTTAGCACATCATAACGCGCGTTATGTAACGTTAACGATCGTTAGCGCATCATAACGCTCGTTATGATGCGCTAATGATCGTTAACGTTACATAATGCGCGTTATGTATGATTACTGCAGTTTAGTAAACATACCCCTTTGTTTTAAAAATGTACAAAAACCCTTTTAAGAGCTCCCAGTCAGTGAGCTAGCAATTTAAAAAAAAACCTCACAAATTCTTACCTTTGTTTGAAATGTATAGCCCCTGTTAGGAATGCTGTAATTATCGCAAGTTCTCTGTAAAATTGAAGTTACAATATAAACAGCCTTGATTTTAAGATAAGGTGGTATAAAAAAAATCCTGTTAAATAAATAAATATGATAGAGCTCTAAAAAATTAATGAATGGAGTAGAACGGGTAAATGTAGATAGATTGTTTATGCCATCAAAATATAGAAAGACTAGGGGGCATTAAATAAATCTACAGGGTAACCTATTTAAGACTAATAAGAGAAAATATTTTTTCACTCAACGTGCAATCAAACTCTGGAATTTGCTACCAGAGGATGTAGTAAAAGCTGTTAATATAGCTGGGTTTAAAAAAGGTTTGGGCAAGTTCCTGGAGGAAAGGTCCATAAACCATTATTAAAGTAGACCCAGAATATCCACTGCTTGCCCCAATACAAGTATTGTGGAACCTGTGTCTTTTGGGGAAACTGTTAGGTTCTTGTGACCTAGATTGACCATTGTTGGAAACAGGATACTGGGCTTGATGGACCTTGGTCTGACCCAGTATGGCATATCTTATGTTCTTATTTAGGAGTGGTTGAAATCGTCAGGAATGATAGAGGTAAAACCCAACACCACTAAGATGACCAGTGGGGTAAGGCATGTGGGAGAATTGGTATCCGCCATGACAGATGGTAGCGACTGAAACTGTCTTCTGGGAGGAGCCAGGTCTCAGTTAGAGCAAGAAGATGGAGAGCATTAGATTTAAAGATATCATGAATAAAGGCAAGCTTATTTGAGATGGAATGTGCATTCTACAAGGCACAAGAGAACGAGAAAGAGGGGGGCCAAAAGAGAAGGATATGAATACAATTTGAGCAGTTATGTGAGGATCTGTCTTAGGAATGTGACAAACGTCTGGGGGCGGGCAGGGTTGGAATTGATATCTCCAAATGACAGAAGGAAGAAGAGCAAAAGGGTGCAAAGCAGAGAGGAGATGGCATGGCAGTAATAAGGGTGGGGTTCTTTCAGAGAGAAAGGAGATGGTGAATGAGAGGAAGAAAATGGTAAAGCTCAAGAGCTGATGATAGGGTAGATGACAAGATGGTGAGAGAAGTTAGGATGGTAAAGAAGGGATGAAAAGGAGGGGGGCTTGAAGTTGTTGGTAAGAGGGGAGAAGATTAGGGAGTGTCAACAATAGGAAGAAAAAGTGATATGGTGCCATAAGAAAGATGGAGAAGAGAGCAGAAGTTAGAAGAAATATATGAAAGATAGAAGAAAAATCTCAGGGGATTAGAGTGCATCTGTGAATAAAAATGGTAAGGAGCACAGGATAGCTATAGAGCCTGTTAGTCAGTAGGTGGGTGTGCTGTGGGGTGGGAGGGTGGGAGACAGACCACTGAATATAGGAGGGAGCTGAACAATAGTGTAAAAACAAAATACAGATAAGGTAAAAAGCATCCTAACAATGATAAAATAAATAAATACATATCTAATAGATAGATAGATAGATACAGGGTGGCCCAAAAAAGGTGAGAATGTCTCGTAGCATATAAGTTATTTAAAAATTCAAAAAGACAGATGTAAACGATTGACAAATTATTTAAAAAAGATGGCAACCGGAAATTGTCGAAATAAAGACGTTATATAGCTAAAAAAGGTAAATAAGTAAACTAAGCTTTTAATTTATGAGATGTTCTCACTTTTTTTGGGCCACCCTGTATATTTTATCAATATAGACATGCAAGACTCACAAGCAGGCAGCTAAATGTCTGACCCAAGCTAGGAGCAAATGCTTTCTTGGGTGTCTTCTCTATTGCAGATCTTGATATCTGCAAACTTGAGAATGATACCACAGTACCTTTTGTAAGTGATATTTCACTTTGTCTACATTTCTGATAAGCAAATCCTTGCTATTGGAAGCATCTAATTCATTTACTGGTTCTTTCTATTGCACTAAATTGAAGATTGGCCTGTCAATATATGTTTTCCTAAACACAGGCCCCTGATGCAGGTGTGTTTGCCGAAACTCGGCAGAGTCAGTTTCTCTCAATAAAATCTTCATTGAAGAATATTTGTAATTCCATTGCTGAGGTCTCCCTTTGGTTCATGTTTTCTAGATCTGGATCATCCACCAAGAGGCAAACCATACCTGATATCCTGTGTGGCTGAATGCCACAGCGCCTTCTAAGAAGTTGGGTGACAACCGCTGGAGGTCACATATCTAGTTAGCATGGAGGAGTCTCAAAAAGGAAAGGGTCTATGCTAGACTAGCAATAAATATCACAGCTGGAAATATTCTATAGGATATTTAAATGTTCAATGAAAGTTGTCATTTCCACATGATAATTAGAGCAGAGAGAAGTACTGGGTTTTATTATCTTCTAAAATGGGCAAGAAGCAGCATCTTTGAAAGTAGAGGCACCTGCCATAACAATATTTGGATCTGAAGAACATTTTTTGTTCTGTACTTGGCAAGATTCTTAACTCTTAAAAGGATATACTTATAGAGGGTAATTTTATAAGTAACCCTTGATTGCAGTATGTGTGTTTTTAGATGCTTCTGTTAAGGCAGTATTATAAAGACAGATGCCTACTTATCTTTACAAAATGCTAGCTTAAGTGACATATCTCAAGCGTGGGCATTTACACCACCCTTGGAGCTGGAGTAAAGGTCTGTGCCTATAAATTTCAGGTATACATGTAAATTATAGTATTTTATAATCTGAGAGGCATATTCAATGGCAGAGTCTAGGCTAGTTTAAAGAGCCTAGCCACTGTTGCTTTATTTGAAACTGGATATTCAATGGCGGAAATATCTGGTTTCTGCTGCTGAATATCCGGGCTTGCCACGTAGTGCGTCACTGTCCAGTTAATGGTGAAATTCAGCTTCTAACTGAATAGTAAAAACTAGATAAAGTTAGGACAGCTATTCAGTTTACTTAACTTTAGCCAGTTGAGTTATCCACTTTGTGGCTGAATACTGGATAGTGGCCATCACTAACTCCAGTCTGCCCATAGATCACCCTGGTTTTAACTGGCCATTTTTTCAGCGGTTTGGTGCTGCTGAATATTGGGCTGACTGAATTTTAACTCGTTAGCATGTCTGACAACCAGTTAAAAAGCTTTAAAAATGCCCTCCTACCTGCATACTTAAACACTATGGTGGTCATTTTAGAAGCCGTAGCGATGAACAAGCAACTAAAAAGTACTCATTTTAACTGAAAAACATTCCAGAGGCTATAGAGAAGAAAACGCTCTATCATCCCCAGTACTCAGCACAATTTCAAGTATAGCAGTAGTAGGATTTGAAGCCTGGTTGCCTGATTTCATACCCACTACTCTAACCATTATCCTAGACATCTGAGCCTTGAACCACGGTTCTGGGCTTGTCTAAGTAGATACCCTGCAGATGTCCCTAACAGGCACGTTCAGGTTTGTTAACTCACAGCTGCATCTGGAGGCGCCTGCATCTTTTTCAGACGTTCTGGCTTAGACGTCCCAGATTGCACTTGGACAGATCTTCTAAAATTCCCTCCATACCAGTGCTCCACCCGCCTTCATGCTCATTGACAAATTACACACCATCAGATCAAAATGCATAGCTTTACACTGATTGGCATTTAATAAAGAGCGATTAATCCACATATGTGCCCACATGCACATGGAAGTGACATTATAAAATTACTTCCGTGATATATGCCTAGTGATCAGACTTTAATAAATCCTCTATACCATTTTCTCATAAATTTGTCTCTTATTTCTCCAATTTACACCTTCCTAATTTTTAAATCAAACCTTTATTTTTTTCATTTCTTTGAAGTTACCCTTTTTACATAGAAGTGTGAACCTTTCATTTAAGTCCTAATCCATGACTTTCAATACCACTTCCTCTAGCCACTCTTCTACTAGGTCAACATTCATCTAATTAAGGCCCCTCTTTTCCTTTAAAAAAGGTGGAGGTGAGGAAAAGATTCCAAATTGTCAATGTATATCTTCCGTTTTTCCAGCACTGTAATTGACTTCAATTGCCACTTTTCTTGAAAAGGTTGCTTATGGAAATAAACACCATCAACTGCAATGATACTGACATGTTCCACATGTCAGCTTCCATAAGCAAACAGCAAAGAAATTTTAAATTACTCCCCTAGAATTGTATCATCTTTCAATAAGGGCATGTTTCTCAATAGATTACAAAGGGCGATTATTAATTTTAATTTAAACTTATATACCGCAGATCCTGTACAATCTCAGAGGTTTACAATAAACATTAAACAATAAAATCATAAAAATAAAAAATAAAATCAAGAAAATAGCTAAAACAAACAAACATATCACTAAAATTACCTGAACGCATTGCTAAAGTGAAAAGCTTTAATCTTTTTTCTAAAATCATGATTGTCCTGAACATGGAGCTTAAAAAGAGCTACCCCTTTTTAAAAATATTAGATTTGGACCCAGAGGTCTGTGGATGCTAGAGGAAAATGCCAATTCTTAGGGGATATGTTTACTAAAACCCCGTTAGGTGCGCGCCGCGCTATTGTGCGGGATGCCATATAAGGAGTGGGCATTTCAGTCAGAAAAAAGCAAAACCGGGATTAAGCATGCACTAATGTGCGCTGCGCTCATGTGCACAGCGCACTTTAGCGCATGAGAAACTTGCGCGGGAAGTATAAGTGGCACGCTGATGTGCAAGCACAGGAACAGAGCCACAGTACAATGGTTAAGACACTGACCGATGGTGCAGGGATCATGGGTTCAATCCCCCATTGTGCCAAATGAATAAGGTTGGCTGAGGCATTACCTATTATGGGGAAGATTGCTTTAGGAGGCATTTCATTTATATTTTAATTACTTCTACTAGCAAATGCACTTTCAAAGCGTGTTAACATAAGGCGCCCCATAAGGCACATTTTAAAGTGCACTGTCCGCCAAGGCACCCTAGAATTTTGCTTATAGGGCGCTTTATAGGGTGCTGTATGAGGTTCCGCAAGGTCACAGCACTGTTTTTGATGGCAGCACTGTGCAGTTTAAGGAATGAAAATCATAAGTAGGTGCGCTGAAATGCAAAGAGAAGCAGCAGTGTAGCACAATGGTGAAGACACTGACCAATGATGCAGGAGTCATGGGTTCAATCCCCCACTGTGCCTAATGAAGAAGGCGGGCTGAGGCATTACCTGTTATAGGTAATAGTGCTGTAAGGGGCATTTTTTTTTTTTTAATTAGTGCTGCCAGCAAACACACCCTCAAAGTATTGTAACATAAGGTGCTGCATAAGGCGCCTCATAGGGTACCCCAGAGGGCACATTCTAAAGTGCACTGTCCGCCACGACACCCTACAATGTTTCTGAAAGGGTGGCCTATAGGGCGCCATACAGGGTGCCCTATGAGGCACAGCAAGGTCATAGCACTGTGTTTGATGGCAGCACTGTGCATTTAAACGCATGGAAATCTGAAGTAGGTGCGCTGACATGCAAGGAGGAACAGCAGTGTAGCACAATGGTTAAGGCACTGACTGCTGATACAGGGGTCATGAGTTTGCTCCCCAGTGTGCCTAATACGTAAGGCTGGCTGAGGCATCAGCTTTGCAATGTATGTATTGTTTCCTGCAGCACTTCATTTGTATTTTATTAAATGCTGCCAGCAAACACGCCCTCACGTGCCATAACTGAAGGTGCCGCATAAGGCACCCTATAAGGCACTCCATAGGGCACATTATAAAGTGCACTGTCCGCCATGGCACCCTAAAATATCCCCTATAGGGCACCCTATAAGTTGCTCCACAGGATAACATATAGTGCACCTTATATGGACGGTAACCATAAGGTGCCCTATAGGGCGCCCTATAAAGCGCCCTCTGAGGCACCTTATGGGTACAGTACGCAGAGAGTGTTTTTGCTGGCAGCAATAATGTACATTAAAAAGAGATAAAGCTTTGGGCAGCCCTATCAAATAACCCCACTGTGGGTTTGAACCCATGACCTCAGACTCCACAGGCAGTGAAGCAACCAGTGGGCTACAGCTCTATAGCTGCTAGCAAGCCCCTGGCTGGCTGTAGAGGGACTGCACGTCACCACACAGACAGTCTGCTGTGGTCACCAGGATAGGGTTTGGCCACCAGTACCCATGATGCACATGCAAATAAGCTGTCCACAGATGAACACAAGATGGGGTATGCACCCCCACAGCACCTCGGCCTGGTAGGGGGAACTGACCATGTCCACCCCCACAGCACCTCGGCCTGGTAGGGGGTACTGACCGTGTGTGTTACTGGCACAGAGTAGCTACACACCGTCACATTGTGTGTGTACTGTGCTCACCCTGAGTGTGCGGTGGGGCGCCCAGCACCAGGTCCACAGCATCTTCCATGTCGGAAATAGGCCATGCTGTAGGTCCCCAGCAGTGCTAATGTGTGAGATAGGTAGTTTCTGAAGAAACACCTTGGATATATCTATCTGTCTGTCTCAGTCAGGTGTAGCCCCTATAGACCCCTAGGAGGATTATGTACCACCACCTTCCTCCTCTAGGGCGGAGGGTGGCAAACATGGTCTCCCATCAACAGATGCACATTCTACCTCCCTGCAATGGTGGCAGTAGAGGGGACCATCAACCCCAGTCCTGCTGGGGAACAGACACCCTACAGGGCAGTCAATGCAGCTCTGTACACATCCATAACACAATAGCAGACAGACATTAGGCCTGGATATGCTAATCTGCACCCCTCCACTATCTGATATTCTCCTGTAGTAAGCCTTCAGCCACTGCACCCTGCAAGACACTCCATCAAGACACATACCAGATGCAAACAGTCTGCTAGCTAGTCCATAGTGCATGTTCCTGGTGGAAATGCATGCACCCAGAACTGGGATGTCAGCATACACAACAAGCAGATAAGTCAGTGACTGGGCTCCAAAAGGAAAACCATAAATATCACATAAAAGAAATGCTATAAAGCACTATGGGGGTGCCTAGCCATGCTGTGGTCACTGCACAGACAGGGTGAGAGTGATCTCCCAGCAGGACATGCTGAGGCCACCCTGTCTGTGTAGGTGGTGGCCGGGTACTAAAATGTCCCAGCCAGTGCCCTATGCCCTGTGCAGATGCATCCTGGCCAGGCCACCCTGTCCGGGCTATACCCATGGTACCTTGCTCCTCATTATGCACATTGGCAGGCCAATACTGGCAACAGTGCTGGCAGTGTGGGCTGTGGAGAGTGTTTGCAGCCACCACACACTGGATAGACAGACAGACACCCCCACACCTATGCCAGCATTGTGCTACTATAGAGGAGTTTAGCAGCCCTGGCCACCACACCAGTCCTGGGCACAGTACAGGCAAGGATATGGTATGCAATACTATTGGGGGTCACTCCCCAGGGTGGTAAATACTGTCAGAGACCAGACCTGAAACACACACCACAGACAACAGAAAGATTGTTATGATGGAGCTCAATGAGCAAACTGTGCTTAACGTAGGAATTGCTATCTGCCAGTAATCATAGGAAACGTTTGATAGCTGTGTACCGTATACCCAGGTGTAGGGTGGCATTGCTAAGTTATGCAAGTGCTAGTATTGGGAGATGCACGCAGGGCCCAATGTCCTGCCTCTCCAGGAGGCATTGGCTAATGGGGCCTGTGGGTGTGGGTGTGGGTGTGTCTGCCCCTGTTGGCTGCTGCTTTACGGTGTGCCAAACACTGTTCGGGTTTTCATGCTGTCCCTCATGAATATGCATGAGATACATCTGCATACCATGGGGGTGGTGCATAGATATGTAGCACAGGCATCTTTATTAGAGGCAGCATGGAACCTGAATAGTGTTTGGCCCTCCAGGACTGCATTTGGGAGACTCTGCTCTAGGTAATGTGCCTGTTTATGGTGTCTGTGCTCTGTAGGGTAAAATATAGGCGTATTAACCATGCGTATGTTCTCTGCAATAAAGGTTTGTCCTTACTATCATGGTTTAGTTGTGGGAAAAATATGTGGACTGGATTGGCAGTAGCCCCAGCTGGGCTTTGAACCTGTGACCTTCTGTTTTTGCACACACTGTCTGTGTGCACTGCACCACCATGTTGACACAGATATGCTGCATTCCCTGGGGAGTTCATGACTGTACATCCGAAAGGGCCTGTTTGTTGCAGTGCACGGCACCCACCTGGACGGGGCTAGGCCATGGTCTGCTGTGGCCACCAGCTGCTGCCACCTCCACCACCAGTACCGCTCCATCCTTTGATTGGAGACAGCATAAACCCTGAAGGTTTTGTGGCCCTCCAGGACTGCATTTGGGGGAATCTGCTCTAGGTAATGTGCATGTTTCTGGTGTCTGTGCTCTGTAGGGTAAAATAGAGGTGTTTGAGCCATGCTTATGTTCTCTGCAATAAAGGTTCGTCTTTACTATCACTAGTTAGTTGTGGGTAAAATATGGGGACTGGATTGGCAGGAGCCCCAGCTGGGCTTTGAACTTGTGACCTTCTGTCTCCAAACACGCTGGCTGTGTGCACTGCACCACCGTGATGCCACAGAGACAGTGCATTCCCTGATGATACCATGACTGTTTGTCCGGCAGGGCCTGTCTGTTGCAGTGCATTGCACCCACCTACACAGGGCTAGGCCATGGTCTGCTCTGGGCAGCTGCCACTGTCCCCCTCCACCTCCAGTACCCCTGTGCCACCCTGCTGACATGCCCTTCTTCTGGTGGTGCTGGTGGTACGCAGTCTCAGGCCATCCTGTGTGCGGGTAGGCAGCTGCCTATGGTGCCTGCCAATGTTCTGTGCCCTTGGGGGTACCTGCTGGGTACTATCCCCTGTGACACTGTGATAAACACTCTCGTGCCCATGTTGGGCCCTCATCAGTTGCGGTCTGGCTGCTGTTCAGTTTCAGCATTCCTAGGTGCCATCTAGGCATCTGCCTAATCCGCACTGTGCCCCAGCTGCACCACAGCATGTGCCGCCTGCAGCCCTCTGTATCCCCTTTCCCAGCATCTGTCAAATTGCCCATTCCGACCTGCCCGCCCTGCTTTTGTGGAAATGGGCATGGCATAGGTAACCTGTCCAATGGAGAGGGAAACCCTGATCAGTGCTATTTCACTGTGGGATCATTCACCTTGTATGGGGACGGAGCGTAGACCCTTCTAAAATTCATATTTATTTTTTGCGGCTTTCTTGGGAGTGTTTTTTGATGTTTTCCATTACTATCACTATTGCCCAGCTTAATTATAATTTTTTTAGATTTTGTTGGGGTCATTTTCAATGTTTATTTGCACTTTTGTACCGTGCACATGTATCACACTTATCACTGTTTTGTAGGTTTCCCCGGTTTTGCTGTACATTGCTGACAGAAATGGTTTCTCCTCCCTTTAAATCGGCTCTACCGCGAGGTTTTCACTCGCGGTATTTTTTGGCTTGAATTTCAGCCCCGCTCGTGTGCGGGGAGCCTCTCCCCTCCCACTCTCCACCCATTGACCCCTTCTCTCCGCCCCTGGGGAGCCTTCCTCTGCCCTCCGGGAGCCTTTCCACGCCTCTATCGCACATCAGCGCGCCGCGCACATGAGCAGGCACTTTAGTGCGGCGCGCACTTGTGCGGGGCACAAATACGCATCATTAGCATGCGCTAAGGTACCTTAGCGCACGCTAATGTGCGCCGTGCACATGAGCGCGGTTTAGTAAACATACCCCTTAGTTTTTAGCAAAGGTTTTGGAACAAAGTAAAGGCATAGCCTAGTGATTAGAGCATTAGCCTGTTGATCAAGAGATCAGGGTTCAATATTCACTGATGCTCTTTCTTGGAAGAACAGGCTGGCAATGTATTTATGGTTATACCTTACCAAGAACATGCAGGAGTGGCTGGATTGCTAGGAATCAGCACTGACTTGAAAGCATGCATTACATTTTTGCTTTTCTAAGAAAATGGTTTAGCTGAAGAGGTAGCAGAAATTGATTATGCCCAGGTTGAGTTTCGGCCTCGATACAGTGCAGAAAAAATATTTATGACAGTACAGGATAAAAGGGGGCAAGCATGCTTTTTATATTCAACTTTTTCTGTTGCCTTTGAGTTGGTTGATTTGGAAATTTAATTTCGTATTTATTTAACTTCATCATACCCTTAAAAAGAGATTTGAGCGGTGCTACACAGAAATACAAATTAAACACAATCAGTATTACATAATAAAATGCATATATAATGCAATGCATATAAATTTAAAAATATGTTAAAAAGACAGAATAAAACAAAGCTCTATCCCTTCATCCCAATAAACGTATATTCATAGTCTGCCTATCTGACTATCAGAAAGCCATGTCTTCAGCTTCCTTCTAATAAGATTCATGTCTGAGTTTGATTGCTTCATGATTCCACACTGTGCGCAGTTCCAGAAAGTATACCATCCAAGCTGAATCCAACTTCAACTACTTAATAGGAGGGATAGATAAATGCACCTTAGACTGTGAACAAAGACATCTAGTAGGACAAATTTAAACATGAATCTATTAAGATATTTTGTACCAAAAGTTTAAAAGTAATTCTTAGATCTATAGGTAGCCCATGCAAAGCAATAAGAAAAGGGGTGGCTGTCTTCAATCTTTTTTTTTAAAACACCTTAGCGGGGAGGGCGGAGCTTGTCTGGCAGGGGGTTTAAAGCACAGCTTGTATGGGTGAGAGTTGGAAGCCTTTTACTTGCCTTTGAATTGTGCTTGCTACTGGAGCAAGTGCTGTGTGTGATTGGCGTTCACTTAGGCAGCAGGTGAGAACCCCTCCCTGTTTTGCCCAGACCAGCTCCATCCTCCCCCTGACATCTTCACAGCACAGTACCCACACCTTAGGCCACGGTCGTGTCCGAAGGGGCATGTCTGAAGGGGCGTGTCCAAAGGGGTACATATGCCCCTTTGGATACCCTTTGGAGAAGGGGAATCTCTGGGAATGGGTAAGCAGAAAAAGAAGATCTTTAATGTGAGTACTGTGAATCCCTCTGAGACCGCTAAAGCCATTGGCCCTATGGATAAACATGTGGCGATAACAATGCGATGTGTGGAGGATAGTGGCCTAATTCCCGCCGCTGGTAATGCTCCTGCGAACACTACCTCATCTTTTTTGGGGAAAGATAACCCAACCCCTCCCTCTGGTGATACGGCTCAGGGCCCTGTAATGTCCTCTGTTGTTGTAGTGGGGAAGCAGCGGGCTCAGGTGATGCCTGGGGAAGGTCTGCCCTGAGGACTAGACAAATTGGGTATGGTGGTCCTGATGCCACGTGCAGTTCAATTGCCACGAGACATTAATTCCTCTGGTGCTATTTCAGCTATGCCTCCCCCTGGTATTAGTATGGGGGGAATATCTCTATCTGATATTTGGACTGCGCTTTCCTGTATGAAAGCTGCCTTTAGTACTGCTGTTACCCATTTTGCTGATTTTACAAAGGAGATTGTGGGAAAACTCGCTCAACATGACAAATGCTTTAATGGCCTACATTCTCATCTTCAGAGGTTAGAGTAACAGGTTTCTACAGTACAGGGTGTCGCCACCTCTTCGATTAAAGATAGTTTACTGCTGCATCGTCAGCAAGAACATTTAGAAAATACTGCAAGGGCCAAAAACCTTTGGTGTCTCAATTTCTCTAAAACCTATTATATTTCTGCTTTAATATTGTTTCAAAAGTATTTGAAGGAAGTCTTGGGATACCAGGGCTGGGCCTCTGTACCTTTGAATAATTTATATTATATCCCTAGAGCGGCTAGATCTCTTCAGCTGGGTAGGGAGGAAGTGGATAACTCTGAGTCGGTGGATAGACTTAACATTTTAGACTACATTGAGTCTCCTACAGATGAGATTTCAAAATGAGCCAACCTACTTCTTTCCTTTAATTTAGAAATAGAGAAAAATTATGTTTTGTGGCTTTCTGTTTTTTTAAAAGAATGAGCTGTTTAGTGGGCAGAAAATCTGTATCTTCCCTGAGGTTTCCAGATAGATGCAGGTGAAGCGCAAGGTTTGTTTTATCCTTGAAGCCTCACATTCTTGCTTTAGGAGTCTCTTTCTTTTCTTAAATTTCCCTGCAAATGTCTGGTAACATCAGGGAAGATAGATATATTTTTTTTGAGGTTACTCAATTGGAAGACTTCCTGAAGTCACATGCAGCCCTTTTAGACCAGGCTATTTAGATTCTGTGGATTTGTTATTTGTTTTGTCAGAGGGAATAGTATAATTGGGTAAATTGTTAAGTGGTCCCTGACATGGGATAGAATTTGTTTATTTGCTTTTTCTTTCTGTATTGCGCTTCGCTGAATGTGGACTTGTGGAGGTATTTGCTAGTTTTGGTGATATCTATTTGTTTTAGTGTATCATTCCTCTTTTCTGTTTTTGTTGTGAATGACAAATGTAAATGCATTTAAAAATGAAAAAAAAGAAACAAAATAAAACACCTTAGCTTTCATGGTGGTGGTGGTGGTGTTGTTAAGTGCCGTCGAGTCAGTGTCGACTCATGGCGACCCTCTGGATAGTTGTCCTAAATTGTGTTTGATCTTCAGTCAGGCGGCTCATTGTTGACATACTGGTACCCATAGCTGCTGTTATTGTAACGATCCATCTCATTGCTGGCCTTCCTCGTTTGCTTTGACCTTCTATCTTGCCAAGCATGATGTCTTTCTCTAATGATCTCTCTCTTCGCATGATATGCTGAAAGTATGAAAGTCAAAGTCTTGTCATCTGAGCTTCTAAATAAAGCTTATGTTTGGTCTCCTCTAGTACTAACTGGTTTGTTCTTCGGGCAGTCCATGGTATACACAGTATTCGTCACCAGCACCATAATTCAAAGGCATCATTTTTCTTCCTGTCTATCTTTTTCACTGTCCAGCTTTCACATCCATATGATGTTATTGAAAATGCCATGGCTTGAACAAGTTGAATCTTTGTATGGAGAGAGACATCTCTGCTCTTGAGAATCTTGTTTGAGTCTTTCATAGCCATTCTGCCAAGAGCAATGTGTCATCGGATTTCTTGACTGCTTGTTGCTTCTTTATTGATAGTTGATCCAAGTAGGTTAAAGTTGTCCACAATTTCAATTTCTTCTCCTTCAATGATGAACTTGTTGATTTTGCCAGTTGTCATGATCTTTGTCTTCTTTACATTAAGGTGCAGGCCCATTTTGAGACTATGTTCTTTGATTGTGAGAAGCAAATGTTTCAGATCATCTTTACTTTCAGCCAGTAATGTGGTATCATCAGCATAGTGAAGGTTGTTGATGAGTCTTCCACCAATCTTCACACCTCTCTTGTCTTCATACAATCCTGCTTCTTTCATGATTTGTTCTGCATATAAATTAAACAGGTAGGGGGAAAGTATGCAGCCTTGTCTTACACCTTTGCTTATTTTAAACCATTCTGTTTCTTCTTGTTCCGTTTGAACTGTTGCTTCTTGATCAGTGTACAGATTGTGCAAGAGAGTGATCAGTATACCCATGCTTCTTAATGTGGCCCAGAGTTTCTCATGGTTTACATAGTCAAAGGCCTTGCTATAGTCGATAAAGCACAAATAGATATCCTTTTGGTATTCTTTAGTCTTTTCAAGGATCCATCTCACATCCGCGATGATGTCTCTTGTTCCTTGCCCTTTCCTGAACCCTGCTTGCACTTCAGGTAGTTCTTGTTCCAGGTATGGTTGTAGTCTCTGTTGAATAATCTTCAGTAGAATCTTGCTGGTATGTGGGATCAGAGAGATTGTGCGATAATTTCCAGTCAGTTGGATCACCTTTCTTTAGTATTGGTATAAACACAGATCTTTTCCATGATGTTGTCTTCCAAATTTCTTGGCAGAGCCTTGTAAGTACGATAACAGCTGCATCAGATTACTGTAATACTTCTATGGGAATGCCATCAATGCCTGGTGCTTTGTTCTTTAATAAGGCTTTCAATACTGCTTCAAGTTCTTCTTTCATCACCAATGGTTCCAGATCATAAGGTGCAGGTTGAAATGGCTGTTGGTACACTTGATATTTATCATATAAAAACTCTATATATTCTTTCCTCCTTTTCTTGATCTTCTCAGCATCATTCAACATAGAACATAGAAGGATCCCCAGCGCCGCTGAAGCCCTGCACAGGCCCTGATCGGCATCAGGTGAGAGAGCGGGAAGTTGGCTCCTCCCCGAACACCACACCCAAGGCCAATCAGGAGCCAGTAGCCCTGTTCAAATATTAAGCCCCAGCAGGCGTGAGCAGAAGAAAGGATCCCCAGTGCCACTGAAACCCTGCACAGGCCCTGATCGGCATCGGGTGAGAGAGAGGGAAGTCGGCTCCTCCCCGAACACCACACCCAAGGCCAATCAGAAGCCAGTAGCCCTGTTCAAATATTAAGCCCCAGCAGGCGTGAGCAGAAGAAAGGATCCCCAGTGCCACTGAAACCCTGCACAGGCCCTGATCGGCATCGGGTGAGAGAGCGGGAAGTCGGCTCCTCCCCGAACACCGCACTCAAGGCCAATCAGGAGCTAGTAGCCCTGTTTAAATATTAAGCCCCGGTGGGCAAAAGCAGAAGGAAGGATCCCCAGCGCCGCTGAAACCCTGCACAGGCCCTGATCGGCATCGGGTGAGAGAGCGGGAAGTCTGCTCCTCCCTGAACACTTCACCCAAGGCCAATCAGGAGCCAGTATCCCTGTTCAAATATTAAGCCCCAGCGGACGCGCCCGTGCCTGAGAGCCTCGCCAGAGGGCCCTTGGGCGAGGCCCTTAGGCAGGGACCACAGGCACCCCTGGCTCAATCTGACCAACGCAGCACCAGCAGAGCTCCCGGAAGCCGCTGCAGCGTCGAAGAGCTGAGCTGGAAGAGACGCTCCTCCCGTTCATCCCCCCTGGCCCCACCATCACCCATGCATGCAAAGTAGGCACTCACCGGTCTGCTCCACTGCTACCCCATTGCTACGCACAGCCTACTGGCTCCATCGCTACCCTCTGCTACCTCATTACCCCATTATTGCTACATCTCTGCCCGCAACTAACTTTACTGCACAGCCTTTAGACTCCTCTGCTACTTCATTGCTTATTCTTTATCATATGCTGCATAATGTGTAGTCCCCTCTACCTCATTGCTTGCTGCCTCATTGCTTGTAGGTTACCATTTGCTGCCTCATTGCTTGTAGGTTACCATTTGCTGCTTGCCTGAACATTGCTTTGAACTTGCTATCCATTGCTTACATTGAACTCTGCTGCCTCTTTGCTTGTAGGTTACCATTTGCTGCTTGCCTGGACATTGCTCTGAACTTGCTATCCATTGCTTACATTGAACTCTGCTGCCTCATTGCTTATAGGTTACTATTTGCTGCTTGCCTGGACATTACTTGCATTGAACCTGCTACCCATTGCTTGTACTGATCTTTGCTGCACAGGCTATAGTCTCCCCATTACCCATTGCTTGTATTTAACCTATCTTCCATAGCGTATAGTCCCCACTTGTAACTTAACATATACTGCATAGTGCATAGAATCCTTAGCCACCTCATTGCTTGTAAGATAACATACACTGCATAGCCTCCACTACTCCTCTTCTATGGCCCCACATCTCATTGTCCTTCTCTTCCTCACACTCCCCAACTGCCTCCCCTCTTACCAGCACCCTTACTCCTCTCCCCCCTACTCTCCCTCTACCTTCCTCACTTCTCCCTCCATTCTGTCTTCTAACCTAGCATCAGCTCTTGAGCGTCATCACACCCTCCTCCTCATTCAACCAGCCTCTCTCTCTTTAAGGCAACCCCACCCTCGCTTCCACCGTACTGCCTCTGTCATACCCCGCTCTACTACTCCTCCTCCTTCTCTCATCAGGTAATAACAAACCCAACCCTGGCCCCCCTCAATTTCTTTCTCACTCTAAGAAGAGTTCCTCATGTACCTCATCCATATCCCTCTCTTTTCCCCTTCCACTCTCCCTCACTCATGCCCCAATCACTCATCCAGAGATATCAACCCCAACCCTATCCCCCTTAGAGCTCTGTCTCACTCTAAAAAGAGACCCTCACGTAACCTAGCTAATATCATCAATATCCCCCTTCATTCTCCCTCCTCTTCCCCTCCCTCATGTCCCTCATGGAGGGCACACTCATCCAGAGACACCCACCTGCACCCTGGCCCCTCTAGATCTCTGTACTACTCTGAAAATAGATCCTCACATAACGGCCCGCCTAGACCACTGTCTTACTCTGGAAAGAAATCCTCATGTAACATGTCCAACCTTATCCATATCCCTCTCCTTTCCCCCTCCACTCTCCCATTCTCATGTGCCCTATGGAACACATGCTCAGAATCTAACAAACTTCCTTTTGCTCATGATCTCTTTATCTCTAATGCGCTACACCTTCTTGCCCTGTCTCAACCTCGTCCTGTCTCCTCCAACCTATTTAGAAACCTTCATAATATTGGTCCCTTGACTCTCTCCTGTATCATTTCTCCATCTCTTTCCTCATAAGAACATAAGATATGCCATACTAGGTCAGACCAAGGTCCATCAAGCCCAGTATCCTGTTTCCAACAGTGGCCAATCTAGGTCATACGTACCTAGCAGTTTCCCCAAAAGACACAGGTTCCGCAATGCTTGTACTGGGTCAAGCATTGATATCCTGGGTCCCTTAATAATAATGGTTAATGGACCTTTCCTCCAGGAACTTGTCCAAACCTTTTTTAAACCCAGCTACACTAACAGCCTTTACTACATCCTTCGGTAACAAATTCCAGAGTTTGATTACACGTTGAGTGAAGAAATATTTTCTTTTATTAGTTTTAAATAGTTTACCCTGTAGCTTCATTGCATGTCCCCTAGTCTTTCTATATTCTGATAACGTAAACAGTCGATCTACGTTTACCCGTTTCACTCCGTTCATTAATTTATAGACTTCTATCATATCTCCCCTCAGCCGTCTCTTTTCCAGTTTAAAGAGCCCCATCCTTTTTAGCCTTTCTTCAAAGGAGTATCCTTCCATCCCCTTTACCATTTTGTCCTCCAAATCCATTGACGAAGCAGTATCCTCTTATAATGCTGCACTAACCTCGGTTCTTGACACTCTTGCCCCACCCACCCCACGCCTTATCAGATGTTCTACTCCTCAACCATGGCTCTCATCCACAACCCACTATTTACGCACCTGTACCCGTTCTGCTGAACGTGCTTGGACCAAATCCTGCTCCCCGGAAGACCTTCTACACTTCAAATTCATGCTTGGCTCCTTCCAGTCAGCCATAGCACTTGCCAAACAAGAATACTACATCCATCTGACTAATTCCCTTGCCCATGATCCTCGCCGCCTCTTTAATACCCTCAATTCTCTCCTCAACATAAGAACATAAGATATGCCATACTGGGTCAGACCAAGGTCCATCAAGCCCAGTATCCTGTTTCCAACAGTGGCCAATCTAGGTCATACTTACCTAGCAGTTTCCCCAAAAGACACAGGTTCCACAATGCTTGTACTGGGTCAAGCATTGATATCCTGGGTCCCTTCTTAATAATGGTTTATGGACCTTTCCTCCAGGAACTTGTCCAAACCTTTTTTTTAAACCCAGCTACACTAACAGCCTTTACTACATCCTCCGGTAACAAATTCCAGAGTTTGATTACACGTTGAGTGAAAAAATATTTTCTTTTATTAGTCTTAAATAGGTTACCCTGTAGCTTCATTGCATGTCCCCTAGTCTTTCTATATTCTGATAACGTAAACAATTGATCTACGTTTACCCGTTCCACTCCGTTCATTAATTTATAGACAAGGTGCCCCCGCCCTCCCTTTCTGCCCAAACCCTAGCCAACTACTTACACAACAAAATCTACAAGATTACCCTCCAATTCCCCACTTCCTCATCTACCTCCCCCCTCCCCAATTCTCCCCCCCATCCATACTTCCTCTGCTACCCTCTCCTCCTTCCCGATGATCTCCGAAGAGGAAACCACACTCCTTCTTTCCTCCTCCAAACCCACCACCTGTTCCTCTGACCCTAACCCCACCCATCTCCTACACTCCATCTCTCCCACCGTTGTCCCCTCCATGTCTCATATTCTAAACCTTTCACTATCCACTGCAACTGTCCCCGTAGACTTCAAACATGCTGCTGTCACACCTCTCCTCAAGAAACCCTCACTTGATCCCACCTGTCCTTCTAACTATCGACCCATCTCCCTCCTTCCCTTCATATCTATACTACTAGAATGAGCAGTCCAGCACTGCTGCCTCGACTTCCTCACCTCCCAGGCCCTCCTGTACCCACTACAATCTGGCTTCCATCCACTACAATCCACTGAAACGGCTCTTACAAAAGTCTCCAATGACTTGTTCCTGGCTAAATCTAAGGGCCTCTACTCAGTCCTCATCCTTCTTGACCTCTCCGCTGCCTTTGACACTGTTGACCACAATCTTCTCCTCACCACCCTCTCCTCGCTTGGTTTCAAGGGTTCCGTACTATCCTGGTTCTCTTCCTACCTCTCCCATCGCTCCTTTAGTGTATGTTCTGGTGGCTACTCCTCTTCTCCCACCCCGCTCTATGTTGGTGTACCCCAAGGATCCGTCCTGCGCCCCCTCCTTTTCTCTCTCTATACACAATCCCTTGGCACTCTTATCTCCTCCCATGGCTTTCAGTACCATCTCTATGCTGACGACTCACAAATCTACCTCTCTACACCTAATATCTCTCCATCAGTCCAGACCAGGATCTCTGCCTGCCTTTCTGACTTCGCTGCCTGGATGTCTCATTGCCGCTTGAAGTTGAACATGGCCAAGACTGAACTCCTTGTCTTTCCCCCCAACCCCTCCCCTCCTCTTCCCCCCTTCTCAGTCTCCGTGGATGAATCTACGATCCTTTCTGTTCCCTTGGCCCGCAATCTGGAGGTTATCTTTGACTCCTCTCTCTCCTTCTCCACACATATCCAGATCGTAGCTAAGACCTGCTGCTTCTTTCTCTACAACATTAGCAAAATCCGCCCCTTCCTTTTTGAACACACTACCACAACCCTTATCCACTCCTTAATCTCCTCTCGCCTCGACTACTGCAACCTACTCCTTGCTGGTCTCCCCGTGAGCCATCTCCTTCCCCTTCAATCTATTCAGAATTATGCTGCTCGACTAATCCTCCGCCAGTCTCGCCATGCCCACATTACTCCTCTTCTCAAGTCGCTTCACTGGCTCCCTGTCCAATTCCGCATCCAGTTCAAACTTCTCCTGTTGACCTATAAATGCATTCACTCTGCAACCCCTCAATACCTCTCATCTCTTATCTCTCCTTACATCCCCTCTTGGGAACTTCGCTCCGCTAACAAATTACTTCTATCTAGGCCTTTCACTCGCACCGCTAACTCCCAACTTCGCTCCTTTCACCTTGCTGCACCTTACGCCTGGAACAGCTTGCCTCTGTCTATACACCAGGCACCCTCCATGGCCCTCTTCAAATCCAGATTGAAGACCCACTTCTTCACTGTCGCTTTCAGATCCTGACTTCTATCCTTTATCTCAACCTGACTCCCGTCAATTTTCATAACCGAATTGTAAAGACCATAGTGTGCTTTACACCAATTTGACTAATCCTCTGTATTTGTCTCAATTAGATTGTAAGCTCTGACGAGCAGGGACTGTCTTTTTTATGTATGCCTGTTCAGCACTGCGTGCGTGGCGCTATATAAGTGCTAAATAGTAGTAGTAGTAGTAGTAGTAGTAACATCTTGTAACATTCCAATTTGAGGCTGGAAATTTTTCTTTAATGCTCATAGCTTTAGGAAAGCTGATCTTGTTCTTCCTCTAATAGTTTCTGCTTCTATTTCCTTGCATGTGTCATTGTAGTACTTTTCCTTGTCCTGTCTTGCTGCACATTGGAAATCTCTGAGTTCTGCAATTGTCTTTCTTTCTCCTCTGGCTTTAGCTTCTCTGCGTTTCTGGGCAATTTTCTGAGTTTCTTCAGTCATCCATTTAATTGCAATCTCCCCAGTAACATTTTAGGCAACCTCAAAAGCAGGTGATTGTATGTAATAGAGTGTTATTACATAGGGAGAGTATTATTACATAGGTGACCTTCTTTAATTCGGCTTCATTTAGCAACAGGTGAATCTGCCTAATCATTCATAAAGATCCAAAAGTTTTTTTTGAACACATGAGACATTCAATATTGACGGAGCAAATAAAATCAATATTACCCTCAAACTCCCTATTTTTACTTCCAGTGAAATAGTTGTGTTTCCTAAATTCACTTTTTCCTGCAGACGCCTTCCAACTTGCGGAACTGTGGTTTTGTCGAGATTAAGGGGGTCTTTTACTAAAGGGCACTAGCTGTCAACATGTGTTCTGGCTCACGCTAAAAGTGTGCTGGAATGCACATTGACATCTAGCATGGGACAGTGCAGACTGATTTCTGCGCTAGTTGTGAATCACATGTTGGGGTGGTAAGGGGAAAGGTTAGGGGTGGAGAGTGAGCACGGTGAGCACTGTACAGTTAGTGCTGTGACTCTTGCAATGAGTGTGGGTTCATCTAATGTGACCTCAATAGGTGATGTTGAGTTCACTCATGCTATTTATATGTCATGTTAGGCCACAGGGCTGCACATTAACAGCCAGAAACATGCTTTACATGTCCCCAACAGTAAATGCAATGGCGTCACATCTAACGCAGCAAGGTTTTTGCACCATTGGAGTGTTAGGTACAACACCTTTATGCCTTTTACTAAAAGACTCCTATGGTTTTGCTGAATTCTTTTGCATCTAAATACTGTTGGAATGCTGACAGTCTTATAGATGATGTACCAAGGCCTCCAAAGATCTCACTACTGGAATTATTATTTGAAAATTGTCAGCATATGAAAAGTGAGACACACCTTGCTTTTTAATCAAACCCCAAGGCCATAAACAAAAATATTACACAAAATGGGGGATGAAGGTGATCCCTGGGAAATACTACACAGAAGGATCTACTCATTTGACATTTCATCCATAAAGGTCACCATTGTAACCCATTGAGAATGAAATGCATTAAACAATTTTGAAACAGACACTTCTAGTGAAAATTAGCCATGATATGCAATAATAAGGAGACAAATCTAATTGCATTAATAGACCTTCCATTCCTCTATCCACCCTAAGTTGTTCTAACAGAGCTACCAGTACATTCTCTGCAGTATGATGTTTTTCTAAATGCTGACAGGACTTCATGAAGGAGGCCCCTACTTGTTACAAAATTTTGAAGCTTCATGGCAGCTACAGCCTCCAATAATTTGGCCATAAAAGGTCAAATTTGCGAACAGTCTATAGTTAGTACATTGTGATCCATTCAGGAAATTTCTCTTTAAAATCTGATTCAATACTATAAATTTTAACTTTAGGGATCCAATCCCATATTCAAAAATGTGTTCAATATCTCAGTCAACCAGCATACCATTTCATCAATTGATTACAACAGTTTTGAAGACCCTCAGTGAATCATTAAACCAAGGCTATCTCACCTGGGTAGGTTAATTTGTCTCAAAAAGTCATAAATCTTATAAAAATGGCATCAATTTTCTTCCTGTCTAACTTTTTCACTGTCCAACCTTTGCATCCATATGATGTTATTGAAAATTTCTTTTGGTATTCTTTAGTCTTTTCAAGGATCCATCTCACATCCATGATAATCTCTCTCATTCCTTGCCCTTTCCTGAACCCTGCTTGCACTTCAGGCAGTTTTCGTTCCAGGTATGGTTGTAGTCTCTCAGCCTGGCGACCCGTATGGCCGCCGCGGGTCAATAGCCACTACCCCCCCCCTCCCTCCCCCTCCCTCCCCCTCCCTCCTTCCTCGCCCACATATTATACTCTTACCAGTTCGGACCAATAATGCTTTTATTTACAACATGACTTTGGAATTACAGCATACAAAAACTGTTGGCCACAGCATGAAAACCAAACATTGATAATATTAATGCATAACCAACATAACTCATTCCTTACACCTACTGGTATGTTTTCCCCTTTTTCCAGAGGCACAGCCCGCCCTCCTCCTTTCTATGAAGCCCGGCAGTGATGTCTGGAAAAATTGCCGTCTGAGCCTTTTTCCATTGCCTCCCGGTTCTGATGGGCATACCCTAGGAAGGGGCGCCTGCCGTAACAGGCCTTTTGTGTTCCCTCCCCGTTCGCTGCAGTGTCCCGCTCTGCCACCACTCAAGGCCCGTCAAAGGCGTGAGCAGGGCTACGTTGCTCTTCCCTTCTCCCTCCCATGCCGTGTAAGCTTGGGGAGGCCCTCTGGACACTGTTCCTGTTTCCATTCGCGTACTGTTGGAGGACAATTCAATTCTAGCATGCCCGCTCCCCCCTCTTCCATGGCTGGGCTGTGCGCTCTCTCCTAAGGGTGGTTCCTATATCTCTCGCCAACCCCTCGCAGCCGCGACTCCTCGCGTGCTGAGAGGGTCCCCACCCTTTCCTGCCGCTGTGGCCAACTTGCATCTCTGCCATAACTGTTTAAGTGTTTCTTGTAATGCGCAAAGGAATATATCCATTCCAATATCTGATAGATGTACCCCATCTGCCCGATATAATCCAGGACATTTTTCGTCGATAAGGTCATGTATGATATTGCCGCCGCTCAGCGATTCCATAAAACGGGCCATCCACTTGTTAACTTTGCGCCGTGTTCATTCGATTGCTCTATGGGACCATTCCCCTTTCCACACCCGTCTGGGTATGATATGAGACCAGACCAGGGCTGTTGCCGGGAAGGTATCCCGCAGTGCTAACAGATCTTTTTGCATTTTCTTTGTCAGTTCCACACTGCGGGTACCCGTAAGGTCATTGCCTCCCAGATGCACAATTATTGCCCAGGGCTGTCCTCCTGCTCTCCTTCGCTGTAGAAGGAGTGGCAGCAGCTGGTCCCACACCATACCCCTCCTACCCAACCAAATTACTGTTATCTCATCTTTCGGGAGGCCAAGGTTACGTCCCTGTGGTCTGGTCCTTGTCCTCTTCTCGGCCCAATGGATGAATGAGTGGCCGCATATCCATGCCTCCCGATGCACATTGGTACCTATTTGTTTGTTGATAAAATAGAAGCAATCAAAACCTTGTGCAACATTCGAATACATCATTGGCATGTCGCTGCTCATATTTGCTTGACAACAGTACTAACAACGTTACCGCAATTTTTTCTGATTGTCTAAGATTAAAAATTTTTTTTTATGCTTTTGTACAACTGCGTCCTTTGCACGTACGGCGTCATACTGGGCGTACATACAGTTTATACCTATTGGAGCGCCATCTTCCGAGGTTCATGATCTGCTCTCTTGACATGCCTAAGCTGGCCGCCGTTGAAGCGGCCCCAATTCTGAAGGAGTGCGTACTGTACAAGCACGCCTCCAAACCGGCTGCCTCTAAGGTTAGTTTGAGTACCCTGGTGAATTGGAAACACGAGAGCGGGGCCCCATCCTCGTGTACTAACCATTGCTCGGTGTTTGCCGGGCGGAGTTGGCTATATTCCATGAATGTTCTAATCGGGCAGGACGGGTCCCCCGGCAGCGGATGAAGCACAACTTGTGCCCCTTTCGCTTCAGGATCCGTCTTGGATTTCTGGACATATAATGCCAGTGCTCCGGCCTGGAAGGTAACATCTTCCATCCTAATGCCCCCTTTTTCATGTACCCGGCTCGCCGGGGCCACCAGCTCCCCTATTCGGAATGCTCTGTAGAATGCCCATGAGAATGCACATCTGAAGAGTCTGGTCTCAAAGTCGTTAAAACAAATCCGTCCTGCAGCTGCTATCAGCTTCTGCAATATCAAGTGAGTTATTGGGTGCCTCGTCTCCATTGTGCATGGCTGCTCCGCCCCCCAGCCCTTCATCACTCTCGTGATGACGAAATCCGCTGTTGGGCTGCTCCTGCCATTTGCTTTGGCAAAGAACGTGATCGCTGCAAGTTTTGCCTTGACGGCTGATTTGCGGACGCCGCTATTCTTGGACCATAGGATCCATTCCAGAATGGCTTCCATCGTGGGCTCGTTACCTGCTAACCTGCGCTTCTGGAAATATGCCTGGAACTCGTTCCATGCCGTTAGGTATCTTTGCCTGGTCCTTGCTGATAATGACCTCAGTACAAGGTCCCAAACTTCGGCGGACCAAGGTCCCATACTCTCTCTGGGATAGCTGTCTTGACCTTGTCGGCGCCTGGTGCTAGTGCATGGAAGATCGAGATCTGAAAACGAGAGAGAGCGTCAGCAAGGTTATTACACCGACCCGGAACATGCTCTGCCCTGATGGTTACATTGTATGTGAGGCACAACATGACAATCTGTCTTAATAGGGATACCACACCGTGTGTATGGGCGTGCATCCCATTTATCGCGTACACTACCGCCACGTTGTCAGTATGGAATGTGATTGCCCTGTTCCCCAACTGAGGGGCCCATATGTATAGGGCTACCAAGATCGGGAAAAGTTCAAGGAGCGTGATGTCGCTGGTGGTGCCCGTGGAGTGCCACTCGGCCGGCCATTCCTCTGCACACCATGCCCCTTTGAAATATATTCCAAAACCTATCCCATCCGCGGCATCAGTGAAAAGATCAAGCTCCGCATTTGGAACTGGGTATTTTTGCCAAAAGGTCAGGCCGTTGAAAGAATGCAGAAAATGCTGCCACATGCAGAGGTCTTCCTTTATCCATTTCATGACCCTAATCTTGTGGTGCCTCTTCGTGGCCCCTTTCATTGCCATTGCCATGCGATGGCAGAAGACCCACCCCATTGGCATGATTCTGCAAGCGAAGCCCAACAGTCCTAGCAGCGATTGGAATTGCTCCAATGTTGTTTTTTTGCGTTCTTGCATGTCTCGCATTGCATTCTTTAACTTCATGATTTTTTTCTTCAGGAAGGCGTGATAGCTGTCCCTTCACGTCTAGTTCGATGCCTAGGAAGGTGATCACCCGAGTAGGTCCACATGTCTTCTCACCCGCTAAGGGAATTCCGAAGCTTAGGGCCACCTGCTGGAATACGTTCAGTATTCTTTGGCAATCGCTCCTTTCATTCCTAATGAATAAGAAGTCATCCAGGTAATGAACGACCGTGTTCTTACCTGCTATGTCCTCAACCACCCAGTGTATGAATGTGCTGAATTGCTCAAAATATGCGCATGAAATTGAGCAGCCCATGGGCAAACACTTATCATAATAATATTCATCATTGAAGTAGAAGCCCAACAATGCGAAGGAGTCCGGGTGCACCGGGAGTAGTTGAAAAGCTGACTCAATGTCTGCTTTTGCTAGTTGTGCCTGCCACCCCTGCTTCCGTATAATATCAATAGCATGGTCAATTGTCGCATATTTCACGGTGCATAAGGATGGGTCAATGTGATCGTTGACTGATTTTCCTTCCGGGTATGACAGGTTGTGGATGAGCCGGAATTTTCCTGGCTCCTTCTTGGGCACAATCCCCAATGGTGATATTACTAGATCGGGGGTAGGAAGGTTCTTGAAAGGGCCTGCAACCCTCCCTAATTCAATTTCTTTCGATATTTTTTGCTTGACTACTGCGTTAAATTTTATGACTGAAGGAGAGTTACGGCTCACCTGATGCCGTGTTGGCACCGTGGCTGAAATGCGGAAACCTTGTGTAAAACCGTTCTCAATGGCCAGGGCTTTATCCCACAGCGGGTAGGCTCTCAGCCACGGACGCATTTGTTCAAGCCTGATGGGGGTTCTGGCCATGGCCATCACTCCCTCGTGCCTGTGTTGGGCGAAATGGTTTGGTATCCCTACCAGCTATGCACGCTGACGTGTGGCCGCCCCCACAGCTGGAACAGACGTGGCAGAATTTGCACGGGCGCCAAGTGCAACTCCCTGCGTTATACTGCCTACATGCTATGCAAACGAGCATTTGTTGGTTTTGTCGCCATTGAGGCGCCTGAAAGGACTGAAGCGTCCCCTCGAGGCACAGCGGTCGGTTGGGGGCCATCTCCTCCAGCCACATGTCAACTATCCGGTGTTGCCATGTCATGGTCGGATCCTCTGCTAGGCTGCTTCTGAATTTGATATCATAGTTGAGCCAGGCCCACCCCCCAAGACACTTTTGCGCCTGGGTGATGGTGTCCAGATACTTGATTAAGTACTGGTGCAGCTCGGGCTCCCGTTCAAGGACTACACTCATATATATATGGAAGGCAGAAACCCAATTATTTATGGACTTCGTGATCCTGGATTTTCTCTCCCCGTACTTATCCTTGTCCTTGGCTTCTTTCGCCTCCCCTTCATGGTCTATGATCAATAGGGAAAATATATTGATGTATTCCCTGCGCCAGATACGCTTTTTGATCTTCCGCTGCACCGTGCTGGCCAGCCCGCTCACTCCGCAACGCGGATCCCCGCTAACTGCAGCCGGGCCCATTGGTGCCGTAGAGACTGGGGTCGTCTGTCCGACTGGCCCTTCCGCTCCCAGGTTAGCTTCCCTTGTGGGTGCCTCCTTGCGCACCACCCACACATGTGATAGCTGATTAGGTTTTTTGGATGTCTTTTTCTTTTTGTTAAATGTTTTTAGTATAGTATGCATTGCGGATGCTAGTGACACCTCCCCCTCCGAGTCGGATGAGGATGAGGACTCTTCGGATGATGAAGACAAAGACCCGGGTGTCCCCTTTTCCCCCCTGGACTTACCGCTGGCCGTGCTGGTGCTGTCCCTAACGGTGCTCACCGGTTGCAGCTCGTCCAATCTGGCATTGGCTGCTCTTAATTGCTGTCTGAAGGTGCTTAAACCATGCTGATTCACTTGCTGCCGAATCTCCCTAAACAATTCGTCCAGTTCTTGACTGGGTGTCGTCTGCACGGGCGGCTGAGCCTGTTGTCGTGTCGCAGTGCGTATACTTCGTCACGTCGTCCTGGCCACCTCGTTATTGTGAGATGCGTCTCCAACCTTCTTCTTCCCTTTTGCAGACGCTGCGCGTGTCCCTTTCCCTTTCGCCGCCCCGTGTGGTGTTCGGCTTTCCGCGCTGACCTTCCGTAGCATAGCTGTATCGTGAAATATTACTATGTGAAAAACAATGGGGGAGATAAAGCACATGTTATCATGCCTGCCCCACAGCAGCCTATGCCTCGGATCCAACTTTGTCACCATCTTTATGTTGTTGTTTTTTTTGGGGGGGGGGGCAATTCAGTCTCCTAGCCATTGTTAGGCTCAGTTCCAGCATAAATTGATAATGCCCCCTCTTTAACCATGTGGGCAAGAGGTGCATTGAATATATACCCTCCATATGCTATATCTTTGTGTAGTTACACATAATGTCCTGCCACCATTATCCAGCAGATGGCAGCAAGTGCTTTGCTTTCGGTATCACCATTAGCAGTAAAAGATTTCTCCCCATCCCATTTACATTATTATCAATTTTGAAAGGGCAGCCTAACACAGCATAGATATAAAATTTCATTTTTTTCTTTTTTTTTTTTTTTTTGAGCACCCGAGCTCCATCCCTCCTATGTATATCCCTCCAAAATCCACAGCAGAATATCTTGCTGTACCGGAACGGTCACAGCACAGCCGCCCGCATTACATGCAGTTGTAACGCATATAGGCCCCCAGGCAGCACCTTTACATGTGTCCGCCTGCCCATGAGGCTCCGGATGGTTTTCCGACGGCCCTTGTGTCCTCAAACATCGTATCGACATTCTAGCCTCCCTTTTTGAACGAGCCAGAAGGCCACGCCACCTCACCTATCATCTCCCGGCCCTACGGAGACCGGATACTGTCCCTCCTGTCGCTGACCTCCAAACCAGGCTCATAGACCTCCTTCCCCTATATGGCTGGGCACCTAACCACAACGGCAAAAGTTAAGTGGATTTGTTCGCGCGCTTTTGCTCTAAGTCCCCCCCAGGGCTAAGGTAAGGCATGGAGAAAACTACAGCCTTCAGGCTCCACGTGCTTGGAGAGGCCCTCCCCGCGGCGAAGCACCCACGCCGGGAAACCAACCAAGAGGGGCAGGCCCGGCTCTGCGAGTTCACTGCTCCCCGGCTATCTTGCGACGCCAAATTTACCTGGATTATGTCCCGGACGGTTACAATCCTGTACCGCTGCAGCACACTGGTTCCTCTGAAGTAGGCCGCGTTCGGCGTCTTCCGACTCCAATAGACCGGCGTCTTCACCGCTCCGCTGGGGGGAAAGAGGGCGAGCAGCGCCCCGCCCTTGCTCTATATTCAGGCTGGTGTCGCCGCCCGCCCCCTCCCCCCAGCCCTCCCTCCCCCGCCAAGGTTAACCCCTTGGCTCCTGGGCGCCTGCCTGTGCCCGGCCGAGATAAAGTCTCAGCCGGGACTGCTGAATGATCTTGAGTAGATTTTTTCTGGCATGTGGGATCAGAGCGATTGTGTGATAATTTCCACAGTCAGTTGGATCACCTTTCTTTAGTATTGGTATAAACACAGATCTTTTCCAGTTAGTTTACCATGATGCTGTCTTCCAAATTTCCTGGCAGATCCTTGTAAGTATGGTAACAGCTGCATCAGATTCCTGTAATACTTCAATGGGAATGCCATCAATGCCTGGTGCTTTGTTCTTTGAAAAGGCTTTCAATGCTGCTTCAACTTCTTCTTTCATCACCAATGGTTCTGGATCATAAGGTACAGGTTGAAATGGCTCCTTTTCTAGAAATAGTAAAATCAATCTCCTGGTTTAAGCTGGAGGGGAACATTTTCAAATAAGGACAACCTGATTCACCAAGCTAACCCATGTAGACCTGCCTATTATGCTCTCTCAGGCTAATTCATTCTATGATGGCATCTCTCTGTCAGTCTTCTGTTGAGATTCTTTTATTTCTATATCAGGCATTTTTGAATTTTATTTCTTTAATTTTTTAGTTAGCTCATGCCTTTCCAATAGTAGCTCAAGGTGAGTTGCACTCAGGTTTTGTAGGTATTTTCCTGTCTCCAGAGGGTTTATAATCTAAGTTTGTACCTGGCAATGGAGGATTAAGTGAGTTGCTCAAGGCTACAAGGAGTTGTCAGTGAGCAGCACCAGGCTATCCTGGTTCCAACCTGCTGATCTAACCACTAGGTTACCCTTTCATTTGGTTCTGGCTACCTCTACTTGAAGCTTGTTCTACATGGCCCACCACCACCTCATTATAATAGTATATTACTATGTTCCTTTTGATCATACTTGCTATACCTTTAACTTCATATGATATTTTTATTAGATGTAAAAAAAAAAAGTTACTTTTTTGTACTTTATTAAAGCAGGCTGGATATTGTTTGATTATTTGTACAAAAGTGGCATTTTAGAAAGGACATCCAGATGCAATCTGGGACATCCTAAGCAAAATGCCCAATAAAAAAACCAGGAAAATTTATGCTTTAGCCCGAGTTTTGCAACTCTGACACACAGGTGGCCACATAGATATCCCTGCTATAAACATCTGGGATGGGGACATTTATCCTATGCTGAATGTATGTCCATGCAAGCTATTTTTCATTTGGGGATGTGCAGCAGCATGCTGAAGTGAAAACAAGTGTTCTCATTTCCCTGCAGTTTTCATTATCATCAAGGAAAGTATAAGGAATATTAGAGTGCCGTCGTCTTTATGACTTCCAGGTGTCTGGATGATCCTGCTAGTGTGTGGGGATGTGTTAGCCATTTATGAAATTGGGCACACATATATATATATATATCTTGCCTGGAACATCCAGGTCATGCCTCTTCGCCTTTTGGACATTATCGTGCTGTGGACACCTATAGTACCACAAAAAACACATCAAATCAAAAGTGTCACAAATGCAAAACCACTCTGACATATAATGAGACTTAATGGGCCTTACAATATCTATAAATCAACACTTTATCATATATTTCTTAATATCAACTGCACTTGTTATGAAGTGCTGTTGAGTCAGTGTTGACTCATGGCAACCCTTGGGATAGTTGTTCTAAACTGCATTCAGTCTCAGTCAGGTGACTCATTCTGGATAGACTGGCACCAATAGCTGCTGTTGTATCAATCTATCTCATTGCTGGCCTTCCTCTTTTGCATTGACCTTCTACCCTGCCAAGCATGATGTCTTTCTCTAATGATCTCTCTCTTCTCATGATGTGTCCAAAGTATGAAAGTCAAAGTCTTGTCATCTGAGCTTCAAGAAAGCTTAGGTTTGATCTCCTCTAGTACTGACTGGTTTGTCAGTACTAGAAGAGATCCATGGTATACACAGTATTCGTCGCCAGCACCATAATTCAAAGGCATCGATTATCTTCCTGTCTATCTTTTTCACTTCCAGCTTTTGCATCCATATGACGTTGTTGAAAATACCATGGCTTGAACAAGTCAAATCTTTGTTCTTGAGAGTCTTGTTAGGTCCTGCATAGCCATTCTGCCAAGAGCAATGCGTTGTCTGATTTCTTGACTGTTTGTTGCTTCTTTATTGATAGTTGATCCAAGTAGGTGAAAGTTGTCAACTATTTCAATTTCTTCTCCATCAACGATGAAATTATTGATTTTGCCAGTTGTCAGGATCTTTGTCATCTTTACATTAAGGTGCAGGCACATTTTAAGACTATGTTCCTTGATCTTGAGAAGCACATGTTTCAGACTGTCTTCACTTTCAGCCAATAATGTCGTATCATCAGCATAGTGAAGGTCATTGATGATTCTTATTGCACTTATCCCTGTGAAAATCACTTTCCATTTATTACTTTCAATTTGTTCACTTTTAATTTATACTCTTATGTAAATCACCTTCTCTGAATAAAGCTTACAACAATAAATGTTCCCATTGCACAAAACTCATGTGCGTTTATATAAGTCTTATAACCATAAACTTCCTGTTTGCACCAAATTAATGGTCTACTACATTGTTTCTCCCTTCACAGAGGGGAAAAATGTTGGGAACCCTGATCGTCATGTGCGGCATCATGCGACTGAGCCACCGCATAGATATTATAGATATTATAAGTCCCATATCTAAGAATGACATCTATAGAACCAGCATCTAAAATGGCTCTGGGGGCATCTCTGTGATCTATGTCAGCAAGCAATAGGATAAAAGGAGTACTGGATTAGCCTTTCGCAACCCCAAATCCAGAGCTGGCCCACATGATTAGGGATACACATTTGTTAGTGCATAGCACATAACACACATTAACCTTCAAATGAATGCACATTAAAGATATAAACATAGAAATATGATGACAGAAAAAGACCACATGGCCTTTCTAGTCTGTCCTTCCATAACAACTACAACAGTCCCCTTTTTACCTTTAGAGATCCTCTGTGTTTGTCCCATGCTTTTTTGAATTCAGTTACTGTCCTCATCTCTACCACCTCCACTGGGAGACTATTCCACGGATCCACTACTCTTTCCGTAAAGAAATATTTCCGCATATCACTCCTGAAACTATCTCCCTTCACCCTCATCCCATGTCCCCACGTAGTAGAACTTGCTTTCAATTGAAAGAGGCTCTCTCCCTGAACATTTATGCCACGGAGGTATTTAAACATCTCAATCATATCACCTCTATCCTGCCTTTCCTCTAAGGTGTACATATTAAGATCCTTCAGTCTGTCCTCATATGCTTTATAATGAAGACCACTAATCATTTTAGTAGCCACCCTCTGCACCGACTCCATCCTGTTCACATCCTTTTGAAGGTGCGGTCTCCAGAATTGCACACTATACTCCAAATGAGGTCGCACCAAAGACTTATACAGAGGCATTATCACCTCCTTTTTTCTGCTAGCCATTCCTCTCCATATGCACTCAAGCATCCTTCTAGCTTTTGCCGTCACCTTTTCTACCTGTTTAGCTACTTTAAGATCATCAGACACAACCACGCCTAGGTCCCGCTCTTCTTTAGTGGACAAAAGTACTTCAGCCCCTATACTATATTGCTCCCTTGGATTGCTGCAGCCCAAATGCATGACCTTACATTTTTTAACATTAAATCCCAGCTGCCAAATTCTAGACCATTCTTCAAGCTTAGCTGGATCCCTCCTTATGTTATCTACCCCTTCCTGGGTGTCTACTCTATTGCAGATTTTGGTATCATCCAAAAAAAGGCATACCTTACCTGAAAGCCCTTCTGCTATATCACTAACAAAGATGTTAAAAAGAATCGGACCAAGGACAGATCCCTGGGACACACCACTGATAACATCCTTCTCCTCAGAGTGAGCTCCATTTACTTGTACTCTTTGTCGCCTCCCACCCAACCAATTTCTAACCCAAGCAGTAACTTTAGGGTCCATCTCTAGGGTGCTCAGTTTGTTTATAAGTCGCCTGTGAGGAACAGTGTCAAAGGCTTTACTGAAATCTAAATACACCACATCTAGGGCTCTCCCTCGGTCCAACTCCCTGGTCACCCAGTCAAAGAAATCAATCAGATTTGTCTGACAAGACCTGCCTCTGGTGAATCCATGTTGCCTCGGATCCTGTAATCCGCTGGACTCCAGAAACCTCACTATTTTCTTTTTCAGCAGCGTTTCCAATAATTTACTCACCACCGAAGTTAAACTAACTGGCCTGTAGTTTTCAACCACATCCTTACTTCCGCTTTTGTGTAAAGGCACCACATGAGCCTCTCTCCAGTCCTTTGGCACCACTCCCGACTCCAACGAGGCATTGAAAAGGTCAGTCAGTGGAGCTGCTAGAACGTCTCCAAGTTCCCTCAGTATTCTCGGGTGTATCACATCCGGTCCCATCGCTTTGTCTACTTTAAGTTGAGATAGTTTCTCACGAACACAGTCTTTTGAAAATTGTTCAAGATGTCCTTTGCTTCTGTTCCTATTTGTGGGTGTTTTCTGAGGTCCTGCTCCTGGTGCTTCATCTGTGAACACAGAACAAAAATATTTGTTAAGCAATTCCGCTTTATCCTTATCAGCTTCTACATATTCCTCCCCTGCACCCTTGAGTCTGACAATACCACTCTTGCCCTTCCTCTTCTCACTAATATATCTGAAAAATGTCTTATCCCCCCATTTTATTGCATTGGCTATTTCCTCCTCCTTTTGAATCTTTGCCTTCTTGACTACTTTGCTAGCTTCTCTAAGTTTTTCCAAATATAGATGCCTGTCTTCCTCTCTCTGTGATCTCTTGTATTTCATGAAGGCCTCCCTCTTTTTCTTCACTTTTTCAGCTACTTCTTTCGAAAACCATAGCGGTCTCCTTTTCCTTTTATCTTTATTTACCATTTTAACAAAAAGATTGGTTGCCCTTAAAATATCCCCTTTCAGTTTTTCCCACTGTTTTTCTACATCCCTCAGCTGTTCCCATCCAACTAACGACTCCCTGAGGTATTGCCCCATCTTCGCAAAGTTAGTCTTCCTAAAGTCTAAGATCCTCGCCTTTGAATGGATTCTAACAGCCCTAGTCCTAGTACTGAACCACACCAGCAGATGTAATTGTATAAAGTCATTCTCACATATATGTGGCCACATATGAACATAAATGTTTTTTATAAAATACCATCTGCCGTAAAAGTATGTGCTTTGACAGTTGGAGTGCACATGATCAGAGTTTGGTTGCATCACACAAGTACATGCATATACTATAAAATACATCAATCTATGCACATATTTAAAAAAAACTTATAAGCCCAGACATTTATCCCTGCTCCAAGGCATGTGTAAATGTCTGCCCCTGCAATGTACACATTTATTATGCCACATACACTAATGTTTTTCATAAGGACACATAGGTGCCTATGGAGATCATTTTAGAAACCCTATTCATTGTGTTGGATGTCTGAAAATGGGCACTTACATGTACAAATCATGGAGACGTTCCCAAGGCCATTTAAAAAAATGGTTATGTAGACATCACCAGCATGGGAACACTTACATCGCATGGGAGCATGACAGATGCATGCCCGGAGTGTTCTGGTAAAAATACACGTGTGCACCCAATTTCAAAAACAGCGAGTATGTCTCAACTCATCAGGGGTAACATCCATGTTATTCATGCTCCAAGACATGAATAGGCATCAGAAAGGTTCTCGTTCTGCCTCCAAAACACCTGAAGGGTGTAGAGAAGGAGCTACTCTAATATTCCCAGTACTTTTCGCGATCATAAAGAGAACTAAAGGGCAATGAGGATACTTGTTTTCTGGTTGACATGTCGATGCACATCTCCGCTTGAAAAACAGCACGCACAGGCAGTCATGCAGCATATTGCTGTTATAAAATTTTATTGCAGAGATATCTGTGTAGCCGTGGCCACCACTGTTCATTTTGGGCACATGAAAGTTTCTAAAATTGGGCCAAAACTTACATGTGGAAGGCTTTTTTTCATAGGTTTTGACCTAAATGTCCCAGATTGCACCTAGACACCATTTCTACAATGTGTCTTCATGTGTCCTTATAAAAATTATGCCTAAGTAAGTGCCCACTTTCACATTTAAAGTAGGTGCCCCTTATATGTGTTAAAAGTTCTAACATACATTATGATTTTTTAATTTAAAAAAGTATGAAACAACCCCAAAAAGTCCAAAAATCAGGAAAAAAAAAAGCCCAAATGAAACAAAACTAAAGCATACATTTTGGCCTTGGCACATTTGTAGAAATTATGATTTAATGTATTTGTGATGGTCACAGGTGTTTTTGTAAGGTTGGTCTCACCAACCACTACTATTAGTTTATTCTCCATCAAGAAGCCCTACCTATTTCTAGCACATTCACCAAGGGCCTGCTTAACCATTAGGCAAACTAGAAGGACACCTAAAGTAGCACCTTCTAGAGGGATGGCAAAGAGCATCTGCAGTCAAAACAAAATAGACCCTGAAAGCCACACAAACTTGGAGAACCATCAACCTTTGCTTTTACTGCTTAATAATTAAAAGTATGATACCCAATTATATTTTTTTACAAGATCATTCTTGGAGGGATGATAGTTGAATAACCATAATTAATATGTTTAATTATTAAAATTTCAGGGGGGGGGGGGAGGCAGGAGCCCAAAAGGTAATTGGGGAAAGGCTAAATGTTTGTATAGGGTATCCAATGTCCTTGCACCAGCTCTGGGTTTACTTTTCCAATCCAAAATTTTACAGTAAATCTTAATTTTCTTACCTATTTTAATATCAACACCATTTAAATGCTTGTATTTTTTAAATTTAAAAATACATTCATACACTATCAAAATCACTTCATAAATTACGGGACATGTTTACTAAAGGTTAACATGCACTTGTGGTACTGTGGTATGCAGTGGGAAGGGGTTTTCTTTAAAACCCAAGCCAGATAACAGTTCAGGGAAAATAAAATCAGTTTTTTATTCTGCACCAGCTTGTTAAACCTCCATGAAGCAAAACCCAGAACAGACAGCAGTTGAGGGGAAAAAAAATCAGCTTACTTCCCGTCCCAGTTTGTTAAATTTCCACAAGCTGGTACTCCTGGCCCTTCTTCCAGACCTAGTTAAAGTTCCTACCTCAGAATTCCTTTGCACAGCTTGCCTTGGAAGGACTTCTGGCTCCATGGGCCTCTCTCCCTCCTGCAGCCTGCTGGGTTCTTAACCCCTCCCTCTGATCCCAGCCCTCCCAGCCCTGAATTCGAGGCTGCAAACTCTCATAAAGGGGACTGTTGATAATCCCTTTGGAGAGGGATGGATAGCATTCTATACAACCCATTACAGGACTCTTTTACTAAAGCCCATTAGCAGGTTAACAGACGTTTAATGAACGGCTAAGGCAGTCGGGAACACTAATGCCCAACAGTGTCTGCCTTCACACGTCAAAACGCAAAAGCCCGCTAAGTATTTGGCATTAAATCCATGTAAATATTATAAATCCATGTAAATATTAGTATGTTCAGATTGTTACTAGTGTAAATAATTTGTGGATAGTTACCCCAGTTATGTCCAAGTTATAGTCCCTGTTCATTGTAAATACAATACAGCCCGACTGCATTGTATATGTTCTGTTATATGTAAACTGCACTGATTTGAATAGCGCGGTATATAAGAGAAATAAAATAAATAAATAACTAATAAATAAAAGGGGCCTTAAGTGTCCCTGCCCCCACAGGAATAAAGTGGGCAGCTGTGACACTTAGCACACATTGATGTTTTTAGCATGTACTAAACTTTTGTAAATGTCTCCTTGAATGAGGAGTAAACAAAGTATTTATGTTTATTTTGTGCCTTGGCATTAATGGTAATCCCCCTTTAATAAACCACGTCTGATCATACAAGCGGAACAGGAAACTCAGGGTACAAACAGATTTCCAATTTAAATCTGTGCCAGGTGCATAACCATCTATAATTCTAATGCATTCCATTTCTGACTTTAGGTACCAAAGAGGATCACTGAGATTGTAACAGGTGTTTATTCACTGCAACTCAGAAACTGCCGCCAAAACTCCCCTCTGATTTCAAGCAGCTCATTATGTTCCGATTACAAGTACACAACAAGAAGTTCCAGGTGTAGTGCATGATCCAGGCAGAATTCTACTTAGCTTTTAATCATCTCCCAGTTTTCAAGTTCCAAGTGGAAAGCAATTGAAAAATGACAGATGGTCGTCTTTTCTAAAACACTTCTTACTTTCTGCCACCCCTGTGTAAAGCAAAGCCATCCTTAAAATATGGATCATCAGTTGGTGTCCTTTCTCTGGTCTAACTCATTAAGAACAGGTGTGCCAGCTCTGGTTTTTAATTCCACTGTATCAAAGATTTTCACATCAAGAAAATTCTAGAATGTTTTGTAATAGATGTGAAACCATGACCCATAGATAATTTCTTTGTCATGCCTGCTTTCATCTCAAAATGGGTGAATAAGTTTAGTTAAGGCTGCAGTTAATTCTGAAAGTTGAGACTCAAGAAGTAACTGGGGGATAAGAACAATACAAATTAGGGATGAGTGATGTTGCACTTAAGGCTTCATAAACTCAGGAATATTATTTGATTTGCTCTGATTTTTTTGTCTGTTTTCACAAAACTGTGTTTTAAGTGTAAAAACAGTTTATGAAATTATAAGAGAAGTGTCTAGTTTAAGTGTGTTTTCAGGTGCTCTTTATACAATACTGTGTTCAGAGTTTGAAAGAACTTGCCATCATTTTTATACCTTTTTACACTGTTTTGAATAACTATGCTTTTTTGGTTCATGTTATATCGGTGTTCTTTTTTATTTCTGAGATTACCCTTTACTGTTCAACAATGTAGGTTCCAGAATCCAACATCAATATCAATTATGTTTACCTCACCTACACTCTTTTCATCTCATGTACCCTCTCCCCTTCACTTCAAATCTTTAAAAGAGTTTATACTCTTTTTACCCCAGATCACCGTCAAACTAACTGGATAACTTATCCTCCGGGCAGATTGCAGGTATTTTCTTGCAAGAATCCTAAAGAAGGAACTATAGTACAATTCTTTTTTCATATTCACTTGCCAAATTACCAACTTAACACTAACGACAACCTCTTCAACAACTTCTTTATCTGGTATGCTTTCAATATCTGATGGTCCAGATGTACATTCCATCCATGTGAATCCCTCAGATTTTCTATCTGCAAAGATCATCTCCACACATGTTTTATCAGGAAATACAATACACCTGTTGTGAGACTGATTTGCTTTCATCTTCTTTTCTCATATCCCCTTACTCTGCACCATGTCGGTCTCCCTTTGCCACTCTGTGGAGATGACACCTGGCAAAGACCTACTCTTCCACAGTTGCACAGGAAATTGCAGCTCTTTCACTCTCCTTGTATAGACATCTCATTTTAGCCTGGATGGCAGACTAGAGGAACCCATTACAATACCCTGGGAACACCCCATTTCTTTCTGCACAATCATGCCAGTACTACTCTTGCATCCCTCCCTTCTTCCTTTCTACAAGCATTTAATTTGCCAGAGATGCCCTTCCCAAGCATTGCGATATACCTTGGCTCTGTCCTGCAGTGCCTGCCTGCTAAGGCTGTGTTATTTTGCTGACACGTTTGAAAGGACCGGGGAGGGGAGGAGGGGGAAGGGAGAGCTATGCTGCACTTACAGCTGCAATAAGACTCCAATGGCACCTATGGACTTCTCATCTACTTCAATATTTTACTTTTAAATGTGAATCTTTTAACTTCAAAGTTTACTGTTCTATGAACAAGGGGTTTGAACTGATATGCTACATTAAAGCTGATGTCCTGTGCACTGTATTGCATGCTTCTGCAGTTCTGTCTTAAAGAACAAAGGCACTGCCCTTTGAAGCCCCTAGTATGGCAGAATCCGTCTAGCAGAAGAAGGGCAAAAATGCCTCCCATGGGGCAAAATAAAGCTTAACATTCTTTGCGCTTTCTCAGAAGCTGCAGAGATGTCTAGGAAAACTAACACATACGAGATGTATTGGAATCAAGACTTCTTAACAAGGGATCAAAGAAGGGTCTGTATCCCCTAATTACGCTGAAACCCATATTGGTGAACATCAAACAAACCATTAGCAATCACATATTCTTGAAACTGCTGAAACACTGCCTTTTTGATAATTTTCCTGGCCACTGGGATATTAGATATGGTTCTATAATTAGACAACTCTGCTAACTTTCCTGCACGATTTAGTGTTGTATGTATTGTTTTGGTAATATTTCTATGATTTGTGATTATGCATGTTTTATGCCATATTACAGGTTATACATTTTAATAAATGAAAATTGAATCAGTTGAAAGCCTGAGATCGCTGTGAAGGTGCATTTTAGATAGTATGGGCCTAATTTTGAGTTAGGAGGGCTATGTGCCCCCTTTGGCGCATAGCCCTACCCATCAACCTCTAACCCCGGCATTCAATGCCAGGGTCTTATGCGGCCCTTACACTGAATATCCAGGTTCACTGCACTGCCTCTCAGCCACAGCCGATAACTGGGCAGCAGTAATATTGCATGCTGCCCGGTTAGGTCCTGCCCTTAAAGATCGGTGAGCTTTTGCCTCACCTCTTTTAGGCGCAGGTCACTAACTGGACAGCAAGCAATATTGCTGTTGTCCATTTATCAATTGTCGCCGCCTTCACTCCTCCCTGGAACGCCCCAATCGGGGCATATAAAGGAGAAGAGAGGGGATACTTATTGGCACTAACTGTGTTGGTGGTGTTTAATATTTATTTATTTAATTTTTTATATGCTATGTTTGTACTGGATAGTGCCATTTACATGGTTTACAGAGCTGTAAACCATGTAAATGCCTTTCGAATATCGGGCTGTATGTGGAGATCGCAATTGAGAAGTCTAATCTGGATGTCCACAATTCCGGCGGTATTTTTGAAAAGGTAGAACTGCAGCAGTGCACAGGGCTATACATTCACATACACAGGAGGGACCATTTTATAATCCTACACATGGGGAAAATCAACAGTGGAGATTCTGCAGCTTGCTTGAGTAAGTGCAGCAGTTACATGTGTAAGTTTGTATTTTGCACCTTACACATGTAATTTGCATGTGTAAGTTGGTATTTTTCCAAACCTATATGTTTACATGCCACCAGTCACCTATAGAGACTGCTTTTTGTTTTTAATTTGGAGGGAAAAAGAAACAATGGAGGACCGAGGAGGATACCCCCCTTAATTTCTCCTGTAAAGAGCTGGATGAAATGAGCACATTTCAAAACCTATATGTGCAGGGTGCAGCTGCAAATCCTGATGTGAAAAATTTTGGTCATATACATGCACTCCCCATATGAAATTTTTGACCCGTACAGGTACTGCCCAAACCACACTCCTTACACATCCTTTTGCAATTTCTACATATTAGTTGCATATGCTTTTAAATTTAGCCCTTTCTAAAATCACCATTTAACCACGGATACCATGACCTCCTCTTAATGCTGGATTTTCCATGTGGAAATCATAAATGAAGCTTCTAGAGTATTGACCTGAACAAAAACATACCTAAGGAACTATATATTTCCCAATCAATCTCAAAATTAATTCTTAACGGTGCATTTAAAAGCAGACAACAACGAGGCGGAGCCTGGGACAGAGCGGAATGGAGGCATAGAGCATAGCTCCGGAGGGATTCCTGCTGATTCCTGTATCTACTAGACTGTAATGCGCTCGGAAGAGTTGGAAACCGGCATTGCCAAGCCGAGGAAGTCGACCGGGGCAAAGCAGACTCGGTTAGAATTTGCTGCAATGCAAAATACTAGCGCTAAACGCTCGAAAACCGAACCTCTCTCCCCGCAGAAAATGGCCGCCGGGCAAGAGCAGCCCGCAGTTTTGCAAGAACTGCTAAAGGAAGTGCGGGCTGTGAAAGAAATGGTGAAGGCAAATGGAGAGTCGCTTGCCTGTGTGCAGGAGGACTTTGGCCTTCTTAAAGGCCGGATGGAAGCGCTTTCAGTCAGCCAGGAGAAGATCGAGGTGAGGCTAAATGTGCACGAGGAGAGGCTAAGGGAGCTCGACAAGCATGATAAGCAAATCAAGGCCTTGCAGAGGGATATTGAGGATGGCAATAACCGGGCTCGCAGAAATAACATACGTCTGGTGGGAGTTCCTGAAGGCGCAGAGGGGAAGGACATGTTTGCATTCTTGCTGAATTTGCTCCCTTCTGTACTAAAACTGAACTTTGAAATGCCGCTCGAAATAGAGCACGCTCATCGCATTCCTTCTCGGATCTCACCAGGCAATACCCGCCCGCGTCCGATTATAATGAAGATACTGCGTCACCAGCAAGTGGTTCAGATTTTGGCGGCGGAGCAATCCCGAACACCGGTGGTATTTGAAGGTCATAACCTGCTGCTGTTCCCTGACTTTGCAAAAAGCACCGTTGATCGTTGAAGAAGTCTGCTGGCCCTGAGGCCAAGGCTCCAGCAGCTGCAGGCACGCTACGGGCTCTTCTATCCGGCATGAATGTGAGTTACATTGCATAATCAGATGCGGTCCTTTGAGGATTCAGAGGCTCTGCAAGCATTTTTGGAGGACAAGGAACTATCCCTGATGCGCTGAAGCCTGACCTGCAGGGAGTTTGACCCAAGTGGCCCCTTTTGAAGTGGCGAGGAACAATGAGAGTAATTGCTTCTCGTCTGGCCCTGTGTGGTCAGTCTGACTCCTGGGGTTTTGAGGAGCTTGGTGCTGTTGCAGCCTTGTTGTGTGGGAATGTTTGATTTTGCGTATTGCGTGTGCTATGTGCTATATTTAGTTGTGTATGTAGACTATAAGATTGTTGTCTGTATCCTTCTGTGCCCATTTCATACACTCAGGGCTCACCCATGGTTTGTTGGTTGGGGTGTTCTTCCTTTGGGTCCATCGGGGTGGGTTTTATTGGGGATAGGTTGGGGTTGGTAGAGTATGTAGATGTGAGGAGAGAGGATAGCAAGCTGTTAATTATTGCTCATTTTGGAGGGGACGTTATTGGTGTGAATATACAAGGTGGTGGGGAAAACCCTTATAGAAGGCTAGGTAGATTCTGGGTAGGTAGGCGGTACCCCAACTTCGTTGGCCTGCGAGTTGCTAGTCTGTCATACAATTGTTAATGTTTAAAATTGTCTCTTTGAATGTCAAAGGGATTCAGAATCCTATCAAACGGAAAAAAATAATTTTATATGGGAAGCATGAGAAAGCGGATATATTGCTCCTGCAAGAGACCCATTTAGATTTAAGGGAGTCTCTGAAATTGAACTTAAAACACTACATGTTGGTGGCTTTTTCAGCCGCCCTACATAAGCACAATGGAGTAGCCATTTTGGTTAGGTCAGCGCTTGCTCCGAAAGTGTTGCAGGCACGATCTGATCAAGAAGGGAGATGGGCCAAAGTAAGGATGGAGGTAGGGGGGGTCAGTGTTGGTTCTCATGAATATATATGCCCCAAACAATGACAATCCAGATTTTTTTAAAGCCGTTGCTGACGAAATACATGCTGACTCCTCTCCAGAGATTATACTAGGTGGGGATTTTAATCTTGTTTTGGATTCCCTAATAGACAGGAAACCCCCGAGAGTAACCAGACTTATTAAATCTCATTCGGTTCTCGTTTCCTTGATGAAGGAGACGGGTTTGGAGGATATCTGGAGGCTACTGCATCCAGTGGAGCAGGAGTTTACTTTCTTTTCTGCCCCGCATCAATCCTTGTCGCGGATTGACCTGTTTTTGGTTTCCAAAGCTTTAGTCTCCAGGGTAGTGTCTGATGATATACATTCGGCTCATATTTCAGACCATGCCACTATCTCGATGGTGGTGAGCATAGATTTGCAGAATCCCAAGCCTACGGGATGGTTTTTTGACAGGGCTCTTTTGGATAGCACGGAGTTCCATCTGTATAACCAAGCCGCTATCGCCGAGTATTTTCAGTTTAATTCTCCTCATGCTACTGCTGGGTGGGCTAGATGGGAAGGCTTTAAAGCCGCAATATGTGCTTCCATCACAAGTTTTGGTATTAGGCAAGCTAGGACGCGGAGAGAGCAATTGCGGGAGCTAGATACGCAGATAAAGGCTGGTGAGAGACTTTTGGCGAAGCGCTTAGACCCCAACATTTTATTACGTCTACAGCGGCTTAGGCTTAGATATAACTTGCTATTATCCTCTGACGCCTCGCAGTGTATTAAGGCTCAGAAGAGCATGTATTATTTGGAGAGTAATAAAGCTGGGTGTCTACTGGCAAATTCCCTCCGGACTCGTAGGGATGCCGGTCGGATTTCTGCGGTGAAAGACCTGAGGACTCAGGCATTGTTAACCGGAGTGCCCGACATTGCTGAAACATTTAGATCCTTTTTTGAGCAGCTTTATACAGGTGAAGTAGAATTCTTGCAGGAGGCATTTGATGCTTTGTTGGATAAAGTCAATAGGCCAACATTGAGTAAGGAGTCAGTGGAAGAGTTGAATAGACCAATTTCTCTAGGGGAGATTAACCAAGCAATTAGGTCACTGGCAGGGGGCAAGGCAGCAGGCCCAGATGGTCTTCCCACTAAATTTTTTAAGATATTTGCTAAAGAGCTTGGCCCGCATTTACTGCAATATTATCAGTCACTTTTGGAGGAGAGCCCACAGGTAGGCGCTTTTGCAGCAGCAAAGGTCATTGTTTTGGAAAAGGTGGGGAGAGATCCCAAACTGGTGAGTAACTACCGCTCAATATCTCTTTTAAATGCTGACTACAAAATCTATGCCACAGTGTTGGCGCGTCGGGTGTCTGGAGTTATCCCCGGGTTGATCCATCCAGATCAATGTGGTTTTGTGGAAGGGAGATCAACGGCAGATAATGCCAGGCTTTCGTGCCATGTTTTGGCGGAGGCGGAGAGAAGTACTTCTGCACTAGTGGGTTTATCCCTAAATGCGGAAAAAGCGTTTGATCGCTTAGAGTGGGAGTTTTTGTTTGCAGTGCTTAAGTGGTTTGGCTTTGATCAAGGGTTCTTGAGCTTCTTGAGAGTAATGTATATTAGGCCGTTGGCCGGCATTTGTGTTAATGCAACCCAGTCTCGGGATTTACTGCTGGGTCGAGGCACTCGCCAGGGCTGTCCTCTATCGCCAATGCTGTTTAACTTAGCGTTAGAGCCTCTGACCCTTTTGCTCAGTGAAAATTCCAAGATTCAGGGTATAAAGGTAGCCGGGGTTGAGATTAAGCTTTCAGCTTATGCAGACGATCTCCTGTTGTTTTCTACTCCCGAGTCTGTGCCGTATATCCTGGACCAGATTACTCAGTACTCGCTGTTATCAGGTTACAAGATCAATTGGTCGAAATCTGTGGTATTTCCCCTTAATCCTCATGTACACAGGGCTGACTTGCAAGACTTTCCGTTTATATGAGAATCCAAAATGGTTAAATACCTGGGAGTATATTATGGGTACCCACTGGAGGAGGTGATCAGTGCAAATATTGCAGCTGTAATGGCTAGTATTCAGACTATGATTAATAAGTGGTCCCCGCTGTTCTTATCCTGGTGGGGCCGTATGGAGACAATCAAGATGACTATTGCTCCTAAAATTAACTATGTTTTGGAAATGTTGCCATTTTACTTGCCTCTACAATTTCATTGACAAGTTGAGAGGGTATTGACGCAATTCTTATGGAGGAATAAGCCTGCCCGGATTGCGCTTAGGAAGCTTAAGGCTAACAAAGAAAAAGGGGGAGTGCGCTTTCCAGATTTTCGGAGATATCATAGCGCCTTCCTGTTGAAGCAGGGCTCCAGATGGATGGAGCAATTAAATGCCCAAAGCCCGAGGTGGTTGGAGCTAGAGGAGAAACTGGTGTTCCCTTTCCCATTGAATCTTCTTCCGGGGATGCTCATGAGTGATAAGTCGGGTAGGATGCATATTGTGAAAGACACGCAGAATGCCTTCTATGAGTTCCTTCAACTACTTGAGCCACAACAGAGGATGTCTACCTATATCCCGCTGTGGCATAACCCCCTTTTCAAAATACAACAGAAGTCCTTTGCATGGCCCCAGTGGTATGGGCGGGGGGTATGGACCCTTGGGCAATTGCTCGAGAGTGGTAGGTGGAAGGCTTTTGAGAAGGTGCAGTGGGAGTTTAGTCTCCCGGCGTCATCCTATTTTCAGTGGCTGCAGTTGAAGGACTGTGTGGGGAAATCGGGAGTTCATATTCAATCCCTAGCTGATGAATGGGGGGTATATATAAAGATTCAAGAATCTCAATCAGTTAAAGGGGGGGCCTCCTTTTACTATAAATTAATGAACTCGGCTTCTCCAGATCAGGTTGTGGGCCTTCAGCGGGTATGGGAGTACGGGACGGGGCGTTCGATTTCCTCACAAGACTGGGATAAGTTTTGGTCTAAACAGATCAGGATAACTAAATCGGCCTCGATTACCCAAACACTATTTTTCTTTGCTCATAGAGCGTACTATACCCCTGTTAGAGTGGCCAAGTGGGATAAGAGGTCAAGTAAGGAATGCTGGGCTTGCCAAGGTAGCATGGGGACTTTGGTGCATGTGGTTTATGAATGCCCACAGGTGCAGCCTTTCTGGTGGCAGGTATGGGCTAAGATACAAGAGGTGCTGGGATTCACCGCTCCCCTTACTTGGCAGATTATAATTTTTCGGTCAAGTGTGGAGATTCCTTCTTTAGTTAAAGGGAGATATTTCCTGCTGGATTTCATGTTGGGGGTGGCTTTACATCAGATTGTGTGTAATTGGAAGCGGCCCGCTGAGCTCCACTGGCTAGCCTGGTGGAACAATGTGTGTTGTTATAGTAAGTATGAGCAGATGCCCCGTAAAGGAGGTGTCTTTCATCCTGCCAGTAGGCATAAATGGCAAGCTCTTTTAGACTTTGGAGCGGCCGCTGGCTGTTACAATGATTAAGGGGTATTCAGTGGTGCGAGGCCCTTGCTCTATATTTCTCTACTGGCTAATATGTACCTTACTATCTATTGTATTCCCCACAGTGTACTGTTTAGGGATTTTGGCTTGGTGAAGATATGGACCTGGATGGACCTGGGAGGGCTAGGGAGGGAGGGGGTGAGGGCTTGGGGAGTGGTTGGGGGGTTAGAATGGTTTGTTTCTGTGCTGTTCTTTTCTTTTTCCTTTTATTGCTTGGAACCCATGGTTTATGATGTGTGTTAACTTTGATTAAAAGCTAAATAAAGATATTTAAAAAAAAAGCAGACAACAACGAAGAGCACTAGAACTGAAATATATTCTGTTAGGACAGAAAGATGAAAAACAACACCTATATGATCATCTTGCAGTATAAAATTGACTGAAGTCACACAAGGAGTTTGCTTAGCAACATTCATCCTCACAACATCACAACCAAGGAAATATGATTATAGATGTTGGAGAGAGATACAAAAAAGATCTCAGAAAGTCAGAATAGACATTTCAATGATTAGCCCTTACCATTAGGAGTTAATAAGTCATGACGAAGATGGCGATGCCTCATCCACCTATGAACATGACTGAGACATTCCAAGCAAACAATGAAAGCGTCAGACTGTATCTATGATAAAGGAGCCTGTTTACTAAAGTGCGATAAATTTTTGCATTTACTGCACTTTAAGTACAAAACCTAAGTTCAAAACCTGTATGATAAATACAGGGGGCATCCCCTGTATCTGTCTTGCATTTACCAATTAAGAGACATTTATCACACAGGCCTGCGTTACATGCCTTGGTGCTATCTGCTGAGACATGAAACATGGGCTCCAGCACCATACATATAAAACACAGCTGCAGTTGTGGCCGCAATCAACCCATTCCCTGATATGATCCCTCCTGTCCAATTTTCCCCCAAAATCTGATCCCCCTTCTAATCTAATTTCCCCCAATACCATGTTCCCCCAACAGACACACCCCCATCACTACCCATCATCCTCTACTCTCATGAAGATGCTGACAAGGTATATTGCTCCCCAGAACATGCCCTGCCCCACCAAGATAACAGCCTTCCATGAAACACATTCCCCAGAGAAAGCAACACTTCCACAGACCACCCTGGGATTGACCTAGGGGTCTTCGTTATAGTGTTAATGGTCTAGAGCAAGAGCATTCCCCCTCTGCTCCTGCCCAGTTACCATGAGGTTCCAAAATGGTAGCAGTAGTTTTGTGGCACTGCCACTATGGGTCAACCTTCCACATAAGGAGTGATTGCCTGTGTTTGTTTCTGGCATTAAAACCCACTGTACTTTTACAAAAAATTAGAGCTTTGGGGATGACTTCTTAACTAGCTCACCTTGTACATGCAGTTTTGCAAATTACCATGTGCATGCATCATTGATGCTACTTACACATATACAACTGAGTTACTAATGTGCATTATCACATTAGCATGGACTAACACTGTTAAGGTATGTTATTACAAACTAGGTTCCACTGCATAAAATGGGATCTGCGGTAAAATAATGGATGTTAACTGTGTTAGTGCATGTTAATACAATAGTGTTAATAAATACTTATATTTTCAAGTATTTATTTATTTGCTTTTATATAATGCACTATTTAAAATCAGCGTGGTTTACATAGAATGTGAACAGTCAAACCAAATTTGCATAGAACAGATATTTAACATAGAATCTAGTTTACATAGAACAGGTAATAAACAGAAACAAGCGGTTACATTAAACATTCAACGGGGACATGAACTTGGATGGGGCAGGGGAATTAGGGGAGAAATGGGAGAACTAATTACAAGTTATGCAGCAGAACCTCAAGATTGTAGGTTATATAGGTGAGGGATGCCCGCACTATGCTCTATGTTCATTCTGTTCTCCCTTATTTATGCTATTCATATTAGCCATATGGCATCTATTCCAGTTCATTAGGGTCATCACCCTTTTTCTTCCGCTAAGTTGTGTGTAGGTCTTCCGGTTCGCTGCATGTCTAACTTGGTGATTTGTAAATGTACATGTGCTCCTTCTTGCCAGCGTTCGGCTCGTTTCACTTCACTCTCTGTTGTTTCTACTCTGACACTTAGCTTAGCATTGCTTAATTGTCGTTCACTCTATACGAAATCCTTGTTGGTCCAGGACCTTATTCAACAACACTCGTATGATCTTTTCTTCCTTACCGAAACCTGGTTCAAAGAGGGTGAGGATTCCATCTTATCTAGCGCACTCCCATCTGGTTTCTTGGCCATCTCAACATCTCGGCTGGGCAGATGTGGGGGTGGTGTGGCCCTGCTTTACCGCTCCCCGTTTCCCATTACTGAGGTTACGGCTTCTACCATCCACTTTTCAGAATCCTTTTTTCTCCGCTTTCAATCAACCCCCTTCCCCCTGCTTTACTTTCTCTTACTTTATCTCCCTCCTCTCTCTGCTACTCAATGGAAGGCAGTCTTACAGACCCTCTCAGAGACAGTCCTTTGTTACCCCAATATTATCATCTTAGGTGATTTTAATATCCATGCCGATGCACCATCTGGACTCAAAGATCGGGTTTTTATGAACCTTATAAATGATTTATCACTTCATCAACATGTTGCTGGACCCACTCATTGTATGGGCCATAACTTAGATTTAGTTTTCACCTCTTCCAACCTGTGCTCGATGCTCTCCCTTCCGACTTCCCATGATATCCCCTGGTCTGATCATTCTTGTGTTTCTTTGCTAGTTCCAGATAATGGTGGTCCCTCTTCAACTCAGTCCCCACCACGTCTACCCCACTTACCCTAAATGTCTTTCCGTCCGCCCCTTCCTTATTCCCCACCGATTTTTCTGCACTCTTATCTGATGATCAGGTCTGTCTTTGGAGCTCTACTCTTACCGATGCTTTGGATAATCTGGCTCCTCTCTGTCTTTCCACCAAATCATCTCGTTCAGTCCACTCTCCTTGGTTTCATCCAGGTTTGTGCTTACAGCGCACACAGCTTCGTCAAGCAGAACATCATTGGTTAAACCACCCTTCACCGGATACAATGACGCAGTTTAAACAGTTATATTCTGATTATCATACATCAATTCAGTCTGCTAAGTGCTCCTTTTTCTCTTCTGAAATATCTGATGCCGCTAATTCCTCCAGGCAGCTCTATTCTATTTTGCGTAAGCTTTGCTCTACTACTCCGGCTTCTGCTTCTCAAGTTGCTGCTCCTGCTCCTGCAACTTTGGCTACTTTCTTCTCTGAGAAGATTCAGAATTTACACGCATCCTTTACTATACCTCCTCCACTACCTCTCTCACCTCCCCATTCTCACCCCACATCCACCATTTCATCTTCCCCTGGGGAAATGATTATCTCAGATTTAACTGATTTGCCTTCACCACCAGTAAATAGAGCTTTAGCTCATACTTGGTCCACCTTCTATTCCATTACTTCAGCAGATCTACTCACTACCCTGTCTAAGTCCAGAAAGACCACTTGCCAGTTGGACCCCATTCCTTCAGGTTCCTGCAGTTAGTGCCTATCATTGTGATCATTCTGAATTCTAGTCTGTCTTCTAGCTGCTTTCCTTCTTTGTGGAAATCTGTCATTGTGCATCCTCTATTAAAACAATCCTCACTTGACCCCTCCGTTCTATCTCACTGGTGTCCAGTGTCAAACCTCCCCTTCTTGGCGAAATTACTGGAACGTTTTGTCTTTTTTCAGTTAGCTTCTCATGTAGAGGTGACCAACGCCCTTCACCAGCGTCAAGCAGGATTTTGGGCAGGACATAGTACAGAAACAGTTCTCCTAACCCTCTTAAATGAGCTTCATATCGCTCACGATCGTAGGGACATCACTCTTATGGTGTCCTTAGATCTATCATCAGCATTTGACTTGATTGACCACCGGACCCTTCTCTCCCGTCTTTAGGATGTTGGGCTGCGGGGTATGGTACTACACTGGTTCTGTTCTTTCCTTACAGCTACTCTTTCACTGTCTGTTCTAATCACCAATCTTCCTCCCCTGTTCCGTTAGCTTGTGGAGTGCCTCAGGGCTCCATTCTTTCCCCTCTGCTTTTCAACATTTTTCTTGCTCCCTTACCTCTTTTAATCCAACAATACCCGGTTTCAGTATATATCTATGCAGATGATATTGTTCTCCTTTTCCATGCTTCCCCGGTTCACATTGACATTAAACAGTTTAATGATTGTCTTTCTCATATTGCCACTTGGCTTTCCTCCAATTTCCTCCATCTGAATCCATGAAAATCTACAACCATGTGGGTTTCTCTGAGTACCCCCTGCCCAACGATTATGCCTCAAATTAATTCCACTTCTATCCCTCTCACTTCCTCCTTCCATTATTTAGGCGTAACTTTGGATTCTTCTCTCACTTTTCACAATCATGTATCAAATCTCACTCACTGTTCTTTCTTTGCATTGCGACAAATCAGATCAGTTCGTTCCATTTTGACTCCTGACTCTCTTATCACTCTCGTGTTAGCCTTGGTTATGAGTAGATTAAATTACTGCAATGTGGTTCTAGCAAATCTGCTGTCCTACCAGCTCAAACGCCTCCAACTATTGCAGAATACAGCCGCCCGTCTTATCTTCCATGCTCGGAGCTCCAATCACGCCACGCCTCTCCTTCTTCGTCTTCACTGGCTGCCACTCCGTTATAGGTTCCAATACAAGATTCTCATTCTGACACATAGGGTCATTCACACATCGAACCCACTCTACTGAGCAAATCTCATCTCTCTACACACACCTTACCGTCAACTTCGTTCATTACACGCTAACCGACTTTCCTTGCCTTCCCTATCACAAGCTCACTTAGAACAAACCTGTCATGCTGCATTCGTTTTCCTTGGACCCTCACTCTGGAACATACTACCATCTTCCCTCCGGCTGGAACCCTCATTTCAAAATTTAAAAAATTCATTAAAAACTCACTTGTTCCAACAGGCTTTCAACCTCCCTTGTAACAGTCCTGCTTAGTTACTGCTTCCCTGTTCTGTCTCTAGTGCCTATATTGTTAATCTATCCCTTTCTGTTTTACAATGGAGTTCCTTTCTTTTCTTATAGCGTTAGCATGTTTTTTATTGTAAACCGCTCTCATGTTTTGACAAGGGCAGTATATTAAGTGTTGGAATAAAGATAAAGTCATTATTAAGGTATGTGGTCATAAACTAGATGGAACAGATGAGTCTTTAAGGCCTTTCTACTACTACTACTACTACTACTACTATTGAAAACTTATATAGCTCCACGCATGCAGCGCTGTACAGACATCTAAAGGTTGACTGGTCAGTGATGGCTCGGATCGAGGCAGGAAAGGCATTCTGAAGGGTTGGTGTATATAAAGAAAAGGTTTGATTCTTGGTGGCCTGGGTGCAGGTCCTTATTGCTGAAGGTGTAACCAGAGTGTTTACCATACTCAATCTCCTCATTCTGTTGTCTGGGGTATGTTGTATAATTGCTGTCATGGAGGATGCAGACAAGTCGTGAAGAATCTTGAACGTGAGTAGAAGGGCTTTGTAGATCAGAAGGCTAGTTATGGGAGGTCAGCGTAGCTGCATTAAGATGGGCGAGATGTGTTCAAATCTGGACACACTTTGGAGTGATCAGACAGCTGTGTTCATGGCCAATTGGAGTGGTTGGAGGGTGTGTTTTGGGAGGCCGTGAAAGGTAATATTGGCGTAGTCAAAGCATGGGAAGATGAGAGCTTAGAATACTGTGTGAACATCTGAGGGGTCTCGGAGCGGGTGTAGATGATGTAGAGTTCTTATTTTATGGTAGACTGCCTTGATGATATTATGTATATGTGCTACCATACTCAACCATTGGTCCAAGGTGACTCCCAGATAGCCTACCTCTTGCTTCATCATAAGCTGTACATCTTCCACCCACAGGGAAGTTGTTGGGGTAAATGTTTGGTCTCTGGTTATAAATAAGACTTACGTCTTCCTGCAGTTAACCATAAGGTTGTGTGCAAATCAGAATATAACAGCATAAAAGGCAAAACAGGGTCAGTACTCTTTGAAGAGCAAATAAAGTCTTCTAGAGACTTTTACAAAGAGGCCTTCTACCTAGGGGGCAAGAGACCTGTGAAATTTTTTCAATAGGTGTTAATGGCAAATGGGCAGGTCAAAAGGCCATTTTGAAAGACTCCTTCTATCCAAGCAAGGACTGTTAATCACCCAGGAAGTTGGTCACAGCTTAACCAGAAGCACAGGACAGGGTAATGTGTAGCAGCCTTCTTTTAATAAGTGTTATTTCCCTCCCTCCTTCCCTCCCCAACACCCACCCACCCCTGGGATAATCGTAGCTTTATAGGTACTTACACATCTTAAAGGAAAGGAGGTGCTCTCAGGTGCAGCTCATTATCCAAATCAGTCATACACTAAGGACCTGAGATTAATTAAGCTTCAGGTGAACAAGGTATATTAAATGTATTAGGTACAATTTTATTAGTATAAGTATCCATAGTAAAGAACTTAAAGATCTAAACACAAGCTTAAAACTAAGATGCAGACAGCAGTCCAGCAGCAAGATGGGGGCTTTCCAGTCTTTTGCATTGAGTGTCACATGTATGATTTTCTCCCAGTTGGTGAGAGGTCTTACATGTGCACTAGGTGCAAGGAGTTCTTTGCTCTCAGGGAATGAGTCCATTCTCTAGAGGCTAGAGTAGCAGACTTGGAAGACATAAGAAAGACAGAAAGGTACTTAGACAAGACCTACAGGGATATAGTCCTGAAGTACACCTCCAGTCTGGCAGCATCTGTGTTGCCATGCAGGAGAGAGGTCATGTGACAGGAGAGCATCAGCCTGGTGTGGCAGGAAGTGATCCTGTAACTAGGACCTCTCCTCCAGGTGATGTAAAACCCTCTCGCACCGAGGAAGTTTCTCCAGGGCCATGTGCCCATGAAGGAAGGGTTAGGACAGTAGTTATAGTTGGTGATTCGATCATTAGGCATGTAGATAGCTGGGTGGCTGGTGGACATGAGGATTGCCTGGTAACATGCCTGCCTAGTGTGAAGGTAGCGGACCTCACGCGCCACCTAGATAAGGTCTTAGATAGTGCTGGGGAGGAGTCTGATGTCTGGGTACATGTCGGTACCAATGACATAGGAACATGTGGTAGGGAGGTTCTGGAGGCTAAATTTAGGATTTTAGGTAGGAAGTTGAAATCCAGAACTTCCAGGGTAGTGTTTTTTGAAATGCTTCCCGTTCCATGTGCAGGATCCAAAAGGCAGTCAGTGCTCTGGAGTCTCAATTTGTGGATGAGACGATGGTGCAAGGATGAGGGTTTTGGATTTTTTAGGAACTGGGGAACATTCTGGGGAAAGGAGGAGCTCTTCCAAAGGGATGGGCTTCAGCTTAACCGGGATGGAACCAGGCTGCTGGCATTAACCTTTAAAAAGGAGATAGAGCAGCTTTTAAACTAGATAATAGAGGGAAGCCGACAGTCTCACAAGAGCGCATGGTTCATAAGAATGTATCCTTGAAGGATACTATCAAAAGCAGAGAGGTTCCAAAAAAGAGTAAAGTAGCCTATATACCCTTGAGTATAGAGAAGATAGAGCTTAAAGATCCCAAATTACCATGCCTACCAATAGCCAAATTAATATGAATAAAATAAAGTCTCTAAAATGCTAGTATGCAAATGCTAGAAGTCTAAAAAATAAGATGGGAGAGTTAGAATATATAGCACTAAATGAGAGGTTAGATATAATTGGGATCTCAGAGACATGGTGGAAGGAGGACAACCAGTGGGACACTGCAGTACCTGGGTACAAACTATATCGTAATGACAGAGCTGATCAAATTGGTGGAGGGGTTGCATTCTGTTAGAGAGGGCATTGAGTCAGAAAGGATTCAAGTTTTGCAGGAAACAAAATCTTCTTTAGAATCTGTATTGATTTAAATTCCATGTAAAAATGGGAAGGCGATGGCAGTGGGGTGTACTATCGACCGCCTGGCCAGAATGAACAAATGGAAGATGAAATGCTCAAAGAAATCAAGGAAGCTAACAATGTACAGGATCTGGTAATAATAATGGGTGATTTCAACTACCCCGGTATCGACTGGGTCAGTGTCATGGCAGGACATGCTAGAGAAATCAAGTTCCTAGATGAAATAAATGACTGCTTCTTGGAGCAGCTGGTTCATGAACCGAATAGAGGGGAAGCCATATTGGACCTTATCCTTAGTGGAACACCAGATCTGGTTCAAGAGATAAGGGTGTTGGGGCCTTGGCAATAGTGGCAATAGTGATCATAGCATGATCGCCTTTGATTTAATTAGCGGAGGAGGGATGGTAAGGAAATCCACAGTACTACCTTTTAACTTTCGAAAGAGAGACTATGATAAAATGAGGAAAATAGTTAAGAAAAAACTAAAAGGAGTAGTTGCAAAGGTTAAAGACTTACATAAAGCTTGGGTGTTGAAAAATACTTGGAAGCCAAGACCAGCTGTATTCCTTGCTTTAAAAAAAGTGGAAGAAAGTCCAAAAAACTGCCAGCATGATTTAAAGGTGAGGTCAGAGAGGCTGTTGTTGCCAAAAAAGCATCTTTCAGGAAATAGAAAAAAAGAGCCAAACGACAAAACCTGGAAACAGCACAAACACTGGCAAGTTAAATGCAAGGCATTGATAAGGCAAGCAAAGGGAGAATTTGAGAAGTTTGCAGCGGAAGCAAAAACGCATAATAAAGACTTTTTCAAGTACATTCGTAGCAAAAACCCTGTGAGAGAGTCAGTTGGTCCATTAGCTGATAGAGGGGTTAAAGGGGCACTAAGGGGCGACAAGACGATAGCAGAGAAACTGAATGAATTCTTTGCTTCGGTCTTTATTGAGGAAGATGTAGAGATCTTACTCATGACTGAAGTGGTATTTCAAGGTGCGGAAGAATTGAAGGAAATATCAATACATCGGGAAGATGTATTAGAACTATTAGATAAACTGAAGAGTAGCAAATCACCTGGGCCAGATGATATACATCCAAGGGTGTTGAAAGAACTGAAATATGAGATTGCAGACCTGCTATTAGTAATCTGTAAACTATCATTAAAATCATCTGTAATACCTGAAGATTGGAGGATGGCGAATGTAACACCAATTTTTAAAAAGGGTTCCAGGGGTGATCCGGGAAAACTACAGACCAGTGAGCCTGATGTCAGTACCGGGAAAAATGGTAGAAACCATCATAAAGAACAAAATTGCTGAACATGTAGATAGTCATGGCTTAATGGGAGAGAGCCAACATGGCGTTAGACAAGGAAAATCTTGTCTTACTAATCTGTTATGTTTTTTTAAAGGTGTGAATAAACATGTAGACAAAGGTGAGTCGGTTTATATAGTGCATTTGGACTTTCAGAAAGCCTTTGACAAGGTCCCTCATCAGAGACTTTCGGCAAAACTAGAGTCATGGGATAGGAGACAGTGTACTAATGTGGATCAGGAACTGGTTAAAAGATAGAAAGCAGAAGGTAGGGCTAAATGGCCAATTATCCCAATGGAGAAAGGTGAATAGTGGTGTACCCCAGGGATCTGTGCTGGGTCCGCTGCTTTTTGACATATTCATAAATGACCTGGAAAAGGGAATAACGAGTGAGGTTATCAAATTTGCAGATGACACAAAACTATTTAAAGTTGTTAAAACCCAAGAGGATTGTGGAAAATTGCAAGAGGATCTTAATAAATTGGAAGACTTGGCATCAAAATGGCAGGTGAAATTTTAATGTTGACAAGTGCAAAGTTATGAACCTAGGGAAGAACAACCCAAACTATGGTTACACGATACAAGGTTCAACATTAGGAACCACCACCCAGGAAAAAGATTTAGGTGTCATTGTGGATAACATGTTAAAACCTTCGGCCCAGTGTGCAGCGGCAGCCAAGTGAGCAAATAGAATGCTAGGTATCATAAGGAAAGGAATGGAAAATAAAACAAAGCATATTATAATGCCTCTATTGTTCCATGGTGAGACCACACCTTGAATATTGTGTGCAATTCTGGTCGCCGTATCTTAAAAAGGATATAGCGTTATTAGAAAAGGTTCAGAGAAGAGCCACCAAAATGGTAAAGGGGATGGAAGGATACCCCTATGAAGAAAGGCAAAAAAGGTTAGGGCTCTTTAACCTGTAAAAGAGATGGCTGAGGGGAGATATGATAGAAGTCTATAAATTAATGAACGGAGTGGAACAGGTAACGTAGATCGATTATTTACGTTATCAGAATATAGAAAGACTAGGGGACATGCAATGAAGCTACAGGGATTTAAGACAAGAGAAAATATTTTTTCACTCAACGTGTAATCAAACTCTGGAATTTGTTACCGGAGGATGTAGTAAAGGCTGTTAGTGTAGCTGGGTTTAAAAAAGATTTGGACAAGTTCCTGGAGGAAAGGTCCATAAACCATTATTAAGAAGGGACCAAGGATATCAATGCTTGACCCAGTACAAGCATTGTGGAACCTGTGTCTTTTGGGGAAACTGCTAGATACGTATGACCTAGATTGTCCACAGTTGGAAACAGGATACTGGGCTTGATGGCCCTTGGTCTGACCCAGTATGGCATATCTTATGTTCTTATGTAGAGAGTCAATCAGAGACCGTATTGAAACATTGTATAATGATGTTAAAGTCAGGGCTGTCAATGGAGAATGGGGTATAGAGTAAGACATCATCTGCATAAATGTGGTAGAGGATGTTGAAGGACTGTATTATAGCATAGATTGGCTTATATAGATGTTGAATAGTAGGGCTGAGAGAGAGGAGTCCTGTGGGACTCCTTGAGTTTGCTGGAAAGTGCTCGATGACTGCATTCCTGTGCGTACCTGTTGCTGGTGACCAGTCAAGTAGGATCTACACCAGTTGATGGCTATGTTATGAATCCCTTTTTGCTGTACGCAGTCGAGTAGAAGACTGACTGACAGTATCAAAGGCAGAGGCAATATCCATGAAGATTAGAATGAATCCTTGCCTCTTCTTATCTAAACCAGTGCAGAGTCTATCTAGGACAGTCACTAGAAAGGTTTAAACCCCATGCTGCTGGCGGAATCCATGCTGCTATGGGTCAAGTGGGGCGTGAGAGTCAATGTGTTAAATGTATCCCCCAATTGACCGCTTTGACCCGGTGAAAAGCGGTATATAAATACAGCTAAATAAATAAATAAATAAATAAAATGTGGTCCTGGATTTGTTGCTGGACAATCTTTTCTAATATCTTGGTCAGGAAGGGGAGGCTGGATATTGATCTGTAGGAGCTGATGTCCAAGAGGGTCTAGTTTATTTATTTATCTAGACATATTTGTATACCACCTTATCCTACAATCAAAGTGGCCACAACACATTGGAGGGTTACATTTAACAAGAGGGAACTTAACAACATGGAACATTAAACTCATACTTCTGGTTGGGATGGGTGTATGGTATCAAGTGTGACCCACTAGCTTGCCCAGAGGCTAAGGAGGGCTTGGGTAGCTTGGTGGGGCAGTATTTTATTGGCAGTTACGTTCCTGTGAAGGCAGTAGCAAGGCCTTCTGGTTCCTGAAGTTTGTACCTTTAGCCAATAAGTGTAGTTGAGGCAGAGGGTAAGGTTTAAACTCAGGCTTTATTCCCCGTCCGGGGCGGATTCAAAACCATGGAACAAAAAAGGAAAACAGACCATACGTCTGGTAACACAATTAAAGAAAATACTGGGAACAAAAATTAGCTTCCTTCAGCATTCATTAAACAGCACCAGAAAATAACAGAAAAACAGTTCTTTTCACTCACGTGCAACCTGCAGCTGTTTCTTCCTTCACACTTCTGGCTGCTTTAACATAAAGAGTTTACACAATCGGACAAAATGTATGTACAATCCATTGCAGTGCCCTCTGAAACATCTTCAGGGAATTCCACCTGCATTTCCCCCTCGTCAGAGTGAACTTCTGGCTCCCAAATGCCCTTCAAGATAAAATGTCTCTGCCGGGGAGTAAAAAGATTATCTTCCTCCACTATCCTAATGGCCTGTGGGAAATTACCATATTGCTTGTATTTAGAGTCTTGAGAGCTACAGAGCTTTTTGTATGAACAGTCAGGGTATTTTAAGTCCCTTTTACTAGAGAGAATACGCCTATCTCTAGACTCTGATGCTTCCTGCTTTCTCTGACGAACACAGCTCTGCTCTGCTACCCTTTTTCCACGGCGTTTATCTGTCTCCAGCCAATGTGCCTCAGGGTAAAAACTTTCCCCTTCTGCTTTCCTGGGGTTAAACAGTTTGTAGCCTCTAACCTTGGCTGTAGGACTGCCTTTCCTATTTGCCTCACAGCAATGCTCCTGAGGATACTGGGAGGCTGTGCACTGCTGTTCCCAACAGCTTCTTTGCAAGTCACCAACCTCTGGTTCCTCGGAGATTCTCCTTGGCTCTGTCCTCACAGCTCTGTGGACACTGCTTTCCAGCCCAGCAGTTCCAGGTACTTCTGTTCTTCTCCCACTCAAGAACAACTCCGTTTCTCTCTCTTCATCTCTTGCTCCTTCTCTTGCTCTTTCTCTTGCTCTATCTGCTGGTAAGTGAGTCCTAAATATATTGCACTTGGTGTTAGCCTGGGCTCCGCCCCCATGCAGGTGCTCTCTATTTCCTAATGAGTTCTGAGCTCCCTCTCTGCTCGGGCGTTCCCTAACACCTCGTGGCTGTGTTTTCCACTGTTGCTCATGGCAACCCTTTCCCATATGTGAAGGTGAGCTGTCAGTTTCCCTGCTGTTTTGCTCACTCTCCCTTACTTCCATGGGCTCTGATGGCATTACCTCGTGACACAAGTTGGTGGAGGTAGAAGGGTAGTTTGTTGTTTTTTTAGCAGTGGTCTGATGGAGGCAGTTTTCAGGGGAAGTGGGAGAACACCTGTAGACAGGGAAGGGTGTCTGATTCTGGAAATAGTTGCGCTTAGGTCGGTTCTTGCTTGCTTAATCCAGAATGCTGGGCATGGATCAGCTGGGGAAGTGGTGGTATTAATTGCACAAATGATGTTCTCTATTTGCTCAGCAGAGTATGGGTAGAATGCATCAAGGGTGGGTATGAGTGCGTCTCCTGTGGGGGTTAGTTCATGAGAAGAATTTTCAGCAACAGGCTTCTCTGAGAGAGACCTCATTGAATTTGTTTTGCTCTGGAAGTGTGAGACAAAGGCATCTTGGCTGGGGGTATTTGTTGGAAGGTTCTTAGATGCGTCATTCATGAGGGATTTAATGAGACTGAAGAGCTCTTGGGGCTTGTTAAGAGAGTACATAAGGGTATTGGTATGGCGTTCCTTTTTTTTGTGGTTTACTTCTCTTTGTTGTTCCTGTAGTTTGTTCAAGTAGGCCACATGGTTGAGGTTTTGCCTAGAGTGTCACCAATGTCGCTCAAGCTTTCTGAGGAGTAAGAAGGATTCACGCAGATCGGACGTAAACCATATGGCTGTGTGCTTCTTACCAGTGGGCTTAGTGGAGGATGGCAGGAGTGAAGCTGTAGCTAGGGTGTTGTTCCATATGTCTATTAGCTTAACCAGATCATTGATGACAGAGTTCAAATCATAAAGAACGTCAAAGAGTCTGCAGCGGCGGCTGGAGGATTGGATTTGGAGGGCAGTTGTTTTCCTTCAGAGTCCGTAGGAATGTGGAAAAGTATGGCATTATGATCAGTGTAGTTGAGGCAGAGGGTAAGGTTTAAACTCAGGCTTTATTCCCCGTCTGGGGCGGATTCAAAACCATGGAACAAAAAAGGAAAACAGACCATATGTCTGGTAACACAATTAAAGAAAATACTGGGAACAAAAATTAGCTTGACAGGGAGGACAAGTGGTGTCTCTCTTTTATTAAAGCAGACACAAAGAGCAGGAGATGTTGGAGAAAAGGGTCTTTATTATGCACAGGACACCCCAACGCGTTTCGGCAACGCCTTCCTCAGGGGGAGAAAACTAATAAATACAAACATCATAAATTTATTAATAAGTACAATCAAAGAAAATTTAAAACACAGTTAAAAACATTAATAAAAAAGCACCGGCAAAATATGAAGCAAAAGATATGATTCAACATAAAAATACACATAATAACAAAGCAGGGCTGAGGAACCAAACATATATTTGAGCAATGGGAAGAAGAAAGAAAGAAAGAAGAAAATTTGAACTAAAAATATATAAAGGGTGGTGCGGAGACATGCTGTATATACCATATAAAGATAATAATAAATAAATTAAAACAAACAAGACCATAGAGCTCAAATACATGATAAAAATAATGATAATGATAATAATAAATATACAATAATAAAATATAACAATATGAACATTAAATAAAATTAGATAAAATATATAAATGATAAATAATAGTAGAATAATAATATAAAAAGGTAAAAATATATAATAGTAATAATAATAGTACTAATCATAATGTAAAAAATAGTAAAAAACTAGCACAGATCTAAAATAAGCTGTAATAGTGAGACCAAATTATAATAATAATATTAATAATAATGATAATGATGAACATCAATAAATATGGCATAAATTATAACAGAAATGCACATCAAAAAAAGGGGGGGGGGAGGAGAGGGGATGTGTGATTACCTATAGAATGCACACAAGTATTGAAGATCAAAAGTTAAACTAAAACATTGGAACAGCAGATGAAATCCGAAAGTAAGGTCATAAATACCATAATAAAGGGGCGAAAAAAATTGAGGGAGTAATAACATATGTGCCTATGCATCTTATAGTGAAATGTAAAAAAAGGGGAGAACTATGGTGTACCATTAAAACCTAAATATAAACCCATTTAATAAAAAGCGGATAATCTAAAAAGAACAAAAGTACAATAATAAATAGATAAAACTGATTAAACAATAAATAAAACGATAAAATATGAGTATATATAAAAATATGTATAAATTTGATAAGTATAAATAATTAAATCGTGAGTGAATTATGCATCAATAAAAAACATATTGTGCATCCAATAATGGAATTATATAAAGTGGTGATGAGATATATACACCAATCAACCAATCACAGTGAGATAAAATCGCGCTGATGGCAAAAGGACATTTAGAGCCCAATATTTGAAGGGCATTTATATGATTTACAGCCTAGTGAACCGTGTAAATGGCACAGACACAGTCGCGCTCACGAGATAACAGCTAAAACAAGAAGATGTAACACTGTATGTGAGACAAGAACACTATTAAAAATGTATGGCATAGAGAATAACTAAGCATAGGAATTGCAGCATTGTGTGTAAGACAAACTCACTATTAAAAGTGCTTGGCAGAAAAAATGCATGGCATGGCAGAAAAAACACAAAAGTGAAGATAACCCAGGAGGAAAACATAATTGTGCAACTGGAGAAACCATACCGTATGACTAAACGGACGAATTGAGAGACATAACTGAACAAGAAATTATATAGCCTAAAAGGAAATGCATGAACCCGCGTAGGTACAATCCTGGGGTGTGAGTCGCAAGGTAATAATCACGACGGTAAATGAAGTAAGAAGCAAACATGCGACAAAATATGTATAACAGTTTTTACTGCCCCAACTAAAATGCAAGTATAAAAAGGAAAAAGATTTAAAAGAATGCCATGCAAGAACATCGCCCACTTAGAGAATACTCCTAAGAGCTGGGGCAACATGAAAAACTAACAAACGACGAAAGAGCAGACTGGAGCCGCATATAAACTTATCCAATAATGTGAAAGCAAAAAGATAGCGGACGCGGTAACAATGTGAACCAAATGGAATGGTGCAAAAACAATTCTTAAAACGAAAACAAAATTGTCATGAATACTGCTGATATGAAGGAGAAGGGGCTCACCCATATGCACGTTAGTAGAAGTACCGCCAAAACAAACTAGTACGAAGCTAGTCACAATTCCCTGAAGGAGAAATTAACAATATCAGTCAAACAGGGAGGTAACTAAGAAAGGCTAAATAATGTAAAGAGAATAGCCAAGTAGTACTCACGATCTCAGTAGCCCTCAATGGCTAAGGACAAGTATGTGAGAAGAAGTTGTGTCACTGAGAGCAGCGTTCAAGCCAACTGAAAGAATCAGAGAGCCGTGCTGTGCTGCTATTTAAACAGTGGTTTTGGCGCCAAATTTGCAAACATCGTAGTGGTTGGGGGAGGGGTCACGGAACATGTTGCATTGCACAAGTAATTAAAGAAACAGGGAAAAACTTTTTAACCAACGAACTGTGGTGCTAGGGAAGGATCCTTAAACATGTTATATTTGAAAAAGGAGATGGATAACCATAACTACTTAGTGAAAAAGGTAATGTGTTACATGGCAAAAAGGGTAGATCTATCAGTTTTTTTGGGCTGACTACCCTTTTTGCCATGTAACACATTACCTTTATTATATTATTTCTGCAATTTTCACTAAGTAGTTATGGTTATCCATCTCCTTTTTCAAATATAACATGTTATCTCGTGAGCGCGACTGTGTCTGTGCCATTTACACGGTTCACTAGGCTGTAAATCATATAAATGCCCTTCAAATATTGGGCTCTAAATGTCCTTTTGCCATCAGCGCGATTTTATCTCACTGTGATTGGTTGATTGGTGTATATATCTCATCACCACTTTATATAATTCCATTATTGGATGCACAATATGTTTTTTATTGATGCATAATTCACTCACGATTTAATTATTTATACTTATCAAATTTATACATATTTTTATATATACTCATATTTTTATCGTTTTATTTATTGTTTAATCAGTTTTATCTATTTATTATTGTACTTTTGTTCTTTTTAGATTATCCGCTTTTTATTAAATGGGTTTATATTTAGGTTTTAATGGTACACCATAGTTCTCCCCTTTTTTTACATTTCACTATAAGATGCATAGGCACATATGTTATTACTCCCTCAATTTTTTTCGCCCCTTTATTATGGTATTTATGACCTTACTTTCGGATTTCATCTGCTGTTCCAATGTTTTAGTTTAACTTTTGATCTTCAATACTTGTGTGCATTCTATAGGTAATCACACATCCCCTCTCCCCCCCCCCTTTTTTTGATGTGCATTTCTGTTATAATTTATGCCATATTTATTGATGTTCATCATTATCATTATTATTAATATTATTATTATAATTTGGTCTCACTATTACAGCTTATTTTAGATCTGTGCTAGTTTTTTACTATTTTTTACATTATGATTAGTACTATTATTATTACTATTATATATTTTTACCTTTTTATATTATTATTCTACTATTATTTATCATTTATATATTTTATCTAATTTTATTTAATGTTCATATTGTTATATTTTATTATTGTATATTTATTATTATCATTATCATTATTTTTATCATGTATTTGAGCTCTATGGTCTTGTTTGTTTTAATTTATTTATTATTATCTTTATATGGTATATACAGCATGTCTCCGCACCACCCTTTATATATTTTTAGTTCAAATTTTCTTCTTTCTTTCTTCTTTCTTCTTCCCATTGCTCAAATATGTTTGGTTCCTCAGCCCTGCTTTGTTATTATGTGTATTTTTATGTTGAATCATATCTTTTGCTTCATATTTTGCCGGTGCTTTTTTATTAATGTTTTTAACTGTGTTTTAAATTTTCTTTGATTGTACTTATTAATAAATTTATGATGTTTGTATTTATTAGTTTTCTCCCCCTGAGGAAGGCGTTGCCGAAACGCGTTGGGGTGTCCTGTGCATAATAAAGACCCTTTTCTCCAACATCTCCTGCTCTTTGTGTCTGCTTGGACTTTCTGCAGGAGGCAGCTCCTCCTTGTGTTCTTGGTCTCTTTTATTAAAGGCATATTTTTGCAAAATGTCTTCTTCCAATGTAGATATTGCCAAATATACATATTTTTGGCACTACACTTGTTTTAAGAGGTTCCATTTTGAGCAAGTGATCATGAAAGTTAATATATATCTTTGATTATTTAGTCCCAATAAAAGTCATTAACTTACTAAGATTCTTTTCAGAAAGTTTCAACAGAGGAACAGGAATAATATGTCAACATTCTACATGAGGCATTCTCAGAAGTGGAGTAAGACTATGGGCCCTATCCAGGAAGGCAAATTGCAAGGCTGGACATCCCAACGGAATGTCCAGCCCTGCTGTATGCACTCAACCTATTCCGCCTCCTGGCTCCACTGCACATACAGAGCAGCTGTGCATGCTGCGGGAGACATGGGCAGCATGGGGGTGGAGAGTGGACAAAGTGTGGGCAGAACCAACCCCCAGACATACAGGGCTGATTCTGGTGATGGTCCTATACATCCAAGGATCACTGCGGGGGACGCCCTGCGCATTCCACCTCTGAAGTAGAATAAGCACAGGGAGCCCTCCGATCCTTGCTTGCAGCCACCCCCCCCCCCCCAAGAGAAACAGGCAGCACAAGGTGGATCCCCGCAGCTCAATCTGGGCAGATCGGCCAGTGGGGAGGATGTCTCTGCAGTGATGCTGGGGCTTGCCAGGCCATCTCAGGGCCTGATCCTGCACCCATGGCAATGTCTGGCTCCCGCGGTGCAGAATTGAATCCTAATGGGCCTGTCCTGCCTGTCGGTGCCCATAGAGCCTAGAGGTGCCCCTTCGGGGATCGGGCTCCATGGTTCCTTTTTACTAAACATTTCTCCCATTTTGTGTCTGAAAAAAATGCTTAGGGGATCATTCTGCCATGTGAATAGCAGGGATGGACGTTCCAATCCCTGCTTTTCGTTCCCCTGACCTCCCTGTCAGAATCCTCCCCATACGAACAAGGAGTTTTGTACAGGGAGGCTTAGACAGGGGTAGGAGGGGGCATTGCAGAGGTGGAATTAGGGTGGGCAGTGGGTGGTCTGCAACCCCAGACGTACAGGGCCAATTCTGATGTCGGTCCTGTACGTCCGGGGTCGGCAGACTGGACCAGGGAACTTATTCCAACTCGGAGATGGAATAAGTCCCCGTGGACATCATAGAATTACAGGCCCAGGCAGCGCAAGGAAGGCCAGATCTGGGCTCGGGCTGCAGGGAAAGGTAAGAGTGGTTGGTGGCCGGGGATTGGGGCTCCTGAATAGAGCCACGGTGCCATGGCAATGGGACACCATGGCACCTGCAGCTCCATTCAGGGGCCTGACTGAGTTAGTCAGGCATGGCTCTGTACATGCAGGCTGATCAGAATAGGATCCTGACCTGCACGTACAGACCCTGGACCCAATTCTGATCCTGTGGGGCCCGTCTAACCCCTGGGTGTACCTCTGTGCGTCCAATTCTGATAGGGTGCACAGAGGCCTGGACGTCCTCGATGGAATAACCCCTTTAGTAAATAAGGCCTTATATTTATTGAAGAATAAATCCTCCTTTCCTGTCATTATACTAGACATTTCCTTGGAGGAAAATGTTTGGAGAGGTTCTCCTACCTAGAAAATGCTATAGAGATTTTCTTGCAGAGTTAATAGGCACTATTTCTCAGTCTACCTTCCAAAGGAAAAGAAAAATTAGGACTTTGTGTGCCTGTTTGTGTATGTGTGTATTGTAAACGGGGGCGCTGGGTGAGAATGTCCACAGTCTTGGCAAAGGCAAATATTAATATGACTTGCAAAGGATTGTGGGAAATGTAGTCCATTCATACCAGACTCAGCCGTTCACAATAAATTAATTGTGCTTGCTCAAGGGTAAAGCAAAGAAGATATTTTATTTATGGGGTTATTTCTCCCAACACAGATATACTTGGTAGCACATAAAAAGGAATACTTGCTTTCAGTATTATACTTAGAAAAACAAATTAGGAAAACAACAGCTAAACTTGTTAAGCAATCAAATCAAAGCATAAAGACCTTGATGGGAACAGAAAGGTCTTTTCTGTAGGCCCCTGCTAATATCTTCTTAGCAGTGCTTCAAAGAACAAACAAAACCCACAAAGTAGAAAAAAAACCTGTTCTTTTTCAGGGATAACTTCTTGTATCTTCACACACACTCAGAAGTGTCCCTTTAGAGCTCACAGGCAATTAGGCAAGGCTCAATTGCTAACAATTACCAGCTGAAACCCTCTTGGCTGGTTTACTTTCTATTACGTGGCTCAAATCCTACTCAGAAGCTTTTTTGAGTAGATTAAAGAACAAGTTTATATTTCTTTGTGATGGTTGTTGTATTTTGTAACAGCATATTACCACAGAAGTTTAGACAGAGAGCAATCCATGTATTCAAAGTCCCCATTTCTAACATCTTCCCCTTCTTCAATTATCATAGGTTCACTATCATGGATTGGCACAGAGGAATTTCTCAATGGAACACTCTCAGGACAATACTTGTTTCCCTGCTGTCTTCCCAGTGAAGAGCTAGGGCATAGATCAGTGTTCATACCTGAGCTTCCATTGCTGTTAGAGTTCCTCTCTAAACATCCTGGCCAGTATGTAGTCCAGTTCTTATGTCCAGCCTTCCAATCAAGATCCCTGGACACTGGATCTCTCTTCACATACCTTCTGGCACTGGTCTTAGGGTCCCTTCCAAGTGCAGCCGTCTCCCTCACAGGTGCCGTCCGGGGATTCCTGGCTCTGCAACCCCACTCCTCTGGCTTTCCCCAGTCCAATGGTGTATGCTTGCCTCTGGAATGCCTCCCAGTATACGTACTGCTATGGACTCCTTTAGACCTCCCAAATGCTTTTCTCTTCTTTCTTCCAAAGTGTTTCTTGCTCTCTCTGTCCATCAGCTCTGGCTTCTGCTGATGATGATGGTCAGGATGATCAAGGTGCTTCTGATGATCAAGATGAGGCTTCTGATGATTCTCTGTAGAATAAGCTTTTCTTTTATCCTGCTTAGATGAATGCTCCACCCTAGCACAGCGCAGCTGTGCTGAATCAAGCCCTGCCCTTGGAGATGAGTGCTTGGGGATTACCTCATAGCCCTCCTGATTGAACACACGTTTCCCCACTTCAGCTTTTCTAATGGCTGTTGGAAACCTGGTGCATTCTGGGACTGGTAGTCTTTTATGGAAACATTCTGTTTTATTATTTCTACCAGAACAGACAGGTTGCTTGTTCAGAGCCAATTCCCTTCTATTATAGCTCCTTCCTGAACTATGATAAGCTTCCTTATCACAGTATATATGACTGATTACTTTTTGGTTTGCTGTTCTATTCACGTTAAGAGAGCAGGGTTTTTTTTTCCCAACATCCATGCATATTCACAGGCTTGCATTCTGGATATCAGGCTCTTTTAGTTCAGATCCTTTTATTCCATTACACAATTGAAATGCAAATATATCTTTTTGGGTGCACTTCCATTTGGGTCATTACTAAATTCTTGTAGGTGACCTAAATACACCTATATAATGCTAATGAAACTGGTTTCAAAACAAAGTAGAAAAAAAATCTTAAGTCTGTAGCCATAAAAATAAGATTCATATTTAAATGCTACTAGTTTTCTAATCATTTTTCCTGGTGACAGTTTTATGATGCATCATTGATAAAAGTTGATATCTTCAAAAAATGTGTTGGCTCTCAAGTTTATCTTCCTGGTGGTGTGGATTCCTTGTCTATGTTATTTGATTCAATTTATTTTTACTGTCATATTTCATCAGTTTACCATGTCACAACAATTTTCTCAGCTTATTTTTTCTGCTTCACTGAACAATACTATACTGTATCAGTTCTATTGTACATATACTCGTGAATCTTGTACAATTGAATCATCCTTTTGGAGTGCCTATGAAGTTTTTGCATTAACTTGGTGCTTTTGCCTGATAAAACAGAAGATTGTATTGACTTTTGCACTAAGTTACAAATAAGTAGATATAGCAGTTGCAACATGGTACTCTACTGAAGCATTTCTAACAATCATGTGTTGCAAAACCCTAATCCAGCATGAGATTAGGGGGCTGTTTGTCATTCAGACAGAATAAAAGATCTCATCATTCTTAGATACAGATCTGAATATTAACAGAGAGGGTAGAATAAAACAAGCAAAGAATGGACAGTTCTGGAACTGAAGCCGTGGCTCCAATATTTCAGACATTCAAGATCATAAATCAAACACTTGAAAAGTATTGGATATGCACGGCAATAGCAGGGTCGTCTCCAGGGTATTTGCGGTGATTCAAAAAAGTAATGGATTCCTTGCAGATTTCTTAGGCTCTTTCAGTTTTTTGGTAGCAGATACGAAGAATCCATTCACTGCTGTAGCCTATTTCACCTATTAGGATTTAGCTGTGATCTTCTAACTATAAGCTAAATTCTCGTGGGCGTTCCCTAGCTGAGTCTATATTAGAATCCTACCTACTTTAGCCTAGTTGGTGGTTCACAAACTTGTTGAAATTATTCTGCAGCCTAGTGAATTTTCAGAATATTTACCATGAATGCACATAAGGTGTTCCATATGCTGGATCTCCAGTTTTGTGCAAATAAATCCTAAGTATAGCTGCAGTAATCTGATTATAGGGTCTGGAAAACAATAGTTTCTGTTCATAAACCAAGAATTCTGAATTCTGTTCCTTGACGTTCACAAAGACATCTAGATTTCAGAATAACCAAAAAGTGCCAATTGTATTTATTTATTTATTCAGTTTTATGGCTTTTTATGCATTCATGGCCTACAGGTATTTCAAGCATTCAACTGATTCTAATTTCACTTCATTTATCATAATTTATAAGATGTAGTATGGCATACAGTACAAAAAGCATAATCACAACACATATTGTTACAAAACAATATATACAGCAGAGAACAAAAACCATCCAACCCAAACCTCCAAAGGTCTAAGCAGGGGTACAAAATTAACATAGTTATTGTACCAAATGTTTTCAAATGTATCTGAAGAACCAGACATTCTAAAGCCTACCCTAAAACACTTCCTGTATCTCTAACATATCAAATAAACACCAATTTTACTGCTTAAGAAATTTTAGATCAAAGATTTCACAGTGTAACTCAGCTGGTTGTGAATTCTGAAACAGTAGTCCTGCCCTGAACGTATAGCTGCACGTAATCTACACAAGTGTAGCTCAGACATGGGAGGAATTGTCAAACCCTTAGGGGTATGTTTACTAAACCGTCTTAATGTTCCCGGAGATAGTTGCAGCGATAATGTGAAGGATGCCATATAAGGAGTGGGCATTCCGGTCTTAAGGTAGCATTCGCGGGTTATCGCGTGATAAAGTGTGCCGTGTCCATTATCGCGCGATAGAGGGAGCCGTGCACGTTACCGCGCGTTAACCTTAACTTCGCGTGCTGACCTACAATCACATCAACAGAGGTGTAGCACACTGGTTAATACAATGACTGCTGAAACAGGGGTCATGAGTTCGATCCCCCAGTGGGCTTAATGAATAAGGGTGGCCAAGGCAATTCCTTTCCTGCTTGAAACAGTCCAACAATCTGTGCTGCCAGCTAAAAATACCCACACCCCAGTGCCATAAACAAATGCACCTTTTAGGGCGCACCAGAAGGCACATCCTAAACCACCACGTCAGCCAAGGCGGGTTATAATGTGCCCCAGAGGGCATGTCGAAAGGTTGTCAACTCCCAAGGCACCATAGTAGGTGCCCCATAAGCTGGCTGATTCTAAGGTGTGGCTAAAGATGCCCCAAGGATGTATAGGTGACTCATAGGTGATGAACCTGCAGGTACCTAATGGTCAGGTTAGCACAACAGAAAAAAAATAAGTAAACCCCATGTGGGGATCAAACCTGCAACCTATGGTGTTACAACACATGTCTGTAACCACTATCACAAACAACCACAAGCACAATGCAAAAATATTACCTCAAAGGGAATGTGTGTATGGGAACCTGTAACACCCAGTGATGTGGCAAATGGCTAGCAGATAGACAGCTGGCACCGTACAAGGATGTGAGCACAGGTGGGCTATGTACATGACCAGGAAATCACTAAATACATGTGTCAGTGTGATCAAGCAGCAGCAGAGACAAATGTACGTCAAACACATATTTTTATTTTGGTTAATCATCACAGATTGTGTAGATACCGCCTATCATAATATCAAGGTGATTGGATCCCAGGGGAAAATCTGAAAACACATTTTGCAGGGCAGCAACCCACATGTTACAGAAAAGTCACTGGCCCGTCTACAGATGATGGGCAGGAGAGATAATGTGCATCAGGTGCATGGTGTGCAATATGCATTAGACCCCCATCCCCCACATGCTGCTGCATGCCCCAAATGTGTTAGTTACATATGTGTGCATGTAGACAGTAGGCGGTGCATGATGAGGGCCCAACACACATCAATCATGATCTGTTCCTTAAAACATATCTGTCTGCCAACACAGGAAGCACACAAATGAAACAGAATATGTTGGTAAAAGTAAGAAAGTGTAAACACACATATTTAAATATATGTTACAGCTGTCACATAATGCCTGATATAGGAATCAAAGCTGCAACAATGTAACCCTAAACAATCGTCAAATGCAGAATGAGGATATGCTAACAGGTAGCAGAGGCAAATGAACATAGAGAATTCAAATGAAACCATCCGCAGAAACATGCAGAGATAACATGATGCAGAAGGTCCCCCTGCACTGGTTGGTGTGGATATAGTGTCTGTACACATATATCACGGTACATGGAATGCACAAATGAAGGAAGAAAATGGACACACTGCCACACTCCAAATATAACGGGGCAATGTGAGTGTCGTTACCTCAGGGGATAAATAGGACTGTGCAGACATGCAATGCTAGGTTTGTAAATCAATGCAGAGCGTCACGTTTGTACAGTAAACAAACACAATAACCTGTATATAGAGATGGAAAGAAAGGTCAAACATGTTACAGTAACCCACACAGAAGCCATATTGCAACATGCTGTGTTGCACGAACATAGTCAGTCACATGCACATGCATCATGTACGTTGAAACATGATACAGTGATGCCACACATGCACTGTAACACCCTTGGTGACTGCAAACATCAATCCAAGATGTTGGTGTGCAGTAAAGTGGTGTCGTGGCAAATACTGTGTCATGTCCAAGTGGAGGCTAGGTGGACATAGACAAGAGGACCTCTCCATTACTCCCCCGGTGCCACATGCATGGCTGTATGCTCATGTTGAACCAAACAGATGAGTGTATCCTGCATTCCATGTCACACACATGGGCAAAACACAACACAATGTCAGAAGGATGTGCAACATACAGTGACTATGTCAGTCCCTGCTGTACACATGGGGACCAGTACACAGTGTCCAAAGTGCAAAGGGAGTCTGCAATCCAACAAGTCATGTTACGACTGTCCTTGAAACCCTGGGCATGCATAGTCAAGTGTGACATCCCAATATGCCACAGTACTGGAAAGGTCATGTGTGTCTCCTGCGATGAATACGACACCCAGCCAGAGCACAGCAGCAATGGTGTGTTGGACAGGCCTGTCATGCCCAAAGTAGCAGTCCAACAATAATACTGTCCATCCTAGGCATGTGTCCCACTCGCAGAGGTCAAACATCCTATGGCACCATTTCCCAGGGATAGTGCCATGATGTTGTTGTGTCCTCCAACAGGTGGGTGATGTTGACGCCGAATGCACTGTGGTAGATGTGCTTTGTGTGTTCACTGCCCTGTGTCAGAAGAGGATAAACAATGTATTGGTATGCTGCTTGCAACATCAGCCCAAATTGCAGAGAGTCAAACATCAATATGTGCGTAAGGAAACGTCACACAGGTAAACATAACATGATCACAACACGGAACACACTGCATGTTTGGGGACATTTTGAATTGGAACCGCAGACGAGGGTGTCACATGGATATGGTCATGTCCATGTCCATGTTACACAGGCATTTCACAGTTCCATCCCATGTGCATCAGCGTTCGTGTACAGAGACCCAACATGAAATGTCTATGAGACAAACAGTAAATCATTAACATGTAAAGGTTGATGTCATTCACAAAAGACCAATGGTGCAACCTACCATGTATTTGCATCAAGTGTCTGTTTGGTATCCCCTGAGGCTCTCAAAGGCCACAACACATCACAGTGAAGGGAGAAGATGTCATTGAAATGTGTAGAATCACCATGTCCCCATGTCCAGCCACTGTTGATGCATGTCCACATTATAGAGATATCTGTGATACAAAAATGCTGTTGCGCAGTGGTCTGACAGCACACAAGAGATAGGTCAGCTCACAACACACAACACATGTCCACAATGTTCACAAGGTAAACAGCAGTAAGGTAGAGGTAGTACAGTCACCACTGCTCCCCAGGTGTACAGATCCCTCATACCACATGATAATGCAAAATGACTGCATGCTGTATCATCACACAGCCAACCCAAAAACACACACCCACACAGTATGCTAAGGTGAGCGTGCCAGCAGTAGCATATGGCCTGTATGTGCACAATTGGAGATTAGTGGAGATAAAGGCCTGTTAAATGCAATGATACACTGCTGTTGGCTGATGCTACAAAGTCAGGGAAGGCTGTACGTGCAGTCCACCACCCAAACACCTAGGACCTGCACACACACGCAGCTCTATTGGACGTGTCCCAGAGACAGTGTTGGAGAAGACAAACTGTCCAGGAACACATGTGGATATGTGTGCCAACAGTAACATATGGGATATGGGGGTGCAATGAAAAGAGGTGAACAACAACATATGTACAATATGACAGATCACTGCAGACATGTGCTCCCTCTGACTGTCGTCACAGACAAAGTAGCTGTAGGTCCACCTACCCCAGACTACTGCATGTTGGATGATGTACAGTCACCTGCCAATGCACCACAGCACCAGGAGGGTCACCAGGTATGTCCTGTGGATTGAGAAACACAAGAGAAACATACATATGTCATTGTGTAGCTGTTCAACACACACTGCACCGTCACGTCCTCAGCTTGCAGACCCCCCAAGATCCTTAACAAACTGACTGTTCCCCATCACACTGTACAGATTTTTTTCATGTTAAAGTTATCACTGAAGTGTGTGTGGCAAACTACAAGGGTCCGCACTATGTCTGTCCCCTTCCTCACCTCTCTGTTGCTGTAAAAAATGTGGAATAGAACTTTCTCCTCACTACCGTGTCCCTGCTTGGCTCTATGTGTCCCCCATATCGCTCCCAATGCCCCTTCAGTGTGTGTTCTGGTGTTTCAGTGTCATCTGCTACCCCGCTGTCAGTTCCTGTAACACAGGGAAATATGCAGGGGCTCCATCCTTATCCTCTGTCCATATACATTTCCTTGGTGTGTATATCTCATACCTTGACTTACATTAACAGCTGTGTGCTGATGAGTTTCAAATATATCTCTCGACGCCTGAGTTATGTCTGCCAAACCACACCCTGATGTCTGGTTGCCACCTGACACTGATGGCTGCATGTCATCCCACTCTGTGAAATTGATAATGGCAAAGCATGGATATCCTATATGTGCACCTAAACCCTCCCCTCCCATCAGAGTGTCTTTGTGTGTGTGGCCATAATTTCCTTTCTCTAGGGTCCACAATGTAGGTGTTGTCTTGGACTGCTGATCTGGCCTTGAATCATCTCTGTCTGCCTGAAAATCTGCAACACTGCACTCCATGGCTATTCTACAGCCACACATATAATGGCAGCAATACTCCCCCTGTCAGGACACCTCACAGGTTCCCTATCCGTTTCCGCATCCATGTCAAGGCTATGTGCTGACCTATACATACAGGCACACTGTCATGTTGCAGTAACTTCCCTTACTGATCTCAAATTCCAGTAATCCAACTACTACTCAGCATGTATATAGTGCTACGTATCACATGTAGTGCTATACAGAAACAACTAACACACAGTCCCTGCTCATCAGAGCATACCAACCAATCAATCAGCTCAAATTAAAAAATGTGAAACACACACATCTAGGCAACTGGTCCCATCTATGGTCTGCTCTTCTACTGTTTACCCCGTACTACATGCCTTTCACCTTGCTGTACCCACAGCCTCAAACTAACTACCTGTGGCTGTACAGCATCCCCTATCCCAATCAGCCACAAATCAGGTATGACAGCTTAACACCTCCCACAAGCCTACTACTCCCGACACACATAATCCACCTCCACCCACTGTTGTGCCCTGCTCACATCTTCTGCGTTTCAATCATGACTAGATTATAAGGTGGGATGGCCAGGCAGTGTCTGTTACATGTCAGTGCAGTGTTGCATCCTACTGCTATTGGAATACAAATGTTCACTAGTAGTAGTAGTACACACATATCTAAACAAATGTATGTGGCAACATATGCAGTACTTACATGAGAAGAACACCTCAATTACCTGCCGCCTGACTGCTGTGCCCTCACGTGTGTCACCACGGGCACGTACAGGAGGGCACGTAGGATCATCCTCCAGATCCTCATTAATTTGGACAGGGATATGGTGCCTGAGAGCAATGTTGTGCAGGATGCAACAGGCTATAATGATCTCTGCCACAGTCTGTGGTTTGTATTGTAAGGCCCCGCCTGTCCTATCCAGACACATGGAGTGACTCTTTAAAATGCCAAGGTGTGCTCTATGACGGAGCGGCTGGAGGCATGGGCCTCATTGCAACTCCTCTCTGCACATGTCCGTGGTTGACACACAGGGGTCAGCAACCAGGGATGACACCCATATCCTGCATCACCTGCAGAAAGAAATGTGAAACGTTAAAGCAGGAGATGATGTCCACCCAAATGTACACAAGTATGTACATGCAAACCAAATGCAGAAAACATTCTGACAGAAACATATGACAGCACATGATGGGCCACCACAACTATGCATCAGCGTGTGAAGTTATGACACACAAAACAAGGGGTAGGTGTACGGATTGCAATCAACATAATCTGTAACCACGACACTAATGCTGGCGTCCATGCTGCCATCATCACACAGCACCGTAGTAAGGTAGAGTTGGAGGGCACCACCACCCCAGCCCCCCAACATTAGATCACACACAGACAGATGAGACACACACACAACTAGGGATACACCTCAAAGACAGACATGTGCACATACGGATAGTCACAGGATCACCATGTGCATGTCAGAGATGAGAAATACACACCAGCAGTATATAGTCCTCATACTGTCCTGCCTCAAATTGTCTGAATAATGCCGAGTGATACAGGATATAGGAGTCATGGGTGGACCCTGCAAACCTAGGGACCACATTCAGAATATGCATATTTACATCACATACAACCTGAACATTCAGGGAACATTCAGGGAACACTACCTCCCTGTCTCTGGGCGGGACCAGGGCAACATGTGTGCAATCAATAGCTCCCATTATGTATGGTATCCCGGCAAACGCCTCAAAGGCCTGGTTCAGGGTTCCCCACTGTTGCCTAGTGTTGGGAATAACAATGTAATTCCCCACCTGGCTGATCATGGCATGCAGTACCTGGTGGAGACAGCATGAGAAGGTTGGGCGGCTCATGCCACCCACTGCGGCCACAGATGACTGGAAAAAGCCAGAGGCAAAGAAATGTAGGGCACCAAGGAACTTGACCAAACCCGGTATGGCATGTGACCGACCAGTCAGGGGCTCGAAGTCAGGTCTTAGATCCTCATAGAGCTCCCTAATAGCCCCCATGCTCAGGCGGTAGAGGGAGATGACCTGGTCCTCACGCATGCCCTGGATCTGGGCCCTGGGCCTGTAGAGGTGAGGCTGGTGAGCCTGCAACTCTGCATGCCTCCTGCACCGTGCCGGTACAGCCCCTGCCTGGCCTGCCCCCACAGCTGCAGGTCTGTGTTGCAGTGGGACTAAACCCATGCCCTGTGCCTCAGCCCCATGGACATCATATCCCCCGTCAGGCAACTGCAATCCCTGATCACCTCCCACTGCACATGCAGCATCCACAAAGCCTGCCATAAACTCCACCCCCACAATTAATACACATACACATAGGGATGAACAGACATGTGCCATGCTCACTTCAACAGTCTGTCTATAAGGAAAACATGTGACCAGTGTGATATATATAACAAAACCTGTGTATTTACATATATGGCTAATATTTACAGGTAGACCCATGCTGTGGCCCGAGTGACACGGCACCATGGGGCACATGTGTGGCTGCCACTCTGCTCCTCAGACACTCCAGGGCCGTCCATCAGGGGATGGCTGCCGAGATGCACCCCCCATACTAGCTGCACGTTACATGTGCATCTCGGCAGTCAGCCACTGAATGGCGCCTGACAGCCACAGCATGGTGCAGTCCTGGGCCCACTGCCATTGCAGCACACCAAGCACTGCCACAGACAGGTCCCTGACACACCTGCCACCACATCTACCCCAGGTGCCCGGAGTCTGTGTGGTAGCATGTGCGTGGGCCCTGTCTGTGGCATATGGTGGTGTCACTGTACCCACAGGGCCACCCTCTCCCCCCTCCACCCCCTTGACACCGCCCACCCAACCTCACCCTCCCCCCCTCCACACTCTCCTCCTCCTCCTCCTGCACATCATCCTCCCACCCACCCACCGGTGTACCGGAGCGACCCTCACCTTCCCCTCCCTCCCGCCCCACGCCACCCTCCGCCCACTCCATTTCTACAGATTCATCCTCCAGCTCTGCCCCCTCCTCCTCCTCCATCGACTGGGCTGGAGCTGCGGGCCCTGTGGTGTGTGTGTCCTGGATGTGGATGCCCGTTCCCCAGCAGCAGCGGCCTCTGTTGGGGAAGACAGTCATTAGGGCACCATCATGCCATTCCCACACCACATAAACATTGTGTGGCCACACACAGGCTGCTGGCCCACTGTGACATGCTGTACATCCCTGCAGTGGCCGGAACACTCACCGTCATGTTCCTGTTGTGCCTTCCATTGTAGGCATTCAAGGACATCCGGGCAGTGCAGCCACAACTCCCGTCCCTTCTTCCGAAGATCCTCCACCTGGGGGGGGAATGCAATGGGTGGGAACATCAGGGAGAAGATATCTCTGGTGGGTGGCCATCGCATATCACACATCATTGCAGGCAGCTGAGTGTTGCTGCTGCTCTGGCCAGTAAGTCCTCTACTACCTGTTGGCAGAACCGCATGCATGTGTGGCTGTGGATCTGCCCATGTGTGGGGTGCCAGCTACGTGTACTGTGTGCTACCCCCCGGCCCTCTTACCCTGTTCCCACACCCTCCTTGCATGACATGGGTGCACCATGCCATGTGTGTGGTGGTCACGTTGGTCTCCAAACGTGGGATTTCCAAACTCCCTGTATGCTGTGGCAGATACATGTGTATTTGGCTCACCCACACATATCAGCCGACACACCCACCGTGGCACCATGAGCTCTCTAAGGAACATCTGTGATGTGTTCTGACCTCACCCGGTGATTGGGTGGGCCAGGCACATCAGCAGGGGCCACTATCATGACATCAGACCTACAACTCTACCTCTCTGGTCAGGACTTATGCCTCCTGTGAATAGGGAAGTTGTGGCCGAATCCAACCGGATCATGCACAAACCCACCTAGCTGAGCTATAGACCTATGTTATCCGGTCTAGGCCCTCCCGGGGGTCGGGCAGAGCAGTGACACCCCAACAGCTGCAGGTACGCTGACTCCAGCAGCTTTAACAGACCTCTGTGATCAGGTGTGGGTCTCCTGGTGTTTGGGCTCAGCAGTGCAACAACAGGTGCAGGTACCCTGACACCTGGATTTCAAACAGACCACAGTAATCAAGTCTGGCTCTCCTGGGGGTAGGGTGGATGTAAACACAGGAACAGCAGCAACAGGATGTATAACTGACCTCTGTAATCAGATCAAGGCCTCCTGGGGGTAGGGTGGATTGGAACACAGAAACAGCAGCAAGTACCGTACCAACAGGATGTATAACTGACCTCTGTAATCATATTAAGGCCTCCTGGGGGTAGGGTGTATGTAAACACATAAACAGCAGCAACTTCCATACCTACAGGATTTATGCCTGACCTCTGTAATCAGGTCAGGGCCTCCTGGGGGTAGGGTGGATTGGAACACAGAAACAGCAGCAAGTACCGTACCAACAGGATGCAAAGCTGACCTCTGTAATCAGATCAAGGCCTCCTGGGATTGGATGTATGTAAACACAAGAACAGCAGCAACTTCCATTCCTACAGGATTTATGCCTGACCTCTGTGAGCAGGTCATGGCCTCCTGGGGATAAGACATACTTGCACACAGCAGCATCCACACCTACTTTCAGCACTGCTTGCACCACAGAATGTTGCCTCTCCCATGTTGTACATGTAAGATGTGCATTGATTGCTGGTTATTGTGTTGAACACCTTGCATCGCGTGACCTGACCCCATTCACTTACCTCACGTAGGAGGTCAGCAATCTGATTAAAGCGCCTAGTGATGCGGCGCCATGCCCTCCTGACGCGGTGGAGGTCTTGCCTTCTGGATGATTGAGGAAATAACCTGGTCTGCTTTGTGCAGATCAGGTTTGCGAGGAGTTTTAGATCACGCCTAGTGAAGGCTGGCTGACGTGAGCGCCTCTCCATATTCATGGAAGTGACTGGGTTGGTGACGCATGCATGCACACTGTGCATGTGCGAGGCCGCTCACACCGCACACGGCGCACATGCTGCGCATGCGCGGTGGTGCACTAATGCACGTTAATCCTAAGTTCATACCAGTGCAGTGTTAGAGTGGATAAAGTTGTAGCCCACTGGTTACTGCAATGACTGTGGAGGCAGAGATCTTGGGTTTGATTCCTCAGTGGTGTTATGTAATAAGGCTGTCTGAGGCACTACCCTTTAATTTAAATCATTGCTGTCTGAGGCATTTCCTTTTTTAATCTAAATTAGTGCTGCCAACAAAAACACCCACAGTGCTGTAACCTAAGGTGCTGCAAAAGGCGCCCTATAAGGCACTCCATAGGGCACATTATAAAGTGCACTGTTTGCCAAGGCACCTTATAATGTGCCTATAGAGCTCTTTATAGGGCACATTATATAACACCTCTCTGGCTGGTTACAGAAAGACTGCAGGTCACCACACAAACTGTCTGCTGTGGTTACGAGGATAGGGTAAACCCACCCGTACCCATGATGCACTGCACATGCAGATCAGCAGTCTACAGCTGATCACAAGATGGGGTATGCACCCCCACAGCACCTCAGCCTCGTAGGGGGAACTGACCGTGTGTGTTACTGGCACAGAGTAGCTGCAGACAGTGACATTGTGCGGGTCCTGTGCTCACCTTGAGGGTGAGGTGGGGCACCCAGCACCAGGTCCGCAGCACCTGGCTTGGCTGAGATAGGCTATGCTGCAGGTCCCCATCAGTGCCAGTGTGTGATAGGTAGTCCTTGCAGACACATCTAGGATACACCTGTGTCCATCTCTATTTCCCAGTCATGTCTAGCCCTTGTGGACTATGATGCACCAGGAATAGTGCACATCCTGTGTGGGTGCCAAGGTCACATGTTATAAGTGACAGGGGGTGGTTGGACCCAAAAGCAGATTATGTAGCACCTGCCAACCAGCCCTCTGTGGTTCAGGATCTCCCACCAACAGATCCACATTCTACATCTCTGCAATGGTGGCAGTAGAGGGGACCATCAACCCCAGTCCTGCTGGGGAACGGGCACCCTACAGGGCAGTCAATGCAGATCTGTATACATCAATCAGGCAATGGCAGACAGACAGAATGCTGGAAAAGCTCAGCTGCCCCCCCCCCAACCACTATCTGACATTCACCAGCAGAGGGCACAGTCAGTCTGTAACCGCTGCACCCTTCAAGGTGCTCCAGTCATACATATACTAACTGCAGACAGTCTGCTAGCTAGTACATAGTGCATGTTCCTGGAGTTTTAACATAAGAGTTTTAACATAAGATATGCCATACTGGGTCAGACCAAGGTCCATCAAGCCCAGTATTCTGTTTCCAACAGTGGCCAATCTAGGTCATACGTACCTAGCAGTTTCCCCAAGGGACACAGGTTCCACAATGCTTGTATTGGTTCAAGCATTGATATCCTGGGTCCCTTCTTAATAATGGTTTTGGGTTGTTCTTCCCTAGGTGCATAACTTTGCACTTGTCCACATCAAATTTCATCTGCCATTTTGATGCCCAGTCTTCCAATTTATCAAGATCCTCTTGCAATTTTACACAATCCTCTTGGGTTTTAACAACTTTAAATAGTTTTGTGTCATCTGCAAATTTGATAACCTCACTCGTTATTCCACTTTCTAGGTCATTTATGAATATGTCAAAAAGCAGCGGACCCAGCACAGATCCCTGGGGTACACCACTATTCACCTTTCTCCATTGGGAAAATTGGCCATTTAGCCCTACCCTCTGCTTTCTATCTTTTAACCAGTTCCTGATTCACAATAGTACACTGCCTCCTATCCCATGACTCTTTAGTTTTGCCAAAAGTCTCTGATGAGGGACCTTGTCAAAGGCTTTCTGAAAGTCCAGATACACAATATCAACCGACTCACCTTTGTCCACCTGATTATTCACTCCTTCAAAAAAAAACATAACAGATTAGTAAGACAAGATCTTCCTTGTCTAAAGCCATGTTGGCTATCTCCCATTAGGTCATGGCTATTGTCGCGCCCTTCCCCCGCCTAGGCAGCTGCCTGACGAGGTGAAGGGGGAGCGAATGTCACTTTCAAGCAACTCCAGAGCAAAGGCTTCTGGGAGTTGTAGTATTTAGAACAAATGTAGTTGTAATCAAAGGCTGAGCCGAGAGTTGAAAGCAAACGCAGGAATATTTTTATTAGCCTCCCTTCATAGCGGGAACTTCAAAAATGAAGCTTGGTAAATCACGGGTACAAAATATCCACAAGAAACTCAGGTAAGAAAAATGCTCTTGCTTACTTCAGCATACAAAGGTTACTCATTCAAAAATAAGGCTTCACTTCTCAGTGCTTTAAACAAACTCAAAATGTTCATTGAAACTTCAATGCAAACAACTTCCAGCAAATAAACTTTTCTTCTTTTGTTTCAGAGCTTTATGGGTTTTAATCAGTTGTCTAGAGACTTCCAGCAGCACTCCGGGGCAAATCTCACTCAGGGCAACAAGCACACTAATTAAAACTTCTTAGCTCTGTAAAACCACCATGCATATCAGAGAAATGGAATTTTCTTCCAACATATATTTCCAAACACTCTTATTTCACTATCAGGGATAACTCACATTCCATAGCCTCCTCTGGCTCACTTAAAAGAATATTTTCCCCGATGTCCATGGACTCACATTCTGAACAGGACTGTTCTGTGACGTCGTCAGCAAACAGCTGTTCTTTCCCTCGGTGCAGAGAACTACTCTCTCCACTAATTACTTCCTGGTCTTTCAGCATACGTTGAACCAGTTTTAAAATATTTAAACCTTCTTTACTGAGAGGCTTCCTGTAACCCTGCTTCTGGTTAAACTCCTGGAGCTGGCTGTCCGGGAACTCTTCCTGAGACCTATGGCTAATAACTTTAGCAGCAGTACCTTTTGGAAGTTTCTTTAGCAGTGCTTCCCTGCTCCTTCCCTGGCCATGCTGTTTCCTGGTTAAAGCCGCCCTCTCGTCTCCCTTCCCCCTGCAAGCATGGAACTCTTGCTCTGAATGAGGCTTGCTTTCAGACTCCTCCTCTGAAACAGAGTCATCTCTCTTCCTCTCGTGTCCTGGCAATCTCCTTGCCTCTCCTTGGATTCTCCTTCCCTGGCATGAGGATCCTTGGAATCTTGCCAATCTATCTCTCTCTCTGTTCTCTGGGGCTTATAAACATGTGACTGGCCAGTATCTTTCCACCCCGCCCCCAGCTGTGCTGCATTACCACCCTCAGTTGCTATGAAGCTAGGGCGTGGCTTTTGAACAACAACTTTTGACAGGTTCTTTTTTTCAGCCTTAGCTGCACTTTTAAACTGAGCATTTTTTCCCCTTTCCCTCTGACTAGGGGGAATTGCCTGTACTTTTCCTATCTTTCTAGGGACCTGGCCATCTTCGCCATCACACTATCTACATGCTGAGTAATTGTATTCTTTATGATGGTTTCTACCATTTTTCCCGGTACCGATGTCAGGCTCACTGGTCTGTAGTTTCCCGGATCACCCCTGGAACCCTTTTTAAAAATTGGTGCTACATTGGCAATCCTCCAATCTTCAGTTATTAGAGATGATTTTTTTTTTTTAAACTTTTATTTTCATTTTGCAACAAACAAAAGAAACAACACACCAAAAGAGACAAAACAAGTACACAACAAGGAAAAGCAAACCCATTACCCCCCACCCCGATGCTTCTTCTCTACCCGATTATATCAGCATGTGAGCGCTTCCAATTAACAGTGATTATACATCAAACGATCAAAAGAGTATCTACAATACAGCATGATCATGGGACAGAGATATATACAAAGTTAGACAGTCAGATGAGAGCATTTAGCAAAATGTACATAGTCATTGAGCATCTTCCATTGAGACCGGCCCATCTACCCTCCTTGTCAGCGCTAATATCAGGTACAGTAGCGTGCAAAGACTTCCTAACCAGAATGGCTATCCCGTACCATTTGGAAACGGTGGGAGAATAGGCAGCTACCAGGTGAGGCTTAGCATTGAGTTTCAGTGTTTCAGCAGAGTTTAAATGCGTTTCCTGAAGAAACACTAAATCAACATGCTCATGGCTAAGATAGCTAAGGATTTTCTTTCCTTTGAGTGGACCATTAATGCCTTTGACGGTGAATGATAAGATTTTACATAAGGCCATTCAGAAAAGTTAAAAATTCTGAGCATGATAGCACACATAATTTCACTATGTCCCTCAAACTGACTGTATCTGGCTGTACACATGACATAGGAAAAATAAGCTAATATAATACAATGAAGCGCCCCACATTAACAAAGAAAACCGCAGTACGGTAGAGGAGAAGCAAAACCCCAAAATTACTGGCGACCATGTGTCTGCGGGGAGAAACCCCAGAGAAGGCCGAAATTGAAAAAACACATAACCTGTAGGACTGTGCGTGCTCCGAATCCGACCGAGGCACACATCATGAAGGGATAGGAGACCAAAAAACAAAAGTCATATAGAGAAAGAAAGAAAGTCCAGGCTATTTCTGTGCTTGGCTATGACCGCCGCATCGGGCCCTTCAAAATGGCGGATAGAGCCGGCAGATAAGAGTCCAAGATTTGGGATCAGCGCATCTGCTCTGCTTCTTTGGAGTCTAAAAATGTTGATAGTAGATCAGGATCTTCGAACGTCCTGGTTTGGTTGTGGAGAGTCACTCGGAGCTTCGCTGGATACAACAGGCCAAAGCGAGCCTGTAGCTGTTGAAGTCGAGGGCGAAAAGCAAGGAGTTTCTTCCGACGGTCAACGGTAGGCTTTGCCAAATCAGGAAAGAAGGAGACCTTACGACCTTCAAATTCCAAATGATGATTCGCTCGGGCAGCATGTAAAATTTGTTCCACTTGTTGATATCGTAGCAAGCTAAAGATAATAGGCCGGGGGGTCGTGCGGTTGAGCGCAATGTGGGCAGGAACACGGTGTGCTCGATCGATTTCCAGTTCTCTGTGAAAAGTGATCTTCAGCAAGGAGGGAAGAGTTTTGAGCAAGAATTCTCTTATATCTCCTGCTTCCACCCCCTCCGGCATTCCGAGGAGCCTCACATTGTTGCGACGGGCTCGATTATTGCTATCTTCTAACTCCTTTTGAAGATTCTGTATCTGGCGCTCAGCCTTGTCCAGTTTGCCCAAGCGCACCTCGTGCGAGTCGAGGACCCCCGCCATGTTGTCCTGCCGTAATGAAAGACTTTCAAGTCGGTCCTGGAGCACTCCAAAGTCTTCTCGCATGGCTCGAAGCGCTTCTCCATTGGACTGCACCAATTCCTTCACGCCGCGTATTTCCTCCAAAATCTCCAGGTGCATTTCGGGGTTTTCACGAAATGGAACCATCTTCTGTGGGGAAGACACCTCTGTTTTGGAGCGTTTTCCGTGAGAAGAAGAAGGAGACCCGAAGTCCAAGCGCGCTGGTTTATGGGCCGCCATCCCCCCCGAGGTGCCCCGGTCAGCTCGGAGCGAAATAGTAAATTTGTATAGGTATTAAGTCAGGATTCTAAGTAGGCCTCTCGGGAGCTTCAACGCAAAGCGTCCTACCCGCTGGACATCAGGCTCCGCCCCCCCTATTAGAGATGATTTTAATGATAGTTCACAGATTACTAATAGCAGGTCTGCAATCTCGTATTTCAGTTCTTTCAACACCCTTGGATGTATACCATCCGGCACAGGTGATTTGCTACTCTTCAGTTCATCTAATAGTTGTAATACATCTTCCCGATGTATCGATATTTCCTTCAATTCTTCTGCACCTTTAAATACCACTTCAGTCATGGGTAACATCCCTACATCTTCCTCAGTAAAGACTGAAGCAAAGAATTCATTCAATCTCTCCGCTATCGCCTTGTCGCCTCTTAGTGCTCCTTTAACCCCTTTATCATCTAATGGACCAACTGACTCTCTCACAGGTTTTTTGCTACGAATTTACTTGAAAAGTCTTTACTTCGCATTTTTGCTTCCGCAGCAAGCTCCTTCTCAAATTCTCCCTTTGCCTGCCTTATCAATGCCTTGCATTTGACTTGCCAGTGCTTGTGTTATTTCCAGGTTTCGTCATTTGGCTCTTTTTTCCATTTCCTGAAAGATGCTTTTTTGGCAAGAACAGCCTCTCTGACCTCACCTTTAAACCATGCTGGCAGTTTTTTGGACTTCCTTCCACTTTTCTTAAAGCGTGGAATACAGTTGGTCTGGGCTTCCAAGATAGTATTTTTCAACAACAGCCAAGCCTGATGTATGTCTTTAACCTTTGCAACTGCTCCTTTTAGTTTTTTTATTAACTATTTTCCTCATTTTATCATAGTTTCCCTTTCGAAAGTTAAAAGGTAGTACTGTGGATTTCCTTACTATCCCTCCTCCACTAATTAAATCAAAGGCGATCATGCTATGATCACTATTGCCAAGTGGCCCCAACAACCTTGTCTCTTGCACTAGATCTGGTGTTCCACTAAGGACTAGGTCTAATATGGCTTCCCCTCTGGTCGGTTCATGAACCAGCTGCTCCAAGAAGCAGTCATTTATTTCATCTAGGAACTTTATTTCCCTAGCATGTCCTGACGTGACACTGACCCAGTCGATACCGGGGTAGTTGAAATCACCCATTATTATTACTGCACTGTAACTTGTTAGCTTCCTTGATTTCTTTAAGCATTTCATCATCCATTTGGTCATTCTGGCAAGGCGCTCGATAGTACACCCCCACTGCCATTGCCTTCCACCTTTTACATGGAATTTCAATCCATATAGATTCTACAGCAGATTTTGTTTCCTGCAAAATCCTTTCTGACTCAATGCCCTCTCTAACATAGAGAGCAACCCCTCCACCAATTTGATCAGCTCTATCATTACAATATAGTTTGTACCCAGGTATCACAGTGTCCCACTGGTTGTCCTCCTTCCACCATGTCTCTGATATTCCAATCATATCTAACCTTTCATTTAGTGCTATATATTCTAACTCTCCCATCTTATTTTTTAGACTTCTAGCATTTGCATACAAGCATTTTAGAGAATGTATTTTACTTATATTAATTTGGCTATTGTTAGACATGGGTAATTTGGGATCTTTAAGCTTAGTCTGCTCCATACTCGAGGGCATTTGGGCTACTTTACTCTTTTGTGGAGGAACTGAGTACACCCAAAAATGGGATGTGAGCACACACACCAAGCAGGTATGTCAGTGATTGGGCCCCAGAAAAGGAAACCCATAAATATCACCTGAGAAAAACACTGTATAGCACTATGGGGAACCTAGCCATGCCGTGGTCACTGCTCAGTGAGGGTGAGAGTGACCTCCCAGCAGGACATGCTGTGGCCACCCTGTCCGTGCAGGTGGTGGTCGGGCACTACAATGTCCCAGCCATTGCCCTATGCCCTGTGCAGATGCACCCTGCCCAGGCCCATACCCACAGTACCTTGCTCCTCATTATGCACATTGGCAGGCTAACACTGGAAACAGTGCAAGCAGTGTGGGCTCAGTAAGGTGTAGGCAACCACAACACACTGGATAGACAGACACACACTCCCACACCTATGCCAGCAGTGTGCAAATATAGAGGTTTTTGGCAGCCCAGGCCACCACATCAGTCCTGGGCACAATGCAGGCATGGCTATGGTATGCAATACTGTTGGGGTCACTCCCCGGGGTGGTAAACACTGTCAGAAACCAAAACTGAAACACACTCCACAGATATCAGAAAGGTTGCTATGATGTAGCTCTGTCAACAGATTGTGTTTAACTTAGGATTTATTATCTGCCGTTAATCATAGCAACCTTTTGATATATGTGTAACGTGTTCCCAAGTTAAGGGCGACATTGCTAAGGTATGCAAGTGGGAATGTATTGGGAGATGCTGCTCTGCGCAGGGCCCAACAGCCTGACTCTCCATGAGGCTTTGGATAGTGGAGCCTGTGGGTGTGGTTGTGGGGGTTTATGTCCCTGTTGGCTTCTGCTCTAAGGCTGAGTTTCCCAACTCCAGTCCTGGTAGGTCAAACATGGTTCAGGTTTTCATGCTGTCCCTAATGAATATGCATGATATACATTTGCATACAATGGGGGCGTTGCATATAATTGCATCACAGGTATATTTATTAGGGACAGCATGACACCTGAATGGTGTTTGGCCCTCCAGGACTGCATTTGGGAAACTCTGCTCTAAGGATTGCACATGTTTATGGTGTCTGTGCCCTGTAGGGTAAAGTATAGGCCTTTATGGATTTTTTATTTAATCTGCAATAACAATTCCGTCTTTATTACCACGGTTGAGTACTGGGTAAAATTTGGGGACATGTTTTGCAGGAGCCACAGCTGGGGTTTGAACCTGTGACCTTCTGACCCTAAATACATTGGCTGTGTGTACTGCAGCAAACTGTTGTCACAGAGGCAAGTCATTCCCTGGGGCCACCATTAGTGTTCATTAGACAGACCTTGTCTGTTGCACCACACGGCACCCACCTAAACAGGGCTTGGCCTTGGTTTGCTGTGGGCAGATGCCACTGCCCCCTCCACCACCAGCAACTCCCCGCCACCATGCTGATATGCCCTTATACCAGTGGTGCTGGTGGTGCGCAGTCCAAGGCCATCCAGTGTGCCGGTAGGCAGCTGCCTATTGTGTGGGTTCTCATGTAGGGGTGCCTACATGGACATGCGCGCTTCCCCCCAGCACCGCCTGCTGATGTTCTGTGCCCTTGGGGGTACCTGCTGGGTAATATCCCCTGTGACAATGTGGGACACACACTCGTGCCCCTGTTGGATTCTCGTCAGTTGCTGTCTTGCTGCTGTACAGTTTCAGCATTCCTATGTGCCACCTAGGCATCTGCCTAGTCCGCACTGTGCCTCATCTGGACCACAGCATAACAAACCTTCCCAATATAAAGGAGAAAACCCTGCTCACCTCTATTTCACTGTGGGATCATTCACTTTGTAGGGGGACAGAGCGTAGCCCCTTCCAAACATCATATCTTCTTTTCTACGCTTTGTCAGTATGTTGCTTTATGTTTATCATTAGTAGCACTATTGGCCAGCTTGGTTATGGGGATTTGAAATGTGGTTCTGGTCATTTAATATGTTTATTTTCCTTTATAGTTCGTGCACATGTATCACTACTATCACTTCTATGGGTTTCCCTGGCTTTGCTGTACATTGCAGACTGAAATGGTTTCTCTCTCCTGCAAATGTGCCTCTAGCGTGAGGTTTTCACTGGCGCTAATTTTCAGAGCTTCATTTCACGGCGTTAGTGTGCATGGGGCCTCTCCCCGCCCACTCTCTGCCCATTGACCCCTCATCTCCGCCCCTGGGGAGCCTTACTCCGCCCTCTGGGGAGCCTTCCTCCACCCTCTGCGCACCTTAACGTCGCCGCAGACATTATCGTGCGATATGTGACGTTCTCGCACGGTAAAGCACCATTATCGTGTGATAGGATCACGTATCGCGCGATAACGTCAACGCTGCTACGTTAAGATGGTTTAGTAAACATACCCCTTAGTTCACAATGGAGCAAGTCCACAGGGGTATCATCCAAATTCATATATCTCTTCAAATACTATAATTCGGACTCTCTTCAAAAACAAATCTTATAAACGAAAATACCTAATTTTAATTCTACCCACTGCAAGCCAATGTAATTGTTTAAAATGAGGTTGAATGTGGTCCCTGTAGGGGTAATGCAATGCAATGTGTGCCTTTGAGTCAGTCCTGACTCCTGGTGACCCAGAAGCTCCTGGGTTTTATTGGCAGTGTCACTGGAAGTAGATTGCCAGGCCTTTCTTCTGAGGCAATGGAGAGTTAAGTGACTTGCCCAAGATCAGAAGGATTGCTAGTTGGAATTGAGCCCTGGTTGCTTGGTTACCAAGCCAGTGTTCTATTCACTAGGCTACTCCTCCACTCCTCCCTGTAGGGATAGCCTGTTATTAATCTCGCTGCTACATTTTGGGGCATTTTCAAAGAATGCAGCAGATACCTTGGCAAATCTATATAAAGACTATTACAATAATCTAGTTTGCATAAAATGAATATACAATCACCTGAAAGGTATCAGTCTTCAGAATGCCACTTTCTGATTAGATCCAGACAGAAGGCACTGGGCATCAAAGCTCCTTAACAGCACTTGGAGGATCTCCAATGGAGGGTGCTCTCTCCTGCCGGGCATACTGACTAGAGTCTGAATGGCTTTGGTTCTTTTGAGTCATATGGAATGTTCTTGCTATTGAGGATAGCACTGAATCTAATCCATACCATCCCACTTCTCTCTAGGAAAACTGATTTCTATATTAAAGTAATAACTAAACAAAGTTAATAATACCACGGTTGCTCATTGTTGGTCACTACTCTTTACAGAGATGAATTGTGAAGAATGAACATTTTATATGTGTGTGTGCGTGCATGTGGACATATGTGTGTGTATTTCTGTGTTATTCATCTTTATGTTTTGAGATTAGTATGCACTTTTTCAGCTTGAAGAACATACATGCACTGATAAAAATTGCACAAATTGGAAAACAATTCCTTTTAACATGAATATCCACCTAGTAGAATTAGAAAACAATAATCTAAAATTGAACAGACTTCAGTGGGTCTAAAGTTCAGCAGAAGGGGGTCAATATTAAAAGTCATTTATCCGGTTAATTTAGGGAAAGACTAGATTAATGGCTCAGTTTAAATTTTGGAACACATTGACCAGTTAAATTTTAATTGGACAATTCATTCTCTGGTTAAAATGTAATGGTAGGGTTAGATTTACTAAAAGATGCTAATGTGTTAGCATATGATAGCACCATTAGTACACATTATTATGGGTCCCATTGAATAAACATGGTGAATAACTCGTATTAATATATATTAGCTCACACTAATGTGGTAGCACTTTTGTTTACAGTAGTAAAACTAAGGGGTATGTTTACTAAACTGTGGTAACATTACATACCGCGCATTACTTAACGATCGTTAACGTCCCCCTTTGCCGTAAACACCGCAGAAGGTGGAGAGAGGGTGGAGAGAAGGGGTCAATGGGCGTAGAGTGGGCGGGAGAGGTCCCTTTCACACTAACGCGCTGAACTGAAGGGCTGAATCCTACCGCGAATGAAAACCTGCCGTTAGATGCACATTTGCAGGAGAGAGAAACCATTTAAGTGTCAGCAATGTGCAGCCTAGGCAGGGAGCCCAAGAAATGTGATAGTAGTGCTCCATTTTCAGCAACACCATAGTGCCAAAGTATGAATGGCCACTAAGGTGATGGTGCAAATGGGGCATAGGGGGCCGCAGGCGGGACAGGTAGCATGGGCAGCTGGGGCACAGGGTGGACCAGGCGAGTGCCTAGGTGGCACATAGGAACATAGAAACCGGAAATCAGCAAGACAGCAGCTGACCAAGGCCAAACACAATCCACCTATATCTATCTGGTTCACCCTAGCCAATAGTTGCTAGGGCACTGACCTGACATTCCCCCCAGCCATCCCGCCCCCATGTGGAAGGGACATAAGATTGGTAGGCAGTGATGGGGGGATGTGAGGATGTCCATGTATGGCCCCCCACCCCGGGATCTTCTCCCTAGGCAGGCACCTACCTACACAGCAGATGGCCTGGGACTGCGCACTACCAGCACTGACAGCAAATGGCCATGTCAGCTTGACAGGGGGGGGGGTGCCACCTCCCTGCAGTGGACCTAGGCCATGCCCTGCATCAGTACATGGTGTGCAGTGCAACATACAAAGTCTGGCTGAGGAAAAGTACAGGTAGCTCCAGGGACTCTTGTGCATCTGTGGCAACAGTGTGGTGCAGTACACCCAGCCAGTGTGTCCAGAAGCAGAGGGTCACAGGTTCAAGCCCCACCTGTGGTTCCTGCAGAGCATGTCCCTATGTTTTACCCTACAATGCAGATACAACAGCAACATGTGCAAAGCCCAAAGTAGCGGCGAACAGGGGTACAAACACCCACTCACACAGGCTCCACAATCCAAAGATGCATAGAGAGTCAGGCTGTCGGCCCCAGCATCGAGCTGAAGTTATCACCAGAGCACTACTTCTACCTCCTGCACAGTTTAGCAATGTCAGCACTGTGAGCAGGACCAGTGTGGCGGGCAGGGTTGCCAACCACCGCTATCTTTGTACAATGCTGCAATAGGAGTGAGCATGTGTGTATGTCTATCCATTGTTCTGTGGCTGCCCACCCTTCACTGGGCCCAAAATGTCCCACTGTTACCAGCGTTAGCCTGAATAGGTGCATAATGAGGAGCAAGGTATTTTGGGTATGGCCCTGACAGGGCAGATTGGCCAGGATGCATCTTCACAGGGTGTGGGGCAATGGCTGGGACACTGTAGTGGCTGACCACCACCTGCATGGACAGGGTGGCCACAGCATGGCATGCTAGGAGGGCACTCACCCTGACCGAGCAGTGACCATGGCAGTTCTAGGTTCCCACATAGCGCTCTACACGATCTGCCTCTGGTAATATATTTGTGTTCCCCAGTCCTGTGGTCCCAATCACTGAGTTGCCTGCTTGCTGCAGATAGTTTCTCTGTGAGTAGGCTGGTGGACTGTCTGCAGTTAGACTGTGCATGGTCAGAACACCTGTAAGGTACAGTCTGACTGTGCTGTCTGCTGGTGAGTGGGAGGCACTTGGGGTTTCCAGACCTAACCCCAGCATTGCTGTTGGTCTGCCACTGCTCCAGTCATAGGTATGGCTCTGGCCCACCAACCCTGGAGGGCTGTCTCATACAAACAGGATGGAGGTTGCTTTCCCCGGGGCAGGGGCACCTGTTCTTTGCCTACAAAAAGGGTGATGTGGGCCCTTTGGGGTATGAAGTATATACCACAGCGACCTATAAAGGCACTGCTACACACACCTCATGCAATTCTTGGAACCCCTCTGCCCTGATAACAGCTGCCCATGTCAGCCAGACCCTAACACAGGGTACAAACCAATCTGGCTGGTGTCTGGTCCCACAGGGCCACATGTGACTGCAGGATACAGATGGACACTGAATTACCTTCGGCTGTACTGCACGGAACACCTGTCACACACTGGTAGTGATGGGGATGTACAGCAGGACCTATCTCTAGCACCACATGTACTGCGGACCTAGTGCTGGGCACCAATCCTATCCCTCAGGGTGACCACAGAACCTGCACAATGGCATGGTCTGTAGCTACTCTGTGCCACCATCACACACTGTCAGTTCGTCTTTCCAAGCTGAGGTACCGGAGAGGTGCAGACCCCATTTGGTGATCAGTTGTAGACTGCTATTCAGCATGTGCATTGCATCATGGGTATGGTGGGGTTACCCTATCCTGGCACTCAGAGCAGACAATTTGTGCGGTGACCTGCAGTCCTTCTGTACCCAGACATTGCTGTGACATACACCATGGAGGTATAGCCTACTGGTTAATACAATGCCATTCTTGGCAGTGTTCATGGGTTCAGTTCCTCATTGTTTCCCCCTCTCATGCCTGTCCTACTCATATAGTGTGCATGCCTGTAGAGGTTGTATTTTTGCACATCTGTGCTTCCAGGCCATATACCTTCGCCACAAATGCCAACATTCCCTTGGTCTGTCTATCTGCGTCTGTCAGCTGTGTAGAGTCCTGTCTGCCAGTGCAGGCTGCCACCCCATGTCATATCCTTTCCTGCATTGCGCCTCTTCATGCTTGCCTCGCCTGTGCCTGATCTGCATGGCACCACCACTCCTCTGTCCACCCATCATTGTAACTATCCTGCCACCTCTGCCTCCACTGGGGGACACATATTCCCATTGTCTGCCTCCAACTGTTTTTCTGGTACTTTACATTGCCAACACCCTGTGCTGTGGTACAACTGCCCCACCATGTTTGTCATCAGTACTGGCAGGCACATGGGATGCCCGCAGATATGGCAGGTCCAGCGGCTCCTCCCTCCTTCACTCACCTGTTCATTGCCTTTCCTGAGTGCTCTATCTAGTGTTGGGGCTACATCTGTCTCTGTTCCGCACAGGTCATGCATGTCATCCTGAGTCACCTTGCAGTCCCTAGGGCACACTAACCTAGGACACCATAACCTTGTTAGGCCACCTTAACCTATGGTTCCATAGCCCAGGGTGCCTTCTGCGGTGCCTTGTCCAAGGGTGCCTAATATGGCGCTTAGCCTAGGAGGCCCTATAGGGCGCCTTATGAGGCACCTTACAGGGCACCTTACTAGGCACCTTACATGGCACCTTATAAGGCACCTTGTAACGCTCGTTAGTCTAAGGCACCTTGTAATGCGCGTTAGCTGTCAGGTTGCTGTAATGATGCAACGCCCATGCCTTTATATGGGCATCTCTACCTTTACCGCGGAACCTACCGCGAATGATATTACCGCAGTTTAGTAAACATTCCCCTAAGTATGGGATGACTTGAAGCTGTTCCAAGGGTTGGTCTAAAGTGAACCATCCCATTAGGTCTGGTTGAAAAGAGACCTGAACTAAAATTAACTGGATAAAGTTATCTGGGTAATTTAACTGAGTATTTTCAAATAAGTAGATTTAGTCAAATATCTTTCTGAATATCCAATTAAAAGATAACTGGATAACTTATCTGGTTATCTTTAATTGCATATCCATCATCTGACTATTGGCCTGAATGAGAGAAGGGCCAGACTCTACTGATCTGAGAAACAAAGAAAGATCTCTCACAGAAAAAAAACCACAAGGAACAAAGTTGTTAATACACTTAAAAAACAATAAAAAAGTGTTACAATTGATTCTGAACTTCACAAGAAATCAGAGAAAGTAAATCAATGTTGCTGTCACATGCTGACTTTTTCAGCCTGATAAGAACAAAGAAAAGTATAATTTGATTAGTGTCAAGTGTGTTGTGGGCATCTAGAGTCTAGACAATAAGAGATCGATTTATGAAGAAATAAAAATATATATACAATGTATTTAAGATCCGAACTTGCATATACCTTTTCAGGATCCAAGCACAGTAAACATGGTACTACTAGAAAGAAATATTTAGTATTAATAGTAATTATTTTTATCATCTTATTTAGCACATTTTATTGAAATCTCACCCTGAAACACTGCATACATTAATACATTTAAAATGTACGAGTACTCATCTTTGCATTACATGGCTTTTCAGTTCATTTCTTGAACCTGAGTTACATGAAATTGTCCACAGATTTACAATGATGAATACCTTTAGTAGTATAAATAATCATACTTATTTACTGTTTACCCCAAACCTGATCTCCCCCACCCTATCTTCTCATACCCATTCATCAAGACATATTATTTTATTTATTTTATTTATTTAACAGTATTTCTAAACCGCCTTATCTTAATAATCAAGGTGGTATCACAGCAAACAATCGAGTAAAGTGAGTGTGTTATACATGCAGTGAGGGTGAAGTTGAGTGTGTGTTGTATTGTGTGCTGGATTGGTATGAGCTATGTACAGAGTGGGCTATATACAGTGGTGCAAAAACATATTCCATACATACATTGTTTAGGCGGGTATCATGTGCTGTTATACATTTTCTGAGGTTATGTGATGTGTCCATAGTGTTCTATGAACAGCATGGTTTTCAGCTGTTTTCTAAAGTCCTTGAGGTCTGTAGTAGCCCTCAGATCGTCCGGTAGTTTGTTCCATATTGTTGGAGCGGCCATGGAGAGTGCTCTGTCTGTTGTGTCCTTGCGTGTGTGTTTGTATTCACTTGGGGTGCTGACTCGGTTGTGTGTATGTTTTCTTCTGGGACGTGTGCTGGTGTCTGGTTGTATGAGGGTGTGCAGGCTGTTGGCTGATGTGTGCTGTTTTATCTTAAATAGGTTTATGATTGTTTTGTATCTGATGCGTGCACGGATTGGAAGCCAGTGTAAGTCCTTTAAGGTGGGTGTGATGTGCTCCTGTCGTGCGGTTCCTGATATGATTCGTGCTGCAGTGTTTTGTGCCAGTTGGAGTGGTTTGAGGGCTTGTTTCGGCTAGGTTCCAAAGTTCCATTCCACACTTACCTGATCTATAGCATTGTGGGTCTTTGATTCTGAACTTACGGACAGAAAGGGGCATGGCAAAAGCTGGCCTATCTTTACCTGCAGGAGCTATCTGTGCAGTGTCTCAATATCGCTGCTGCCCAGTTAGCTTCCGGACTTTGCGGCTGACCCATATATTCAATGCTGGTGCTGGAATCGTGCTAGCTGCCTCCACTGAATTTCGGGTCCTTAGTATTTAAAAGTATCAGGCCTGATATTCAGCGGAGGTGGCTAGCGTGATTCCAGTGCCTGGCCATCCTCGCTGAACACGAAACCTAGATATTCAATGCTAACCGGACGCTAACCACTGCCCAGTTAGCTTGCATGGGTAACGTTAGGCCAGCTTTAGCCACACCTATCTCTGCCCACTGATTAGCAATGAGTACCATCCCGAAATGCCCCGATGCTAAGCAGTAAGCATTGGGGCATAAAGCGGCGGTACCGGGGGATATTGAGCAACACTAACCATGTTAGTGCTGCTGAATATCCGGCTTAGAGGCATTTACACATTTTAGAGGTCTGAAAACCTTGTAAATGGATTTGAATATTGGGCTCTAAAACTTTATTTTCTATTTTCAAAAGTTATTTATCTAGGTAGATGAGCTATTTGAGAATGTCCTACCTCTCCATGGGTAAAAAGTGTACACTGATGTTTCATTGGGTTTTTGTGGTTGTTAGGAACTATTGTTTTGCCGTCCCCCACTTTAGGTAACTGCTTAGTCTGCTTAATGATTATTTTAATTTAATTTAAGGTCTGTCTTCTGCTTTATCACTCCAAGAAGTGTGCAAGATGGATTAAAGTAGAATGTCTAAGTATACATTTAATGAAACAAAAACTGATCATCAGCTAAAATTTTAACGCCACACCCAGAATTCACTTTCCACTCTTACAGAGCCCCTGGTTTGTGAACATGCATATGATCTAACCATTTTTTATCCAATTCCTTCTCCATTAGGCAAACCAAAAAATTTTCTCCCACTCTTCAAACAGTCAAATTGTTGTGGAATCACACATGATGAGGTAGTGTTGGGCCATCTCAGAAGAGATAAATACTGATGTACCAAAGATCAAGCCCTGTTTGTGGCATGTGGGAGTCAGAGGTGCTTGTGGTGCCAAGAGAAGCCCATATTTGAGGATATACTGCTATGGCAGAAGATTGTTTGAGGTGGAAAAGTGTGCCATAGTAGCTAGATGAGGGCTACATTCAGTCAGCTCTATCAAACAGCATGTAGTTGAAGACAGCCTGCCCATGTTGTAACCAGCCAGAGGCAACAGGGATTTAAGTAAGGGAATTTTTCACTGGCATTTAAAACCTCCCACTGTTGATTGTAAGTGTTGGGAGAGGCTGGTGGAACTGAAGAGTAAGGAGTGGCATGCAACTCCTTACTCCTCCTGATACTGCATGGCAGCTGCTACCGCTGCTTAGTAAACATACCCCTTAGTGGGCCGTAGTGTGTGTGTGTGTGTGTGTGTGTGTGTGTGTGTGTGTGTGACTATGGGAACATGTTGTGAAGCCTTTTAGGAGAAATTATGATAATTACAGGCAAAATGAAGAGCATGGGGAAAAATATTTATTACAAAATGATTTTGGATTGGGGATGACACGTGCTGATTTTTTTTCCTGATAAAAGTAGGCCATGTAAGCAGCCATGGCCAATCATAAAATAGTTCTGAACATCAACTAAGGCAGGGGGCTGGTGCTACCCTGTAAGTCAGGTAAGCACGACAGGAGGGCAGCAGGGGGGGAGGGGGGCGCTGTCGCTAGCCGCCCGCCACCCACCGCTTCAAAAAAGAAAGCAGCTGCAGGAACATTCGCAGCAGTAACAAGCATTTCCTGTTTCTTGTAAGAAACAGGAAATGCTTATTATTGCTTTTAGACATTCCGTGGTTCATCAGTGTGAAATATAGCAGAGCTGCTGGAACAGAGAAATGTTCCCGCGGCTGCTTTCTTTTTTTGAAGGATGAATTGAAACAGACATGGGGGGGGAGCAGACATGGGGGGGGGGGAGCTGGAAGGGAGCAAACATGGGGGGGAGGGGAGCTGGGAGGGAGTAGACACTTGGGGATGGGGCTGGAAGGTGGCTGGATAATAGGAGGGTGGGGGTTGGAAGAGAACTGACAAGGGGGAAGATGGGAGGTTGGAAGGGAGCAGTAAAGAGGGGAAGGAGGGGCTGGAGAGAAGGTGGGGACTGGAAGGGTGCTGACATGGGAGGGGGCACTGGGACTGGAGGTTCACTGATACCTGGTATGGTATTTGGACTAGAAGTGGCTGGACGATGGAGAAGGAGGGGGACTGGAAGGGAATAGACACCAGTGGCAGTGCTGGGAATGCAAGGGGGTTGACACGGAGGTGAGGCTGTAAAGGGGGCTGATACTGGGGAGGGTTTCTGGGCCTGGAAAAAGGCTGATTAGAAGAAAATAAAGAAAGCAAAAGGAGAGACAAGAAATGGCAGATGGGCTATAGACCATAGAAAGAGAGCTAAGAGAAGACAGAGGAAAACAGTAACTTCAGATCGGGACCAGCATGATCAAAAATCGTCAGACAACAAAGGTAGAAAAAAAAAATTATTTTCAATTTAGGGATTGGACTTTTTATTTCACATAGTATGGGTAACTGTATCTCTTATCTGCTGTTGCACCGCATGCGGAGTCTGGCTTCTTGGGGTTTTATTTTAATTTTTGTCTACATATTTTTACTTTAGGTTGTGGTCACTTATTCTGTACTTGGTGAGGGTCTGTGTTCTGAGTGTGTGACCAAGGCCAGGTGTTCTGTTAACATGGAGTTTGTACATAGGGATCTGTACCGTACCTCGTAGTAATTTGACTTGTACAGCTTTTCGAATAGGTGTATGAATGTTTTGGGGCCCATTGCACTGTTTACAGTGCTGCTTTTTTCTGGGTAGGCCCCTTATTGTATGCATTTTGGAAGTGTATGCTCGTATGGTATGGTAGATTTGGCCTTGTAGATCTTCAGTGACTTTTTCAGCATTTTATATTAGTTCACAATATGTCTGGCACTGGAGATTGTTTATGTTGTTGTTAGTGAGATGACCAGAATCCGATTTTTTTTTTGGACTATCATAGATTGAGATGGAATTGTTTTTTTCAGTATAACTCTGTTACTAGGCAAGGCTGTTTTGAAAAATTGGTAAAACGTTGTAGGGGCAGAGGAATTAATTTTATTAGCTAGGCTTATATGCTGCTTTTCTACAAGTCAAAGCAGTATACATTCAGGTATCCCTTGTCCCTGAAGGATTCACAATCTATATTTTTTGTACCTGAGGCAAAGGAGGATTAAGTGGCTTGCCCAAGGCACACCTGTAGGACTAGAAACCCCACTCCTTCTGGCCCAAGGCTGCTATTCTCTAGTAGGATTTGAACTGCTGGTCTTCTGGCCTGAGGTCATTTGTCCCAACAACTAGGCAACTCCCTTTGGTTTGTTTGGCCTTTTTCCAACCCCAATCTCCATCCCTACTCCCCAAGTTCTCCATTGCTGATGCTGTGTTAAGCAATATATTGGTGGGGCCATGACCCCTCTGGGCCATTCTTTTCCACTGCCTATGGAAAGTTGAATAGAAGGTTGTTTCAGTGAGAACATGGAAATAGCAGATACTGAAATCTTTGATTCAGTTTTAGTGACTGCAGTGACAACCTCACATTTGTGAATGAAGAGGATTGATCACTCCTCCTAAGTTCTTGCTATTATATCAGAATAAGTGAGACGCTGAAAGTGGGTCTGCATAGCATGAATTGAAGGAGTGTATTTAGATAGATAGATAGTAAGATGGATAAATAGATAGAACATTATAGGGCATGTGTACTACAGGATGATGTGCATTAATAAAAGTTAATGTGTGTGTTAAGTGTTGGCATGGCAGCACTTAATGCACTTAACTTTCATTACCACAGGTTAATCTTTAGTGAATATGCTTCTAAAAGAAAATCGGGGAAATTAGCTAGGGACTCACTATAAAATCTGAAATATACAAAATTACAGCAGATATAGACCAGTCTGCCCATCTGTAAGAGCCATTATGTTCTACAATCTCTTCCTCCTACCCAGAGATCCTCTGTGCTTGTCCCATGCTTTCTTAAATTCAGATACAGTTCTCATCTCTACCACCTCCACTGGGAGGCTGTTTCACAAATCTTCTACTCTTTCTGTAAAGAAATATGTCCTCAGATTACTCCTGAGTCTATCCCCTTTCACCTTTATCCTATGATTCCTCATTCTAAAGCTTTCTTTAACTGAAAGAGGGCCACTTCCTTGGCATTTTTACCACAAAGATATTTAAATGTCTCCTCATATCATCCCTTTCATGTCTTTACACTACAGTAATACATATGGAAATCTTTGGGGGAATATTCAATAGGATTAGCATGACGTGCATGCCTGCAAATTGTGCCAATCTCAATGAGCAGGGGTATTCAGCTTGCATATCCAGCTTATGCTACTGAGTATCCCTTGCTAGGCTGACTGAATGCCCTGACACTAACTGACTAGCTTCAGGACGTTCTGGGGGTAGTCACATAGATTAGCCAGTTCAGCAGTGATATGAGCCACTAACCACCTAACCAAAACAGGTTTAGCTATCTGGCCAGCAGCTGAATATCACGGCTGACTGGATAGCCAAAATGCTATCTGGCCAGACTAATATTCAGTGCCACTAGCCATATATAGCTCCAGCACTGAATATCTGGCTCAAGTTCAAGTGTTCATGGTCATCCACTCCCCATTAGCGCTGGCCGCCGCCATTCAATATGCTCCTCCCCCCCTCTTTAAGTTTATCCCCATATGTCTTATGACAAAGACCACTGACCATTTTAATAGCCATCCTTTGGTCTTTGTCATAAGAGAGGGAGGTGAAGGAATTGTAGAACTTAATAGTTCTTATGGATGGACAAATCAGAAAAGCGGTATTGTCTTTATCTGTCATCATGTTCTATGCTTCTATGTTTTTTCATTTTCTATGTTACTTTCTCATAGCAGTTACTTTGGCTAGAGGACTCTAGGAGCTTCGGGTCTTACCTACAGATGAACTCTGCACTTGGTTTGATCGTACTAGTTTTACAAACTCATCCTGAATTCCTCTCAAAGTTGATCATACCTTTCCATCTGAATGAAGACTAACATTTCCTTCATTTTACCCTACATTGCACAAGCATCCATGTGAGAAATCCTTTCACAGTCTGGAATAGAAAGGGATTCTCACTTATCTTAAGAATGGAATCTATCAGAAATTCTATGCAGTTGTTTGCCTCCTTTGAGACAGATTTGGCATTCCAGTGTCCAAATGGACCCTAGCCCATTGACTAAGCAAGTAAAATGAACCTATGTGCAGGTATAAATATACAAGCATACTGTAGAATACACATATTTTATAAATTATGTCTATAAATCGCAACTCCACCCACGTGCCACCCAAACTCCAACCTAGAACACGTCTACATCATAGTCATGCACGAGTATGCACTTTCTTGTAATCACACATATATTAGCCCAAGGGTGGGCAATTCCGGCCCTCATGCACCACAATCTAGCATGGTTTTCATGATGTCCCTAATGAATAATCATGGACCTATTTCCATACAATAGAAGGCAGTGGATGCAAATAGATCTCATGAATATTCATTAGGGACATTATGAAAACCAGGCTGGATTGTGGTGCACGAGGGCCGGAATTGCCCACCCCTGTATTAGCCTATATGTGTAAAAATACCTTTATAAAATTACTCTCTCTATGGTTAAATTTGATCACACTCTGGCATGCCCACTTACTCCTCCTTAAGATAGATAAATTTTAAACAGTCAATTAAATTTCTGGTTAAAATTTATGAAGTCAATGATGCAATAAATATAACATCATGGACTCATTTTTCAATTGGGCAGGGCTCAATGCTTTAGCCGTGTAGTCCTGCCCGCAACCCCTCAATCCTGGATTTTCACTTCCGTGGCTCGCCACACAGCTGGAAAGCCGCCGAGCCTAACTGAGCAGCAGTGATTTTGGATGCTGCCCGGTTAACCCCAGCGCCTTAAAGATAGATGAGGGTTTTCCTTGCCTATCTTTAAGGCACAGAGCACAAACCAGGCAGCATCCAAAATTGCTGCTACCTAGTTTGTGCCATTCCCTGTCTCTGCTCTGCCCTGGAACTCCCCGTACATGCCCCGAAGATCCAGACAGCATTGAGGTGCATAGGGGATTTAATTGGAGATTTTCAAAGGCATTAGCCATGTATGTGCCTTTAAAAATGCCTGATTAAGGCATTTACATGGTTAACAGGGGCTGTCAAGAGAGCAGGAAAGTTAGTGACAAGCATTAATTTCAAGTACTATCTGGCTAATTTACCTGAGCAAATCTGAGTGAAGAGATAACTTTCCAAATCTGGATGGCTAGAAATGTTTGTGTCTAAAGGCACGGATCCCCCTTTCCCTGTAACCCTGATGTTGAAATTCTCCAAAAATGATCCTGATTCTCTCCCAATCACTTACTTGCCTGTCAATCAGTATATTTGCTTTCATAATATGAATGATGATACCACAATACTTGATAAAGCTAAAGAGAGGCAATTTACTAACTGCACAGGGAATTCCAAAATATCCATAAAGGAGGTGAACTAGTGCTTTTCATAAGTTGACCAGCAGGATTTTCAACAGATCACTAAAACAATGCCTGAGATAACTCGTCTTACTGATAAGTGGTAAGTTTATACACTTACCTGTGGAAGGTCCTCTGTTCAATTTAGGACAGATTCTTTCACATCCCAAGTTGGGCAGAGTCGGCGATGCTGAAAAGGGGAAACGTGTCATGGTCACCATTAAGAATACATACAAAAAAACATTAGCACTATACTAAAACTGAATATCTTCAATCCCAAATATTAAATCTCTGGAGGGATCCACTAAATCACAAAAAAGGGAGGAGAAAAAACCTCAGTAGATCATACTGTCCCTCTATGCGGCAGCTATCTTCTGCCTGAAGGGAAACTGCTACCAATTATCATCAGAGGTCTGAAAAACTTCCCCTTATTCAAATAATCCCGAGGCCGCGGGCAGGGTCCCGGCGGCCGACATTAACTGGGCGCGCGGCCCGGCGCGGGGACCCTGTGCGTGGCCTGTACGGGGTGCGCGCGCACGGCCCTGGCGGTGGGCGCGCACGTGCGTTGTTTAAATTGATTGGCTCCCATGGGTCGCGGCCGCACGGGAGCCAATCATCGCCTTGGGTGCTGAGGAGCGAGGGGGGGATTAGGCGGAGTGCAGCCTCCGCGTGGCCAGTCGGCGGAGGCTGCGTTCGGGTGCCGGCGTCCCTCCCTCCCTCCCTAATTTTAGGCGGAGGGTGTTTGGGGGTGTTGCAGCTGGGGGGGGGCGGGATCCCGGAGGTTTCCGGGGTCCGGAGCAGCAGGCTACACTTGGGCGGGGGCGGGGTGCCCCTGACCCGGTCAAACCCTCGGACGACTTTTGCTTAGCATGGCGAAGTCGGGGAGAGGGGTATGGTAACTTGCCAGGTGGCGAGTTATGGCATTAGCGGTGGCAGGCGCTTTGCTGAGGTATGGCTGGTGCAGCCGGGTGCCGCTAATAGGGGGGTTGCAAAGTTTATTGTTGGTGTTAAATTGTTATGGCTAATAAAAGCTGCGACCAGTTATGTTTCCATAAAATTATGGTGTTATGTCTTTTGTGGGGGAGGGGTGTGGGCGGGGTTGTTGTGGAATTGGGGGGGGGGGAGGAGGTGGAGGCCCGGAGCACCGGGTCCGCCTGCCTCGGTTAATTGTATTCAATATCCAATTTCCCATAACATTCTTCCATATTTATCAAAAACTTCCTTTCATTACTTATTTATATAAATATAGAACAGCATAGAGAAGCAACATTTTCATCACTTTGATTCTGTCTGTTTCCTTTTCTCTGTCCAATCTATGGTTTTGATTAAGGCGGAAGGAAAAGGTACAAGGAAAGTCCCTTTCTGTTGGGAGGGCAATTCTGTTAGCATAGTTAGTATGTAGTTGATTTCTTTTTTTTTTCTTTTTTTTTTAAGACGCTAGAAAACTGGTTTATGATAGCACACTTAGAAGGAGCAACAAATAAGTGGCTTTGTCAATAGTTCACTGGGGCAGATGGGAGAGACCAGCGGGCTGCATCCATTGATGTCGCGGGTTTGGCATGCCCGGTCTCCGGGCTGCGGAAGGGGGTGCACGGCCCAGAGGTGGAGGACTAAACTGGAGGTTCTAAAGGAACCACAATTACCAGGTAAGTGTAAATTTTATTTTTTGATCTAGGTGACATTTGAAGGGCATTTAAGGGTCATTTAATTGGCTTATAATTCACATTAAAAAAAAAGAAGAGATTGACAGGAGTTCCTGAAGGCCTTTCATTCCCAGATACTGCAGGGCAGGTGGGGAGCTTCAGATTCTGTGCCAGCGGCTCCCGAACATTTGAGCGGATGAGGAGCCAGGGACAGGCTGTTCCACTGCGCCGAAGCCCTTGATACGGGCTGAGCGGGGGGGGGGGGGGAAATCGGAGAGCAGGAGACACCTAGCTGAGAGGTAAGCAGGCGGGTGACAAGACGCTGAGGCCGTGAGTCCGCAGAAGGGGCATTTTCAGGTGGGGGATGCAGCCGGCAATTTCGGGCCACGTGGCAGGAGAAACTAAAGCGAGCGGTTTCCGCGCCCTGTTTCCCTGCTCGTAGCAGCCTTGCCATACGCATGCAGGAGTTTTTCTCGGTCTCTCTCTCTGTCCACCCCCACTCCCACATCGAGTATTTTCTAATTTTATTTCTAATTTCTAAACAGCCAGATAAAATATAAAATACTCCTTTACTACATTCAAACTGTTCAACGACATCTTCCCCCTCCTATTTAACCACCTTCCTACACGCCCCACCAGAATCCAGATCATTCACCCCTGTCCTACAACAACTGCACTGGCTCCCAATGGTAACAAGAGCAAAATTTAAAACAATCATGATTATCTTTAAGATCATTCACCATCTCTCAGCACACGCAGACAAAATGCAAGTCACTCACTTGTCATACCCAAAACCATCTGCAGGACAAAGAAAACCACAAGCTCCAGAGCCTTTTCTTTTGCTGCCCCCACCCTCTGGAATGAACTTCCACTAACTCTCAGCATGACAAAAGACCTCCAACTATTTAGAAAAGGACTCAAAACACTCCTTTTCACTGAACACTTTGAAAACCCAACTGAAACCCCTCACCTCCCATGAACAATCTCTCAACAAATACAGAACCAACCTACTAACTTCCCCCTCCCTCGCCCCCTACTTAAACAACCCCAGAGCCTTGCTCCACCCATCTGAAGAAAAAGCTAAGTTTAGAATAGGCTGACTCCTGTATATATGTAAATAGAAAGTTGACACACAAGTTTGTACAATATGTTCCCTGTAAATAGTTAATACCACTGTTCCATGTAAAAGTTGTTAAATTATTAACTGTAAACCGCCCTTGATCTCTGGAAGGGGCGGTATAGAAGAAATGTTTAAATAAATAAATAAAAATAGATCAAAAGCTCAATGATACTGGTCTTCAGTTGTCAGCTATACTTTGTCGCCCCTACAAAAGAGATAGATGAAAGCCAGAAAACATCTTTAATGCAGTGGAACACTGCCACATTAAACTACTTAGTTTTAAGGGTATCCTTCAGAGATCTTCATCATCACCAAAGCCCAATGAAGACTTTCGTTTCGTCAATAAATCACTTCATCGGGGGCTGTTAGATGATCCTTGGCAGGTGTTTTGGTTGACAGTATAGTCCTGACAATTATACCTGGTCTAGGGCAGGTATAACTACATGTGTATTCTATAACTTATGCATGTTGATTTGGGTCCTGCCTATGATCCACTCAAGCGCTGTCCCTGTGCACACACCTATGGAACTTATGCATGGTGGCATGTACGTGACCAAAGTGTATGTGTAAGTACTGATTCATATGTGTAAATCCTTTAGAATAGGTTTGAACTGCCCACGCATCCTGTATAGAATCAGCACCTTAGTGGTACTACCACCACTAGATGCCAATAACGTGTGAACAAACAGCTAGCAAACCTACAGCTTCACCAACTATCTGAACCACCAATGAACAAGCTAAAAGAACCAGGTGAAACGATCTTCACGCACCACTTAAGGCAACAGACACCCTCCAAATCCCTCTACCACAATTATGGCTCACTACAAACACCTCATTTATGCTCTAATAATAGCAATGCTGCCACAATGGCAAATCACCACCAGCCAAAGCTTTACAAAGTCTTTAATTCTCCTCCCACTAGCCATTGTCTGGTACATTCCCCCCTGACAACCTCCTAACATCAAAACCAAGAAGAAAGCTCACTACCTTATAAACATAAAAACCACCCCTGCAAAAAAATCACCACACACTAACCCCTTGCTAGACACCTCTATCAAATGCATCCTTGTCAACGTAAGATCTACACGAAACAAAACATGATTTAAATTTAAAACACTCACATCTAGCAGCTCAGATGATTCAAACATAATCACCATAGCTAACAACTATATCACACTCAGTCTCATTTACAGAGCCCTCACTTCCAAGAATGATGAACTATCTAAAGCTCTCAAAACAGTAGGTGCATACAGCACTCCTCAAAAACCCCTCATAGCCCTGGGAGACTTTAACCTTGGAACTTCTCCTAACAAGGACGCCAAGTCCTTCCTCAGTGCCATGGAAGCCTTACACTACCAACAACTATTAAAAACTCCCACACACCAAACTCACACATCCCCCAAACAATTATAGCCATAACCACATTACGCACCCCACAGTCACCCCAATACCATGGTCAGACCACCACCTAATAAATTTCACTCTACGCATCACATGGTCATCTGTACAGGAACCCCCGCAACACAGTTGCAGAAGATTGGTATAGAAAAATGGCTAAATAAATAAATAAAGCAAGCAAGCAAGCCTTTGAAACAGAGTTCTGGAAGGATTTCAGAACTGTTATAATAACCAGAAAAGGAACAGCGGGAGTATATATTAAAATGAAGGAACATTTCCCCTCTCTAGGTAGTTGTGAATGAATCAAGGATGATGGTACCCCTATCTCAGTGCTGTTTCTGATGGAGCTAGAAGATAAAGGAGAAAGGGGAAACAACCAGGCCACAGTAATAATTTAACTATGTATGTACTCAAAAGAATGATCTAAATAATATTTCATGAGTCTCCATTTCCAGATGTGTAATACAGCATGTTGTCTGTATAAAAATGATCTATCCCTCAGCACTTCAGTCACAGGTGGTATACAATCCCTCAGAACTCTGTAGCATTTTATCATTTCCTTGTCAGGAAAATAGTAAAAATCCTGAGAGGATTATTATCATTTGTGAACAAAGCATCAAAGATTTTCCTGTCAGCAATATGTTTCAGATTTATTACCAGGACAGCTTTTCAAAGCTGTACTGAAGCAGAAAATATTGATCTTTGCCTAAATTCACAACAACAGAATTCAGCTAAACTGTGTTATTTTTCCTCTCTATACTGTCTCTCATCCCTCTTATTGAAGTATCCTCACTTAACTTCTTTAAAAATCATAAGGGATATGATAAATCTGAAGCTAACATTATTTTTCAATCAAACAAATTTCATTTTGAAAATCTGAATTAATGGCTACAACACTTCTATTAAGCTGAGGTCTCCCGAATTGATTCATAAGAATATCTGCCATAATGATTTGAGACATTATGACATTATACAGAATGCAAAAGGAAAATGTGAAATATATGAAGGCAACAGTAAGATGTCAATTTGTTAAATTTTAAATTTACATTCAAAGTACCATGAATGCATATTTAGAATACAGATCAGAGCAGGTTAGTAGTTTGATGAGTTTCCAGGAATTTATTTAAATGATTTCAGAACTCAATATCCACAGATTTCTTTGTTCATATATTGACACTAAACTAATGCTCTTGATAATTCAGCATCTTGAGGATTGATTGATTTTAATAAAAGGGTAGTAGCATGACCAATATTATTTTGTGTGGTTGAAAACCTCATAAATAGGTTAAAACAATATTATAAAGGCTGAAATAAAATTACAGGACATGCAGGGTACCTTTTGGAGTTGAGCAGTGGCCTGGTGACCAAGGGAACAGTGTTTCATTCCCACTGGCACTCCTTGTGGCCTTGGGCAAGATATTTTTACCCCCATTGCCTCGGAAGAAAGGCCTGGCAATCTATTTCCAGTCACACCTGGGTTGCCAGGAGTCAGCACTGACTGAATGGTACCCACTGCTACCTACTATCTGCCACAGAGCCCATACAGCAGACAGCTCAAGCTAAGGGGTATGTTTACTAAACCGTCTTAATGTGCGCTCTGCCACATTATCGCGCGATAAGGTACCTTATCGCGCAATAATGGCGCTTTATTGGATGCAGAGGTACCTTAGCGTGCGATAACGCGCGCAGCGACGCAAATGAGCGCTGAGGGTGGAGAAAGGCTCCCGGAGGGCGGAGAGAGAGGGTCAATGGGCGGAGAGTGGGAGGGGAGAGGCTCCCTGCACACTAACGCTATGAAATTCGAGGCTGAAAACTAACGCCAGTGAAACCCTGGCATTAGAGCTGATTTAAAGGGAAAAGAAACCATTTCCGTCAGCAATGTACAGCAAAACAAGGGAAACCTAAAAAAAGTGATAAGTGTGATACATGTGCACGGAACAAAAGGGCAAATAAACAGTGAAAATGACCAGAAGAAAATGTAATAAAAACATAACCACACTGGCCAATAGTGATATTAATGGGAAACATCAAAAAACACTCCCAAGAAAGCTCCAAAAAATAGATATGAATTTTAGAAGGGTCTATCCTCCGTCCCCATACAAGGTGAATGAGCCCACAGTGAAATTTATTTATTTATTTAACAATTCCTATATACCGCACTATTTGTTATCAGTGCGGTTTACATAAAACAGAGTTTTACTCAGACATTTAGGACATGTCTTGAGTTTACAAATAACATGGAACGTAACATGGGCTTACAACTGGGGGTAAACTATGTACAATCCAACAGAAAACATGATTGCAAATTCTATTTACATTATGGTAACACATGCATAGATTATATGGTTGCATTAACTGTTCAGTGGGAAGTGTGATTGGTTTGTCAACGTGAGATCTTGAGGTACTGGGGTAGGCAGTGATTCGTTGATGAGTTCAGTGAAGTACATAGTGAACAGGTGGTGTTTTATGGCTTTTCTGAACTGCATAAGATCTATGATAGATCTGATGTTGGGAGGGAGTTGATTCCAGCATCTTGGGGCATATGATGAAAATGCTCTGTTATTTGTTGTTTGAGACCAATTGCGCTGAGCAGGGTTATCCCTCCCCATTGGGCAGGTTTCCTATGGCGTGCACATGTTCCGCAACAGCAGGGTGGGCATGTCGGAATGGGCAACTAGACAGATGCTTGAAAAGGGGACACAGAGGGCTGCAGGCGGCACATGCTGTAGTGCAGCTGGGCCACAGTGCGGACTAGGGTGATGCCTAGGTGGCCCATAGGAATGCTGAAACAGTAGTGCAGCCAGACAGCAACTGATGAGGACCCAACATGGGCATGAGTGTGCTTCCCACAGTGTCACAGGGGATAGTACCAAGAAGGTACCCCCAAGGGCACAGAACATTGGCAGACGGTGCTGGGGGGAAGCGTGGACAGCTATGCAGGCACCCCTACCCCAGAACCCACACCATAGGCAGCCACCTACCCACACACTGGATGGCCTGAGACTGCGCACCTCCAGCACCACCAGCAGAAGGGCATGTCAGCAGGGTGGCAGAGGGGTACTGGTGGTGGAGGGGACAGTGGCAGCAGCCCAGAGCAGACCGTGGCCTAGCCCTGTATAGATGGGTGCCATGCACTGCAACAGACAGGCCCTGTCTGACGAACAGTCATGGTATCCCCAGGAAATGCACTGTCTCTGTGGCAACACAGTGGTGCAGTGCACACAGCCAGTGTGTTCAGAAGCAAAAGGTCACAGGTTCAAGTCCCAGCTGTGGTTCCTGCCAACCCAGCCCCCATATTTTACCCACTACTAAAACGTGCTAATACAGACAGAACCTTTATTGCAGATGACGTAGACATGCCCAAAACACCTACATTTTACCCTACAGAGCACAGACACCATAAACATGCGCATTACCTAGAGCAGAGTCTCCCAAATGCAGTCCTGGAGGGCCATACACCATTCAGGTTCCATGCTGCCTCTAATAAATATGGCTGTGCTGCATTTCTATGCACCACCCCCATGGTATGCAGATGTATCTCATGCATATTCATTAGGGACAGCATGAAAACCCGAATAGTGTTTGGCCCTCCAGGTCTGGAGTTGGGAACCTCTGCCCTAGAGCAGCGGCCAACAGGGGCAGACACACCCACACACACAGGCTCCATTATCCGAAGCCTCCTGGAGAGGCAGGATGTTGGGCCCTGCATGCATCTCCCAATACTAGCACTTGCGTACCTTAGCAATGCCACCATAAACCTGGGAAAACTGTACACAGCAATCAAAAAGTTGCTATGATAACTGGCAGATAGCAATTCCTACGTTAAGCACAATTGGCTGGTTGAGCTGCATCATAGCAACCTTTCTGATATCTGTGGAGTGTGCCTCAGGTCTGGTGTCTGACAGAGTGACCCCAACAGTATTGCGTACCATAGCCATGCCTGCACTGTGCCCAGGACTGGTGTGGTGGCCAGAGCTGCCAAACACCTCTATAGTTGCACAATGCTGGCATAGGTGAGGGGAGTGTGTGTCTGTCTATCCAGTGTGTGGTGGCTGCTAACACCTTCCTCAGCCCACACTGCTGGCACTGTTGCCAGTATTGGCCTGCCAATGTGCAAAATGAGGAGCAAGGTACTGTGGGTATAGCCTGGACAGGGTGGCCTGGCCTGGATGCATCAACACAGGGCACAGGGCAATGGCTCGGACATTGTAGTGCCTGGCCACAACCAAAACCGACAGGGTGGCCACAGTATGTCCTGCTGGGAGGTCACTCTCATCCTGACTGGGCAGTGACCATGGCATGGCTAGGCTCCCCCATGGTGCTATGTTGTGTTCTTTTTCAGTGAAATGTATAGGTTCTCTCCTCTGGGGCCTAATCACTGACTTATCTGCTTGGTGGGTGTGCTCACATCCCAGCTTTTGTGTGCACACATCTCATCCAGGATCATGCACTGTGGACTAGCTAGATGACTGTCTGCAGTTATATGTGTATGGCTGGAACACGTTGTGTGGTGCAGTGGCTGGTGACTCACTGTGCTTGCTGCTGGAGAATGTCAGATGGTGTTGGGGGGCAGCTGAGCATTTCAAGGCCTACTGTCTTCCTGCCATTGCCTTAGGGATGTGTACAGCTCTGCATTGGCTGCCCTGTAGGGTGTCTGTTCCCCAGTGTGAGTGGGGTTGATGGTCCCCCTCTACTGCCACTGTTGCAGGGAGGTAGAATGTGGATCTGTTGGTGGGGGAATCCTGTTTCCCACCCTGAGCCACAGCGGGTGGGTTGGGTGGTGGTACATTATCTGCCTATGGGTCCAAACACTCCCTGTCACATACATCATGTTACCATGGCACAAGACATAATATGCACTATTCTGGGTGTATCATAGCCCATAAGGGCCATACCTGATTAACAACTTCAGATAGACACAATCCTAGGTGTGTTTGCAGGAACTAACCTATCACATACACACTGCCACTGATGGGTACCTGTGACATGGCCTATTGCAGCCATTAAAGGTGCCACCCCACCTCACCCTCAGGGTGAGCACAATACCCACACAATGTGACGGTCTGTAGCTACTCTGTGCCACTAACACACACCGTCAGCACCCCCTACCAGGCTGAGGTGCTGTGGGGTGCATACCCCATCTTGTGATCATCTGTAGACTGTTGATATGCATGTGCTGTACATCATGGGTACGGGTGGGTTGCCCCTATCCTGGTAGCCACAGCAGACTGTTTGTGTGGTGACATGCAGTCCTTCTGTAGCCAGCCAGGGGTTTGTTAGCAGCTGTAGAGCTATAGCCTACTGGTTACTTCACTGTCTGTGGAGCCAGTAGTCATGGGTTCTATCCCACAGTGGGGTTATTTGATAGGGCTGTCCGAGGCATTGTCTATTTTTAATGTACATTAGTGCTGCCAGCAAAAACACCCTCAGAGTACTGTAACCTTACGGTGCCTCATATGGCGCCCCATAAGGCACCTTATAGGGCGCCCTATAAGGTGCCTTATGGGGCGCCCTATAAAGCGCCTTATCAGGTGCCTTATAAGGTGTCCTATAGGGGACATTGTAGGGTGCCTTGGCGGACAGTGCACTTTATAATGTGCCCTCTGGAGTGCCTTATAGGGTGCCTTATGCAGCACCTTAGGTAACGCCACTGTGAGGATGTGTTTGCTGGCAGCACCAATTAAAATAAAACTACAGTGCCTCAAAAAGCACTATTTAAATATACAGGGAGATGCCTCAGCCAGTCTTGTTCATTAGGCACACTGGGGGATTGAACTCATGTCCCATGTACTATCAGTCAGTGTATTAACCATTGTACTACACCTCTGTTTCTGTATTTGCATGTCTGCGCGCCTACTTAAGATTACCACGCGTTACAGTGCTTAGCGGCGATAATGTGCGCAGCATGCGTTATCGCGCGATAATCCCGGTTTGCTACGTTTAGACCGGAACGCTCACTCCTTTTATGGCATCCTGAACACTATCGCCGGGTGCACGTTAAGACTGCTTAGTAAACATAGCCCTAAGTGTTAGTAAAAGGGCTCTTAGGGATATATGCATTAAACTTTGGCATACTTATATGGACAGTAAAAATAACTCATTATGCAATAAGGCCTTATTGTGTCCATTAAAGTAGCCCAGAAAAATGTTAGCATTTTATTGTGCCCATGAATGTAAAATAAAAAACATCATTTACAAACACATGCTTTCCCTTTGTGTGGTATACCCACTCTCTACACTATTTACTGAATACTCAGTGATGGAATGTTGTTTAATATGTGCATACGCATACTACTGAGAGAGCTCAGATATTTGCAAACAGAGGGCCTGAAAACTGAAGGCCATGGACAGGGGATGGCACTTTAAAAAAGTACTCAGAGTCCCTTGAGGATGTTTACATCTGATCACATGATTCTTTGCCACAATAAAATGCAAACAATAAAATGCAATCAACAAACATTTCTTTTCAAATACACACACACACATATTACAGATATATCTTCTCACAAAATCCAGACATTGCTAAAGACCTTCCTGCACAGAAATCGGAGTTTTCATAGTAGCATATTGTGGTGAAGAGCGCCCTCCTGAGGAAATGGAGACTGAAGGAAATCCTGAAATGCAGCAGGATTTACACAGGATTTACAATCCTAAAAGGAAAAAAAAAGCCCTCTTCTGGTGAACTGAGAATGAAGACCAGCCCAGGGGAGGAGTTGAGCAGTGCTGATTGGGCACACCCAGGGGTTGGACGGGGTGTGTCTGAAAAAGAATCCCTTTATGAAGAGGGGAATGACGTTGCTAAGGAAAAGACCCGGATTGAGATCAAGCAGATGACCAAGGAGATTAAGGGGATCAAGAAGAACAAGAAGAGAGAGAATAGCTTGAAGCAGAATTCCCAGGAGCAGAGGACCTGTTAGCAGAGGGCCTGGAAGCAGAAGCAGAATAGCTGTGAGAAACAGGAAAGCCATGAGCAGTTGACCAGGAAGCAGTTTGGCTGCACGTCTGAGCCTGGTAGCAACAGAGGTCCTGCAAGGATCTTAACAGGTGCTTGGAAAGGAAGTCCTGCGAGAAGTGGACGAAGCCCTGGTTTAGAGTCTTGGGAAAAGGCAGAGCCCTCGTGGATACAGTTTGGACTGGAGAGACCCAGAAGCCCTCACAGCTGCAAAGCTTTTGAGCTACCTAAAAGGAGAGGAGCCTGGCAGAAAGACAGCAGTTTCTATAGGAACCTGGATAGAGAAGGTAAAGGCCCATCTCCTATATTTAAGGCTGTTTTAAAAGATCCCAATTGTTACCCTGAGTCATTCAAGCCAAGAGCTGGAGGGGGAAACATTATTGACTGGGAGAAAAACTCAGTGTTGGCTGACAACTGTTTGTCAGGAACCTAACAGGCTGAATTGCTCCTTCAGGACTTTAAAGAGTTCTTAGAATTAAAAGCAGGCAGACAGTCAAAGCTGAATGAGGACAATAGTTCTGTGCAGTCAGAAGATTTTATGCAAGTGGAAAATGCCTTACCTTTGATAAACTCTGACGATAATAGCATGGACTGTTCAATATGATGTAAGGAAATAGCAGTATAACAAAACTTGCCAATACCTTGTATGAAAAGAATACAACGTGGCAGTTTCTGCTGCCGTGCTCTGAAAACCTAATTGTTTGCACCTGAGTTTGAGTTCACTGTGAATGGAACATTGATTGCATGAGGCTGCAATACATGTAAGTCACCTCTTGAGGCAGAGCTGAGTTAAGCTCCATAGACGAAAAGCTGATCTCACTTTACGTTGTCTTATATTCCTGAGTTTCTTCTGTTACCATTTAAAGCACCATTTATGTTCATGTATCTGAATTTTGATGCGCTGGAGGAATCTCCCCAACACGAATAAAATATTCTTGCAAAGCCTTACCGTCTCTGGCGCAACTACATTTATCATTGAGAGAAAGGAGAACAAAACTACATCTCCCATCATTCCAAGGGAATAGTTTTAATCCATTCCTCACGGGACAATAGGCCACTCCTGTCCTTTAGCCCTAGGGCGGGGGCAGGAGCGTCGCAATATAAACAGTATAAATACATAAACACTTGACAAAGAATTGCAAGATTGTCATGGTCAGTGGTGTTCTTGCTATGTTTAGCTTTGTGGTGGGGATGCTATTCCCCACCAGCATCAGTTCAGTCGCAACACACTGACTTAAAATAGTGCGGCATATAAAACCAAATAAATAAATAAAATAAACAAGGGTTTTCCATCAAGAGGGGGGATATATATATATAGATAGATAGATAGATAGATGTGGTCAACATTATTGGCACCCTTGCATTTTAGGTATGTTGTATACAATATCTTGAGAAATCATTGGAAATATTCTAACTGTATATCATCATAATATTTTAATAGTATGTTCAAAGGTGTACAACAACAAAAAAGATGTCTGTTCAACGAAGATGCAATAATTTTGGAGAAAAAAACAAACTATGACCTGGACAGGATTAATGGCAATTTTCACTATTTGGTTATACAACCCTTGGCAGTGATGACAGCCTCCAAATGTTTTTTGTAGCCATCTATAAATTTCGTACATCTGTCTGCTAGTAGTTTCTCCCACTCTTCAACTGCGATTTGTTCCAGCTCTTCTCAAAGGTTCTCAATTGAATTGAGATCAGGACTCATTGTCAGTCAGTTTAAAACTGTCCAATTTTTTCTTTTTAACCATTCTTTTGTACTTTTGGATGTATGTTTTGGGTCATTGTCCTGCTAGAGGATCCATGACCTTAGACCTAGATCTAGCTTTTGACTCTAGGTAGCATATTTTACTCCTAAATACTTTGGTAGTCCTCTGATTTCATGATTCCTTTAATACATTCTAGACCTCCAGTTCCTAAGGCAGCAAAACACCCCCATAACATTATGGAACCTCCACCATATTTAACCATAGGAAAAGTGTGTTTTTTTCCTTATACTGTAAGCTTCATTTCTTTACCTGTAAATGTATCGCTGGCCTGCATTGCCAAAGAGCTCAAGTTTGGTTTCATCTGTCCACAGAACATTTTCCCAGAAGGATTGTGGTTTTTATAGGTAGGTTTGAGCAAATATCAGGTGTGCCTTTTTATGTCTGCCTGTGAGCAGTGGGGCCCTCCTTGGCCTTCACCCACAAAGTCCTTCTTTGTTGAGTGCATGACGTATGGTGTGGGTTGAAACCAGAATGCTCCAGGTCAGTCTTAAGCTCTATGGATGTTGTATGTGGCATTTTTTTTTAATAGTTCCCACTAATCTTTGAAGATTTCTTAGATTAATTTTCCTCTTCCCAGGACATCCTAAGAAGTTATTGATAGTTCCATGAGCAGAAAACTTAATAACATTGTGAACCATAGACACTGGAACCCCAAGGTCTTTGGAGATGGCCTTGTACTTCTTTGAAGTTTGATGTTTGGTGATAATGGCTTTTCTGATGATCTCAGGCAGCTCTCTTGTCTTCATCATCGCTAAAATGGAACAGGGAGTTAATGTGGACATTTTAAACATTAGAGCCATCATTCGTTGGTTGATTCAGGTTATGTGAGTACTGACAATTGATCACAAGTGCATCAAATTTTACTGCAATAGGAATGTTATTATTTGCACCTCCCCGTTATTTCTCCCTTTTTGACATGTCTTTCATTACCGTGGCAGTGCTCAGTACAAACTTTCCTTAGATATCTATATACAGTTGTGGTCAACATTATTGGCACCCTTGCAGTTCAAGCCCTTACAGACTCATTCCATCCCAGATGTATAGCCCCTCTGTACATCCGGTTTGAACTGTACGTACAGAGGGGGTACAGATTCTGATCCCACGGGCCACGTCTAGCCCCGCGGGACCAGAATCATGAACAGCCCTGTACGTGCAGGCCGGGACTGCGATTCAGCCCAGCCTGCACATACAGGAAAAGCCTGACTAACTCAGTCAGGGCTTTACAATGGAGCCATGCGGCACCATGGCATCCGGTTGGCATGGCACCGTGGCTCCATTGTAAAGCCGCTATCCCAGCAACCAGCTTAACAAAGGCTTTCCCCCGCAGCCTGGCCCCTGATCTGGCCACCTAAACCAGTGTCGGGCTGCAGTGAATGTCCTCTGACCCCCCTATCCCATCTGTGCCCCAAGCCCTCCGAAAGAAAATGTCCAGGGAAGTCAGTAATCAGGTATCATCAGCATAGTGAAGGTTGATGAGTCTTCCACCAATCTTCACAATTCGGATGTATTCATACAATCCTGCTTCTCTGATAATTTGTTCTGCATATAAATTGAACAGGTAGTGGGAAAGTTTGTAGCCTTGTTGTACACCTTTGTTGATTTCAAATCATTCTATTTCTCCTTGTTCTGTTCAAACTGTTGCTTCTAGATCAATGTAAAGGTTGTGCAAGAGAACGGTCAGGAATTCTGGTATACCCATGCTTCTTAATGTGGCCCAGAGTTTCTCATGGTTTACACCGGTGTTTCTCAAACTAGTCCTATGGGACCCCTGGGCCAGTCAGGTTTTCATGATATCCACAATGAATATGCATGAGATAGATCTGCATGCACTGCTTTCATTGTTTACAAATCTATCTCATGGTGGATATCCTGAAAACCTGACTGGCCTGGGGGTCCCAGAGGATGGGGCTGAGAAACACTGGTTTACACAGTCAAACACCTTGCTGTAGTTGATAAAACACATATAGCTAACCTTTTGGGGGGGTTTTGTGTTTTCAAGAATCCATCTCACATCTGAGATGATGTCTCTCATTCCTCGCCCTTTCCTGAACCCTGCTTGAACTTCAGACAGTTCTCATTCCAGGTATGGTTGTAGTTTCTGCTGAATAATCTTGAGTAGAATCTTTCTAACATGGAGGATCAGAGCAATTGTGCGTTAATTTTCCCAGTCATTTGGATCACCTTTCTTTATTATTGGAATAAACACAGATCTTTTCCAGTCAGTTGGCCATGATGTTGTCTTCCAAATTTCCTGGTAGAGCCTTGTAAGTCGGCAACAGCTGCATCTGATTGCTGTAATACTTCAATGGGAATGCCATCAATGTCTGGTGCTTTGTTCTTTGATAAGGCTTTCAATGCTGCTTCAACTTCTTCTTTCATCATCAATGGTTCCTGATCATAAGGTACAACTTGAAACAACTGTTGGTCCACTTGACGTTTTTGTATGACGACTCTGTATATTCTTTCCACCTTTTCTTGATCTTTTCAGCATTATTCAACATGGATCCTTGAGCATCCTGTAGCATTTGAATTAGAGGCTGGAATTTTTTCTTTAACTCTTGTAGCTTTAGGAAAGCTGATCTTGTTCTTTCTCTAATACTTTCTGATTCAATTTCCTTGCATGTGTCATTGTAGCACTTCTCTTTGTCTTGTCTTGCTGCATGTTGGAAATCTCTGAGTTATGTGAGTACCTCTCTTTCTCCTCTCGCTTCAGCTTCTCTGTGTTTCTGAGCAATTCTCAGAGTTTCTTCGGTCATCCATTTTGGCCGTTTTTGCTATTTCACCTTTTGCAGAGACGTCTCACTTTCTTCCAACACAACCTTCTTAATGCCATCCCATAACTCTTCAGGAGCTCTGTCATTTGTATCTAGAGCAGCAGATCGATTTTGCAGGCAATCTTTACATCCCAGTGGTATATTCTCAAGGTCATATTTTGCTACATTCATGAGTGGCATGCTCTTTTTCAACGTTAGCTTGAATATGCATAGTAATAGTTGGTGATCTGTACCACAGTCAGCCCCAGGTTTTGTTTTTACCGATATTATAGAGCTTTTCCATCGTTGACTTCCACAGATGTGGTCAATTTGATTTTTGTACAATCCACTAGGTGAAGTCCATATGTACAGTTGCCGTTGTGTTGCTGGAAGAAGGTGTTTGAGATGATCATTGGTCTTGAAGAACTCTATCAGTCTTTCTCCAGCTTCATTTCTGTTGCCAAGTCCCTATTTTCCAATCAATTTGCCTTCCTCTTTGTTGCCAACTTTTGTATTTGAATCACTCATGATTATCAGGATATCCCGTTTGCATGTACTGTATATTTCAGCTTATACTTGTTCATAGTACTCATCATCCTCATCCTCTTCTGCAGCTGTTGCTGGGGCATATACCAGAATAATAGTTGTGTTCATGGCATTCCTTGTAGATGAATAAAAATTAAGCATTCACTGATGCATTGTATTTTTTTACAGTTCTTGCAAGTTTCTTCTTTGTTATAAATGCAACACCATTTCTTCTTTGTTTTTCATTTCCAGCATATTAGACCATGGGGTCTATTCCGATATGAGGTCTATTCTGACATGCAAATAGCGGGGATGGATGTCCCGTTGGGATGTCCATCTCCACTATTCGCCCCTTGCCGTCCCCGATGAAAGCCTCCCCATACAAAAGGAGCTTGTATGGGGAGGCTTAGACAGGGCAGGAGGGGGCATCACATAGGCGGGGTGAGGGCGGGCAGTGGGTGGTCTGCAGCCCCAGATGTACAGTGCTGATTCTGAAGTCGGCCCTGTAGGTCTGGGACCGGCAGACTGGACGGTGGATGGCAGAAATGGGGCGAGGGGGTGCAAGGGTTCCTTGCAGCCTGACCTGGCCATAGGAGGCCAGATTGGGGTCGGGCTGTAGGGAAAGGTACAACTGGTTGGTGGCCGGGGATCATAGCTCCTGAATTCCGCAGTGCCAGGGCAATGGGATGCCATGGCACTGCGGCTCCATTCAGGAGCCTGACTGAGTTAGCTGGGCAGGGACCTATACATGCATGCTGATCTGAATTGGATCCCGGCCTGTACGTACAGGCCCAGACCAGATTCTGATACCATGGGACATGTCGGCCTCTGTGCGTCCTGCTACTGATCCAGGGCACAGGGGCCTGGGCGGCCAACTTAGAATGTGCCTCCACGTGATCATCAGATGCAAAGTGCCCAATGCCAGTCCATTTCAGTTTGCTGACAGCCAACAGATCGAGTTGTACACGTTCCATTTCAATCTTGACCACCTCCAGTTTCCCTTGGTTCATGCTTCTTATGTTCCATTTCCCAGTATGTAAGACATCTTTGCAGCTTCTCTCTCTTATTTCATGCTCAGCTACATTAGCAGTCAGATGTCCCAGGGCTTTGATCCAACCATATCATAAATGCTGACTTTACTCTGAAAAGTCTTCAGCTCCCCCAGTTGCCAGTTGAGTGCCTTCTGACCTGGGGGTCTCATCTTCCAGCAGTATAGTGGAATTTGTTTTGTTGTGACTATTGTCACCACCAGGTGGGGCAGACTGCCTCCTGGCTAGCAGGCCTGTGTCTCATGGCAAAGAATGTAGTTGCACGACACGAGTGGTTGAAGGTAAATAAGGATTTATTCCCCTCCCGGGGTTGGATCATTCAAATAAACAGAACACAATACTTCAAAAGAAATGAGCCATGCTTTCTGGCAAAAACATAAAGGAGAAAAATAGGACAACTTCCTCTTGCTTCAAAGTAAAGTATAAAGTTAGGCATTCAAATTCAGCACACAGTTTCACTGTGTGGAAACCAGCATTCAGTAGTTATAGTGTTTCCCCTTCACACTATGCACAGCCCTGACTAGCACAAAGACATTATTTTATCTGACAAAATCAGTGTGCAGTCCATTGGGTCACCGTTGGAAGAGCACTCACTGAGTGCGTCAATAATCATTGGTTCTTGTAAGCATTCAGAACTTTCCTTATTAAAATCTGCTTGCAAGTTCCCCTGTGCCGTGCCGTCACAGTGTCTCTCGGCAGCACTCCCTCTAGGGCTAGAATAACTGCTCTTGTATTCTTTCGTGTCTGGGAGAGAGGGAAGCCACCATTCAGGGTTATTATAAACTCCCTTCCTGTAGGAGGTTCCACCCCTGGTGAGCTTACTGCTTCTATCCTCCGGTTGGGAAAGATAATGTCCTTCTCCCCTCTTAATATCAGGTTTCAGCCTGCGGGGTTTCCTTTGAGGTTTTGGAACTTCTATAAGGTCATCTTCAGACATGCACACATCCTCTGGGTAATATCTTTCTTTCTCTGAAGGTATTGAATGCTCTTTGCTCCGCTCTCTGCTCACATCCCTCGGTTGGGAGTTACAGCCCTGCCCCCACCTAGGACTTCCTGCATGAGGCTTCTCTGCATTCACACTGTAGGAATTTCTATCATTCACAAACTTTAACTTCTCACCATACTCATTCCTCAGGTCACAGCTTCCTGATATATGCAATTTGGCTTTAGGCTTCCACTCACTCCGTCTGGAACGTTGCCTCCGTGCTCCAAAGTGTTTGGAATCAGCAGAACATTCACACCTGTTCTCTGCCCTTGCTAGCTGCTTCCTCCCGTAGGACTCTGAATAGTTTCTCTGGTGAGCTCTTCCTGGCTCTAACTCTGACTCACTTCCTGGGTCAAAGTAGGAAACTCCTCCTGCTTCCTCTCGGCCAGCTGCTTCAGGTAAGACAGCCTGTTCTCTTTGCTTCGTCAGCTCTACTAGTCCTTGTAGTCTGTGTATTCCTTGTATTCCTCCTATTCCTCCCCCTGAGTTCCCTGCACAGCCCTTATAACGGCTGTAAGCTCTTCCCCTTTCCAGGTGTACGTTATTAGGAACTGGGGAATGTTTCTCAGCTGAGTGTTTTTTCAGACCTCGTGGCTGAGTTTGTTTCTGTTGTCCCTGACAACAGCTGCTCACATGGCCTGCTTGCCTGTCAGCTTCAGGACTAAAATGCCGTGAATCTTGTGCTTTTAAGGTGGAGAATGGGGCTTCTTCATCACACTATCCATTGGGTTTTTGTGGAAAGATACGGAAGTAGATAGCTTACCTGCGCAGAAGAAAGGTCTGGCAATCGACAGCTTATCTCTCAGCATCACTGCTGAACACAAGCCCTCACAGCACGACAAGCTGCAAACCAAGTGGGGAGGAGAGCAGAACTGCGAATGTCTTGTAGCGCTATACAAATGCTCAGTAGTAGTAGTAGTAGTAATATAATAGAGAGGTATAAAAAGGAGTGGAGTGGAATGGTTCAACATAGATTGGTTGTTAACTCCTTCAAAAGTAGAAAAACTAGGCAACACGCAATGAAGCTACAATGTAGTCCATTTAAGACTAATCAGAGAAAATATTTTTTCACTCAAAGCATAATCAAACTCTACCAGAGTTTGTAGTGAAAGCTGTTAGTGTAGCTCAGTTTAAAAGAGGTTTGAACAAGTTCCTGGAGGAAAAGTCCATAAACCATTATTAAAGTAGATTGGGAAATCCATTGCTTACCCCCTGGAGTCTTTTGGGAACCTGACTGGCCATTGTTAGAAACAGGATGCTGTGCTCAATGGACCTTATATGGCATTTCTTATGTTCTTTTGAGATTTCACTTATTATGAGTCATTTCTTCCTTTCCCTGTGTCAACTCAAGTGAAACTCTTTTTCTTCCTTCCATTAGCCCCATGCATGAAAACACAATCATTCATTTCCTTTAAAATATTGATTTTTGCCATGCAAAAATATATAAACATATGATTCTACTCTAGGCAAGATTTTAGTTTGTACAGAAAAAGTGACATTTTTCCTATAAATTAGTTTGCCCTTTAGAGTGAATGAATTAGATGATTTAGAGATAAAGAAGATAAACACAGGGCATCATTTGAAATTACTGATTGTGTGTATGGTGCTTAATCAGATGTGCTTTGTGCCTCTAAGCTCTTTTCATGAAAAGTATGGGATGTAACTGACTCAAGTTTGCACATTTTTGCAAAACTAATGTGAAACCTTTCTCTCCCTTTTATTCTTTTCTATTTAGTACTTTTTGTTAGGTGGAAATTTCATAGTTATGAAAATTCCATGGTCTACATAACATGACATGCTTTTGATTTAGACACCTGGAGGATAATTTTATAGAGCGGACCTTGATTAATATATGCTTTTACACAAGTATTTCATGCCTGTTTTATAAAGTTTGGTTCATGTGAACTCTATAAAATAGAGGCTTAAGCTGGCGAAATCGCATATTAAGCCAACAGCATTTAGGCCTGCTCTATGACTGCTGTAAATGCCCATGTCTAGATTTTTCAAGAGCCTGCATAAATTATAATTTATACACTAACTTTCACTCTGGTCATGTACAGGGGAGGAGTTTGGTTGGAGTGTAGGAAGAGTGCAAGTACGCATGATATGCTCATAGTGCTATATATATAAATCCCAATTTATGCACTTATATGAACAAAATGCCTAGATCTATGCATATAAATATATGCGTAAACCTAGGCACACTTTATAAAATGATCCCAAAGAATTTATATTTTTGGTCAGCTATTTATTCAATCATTCTGTAGGAATGACTGGTTTGAGAATTGTTACCTAGGACGATGAGCTGAACTATTAGCAGTCTGCTAATTGATAAGATTGGTAGCGATAATTGCTCAGCACCTAAACTTGTGAGAACAGTAAGGGCTCTGTTACAAATTACTCAAAATTACTTTCAGAACCACTAATCTAAGGGTTAGCAGCACTATTTGTGATTCCTACATCTGAAAACACTCATTCAGATGTGCAAATTACATCGACGTCTCAAGAGACATTTTAGAATGCTCTGAGTTTACATCTGTCCAACATGATCACAGCTGGTCACGTGGGGGCATGCCAGAGTCATGCCCGGGGCGTTCCCAAAAATATATGTGTGCTTCCAATTTTAGAATGGTACTGCATGTTTGGACTCGGCAGTGGAAACATCAAATGGCTATACATAGGTATCTGCAAACTGCTTTTTTCAGCAACAAAGACCTGAACCGGGTAGAAAAGAAACCCTCTCACTTCCCCAGTAAGTTTCACCACTCCAAAAAAGCATACAGACTTTTCTCATGGCGTCAGCACAGCCCTATGTCTCCACTTGCAAAAAGCAGGCTGGGAGGTTGTTGTGGTGAGAGATACAGTACATGTGCCCATTCTAGAAATACCATCACAGACATGTATTTGTTGCTGGACCAGTGGCCATCCATATTAATCACATATAAGTTTCTAAAATCACCTCAAAACTTGCATATGTCTGGGCTATAATTCTGCACATTCCTGTGTCTTTCAATCTGCCCCTCCCATGGAATTTCAGACATTTTGACTTGGACATCCCAAATTATATCTAAACAACCTGTCTAAAATGTGCCTTCACTTATTTTTTACGTTTACAAATTCAGAGGCTGCGTATTTATTAATACATTGGGTTTCATGTCCAGAAAACACCTTGAAATTCACAAACATGCAGAAACTTCAGGGATCTGTGATTTTTTTTTTCTGTGTGCAATGCTCCCTCACAAAAAAATGCAGATGTTGACCTTTGCAAGTTGCAATCTAGCATTTGTAATTTGCTACCCACAAAATTGTATTTAAATCCAAAATCAATGAGTTGCTGCAATGCAGATATGCAAAGCAACTTATTCCTTTTGAATCTAACAATAAAACGTGTATGAAAAAGGTTTCACTAGTTCTTTTCACAAAAGAGAACCACACCTCAGTGGGATTTAGGGACCCTTTTATTAATGGGTGCTAGGGTGTTGAACCTAATGTGCCAAAAGCACCAAAACTATGGAGCGTTAGGTGCAATACCACCTTAGTAACAGGGGTGTTGAAAGCATTTCCTCAGCAGTTAATGTGGAGCATTTTCCGCTAATGCAGGTCACATTAGCACAGGTGCACTTAATTTCCCTTGCGGGTATGTTTACTAAACCGTCTTAACATCGCAGCGGTGGTATTATCGCGCGATAAGTGACGTTATCGTGCGATAACGCGGCGGCGGCGTTAAGGCACACTAACGCTGTGAAATCCGGGTCTGAAGGGTGGAGTAAGGCTTCCCAGAGGGCGGAGAGAAGGAGTCAATGGGCGGAGAGTGGGAGGGGAGAGGCTCCAGGCACACTAACGCTGTGAAATCCAGATCTGAACACTAAAGCAAGTGAAACCCTCGCGTTAAGGCACATTTGCAGGAAAGAGAAACAATTTAAGTCAGCAATGTGCAGCAAAGGCAGGGAAACCCAAAAAAAGTGATAGTTGTGATAAATGTGCAGGGACCAAAAAGGCAAATAAACATATAAAAGGACCAGAACCACATCTAAAATCCCAATAACCAAGCTGGCCAATAGTGATATTAATGATAAACATAAAGCAACACTACTGACAAAGCATATAAATGAAGATATCATGTTTAGAAGGGTCTATGCTCTGTCCCCCTACAAAGTGAATGAGCCCACATTGAAATAGCGCTGATCAGGGTTTCTGTCATTGAGATTGGGCAGGTTTGTTATGGCGTGCACATGTGCAGCAACAGCAGAGTGGACACATAGGAAAGGGCAACTGTACTGATGCTGTAAATGGGATACAGGGGGCTGCAGGCGGCACATGCTGTGGTCTAGCTGGGGCACAGTGTGGGCTAGGCAGATGCCCAGGTGGCACATAGGAATGCCGAAACTGTAAAGCAGCAAGACAGCAACTGACGACGGTCCAACATGGGCATGAATGTGTGTCCCACAGCGTCACAGGGGAGATTACCCAGCAGGTACCCCCCAAGGGCACATAACATTGGCAGGCGGTGTGGGGAGGGGAAGCACGCATGTCCATGTAGGCACCCCTACCTGAGAACCCACACCATAGGCAGCTGCCTACCAGCATACTGTATGGCCTGGGACTGCGCACCACCAGCACCACTGGCATAATGGCATAGCAGCATGGTGGCAGAGGGGTGCTGGTGGCGGAGGGGGCAGTGGCATCTACCCACAGCAGACCATGGCCTAGCCCCATTTAGTTGGGTGCCGTGCACTGCAACAGACAGGGTCTGTCTGACGAATAGTCATGGTATCCCCAGGGATTGAACTGTCCCTATGGTAAAAGTGTGGTGCAGTACACACAGCCAGTGTGTCCATGAGCAGAAGGTCCACAAGTTCAAGTCCCAGTTGTGGCTCCTGCCAACCCTGTCCCCATATTTTACCCAGTACTAAACCATGGTAATAAAGACAGAACCTTTATTGCAGATAACATAAACATGCCAGAAACACCTATATTTTATACTACAGAGCACAGACACCATAAACATGTGCAATACCTAGAGCAGAGTTTCCCAACTGCAGTCCTCGAGGGCCAAACACCATTCAGGTTTCATGCTGTCTCTAATAAATATGCCTGTGCTGCATTTGTATGCACCGCCCCCATGGTATGAAAATGTATCTCATGCATATTCATTAGGGACAGCATGACAACCCGAACAGTGTTTGGCCCACCAGGACCGGAGTTGGGACCCTCTGCCCTAGAGCAGCGGCCAACAGGGGCATAAACACCCACACCCACAGGCTCCACTATCCAAAGCCTCCTGGAGAGGCAGGCTGTTGGGCCCTGTGTGCAGCAGTATCTCCCAATACTAGCAGTTGCATACCTTAGCAATGCCACCCTAAACTTGGGGATACGTTACACATATATCAAAAGGTTGCTATGATTAATGGCAGATAACAATTCCTAAGTTAATCACAATTTTCTGATAGAGGTGCATCATAACAACCTTTCTTATATCTGTGGAGTGTGCTTCTCTTTTGGTTTATGACAGTGTTTACCACCACGGGGAGTGACTCCAACAGTATTGCGTACCATAGCCATCCCTGCACTGTGCCCAGGACTGGTGTGGTGGCCAGGGCTGCTAAAAGTCTCTATATTTGCACAATGCTGGTATAGGTGTGGGAGTGTGTGTCTGTCTATCTCCAGTGTGTTGTGTCTGCCTACACCTTACTCAGCCCACACTGCTTGCACTGTTTCCAGTGTTAGCCTGCCAATGTGCATAATGAGGAGCAAGGTACTGTGGGTATGGCCCGGACATGGTGGCCTGGGCAGGATGCATCCGCACAGGGCATAGGGCAATGGCTGGGACTTTGTAGTGCCTGGCCACCACCTGCATGGACAGGGTGGCCACAGCATGTCCTGCTGGGAGGTCACTCTCACCCTAACTGAGTAGTGAGCACGGCATGGCTAGGTTCCCCCATAGTGCTGTATAGTATTTTTCTCAAGTGACATTTATGGGTTCTTTTCTCTGGGGCCCAATCACTGACTTCTCTGCTTGGTATGTGTGCTCACATCTTCTCTGGGAGCATGCACTATGGAGTAGCTAGAAGACTGTATGCAGTTAGTATGTGTATGGCTGGAACACCTTGCAGGGTGCAGCAGCTGGAGAATGTCAGATATTGGTGGGGGGAAGCTGAGCATTTCCAGGCCTAATATCTGTCTGCCACTACCTTATGGATGTGTACAGATCTGCATTGACTGCCCCGTAGGGTGCCCATTCCCCATCAGGACTGGGGTTGATGGTCCCCTCTACTGCCACCATTGCAGAGATGTAGAGTGTGGGTCTGTTGGTGGGAGATGCTGTTTTCCTACCCTGAGCCCCAGAGGGAAGGTTGTGTGATGCTACATAATCCACCTATGGGTCCAAACACCCCCACCCCCCTTCACTTAAATCATGTGACCATGACAGTCACACAGGATATGCACTATTCTGGGCGCATTATAGGCCACAAGGGCTAGACATGACTGGGAAGTACAGATGGACACAGGTGTATCCTAGGTGTGTCTGCAAGAACTACCTATCACACACTGGCACTGATGGTGACCTGTCGCATATCTCAGCTAACCCAGGTGCTGTGGACCAGGTGCTGGGCGCCCCACCTCACCCTCAGGGTGAGCACAGTACCCGCACAACGTGACGGTCTGTAGCTACTCTGTGCCAGTAACACACACGGTCAGTTCCACCTATCAGGCCGAGGTGCTGTGGGGTGCATACCCCATCTTGTGATCATCTGTAAACTGCTGATCTGCATGTGCAGTGCATCATGGGTACGGGTGGGTTAACCCTATGCTGGTAACCACAGCAGACAGTTTGTGTGGTGACCTGCAGTCCTTCTGTAGCCAGCAAGGGGTTTGTTAGCAACTATAGAGGTGTAGCCCACTGGTTACTTCAATGTCTGTGGAGATAGAGATCATGGGTTTGATCCCACAGTGGTGTTATTTGATAGGGCTATCTGAGGCATTTCCTTCTTTAATTTAAATTAGTGTTGCCAGCAAAAACACCCTCACAGTACTGTAACCATAAGGTGCCTCATATGGCGCCCTATAGGGAACATTATAAGGTGCCGTGGGGGACATTATACTTTATAATGTGCCCTCTTGAGTGCCTTATAGGGCTCCTTATGCGGCACCTTAGGTTACGGCACTGTGAGGGTGTGTTTGCTGGCAGCACTAATTTAAATTTAAAAAGAAAATGCCTCAGACAGCACTGATTTAAAGTAAAGGGTAATGTCTCAGACAGCCTTACTCATTAAGCCCACTGGGGGATTGAACTCATGATCCCTGTTTCAGCAGTCATTGTATTAACCAGTGTGCTACACCTCTGTTGCTGTGTTTGTTGGTCAGCGTGCCTAATTAAGGCTAATCCGCATTAACGTGCCACGGCTCCCTCTATTGCACGATAACATACTTTATCGCACTATAACCCAAAATGCTACCTTAAGACCGGAACGCCCACTACCTTATATGGCATTCGTCACAGTAAGAGTGCAACTAACGCCGGTAACATTAAGACAGTTTAGTAAACATACCCCTTAGTGAGGTGGCGCTAAGTAAATTCACGCTAATTCAGTTATCATGCGGTATGAACCCAATGCTAACTGTGCTGAGCTCACCACATCCACCCTCCATCCTTAATCCACATACTCATGACCCTGACATGGGTTGCACAGTTAGCGCCTTCAGTGAGCACTAGAACACATGCTGTCAGGTAGTGCCCTTTAGTAAAAGAACCCCTTAGTTATCATTTTTTCCCAGATACCCAATAACCAATTTTCATGCAAATCTTCAAGCAAACTTACCAGCAAAGAAATCATTAACCCTTTAGATATGGAATGTTTATACTTGGGGTATGTTTACTAAAGGGCGCTATTTGCGCTGCTGTCACATTATCGGGCGATAAGGCACATTATCGCGCAATAATGGCACTTTACCGAGTGCAAAGGTACCTTAGCGCGCGATAATGCGTGCAGCGGCGCAAATGAGCGCTGAAGGTAGAGAAAGGCTCCCGGAGGGCGGTGGAAGGCTCCCCAGGGGTGGAGAGAGAGGGTCAATGGGTGGAGAGTGGGAGGGGAGAGGTTCTCTGCACACTAATGCTGTGGATTCTGGGTCTGAAAACTAACGCCAGTGAAACCCTGGCATTAGAGCAGATTTAAAGGGAAAAGAAACCATTTACGTCAGCAATATACAGCAAAGCCAGGTAAACCTACAAAAAGTGATAGGTGTGATACATGTACACGAAACAAAAGGGCAAATAAACATTGAAAAGGACCTGAACAAAATGGAAAAAAAACATAACCAAGCTGGCCAATAGTGATATTAATGGGAAACAGCAAAAAACACTACCGAGAAAGCTCCAAAAAAAATATATTAATTTTGGAAGGGTCTATGCTCTGTCCCCATACAAGGTGAATGATCCCACAGTGAAATAGCACTGATCAGGGTTTCCCCTTGTTATTGGACAAGTTTCCTATGGCATGCACATGTTCCGCAACAGCAGGGTGGGTATGTCGGAACAGGCAACGGGACAGATGCTGGAAAAGGGGATACTGAGGGCTGCAGGCAGCACATGCTGTGGTGCAGCTGGGCCACAGTGCAGACTAGGGTGCCCAGGTGGCCCATAGAAATGCTGAAACAGTAGAGCAGCCAGACAGCAACTGATGAGGGCCCAACATGGGCAAGAGTGTGTTTCCCACAGTGTCACAGGGGATAGTACCCAGCAGGTACCCCCAAGGGCACAGAACATTGGCAGGCGGTGCTGGGGGGAAGCGTGGACATCTATGCAGGCACCCCCTACCCCAGAACCCACACAATAGTCAGCCGCCTACTGGCACACTGGATAGCCTGAGACTGCGCACCACCAGCAGAAGGGCATGTCAGCATGGTGGCAGAGGGGTACTGCTGGTGGAGGGGGCAGTGGCAGCTGCCCACAGCAGTCCATGGCCTAGTCCTGTGTAGGGGGGTGCCATGCACTGCAACAGACAGGCCCTTTCTGACGAACAGTCATGGTATCCCCAGCGAATGCACTGTCCTTGTGGCAACATGGTGGTGCAGTACACACAGCCAGTGTGTTCAAGGTCACATGTTCAAGTCCCAGCTGTGGTTCCTGCCAATCCAGTCCCCATATTTTACCCACTACTAAACCGTGGTAATAAAGAGGGAACCTTTATTGCAGATAACAGCAACATGCCTCAAACGCCTATATTTTACCCTACAGAGCACAGACACCATAGACATGTGCAATACCTAGAGCAGAGTTTCCCAAATGCAGTCCTGGTGGGCCAAACACCATTCAGGTTTCATGCTGTCTCCAATAAAGATGCCTGTGCTGCATTGTTATGCGCCGCCCCATGGTATGCAAATGTATCTCATGCATATTCATTAGAGGAAGCATGAAAACCCGAACAGTGTTTGGCCAACCAGGATCAGAGTTGGGAACCTCTGTCCTAGAGCAGCAGCCAACAGGGGCAGAAACACCAGCATCCACAGGCTCCACTATCCAAAGCCTCATGGAGGGTCAGGCTGTTGGGCCCTGCGTGCAGCAGCATCTCCCAATACTAGCACTTGCATACCTTAGCAATGCCGCCCTAAACCTGGGAATACGTTACACATATATCAGAAGGTTGCTATGAGTAATGGCAGATAGCAATTCCTAAGGTTAGCACAATTTGCTGATAGAGCTGCATCATAGCAACCTTTCTGATATCTGTGGAGCGTGTTTCAGTTTTGGTTTCTGACAGTATTTACCACCCCTGGGAGTGACCCCAACCGTATTGCGTACCATAGCCATGCCTGCACTGTGCCCAGGACTGATGTGGTGGCCATGGCTGCCAAAAGCCTCTATATTTGCACAATGCTGGCATAAGTGTGGGAGTGTGTGTCTGTCTATCTCCAGTGTGTTGTGGCTGCCTACACCTTACTGAGTCCACACTGCTTGCACTGTGTCATGCCCTTAGCCCCTTACCTTGGTATGGAGGGGAGTGGGTTTATTTTTGTCACTGTGGTGCTTCAACTTTCTGGCCTTTTCTAACTGTATGCCTTTAAATGCATTCTGGGAAAGGTAGTTCAGTTAGATATCATTTGGGCTCAGATGAAAAAAAAAACACCTTCATTTGTAGTTGAGTTTGAGTGTGTGCAAATTATTCATTAGCACAGAAAGAAACGCTAGGTTCACAGAACCACCTTTTTAAGATATTTTCACCAGGAATTCTTGTATCTCTTTACAGGATAACTTGAACTGAAACAAACAGCTTTTCCTCAGCTTAATTAACTGCACCTGCCTTCAGCAGGGCTTGCCGAGCAGATCAAAACAAACAGAAAGAAACTTTTAAAGCAGGTTTCTTTTCCCTTTCCAGTCCAGAACAAATACCTGGCTTTCTTGTATGCTTAAACTCAGCACTTCATACAGATAGTCCAATTCATACAAGCAGATAAAAACTCTTTTCCAGGTTTTCTCAGTAGTTTAGACAAACAAAAGCATTTCTTACTTCCTTCAATTGAAACGGCAACCAAACTGAGCTCTGCACTGCTCACAGCTGTTTCTCAAAAGACAATCAGGAAGATTCAGCTTTGCACTGCGTCACACTTTTCCTGAGCTTAGAACATTAACAAGCAAACACAGCTCTCAAGGCTTTGGACACTGGAGGCTTCTCTTTACGGTTGACATCCCCTTGTAACCATTCTTAATTGGCAGACCGGCATGCAGAGCAGTCCATGTATGAGACCTCTTCATCGCAAGGTAAATCTGGCTCCCCCAATTCCATGGGTGCACTCTCTGGCTCAGATTTAGATAGCTTACTTGACTGCCTTCTGCTATGATTAAGGCTGTTTCTGTAAAATACGTATTTCTCCTTATTAGCTAAGCTTCTGGGGCTCATACCTTGATCAAAGCCTGTAGTAGCTTCACTCCTTACATGCTCTGGCCACCATCTAGCACGTCCTGTCCTCCAATTAGTGCTTCTGGCTCTCACTGCTCCATTCCTTGAGTAGGCAAAACTTCTGCTCTCTCTTTCTCTCTGGTCAGCAGTTGCAACACTCTCTGGTCTCAGGAGTCCTTCCAGTTTCTCTCCATGTGTCCCGCTTGTCCCTCTTTGTCCTCTTCCTCGACTTCCTGCTCGACTGCCTCCTGGTCTAACTGAGCTAAACTTAAACCCCTCAGACTCCTGCTCCACCCTCTCCCCTCTCAGGTGAGAAAGATCAAACTCCCTCGTGACAGCTGTGTGATTAGGGGATGCAGTGACGTAAGGGTTCCTTACCCTGGGCCTGTATTCCCTATCCTTTCTACCACTAGGGGCACTCTGTTCCTCATTGTAGCCAGGAATTACTGGCTTTCTAGGAGCAAATGGAGTTTTAAGTCCTGGACCTATTAAAATGGGTCCCTTTATTAAGGTAAATTCCTTCTTTTTACCCCTCTCTTCTAGGTCCTGATAAGCTTCCTTATCACAACTGTTTCCAGTGTTAGCCTGCCAATGTGCATAATGAGGAGCAAGGTACTGTGGGTATGGCCTGGACAGGGCGGCCTGGGCAGGATGCATCTGCACAGGGCATAGGGCAATGGCTGGGACATTGTAGTGCCCGGCCACCTCCTGCATGGACAGGGTGGCCGCAGCATGCCCTGATGGGAGGTCACTCTTACCCTGACTGAGCAGTGACCATGGCATGGCTAGGTTCGCCCATAGTGCTATATTGTCTTTTTCTCAAGTGATATATGTGGGTTCTCTTTTCTGGGGCCCAATCACTGACTTATCTGCTTGGTGGGTGTGCTCACGTCCCAGTTTTGGGTGCACACATCTCCAGGAACATGCACTATGGACTAGCTGGCAGACTGTCTGCAGTTAGTATGTGTATGGCTGGAACACCTTGCAGGGTGCAGTGGCTGGAGACTCACTGTGCTCACTGCTGGAGAATGTCAGATAGTGGTGGGGGGGCAGCTGAGCATTTCCAGGCCTACTGTCTGTCTGCTATTGCTTTATGGATGCGTACAGGTCTGCATTGACTGCCCTGTAGAGTGTCTGTTCCCCAGCAGGCCTGGGGTTGATGGTCTCCTCTACTGCCACCATTGCAGGGATGTAGAATGTGGATCTGTTGGTGGGAGATCCTGAGCCCCAGAGGGCAGGTTGGGTGGTACTACATAATCAACCTATGGGTCCAAACACCACCCCTGTTCCTTAAATCATGTGACCATGGTAGCCACACAGGATATGCACTGTTCTGAGTGCATCATAGTCCACAAGGGCTAGACATGACTGGGAAATACAGATGGACACAGGTGTGTCTGCAAGGACGACCTATCACACACTGGCACTGATGGTGACCTGCAGCATAGCCAACTCAGCTAAGCCAGGTGCTGTGGACATGGTGCTGGATGCCCCACCTCACCCTCAAGGTGAGCACAGTACCCGCACAATGTGATGGTCTGTAGCTACTCTGTGCCAGTAATACACACGGTCAGTTCCCCCTACCAGGCCGAGGTGCTGTGGGGGTGCATACCCCATCTTGTGATCATCTGTAGACTGCTGATCTGCATGTGCAGTGCATCATGGGTACGGGTGGGTTAACCCTATCCTGGTAACCACAGCAGACAGTTTGTGTGGTGACCTGCAGTCCCTCTGTAGCCAGCCAGGGGTGTGTTAGTAGCAATAGAGATGTAACCCACTGGTTACTTAACTGCCTGTGGAGCCAGAGGTCATGGGTTTGATCCCAAATTGGGGTTATTTGATAAGGCTGTCCAAGGCATTGTCTATTTTTAATGTAAATTAGTACTGCCAGCAAAAACACCCTCACAGTGCTGTAATCTTAAGGTGCCTCATAAGGCGCCCCATAAAGTGCCTTATAAGGCGTCCTATAGGGGATATTATAGGGTGCCTTGGCAGACAGTGCACTTTATAATGTGCCCTCTGGAGTGTCTTATAGGGCACCTTATGCGGCACTTTAGGTTACAGCACTGTTAGGGTGTGTTTTCTGGCAGCACTAATTAAAATGCCTCACAAAGCACTGCTTAAATGTAAAGGGTAATGCCTCAGCCAGCCTTATTCATTAGGCACACTGGGGGATCAAACCTATGACCCCTGTACCATCAGTCCATGTATTAACCATTATGCTACACCTCTGCTGCTCTGTTTGCATGTCAGCGTGCCTACTTAACGCGCGTTAATCTTAATGTGCATAGCTCAATCCATCGCCCGAAAATGTGCGCAGCGCATTATCCCGCGATAATCCCATTTTGCTACATTTAGAGCGGAACGCCCACTCCTTTTATGGCATCCTGCACACTGTCGCCGGGTGCACGTTAAGACTGCTTAGTAAACATACCCCTTGAAGTTGGTATCTTGCAACTAGTGATCTGTGTAAATTTATTTAAAAGTGGTGTACTAATGATGCAATGAATCTAGAAAAAATTCTGAAGATTCATCAAATCAGTTCATCTAATGTCTATGGAAGAAAAGGTAACACCCCCTCCCCCCCCCCCCCCCACACACACAATCACTGCTTTTCCTTTCCTCATTCACTGAGCCTCCTCCCTTCTTCCCACCCTCTCTGATGATGCTGTCTTGCCTCTCCCTTTGACCCCAACACATCCCAATATTGCCCTGATGCTACTTAACCTCCTTTCTTCCACTAACCTCAGCCCCACATCCTACTGAGATTTCTCATCTTCTGTTATTTTTGAGTCTTATCCTTTCCCTCCCCAAAACTTTCTCCCCCTAACATCCCCCACAACATCTCTCCTATTCCCACTGCAGTGTCCCAATCTCACTCTCCATTTATACTGAAGCTACCATGTTCTGTTTGTTTTCTCCCATCACCCTCATAAAATTCTATGGAAACTAGACAGGAATAAATAAGGAGAAAACTCATCCATACTTAGGGGTATGTTTACTAAACTGTCTTAATGTAGCAGTGCCGACATTATCACATGATAACGTCGGCAGCAGTGTTAAGGCACACTAATGCTATGAAAGCCGGGTCTGAAGGGTGGAGTAAGGCTCCCCAGAGGAGGGAGAAAGGGGTCAATGGGCGGAGAGTGGGCGGGGAGAGGATCCAGGCACACTAACACCATGAAATGAAAGTCTGAAAATTAGCGCCAGTGAAAACCTCGCGCTAGAGGCACATTTGCAGGAGAGAGAAACCATTTCAGTCTGCAATGTACAGCAAAGGCAGGGAAACCCATAAAAGTGATAGTAGTGATACATGTGTAGGAATCAAAAAGGCAAATAAACATATAAAATGACCAGAACCACATTCGAAATCCCAATAAACAAGCTGGCCAATAGTGATTTTAATGATAAACATAAAGCAACACTACTGAGAAAGCGTAAAAAGGAAGATATCATGTTTGGAAGGGTTTAAGCTCTGTCCCCCTACAAAGTGAATGATCCCACATTGAAATAGCGGTGATCCGGGTTTTTGTCATTTATATTGGGCAGGTTTGTTATGGCGTGCACAAGTGCAGCAACAGCAGAGTGGGTACGTAGGAAAGGGCAACTGTACTGATGCTGTAAATGGGATACAGGGGGATGAAGGCGGCACATGCTGTGGTCCAGCTTGGGCACAGTGCGGACTAGGCAGATGCCTAGGTGGCACATAGGAATACCGAAACTGTAAAGCAGCAAGACAGCAACTGACGAGCGTCCAACATGGGCATGAGTGTGTGTCCCACAGTGTCACAGGCGATATTACCCAGCAGGTATCCCCAAGGGCACATAACATTGGCAGATGATGCCAGGGGGAAGCGCGCATGTCCATGTAGGCACCCCTACCTGAGAACCCACACCATAGGCAGCTGCCTACTGGCACACTGGATGGCCTGGGACTGTGCACCACCAGCACCACTGGCATAAGGGCATGTCAGCATGGTGGCGGAGGGGTGTTGGTGGCAGAGGGGGCAGTGGCATCTTCCCACAGCAGACCACGGCCAAGCCCCATTTAAGTGGGTGCCGTGCACTGCAACAGACAAGGTCTGTCTGACGAACAGTCATGGAAACCCCAGGGAATGACCTTCCTCTGTGGCAACATTTTGGTGCAGTACACACATCCAGTGTGTTCAGGTGCAGACGGTCACAAGTTCAAGCTCCAGCCGTGGCTCCTGCCAACCCTGTCCCCATATTTTACCCAGCACTAAACCATGGTAATAAAGACAGAACCTTTATTGCAAATAAAATAAACATGCCTGAAACGCCTATATTTTACCCTACAGAGCACAGACACCATAAACATGTGCTATCCCTAGAACAGAGTTTCCGAACTGCAGTCTTGGAGGGCCAAATACCATTCAGGTTTCATGCTGTCCCTAATAAATATGCCTGTGCTGCATTTGTATGCACAGCCCCCATTGTATTCAAATGTATCTCATGAATATTCATTAGGGACAGCATGAAAACCTGAACAGTGTTTGGCCCACCAGGACCGGAGTTTGAAAACTCAGCCCTAGTGCAGAGGCCAACAGGGGTACGAACACCCACACCCACACGCACAGGCTCCACTATCCAATGCCTCATGGAGAGTCAGGCTGTTGGGGCCTGCACAGAGCAGCATCTCCCAATACTGGCACCTGCATACCTTAGCAATGCCGTCCTAAACTTAGGAACACGTTCCACATATATCAAAAGGTTGCTATGATTAATGTCAGATTACAAATCCTCAGTTAAACACGATTTGTTGATAGAGATTCATGATAGCAACCTTTCTGATATCTGTGGAGTGTGTTTCAGTTATTGATTCTGACAGTGTTTACCACCCCGGAGAGTGACTCCAACAGTTTTGCGTACCATAGCAATGCCTGCACTGTGCCCAGGACTGGTGTGGCGGCCAGGGCTGCCACAAACCTCTATATTTGCACAATGTTGGCATAGGTGTGGGAGTGTTTGTCTGTGTATCCAGTATGTTGTGGCTGCCTACACCTTACTGAGCCCACACTGCTTGCACTGTTTCTAGTGTTAGCCTGCCAGTGTGCATAATGAGGAGCAAGGTACTGTGGGTATGGCCGGGACAGGGTGGCCTGGGCAGGTTGCATCTACACAGGGTATAGGTCAATGGCTGGGACACTGTAATGCCTGACCAGCACCTGCACGGACAGGGTGGCAACAGCATGTCTTGCTGGGAGGTCACACTCACCCTGACTGAGCAGTGACCATTGCATGGCTAGGTTCCCCCATAGAGCTATACAGCTTTTTTCTCAAGTGATATTTATGGGTTCTCTTTTCTGGGGCCCAATCAATGAGATACCTGCTTGGTGTGTGTGCACTCATATCCCATTTTTGTGTGCACACAGTTCCTCCCGGAACATGCACTATGTACTAGCTAGCAGACTGTCTGCAGTTAGCATGTGTATGGCTGGAGTGCCTTGCAGGGTACAGTGGGTGGAGACTGACTGTGCCTTCTGCTGATGAATGTCAGATTGTGGTGTGGTGTGGTGTGGTGTGGTGGAGGGGGGGGGGTAGCCGAGCTTCTCCAGTATTCTGCCTGTCTGCCATTACGTTATGGATGTGTACAGATCTGAATAGACTGCCCTGTAGGGTGCCTGTTCCTCAGCAGGACTGGGGTTGATGGTCCTCTCTACTGCCACCATTGCAGAGATGTACAGTGTCGATCTGTTGGTGGGAGATCCTGTCCCCCCACCCTGAGCCACAGAGGGAGGGTTGGGTAGTTCTACATAATCCACTTTTTGATACAAACACCCCCCTTCACCTGTAACATATGATCATAACACCCACACAGGATATGCACTATTTTGGGCGCATCATAGTCCACAAGGGCTAGACATGACTGGGAAATACACATGGACACAGGTATGTCCTAGGTGTGTTTGCAAGGACCACCTAGCACGTACAGGCACCAATGGCAATCTGCAGCATAGTCTATCACAGCCAAGCCAGGTGCTGCGGACCTGGTGCTGGGTGCCCCACCTCACCCTCAGGGTGAGCACAGGACCCGCACAATGTCACGGTCTGTAGCTACTCTGTGCCAGTAACACACACGGTCAGTTCCCCCTACCAGGCCTAGGTGCTGTGGGGGTGCATACCCCATTATGTGATCAGCTGTAGACTGCTGATCTGCATGTGCAGTGCATCATGGGTACGGGTGGGTTTACCCTATCCTGGTAACCACAGCAGACAGTTTGTGTGGTGACCTGCAGTCTTTCTGTTGCCAGCCAGCAGCATGGTAGGAGCTATAGAGATGTAGCCTACTGGTTATTTCAATGATTGTGGAGGCAGAAGTCATGGGTTCAATCCTACAGTGGTGTAATCTTAAAAGGCTGTCTGAGGCATTTTCTTTTAATTTAAATCAGTGCTGCCAGCAGAAACACCCTCACAGTGCTGTAGCCTAAGTGTCTCATATGCGCCCTACAAGGTGCCCTGTAAGGCACCTTATAGCGCACATTATAGGGTGCCTTGACAAACAGGGCACTTTATAATGTGACCTATGGGGCGCCTTATAGGGCGCCTTATGAGGCACCTTAGGTTACGGCACTGTGAGGGTGTTTTTGCTGGCAACACTGATTTAAATTAAAAGAAAATGCTTCAGACAGCCTTTTTAGATTACACCACTGCAGGATCAAACCCATGATCTCTGCTTCCCCAGTCATTGCAGTAACCAGTGGGCTACATCACTATAGCAGCTAACACTGCGCAGGCATGTAATTAGGGTTAATGCGCGTTAACGTGCCACAGCGACCGCTATCACGCGATACATATTCTTGCTACCTTAGTACTGGAACGCCCACTCCTTATATGGCATTCTTCAGATTATCACTGCAACTAGCGCTGGTAACATTAGGACGGTTTAGTAAACATACCCCTTAGATTATCTCAATTCTCTCTTCATCATGCAACACTGGAGTATGCATGCCCTGTATGGTAGAGGTACATACTTGCAGAAAAGACTAACACACTGTCAAACAAATGTTGCTAAAGTATACTTAGGGGTATGTTTACTAAACTGCGGTAACGTAGCAGTGGCTACGTTAAGGCGCGTTATGTAACATTAAGGCACCTTAATGTTATATTCTGTAACCTTAAGGTGCCTTAACGTTACATAACACACCTTAACGTTCCCTGCTGTGGTAAGTCCAGAAAAGGGTGGAGAGAGGGTGGAGAGAAGAGGGTCAATGGGTGGGGAGTGGGCTGGGAGAGGTCCCTTTCACACTAATGCAGAGAAAGTAAGGGCTGAATCCTAACGCAACTGAAAACCTGGCATTAGCACACATTTGCAAGAGAGAGAAACCAGTTCTGTGTCAGGAATGTACAGCATAGTCAGGGAGCCCCAGAAAAGTGATAGTAGTGATACATTTACACCAACAGCATAGCGGACAAGTATGAAAGGCCACTATGGTGACAGTGTGAATGGGGCATAGGGTGCTGCAGAAGGGACATGTAGTGGGGGCAGCTGGGGCACAGGGTTGACCAGGCGGAAGCCTAGGTGACACATAGGAACATAGATATGAGAAATCAGCAAGACAGCTGCTGACCAAAGCAAAACACAAACCACAAATACCCTGACCACCCTAGCCAATGGTTGCCAGGGCACACACCGGACACCCTCCCAGCCACCCATCCTCCATGTGGAAGGTGCAAAATGTTGGTAGGCTGTGATAGGGGTGGGGGGAATGCGGAAGGCCATGTATGCCCCTCCCCCTGACACCCCAACCCAGGCACCCGCCTACCCATGCAGTGTATGACCTGTGATGGCGCACCAACAACATATGCCCATGTCAGCATGACAGAGGGGGAGGTGTCCACGCTGAAGGGGGCAGTGGCACCTGCCTGCAGTGGCCCCAGGCCATGCCCTGCACCAGTACATGGTGTGCAGTGCAATATAAAATTTCTGGTTGAGGAGACGTACAGCTAGCCCAAGGGACCAATGTGACCCTGTGGCAACACTGTAGCACAATACACACAGCCAGTGTGTCCCTAAGCAGAGTTTCACAGGTTCAGGTCCCAGCTGTAGGTCCCGCACAGCACATCCAAATATTTTACTCCACTATGTAGATGAATCAGAAACCAGAGAAGGTCCTGCTGAGGAGAAGGAAAGGTACATTCCACTAATTTTTCCCCACCATGTACAGAGACCAGAATAACAGAAAAGCTCGGGCTGAGGAGAAGGAAATGTCCATCCCAATAATATACCCCACCACATAGATAGAACAGAAAACCAGAAACAATCTGGCTGAGGAGATATAAAGGTACACCATGATAATTGACCCCACTATGTAGATGAAACACAACACCAGAAAAGGTCTGGCTGAGCAGACATACAGGTAGCCCATGGCCCATTGTAACTCTGTGGCAACTCTGTGGTGCAGCACACACAGCCAGTGTGACCTGGAGTTGAGAGTCACAGGTTCAGGCACAACCAAATATTTTACCCCACCATGTAGATACACCATCAAAATGTGCAAGCCCCACGGCAGCGGCCAACAGGGGCACAAACACCCACTCAACCAGGCTCCATTATCCAAATCCACATGTAGAGTCAGGCTGTTGGCCCCAGCACGGAGCTGCAGGTAGCATCCCAGCACCACCACCACCTCCTGCACAGGCCGGAAATGTCAACACTGTGAGCAGGGCAGGGTGACGGGCAGGTTTGCCAAACACCCCTAATAGTGCACAGTGACGCATTAGGAGTATGTGTGTATGTGTGTGTGTATGTGTATGTGTATGTGTATGTCTATCCATTGTATTGTGGCTGCCCACCCTGTCCTGGGCCCCCAATGTGCTGATGTTAACAGCGTTAAAATGCAAATTTGCATAATGAGGAGCAAGGTTTTGTAGGTATGGTCAGGACAGGGCATATTGGGCAGGCGGCAGCTGCACAGGGAGTAGGGCAATGGCTCGGTCACTGTAGTGGCAAAACACCATCTGCATGGACATGGGGGCCAAAGCATGTAATGCTGTGAGGCCAGTCTACCCTGATTGTTCAGTGACCATAGTATGTCTATACCATCTGTCACCAGTGATATCCTAGTTCTGGGGTCCAATCACTGACATGCCTGCCTGGCATATGTGTTCCACGTACCATGTCTGGGTGCACAGGTATGCTTTCCATGAGTCTGCACCAGGGACTGACAAGTGGACTGCCTTCATTTAGTTTGTGCATGGTAGGAACGCCCTGTATGCTGCTGCAGATGCAGTCCAAAAGGGCTGTCTGATGATGAATGTCAGATGGTGGTATGCGGCCAGGGAGGATGCACAGGCCCACCACCACATCATTGCTGGTCTGCCACTGCTGCAGTCACATGTATGGGTCCTGTGCACTAGCCCTTGAAGGCTGTCTTATTGCCATTATGACCAAAGGTCACTGGTGCCACATCTAATCCCCAGGCACCTGGCACTCCATGGCTGCTCTGACAATATGAGTGAGAGAGGGCCCTGGGGGGGGGGGGCATGTAGTGTAGACCACTCTGACTGGTAGGGAAACTGCTACTTATCCCCCATGTGATCCTAAGCACCCCCCCCCCCAACAGATGTCCATGGCAAACAGAGCCCAACACTATGTACACAGTGACATGTTTGAGGTCTGTTCCTAGCAGACCACATGTGACTGCAAAACACAGATGCACTGTTACAAACACCTGTCACCCACTGGTAGGGATGGGGTTGGGTAGCAGGATCTTTCTTTAGCACCACTTGTACTGCGTACCCAGTGCTGTGCGCCCACCTGTACCATCAGGGCGAACACAGAACCTGCCGAATGTCAGGGTCTGTAGCTACTCTATGGCAGTATCATGCCCCGGCAGGCCGGTACACCAAGCTGGGGAAATAGAGAGGGTCAGACACCATGTGGTGATCAGATGTATAGCACTGTTCTGCATGTGCAATGCAACATGGGTGTTGGTGCAGCTACCCTATCCTTGTGCACACAGCTGATGGCTGTGTGCTGAACTGCAGTCCCCCTGTACCCAGCCAGTCCAAAAGGGCAGAGAGGTAAAGAACTCTGGCCAGTACAATGAGGCTACAAACAGTGGTCATGGGTCAGATTCACCGTTGTTACCTCCCCTCATGCTGTAGCAACCAGTATAATTTGCATTGTCGCCAATAGTCGTACCCTCGCGGATCGGTACTGCCAGCCCCCAACAGCTATGCCACAGTTGAAACACAGTCCCGCTGTCCATCCATCTGCGTGTGTCAGCTGTACATAGTCCTGTCTACATGTGCAGGCTACCTATCTGTGCAGGAGTGGAGGAGTGGCCTAGTGGTTGGGGCAAGGTACTTCAGGCCTGAAGGTTGGGGGTTCAAATCCCACTAGAGGACAGCAACCTTGGGCTGGAAGGACTGGGGTTTCTAGTCCCACAGGTGCTCCTTGTGGTCTTGGGGAAGCCACTTAACCCTCCATTGCCCATGTTCCCTGTAAAATAGTTATCTCCAAGTTATAATGCCCTGTTCAATGTAATTTCAGTTTGTTCAATGTAAACTGCACTGATGCAGAATAGCGCGGTATGTAAGAAAATATAAATAAATTATAACTTGGAGATAACTATTTTACAGGGAACATGGGCTATGGAGAGTTAAGTGGCTTGCCCAAGACCACAAGGAGCACCTGTGGGACTAGAAACCCCAGTCTTTCCAGCCCAAGGTTGCTGTACTCTAGTGGGATTTGAACCACCGACCTTCCGGCCTGAAGTACCTTGCCCCAACCACTAGGCCACTTCTCCACTCCATAATGCCTTGTTCAATGTAATTTCAGTTTGTTCAATGTAAACCATACTGATGTAGAATAGCGTGGTATATAAGAGAATGTAAATAAATAAATACCCTATAGCATGCACTGATACCCTGTCCTGCATTGTGTCTCTGTGTGCGTCCCCACCTGTGCCCGATCTGCATGATACCACCACCCTGCTGTGGACCCACCATTTCAACTATGTTGCCACCACCGCCCCCACCGGAAGAAACGTGCACCCATTAACTGCCACCCATTGTCGCACAAGCATGTCACATTGACAGAACCCTGTGCCGTGGTACAGTTGCCCACAACATGTTGGTCTACCGTACTGAAAGCAACATGGGCTGGCCGCAGATATGGCACCTGCAGCCCCCCACCCCCCCTTTCAGTCACCAGTGCAGTGCCGCCCCCCCCCCCCCCCGTGGCCACCCAGTGCCAGGGTGACAGCTGTCCCAATGCCCCTAGGTGATGCATGCCAAGTTGAGGCACCTTGCAGCCCATAGGGCACACTAACCAAGGGCACCCTAACCTTGTCAGGGCACTGTAACTATTAGCGCCATATCCCCGAGTTCCCCCAAAGGTGACCTGTCCAGGGGTGTCTAATCCCACACCATGCCTAGAGACCCAGAGAAGGTGCCCTGTACAGTGCCTCACAAAGCACCTGGGGAGCGATATGGTGCCGTACAATATGGCAGGAAGAGGAGGAACAAACGGAGCAAGAGATATGGGTTGGAACCAGACTGCTTTATTGATAATTAGTCCCTACGCATTTCGGCTTGCGCCTTCTTCGGGGGACATACAGCAGTGCTGTGTCAAATGGAGTGTCTCATTAAGACAGTTTTTCGAATCACTCTATGATAGTTTTGAACGTTAATCCGACGTATGTGATCTTTTTGTAAACCGCTAAAACTTGTGTACTGAGTACAGGCACAGCGTATAGCCTCTTTCCACTGGCTACCATAGAGTGGCACAGCACACCGGGAAATAACACAAAACCCAAGCAAGGGAGGCATGTGACAAGGCGTGTAGCAACGCCTGCACTGCTCATGCATGCTTCCACTGCGTCATGGGTGAACTGACCACATGAGGCATACAAGATGGCTGCCAGATCTAGGAAGCCTGCATTTTCCCATGCGGAATTATATCTGCTTGCGGCGCAGATCTGCAGCCACCAGGGCTGCCTGTTCCCAGGCTCCTCCCGCTGGCAGGACCTCAGCAGGGTGAGGAGGGCCTGGGTGCACCTCACAAGGCACTACAATATGGTCACAGACTACCCACGTGAGGTAAGTGCATGGGGACAGGCACACCAAGCAAAGAGTGCAACACAGTAGACATCAACCACATCAAATATGAAGCACACACAGCAAGTAGAAAGGACATTTCTTTGGGGTAAAACCAGGAGCAATGTAGTCCGCACAGCTGATGCTTGCAGGTCTGCCCTACCCCAAGGATGCTCCAGGCCTCCTTATAGAGGAGTGTCACCCATCCTGCTGTTATGGTCTTGGCTCCTGTTGCAGTTCCATAGCCCTGCCCTACCCCCAGGATGCTCCAGGCCTCCTTATAGAGGTGTGTTATCCATCTTGGTGTTATGGTCTTGGCTCCTGTTGCAGTTCCATAGCCCTGCCCTACCCCCAGGATGCTCCAGGCCTCCTTATAGAGGAGTGTCACCCATCCTGTTGTTATGGTGGTGGCTCCTGTTGCAGTTCCATAGCCCTGCCCTACCCCCAGGATGCTCCAGGCCTCCTTATAGAGGTGTGTCACCCATCCTGGTGTTATGGTCTTGGCTCCTGTTGCAGTTCCATAGCCCTGCCCTACCCCCAGGATGCTCCAGGCCTCCTTATAGAGGTTTGTTATCCATCCTGGTGTTATGGTCTTGGCTCCTGTTGCAGTTACATAGCCCTGGACCACCCCCAGGATGCTCCAGGCCCCAACACAGAGGGTTGTCACCCACCCCGGTGCCATGGCAGTTGCAGCTGCTGATGTGTGCAGGCCTGCACTGTCCGCACGTGGACCCTGGACCCCAGACTGCATGTTGCAGCACATCCCCGTGCAACACCCTGGTATGTCTGCCATTGTGCCCAGGGCACAATGGTGGGACACATGAACCATGCCCCTGCCACTGTGCACAATGGCACCTGCCTATACAGCCTCCACATGTGTAGGACACATGTTGCAGATAGACCCCTGGGTACAGGTGGCATATCGACACAGTGCATATTTGCGGGCTGGGGCATGTGCCCCCATCCCCCGGTGCCCTGTGCACAAGGCATGCCATCATGCAGCCCCCACGGCATGCCACCCGTGGTACACAGTGTGACGATGGCACGTGTGGCATGGTGGTACATGGCCACGCATGGAGAGGCTGCTGCTCGGGATGGGGCCATGAGGTGTACGCCCACGGCACATAGGTCGAAGGACAGATATGTGCAGCTGCACCTGCACACATGCGGGTTGCAGAGGCAACAGGAAGTGGGGGAGAGATAGCACACAGCAGAGTCAGCCAGTCGCTGCACCCAGATATGTGTGACGAGCAACAGCAGATGGCGAGGGATGCGTGCCCCTAACGGTCCCACCCATTTCTGTACCCACAGGTGGAGGACCTTCATAAAAAGGGCCGTGAGCTGAGGCTATGGTACCCACGATTCCTGGTGTGGGTGCTATGCGACCAATGGCAACAACAGGATTGTGAGTGGCACAGGCCGTGCCATGCGCCATGACAGGCTCCAGTGGGATGGCAGCCATTGTGGCCGCAGGACATGTGTGCATGGTGTGCCAGATGCATTAACGTGGTGCTAATGTATGTCTTACCTCCACAGCGGATTCAGCTGCAGACCAGGCACCAGCAGGGCTGGACGCTGGAGATGGCCAGCCAGCGCCGGAGGAGCGATGGAGGATGAGCCCTGAGGTGGCAGATGGTGGAGTGGCCAGAGAGGAGAGAGAGGGCGGCAGAAGGGAGGGGGAGGGGAGCATGCATGGGGAGCGGGGAGGGGATAGAGGGGAGTGGGGAGGGGGAGGCGGGGAGCATCGGGGAGGGTGAGGGGAGTGGGGAGGGGAAGGCGGGGAGTAGGGGGGAAGTGGAGAGTGGGGAGGAGGAAGAGGGGGCACTGGGAGGGGGGTGAGGCAGGAGTGGAGGGGTGGGAGGGCAGGAAGCAGGATGGGGAGGAGGTGGGTGGGGGGTGGGGGTAGGCATGGAGGCATGGCCAGCCTAGAGTGGCACAGGCCATCACAGGGCGCTCGGGGAACTCTACCATCTGCCCCATGGTGCCGGTGATGTACCCCATCCGGGTGCAGAGCCTGCGCACATCAGTGTAGGACGGCAGGCCACACATGCAGCCACACAGACAAGGGGAGATGTGTGTCTGTGTGGGTGCATATGCAGCCTCTGCATGGCTGCGGCAATGTGCGCGCAGGCATACAGCCTGTGGGAGCAGAGCCAAGCTGTGGGGCAGATGGCAGTGACCATGGGCATGGTGGCTGACCAGCTGAAAATGCTTTGCAACATACTCACAGCAGGAGCAGCTGACCAGTCACCCGGCCATGGTGGCCCCCAGGGGGTGTGAGTGCCAGCCGGACCAACGTCACCCCTGCCCTCTGGTGCCCTGTGCCCCAGGGCTGACAACACCGGTGGGGTAGGGCGTGGCAGGGCCAGGTCCCTCGGAAGCACACAGCATGCCTATATAACCCCCCTAATGTAAATAAACCTCTGTTATTGCCATGATCAAAGTGTCCCAGTGTCTCGTTTTGCAACATGACTTATGGGGTATGATTGCCAGGTGTGTGCATGTCCCTGTGTGTCCCCCAGGGTGTACCAATACCAGGAGGTATCATGGCGGTGAGGGGGGAACATCCGCCTGGGACAGGCCCAGGGGATGGCCCAAACATTAGTGGGCAGGGTAGGGTCAGCAGTGTGGGTGGACCTGCATTTGGGGGCACAGACCCCATAGGGCATAGATGGGGCCACGACCCAGTATGGACCACTGTTGGGTGCGGGACAGGGGAGCGAGGAGAGGGGTAGGGGGTCAGCAGAGAGGGCGGTGGGGGGGGCATGAGGGGGAGGGGGGCAACAGCAGGGTACCTGTATGCAGCACAGTATGCCAGCAGTGCAGGGGCAGGGGTGGAAGGTGAGGACGGAGGTGGGTGGGGCGACTGTGGGGCAGGGACAGACCGGTAGGCGGGATGCAATGTGCATGGGGCACCAGCAGCAGAGGTGCTGCAGGATGGACATGGGTCCTGCTCAATATGGTGCATGCAGGTACAGTAGCAACGGTGGCGCTGGCAGGCATGGGGCAGATCGGACAGACGGGGGCAGCGCCGCCACAGATGCCCTGTCTGGCTGGGCTATTCATGGGACAAACCCAGTCAAAAAACATGGATGTAGACAAGTACTAGCTCGACTAGGCCCCAAAAGTAAATTGGATATAATCAGTGAAATGGATGAAACAGCTGCGGACAAACAAATTTATACACCTATGATTTATCCAGGATATGCAGATTTGGAGCTGTCAGATTCAGAGACAGACAGCGGATCGGGATCGATAATATCCATAGGAATAGAACCAAAATCAGCTATACATGAAACAATACATGAAACTGGATTATAGAAATCTAGCTTGCTGTAGGCCTAGAAAATACAGGTCTGAATTGCATTTCAAACTATCTCTTTAAAAGACACTTCTGCTTCTAGACTTAGCAAATAGAGCATGTGTGTGATTAGCAAACAGTTTTGTGTAACAATAGATATTAGGTCAGATTGAAGTTCCTTAATTAAATAGAACAGAGGGTGCAGTTGCTCATCCTGCAATCGGATAGGCTAAAGTAGTTACTGGGTCAGGTTATACTGCTCTTGTGAAACTGGCTTAAATTCAATTAGCAAATATAATGGATATAGCTTAATAGAAAATCAGCGAAATACAGTAAGTAACTAATTAGCTTCTGCTAAAAAGTAAAATCACAGTGACACCTATTGAATTTAGTGAACATAGTCATGAGACATAACTTCTGCTTTTTATATAATAATGTTGTTTATGTTAGCAAAATTTATGTACATGTGGAATTTGGAAAGTACCAGATGTTAATTAAAGATTAACTGAATCAGCTGATAATTCCTAATAAAAGCAGGAGCTCTACAGAACCATCTTTGAAGAGGCTGGATGGATATGTCAAATTAGACTCCATGCGTTTCTTCCCTATAGAGCTCAATAGAGATTGATTAACTAATTGATTGTGTCATGTCTTTCTTTCCTGTTGAATGGTATAGGGATATATAAGAACCCAGGTATTTTGTGTGTGTGGGATTCCAGACCCCAGGAGGGTAAAGAGTCAACAGATTGGTGCCCCGGTGACTCGGATTCCTTTGCCTTTCAACAGGACAGTAAATACTAGGACACAGGCTGTGTGTGAGTATACTATTGTTTGACAGATATCTGTGTGAAGTGTATAGTGTATTATAATGGGTAATAAAACTGCTAAAGTGAAGCAGGAGTCTCAGTTAGAAGACTGGGATGAGAAAGTTCGTGCTATAGCAATAGATAAAAAAGGGAGTCCCAATTATGTGATAAAGAGAAAATTTGGGGCCGGCTCTTTAAATTATGTGGCCAAAAGGCATTCAGTGACTGCTGCTAATCCCAAGTTGCAGTTTCCCCTTGGGGGGACGTTTCATGAGAATAAATTGAACTGGTTGCGGTCTGTGTTAGCATTAGATGTACAAGATTCCTGTAGTACTCATGAATGGCTTACGTTTAATCTTTGGTGCTCACAAGCTGCTGAAAAAAGCAAACACACTAATGATTCTGTAATTAAACAGGTCAAGGATCAGGTGTATCGAATGGAAGAGCAAATATGTGTTTTAACTAAACAAAGAGAAACTGATAGTGGTAAAACTGAAAATGTACATAGCTGTGAACCTTGCACTTTAGCGTCTGCGCCCCCAGCGTATAAAGAAGAGGTCACTGCACTGGCTATTTCCCTGTCTAGGAATAATGTACCAGCTGTGGCTGCCAGTCAGGATCGGGTGGCACCCTCGATCCCACTGGATGACAAGTCTGGTATCTCTACCCCTGTTAAATCTGACACGTCCAGTGTAGTCGTATCACCTTCTGTTGATTCTTTAATTGGTGCAGTTGGGGGTGGTGAATTCTGTGCCTCTACCCCTAAAGATTCTGCACATATGCCTCGTACCACTAGAGCTCAGCGATTAACTAAGGATATTGTAGAACTTGAGCAGTTAATAGGCATGGAAGCTAGTCAGCTTAGGGGATTAACTACTGTGGACGAATTGAAACAGTATCATGACTTTCTCATGAATAAAACTCGTACGTTAATTGAATTAATTACAACTATGTTTGAGGCATTAGATTTGCAAATAAAACAGCATACTTTAACTTTGTTGCCTCACAGTAAGAGTAGGGAAATTGTAGTTGAGGCAGTGGCTGCTGTTGCCAAGGGAATTGGGCATTGGACCAAGGCTCCATTGATTTCTAATTGGCAGAGTCTACAGTGTTTAACTTTGGAATTCGGTGAATCATTAGCTTCAGATAAACAAAATAAGGAACAGAGCAAAAATGATCTGCTCGCTCCGTTCCGCGCTTTTCCGAGAGGAGACGGGGGTTTGGTCACCTTGGCATCCCACTGGTCTCCTGCTGAAATTTTTAGTTTAGCTAGATCCTGCCCTGATTCAAGAGAGAAGCCAGGTCAATTTATAGATTATTGGCGACAACTAATAACTACTTATGATCCTTCATGGGTAGATTTACAAAATTTATTGAAAGCAGTTTTTCTGAATCCTATAGAGTTAAGGGCAGTCACCCACCCTCAACTGCCTGATAATATAGCATGGGTATGGCCCTGTGCTGATCCTGTTATTAATGCTTCTGATGCTGCTCAAATGACTGCGTTTAGGGATCATAGGGATAACTTATTAAAAGCAATTGAAAAGAAATGTACCCCAGTCAGGGATTTGTCCAAACTCTTGGATCTAAAGCAGTGTGGGGGTGAAACTGTGGCCCAGTTCCACACCAAGTGCTGCCTAGCATTCCGAGATTTTTCTCCTCAGAATGGTGAGATGGAGGGTTTTGCTTCTATTTTTGTGAATGGGCAACAACCAGAAATAAAAGATATTCTTGAAAATGCTTTGCTTGGATGGTCTACTAAGTCTGCACAAGAGATCCTGGAAGCTGCCTTACATGCAGAGAAGTGAATCCAGAAGCAGAAGGAAGCTGACAAAGGTAAACTTGATCGTCAACGTCAAAAGCCTTTGAATCTACAAGTAGCAAGTTATGAATCCAACTTTAGAGGGCGCGGTAGAGCGAGAGGTGGAAGAGGTATGGTACCCTTTAGAGGAAGAGGGCGTGGCTATATGGGAGGACAGCAAGGGGATCATGCCTGTTATGGTTGTGGGCAAGTGGGTCACATGATTAAAGATTGTACTAAGCCACGGGGCAATTTTCCCCAACCTGGGGTGCGACAGGATGCTGCTAGATATCCATCTGCTTCATACCCTGTGTCTGCACCTAACCAGCCTTCAGTGATGACCCAATACTATGCAGAGACTGATGTGGATTATAGTGAGGACTGACTAGGCTTGGTTGTGTGTCCCAACACACAGGGGGAAATACGTGCTACTGTTATGGGGTATGAATTGCTTTTCCTGTTAGATACAGGTGCCTCTACATCTGCCATAGCGCTATCCCAGTTACCTCCACCTCTGTTTGAGGCACTACCTGCAGCTCCTAAAGTACCTTGTGAAGGAATTGAAGGAAAGACTATAATGCACCAAAAGTTATCTGATGTGCCAATTATAGTGGAGGGAAAATTATATCATACAGATTTTCTAGTAGGCCCTACTTTGCCTGTCAACTTGCTTGGTTGAGATTTTTTATCCAGAAACAAGACTGTTATAAGCTGGGAAACTGGCACTTTGACGTGTACCTTGTGTCCCCTGCAAGTACAACAGCCTATAGCTGTGACACCGGCTGTTGCGACTACTCCACCATTGGACACTCTTCCTTCCACCTTGTGGGCAGTGCCAGGGGATGATATTGGACATCTCAACATTCCTCCGGTCAAGATTGAAGTACAACCAGGAGCTCCATTACCCTATGTGCGTCAATATCCATTGCCTGCAGCGTCGGTGGCTGGAATAAGGCCAATAATTGAAAATCTGCTATCTCAGGGTGTGTTGGTACCCACTTCTTCTCCTTGCAATACTCCTATCTTACCTGTGTTAAAGGCTGATGGTAAGTCCTACAGATTTGTGCAAGATTTGAGAGAAATCAATCGTATTGTCCTGCCAATTTTCCCTCTTGTGCCCAATCCTCATGATATTTGGACTCGCATACCATGTGACTCCACCCACTTCTCAGTTATAGATTTAAGCTCCGCCTACTACTCCATAGCGGTGGGGGAGAAGTCGAGGTACTTACTGGCATTCACGTTTGAAGGGCACCAGTATACCTGGACTACACTGTCTCAAGGCTACACGGAGAGTCCTGCTTACTTTTCGCAGGCCCTTAAAGCTGCTTTATAAGACTTGGCATTGGACAAATCTGTGCTGATTCAGTATGTAGATGATTTACTTATTTGTTCTCCTTGTTATGATGCTTGCATTGCTGATACTATGTTAGCTCTTGTACATATCTCTCATTTGGGATTGAAAGTGAATCAATCAAAATTGCAATTTGCTGTACCACAAGTAATCTTTCTGGGTGTATGCCTTTCTTCTGCTGGACGCTCTATTACTGCACAGAGAATTGGGCCTATTATGTCAATGCCTTTCCCTGCTACCGTACCATTAATACGCCGCTTTCTAGGCCTTCTAGTGTTCTGTCGCCAGTGGATACCAGATTTCGCTGAACTTGCTGCTCCATTGTATGCCCTGCTTGGCCGTGAGGCTCCTGAAGGTATTATAGTTCCTACTGAAGCTCAGCACAATGCTTTTCACTTTCTGCGGCAAGCGCTATTGAAGTCACCTTGTCTTTCATTTCCAGACTATAACTTGCCTTTCCGCCTTTATGTAGCAACATCTACTAAGGCTGCTGTGTGTGTTTTGGCGCAACGCTTTCCTTCTGGACTCAAGCCTTTAGGCTATTTCTCTCAAGCCTTTGATCCTGTTGTTTCTGGCATGCCACCCTGTTTCCAATCTTTAGCTGCTGTGGTATTTGCAATACAGACTACTGACTTCCTTGTTCTCCAACACGAACTACATGTATACACATCTCACTCAGTAGCTAGGTTATTGCATTTGGCAAAGACTCAACCTCTATCTAGTTCTCGTTTATTGTTATTTGATCTGGCTATTTCCCAAGCACATGTAACCTTACATGAAGTTTCTTTGTTACAACCAGCTCAAATTTTGGCTTCTTTAGAGCCATTGTTACAGTTGTCTGACCCTGATGGAACTCATGATTGTCTTTCTTCTGTAACAGCCTATTCAAAGGCTAGGCCTGATTTGTCTGCTGTACCCTTGTCAAACCTGACTGGGTTCTATTTACTGATGGATCTGCCTTCCGTGATGAACACGGGCAATTACTTGTGGGGTATGCTGTAACTACTGTTGATGCTGTAATAGAAGCAGGAGCGTTGCCGTTTGCAAGTGCCCAGTTGGCAGAAGTGTTCGCTCTCATTCGGGCCTTGGAAATGTCTACGCATTTGGTTGTTAATATCCATAGTGACAGTAGTTACGCAATTGGGGTTCTATGGGACTTTGGTAATATTTGGGCTCAGCGGGGGTTCTTGACTGTTGCACATAAACCCATCAAACATGCCTGCTATATTGAACGTTTGCTTGCTGCAGTGCTTAAGCCAGCTCAAGTAGCTGTCTTGAAATGCAAAGGACATGATCTTAATGGTACTGTGGTGTCACAAGGCAATCAGTTTGTAGACCAAGCTGCTAAAGCTGCAGCAGCAGGTCCTGCGGTTCCATCACACCTTTTATTAACTCTTCGTTCACCTGCAGCTTCTACTTCTGGCTCATTATCTCTGGACTTGATGCGTTCTCACCAGGACTCAGCTGACTTCACCGAAAAACAGGACTGGCTCTCTTGGGGAGCATCGCCTGATGGTACTGGACTTTGATTAAAGGACAATTTGATTATCTGGCCTAAATCATTGTTATATCCTGTTGCCTTGTTCTTGCATCATAAGTTGCACTTAAGTGTTTTGGCTATGACAAAAGCTTTTGCTCAATTGTGGCATAATCCTACATTTGCTTCTGCTGCTCATGCTGTGTGTGTTTCTTGTCTCCCATGTCTGCAAGCAGGAAAATCTGGAAGCACTCTGCGTGCCTCGCCTTCTCCATCCTTGCCTAGGCCTCGAGGACCCTTCCTCTTCTTGCAGATGGACTTTACTGATCTGCCTTGTGCCAAGGGGGGAAAGGAAACATCTTTTGGTTTTTACTTGCTTATATTCTGGATGGCCTGAGGCCTATCCAACAAATTCTTTGTCTGCTGCTACTGTTTTGAAATGCTTGCTTACTCAGTTCATTCCTTTGTGGGGTGTGCCTCTGGTTTTGTCTTCTGATCAAGGTCCAGCATTTACGGCAGAAGTCTGGAAAGGCGTAAGTGCATTTTTTGGCCTTCACCAGCAACTTCATCCTCCGTATCATCCGCAAAGCTCTGGCCAAGTGGAACGGATGAATCAGACGCTGAAGGCGCTTCTCCGGTCTCTGACTCATGATTGGAGTCGGGATTGGGTGGAAGTTTTGCCGTTTGCTTTGTTCTCAGTCCATAATTCTCCTCAGAGAACTCGACAATGTCTTACTCCTTATGAAATTGTGACAGGACGTCCAGCAACCACTCCAGCACATGTGATAATTCCACCAGATCAATTACCGGATCCCCAATTACTGCGCAGCGACTTATTATCTTATTGTAAATATTTGTACCAAACGCTGGTATCTCCTTCATTTTTGCAGCTTACAAAGCAGGGAGCTCAGTCACAATCGACCCCAGACGTGGACCCAGGAGACTGGGTACTCATCAAGGATCCAGCACCAAAGTCAGCTCTAGCAGCGAAGTTTCTGGGACCATTCCAAGTGTTGCTGGTGGGATATTCGGCATTGAAGGTGAAGGGGCGAAAAGCGTGGATACATCTGGACCAGTGCAAGAAGGCACCGTCCCCTGGATAAAACAACTTCCACCTAGACCAAATCCTGAAGAATTAGTTGAAATTGAACTGGACTCATTTCCTCCAAGTTCATCTCCATTTGACCAAGAGAGTGACTGTGAAGTTGTTGGACAATCACAACCTAATCCAGAATTGGTTATTGACAAGTGGCTAATATGCATATTCGCAGTAGCATTGGCACTGTTTTTGTTTTTTCTGGGTTTGGTGTCTATCAGCTCTTTTAGCAGCATCAACAGTATAGATGAGTTGATAACCTGGCTATCAAGAAAACCAACCATAGCCCCTATACACCAAGAAATGGTGGATAAGATCCTCAGGGAATTTAGGGTCGTTGCTACTTCTCCAGTCCCAGCTTCTACAGTCCCCGACCATACAGTTCCTGAGTATGATCCACATGCTCCTTGAGCAAAACATGGTACTTTCTATAATGTGTTTCATTCTCACATCTATTCCTTAATTCAGCGGTTTAATATTTCCAGCTGTGCAGTATGCTTGCCTCATCCAGTGGCTACACAGTTTGGATTCCTGCTTAGACCTCGACCTCTTTCCTTGCTAGAGCTGAAGGAGTTGTCTGTGAATGAAACTCTGTTTAATCTTACTATAACATGGCCAGAAGGAGTAACTCCTGCTCCAAGAATTATCAGCCCTCAGCCAGTGACTGGCCCTCCTATTTGTTTCCAAAGAAAAGGAGCATATCCTGTGGGTGAAACTCCTTTGTCTAAATGTCAGACTGTCATGACTAACAACCATGTCCATTTAGTGTTGGAGTCCTCTACAGCAAGTTCTGTACAAGTCCTTTCAAATTTAAAGGTAGTCAATGTCATTCCTGACCCCAAGACTCGTCTTGATCAGTATGAATTACAATATTATGATCAGGATGGGTTTCCAGCATATTTATTTATTTATTTATTTATTTAACAGTATTTCTAAACCGCCTTATCTTATTAATCAAGGTGGTATCACAGCAAACAATCGAGTAAAGTGAGAGTGTTAAACATGCAGTGAGGGCGATATTTAGTTGAGTGTGTGTTGTATTGTGTGCTAGATTGGTTTGAGCTATGTACAATGTGTGTTGTATTGTGTGCTAGAGTGGTTTGAGCTATGTACAATATGGGCTATATACAGTGATGCAAAAAACATTTTCTATACATACAGTGTTTTAGGCGGTATCATGTGTTGTTATACATTCTCTGAGGTTATGTGATGTGTCCATAGTGTTCTATGAACAACATGGTTTTTAGCTGCTTTCTAAAGTCTTTGAGGTCTGTAGTTGCCCTCAACTCGTCCGGTAGTTTGTTCCATATTGTTGGAGCAGCCATGGAGACTGTTGTGTCCTTGCGTGTGTGTTTGAATGGGAAGTATAGATTGCAGAACAGCAAAGATGGGTTATCATCTGGGTATGTTGACAATTATGTGTATCCCTATCTAGGGTATTATCACCCATGGTTAAGAAATATTGGGCCTGGAACTGAAGTTCTTATTACAGAACATAAAGATTTTAAAATTTGGCCTGATGGACTACTTGCCTTGGTAGGTCACTATTTTGTGTGTGGAACCTTAGCTTATGTTCGATTGCCTGCTGATTGGTCTGGCAATTGTTACATAGCTACCCATGACTTGCCATGGAAACTGGTCCCTTATGAAACTTTACTAGGAGTGTCTTCTAGTCATCAGCGTAGAGCCATAGATGACTCTAGTGCTGATATACGTGCAGCAAGAAAAATACTAGAGGATACCACTATGTTAACCCAACAAGAAGTAAGCACTTTCACGGGAACAGTGTGGCTAAGTACGTTTGGTGCCATACGTCCTACACAACGTTATGGTGAGCAACTATTGCGAATTTATGCTCTAATAGAAGTAACAGCCCAGGATTTGACTGATGCTCTTACAGTCATGCAAGGTACTGTGGATAAGCTGACTGCTTACTCTGCACAGAATAGGATGGCCTTAGACTATTTGCTAGCCAAAGAAGGAGGAGTATGTAATATCGTAAGAGATCACTGCTGTACGCTCATTAATTCACAAAGTAAGGTGGTCTCAGGTATCCTAGAACAGGTGAGAAAAGAAACTCACTTCTCCAAAGATAATATAGAAGGAACTTCTGGCTCTGTATGGCCCTGGTTTGATAACATGTGGAGTGGCTTGTCAGGACCAGTAAAAGCGATACTGACAGGCCTGTTTGGTTTCCTAGTGGCCCTCCTACTTTTAGGAATAGGTTTTGCTTGTGTTATGAAATGTTGTACTTCGTATCTGTCTAAAACTACAAATACTATTGCAGTCCTTAAAATAAGAAGTGTTCCTAGTACTGGAGATTTGCTTTGTGAAATGCCATTTTATGAAGAATGTGGTTCTGGGCAGAACCAAAGGGAGGACTGTAGACAAGTACTAGCTCGACTAGGCCCCAAAAGTAAATTGGATATAATCAGTGAAGTGGATGAAACAGCTGCGGACAAACAAATTTATACACCTATGATTTATCCAGGATATGCAGATTTGGAGCTGTCAGATTCAGAGACAGACAGCGGATCGGGATCGATAATATCCATAGGAATAGAACCAAAATCAGCTATACATGAAACTATACATGAAACGGGATTATAGAAATCTAGCTTGCTGTAGGCCTAGAAAATACAGGTCTGAATTGCATTTCAAACTATCTCTTTAAAAGACACTTCTGCTTCTAGACTTAGCAAATAGAGCATGTGTGTGATTAGCAAACAGTTTTGTGTAACAATAGATATTAGATCAGATTGAAGTTCCTTAATTAAATAGAACAGAGGGTGCAGTTGCTCATCCTGCAATCGGATAGGCTAAAGTAGTTACTGGGTCAGGTTATACTGCTCTTGTGAAACTGGCTTAAATTCAATTAGCAAATATAACGGATATAGCTTAATAGAAAATCAGCGAAATACAATAAGTAACTAATTAGCTTCTGCTAAAAAGTAAAATCACAGTGACACCTATTGAATTTAGTGAACATAGTCATGAGACATAACTTCTGCTTTTTATATAATAATGTTGTCTATGTTAGCAAAATTTATGTACACGTGGAATTTGGAAAGTACCAGATGTTAATTAAAGATTAACTGAATCAGCTGATAATTCCTAATAAAAGCAGGAGCTCTACAGAACCATCTTTGAAGAGGCTGGATGGATATGTCAAATTAGACTCCATGCGTTTCTTCCCTATAGAGCTCAATAGAGATTGATTTATTAATTGATTGTGTCATGTCTTTCTTTCCTGTTGAATGGTATAGGGATATATAAGAACCCAGGTATTTTGTGTGTGTGGGATTCCGGACCCCAGGAGGGTAAAGAGTCAACAATGGATAACACAGGAAGAATAATTTTATTAAACCACTTTCAGCCAATGGCCCGACACAGGGGGTGTTTCGCTATATCTTCATCAGGGGCTAAGTTTGGCTAAAAATAGCCCCTGATGAAAATATAGTGAAACACGGCCTGTTTCGGGCCATTGGCTGAAAGTGGTTTAATAAAAGTATTTTTCCTGTGTTATCCACGTTTTTTGACTGGGTTTGTTTGGTGCACGTGGATTCGTGCTTTTGTGTTGGACTGGGCTATCCATGGGGACAGAATGGGGTGGTGGTTATGCCGGGGGTGGTGGCGGAGGCAAGGGTAGGTGGCAATGGGGCACCAGGGGGTGGGGGCTGTGCCGTGGCCTGGATATGTTTGCCAGTGGTAGGGGACGCGAACACACTTGGGTGGGTCATGGCACCCAGGGCGGGGACCTGTGTGTGGGTTGCAACACAGATATGGCGGGGGAGGGTGGGATGTGCATGACAGGGCTATGTTCCGGGGGGGGCCTGGGGGGTGGGCACAGGGGATGGTGTGGGGGCAGACATGACCATTCCGAGTGACGGCTGTGTGTGCGGGGGTGGCAGGCGGGGGCAGGGGAGGCCCGGGTCACGACCAGCAGGGATTGTTAGTGGAGGGGCACACTGAGCAGGGAAGTGTGAGGGACATGTGCCCAGGGTGGCCACATGTGTGACAGGGGGACATGGGCCATTCAGCTGAAGGCATGGACACGTTTCCACAAGTTACACCTTTGATGACATTATTTATTGTGCACACGGAACCCCCCCTACACCCCCACTGCATCCTCTGCTGCATCTGCTACATCCTCAAGCACCACGTGGGGTGGGTGCTGCTTCTGCCACTGGCGGTGCTGTGACCGACTGGCCCATGTGTGCCAACATGGCCTCGTGCACTTCCACCATCCTGGCCATGCTGGCTGCCATTGACCCTGCTGTGTCATTCAGTGTCCACACCTCGCGTAGGAGGCCGCCCAGCACCAGTCGTTGGCGTCGCACCTCATACCACAGGTGGTCCTGTCCCGCTGCCATCTTGTGCAATGCCATCTGTATGCCTGTGGTTGAAACACAGTGGAAGCCCTGAGACATGGGTTGCACATTCTACCTGTACACATGAAATGGCTGGCCAGATGGATCGGCCACTCACCCTCTGCATCCTCATGCACTGCCTCAGAGTGGGAACACATCTCCCTGATGACCTGGAGGATGGCTGCCTGTGCGGGCCGTGGTGCTGTACCTGGGGATGGTGGTCCAGCTGCGCCACCAGCTGTAGCCCCTGCCATGACATTGCTGTTGCCTGCCTCATCTTTCGCCGCACCGTCCTCTGAGAGGTGGTGTACTGCTACGTCCCCTTCCGCCTCCAGCGCTGCTTCGTCCTCCTCGGGCACCTCCACATCTGTGCCCGCCTCGGATGGGGGACACGGTCCAGGCCCAGGGGGCTCCACCTCTGCAACCACCTCCATGGCATGTATGTCACCTGTGGGGGGTGAGGGTACACAGCTCAGTTGTGCCATGCCTGGCCAGTCACTTACATGTACCTGTCCTATTGTGGCCTGCCAGGCAGGGTGGGCCGCGGGATACATAGGGCAATCGGGGCCATCCCCAGCTGTGTATATGTGGCCAGGGACTGTTCCAGGGCAGGGGTTTGTGGTGCACCATCAGTTGTATGTGTCCCCGGTGTCAGCGGCGCCTCACGGGTGGCTGTGTATGCATGCAACTGGATACAAGCTGTGTACACTGCTGGGACCTCTGGAGTACTGCTGGGGTTGGCGGGCCACCATTGCCTGGGACAGGTATTCCCTGTGGTGGCAGGGATACGTGTGCAGGGGTGCATGCCCCGTGGCGGCATGGGGCCATGTCAGCACAACCAGCATTCCACATTGGGTGGCTGTGCAGTGCAGGTGCATGGATGCATGTGTGCCACATGGGTATGGCCTTGCCATGCTGGCCACCCTACCCACACCACCTCCTGAATGGTGGCCTGCCCTGTGTCCAGCATCTGGGGCTGCCCTCGCATCCCCCTTGCCCCCCCGCCCTACCCACCTCGGGACACCAACCCCATTGATTGCCATTGCACATTGCAGCCGTACCACCACCACCACCCACCATGCATGTGGGTGCAAGGGGACACCGTCACCAACACACCCTGCATCACTAGGCACTATGCTGCCCCCTGCCCCCTCCAGTGTGGCTCCACTGCGCATAGGTGGTCAACAATCCCTGCCCCTGCCTGTCCCCCTCTGCACCTGCTGCCTCATGCCCACCCACCCTCACCCATGTGCACTGTCATCACATCACCCTCCCATGGCCCCCTGGTTCCAGTGTGGCCCAGCCTGTGCCAGCCACCCTCAGCTGCTGTATTGCTGTCACAGGTCTCCAGTGAGATGTCTATGACATGCCACACGGACCTTCACTGTCTCCATCACCCATGGCTGCTCTGCTGCACCTGTCACTGGTGGCCAAATTATCCCTCTTGGTACCCTGTCTGTGCATGGTCCTATGGCTGTGACCTGTCCCCGGCCTCCCCCCAACCCCCATGTGTTGGCACACCCTAGAACACTTTCCTATGTCCCACCTGCACGTTGGTCTGCTGTATCCAGCTCGGGCAGCAGGCCATGGAGGTAGATGGGCCCCAGTCTGTCAGCCAGTTTCTGTTCCAGCAGCAACAGTGTGGCTCCGTGTGGTGCACCCCTTCCTGTTGCATGGGCATGGTGCCTCTCAGCGATGGCACTAGCCCGGACCGAGCACTTGATATCATGGAAGCATTTCCTAATACTCTCGGTATCATGGGTGGGTCCCCCTGCTGTGGCCACTGCTGTCGTGACCTCCTCCCATCCGTCATTTCTCTGGCTAATGGCGATGGTGCTGCTGAGCCACCCAAATAGCACCTCGTAGCGCTCCAGGACAGCTGCCAGGAGGAGCTCATTCTCCTCTTGGTTGTAGTGGACTGCCCTCCTCCTGTCATCATCCGGCACTGGCCTGCAACGGCGCCTGCCACCTGCCACACCTCCACACTGTTGCTGCACCTCCTGGCTGTGGCTGGATGGGCCTGCCTCGCCCCCTCAGGCTCCTCCTCTGTAGGGGACACTGCTGCCTGGTGGCTGCTTGGGTCGCTCTCGGTCATCTCTCGTGCTCTACTCTGTGCCATTGTGTGCCGCCATTGCTTACCTGCTGTTCCCCTTTTAAATACGCGGTGCGTGGTTCATCTGATGTGCAGTCTGCGCAACGTGCATTCCTTCATGCTTTCCTATGCCTACAGGGGGTGGCATAGGTCACGTCTCATGCATGTGTCACAGCGTGCTGTATGAGCCCTGCCCCCCCCTTCGGTGTTGCTCTACGCTATGCATGCATGCAATGTGCATGTTGAGTGTAATGTGTGTTCCTATGCGCTCTATGCCTTTACACACCTGTGCGTTTCATGTTGGACCTCTTCATTGTCTGCCCCTACATCCACGGGTGCTGTGTCCTCTTCTGTATTTGGTGCTACACATCTTTCGTTTCTGGTATGTAGTTTTGCTCAATGTGCTATGCCGTCGCTACAGCACGCTCTGCCATGCGTAGGTACCCCACGCATTGCATCTACATTGCACACACATGCGGACATGCCACATGCCCCTCCCCTTCCTACGTGCACTCCACCCTTCCTACGCACGTGCCGCATGATCTAATCGTGAGGTGCACTTGTGTGTTGTGGTACGCGTGCTAGTGCGTGCGCTACAACGTTCCGCTTCTGTACGTACTGTGCGGTTTGCAAGCCTGCTACTTGTGTGCATTACTGCATCTGCAGCTGTGTTATATTGGTTCTGATTAGTTGTCACGCCCTACAACGTATTTAGTTCACCACATCGCTCAAGGCCTCTGTCTATGATGGCTCACACTGACCATGCGGGTTGTGCAGTGGTGGCATTGCTGGGAGTCGAAGAGCTGCAGTTGCCTGATGAGGGAGATGGTGTCCTTGGGACTGTGGAACTGGGCATGGGTGCAGTCCCGCTGCAACACTGACCTGCCACTGTGGAGGCTCCACAGACCGAGGTATGTCCAGCATGGCACCATAGGCGTGCTGAGGCACGCCCTCACCTGCCTCGCCTCTACAGGTCCAGGCCCCTTCTCCAGGACATTCGTGAGGACCAGGTCATCTCTCTCTACCGTCTGAGCACAGGGGCTATTAGAGAGCCCTATGAGGATCTGAGACCTGACCTCGAGCCCCAGACTGCCCAGTCACATGCCATACTGGGATTGGCCAAGCTCCTGTCTGCCCTACATTTCTTTGCCTCTGGCTGCTTCCAATCCTCGGAGTCCGCAGTGGGGGGGGGGGGGGGATGAGCAGGCCTACCTTCTCGCGCTGTCTCCATCAGGTACTGCAGGCCATGGTCAGCTGGGTTAGGAATTACATTACAATTCCTAACAGTAGGCAACAGTGGCGGGCCCTGGGCCAGGCATTCCAGTGGATTGCTGGGATAGCACACGTGATGGGAGCTATTGATTACACACATGTTGCCCTGGTCCCGCCCAGAGACAGGGAGGTGGTGTTCCGCAACCGCAAACACTACCATTCCCTGAATGTTCAGGTTGTTAGTGATACAACTATGCGTATTCTGAACATGGTTCCCCAGTTTACAGGGTCCGCCCATGACTCCCATATCCTGCAACACTTGGCACTATTCAGGCAATTTGAGACCAGAAAATATGGGTACTGTGTCCTGCTGGGTGGGTATCAGCCATCTCTAACATGCTCATGTTGTCTCTGTGTCCTATTGGCACTGCACCTCACACACATGGGACAGGGTCACTTTTGGTGTCCCATTCAGGCCTTCTGACTGCATATCCCCTGCGACATACATGACATGGCATGCTGGACCTCAGACGTTTTTGAAGAACACATTACAGACACAGTCCGTCACGCTGTGGCATATCACAGCCCATACGATGTCTCTTATACGTGGTCCCATTGCTGACTATGACCCCTGCATGCCTCTCCCTGCATTGTGATTTTGCATCACTGACATTGTGTGGGACAGTTTCCTCCAGCATGCCATGTCACTGTCACAGGGGACATGGACACATATGTTTGTGTGTTTCCAGACGTAACTATGTCAGCCATATGTGTGTCACTGCTCATTTGTGTGTCCCGGTACACATGCAGGTTATACTGTTTCCAGGTGCCGCTGCTGTACTGCACATGTATTTTGGTATGGTCCTCCATGTTGGTGTGAAACACAGATTGTTTGCCATCACCTTCTGTGCACAGCCTGGACTCACACACACATACGCCAATGTACATGTGTCAGTCTGGGTTGTGTGTTCCTAGTTGACTCTGTCTGCAAGGTGTGTGTGTGCTACTGGAGGGGGGGCATGGGTTGGCTCACATATTCGTTTTCATGCTGTGCTGTGTGTTGGGGGGCCCATCCCTGTTTAACTCATCTGTAGCATCATGTGGCTGGCATTGTGGTGTGACGTTGCATCCCACATGTCTGCTCTGTGTTGGGCAGCATTGGTGTGTAGTTTTGCCCATCTTGGCTACACCCCTACTGTATATGTTTCTGTGCCAGCATGTGTGTGTACCATGGCCGTCACATTATTGCACATATGCTGGTCTCTGTCCCATTCCTGGGGCACTGCCATGTATCCGCCTGTTGAGTTCAGGGATGCTACTCGTGGGTGTGGGCTGCAGATGGTTGGTGATGTGATTGGTCTGGTTACTGTTGGTGTGTGCTGCCCTCATTGCCCCACCCCCACGTCATGTATTTCACACCCCCAAACGCTGTTGCACAGCTTCCGTGTGCCATTATGAGACGTCATCTGTATGTGTCGTGTATCTGTTGACCTTTCGCACATAGATGTTTGTGCGCACTTGTGTGACCACCAGTTCATGATTGACCTTACCACATTTCTGTCTGCAGGTGATGCGGGATATGGCTGTCATGCCTGGCTGCTGACCCCTGTGTGTCTTCCACCGACACATGCAAAGAGGAGGTACAATGAGGCCCATGCCTCCAGCCGCTCAGTTATCGAGCGCACCTTTGGCATTTTGAAGAGTCGCTTCAGGTGTCTGGATAGGACTGGTGGGGCCTTATAATACAAACCCATGACTGTGGCACAGATCATTCTGCCTGTTGCATCCTATACAACATTGCACTCAGGCACAATATCTGGGTCAACATTAAGGAGGATCTTGAGGAGGATCCACTGTGTACTCCTACAGGTGGCAGTGATGACACACATGTGGGGACGGCGGTCAGGCAATGTCTTATTGAGGAGCTGTTCACATGTAAGTCCTGCATATTTGGTGATATGCATATTTGTCTACATGTACATGCTGCGGTGTATGTTTCTGGCCTCTTTCTGCACATATGTATGTTTCCCTTCTGTCTTTACATCCCCAGGAGTAGCCAATGTTCATGGCCATCGCAGAAGTGCAGTGGTACCTATGAGTACGTCCTTCAACCTGCAGGTAACTGTGTTGGGTGAACATAGCGGTATATGTACTGTGGGTGCACTGTGGCATAGCACATTTTTGTTGTTCTCTGTCCACTGAACATATGTCGTTGTTCACCTGTTTAGCCTGTGCCTCCCTACCCCACATGTTCGGTTTGGCAACCATATGGCCATTAGTTCAGGTCAGGTTCTTGGTTTTCATAACTGTATTTGTGGCAACTGTGATGGAGCTGTGTGTGTCTGCAGGTGCAGGGTGTGGTGGTGGTGGGTGGCACATACACCCCTTCCCTAGCATTGTGCCATTATACAACATCAGTGTCTCCTTGCATAGACTGTGATGCTTGCCTCCACTGGTCTCAGCTCACAGGGGCCGTATGCTACTGGCGGCATGCTTGCCCCATCTCACTGTGTGTGTGTGTCTGTGTTTTTGGGACGTGTCTATGTGACGGCACACTCTCTGCTACCCTTGTGTGTTGTCTGGTGATGGAATGGGCCTGGACACCTGTGCGGTGGTGCTCACTGCTCTATCTCTAAACTTGTGCTGGTGCCCTTGTGTACATTGTGCGCATGTATTTACACATGTCTTCTATGTTTTCTACTGACCTGTCTCCTGTTTTCTGCCAGTCCACTATGCATCAACGCTTCCATTTCACGGATCTCGCCAGACCTTGAACATGTGGCATTGTCTGCTCGACATGCAGCCATGGTGAATCCACGCATTCCAGTGACACACCCTACCTTTACTGTGACCTCTTGTGGCTTTTGCCTGCCTCAGACAGTCCCTATCGGACACCTGCTGCACACAGACGGTGCATTGCATGTTTGATCTGTTTTGACTCACATCACACTTCAAATGTTTCTTATGGGCTGTTTGTTTTGTCGTGGACCTCTGTGGGATCTGTGTGCACAAACACTGCTGGACATGCTGTGGCCCACTGGGCGCCTGTGTTACATGGTCATGTCGAGATGGTAACCTGGTCGGCCGTGCCATCTCCAGCTGTGGCCAACACGCACTGTTCTCTTTGTTGTGATCGTGTCCTGTGTACATGTCTGAGATCTCATTATGTACATATTGTGTTTTTTCTCTCTCCATTGTGACCTTATTTTGTGTACAACATACCATGACCTGTTTCTCCTTCCTCTATCACAGGGCGCAGTGAACACACATGGCATATTGTCTACATTGCAGCTGGCCTACCCATCACAGTACAATTGGTGGACAGAGCACCTCGGTGCCATTGGGTGATGGGTCTCAGCGAGTGGGACACACGCCTATGATGGACATTATTGTTTGACTAATACTTTGTGCCGAAAAGGGACAACTGACACAACATTGCTGCTGTACTCTGGCCGTGTGTCATGGTCATCGTGATGGACATGCAGTACAGTCTGCATTACTGTGGCACACTGAGTTGTCACATATAACCTTGCATGCCCATGAAACTGTGACACCCGTACCGGGACATGTGTACTTTCGGATGACATTTTCACTATGGACAATGTGTACTGGTCCAAACATATACAGCAGGATGTCACATACTCACTGTATGTTGTGCATATATCTGACAATGTGTTGATGTGGGTGGGCCATGTGTGTGACCTGCAGTGCAGTATATCTACATATGTTTGTGTGGACAGTTGCATGCAACCACTTGTGTGCCACGGGGGGGAACATCCTGTAGGCCCTGTTGCTATGTCTGGCTACCTTGTACTTGGACATGACTAACTGTTTGCCACCACACCACTGTGATGCGTGCCACCATCTGTGATTGGTGTTTGACCCTTGCATGGGGTGTTACAGTTCACATGGGGCAGCACTCTGTCATGGTTTCACATACACGGTGCATGTGCATCTGCCTGATTCCAAGTTTGCAATGGTGCATGTGCCTACGTTGTGATAGGCGATGGCCTAGCATGTAGCAGAGCTAGGTCTGAAGCCCTTTTTCTCCTGCTTTAAAATGTTATTGCTGATTTTGGAAACTTACAGAATGCTGTTAGCTGTTAGAAAGAAATACTGTTCTATTCTGGTTTGATAACATGTTCTTCTCTCCTGGAGATAAGAGAATTAAAACTTTCTTGTTTATTGTTTAGGTAAGCCAGATGTCTGTTTCAGTAGAATGCCGCACCACTGTATCTTTGCTAGATGTGCACTGACCTCGTAATTAGGATGAAAATATAGCAGAGAAACTGAACAGTGTAAGAATATTTTGTCTAGCATTATGAAGATTGTTTAGTGTTTTGAGCCATGGCTAGAGATACATCTTAGCCTTGCTTTATTTGGCCTTGCTTTGTTTTGCTTTTGATGAGAATGCTTCTGATATGCCTTCCACTATCTTTGCAAGCTAACTGACATTGCAAGAGTAGCGAAATATACTGTATACTTTAGCAGAAGTATTATGTTTAGTGTTATGTCTACCCAGACCAGGACCAATGAGAAGTTTTGCCTGTATTAGACTGGAGAAGAAAGGTATATAAACTGTTATTTTTCTGAGCTCTGGGCTCAGACATTTTGTATGCCAGTGCTGAGACTGTATATACAATAAAAGAGAGTTGAATCCTCGTCCATTGACTCCGGGTATTATTGGGGTTGCGGGCCCTTCGCTATTACATTTCTTGGTGCGTTGGCCGGGAAGCGTAATACGAATTGAACGCAAGCGAATAATACCGCGTATTACCGCCTCTAGGTTTGGTCCGGCTGGGACCGCAGCCGACCGACAGCGGTGAGGATCCCAGGCGCCGCCGGTCCCTTGTATCGGAGGGTTCCGCCCTGTCTCGGCGGCCTGCCGGGTCCAGCTGGCCAACACCTCGAACCCTGGTTGAGGGGAGTCCAGGATTCAACCCCAGGTGGAACGGGCTGCGCCGCGCATTAGCTACCGGATCCGGTGAGTACTGATTTTTCTGGTTCTTAGTCAGATAGCTTTGGGAAAGTCTCGAGACAAATCTGGTAAGGTAAAGGGAAGTCTGATCAACTTCCACGGGCGATCCTAGTACCCCTGCAAGTAGTGCGCGGGGCGAACCCATCAGCCCTTTCGGTTTCAGTAATTCTGGTTTAGTCAGTTAGCCCGGGAATTTTAGAATTTGGGAAATGCTAGCATGTTTGGTTGTGTGAAGTGTGTTTGAGAGGCTTTGTAATACAGGCCAAGCGAGAGCGGACTCCTCAGTAGCGCAGTTCTTGACCGGGTGACCGCATTCAAGTCGCGAACAGGAGGAAGCGTCTGTTGTTTGTCCCCCTTATTGTTCTGTGGGCTACGCGGACCCCTTACCCATAGCCATTCTACCTATCCTTTCTGTTTGCTGTCCTATATGTTGGATGTCATCATGGGAGGGGCAGAGTCTGTGCAAACTCCGTTAAACTGTATGATCACAAATTTTAAGAAAGGGTTTAGTGGTGATTATGGGATCAAAATGACAGCGCCCCATTTAGAAATATTGTGTAGCAGAGTGTGGCCAGCACTAGATGCCGGGTGGCCACCAGAAGGTACTTTTGATATCCAAACTGTGTCCCGAGTGCACAAGATAGTACGCAGCTATAGTCCTGAACAGTTTTCCTATATAGACTCCTGGTTAGGCATATGTGAGAAGCAGCCCCCCTGGATGAGGAATTGCAGTGAGGGACAGAAAAGGATTATGTTAGCCACTACCACAAGAGTCCCTGCTAAGACAGAGAAGCTCCCGATTTATGCACAGCCAGAGCCCCCAGAGGTTCCGGGATATCCACCTGCCTTTCTGTATACCCCAGTCCCGTCAGCTCCACCCCGAGTACCTCCACCAGTATCCCGAGTAGAGCTGGAGGTAGCAAGCGTGCCTCCAGCCGAAGTGCCTCCCCCTGAGCATCCACCTCAAAAACTTGAAGAGCAGACCCCTCCTCATAAAAGTCGCAGCCCTAGTCCTGAGCAGTACTCTGATGCGGAGCAGTCACCCCATGAGGACTCTGCTAGTGGAGAGTCAGATGCCAGTCCAGAGCCATCCACCGGACCGGACACCAGTAGCAAAGACACCTCCAGATCTACTAAGCTGCGGGATGCCCTCAGACCCCGGAAAAAAGGCCAGGAAAAAGGCCAGAAAGAAGCCCGCCAAATGCCACTGCGGCAGGTCCCAGGATTACCTTTCAAAAATGAAGAGGGTCAGGTTGTGCCCGGACCAACCAGCTTAGTTTATGTACCTTTTTCCACAACAGATTTATTAAATTGGAAAACACATTATGCCTCCTATACTGACAAGCCCCATGATTTGACAGAGTTAATGTCTAGTATTATGCAAACCCATCAGCCCACCTGGTCTGATTGTCGCCAGCTCCTGGCTACTCTCTTTACTACAGAGGAGCGGGCACGGATAGTGCGGGCAGTCACTAAATGGTTGGAGGAGAACCCTGTAGTCGGGAGAGACCAGAATCTAGATCCCCAGCAGGCAGCAGCTGCAGATTTTCTGAACAAAGATCCCAAGTGGGACCCAAATAGCGATGCAGGAGAAAAAGCCCTCAACCGGTTTCGCCAGGCTTTACTACAGGGCCTGCGGAAGGGAGGTCAGAAAGCTATGAATATTGGGAAAGTAGCAGAAGTTCTTCAGCACCCAGATGAGAGTCCGGCTGCTTTCTATGAACGATTATCTGAAGCCCATAGACTTTACACTCCATATGACCCAGCAGCTGAAGAGAATTTACGCATGGTAAATACTGCTTTTGTGAGTCAGTCCCAGGGAGACATAAAGCGAAAACTGCAGAAATTAGAAGGATTTGCAGGCATGAATTCAGCACAGCTAATGGAAGTCGCGCAAAAGGTATATGTGAACCGTGATGAAGAATGTAAAAGGGAAAGTGACCGGAGGATGAGGAGAAAAGTGGATCTGCTCGCTGCAGCACTAGTGGAAGGACGCGGAGGAGGATATCCTAACCGAAGAGCCAGAGGACGAGGAAGGGGCCGAGGGAGCGTTCGGCCCCCCTTAGGCGCAAATCAGTGCGCTTATTGTAAAGAGGAAGGACATTGGAAGGATACGTGCCCGAAACGTGGCTCCACCCCCTGGAGGGGACGTGGGAGCACCAGGAGAGCGGGGGGGCAATTCCAGCAGCGAGGGGGGATGCAGCGCGCACAGTTTCAACAGACTCAGCAGAATGAGACTGCCATGGAAGGAATAGTCGCCGAGGGCTATTTCATGGATGATGAGGACTAGGCCAGACCGGGCTCCAAGTTCTTCTTGGGTCTCCAGGAGCCTATGGTCAAATTAAAGATTGGAGACCAGCATATGGACTTTATGGTAGACACGGGGGCTGAACATTCAGTAGTAGCCAAGCCTGTGGCCCCTGTGTCTTCTCGATCTGTTACAATTGTGGGAGCTACTGGAGCTAGAACCACAAGACCTTTCCTGCAGATCCGCGCCTGTGAACTAGGGGGCAGCAGATAACACACCAGTTCCTGTACATGCCTGAATGCCCAGTTCCCCTTCTAGGCCGAGACATGCTTGCAAAGCTTCAAGCACAGATATCTTTCGTTGAAGGGGGGAAAATGGAAATGACTATAAACTCAAAGACTGCTGGCCTGATGGTGTTAACTGTCCCCCGAGAAGAAGAATGGCGGTTCTATTTACCTGCAACCAAAACAGCAAGTTCCTGTATACTTACCAGCATTGAAGCCCCACCTGGAGTATGGGCAGAGAATAATCCACCTGGCCTAGCAAAGAATATAGCTCCTGTGCTTGTTACCTTGAAACCGGGAGCAGAACCAGTGCATGTGCGTCAGTATCCCCTCCCAAGACCAGCAATTGAAGGCATTCATCGCCACCTGAAGAAATTATTGCAGTATGGACTTCTAAGAGAATGCCAAACACCCTGGAACACCCCCCTTCTCCCAATCAAGAAGCCTGGGACAGGTGACTACCGCCCAGTGCAGGATCTACGTCGAGTGAACAGTGCAGTTGAAACCATACACCCAGTAGTACCAAATCCTTACACCCTCTTGGGACTGATTCCAGCAGAAGCCACTCACTTTACTGTTTTGGACTTAAAAGATGCCTTTTTCTGTATACGCCTGGCAGAGGCCAGTCAGCTTTTGTTTGCATTTGAATGGGAAAACCCTACCACAGGACGACGAGGGCAACTCACTTGGACTCGATTACCACAAGGATTCAAGAACTCACCCACTATCTTCAGTGCAGCCCTCAGTCACGATCTGTCAAGCTATTCTGTAACTCCGGGAAAAAGAATTTTGCTCCAATATGTAGATGATTTGCTCATAGCCACCAACAACAAATCTGATTGTATACAAGCCACAAGTGACCTTCTGCACCTTTTGAATGAAGCTGGATACAAGGTTTCCAGAGCCAAGGCGCAGCTGTGCCAGACAGAAGTGAAATACTTAGGGTTCCACCTGTCCAAAGGAACCCGGAAGTTAGGACTTGAGCGAAAAGAAGCAATATGCCGCATTCCAATCCACACTACTAGGAAACAGGTGCAAGCTTTCTTGGGAGCTGCAGGCTACTGCCGCATATGGATACCAAATTTTGCGCTCATGGCGAAACCCTTGTACCAAGTTACACAAGGAATGGAACGATCCCCCTTGGAATGGGGCCCAGAACACGATAAAGCATTCAAATCACTGAAAACAGCATTGATGTCATCCCCAGCCTTGGGCCTACCGGATGTGCAGAAACCATTTCGTCTGTATGTCCACGAATCAAGTGGAAATGCATTGGGAGTCTTGACCCAGCCTCTTGGGTCTTGGCAGCGACCTGTGGCCTACCTGTCGAAACAATTGGATCCTGTTGCCAAAGGCTGGCCACCTTGCCTGAGAGCTGTAGCAGCCACAGCCCTCTTAGTGAGCGAAGCAGATAAGCTCACCTTAGGACAAAACCTTCAAGTTACTGTACCGTACTCTGTTTTAAACCCTGCTGGAGCACAAAGGAAACCATTGGCTCACCAACGCCCGAATGCTGAAGTATCAAAGTATGCTATGTGAGAATCCTAACTTGCAATTGAGTGTTAGCCAAACGCTGAACCCAGCTACCCTATTACCAATTGGGCCAGGCCCTCCTGACATGATTGTTTAGAAGTAATGGACACTGTATATTCAAGTTGCCCAGATTTGACTGATGTTCCCTTGAGCCACCCAGACAGAACTTTCTTCATGGATGGGAGTAGCCTCATAATTGAAGGACAGCGATGTGCTGGATATGCAGTAGTGACTCTGGACATGGTAGTAGAATCATCAGCTCTAGCCCCAGGAACCTCAGCGCAGAAGGCTGAATTGATAGCCCTCACACGTGCACTCAGAATCGGAGCCGGAATCAGTCTGAATGTGTATACAGACTCTAAATATGCTTTTACAACACTACATGCCCATGGGGCCCTGTATAAAGAACGTGGATTGATCACCTCAGGAGGCAAGTCTGTCAAGTATGGCCCAGAAATATTGACTTTGTTGGAAGCAGTTTGGGCCCCTACACGCGTTGCTATAATGCATTGCCGAGGCCATCAGACTGGAGATGGAGAAGTGTCCCGAGGAAACAGATTTGCTGATGCCTCTGCCCGAGAAGCAGCCATTGCAGGACAAATTATCACCCCAAATGCCGCAATTCAAGCAGCCATATTTCCAGTACCTCATGGACCCCCAGATATACCAAAGTGGAGATGGACCATTACTGTCAAAAGGAGGGGGGGAAATTATCAGACACTGGGTGGATTGTGTTGCCACCGCCTGAAGGGAGCTCAACCCCTGGTATGACTGTAATTCCTGAAGCATTAGGCCCTGCTTTTGTCCAAGCTTTTCATCAGGCCACACATTATGGTAAAACTAAGATGGCCGAAGCTCTGAAGCCATATTTCTATATCTCACTGTTAGGACCTTTAACCACCTCAGTAGCCTGAAGCTGTGTGACCTGTGCCAAAAACAATGCCCGCCAGGGTCCTGTCCTATCCCCAAGAATTCAGTCAGTGGGAGTTACCCCCATGGGAAATATCCAAATAGACTTTGCAGAGATGCCACGAGCAAACGGATACCGCTACTTGTTAGTCCTAGTTTGTACCTTTTCTAGATGGGTGGAAGCTTTTCCCACCAGAACTGAGAAGGCCAGAGAAGTCACTAAGGCCTTGCTTCATGAGATCATCCCCAGATTCGGAATACCACTGACCATGGGGTCTGACAATGGGCCCTCCTTTGTGTCACAAGTAACCCAGCAGCTAGCCCATGCCCTGCAGATACAATGGAAGTTACACACAGCATATAGGCCCCAGAGTTCAGGGAAAGTAGAGAGAATGAACGGACCCTGAAGTCACAGATATCCAAACTCTGTCAGGAAACCCACCTGAAGTGGCCCCAAGCTCTCCCCATTGCCCTTCTCCGAATACGGTCAGCACCCATCACGCAATTAGGGGTATCCCCATTTGAGATCCTGTATGGGAGGCCCCCGCCTATAATTCAGGGGATAAGGGGAGATATGAACCAAATTGGAGCACAAATCACTAGGCAAGAATTGTTGGCTCTAAGTTCTGTTTTGCAGGGTCTTCATACCTGGGTGCAGGACCAGTTGCCTATCAATCTAACCGAACCCTTGCACCCTTTCAAGCCTGGAGCCTCGGTGTGGGTAAAAGAGTGGAAGAAGACACCGTTGGCGCCTCATTGGAAAGGCCCATATATCGTTTTGCTATCAACCCCAACAGCAGTGAAAGTGGCAGAGATCGACTCCTGGATCCACCACAGTCGAGTGAAACGAGCAACAGTTCCTGAGAGTCGCCCCTGGACTTCAATCGCTAATCCTGCATCACCGTTGCGAATCACACTGCGGAGAAGAGATCCATCATCGTAGAGAACGTTGCCAACTTGTTTCTGAACATCACAGAGACGTTCTTCAGTTCTGCATTAACTACATTCCAGACCCTATCAACCTCAATCAACCATCATCTACCTCAGTAATCATCAGAGACTATAATCATGGACTCTATTATCGATAGTACTATTGACCGCAAGGCAGCGGCACATATATTAGCCTCATGGGATTATTACCCTATACCACACAGTGATCCCTCTACTATGGTCTGAAGTATTTTTTTGTGTGATTAGATTCTCACCCTTCCTCACTTGCGGGTGTGAATAATCAAAAGGAGGGAATGTGATAGGCGATGGCCTAGCATGTAGCAGAGCTAGGTCTGAAGCCCTTTTTCTCCTGCTTTAAAATGTTATTGCTGATTTTGGAAACTTACAGAATGCTGTTAGCTGTTAGAAAGAAATACTGTTCTATTCTGGTTTGATAACATGTTCTGCTCTCCTGGAGATAAGAGAATTAAAACTTTCTTGTTTATTGTTTAGGTAAGCCAGATGTCTGTTTCAGTAGAATGCCGCGCCACTGTATCTTTGCTAGATGTGCACTGACCTCGTAATTAGGATGAAAATATAGCAGAGAAACTGAACAGTGTAAGAATATTTTGTCTAGCATTATGAAGATTGTTTAGTGTTTTGAGCCAGGGCTAGAGATACATCTTAGCCTTGCTTTATTTGGCCTTGCTTTGTTTTGCTTTTGATGAGAATGCTTCTGATATGCCTTCCACTATCTTTGCAAGCTAACTGACCTTGCAAGAGTAGCGAAATATACTGTATACTTTAGCAGAAGTATTATGTTTAGTGTTATGTCTACCCAGACCAGGACCAATGAGAAGTTTTGCCTGTATTAGACTGGAGAAGAAAGGTATATAAACTGTCATTTTTCTGAGCTCTGGGCTCAGACATTTTGTATGCCAGTGCTGAGACTGTATATATAATAAAAGGGAGTTGAATCCTCGTCCATTGACTCCGGGTATTATTGGGGTTGCGGGCCGTTCGCTATTACAATGTGGATTCTGTGTGGGTTCATGCACCATTTTTGTCCTTTCTTTCTAACTCCACATACATGTTATTGTGTGTGGTTCCTCTACAGATGTGCCGCTGTACATTGATTTACCTCCCCATCAATGCATGTGTGCCTAAACCTCCGTATGACATAGCATTGTGCCACTGACATTGCAGCATTACCTTAGCTGTGGTGCGGGGGGTGTCTCATTTTTCTGCCTTAGGTTGTGCATCCCCTGTTCATTGGCATATCTGTGATGCTTCTGTATCCACAACACCCATTGCAGCAGGCCTTCTGCATGGTGCTACCTCTATGTCTGTGAGGTTCGGCTATGTTTGTTCTTTGGCAACATGTGCATCTCCTACCTGTTTCCATGTCCTCCTTTTGCCTTGTGTAACTGTTATTGCTCCCATTTGGTCATTAAAAGTGTTTCTGTACATGCGTAACTGATGTCTGCTGATTCTCATGCACATCACAGACTTTTGACTGGCCATCTACACTGCTGTAGGACCCATTGATACACACACATATGGTCTACACAGTTGAGGGCTGGTGCTGGGACATTGAGACATGACATTTTGTTAATGTTTCTGCATTTGCCTGTGCACTGCAGATCTACATTGCTGTATGGCAGCATGGCATTACATCTAGGTATCCTCCATTCTATCCTATTGCCTTCTGGTTATGTGGGCAGCTTGGTGCACCTGCCTGGACCATGCCCCCTGTTAGTTGTGTGTTCCTGTGCTATTCCCATGATGATGCCAACAGTGCACGTCAGTGCCATCTGGTTCACTCACATCACTGTGTCGCCAGTCGACCTTTCAGGTTGTTGCCCAATGTGTGTGTTCTATCATACACAACATGTGTGTAGTGTATTATATGTTCTGCTGCTGCATTCCTACGCAAAGATGGTTTCACTGATGGCCACCTACATATTCCATTTTAACACAGGTACATTCATCGCTCCCATGTGCCTGTACAGTTGGATGTCATCTGTTTTGGAGCATTGTGGCTTCTTGTGGGTGGGCATATCTACTACTTGGGCACATGCATTCCCAGGCTGCTGCCTCTACATCCCCGCCTGGGATGTGTGTGTCAGACATAGCTGGCATTGGTGTTCATTGGCACTGGTGCTGGCGGTGACTGCGGGACTGATTGGATATGCGCCTGCCTCCTTGTCTACACATCATCCACTGCAGAGATGTTGATGTATTGATGTGGCACTATGGTTCTCGCACTGGTCTGCATATCTGGGGACCAGGATTCAATTCCCCATGTAGCAATTGTCAGGCCACATTCCCTGCATTGCTCTGACGGGGTCCAGTTAATCATTGTCACCATTTGATGTACATTATGAGGGTTATGTTGCCATGTACACTGTTTTGCTTGATATCATGGCCAGGCTCTGACACCCATTACATATATCTGTGTGTAGGCTAGCAGACATCTAGCTGTACATGCTTTTCCTGGCTTGTGTGTCCTGTATTGCCAGGCATGTATGACTTTGTGGACATTTCATGACTCCTGTGTGTTTGGTCCTCCACATGCAGCACCCACTGTGTACATGTGCACAGCATGCATCTCCTGGACATGATCTGTCCTGCTCCTCATCTGTTGATGGACCAGTGGCTTTGGTGTGACATTTTTTACAGACATTTGTCTCTGCTGCTGCATCACCGCACTGACCATCCTGGACCACTGGCAGTTGCCTGTGTGCCAGCTGTCTGCCACCTCACACGGTGCTATGACTTTGCATACACACATGCCATTTAGAGATACATATTAGCATTGCAGTTGCTGTGGTTGTTTGTCATAGTGGTTAGAGGCATGCATTGGGCCATCATAGGTTGTGGGTTTGATCCCAGCATGTTACATTCCTCTTCTTTTCTTGTGTTCTGCTAACCTTACCATGCAATGGTTGCAACTTTGTCACCTCTCCGCACACCCTCCCTTCTCTTCGCTGTGCACCACGGTGTGCCCTCTATGCAGCCTATCTTTCACATATGGTTCTTATCATTATGTTATCCAAGTGAGCAGTTGGCTTGGGGGATTGGTAGTGCTGTTATGATGCTGTTGTTGGACACGTTGTTGTGTAGGTTCGACTCTCATGTGCTCCTTTTTGGTTCTATTCCCCGTTTTGCCCTGGTCCAATGACCATGCACACAGCTGTCCCCTCTGCAGGCCCCTGCCACCCTTTCTATTTTGGATCTTCGCTCCTTGGCATGCTTTGTTCAGGGCATTCTATTTCATGGTGTATGTGCATATGTTTATCTGTGTCACTTGCCCACTTACAGACTGCAATATCAGCTGTGGATGTCTGTTCTGCATTTGTGTTGAATCATGGGTACTGGTGGGGTTGCCCTATCCTGGCACACAACAGGCGTTTTGTGTGGTGTCCTGCAGTGTTCTTGTATGTAGACATTGCTGTGGAACTCAACATGGTGGTGTAGCCTGCTGGTTTGTTCACTGACTTTCTGCCCACTGGTCATGGGTTCAATTTCTGTTTGTTCCCATTTTTTATGCCTGCCCTATACAACTACTTGTCATTCCTTTGGACAGTCATATCTCTGCGGATCTGTGCTGCCAGCCCATAATACCCTCACCACAGTTGCCAACAATCCTTATAAGGCGTTATAGGGCACATTATTAGGCACAGTATAAGGCACATTACAAGGCACCTTATTAGGCAGAGTACAAGGCACGTTATAAGGCACGTTACAAGGCACCTTATTACGTGCCTTGTACTTTGCCTAATGAGGTGCCTTATAACGCGCCTTATAACGCGCGTTACCTGACACGGCTTGCCATAATGATGCCCCGCCCATGCATTTATAAGGGCATCTGTATCTTTACCGCAGAACCTAACGCAAGTGACATTGCATAGGGAGGCGTAGCCTAGTGGTTGGGGCAAGGTACCACAGGCCGGAAGGTAGGTGGTTCAAATCCCACTAGAGGACAGCAACCTTGGGCCGGAAGGACTGGGGTTTCTAGTCCTACAGGTGCTCCTTGTGGTCTTGGGCAATCCACTGAACCCTCCATTGCCCATGTTCTCTGTAAGTATTAGTGTATGTGTGTCATATCCCCTCGTGTTAAATGTATCCCCAACCGCTTTGACCCGGTGAAAAGCGGGATATAAATGCAGCTAAATAAATAAATTGCCACAGTTTAGTAAACATACCCCTTACTGTCTTAAGCACAAAAAATGTAGACAGCCTCTCATCTTAATTAGTATCATGCCTCCAGATAGTGACCACTTGTGCAGAATGGTTGCATCAGACCACTGATCCAAAACTTCAGTTCTGTCGGCACATACCTCATGCTGACGGGCTTATATCATACTAGAGGTAATTGTTTTAACCATAATAGACTCTTTAGCACATCTTCATGAAGAAGATAGCTTCAGCTATGAAAGGCATGACTATAAACAATATCAGCAGTTGATAGGATAAATCTCCTTCACCAGAGTCTGAACAACCACAGGCAAACTGGGGATGGTTTAAAATCAGCAAAGGTGTATGACAGGGTTGCATACTTTCCCCCCCTATCTGTTTAATTTATATGCAGAACAAATCATCAGAGAAGCGGTACTGTATGAAGAGAACCGAGCTGTGAAGATTGGTGGAAAACTCATCAATAATCTTCTCTGCTGATGATACCATATTACGGGCTGAAATTGAAGATGATCTGAAACATTTGCTTCTCAAGATCAAGTAACATAGGGGTATGTTTACTAAACAGCTATAACATTGCAGCGGCACAATTTGCACATGATACATGACTTTATCGCACGATACGTGATGTTATCATGCGACAAACTAACATTATCGTGCGATAATGTGCGTTTTCAGGTGAACACATCTCCTGTGGTGCTAAGGCACACAGAGGGTGGAGTAAGGCTCCCCAGAGGGCGGAGAGAAGGGGTCAATGGGTGGAGAGTGGGCGGGGAGAGGCTCCATGCACACTAACACTGTGAAATGAAGGTCTGAAAATTAGCGCCAGTGAAAATCTCGCGCTAGAGGCACATTAGCAGGAGAGAAACCAGTTCAGTCAGCAATGTACAGCAAAGGCAGGGAAACCAAGAAACGTGATAGTAGTGATACATGTGCAGCAACAGCATAGTGCCCAAGTAAGAAAGAGCACAATGGTGGGTCTTCAAATGGGGTACAGGGGGCTGCAGGCGGGATATGCAGTGGGGTAGCTGGGGCACAGGGTGAGCTAGGCAGATGCCTAGGTGCCACATAGGAAGGCATAAACGAAACGTCAGCATGACAGCAACTGACCAAGGGCAAACATGTCCACGAGTGTGTGTCCCCCAGTGCCTCAATGGACATTACCCAGCAGGTACTCCAAAGGGCACAAAACATTGGCAGGCGGTGCCGTGTGGAAGCATGGATGTCTATGTAGGCACCCCTACCCAAGATCTCACACCATAAGCAGCCGCCTACCGGCACACTGGATGGCCTCGGACTGCACACCACCAGCACCACAGGCAGAAGGGCATGTCAGCATGGTGTGGAAGGGGTGCTGGTGGTGGAGGGGGCAGTGGCATCTGCCCACAGAAGACCAAGGCCAAGCCCTGTTTAGGTGGGGGCTGTGCACTGAAACAGCCAAGGTCTGTCTGACGAACAGTCATGGTATCCCCAAGGAATGATCTGTCTCTGTGACAACAGTTTGGTGCAGTACACGCAGCCAGTATATTCAGGGAAAGAAGGTCACAGGTTCAAGTCCCAGCTGTGGCTCCTGCAGACCATGTCCCTATATTTTACACAGTACTAAACTGTGGTAACAATATGCCTGTGATGCAGTTGTATGCACCATCCCCATTGTATGCAAATGTATCCATGCATATTCATTAGGGACAGCATGAAAACCTGAACTGTGTTTGGCCCACCAGGACTGGAGTTGGGAACCTCTGCTCTAGAGCAGCGGCCAACAGGGGCACAAACACCCACACCCACAGGCTCCACTATCCAATGGCTCATGGAGAGTCAGGCTGTTGGGCCCTGCACGGAGCAGCATCTACCAATACTAGCACCTGCATACCTTAGCAATGCCATCTTAAACTTGGAAACACATTCCACATATATCAAAAGGTTGCTCTGAGTAATGTTAGATAACAAATCCTAAGTTCAACACAATTTGTTGACAGAGATTCATCATAGCAACCTTTCTGTTATCTGTGGAGTGTGTTTCAGTTTTTGTTTCTGACAGTGTTTGCCACTCCGGGGAGTGACCCTAACAATATTGAGTACCATAGCAATGCCTGCACTGTGCCCAGGACTGGTGTGGCGGCCAGGGCTGCTAACCACCTCTATATTTGCACAATGCTGAAATAGGTGTGGGGGTGTATGCATGTATCCAATGTTTTGTTGCTGACTACACCTTGCTGAGCCCAAAATGCTTGCACTGTTTCCAGTGTTAGCCTACCAATGTGCATAATGAGGAGCAAGGTACTGTGGGTATGGCCCGGACAAGGCGGCCTGGGCATGATGCATCTGCACAGGGCATAGGGTAGTGGCTGGGACATTGTAGTGCCCGACCACCACCTGCACGGACGGGGTGGACACAGCATGTCATGCTGGGAGGTCACTCTCACCCTGACTGAGCAGTGACAATGGCATGGCTAGGTTCTCCCATAGTGCTGTGCAGTATTTCTTTCAAATGATATTTATGGGTTCCCTTTTCTGGGGCCCAGTCACTGCCATACCTGTGTGTATGCTCACATCCCATTTTTGGGTGCACACAGTTTCTCCAGGAACATGCATTATGTATTGGCTGGCAGACTGTCTGCAGTTAGCATGTGCATGGCTGGAATACTTTGCAGGGTGGAGACTGACTGTGCCCTCGGCTGGTGAATGTCAGATGGTGGTGGTGGGGGGCAACTGAGTTTTTCCATGCCTACTGCCTGTCTGCCAGTGCCCTATGTGATGCGTATAGATCTGCATTGATTGCCCTGTAGGATGCCTATTCCCCAGCAGGACTGGGGTTGATGGTCCTCTCTACTGGCACCATTGCAGAGATGTAGACTGTAGTTCTGTTGGTGGGAGATTCTGTTCTGCACCCTGACCCACAGAGAGCGGGTTGGGTGGTGCTACATAACCCGCTTTTGGGTACAAACACCACCCTTCACTTATAACATTTATTTATTTATTTATTTTATTTATTTATTTATTTATTTAATGTTTTTCTATACCGCACTAGTCGGCTTCAGCGCGGTTTACAAGGAACAGGTTTGTACAATGTGGAACAGCCATACATTGAACTTACATCAAACAAGGAATTTAAACATGGATAACAGGTGAACTTTATACACTATATACAAAAGGGGATTGCATCATAGTTGAATTTATGATACAAGCTCAAAAGGGCTGATTAAGTGCGGAGGAAAGTTATCATAGGGGATTGGTTAGGCGGCGTTGGGTTAAGAGACTGTAGGGTCATATGATATTGCCTAGGTGATGTTGTCGGCATTACAGATGTGTTGTAGAAATAGGTGGTGCTTGAGGGCTTTTCTGAATTGGGGGAGGTTGTTTATGGTTCGGATTTCTGTTGGGAGGGAGTTCCAACATGAGGGGGCAAACAAAGCAAAGGCACAGTTTCTGGTGGAATTGTTGCATTTTGTGATGGCTTTTGGGAGGAGGATGGTATTGCAGGATGTGGTTCTTCTTAGTCTGTTGTCTGGGGTAGGTTGGATCAGATCAGACAGGGTAGTTGCGGTGATACCATTAACTGCTTTAAATGTCATGGTTAGGATCTTAAATGTGATCCTGTATTGGATGGGGAGCCAGTGAAGGCTCTTCAGAATAGGGGTGATATGGTCCCTATGAGACGCTCCATAGAGGGTTCTAGCTGCGGTGTTCATCGCAAGCTGCAAGGGGTTTATCGAGTTCTTTGGGAGGCCAAGTAGGATGGAGTTGGCGTAGTCGAAGTGGGGCATTATTATGGCCTGGAAGACTGTTCTGAAGTCATTTGGTTCCAGAGTATTCTTTATGAGGCGTAGTGTCCGTATTTTATGGTAGATTGTTCTGATGGTATTGTCTACATGCGCATGCATGTCAAGGTGCTGATTGAGTGTTACGCCTAAGTATTTGATCGTTGTCTTGGAGATGAGCTTTGTGTTGTGATGGCAACATGTGACCATGGCAACCACACAGGATATGCACTATTCTGGGTACATCATAGTCCACAAGGGCCAGATGTGACTGGAAAATACAGATGAACACAGGTGTATCTGCAAGGACTACCTATCATACACTGGCACTGATGGGGACCTGCAGCATAGCCTATCTTAGCCATCCCCTGTGCTGCGGACCTGGTGCTTGGCGCCTCACCTCACCCTCAGGGTGAGCACAGGAACCAAACAGTGTCACGGTCTGTGCCAGTAACACACGTGGTCAGTTCCCCCTACCAGGCTGGGGTGCTATAGAGGTGCATATCCCATCTTGTGATCAGATGTAGGCTGCTGATCTGCATGTGCAGTGCATCATGGGTATGGGTGGGTTTACCCTATCCTGGTACCACAGCAGACAGTTTGTGTGGTGACCTGCAGTCTTTCTGTAGCCAGCCAGTGTTGGGTTAGACATTATAGAGTTGTATCCCACTGGTCATTTCAATGACTATGAAGGCAGAGGTCATGGGTTTGATGCCACAGTGGTGTTATTTAATAAGGCTGTCTGAGGGTTTTCCTTTTAATTTAAATCAGTGCTACCAGCAGAAACACCCTCAGAGTGCCGTAGCCTAAGGTGCCTCATAAGTTGCCCTATAGGGTGTCCTATACGGCACCCTATAACTCGCCCTATAAGGTGCCCTATAAAGTGCCCTATAGGGCACAGTATAAGGTGCCTTGGCAGACAGGGAACTCTATAATGTGCCCTATGAAGTGCCTTATAGGTTGCCTTATGCGGCACCTTCGGTTACGGCACTGTGAGAGTGTTTTTGCTGGCAGCACTGATTTAAGTTAAAAAAGGAAATGCCTCAGAGAGCACTGATTTAAATTACAAAAGGGAAATGCCTCCAACAGCCTTATTACATAACACCATTTCAGGATTGAACCTATGACCTCTGCCTCCACAGTCAATGCAGTAACGAGTAGGCTACATCTTTATAGCTTCTAACACTGAGCTGGCATGAACTAAGGGTTAACGCACGTTAACATGCCACGGCGCACACTATTGGATGATACCGTTTCCTTACAACCTTGTCTCCGGACTGCCCACTACCTTATATGGCATTCTTCACATTAACGCTGCAACTAGCGCCGGTAACATTAAGACAGTTTAGTAAACATAACCCCTTAGTGTTAAAATAGGCCTGTACCTTAATGTAAAGAAGACAAAGATCCTGACAATGACAAAATCAATAAGTTCATTGTTCATGGAGAAGAAATTGAAATAGTGGACAACTTGAAACTACTTGAATCAACTATTAATAAAGAAAGGACAAGCAGTCCAGAAATTCAATAATGCATTGCTCTTGGCTATGAAGGACCTAGACAAGAACATAAAAACATACGAAATGCCATACTGGGTCAGACCAAGGTCCATCAAGCCCAGTATCCTGTTTTCCACAGTGGCCAATCCAGGTTACAAGTACCTGGCAGTTTCCCAAAAAGACACACAGGTTCCACAATGCTTGTATTGAGGCAAGCAGTGGATTTCTCTGGTCCTTTTTATTAATAGTTTATGTACCTTTCCTCCAGGAACTTGTCCAAACCTTTTTTAAACCCAGCTGCATTAACAGCTTTTGCTACATCCTTCGATAATGAATTTCAGAGTTTACGCGTTGAGTGAAAAAATATTTTCTCTTAGTAGTCTTAAATGGGTTACACTGTAGCTTCATTGCATATCACCTAGTCTTTCTACTTTCTGATGACGTAAACAATTGATCTATGTTTACCCATTCCACTCTATTCATTAATTTATAGACCTCTATCATATCTCCCCTCAGCTGTCTCTTTTCCGGATTGAAGAGCCCTAAACGTTTAAGCCTCTCCTCATAGGGATATCCGTCTATCCTCTTTACCATTTTGGTGGCTCTTCTCTATATCTTTTCTAATTCCGCTATATCCTTTTTAAGATACGGTGACCAGAATTGCACACAATATTCAAGGTGCCGGTTGCACCATGGAATGATACCGAGGCATTATAATATCCTTTGTTTTATTCTCCATTCCTTTCTTTATGATTTTTAGCAATTTATTCACTTTCTTGACGGGCATCAATGTGTTATCCACAATGATGGCAAATTGTTTTCCTGATGGTTGGTCCTAATGTGGAACCTTGCATCGTGTAACAATAGTTTGGGTTGTTCTTTCCTAGGTGAATAACTTTGCACTTGTGCATATTAAATTTCATTTGCCACCTGAACATCTAGTCTTTCAATTTATCAAGATCCTCTTGCAATTTTTCACAACCCTCTTGGGTTTTAACAGCTTTGAATAATTTTGTGTCATCTGCAAATCTGATTACCTCACTCGTTAGTCCCATTTCTAGGTCATTTATGACCCAGCACATATCCCCCCCCCCCCTCATGCGCAAAAGGGGACTGTTGTAGTTGTTATGGAAGGACAGACTAGATAGGCCATGTGGTCTTTTTCTGTCATCATATTTCTATGTTTCTACTCCAATATTCACCTTTTCTATTGGGAAAATTGGCCATTTAGCCCCACCCTCTGCTTTCTATCTTTTAACCAATTCTTGATTCACAACAGTACACTGCCTCCTATCCCATGACTTTTTAATTTCACCACGAGTCTCTCATGAGGGACCTTGTCAAAGGCTTTCTGAAAATCCAGATACACTATATCGACCTGCTCACCTTTGACTACCTGTTTATTCACACCTTCAAAAAATATATAACAGATTAATAAGACAAGACCTTCCTTAGCTAAAGCCATGTTGGCTTTGTCTCATTAAACCATGAGGACATGCAATGAAGCTACAATGTAACCCATTTAAGACTAATAAGAGAAAATATTTTTTACTCGATGCGTAATCAGACTCTGGAATTTATTACCAGAGGATGTAGTTAAAGCTGTTAACTGTAGTTGAGTTTAAGAAAGGTTTGGACAAGTTCCTGGAGGAAAGGTCCATAAACCATTATTAAAGAGGACCGGGAAATCCACTGCTTACCGTGGGACGAGCATTGTGGAACCTGTGTGCCTGTTTGGGAACCTGCCAGGCAATGTTCCCTCTAATTTCCTGTAGGCCGTGTGCGCATAAAATATCAGCTGTGTGCAGCTTTTGAAGGAAGGTTAAATTTTTGTGCGCCACATAACGACACTCGGAGTTATATACTTTAAAATTTGACTACACGTCAGAATACAGCATGTACACCACATTGATTTTAATAAAATTAAATGAAAATAGACGATTACTAAATGAAGCGGGAAATTTCTAGTAATTACAATCATAACTTTTAAAATTTAAGACATCTGTGTTGTTTTCTATCAGAATCAGAGCCGTAATTTTTGTGCGCTCTGTTGTAAAGTACGTGCGCTCGCTCGGTGAGGTGTGTGCGTGCGCACACACGCGCACAGCTTAGAGGGAACAGTGCTGCCAGGTACTTGTGACCTGGATTGGCCACTGTTGGAAACAGGATACTGGGCTTGATGGACTTTGGTATGATCCAGTATGGCATTTCTTATATTCTTATGACCCCTCACTCTGAGGCACCATGGGTGGCTGTTTGCCTAGGCTGCAGGAAGCACAGTATAAGGCTTTTGGTGAAGGGATGGGCTCCACAGACTCATTACCCCCTCTGATCATGGCTTTGGCAGTGCCTTAGTCATTACAGAATACGTTCCATATTTTGAGAGAGAGAGGAGGGGGGGGACAAGGGCCAGGATGGTCTGGAGACCAAGCACAATCAGCACACTTTCGCTGGGCAGCCTGAGCAGGGGAGCCATAGGATCAAGCACCCCCATGGGCCACTATATTAAACACCTACCCCTCTCATCTAACAGCAGCTAAAGGGGGAACATAGTCACCCACCCACCAAGGGCCCCTATGCCTCTCCTTCTGGGAGGAACTCTTGGAGTACACTCTATGAATCCCACAGAGCTCCAAGGTTGATCACCCCAGCAGACTTGGGAAAATAAAAAGACACCTCCCTCCCCCAGCATGTCCATAGATAGCCCCAGCCACTGATCAAGGGGTCCAGGCAGGAACACCAATCAATGAGTTCCAACACCGGAGACCCACATTCAGTGATATAAATATGCAGTTGCTCAGGGCTGGTATGCCCCAGCCTCATCCTCCACTGGTTAGGGTGAAGACCCATCAGCCCACAGTGACATGGTCGCAGGGAGGGAGGAGTAGCCTAGTGGTTGGGGCAAGGTACTTCAGGCCGGAAGGTCGGGGGTTCAAATCCCACTAGAGGACAGCAACCTTGGGCCGGAAGGACTGGGGTTTCTAGTCCCACAGATGCTCCTTGTGGTCTTGGGCAAGCCACTTAACCCTCCATTGCCCATGTTCCCTGTAAGTATTAGTGTATGTGTCTCATATCCCCATGTGTTAAATGTATCCCCCAATTGTGTTGTGACCGCTTTGATTGAAGGATAAGGCGGTATACAAAACTGTCTAAATAAATAAATAAATAAATAAATGGTCCCATGGCAGTGGCATGACCCCCCCCCCCATGCGCATGTATTTCCTGCCACACGCACCCCCATGCAGATGGGTCAGGAGTCAGGTGGCTCTTGTGCTGCCACACTGTCATATTGCCAGTAAGTTCATCATCTCCATTGAAAGCTTCTCCTCACCTGTACTCTGCAGGATCCAATTCTGGTTACGAGGCCAGTACAGATTGCATCATTGGGCACAGGTACCATGTCCAGACATCTCCACAGCACACAACACCAGCAGCCCTCTGACAGGCAGCCATTGATTATGCTGACATTAACAGCAGTCCATCAGTCTGCTGTAGATGTGACTGTGGATGTTTGCCTAGTGTCTGAGCAGGGTAACCCTTGACCTGCAGGCTCTAGTAGACAGGTTGTTGTAGTCTACTGCCATGTCAGCAGCACCATGCAGCCCCTCCAAGCAGGTGGCCTAGGCAGGTGCCTTGGTATCCAGCTCACATCTCCAAATTACCCTAATATTTTATGAGTTTGCACTATCTCTGCCTATCATATTTCCTTACACTTGCTTCTGAACTGCATGTCCGAACTGCATGGTCAGTGCACAGGGGCATGGCAAGTGCAGCTAGAGCCAGGTCAGGGGCTGGCATTAGCAACCCCCACACTAGCAGCATGGTTGTGTACCTAGCGTATGACTACCATGCCCATCCCAGCTGCATGCCCTGACTCCACCCTCTCTCTGCCCAATCTCCGCCTCAACCCACCTATATGCACACCACACTGCTAACACAGGATATTCAGTGTGATCGGCTTTGGATCTCATGCTCCTTGCTACCACGTGGCCCAGATGCACTTAAACCTTTTGGTGCCTGCTATCGTGCGGCTCAGGCAGTGGACTACAGATCAGGAGCATGGAGATTTGATTAGCAGAGAGGTTCCTTTTGATTTTGGGAGGGAAGGTTGTGAACCGGAAAGAGTTAGTGGAGTCAGGAACAAAGCAGTTCTGGTGCAAGGGAGAATAGCAGCCATTTGCAGAGGGGACCTCCAAAATGCATTAGAATTTTTTTTCACTGATCTATACAACCTACTCTACACTTTCAATATGAAAGAACAATTATAGAAATTGTAAAAAAGTAATTGAGAACAAGAAACAACAAAATGTGAAAAATGTATAAGGTGTGAAGACTTTTACGAGACACCGTAAATCTGTCTGTGAGGTTACATCTTAGCCTTTGATAAACTAGAATCAACTGTTGCATCAGCCTTGAAATTTCTTTATTTTATCTGTAATAGGTTAATGTTATATAAAGTTGTTAGTAATTGCAACATTTTTGAAACATCAGGGTAGAAAGGGGAAGTTTTCCCAGAAGAATAAAATAAACAGAAAATGAGAACTTAAACTCCTTTTATTCTATGTAAGGCACACTTGTCATTACTTCAGTAGGGAAAGAAAAGAATTACTTGCACTAGTTTTTCTTCAATTCAATTTCTTATCTATGCTTTCAAAACCACAGGGATATTTGTAATCTATTGACAAAACAATGTTCATGGTCTTATAATTTTCCATAAGAAGTTACTGGAACAAACATAATTCATGGCCTCATAATAAAAGTAGTTTCATGCAGTTCTAGCAAACAGTAAAGTCCATGTTTCAAAATATTTCATGTTCTGCATGCTACCTTTGTACATCACTTGGAAGTCTTCAAGCTCTAATGAGGGTTATATAGCCATTGCCTTTCCTTCAGCTGGTCTTCTGAGATCACAACTCAAATGAGAAAGATTACCCATTACTGGTCCTCCAATCAACTCAGGTAAGTCTGGCATCTGTCCGAGAAAGATGTAATGCCCACATCCCAAATTAGGGAGGGGGCATGAACCTGGCTGAGCCCTGTCACAGAATTGCCTATGGAGTCAGTGTAGAGATGGAAGGGAAGGTGAAAGGGAAGGGGTGGGTAGTAAATTTAGGTGGGCTGAGGTCTAAGGGACTGAAAGGAGAGGAAGGGCAAGAATGAGTAGGAGGAGTGAACATACCCAGAGTCAGTTGGTTCAGGCTGTGGGTTGAAGAGCAGAAGCATGGAAGAGATTTGATTAGTAGAAAGGTTCCTTTTGATTTGGGGTGCAGGTCCCTGGGTCTCTGATCTGGGAAGACTGTGGGCTGGAAAGACTTAGTAAAGTCAGGAGCACAAAAGTGATGGTGCAAGGGAGCATAGCAGTCATTGGCAGATGAGAGCCCCAAAGTGGCACCAGTAGCAGGGAGAATGGTGCTGGAGTCCATCAGCTTGAAAAGGAGCTTTGGCCGCTTAGGAGAGCAGGTTCATTTGGTGGTGAAATGGGAGGAGGGTAATGGGGTGTAGAACAAGCTTAGCACACAGGCAGTTTTCCACAAGATCCTAGAATTTGCCAGTTTTGGCTGGAAATCACATTAGGCAATGTGGCCAGGACCAGTCTAGCAGCCCATAGCACAGCCAGCAGTAACCTCAGACCCTAGTGGGGGCCTTTTAAGGGAGGCATAGGTGAGGCAGAGGGAGAGTGAGGATGCTCCCAAAGGACTGAGGTCAGCAAGAAAGCAGCAGTAACAGATGGTACCCAAAAAGCACAGAGGGAGCTAGAGAAGGGAGGACAAGGAGGGGAAATCATGAGAAGCTCAAATAGGAGGGTCTCCAAAAGGCCAATCAGACAGGGGTGGAGTAAGAAGGAGGCACCTTGCCCAAGACAGCCAAAACGGCAGAGGGGAGAGGCAGTGGAAGAAGTGGAGCAATACCTAGGAAAGTGGTGGCAGTATCAGTGGGGGTTCCAGATTGTAACAACCATTGGAGGAAGAGCATCAGGGTGGCTGGGACTGTTTCAGAGGAGGAGTATAGTTTGCCTAGTAGTGGATAGGAGGCTGTGTTCTGGTGATGATGAAAGAGGGGTGAGGCAGGGGCAGGGTGACCCAAAAGTGGCCTATTCCAGAGGAGGTCCTCTGCTTCATTTGAGTCAGGTCATTCCGCCTAAGTTGATGAGCAAGGAGGCAATATAGGTGGGGCTGGAGTGAGAGAGGGGGCATAAAGGGATGGACCAAAAATTGGTCAAGTGTTCGTGTGACCATAAATTAAGGTCACCAGATTTTTTGCAGGCTAGTCTGGATACTTATCCCAGATAGGGGGGAGGAAGGGACACCTTAGTTCCAGGCTGAGCAAGCCATGGAGGAGGGAAGAAGAATTGTTACCCTGTTTTTCTCCCATCTATCCCATGACAGCAACAATATCACTTCCAAGCAGACAAATCCACAGAGAAATAGAAACAGTGATGCATTTCCCCTGTACAGTGCAAAATATAAAGATAATGCATATACATTCTAAAACTGACATATTCAAATCACTAATTTGAAAATAATTTTGTTTTCTACCCCCTCTTTTCCCTTTGCTGGAATTGGGAACATGAGACTGCCAAAAACGTGGGAGTCGGGGACACAGATCTAAAATCAGGGACAATCCTTGAAAATCAGAAAACCTTACCATAAACTCTCATGGAACCTGAGGAGGGTGGTGAAGTGAATGGATCGGGATAAGTGAATGTGTAGGGGGGGGGAGGAGAAAGGGTGGAGCAGATGTGGGAATCCTTGAAGTTGGCCAATTCTTTGGACTTATGTAATCCCCAGACTTAGAATCGGATGAAAGGTGGGCCTGAATGGAGAGGACCAGTCAGGAGGCTAAATAGCCATTCTGGATACAGTAGGGAGAGATGGGGCCATGACGCTGGAAGCATGGTGGGTGCACACATTTAGCGTGATTTCCTATTTGTAGTGTTCCACACAAGTTATGCATTAAGATCCTACAAGGGAAGTACTGGCATCTTCCCGCTCTTGGCAAAGGACCAGGAGGTGGGGGATAAGAAAAAGGGAAACAGCAGTAAGGAGGAGGGCAAGGAGGGGGATACTGCTGTTCATGTCTTTTCTAGTATTCTGGGCAGGGCCAAATCTATGTTATACTCTGGACTACTGAGATATTTGGACATGATTTTGTGAACCCACGGAATATAGAACAGGTGGGCCTGATTAAATTACAATGAGCAATATCAGAAGAGTTTGGCTAAAGAAAAGATGTAGACATTTGGCTAGCAGAGATGAATGACCTCAGACTGATTCGGGTATAGCAGAGTGGTTGGCTCATGGGCAGTGGGTCCAGCAGCAGAAGGTCAGGACCCACTGGAGTTGGGCGGGGGCCCTGGAATATCTTTTAGAAAGTAGAGTAGCCCAATGTGGTCAGGCATGGGGGTGCCTCTTCCAGCTTCATGGCTGGGCCATGTGCAGATGGGGGCTTTCATATGATTGCTTTTAATTTAACATGCAATGATATCTAACAAAGCAAACACTCTCAGAGACTAAGGAAAAATAATATTTTTTTATAATAAAAACAACACTTATTACACCTTTATTCCATATATTTAAACATTTTAAACCAGAATTATTAGTAAAAAAAGTTTCATAGATATTTTGCATATTCATATACATTTTTACATACATCTATTTTATCAAAAAAATGTTTTACATACAATAGTAGGTAAAAATAGTAAGGTATTAATTCATAACAGAATACAAATTGTAAATATGGGAACAAAACCACATTAGCCCCAAAACATTCAAGCTGAAGACCAAAGCTATTCATCTAGACAGGCTTTTTATCATTTTATCCAAGCCTGCCAGTCTTCACAATATTACTTTCTATATACATACTGTGACCGCCTTTTGTGCCCCAGCCGAAGCGTGTAGGGCTTAAGCGACCTGTTATCTTTCTTTGAACAGCTGTCTGACCTTTTCCTGAGGCAAAGTCTTTTGGGAAATGTAGTTTCTTTCAGTGTCCAATGAAGAGTAGTGTGAACTCAAAGTGGTTTTAAGCAAACAGGATTTATTTCTCTTAGCACTTCTGCAGTTCTCTGCACTGCTTAAACTCAACGCAGGGAAAATATCTCATTCGATATTGTAATCGTACAGTCCATCAATTCTTCAGATATGTTGCCTAGTCCTGGCTCTGTTTCCATTAATTCCTCATGGAAGTCAGGCAGAAATGTTTGCAACAGTGTTTCATGGGCCACGCCCTTTCTCTCTGGCTTAGGCTTTATATCATACTCTTGGCACATGTATTGCTGTAAACAATCATCCTCATTACAGGTATTAAAACCACAGTCCCAACCCTTTGGGTAAGTAAAATCACACTGATTATCAACTGCCTTATTTGAAACCCAGTCTCTGGGCTTACCTCTTCGTCTGCCTGCAAATGGCTTTCTCTGGGCTTTGGAAACAGCTGTTGATTCAAAACCTGATTAGTGAGTTGTGGGTTGCAACTGCCTTCCTGGCTTTTTCTTATCCTTGTAATTCCCAGAATACTGCAAACAGCCTGGCCTGCTTTTGCTGTATTCTTCTCTTGAAAAACACTTTATAAATGGTTCTCCTTCTACCTTTAAACTTGGCTCTGGCTCTGGGCTTTCTCTCCGTTTTAATGAGTGTTCGTCTAGGCTTGCCACGGTCTCTCTCCCACGTTTCTGGGCTGGAACTCTACCGGTAGCTCTGCCTAGGCCTGGAACTCAGACTCCTCCATGGTCCTCCTCTTGGTCTGTTAGCTGCCCTCTTTTCTGGCCTCTCACCGGAACCCTCGGTTGGCCTTGTAGGTAACCTCCCAGCTGAGCATGTGTTGGAGCTTCCTGTGTGGCTCCTAGTCGAGACCCTTTTCTTTCTACTGAGGCCTCTTTATTTGTCTGCCCTCTAGGGCAGTGTCTGACTCCTCCTCCTAGCAGGTGCTCTGATTCAGCTCGTGACTCCTGAGCTAACTGGCAGCAAGGGCGTGTTTCTTTCCCTTGTGTCTGGTTTCCCTGGTAACTACTAGCCATGTGCTTTTGTTTACCATCCAGCACTGCTTCTGATTCCTGCTTTTTGGCTCTTTCTAAAGGGCTGGAGGAATCCACCATGTCACAGATCCCCCCCCCCCCTTAAAATATTACGGGCTGCCGGAACCTGTGACGGACAGCACGTAATCTCCTTCAATGGGTTTCTGTAGTCTTCCCTAATGGCTAACCTTACTATTGCTACCCTTTCTTGCCTGGGTTTTAAAACATTAATATGATAGACTTGGCGACGGCCCTTATTATTTTCTACGAGGTACGAGATGGGACCTACCCTCTCCACAACAGTACAGGGCCCCTTCCATCTCGACTCAAACTTGGGTCCTACCTCTGCTACCATAATCACCACTCTATCTCCCACCGCCAATTGTCGGAGTTTCGTTCCCCGGTCATAATATTTTTTCTGCCTCCTCTGGCTAGCCTGAAAAATTGCCAAAGAGATTTGAGACGTTCTTTGTAAACGACTCCACAGGTCTCTAAGGAAATGGGGTACGTCCATCTCCTCCTTGTCTGGTTCTACCCATTGTTCTCGCAGTATATCAAGAACTCCTCTGGGTGCTCTACCGAACAGCAACTCATATGGGGATGCCCCTAGGGACGCTTGTACGCGTTCCCTACACGCGTATAACATGAAGGGCAACAAAGTATCCCATTCGGACATCTGTCCATCTAGTCCCCGCCTAAGCATTTGCTTAATGGTCTGATTCATTCTTTCGACCATCCCATTGGACTGAGGGTGATAGGCCGCAGTACGCACGTGGTGTATGCCAAAGGCATCCCACACAGTAGCTAAATATTTAGACATGAAGTTGCTCCCTTGGTCGGTGAGCATCTCCCGTGGGAAGCCAACCTCACAGAACAACTTAATAAGTTCCAGGGCTATTGTTCTGGCGGAGGTACTCCTAAGAGGTATGGCCCATGGGAAGCGCATAGCCTGATCCACAATCACTAACACATATTGAAAACCCCGGGGAGTCCTAATGAGTGGCCCTATAATATCCATTGCCATTCGACGGATCGGTGTGGATATGGCAGGTGTGGGTATCATAGGTACTGCTCTCGGTTTCGAGGCAGTAACCCGTTGGCAAGTGGGACATGCTTCACAGTAGCGAGAAACTTTCTTGAAGACCCCTGGCCAGTAAAAGCGGGCAAGGACCTGGTCCAGTGTCCCTTGAATTCCCTTGTGGGCTCCTATTGGGTGATCATGGGCTAATCGCATAACTATGGCCTTGAAAGTGTTCGGCACCACCAGTTGCCTTCTTACTTCTCCTGTAAGAGGGTTATTACTCTCCCTATACAAAATATCTTTGTCTAAAAGAAATCGGGGCAGAGTATTCCTTCCTTCTTGTGCAAACGCAAAAGCCCGTTTCAAAGTGGGATCCGCTTTCTGTTCCCCTGGAAAAGAAGGGAATTTTTTCACTAATTTTGAGGGAACCCAGGGTAACCCATCCCTGGCTTCCAATCCAGCCCTCCCTTGGGCTCTGTGTTGCCTTTCCTGTTTTCTCTTCGCCTTTCCTTTTCTAACTTTCTCGGATGGGGTACCAAAAAGGTCAGTCTGTGCGGGCAATTGACCTGTTACTTCTTCTTCACTTTCCCTTTCCAGCTCAGGGAAATCCTCCCTATCTCGGGATGGACCTGCTACTTCCTCCGCAGGGTCCTCATTGCTAGGAGAGGTTCTTGCCTGGGACCGGGTAGAGACATAGCCTGTCCTTTCTTCTATACCCCGCTCTATCCCCTGGCAAAATGGAGGCCAATCGTTTTCTAGAATAATGTCATATAACAACTGCGGGATTATTGCCACCTTCACTTTCTTTTCTGTTCCCAACCCTTTTATTGTAAGGTCATATACAGGGTAATAGGAGGCCGTCCCGTGTACACACTGTACTCTAACTTGCCCTACTGCTCGACTTGGTGCTGACTGGGCTTGCATGGCCTGCCAGAGCTGCTGGGACACCATACTCTGGTCAGCACCAGAGTCCAGCAGCGCCTGGGCCTCTATGCCCTCTACTTGTACAGGAAGTAAGAACCCTGCCTGGATTTTCTTTCCCTTGCCAGACACCAATGCAGTACGTAAGATGCAATCTTTTTGAAAATGCCCTAATTTCCCGCATTTAAAACATTTTACTTTAGTATTGGGAAAACCCGCATTCTCATAAGATGGTTTACTTTGCATATTCCTCTCTATACTACCCGCTCTTGTCGCCCCCAGAACGCCTGATTTTGAGGTTTTTGCAAACTCGGCCTCAAAATATCGTTCCGACAAGATAGCGGCTTCCTCTGTTGTTTTACAATTCTGCAACATGAGAAATGTTTTTACCTCTGCTGGTACAGCTTCCATGTATTTTTCCAAAATCACATCATCAAATACAGACTCTACAGTCCGCTGTCCAGGGTTCAGCCATTTCCAGGCTAAGCCTCTTATTCTGTAGTACAGGGCTTTAGGGGTTTCTCCAGGCCTTAATTTGGCCTCCCTAAACCTGCGCCTGTAGAATAAAGGGGTTAGCCCTAACCTGTCTCTTACGGCATTTTTGACTGCATTATAATCTACTGCCAAGGTAGCAGGCATAGATTTATACGCAGACAAAGCTTCGCCTGAAAGGGACATCGCAAACCTTATTGCCCACTGCTCTTTAGGCAGCCTTATGGCTTCAGTGATGCGCTCAAAGGCATCTATATAATCGTCCAGGTTATCTGTAGGAGATAATTGTCCCAACGTGAGTGCACCACTATTAGGTAGTCCTACTCCTTGGGTATACATAGGTATGTCTCTCGCTGGCTCCTGCTGCTGCTCCACTAGCTTCTCCATGAGCTCTCTGACAGGCTTTTGCTGTTCATGGATAGCAGCCACCATTTGCTCCTGCACCCGCCGAGTCATCTCTAGCTGCTTGTCCCATTGTAGGGACATCCACCTCAGCATCTCCTGAGGATCCATCTCAGATGTCCAGGTACCTGTAGAAACACACAAAAAAAACCACCAAGTGTGGCCCAAAAAAAAAAAATTTCCTCCCTTTTTTTTTTTTTCAACACAGTGCACTATCTCTCTGTGCACTACCCCTTTCTCCGGCTTATCCTTCCACACCCATGCCTAGCCACCATTACCTGGGCACAGTGCAGAGTCAGGCACTGAGAAAGGTAGCTCCCCTCCTGACCGATTGTCAGCCGAGCAGTAGATCCTTCTGCTCCTGGATTTCAGCTCACTGCTGCTGGAACCTCGTCCTTCGAGTGTCCTTGTAATCCGAGCAAAAATCCTGCCAACTACGCCATTTGTGACCGCCTTTTGTGCCCCAGCCGAAGCGTGTAGGGCTTAAGCGACCTGTTATCCTTCTTTGAACAGCTGTCTGACCTTTTCCTGAGGCAAAGCCTTTTGGGAAATGTAGTTTCTTTCAGTGTCCAATGAAGAGTAGTGTGAACTCAAAGTGGTTTTAAGCAAACAGGATTTATTTCCCCTCCGGGCGGATTTCAGCATGGAACAAAGGTAACACAAACCATATACTTCTGGCAAAGGACAAAATAAAAAGTCTCCAACAGAAATAGCTTAACTTCAGCAGTAATAAACATTTGCTTCCCAGCAATTAGAATGAACAGTTCTGTTTCCCCCAGCTTTGTACTTTTTCTCTTAGCACTTCTGCAGTTCTCTGCACTGCTTAAACTCAACGCAGGGAAAATATCTCATTCGATATTGTAATCGTACAGTCCATCAATTCTTCAGATATGTTGCTTAGCCCTGGCTCTGTTTCCATTAATTCCTCATGGAAGTCAGGCAGAAATGTTTGCAACAGTGTTTCATGGGCCACGCCCTTTCTCTCTGGCTTAGGCTTTATATCATACTCTTGGCACATGTATTGCTGTAAACAATCATCCTCATTACAGGTATTAAAACCACAGTCCCAACCCTTTGGGCAAGTAAAATCACACTGATTATCAACAGCCTTATTTGAAACCCAGTCTCTGGGCTTTCCTCTTCGTCTGCCTGCAAACGGCTTTCTCTGGGCTTTGGAAACAGCTGTTGATTCAAAACCTGATTTGTGAGTTGTGGGTTGCAACTGCCTTCCTGGCTTTTTCTTATCCTTGTAATTCCCAGAATACTGCAAACAGCCTGACCTGCTTTTGCTGTATTCTTCTCTTGAAAAACACTTTATAAATGGTTCTCCTTCTACCTTTAAACTTGGCTCTGGCTCTGGGCTTTCTCTCCATTTTAATGAGCATGTGTTGGAGCTTCCTGTGTGGCTCCTAGTCGAGACCCTTTTCTTTCTACTGAGGCCTCTTTATTTGTCTGCCCTCTAGGGCAGTGCCTGACTCCTCCTCCTAGCAGGTGCTCTGATTCAGCTCGTGACTCCTGAGCTGGTCCTCCTCTTGGTCTGTTAGCTGCCCTCTTTTCTGGCCTCTCACCTGCTTTTTGGCTCTTTCTAAAGGGCTGGAGGAATCCACCATGTCACAATACATACACATTTTCACATACAATCTTCCAAATGTTGTTTTTAATAGCCACCAGCTAATCTTCACAAAGCTAGTTTCACACCAAGTTGCTATCTTTTAATATCCCAATTTACAAGAAGCTAGTTGCACCCCAATCTTCAGGTTGCCATCTTTTATGTCCTGTCCAACGCATAACCTATTTCTCTCCCTCAGGGGTTTCATCAGGGAAAGACCAGCCTTCTGAATCTTGGTCCTATCCACCAAATCCCTGTTAGGCGCATCTCCATATCAGGCACTTTGTTACAGACAACTATTTTCTGGAACACACCTTCAATTGCCAACCCTTCAAAGATTTGGTTATGCCCCATTGAGAATTATTCAGAAGAAAGATCCAGGTAAATTTTTATTGATACCCAATCTGACCTACTTGATAGGGAGCAGTGTAAATTCCTTTATAGACCTGACTGGTGTAATATCCATCTTTCGATTCAGTGGTGTATGGGTTAAGGCAGGACCCAAAAGGCAGGCAGAGCTCCGGAGTCTCAATGCGTGGATGAGACAATGGTGCAGAGATGAGGGTTTTGGATTTGTTAGGAACTGGGGAACATTCTGGGGAAAGGAGGGGCTCTTCCAAAGGGATGGGCTTCACCTTAACCGGGATGGAACCAGGCTGCTGGCATTAACCTTTAAAAAGGAGATAGAGCAGCTTTTAAACTAGATATTAGGGGAAAGCTGACAGTCGCCCAAGAGCGGATGGTTCGGAAGAATGTATCCTTGAAGGATACTACCAAAAGCAGAGAGGTTCCACAAAAGAGTAAAGTAGCCCAAATGCCCTCAAGTATGGAGCAGACAGAGCTTAAAGATCCCAATTTACCCATGTCTAACAATAGCCAAATTAACATGAATAAAATACATTCTCTAAAATGCTTGTATGCAAATGCTAGAAGTCTAAAGAATAAGATGGGAGAGTTAGAATATATAGCACTAAATGAAAGGTTAGATATGATTAGAATATCAGAGACATGGTGGAAGGAGGACAACCAGTGGGACACTGTGATACCTGGGTACAAACTATATCGTAATGAAAGAGCTGATCAAATTGGTGGAGGGGTTGCGCTCTATGTTAGAGAGGGCATTGACTCAGAAAGAATTAAAGTTTTGCAGGAAACAAAATCTGCTGTAGAATCTATATGGATTGAAATTCCATATAAAAGGGGGAAGGCAATGGCTGTGGGGGTGTACTATCGAGCACCTGGCCAGAATGACCAAATGGATGATGAAATGCTCAAAGAAATCAAGGAAGCTAACAAAAGTTACAGTGCAGTAATAAATCAGTGCAGTGATTTCAATTACCCCGGTATTGACTGGGTCAGTGTCACGTCAGGACATGCTAGGGAGATAAAGTTCCTAGATGAAATAAATGACTGCTTCTTGGAGCAGCTGGTTCATGAACCGACCAGAGGGGAAGCCATATTAGACCTAGTCCTTAGTGGAACACCAGATCTAGTGCAAGAGATAAGGGTGTTGGGGCCACTTGGCAATAGTGATCATAGCATGATTGCCTTTGATTTAATTAGTGGAGGAGGGATAGTAAGGAAATCCACAGTACTACCTTACAACTTTCAAAAGGGAGACTATGATAAAATGAGGAAAACAGTTAAGAAAAAACTAAAAGGAGCAGTTGCAAAGGTTAAAGACGTACATCAAGCTTGGGTGTTGTTGAAAAATACTATCTTGGAAGCCCAGACCAGCTGTATTCCACGCTTTAAGAAAAGTGGAAGGAAGTCCAAAAAACTGCCTGCATGGTTTAAAGGTGAGGTCAGAGAGGCTGTTGTTGCCAAAAAAGGATCTTTCAGGAAATGGAAAAAAGAGCCAAACGACGAAACCTGGAAACAGCACAAGCACTGGCAAGTCAAATGCAAGGCATTGATAAGGCAGGCAAAGAGAGAATTTGAGAAGAAGCTTGCTGCGGAAGCAAAAACGCAAAATAAAGACCTTTTCAATTACATTCGTAGCAAAAAACCTGTGAGAGAGTCAGTTGGTCCATTAGATGATAAAGGGGTTAAAGGAGCACTAAGAGGCGACAAGGCGATAGCGGAGAGACTGAATGAATTCTTTGCTTCAGTCTTTACTGAGGAAGATGTAGGGATGTTACCCATGACTGAAGTGGTATTTAAAGGTGCGGAAGAGTTGAAGGAAATATCGATACATCGGGAAGATGTCTTACAACTATTAGATAAACTGAAGAGTAGCAAATCACCTGGGCCGGATGGTATACATCCAAGGGTGTTGAAAGAACTGAAATATGAGATTGCAGACCTGCTATCAGTAATCTGTGAACTATCATTAAAATCATCTTTAATACCTGAAGATTGTAGGATCGCCAATGTAACACCAATTTTTAAAAAGGGTTCCAGGGGTGATCCGGGAAACTACAGACCGGTGAGCCTGACGTCAGTACCAGGAAAAATGGTAGAAATCATCATAAAGAATAAAATTACTCAGCATGTAGATAGTCACAACCTAATGGGAGACAGCCAACATGGCTTTAGACAAGGAAGATCTTGTCTTACTAATCTGTTATGTTTTTTTGAAGGAGTGAATAAACAGGTGGACAAAGGTGAGTCGGTTGATATTGTGTATCTGGACTTTCAGAAAGCCTTTGACAAGGTCCCTCATCAGAGACTTTTGGCAAAACTAAAGAGTCATGGGATAGGAGGCAGTGTACTATTGTGGATCAGGAACTGGTTAAAAGATAGAAAGCAGAGGGTAGGGCTAAATGGCCAATTTTCCCAATGGAGAAAGGTGAATAGTGGTGTACCCCAGGGATTTGTGCTGGGTCCGCTGCTTTTTGACATATTCATAAATGACCTGGAAAGTGGAATAACGAGTGAGGTTATCAAATTTGCAGATGACACAAAACTATTTAAAGTTGTTAAAACCCAAGAGGATTGTGAAAAATTGCAAGAGGATCTTGATAAATTGGAAGACTGGGCATCAAAATGGCAGATGAAATTTAATGTGGACAAGTGCAAGGTTATGCACCTAGGGAAGAACAACCCAAACTATGGTGACACGATGCAAGGTTCCACATTAGGAACCACGACCCAGGAAAAAGATTTAGGCGTCATTGTGGATACCATGTTAAAACCCTCGGCCCAGTGTGCAGCGGTGGCCAAGAGAGCAAATAGAATGCTAGGTATGATAAGGAAAGGAATGGAAAATAAAACAAAAGATATTATAATGCTTCTATATCGTTCCATGGTGAGACCGCACCTTGAATATTGTGTGCAATTCTGGTCGCCGTATCTTAAAAAGGATATAGCGATCTTAGAAAAGGTTCAGAGAAGAGCCACCAAAATGGTAAAGGGGATGGAAGGATACTCCTATGAAGAAAGGCTAAAAGGCTTAGGGCTCTTTAACCTGGAAAAGAGACGGCTGAGGGGAGATATGATAGAAGTCTATAAATTAATGAACGGAGTGGAACGCGTAAACGTAGATCGATTGTTTATGTTATCAGAATATAGAAAGACTAGGGGACATGCAATGAAGCTACAGGGTAAACTATTTAAGACTAATAAAAGAAAATATTTTTTCACTCAACGTGTAATCAAACTCTGGAATTTGTTACCGGAGGATGTAGTAAAGGCTGTTAGTGTAGCTGGGTTTAAAAAAGGTTTGGACAAGTTCCTGGAGGAAAGGTCCATAAACCATTATTAAGAAGTGACCGAAGATATCAATGCTTGATCCAGTACAAGCATTGTGGAACTTGTGTCTCTTTAGCTGCAATAAAGTTAATTTGAAAAGGAAAGACAACCTGTGAGGAGCCCGCCCCCATGACATCACTTCCTTGGGCTCTGCGATGACCGGAGGGCTCCTTACACAGTTTGTCTTTACTTTTCAAAGTAAGTGTATTGCAGCCACTGCTCTGTACAAAGCAGAAGCAGTGGCTTGGGCAGGGTGGGGGGTGATGGTGTGAGTGAACCAGCAAGGGGGGGTGGTGTGAGTGAACCAGCAGGGGGGGGGGTGGTGGTGGTGTGAGTGAACCAGCAAGGGGGGGTGGTGGTGGTGTGAGTGAACCAGCAAGGGGGGGTGGTGGTGTGAGTGAACCAGCAAGGGGGGGGGGGTGTGAGAGAACCAGCAGGGGAGGGGGGGTGATGGGGTGAGTGAACCAGCAAGGGGGGGGGGTGGTGTGAGAGAAACAGAAAGGGGGGGGTTGGTGTGAGTGAACCAGCAAGGGGGGGTGGTGGTGGTGTGAGTGAACCAGCAGTAGAGGGGGGGGGGGGTTGGTGTGAGTGAACCAGCAGGGGAGGGGGGTTGAGTGATTGACCCAGCAGGAGGGGTGAGAAAGTGACAGGGGGGTGGGTGAGTGAGCCAGCAGTGGAGGGGGGGTGGTGTGAGTGAACCAGCAGGGGAGGGGGTTGGTGTGAACCAGCAGGGGAGGGGGGTTGGTGTGAGTGAACCAGCAGGGGAGGGGGTGAGTGAGTGACAGGGGGGTGGGTGAGTGAACCAGCAGGGAGGGGAGGGGAGGGGTGGTGTGAGTGAACCAGCAGGGGAGGGGGGGTGAGTGAGTGAACCAGCAGGGGAGGGGGGTGAGTGAGTCAGCAGGGGGGGTGAGTGAGTGAACCAGCACTGAGGGGAGGGGAGGTGAGTGAATCAGCACTGAGGGGGGGTGTGACTGAATCCTCGGTAATTTTTGTGGGTGGGGCTGGGGGTGGGGCAGGGGTGGGACTAGGGGCGGAGAATGGGTGGAGCATGGCGAGCCACAGGTGTCGGGTTTTTCTCGGAGAAAAAGTTGGCAACCCTACCCCTGTCCCTCCTCTCCTCTAGAGTATTGTGGTGATGAAGGGGCATCAGAGCCCATGGAAATAACTGGAAAACAAACTTTTACCTGCAAGCAGAGAGATAGTTCGGAGAGCAGGGGGTTTGAAACTGCAGCCAAAGAAAAAAACGCACACACAGAGCTGCTGAGTCCAGGCCACGCCCAAGCTCCATGGCAACACAGGAAGGTAATAGGAAGCACCTGTGGGAGGAGTTGGAACGGGGAGAGCAGCTACACACATTTAAGCTCCAGGGAACAGAAAGAAAGGAGCCTGCCAAGAGACAGGAGGGAGAAGAACTCCTGAGGCAAACTGAAGGGAAAGGATCCTTCAGGGGAAAGGAAAGAGAGAGGTTTTCCAGAGACAGCCGCAGAAGGGAGTCCCAAGGCAGCCAGCACACTGGGGACTACAGTCCAGGGAGAAGCTCATGCTGTGAAGGCATTGCAGCACGGTCTGGAGACCGGAGAGTCTATCCTGAGAGAGTTGCTGACTATAGTCCAGGTACAGGAGCAGCCCTGCATAAATCTGTGGGAGAAGTTTTACCTCTGGAAAGGTCTGTGAAGAGAAGGGTCATGAAAGACAAGGTGAGCCAGTTAGAAGCCTTGTCCAGCTTGTTGAGAGATAAGTGTCTCTACAGCCATTCTAAAAACCCTGAGCACAGAGAGAAGTCCCGATGGGAAAAGGTCTTAAATCTCTTATAGGAGATTAAGCCTATGTCCCCTCAGCCCGAGTTAAGCCAGGAGACAGCAGAGTCTGATTATGAAGACATGCAGACAGAGCCTTGTGATATGGAACAAGACTCCTCAGACTCTTTGATGGATTGTTCTTATTGTATGAAGACAGAATGAAGAGGCTGTAGGTTTTTTTAAACTGAGGAAAAAAAGCCGGAAGCCTTTTTCCTGAATGTCTTATGTCTTGAATGCGGGAAATGTTTAAAAGGAGAATTGCTGGTGTTTAGAGCTGAGAGGGAATGATTCAAGATTGATTTGAATGATTAAGAAAACAGCTAGAAGCAAAAGAAGCTTTGTTTAAAGTTTATTCAGTTTGGAAAAGGCTGATACCTTTGCTGGAAGTTAGCTGAAGCCAGCTAAGCTGTTTTTCTAACTGTTGGACTTTGGGAAGAAATACTTTTGGTGTAACAAGCTGCTTGAAGCAATTGTAACATGTATCACTGCCAGAATCCTGTTTGACTGGAAGTTCTTTTGGTTGGAGAGTACATCCTATTTTTGTTAACGTGTGTTGAGCTTCAAAGAAAGTTATTGCAAAGGAACAGACACAAATAAATTCCTGTGTTTGCCTTCAACCCTCGGATTCTTTGTTCTTTCACCTAACTACAATTCCCAGAAGCATTAGCTCTGGAGCCCATATTTAAAAGGGACATTAGATGGCACGCCCCTACCTATAGGCGACCGCCTAGACAGTAGGGAGCGCCACAGTATACATATTTAGGTCTTGGAGTCTCTTTTCATACGTCTTCTGGTGCAGGCTCCAAATCATTTTGGTCTCCTTCCCCTGAACTGTTTCCAGTCTTTTTATATCCTTTGTGAGATATGGTCTCCAAAACTGAACACAATATTCCAAGTGAGGCCTTATTAGCGACTTGTACAGTGATATTAGTACCTTCTCTTTTCTGCTGGTAATTCCTCTCTGTATGCAACCCAGCATGCTTCTGACTTTGGCCACCACCTTGTTACACTGTTTTGCCACTTTGAGATCCTCAGAGAGAATCACTCAGAGATTACTTCCCATATGCTACCCTCATCTGGTCTCTGTTAATTCCCAGGAGGATGTGTCATGATACCATTAAGTCCAAAGCAATCGAAAGACTTGAAAGCAGATATTTCCAAATTTGTGGTGAGGTTGGGCAATTTGGTGCTCTCCCATGCCTTGATCACTGCCAATTGTCCTGGGTTGTATTGCCCAGATGGCATTCATCTGTTCGCTATTGGCCAAGACATCTGGTTAAGCACTGTGGAGGATTTATTGGAAAGGAATGACAAAGATTTTTGCTGCACAGCACTGCAGTTGGGTGGCAGGGACATAAAGGTGGCAGTCCCTGCCACTGGTAGTAGTCAGAGGAGGTACCGACATCTCAAGAGGCCTAACTGGCTCCTCAAGTAAATGGGTTGAGAAGGAATGGAGCAGGAACCGTAGCTCCAGGCATTTGGGTGTCACTGCCATGTGCGTGGGAGGTCTGGAAAAGAGCTCCATTATAAAAGAGTTGGGGCCTTAATCTGGCAGCACTGCAGGTTAGAGATACTGGAATTGTGAATCTGTACTTGATGGACTAGGATGTTACCAGGTACTCCTTGAAAACTCACCTTTTCCGGGGGGCGGAGCCCGATGTCCAGCGGGATGGTCGCATAACGCTGAGGCTCCCGAGAGGCCTACTCAGAATCCTGAATTAACACCGGACATACTTGAACTTCTGCTCTGATCTTGCCGGGGCACATTGGTGAGATGGCGGGGACCAAACCCACGCGCCTGGAATTTGGATCTCCAGCGGCTTCTCATGGCAAACGCTCTAAAACTGAACCCCCGTCCCCGCAGAAGGGGCTGGCTTTGCGCGAGGGCCCCGAAATGCAGCAGGAAATCCTCGCAGAGATTAGAGGGGTTAAGGACCTCGTGCAGTCAAACGGTGAAGCACTCCGAGCGCTGCGGGAAGATCTTGGTGTACTGCAAGGCAGGCTAGAGGGGCTCTCTTCGCGTCAGGACAAAATGGAGAGCATATTAGACTCCCATGCGGCCCGGTTGTCCAAACTCGACAAAGTTGAACGTCAGGTGCGGGCCTTGCAGAAAGAAGTGGAAGATGGCAATAATAGAGCGCGCCGCAACAACCTACGACTCGTGGGCATACCGGAGGGAGCGGAATCGGGAGACATGAAGGAGTTTTTATGTAAAATCCTCCCTTCCCTGCTCCAAATCACCTTTATCAAAGAATTGGAGATCGATCGCGCTCATCGTGTACCCACAAACATAACGCTCAACAGGAAGACCCCGCGGCCTATCATCTTTCGACTTTTGAGATATCAACATGTGGAGCAAATTCTCAGTGCCTCTCGGGCAAAGGGCCATATGGAGTTTGAGAGCCACAAGATCTCCTTCTATCCTGACTTGGCTAAACCCACGGTCGACCGCCGAAAGCGCTTTCTGGAATTCCGGCCGAGGCTTCAACAACTACAAGCACGCTATGGCCTGATGTACCCGGCCAAGCTCCGAGTCACGCTTCACAATCAGACAAGAACATTTGAGGACCCTGATCTACTAGCGGAGTTTTTGGATTCTAAAGAAGCCGACTTGATGCGCTGACTTCCAGAATATTCCTGCAAGTATTCTCATATCCGCTGTACCTGCCATATTGGATTTGCCGCGGCTCAGCAAAGAGTCTGTCGAGGGCGGTTTGCTGCCTTATTTTTTGATGATACCTGTGACCCGACTCCATCTACCCACAGTAGCCTCGATGAGTATCAGAAACAGTGTTAATTATGGACTCTGGTGTTTCTTTTCTTTTTTTTTTATGTCTTTATCTTCCTCTCTAGGGCCTCCTCCCGCAGACATATGGTCGCCATATTCATTGGGGGTTTTGCTTCTTCTCTAAGTTACTTTGGTACATACTTTTCAATATGGGGTGTATTAGCCAGCATATTCGGTGATTATGTCATTGCTGTACAGATTCTGATTATGTTGTATGTTTTCAAGCGCCCTTACCTAAAATGTCTATTACCGATTGATGGCACCATGTAAGATTTTCTCATTGAACGTAAAAGGAATCAATAATCCGATAAAACGGAAGAAAATCCTAAGCTATCTAAGTCATGAAGCTGCGGACCTGATTTTCCTCCAAGAAACGCATTTAAACTCGAAGGAAACTCTTAAACTCAATATTAAACCTTACATGGTGGCCGCCTATTCCCCAGCCGTTTCTAAGAAATGTGGGGTTGCCATACTGGTTAGGAAATCTCTGCATGCTACTATTATTGCGACTAGCTCAGATACAGCAGGTAGATGGTCCAGAGTTCACCTCAAGATAGGTAACCTTGAAGTTACATGTATATGCCTTTATGCTCCTAATGTGGATGACCCTACCTTTTTTGCTACCATTGCTCAGGTTGCGCAGGCCTCTGCTAATACTTCATTGATAATAGGGGGGGATTTCAATTTAGTTCTTGATCCCCTGATTGACAAACAGCCGCCTAGGACAAGTGGTCCCCCCAAGAGTCACACCACGCTTACCTCTGTGATCAAAGATCTTGCTTTAGTTGATCTATGGAGGTTACTACACCCCAATGAGCTTGACTTTACCTTCTTCTCTTCCCCTCACAAATCCCAGTCTCGCATAGATTTCTTTCTAATATCAAAACTGTTAGTTCCTCAGGTGGACACTGCAAAGATTCACTCCCAACATATTTCAGATCATGCTGCTATTTCTTTTCAATTACACACTACTGCACCCCAAGGGAATTCGGGGGCATGGTTCTTTGATAGAGCCCTGTTAACTCAGCCAGAGTTCCAGTTAGAAATTCGAGCAGCCATACAGGATTACTTCCATTTTAATTTACCCCAGGATACTGCAAATTGGGCTTGGTGGGAGGGTTTCAAAGCGGCCATTCGAGCAACGATCACTAGCTCTCAAATTCGCCTGCGGAAACAACGCAAACAGCAGCTACTCATACTAGACCAACAAATCAAAGCAGGCGAACGAGTTCTAACTTCCCGTACTGATCCATGCGTCTTAATTCGCTTACAGCGTCTCCGTTTTCAATATAATGCAATCCTCTCAACTGCAGCTTCTAAGAGTATTGAGCTTCAACGAGGGACATACTATCGTGAAAACAACCGAGCCGGTCGACTTTTAGCCAACGCCTTGAAAGGTCAAAAAGAAGCCAAACGCGTAGCGGCCCTTCGAGCCCCACAGGGAGGGGGCATATTGACCACAGACTCCGATATTGTAGAACTTTTTCGGGATTTCTATACCCGTCTATATCAATCTGAATGTGAGTTCTCATCAGAGACCTTCGAGCGCTTGTTTTCTGGTATTCAGCGGCCGACCCTCTCTGAAGCTGATAGAGATGCGCTGGATGAACCCTTCTCTACTTCAGAGATCCAATCTGCCCTAAAACGAACAGCCTCGGGTCGAGCCGCAGGGCCTGATGGTCTCCCGACCGAATTCTACAGAACGTTCAGTGCAGATTTAGTTCCCTACTTAAAACTCTATTTTACTGCCCTTGCGGTAGATACATCCTCTTTGGGATCCTTTTCTGCAGCTAATGTGGTAGTATTTGAGAAAGAAGGCAGAGACCCGCTGCTAACCGCCAACTACCGTCCAATCTCCCTACTTAATGCCGATTATAAGATCTTCGCAACGATCTTGGCCACCCGGCTATCTGACAGGATGGCCACCCTAATCCATCCCGACCAATGCGGTTTTATACCCGGCCGATCCACCGCTGACAATGCTCGGACCTTGTGCCATGTGCTATCCAGTGCTGCCAATTTAGACCACCCATGGGTGGGTCTTTCCCTAGATGCTGAAAAAGCCTTTGATCGCCTAGAATGGCCCTTCTTATTTGCAGTTCTCCGATGGTATGGCTTTGGGGAGGGCTTCCTCCGATACCTCCAAGTCATGTATACTCAACCCGTTGCCAGTATTTGTGTAAATGCCATTAAGTCTCAGCCTTTTAATCTCCAAAGAGGCACGCGTCAAGGTTGCCCCCTATCACCAATGCTCTTTGATCTAGCTCTTGAACCCCTCGCCCTCCTTATTAGACAGTCCGCACGTATTCGAGGTGTCCCCTTTAGTCACAGAGAGATTAAACTCTCTGCATATGCAGATGACCTTATGCTCTTTGTATCCCTTGATTCGGTTCCAGCTGTCTTGGATCTGATTGATGGATACTCGCAATTATCGGGCTATAAAATTAACTGGACCAAATCTGTAGCATTCCCACTGAACCGCTGGGTACATGAGGCTGACATGCAGGCTTTTCCTTTCCTTTGGCAATCCCGCATGGTGAAATATCTTGGGGTCCATTACTGTTCTCCTTTAGAAGACACTATTAGTTTTACTGCCAAAGAGGTAGTCTCCAAAGTCCGTGAGCTCACAAATCGTTGGTCTCCCTTATCCCTTACATGGTGGGGCCGCCTAGAAACTGTGAAAATGATGATAGTCCCCAAAGTGAACTACATTTTAGAAATGCTGCCATGCTTACTCCCGCTACACACCTACAAAGATATTGAGGGCCTTCTCGTCCGCTATCTCTGGCAGGGCAAACCACCAAGGATAGCTAAACAAAAACTACAGTCTGCGAAGGAACTAGGAGGTACCAGATTTCCTGATTTTCTCAGATATCATCAAGCCTTCCTACTTAAACAAGGTGCCCGATGGCTAGATGCCTCAACAGACAGCAGACCAGTTTGGCTTGATATAGAAGAGGAGCTTAGTAGCCCAATTCCGTTGATCCATCTCCCCGGTATGTCCCATCAAGTAGACACCCGCCATCCCCCAATGATTGTCGATACTCTTGCGGCCTTTAACACTCTCATTCTATCACTGGGCCCAAACGTATGTCCTCAGGACGGACTCCCGCTGTGGAATAACCCCAGAATTCAAGTCCTAAATAGAACGATAGCATGGAAACCCTGGTACTCTAGGGGGATCTGGACACCCCAACAGCTCTTCTCTGCAGCTCGTTGGAAAACTTTTTCTGATTTACAAAAGGAATTTGCGTTACCAGCGAAACATTACTTTCAATTGATGCAGCTTCAACACTGCCTCAAAAGTGCTCAAATCATGCCGCCCTCTGTCCCTACTGAGGACGGGCTATTAGAACTAGTTCACTCTATTAGTAGTACACATGGGGTAGCCTCTAACTTTTACAAACTATTATGTCAGGGTACAGATACTGCCACTTGTAGAGCCCAAGAAGCCTGGGAGCGCGAACTGCAAACCACTTTAACCCCTGTGCAATGGAGCGTTTTCTGGAGCAAAGTAGTGCGGGTTTCCCGGTCTGCCTCAGTTACCCAAACTCTCTTCTTTTTTGCACATAGATGCTTTTATACTCCAGAAAAAATAGCCAAATGGAACACAACTGCTAGGGACCAGTGTTGGTCTTGCCATACTGCTGTGGGAACCCTCGCTCATGTTATTTATGAATGTCCTCAACTACAGGTTTACTGGGGGCGGGTCTGGGGTCGTATTCAATTTATCTTACACTTTCACGAGCCTCTTTCTTGGAAGATTGTGGGACTCTGCTCAGTGGCGGAGGTCCCCTCTCTTCCTAAGAAGGGTCGCTTTCTCCTTGATTTCATGCTGGGTATAGCCATATGTTTAATCACGAGGAATTGGAAGGATAGCTCTCGACTTACTGTCAATGAATGGTGGAACCTCGTCTGCTTATATAGTAAATATGAGCAGATATCTCGGAGAGCTATTCCCCATACCCAAACTCACTCTCGCTTGTCTAAATGGCAGATGCTCAATGATTATGTACAATCTGCTCATTGCTCCGATATGTCTGTTTAATGTACACTCATCATGTTTCAGATCACCGGTAGGTTTTGTAACACAATAATGTCAGTACACGCCCGCTTCGGGAATGATTAGTTTTCTAGAGAAGAAGCAGGGGGGAGGGGGGTGGCAGGGGTTTACTTTGGTGTATGTATTGCATTCTATGTATCTGTCTTTTAGCTGTATGTCTTCCTTTCCTTTGTTGTTATAAAACGAAAATAAAGAATTAAAAAAAAAAAAGAAAACTCACCTTTTCCAACTGGCATTCAATACCCTTGATTAGCTCTCTAGGATAGTCCTGCATGTCCTTCCCCTATTCCCCTCTCCTCTTTCTCTCTCTTCTTTGCTACCTCTTCCTCTCTCCCTCTTGTCTCTGTCTTGTGCTCCACTCTCTCTTTCCTTTACTGTCAGACTGTATTTCTTTCCCCCTCTTTTAGCTATTTTGCTTTTATTGCAAACCGCTTTAATTTGCCTGAAAGGTGCTATATTAAGTACCAAATAAACCATAAACCATACCATCTAGGCCTGTAAGATGCTAATCAACAAGAACTATGTTACAATTTGATAGTTATTTTGAATGCAATTGTTAATGGTTAATAAAGCCGCTGCCAAGTTTTGCCACTACCCTACGGTGTTTTGTTGTGATTGTTCAAACAGTTGGTGTACTAGTGGGCAATCGAATGACAGTAGAGTAGGGATATCCTTCCATTATTCGACTGAGTTAACAGTCTTCACAATTTGTTAAGGAGTCAAATGCATTCTGCTAGTATGAAAATGAATCTGTAAATTAATCATTTGCTCTGAACTTTTTTATGTGTTTCACACTGACTTGGACTTCACAACATAGCTCATACTAGGAGACAGAAATGTAGGCGGATAAGGGTGCCATGCTGGATCATGAAGGACATTCAGGGATATGAAGGCCTAGTGGATTACTTCTGGCAAATAGATAAAATATAGCTAGTGAGCATTTCTATGTACATGTCTCCCATAATTCATCATGGTATCATATATGTGTAGGTGCTGGCAGTATCTCGCTGTGCTTATTTGAAGTGTGAAAGTCTTTCCAGTTTTGCTTTGAGGAGGTATGCTTCTCTTTCTATATGGGGATCTTCGGTGCTTATCCCATACCTTTTTGAATTCCGTAATATTCTTCTTCCTTATGCCACCTTCTGTTTTGTCTGTATGTGAGAAGACATGCTCCAGATAGTTAAGGAGGAAAGGAGAAGAAATGGAAGAACTCAAATATAAGGGTATAATTTCCATTTAAAAGTATGAACAAAGAATTCACAGGTTGTAAGCAAAGAAAGGCAAACAACTGATAGGCAAATATCAAATTATTTTCCATTGTATGAAACAAAAGACTATAGTCAAAACACAGAAAAGAAACAATGATCCAACACACACATACACACTCACACACATAAATAAGTTGTACAGACAAAACAGAAGGTGGCATAAAGAAGAAGAATGTTTTTGAATTTAAAAAACTATGGGATAAGCATAGAAGATCCCCATATAGAAACATGCATATTGCTACTCAAAGCAAAACTGAAATGACTTTCACACTTCAAATAAGCACAATAAGGGTAGCTGCCACAGAGCAGTAGTTACAACCCAAAGCAATGAACCAGCAGAGTGGTAGTCACCCACCAAAGTAAACTTCCCACAGACCTTCGTAGACTTGGGTGTCCTTCATGAGACAGCATGGTACCCTTATTTGCCTACATTTCTGTCTCCTAGTATGAGCTGTGTCAGTTGTTCTAACTTTAGCTCTTTAGAGATAACTGGGCAATGGCTGAATAACGCCGTTGCCTGGCCATCCATGGGTGCCACCTCCACTTCATCTTCGGAACGCTGAATATCCCCAGCTACAGGGGCAGCCTCTATGTACCCTGAGGGGGGCATTCCAAAGATGGAGAGACAGATGTGTAGATACTGCTATTGAACTAAAGAGGCCACTTTTTAATTCTAATTTTAATTTGGAGGGAGAAATGAACTACGAGGGATTTAGGAAAATAACCCCCTTAATCTCATCTGTAAAAGGGTGGCCCAAATGCACACTCTTTAAGAACCTATGTGAGCCAAGGCAAGAACATAAGATATGCCATACTGGGTCAGACCAAGGGGGTCATTCCAGAACATAAAGCCCTTTAGATGTGCGGCATAGACATTTTTCTAGCGAAAACATCTATGACTGTATAATGAAACCTCTGTGACCCTGCATGTACACAGCACTAGCATGGGGATCTCAGAATGTGGGTGGGAGGGGGTGGAATGGGGGGGGGGGTGTGATCAGCAGTGGAGACATACAATGTGTATTCAAGAAAGGTCCATGTTCGTGCTGCGTGTTTCGCACAGACATCCTTGTTATACCAGCGGAAACGTAGAATAAGGCAAGGACTTAGAAACTTGTCTGCTCTGCTCTACAATGCATCCCATGGAGATGAATGGGTGCAACCCGAAGTTTTGAACCAGTATGTCTGCAGTCTGGAAGACCACAAGATGCAGTTGTAAAGAGCAGAATGCAGAGGTGAGGGAAGGCTGTATTGTAAAGACACATTAATAAACACCCCTACAGAAATATTCAGAGGTGCAATGGCAATTACTCCGGCTATGCTGAAAATTTCTGTGTGAGCTATAGGAGATTATCTAGGGCACCTAACAATTCCACTCTTCCAAGAAGTGGGACTGTTGATGTAAGGATTCTATGTGGGTGAGTATAGGATGGATGCATGTGTAGAAAAAGTGAGAACCACAGCACAAGTTTAAACTACATGTTATAAACTATGCAGTGGTTCTTGTTGTTTCTTTTTGCTCCTTGGTGTGTTCACCTCGCATCTCCTTTCTCTTTTGCATAATATATATTTAGATTAAATACCATGCTGATCTAGTGTGTAATGTCAGGAGTTGATATGTTTTATTTTAGATTTACAGGCTACATAATTAAATTGTTACAATTTTTGCTACAGATAAATATCATTGCAAAGTTTTAAAAATTATTATATAGCCTGGGAATATATTCCTTTCTTTATTCTTGGGGCAACCACCTAATTGGTGTTATGAGTGAGGGGGTTACCTGTTCCCTGATGAGAGGTCCCTCCATTTTGGCTGCAAGGAGGTGGTGTTGCCAGCTTATTTCTCACCTCAGGCAGTAAATTGTCTTGAGCTGCCCCTGCATACACATGTTTTCCCTATATGAAATGTGGAATACATGTGTACATTTTTGGCTTGCTTAGACCGCACCTTAACCATGCCCTTGACATCCCTCCTTTAATTATCTATGAACTACAGAATCCATATATAAATGGAGCCCTTTCTAAAATGACCATTTACATGTGGATGTGATTCCTACATGTGTAAATCACAAACAAGGCTTCTAAAATAAGCCCCCTAATGTGTATATAAACATTTTGCAATACTTTAAAAAATTATATTCTATTTTTTTCTTAACAGAAATAATACATTTGAGATTTTTTTAGATAAGTTAGGCCAGTTTTGTGGCTTACTAACAATATTTGCTAGCAAGATTTCCTAATTATAATTTCACTTTGTGCCTAATAAGCTGGCCCAATATTGTGCCATGTGTGTCAGTGAGAATCTTGGACCTAAGATGGATAGGTTTTAGTATCTTACTGATCACCACATGCTCTTAGGGCATAGAGCCTATTTACCATCTATACTGTATGGGGGGAATTCTGAGGCACAAATAACAGGGATGTACACCCTGTCTGGATGTACATCCCCACTATTCTTCCCCCTTGTCATCCCCATGCAAGGCTCCCTGTATGAACAGCATGGTTGTACAGGGAGCCTTAGACGGGGGCAGGAGGGAGGGCGATGTGTGGTTGGGCCGTCATCGCGGACATACAGGGCTGATTCTGAGGGGGGCCAACCGAGGCTAGCAGCAGAAGGAAGGTGAGGGAGTGCAGTGGGTTCCCTGCAGCCTGATGCTGGCCACTGGATTGGGGGTCAGGCTGCAGGGAAAGGGGGGATCTGTCCTGTGGCCAGCAATTGCAGCTGCTGAATGGAGCCGTGGTGCCATGGCAATGGGACACCATGGCATTGTGGTTCTATTCAAGAGCCTGACTGAGTTAGCCAGGGATCTGTAGGGCATGTGGCCCTTCAGAATTAGGGCCTGGCCTGCACATACAGGCCAGTAGACCTGATTCTGAGGGGCTGTACAGGTGCTGCATGTCTAGAAGGGAAATGGTCTTCACATGATTTAATTTTTTTTTTTATGGCATTTATATACCACCTGTCTGTCATAATGCATTCTAGGTGGTTTACAATCAGGTACTGTATTGCCCGAGGCCACAAGGAGTGCCTATAGGATTAGAGAACCTGGTCCCTCCAGCCTGAGATTGCTGTCCCTGAGCAGGAATCAAACCCCTGGCCCTCCAGCCTAAATAACTTGCCCCAACCACTAGGCCACTCCTCCCTTGGTAAGGGGCCTGTTTACTGAAGTGTGATACGTTTTTGCACCTAATGCATATCAGATGAAAAAATTAACATGCAGTAAGTGCAAAGCCGATATACTAAATGTTGGGGCATGCCAAGCATCCACCCAGCATTTACCACACAGGGCAGACACCTACCACATGGTAAGTGCATTGACAGATAGCACGGTAAGTGTATCCTCACAAGCTGACAATGCAGTTACAGTGGCCCCATGTGTTATAAACCTGATTTCTAAGCTTGATCCCCTACTCCTACTGATTTGCATCAGCTTCATCTCCCCATGCCCCTGATCCTATCCCCCAGTCTATATAGCATCATCCTCCATGATCCCTTCCCCAATCAGCATCAACCTTCACCTCAATCCTCTCCACCAATCAGCATCACCTCCCATGTGCCCTCTGAAGAGCATTACCCAACCTTATGGACAGCCTCAAAGAAATTTGGTCACTGAAGGATTCTTGCCATTTGCTGAAGAGTTATAATCAGGAAATTTAGCACCTTGGGGAGGCAAGCATATTTTCCTCACAACCTCTTTCATGCTGATCCACAGGTCTTACATACTGTCTCCTCTTGCCTCTTCCCCACATTATAGATAGAAGGATGATGGTATACTTTTTTGACTTTTTATCCTCTGCCAGCTCATAGTTGAATTTCAGTCAGCTTTGAGTCCTGGACAGCAGCCCCTTTCAATCACCCCTACTTACAGTCCAGATTAGCACTATGCAAAGAGTGAGGTTTCATGCAACCTTCCTTCCTTACTAGGATACAAATTTTAAATGGACCATGTCTTAGTTGACTTTTAGCTTTCCTTTGAATTATCATCTTGAAATTTTAGAGAGCTGAGCTGTGGATTGTTCTGGCATATTATACTATATCTTCACCTTGCCGTGATACTTTCTCATGTTATATTATTTAATTAGATCTTTCTATATCTATATTAAATGACTATAAAATGGGTAGTTTTGCTTCATTTTATTAAAATCTACAAGAGTCTGCTTGCTTAAGGAATGTGGATATATGGTTTTGTTGTCATAATCAGTCTTGCTTTTTGTTGATGAACATTCAAAGTGGTCTTTCTACCTTGGGGACTAATAATATGGGATATTAGGTCTCATTTTGTAGCCTAAGTGACATACTCCTGAAAACACCTAGAAGCAGGATCTCAGAATTGGAAAGTTTAAAAGTTGCAAATAAGTGACTTTGCTCAATAGGCACAAGTTCCTCATTTTTATTAGATTAGTTTTATTACACCCAAAAGCTGAATCAGCACAATTCCTTCATCATAGCTACAGGTTATAGGAACCAGGAAACAGGTCAGGGTATCTATTAGCCCACTTAAGAAAAGGTTGCAGAAGCTTTATAAATGCTTGAAGGACTTAAATGAGTTGTTTTATATTAGAAATGATGTTAATGGAGTTTTTATTAAATACTTTATGAGGCTGACCTCACTAGGCTGAGAGATGTCATATGAGCAATTTTAATGCTGCACCACACCAGGCTAAACACATTCACTTAACTGAATGGGTGATAATAGTTCCAGATCAGAAGTATACATCATTATGACTGCACAAAGAATCTGTACTATCGAAGCAGAAAAGAAAAGGACTAACTTTTTTCAATAGTAGAAAACTCCCTGGAATTATTTTTCAAAAAAGAGCACAAAACATAGAGATCAGAACTCTAGATCAGTACTTCCCAACAATTTCTGGCCCAAGGCAGACCTATATTAACCAAATGTATGGCAAAAGCAACATCCACAAAGGAGGAAGTGAGGACATGGAGAAGACTCAGATGGCCAATAACAGAGTGCTAGGGGTGAAATGAAAGGCTTACTAGCCTTGCATCCAAACTTTTAAAAAAAGGAAGAGAAAGGCAGAGACCAATATAGATGGAAAACCCCGTTGTTAGTAAGCAGCATTGCAGTAACTTGTAAAATTAACTGATATTTCCGCCTTGTGTTAGCGGACAGGTTGTTCCCTGATACCATTTGCTGTAAGCAGATGTGGATATATAGCTGAGGTGAAATGACTTCCTAATTAGATTAACACTCAGGCTATGGTCCATCATATGTAAAGACAGATCAAGAGCTGCAGTTAAGGAGCTGACAGAAAAAGTCATTTAAAATGACATTAAAGCTCATAGGCTGTAGTCTATATCATGAGGTAACAGAACAGCTATGCTTAAGGAAATTTCTGTTTGAGAAATGCATTTTGGATTAAGTTGTACAAGGACCAGTAAGTCTGCTTTCTCCATGGACAAGCAGGATGCGTCAGCCACACCTGGTGACATCATTCGACGGTGCATGGATAGAGTGTTCTCCTTTAGCTCAGAAAGGCAAAGACTTTCTGAGCATGTGTTCTGGTGCCACTATCCCCGGGCCCGCCCCTACTTGGCTCATTTTCATTTCTTCTGCCCATATAGCAGGATGGAAATACAGCTCTCCTGATTTTACCAATATAAGAAGAACCCAACATGGAAAAACAGAAGACAGGAGAATCAAGCAAACTTGGGGGTATGTTTACTAAACTGCGGTAACGTTGCAGACTGTGAATTAGGTAACCCTATGTGCCACCTGCGGTAACGTTACAACCTGTGTGGAAGCGTTCCGCGGCACGGTACACACCGCAGAGGGAGGAGAGAGGGCGGAGAGCAGGGGTCAGTGAGCGGGGAGTGGGTGGGGAGAGGCTCCCAGCACACTAATGCACTGAACTGAAGGGCAGAATCCTACCGCAAATGAAAATCTGCCGTTAGATGCACATTTGCAGGAGAGAGAAACCATTTCAGTGTCAGCAATGTACAGCCTAGGCAGGGAGCCCAAGAAAGGTGATAGTAGTGCTCCATCTGCAGCAACAGTATAGTGGTCAAGTATGAAAGGCCAATATGGTGATGGTGCAAATGGGGCATATGGGGACTGCATGCAGTGGGGGCATCTGGGGCACAGGGTGAACTAGGCTGTCACCCAGGTGGCACATAGGAACATAGAAAATGGAAATCAGCAGGACAGCAGCTGACCAGGGCCAAACATGCCCAGTAGTCCGTGTTCCACCGTGTCCCATCCAGGGGACATTATCCAGCAAGTACCCCAAAAGTCACATAGGTACCACTATGCCTGTAATAGGGAAAGCAGTGCACATCTGGGGACCACACTAACAAGGGTCCATAGACTACACCCAGGATGGGTCCCAAACAGTTCGTAGACCCAGCTAACTGAACACACTTTACGGCAGCCCCTAGTAAGGCATTGCAGGGTGTGCCCATACATTGTCGGAAACATATATACACCCAGTAGGCCAAACTGGGTACACCGTACCTGAGGTGCATACCCTAGCCTGTCCACAGTTGGCAGTAACAACACACTCCACCTACATCTACCCGGTCCACCCTAGCCAATAGTTGCTAGAGCACCAGCCTGACATCCCTCCAGCCATCACTCCCCCATGTGGAAGGGACATAACATTGGTAGGCAGTGATGGGGAGGGATTTGTGGATGTCCATGTATGCCTCACTACCCCAGACCCTGCACCATAGACACCCACCTACCTGCACAGTGGATAGCCCGGGACCGCCCACGACCAGCACCAATAACATATGGTCATGTTGGCATGGCAGGGGTGTGTGTTTCTGCTGGAGGGAGCAGTGCCACCCACCTACAGTGGACCTAGGTCATGCCCTGTACCAGTACGTGATGTGCAGTGCAACAGAAATGGTCTGCCTTAGGAAAGTAAGGGTAGCCCAAGGGACCACTACTCCTCTGTGGCAATAGTGTGGTGCAGTACACACAGAAAGTGTGTCCAGATGCAGAAGGTCACAGGTTCATGTCCAAGCTGTGGATCCTATAGAGCATCTCTCCATATTTTACCCTACAATGCAGATACAACATCAACATGTGCAAACCCCAAAGCCGCATCGAACAGGGGTCAAAACACCCACTCACGCAGGCTCCACTATCCAAAGCTTCATGGAGAGTCAGGCTGTTGGCCCCAGCACAGAGCTGCAGTTATCAGCAGAGCACTACTACTATCCCTGCACAGTTTAGCAATGTCGGCACTGTGATCAGGACCAATGTGGCGAGCAGGATTGCTAACCACCCCTATCATTGCACAATGCTGCAATAGGGGTGTGTGTGTGTGTATGTCTATCAGTTGTTTTGTGGCTGCCTACACCGCTCTGGACCCACAATGTCCCACTGTTATCAGCGTTAGCCTGCAAATGTGCATAATGAGGAGCAGGGTGTTGCGGGTATGGCCTGGACAGGCAGGATGCATCTGCACAGGTTGTAGGGCTATGGCTGGGACACTGTAGTGCCCGACCACCACCTGTATGGACAGGGTGGCCACAGCATGGCATGCTGTGAGGTCATTCTCACCCTGACTGAGCAGTGACCATGGCATGTCTATGCTCCCACATAGTGTTCCACACTATTTGTCTTCAGTTATACCTGTGTGTTCCCAGTTCTGGGGCTCAATCACTGAGATGCTTGCTTGGTGTCTATGCTGTACATTCCATCTCTGGGTGCACAGGGTTCCCCTGTGAGCATGCACTATGGACTGGCTAGTGGGCTGTCTGCAGTTAGTCTGAGCATGGTTGGATCACCTTGTAGGGTGATGCAAGTGCAGCCTGACTGTACCATCTGCTGGTGAGTGGCAGACCATGGTGTGGGGCAGTTGAGGTTTCCCTGGCTTATCCCAAGCATTACTGCTGGTCTGCCACTGCCACAGGTATGGCTCTGGGCCACCAGCCCTGGGGGGCTGTCCTCTGCCAGCAAGACTGCGGTTGCTTGTCTTACAGCCAGGGCTCAGGCACCTGTCCCTCCACTCCCCCACCTACAAAATGGGTGATTGTGGGTCCTTTGGGGTATATAGCTTATACCACTTTGACCCATAGAGACAGTGCTAAATCAGCCTAATGCGAGTCTAGACACCCCTCTGCCCTGATAACAGGTGCCCAAAGCAACCAGGCCCTAACACTGGGTATGCACTAATCTGGGTGGTGTCTGGCCCCACAGGGCCACATGTCACTGCAGGACACAGAAGTACTTTCAGTTGCACTGCTAGGAACACCTGGCACACACTGGCAGTGCTGGGGACATGCAACAGGACCTATCTCTAGCACCACATGTACTGCGGACCTAGTGCTGGGTGCCCATCCTAACCCTCAGGGTGAACACAGAACCTTGTGATAAGGAAGCTTATCATAGCTCAGGAAGGAGCTATAGGAAAGGTGAAGTGACTCTGAACAAGCAACCTGTCAGTTCTGGTAGAAATAAGAAAATAGAATTTTCCCATAAAAGACTACCAGTCCCAGAATGCACCAGGTTTCCAGCAGCCATTAGAGGAGCTGAAGTGGGGAAACGTGTGTTCAATCAGGAGGCCTATGAGGTAATCCCTAAGCACTCATCTCAAAGGGCAGGGCCTGATTCAGCACAGCTGCGCTGTGTTAGGGAGGAGCACTCATCTAAGCAGAATAAAGGTAGAGTTTATTCTACAGAGAATCAGCTTGAGCTTGATCATCTTCATCATCAGGAGGATCATCAGAAGCAGAAGCCAAACCGGACGGACAGAGAGGGAAAGAAACCCTTTGGAAGAAAGAGGAGAAAAGCCTTTGAGAGGTCTAGAAGAGTCCAGAGCAGTACGTATACTGGGAGGCATTCCAAGGGCCAGCATACGTCATTGGACTGGGGAAAACCAGAGGAATGGTGCTGCAGAGCTAGGAATCTCCAGACGGTACCTGTGAGAGAGACAGCTGCACGTGGAAGGGACCCTAAGACCCGTGCCAGAAGGTATGTGAAGAGAGATCCAGTGTCCAGGGATCTGGATTGGAAGGCTGGACATAAGAACTGGACTACATACTGGCCAGGCTATATAGAGAGGAACTCTAACAGCAATGGAAGCTCAGGTATGAACACTGTTCTATGCCCTAGCTATAACCTTGAAAGACAGCAGGGAAACAAGTATTCTCCTGAAAGTGCTCCATTGGGAGATTCATCTGTGCCAATCCATGATATTGAACCCATGCTTGTTGAAGAAGAGGGGGTGATAGCAGATGAAGAATCTGTTTACATGGACTGTTCTCTGTCTAAACTCCTTTGGTGATTTTCTGTTATAAAGTACAGCAACCATCACAAAGAAATACAAACTTGTTCTTTAATCTACTCAGAAAAGCGCCTGTGTAGGATTTCTAGCCACGCAGTAGAAAGCAAGCCAGCTAAGGGGTTTCAGCTGGATAACTGCTAGCAATTGAGCCTTACCTAATTGCTTGTGGGCTCTGAGAGAATCACTTCTGAATCTATGTGGGAAGATACAAGAAGTTAACCTGAGAAGAACAGTTTTTCCTTTCTTTGTGGCTTTTGTTTGTTGTTTGATATATTGCTAAGAGAATATTAGCTAAAGCCTACAGAAAAGACCAGTTTGTTGCCAACCAGGTCTTATTTCTTTGCTTTGATTGCCTGACAAGTTCAAATGTTGTTTTCCTGACTTTTGTTTTTCCAAGTTTAACACTGAAAGCAAGTAACCTGATTTATGTGCTACCAAGCATATCTGTGTTGGGAGAAATAACCCCATAAATAAATATCTTATTGGCTTTACCCAAAAGCACAACTAGTTATTGTGAGCAGCTGTGTCTGGTGTGAATGAACTGCATTGCCCACAATCCCTTGCAAATCATATAGATATATGCACTTGCCTAGACTGTGAAGACTCTCACCCAGGCAGCCGTCTGACAACCTGCACAATGGCATGGTCTGTAGCTGTGCCAGTATCATGCACTGTCAGTCCATCTCACCGCGCTGCAGTACCAGAGAGGTGCAGACCCCATCTGGTGATCAGCTGTAGACCGCTGTTCTGCAAGTGCATTGCATCATGGGTGCTGGTGGGGTTACCCTATCCTGGCACACAGAGCAGAGGGTTTATGTGGTGACCTGCAGTCCTTCTGTACCCAGCCATTGCTGTGCAACAAGCCATAGAGGTATAGCCTACTGGTTAGTACAATGACATTCTAAACAGTGGTCATGGCTTTGATTCATCATTGTTCCGTTTCATGCCTGTCCAACTCAGATATTTTGCATGCCTGTAACAGTCATATCTTTGCAGATCCATGCTGCCAGCCCATATTACCCTCACCACTGTTGCCAACAATCCTTCGGTTCATCTTTCTGCGTCTGTCAGCTGTGTAGCGTCCTGTCTTCCTGTGCAGGCTGCCACCCCATGTTCTGCACTGGTACCCTTTCCTGCATTCCGCCTCTTCATGCTTGCCTCGCCTGTGCCTGATCTGCATGGTACCACCACTCCTCTGACCACCCATCATTGTAACTATCCTGCCACCTCCGCCTCCACTGGGGGACACACATTCCCATCGTCTGCCACCAACTGTCTTTCCAGTACTTTACATTGCCAACACCCTGTGCTGTGGTACCATTGCCCCCACCATGTTTGTCAACAGTACTGGCAGCCACATGGAATGCCCGCAGATATGGCAGGTCCAGCAGCTCCCAGCTCTCCCTCCTTCACTCGCCTTTTCAGTGCTCTATCTAGTGTTAGGGCTACATCTGTCTCTGTGCCTCACAGGTCATGCATGTCATCCTGAAGCACCATTCAGCCCTTAGGGCACACTAACCTAGGGCACCGTAACCTTGTTAGACCACCTTAAACTATGGTTCCATAGCCCAGGGTGCCTAATATGGTGCCTTGTCCAGGGGTGCCTAATACGGCACTTAGCTTACGCAGCCCTATAGGGCGCCTTATGAGGCACCTTACAAAGCACCTTATAAGACACCTAACAAGGCATCTTATAAGGCACCTTACAAGTCACCTAACAAGGCACCTTTATAAGGCACCTTACAAGGCGCCTTATAAAGCATCTTACAAGGCACCTAACAAGGCACCTTATAAGGCACCTTACTTATAAGACACCTTACAATGCGCCTTAGAAGGCACCTTAGACGGCACCTTACAAGGTGACATTACTGCAGTTTAGTAAACATACCCCTTGGTTTCAAAAACTGCCCAAAAGGTGCCAAGAAAATAAATTCCACTGTCTCTCACAATTGTTGTGTTTGCTGCCTGGAAGAAGCTCACCATATGGAGGACTGCCCCCACTGTGCCTGCATGTCTCCCAGAGCCCATCGGTCAGGCAGCCAAATGCTTCATGACTTTTTGATGGCCTCCAAAAAACCCCAGAATCACCCTAAGAACATAAGAACATAAGATATGCCATACTGGGTCAGACCAAGGTCCATCAAGCCCAGTATCCTGTTTACAACAGTGGCCAATCTATGTCATATGCACCTAGCAGTTTCCCCAAAAGACACAGGTTCCACAATACTTGTACTGGGTCAAGCATTGATATCCTGGGTCCCTTCTTAATTATGGTTTATGGACCTTTCCTCCAGGAATTTGTCCAAGCCTTTTTTAAACCCAGCTACACTAACAGCCTTTACTACATTTATTTATTTATTTATTTAGTATACATTTGTATACCGCTACTTCCAGCGATCAGCAGCGGTTTGATTACAGATTGGAAATTGTCAAATCATGACGGGAAATTTTGGGGTATACACACATTGATTAGACAGGAAGGCACTGCACACATTGGTAAGTGTTTGATTACACGTTGAGTGAAAAAATATTTTCTTTTATTAGTCTTAAATAGTTTACCCTGTAGCTTCATTGCATGTCCCCTAGTCTTTCTATATTCTGATAACATAAACAATCGATCTACGTTTACCCATTCCAATTTATAGACTTCTATCATATCTCCTCTCAGCCATCTCTTTTCCAGGTTAAAGAGTCCTAACCTTTTTAGCCTTTCTTCATAGGAGTATCCTTCCGTCCCCTTTATCATTTTGGTGGCTCTTCTCTGAACCTTTTCTAATAACGCTATATCCTTTTTAAGATACGGCGACCAGAATTGCACACAATATTCAAGGTGCGGTCTCACCATGGAATGATATAGAGGCATTATAATATCTTTTGTCTTATTTTCCATTCCTTTCCTTATGATACCTAGCATTCTATTTGCTCTCTTGGCCGCCGCTGCACACTGGGCCGAGGGTTTTAACATGTTATCCACAATGACGCCTAAATCTTTTTCCTGGGTGGTGGTTCCTAATGTGGATCCTTGCATCGTGTAACCATAGTTTGGGTTGTTCTTCCCTAGGTGCATAACTTTGCACTTTTCCACATTAAATTTCATCTGCCATTTTGATGCTCAGTCTTCCAATTTATCAAGATCCTCTTGCAATTTTCCAGAATCCTCTTGGGTTTTAACAACTTTAAATAGTTTTGTGTCATCTGCAAATTTGATAACCTCACTCGTTATTCCCTTTTCCAGGTCATTTATGAATATGTCAAAAAGCAGCGGACCCAGCACAGATCCCTGGGGTTCACCAGTATTCACCTTTCTTTATTGGGAAAATTGGCCATTTAGCCCTACCCTCTGCTTTCTATCTTTTAACCAGTTCCTGATCCACAGTAGTACACTGCCTCCTATCCCATGACTCTTTAGTTTTGCCAAAAGTCTCTGATGAGAGACCTTGTCAAAGGCTTTCTGAAAGTCCAGATACACTATATCAACTGACTCACCTTTGTCCACCTGTTTGTTCACACCTTCAAAAAAACATAACAGATTAGTAAGACAAGATCTTCCTTGTCTTTAGCCATGTTGGCTGTCACCCATTAGGCCATGACTATCTACATGCTGAGTAATTTTGTTCTTTATGATGGTTTCTACCATTTTTCCCAGTACTGACATCACGCTCACCAGTCTATAGTTTCCCGGATCACCCCTGGAACCCTTTTTAAAAATTGGCGTTACATTGGCGATCCTCCAATCTTCAGGTATTACAGATGATTTTAATGAAAATTCACAGATTACTAATAGCAGGTCTGCAATGTCATATTTCAGTTCTTTCAACACCCTTGGATGTGTACCATCCGGCCCAGGTGATTTGATACTCTTCAGTTTATCTAATAGTTGTAATACATCTTCTCGATGTATCGATATTTCCTTCAATTCTTCTGCACCTTTAAACACCACTTCAGTCATGGGTAACATCCCTACATCTTCCTCAGTAAAAACCAAAGCAAAGAATTCATTCAGTCTCTCCGCTATCACCTTATCGCCTCTTAGTGCCCATTTAACCCCTCTATCATCTAATGGACCAACTGACTCTCTCACAGGTTTTTGCTACAGATGTACCTGAAAAAGTCTTTATTTCACGTTTTTGCTTCTGCAGCAAGCTTCTTCTCAAATTCTCCCTTTGCCTGCCTTATCAATGCCTTGCATTTGACTTGCCAGTGCTTGTGCTCTTTTTTCCATTTCCTGAAAGATGCTTTTTTAGCAATAACAGCCTCTCTGACCTCACCTTTAACCCATGCTGGCAGTTTTTTGGACTTCCTTCCACTTTTCTTAAAGCGTGGAATACAGCTGGTCTGGGCTTCCAAGACAGTAGTTTTCAACAACCCTGCCTCCTCCTCCAAGCATCGGACCAAAGACACAAACAGAGAAAGACGACTAGAGGGCAAAGGGAAAGGTATGATGAGCAGTGTGATAGCTGGCAAAATGGCCACCACAAAGACTTCTTTACAATGGCTCTCCTCTTATGGGATGTGCACCCCAAGGCACCCATCCCCGGTGCGGCTTTGACGAGCCACATGCAGCCAGCCCCGTCCACCTCTAGACCCGCTGACCTGCAGCTGACTTAGACCTTCATGGCAGCCATAGCTCCCTCAAAGAGGATCCCCTTCAGTGTGGAGAAGGCCACATTTTTGGAAGCCACGCCCACCATTGGCACGATTGGTAAGCACAAGATTGATGCAATCATTTCTGTGCCAAAGGGTGGAACCCCTCCTCAACATGCTGGTGTCAGCGCCGATGGGAACTCTGCTCCAGTGCTGACAGTTCTCAGAGCAATCACTACCATGCTGAAAAACACTGCAGTTGCTGGCACAGCCCCTGGAGAGCCAGGAGGTCTTCATGAAGCTCAAGCTCATACTCCCCAGCCCCATCCCTTTGCCGGCATCAATAGAGCACCAATGGTGGGAGTGACCAGCCTCTGAACAGCACACTGGCACAGGACAACCAGGCAGCCTTACTGAACTTGCTATCCCACTTACTGACAGCACAATACAAGGCATACATTATAGCTACACCTCCACCAATGGCACCCTCACCACCACCTAGGACGCCTTCACCCCTGAGGTCACCTATACCAATAGGCTTCTCCCCAGACCCCACAACGGACAGCGAAGGAGAAGAAGCAGCCGACCTGACACCCATGAACAGCTCACTCCAGACCTCTGATGAAAGGGACCTCTCCCAGCCATCACCCATGCCACTACCATCCATCACCACAAGAGGGTCTGACATACCCAAAGTTCTTCCAAAGTTCTTACCCCATCGACATACCAGACCCCAGGAATGAGGTACTGGGCCTACTTAAATTCCTTGACATGCTCAGGTCAGTGGTCTTCATCCCAGTCCACTGCCTGATCCTGGAAAACCTCATAAGATCGTCAGATGCTGGGTCTGGTCCAGCCACATCCTACAGACTTGAGGCAAAATACCAAGTACAGCCCACTCCAGGCTTCAACAAACTGCAATGCCCTCACCAGTCCATTGTAGTGGAGGCCAAATTAAAACAGTTGAAGAACTCCTGCCCACACTCCAGTGCACCTCCTGGGAAGAATCAGAAGCACCTGGATGACATGGGGAAGAAGACATACCAAGCTGCTATGCTTAGAGTGAAGATCGCATCCCATCAATTCCAGAAAGTGCTTTATCTGGACATGATACTGGACAACCACAGTAGCGCAGTCGAGGAGCCTCAACACAGACGCCAAGGCCATCATCCAGCCCTTCTTGAGAGACCTGGGTGAGTGTGGAAAGCACCTGATATGCTCAACCTTCGACTTCTTTGACTCTGCAGCTAGGATGGCCTCTACTGCCACATCCAGACGTATGGCTTGGCTCCAGGCATCAAGGCTATGCGAGGACATGCACGAGCTTTTGCAACCTGAACGAGCACTACCAATACCGAATGCTCCCCTTTAGTCTCTCACCAGCTTTGAGGGTCTTCACCAAATGTGGACGGTGGCAGTGGCCCACCTCAGAAAATCTGGAATCTGTATCTTCCCCTATCTGGATGACTGGCTCATACCTGCCCCTTCCAGGGTCAAGGCACAGAAAGCAGTTTAAGACATAGCCTCCCTGATGTCTGCCCTGGGATTCCTAATCAACTTTAAAAAGTCTCATCTCCAGCCAATGTGGACCATAGAATTCATCAGATTGACCCTCTGCATGCTGCCCTGGGCCAAGGGCAGATAACATCATCTCCCTTGCCCACTCAGTGACCATCGCCAGTGACATCTCAGCCCAGACACTGCTACGGCTCCTGAGCTATATGACAGCAACAACCCAAGTCCTTCCCCATGCCAGATTATGCATGCAGGCCATACAATGGCATCTGAGGCAAAACTGGAACCAGAAATTGCAGCCCATGTCCCACAGGATCAGCATGGACCAAAGGGTATGTGGCTCTCTTAAATGGTGGTTGTGCAAAGAGCACCTTGCCAAGGGCAAACCCTTCCAAGCACCCCAACATGATCTAGTCCTCACCACAGATGCCTTTCAAGTTAGGATGGGGGCCTACCTCCTACACTTCCACACCTAGGGAACCTAGACAGAGTCAAAGAGTCACCTGCACATCAACCTTCTAAAACTGTGGGCGATCAGATATGCCCTCAAAGCCTTTTTTGAATAGATCCTCAGAAAAGTAGTGCTGATCCAGACTGACAACCAAGTTGCCATGATCTGCATCAACAAACAAGGGGGCATGGGATCCCTACTCCTATGCAGGGAGACCTACCAGACATGGAACCTGGCTCTCAGCAAGAACTGCCACCTCCAAACGGCTTACCTGTCAGCAAGAACAACCAGCTGGCAGACAAGCTCAGTCACCAATTACAGCCACACAAATGGTCCCAACATGCAGAAGTCGCAGATGCCTTGTTCTGGAGCTGGAGCCAAGCTGAGATGGACCCCTTTTCCCACCCCTCCACACCAAATGCCTGCAATTTTGCTCCAGACACCCATCAGAGCAGACGTCAGCAGTGGATGCATTCAACCTACACAGGGGGCATGACTAGCTCCTATATGCTTACACTCCCACTCCACTCATCTCCAGAGTGATACAGAAAACCATCCATGACCCAGCCACAGTCATCATCATTGCCTCCCACCGGCCAAGACAGATGTGGTTCCCCTACCTCCATTGTCTGGCAGACGAACTGACAGTCCGACTACCCTTGAGACAGGACCTTATCACCCAGGATGATGGGAAGACCCTCCAACCCATCCTGGCTGTACTCACACTGACTGCTTGGAGAGTGAGAGGTTGAAACTTTCTTCCCTGAACCTAACAGTAGAGGTCCAGCAGTTCATCCTTTCAGCTAGATGGTACTCCACCCAGTGGTCTTACTCACTGAAATGGTTTGATGCCTGGTATGTGAAAGAGGGCCTGGACCCTCTGTCCTACCCCCTCCCACAGGTCCTCCAATACCTCACTGCCCTCACCCAAGCAGGACTTCAGACCTCCTCCATCAAGGTCCACCTCTCTGCAATTGCACTTTCCACGACCACATAAAGAATCTCCCCATCTATATGCACCTGGTGACCTCAAGGTCCATAAAGGTCCTAGTCAACCTATGGCTGACAGTGCGGCAGCCAGTACCCCTGTGGGACCTGTCCATCATCCTACAACAACTCACGAGAGAACCCTTCAAACCACTTGGTGACATACCCCAAGTACCTCATGTGGAAGACCGTGTTCCTGATCACTGTCACCTCAGCCAAACAGATCAGTGAGCTTCATGCCTTGGTCACATACCCGCCCTACATTGTCCTTTATTTGGACTAGGCCACACTACAGACATATCCCAAGTTCCTGCCCAAGGGGGGGTCACCATTCCACATCAATCAAACCATAAAACTCCCCATCTTCTACCCAGAGCCACACGCTACCACAGAGAAACACGCCTGCACTCCCTGGATACATCTACCTTGAGAGGACCAGGGTGAACCATAAGGGACATCAACTCTTCATTTCCTTTGACCTGGGCAGACCAGGGTACCTGGTCATGAAGAGGACCCTCTTCCAATGCATCTCTACATGCATTGCCTTCTACTACTCCCAGGCAGAAGCAAACCCTCAAGCAACTTTCCATACGCACCAGCTATGTGCTATGGCCACCACCCTGGCGAACCTCCAAACTGCTGTACCAATACAGCATATTTGCAATGCCACAAACTGTCATCTGTGCACACCTTCCAGAGACACTACTGCCTGAGCCAACTTGCCCTGGTGAACAACTTCTTTGGCTATGCTATCCTCAGTGCAAGCATGCCCACAGTACAAGGGCCAAAGACACAGACTGATTACAGCCCAGCATAGCGCCGCCACCCAAACTTGACTGCTAACTACTGCTGCTGCTGTTGTTGTTTTGTTGCTGTTATTGTTAACATGAAGCTCATTCCACTCGTGTTGTATCACCTTAGAACTGTTAGTGATTCAGCCGTTTACTTGTTACTCATGGTTACAAGTTCATGGTTAATGCAAATTTCCTTATTACTGTAAATAAACTACCAGTTTTGCAGTCTCTATGGTGCCTTCTATCTGGATCCATCTGTCCACAGCCACAGCAGCCTCATGGCCATGGCTAGGGCATCACCATGTATGCTGATGCATCCTGCTTGTCCAGGGAGAAAGTGGGGTTACTTACCTTCTTCGTGGACAGCAGGATAAGTCAGCAAACAATCCCACCCTCCTTCCCTACAGATGAAGCCAATTCCATACGCAAGGGAAGCTGAACGTGAAATGGAGGACAAGGCCTGCCGCCCTACCAGTGAAGGAAGGCATTGACTGGGAACTAACTGAGTCAGGTAGGGGCAGGCCCATTGTAGGGGCACCAGGGCAGAGCTATAGGAGAGAATTCTGTCCATGGCATCATCAGATGATGTCACCTGGTGTGGCTCACTTATCCTGCTGTCCACGGAGAACCTCTGTTGCAGGTAAGTCACCCCACTGTATCTTTGTCATGAAGGGATCAGAACAGTTGTGTCTGGAGAATACTATTGCTTGCATATTAACATAGTATATGACGGCAGATAAAGACCAGCATGGTCCATCTAATCTGCCCAGCAAGGTAGCAAGTATAACTGTGTCTGCCGCTCTGTGCAGGTCACCTCTCCTTGTTGAGATATCAGAGACAGTCAAGTTTATTTTGATTTTATCTTATTTCTATAAAGGGATTCACTGTGGCTGTCCCTGACATTTTGAATTCTGTCACTGTATTTTCCCCCACCACTTCCATCAAGAGGGCATTCCAAGCATCCACCACCCTTTCAGTGAGAAAATATTTCCTGACATTGCCTTTCAGCTTACCCCCTTGCAGCGTTACGTTATACCCTCTAGCATTACAGCTTCCATGTCTTTGAAAAAGGTTTGTTTGTTTGTTAATACTCCTTAAGTATTTAAAGGCCTGTATCATATCTCCCCTATACCCCCTCTCCTCTAGAGTATACATATTTAGTTCTTGGAGTCTCTTTTCATACATTTTTGGCTCAGGCTCCGAATCAGTTTGGTTGCCTTTCTCTGAACCATTTCCAGTCTTTTTATATATCTTGTATCTGTTCTTTAGATTAAGTTGTGCAAAGGGCTATATGGCAGTTGTGGAAAGTTTTTAGAAGCTCATACTTTACATCCAAGTAAAGTTGTAATTAAAGCCTTCTATGGAAAAGGGAAGTCATTGCTGAAGATCAGATTTAGAGAGTAAGCTTTAATCAATCATAAATGGTGTTGACCATCAAATATTGATACACAACATCGAGCCCAATCTCCTTTTCTATGAAATATCAATGTTAGTATTGCATATCAATCCTGTCAGCCATACCAATAGGGTGTCAGGAATTATTTGTCAGACCAGTTTTAGTCTGAAGATAACCTTCAGTTTACATGTGATTCTTTAGTGAGAAATAAGATATTGTGCCACTTCTGAGAGAGTAAGCTAGCAGGACCAGACTGCAGGACCGTACCAAGCTAAAAGTGTGTCCTGTGCAATTAACAAATCTGGTACCCCCTTCCACCCAGCCACATTCAGTAACTCACTTTTTGAGCTTCCTGGAAGCCCAGTGATATCAGCTGCCCTTTCTGTAATCGCTGTGTGTGCGGCCTTGCTGTTCGCACAACCCTTGGTACTGCCCTGCCAGACTGTGACATCATTTTTTACATACATTAATCAAATTTTATGCACATTAATTTGTGAAATCAACCAAAATAATCTAAAACTCATGCAAAAATATGCATTCCCCTAAGAAAAACTAGAAAAGGTTCAAAGAAGGGTAACAAAAATGATAAAGGGATGGAACATGTCCTCTATGGAAAAAAACGAAATTAGTTAGAACTCTTCAACTTTGAGAAGAGACAGCTAACAGGAGATGTGATAGAGATCCATAAAATCAGGAATGGATGAAACAGATAAAGAAACAATAGTTGTTTACATTTCCAAATAGTATTAAAACTACTACTGCAGCTACTGAACATTTGTATAGTGCTACAAGACGTACACAGTGCTGCAAAGACATATAAAAAGACGATCCCTGCTCATCCGAGCCTACAATCTAGTCATGATAGACAACACAGTAGCTCTAAACATAGGATACATCTAGGGGGAATGGTAAGGAAACACAAAGGACATCAGGAGAGTCAAGATCCGAATGCGGCAGCGAAGAGGTGAGCTTTCAGCTTGGATTTGAAAAGGGTCAAAGAAGGCGCCTGACATACAAAACTCAGGTAGTTTGTTACAGGCGTAAGAAGCAGTAAGGTGAAAGGAGCGAAGGGACGTTTCATGAAACTGATAGGTACTACATTTAAAATAAATGTAGGAACTATTTTTTTTCAGTCAATGAACAATTATGCCTTGGACTTTATTTCCTGATGGTGAAAGCAGTTAACATAGCTGGGTTTTAAAAGGGTTTGGACAGGTTTCTGAAGGAAAAGTCCAAAAGGTTATCCCTAGGTGTAAGTCACTAGAATTGGATTTACTCTTTGGAATCCTGTTGGGTTCTTCTGACCTGAATCAGCCTCTGTTTAAAGCAAGATACAGGGCTGGATAGATCTCGGGTCTGTCCCAGTATGACATTTCTTATGTTCTTATGTTCCTCTTGCAGCAAGAAGAGACCTCAACAGGAGATCCTTTCTGAGCATATATAATCTCATATGCCTCTCCTTCCTAACTACAGCATGAGCCCTGGAGTGTAAAAATTAATAGGCAGCTTGCAGGGAAGAAAAGCTGGACCCTACTGTGTGTTGCACACACACATGGCACACAGCACCTCTACATCTTGCTCCCCTTAACCACCTACTTTGAATTCTTCCACCTTGTCTTATTCCCAGGTTATAACTAATAAAGCCAGTTGGCAACACCACACAGATTTCTTGTATTTCATTCAAATAGAAGAAGTTGGAGTCTTGGAGTGAGGAGGTCTATTCATGATGAGCAAATAAGGTAATGAGATATGCATAGTGAGGAACTGAGAGTAGAGAAGAAAAATGAGTCTAATTAAGGGCCCTTTTATAACACTTAGGTCGAGCTATCTGCTGCACGGCCCATTTGATTCCTATGGGCTGTGTGGCAATTTGAGCTAAGCATTAGTAACAGGCCCTAAATGAAGAGTAGAGGAAACAGTCACATCTGCAGAATGAAGAACTGGGGATGGGTAGCAATATGCCAATGTCAAATGACAGCTGTGAATCGACAGTAGCAGGAGAGGGGAAGGAGCTTCAAGGTGAGATTTATCTATGCACAAGTAGGCCAAACTGAGACTGAAGCTCAAGGAAATATTTCTGAAAAACATGGCCTCCAGTCTCAGAAAAATCATGGAGATAGAAACATTTATTGATAATGACTGGAGGCAACAAAATCATCACTAGCTATCAGAACCCTGAATTATTAACTCATGTTAGAGTTGAACATTCCTATTAGGAATTATTTTCAAAAGAATAGGAAATAAAATAGAAAATATCATCATGCTTCTATCAATCCATGGTACATTTGTCCTTCAGTATTACGTGTGATTCTGGTTGCTCCATCTCAGAAAAGATAAAATGGAACTAGAAAAGGTACAGAGAAAGACAACCAAAATGATAAAAGGGATAGGAAAGGCTAAATAGGTTAAAGCTCTTTGACTAACAGAAGAGATGGCTGAGAGGGGATGGTAGAAATCTAAAAGATCATGAGTGGGGTGAAAGAAGTAAATAGGGAAGGGTTATTTATTCTTTCAAATTGTTGCAACACCAGGGAACATTACAAGAAACTAATAGGTAGCAAATTGAAAAGATAGTGAAGAGAGTATTTATTTCAGTCAATACACAAGTAAGCCACAGGATGAGATACAGGCATCTAGCACAGCTGGATTTACAAAGGATTTAGACAAGTTCATGAGGACAGTCCATCAACCAGCTACCACTTATCCCTGGGAGTAAGGGACAGGAAATGAATCTACACCTTGGAATCCTGCCTGGTATTTGTGAGGTGGCTTGGCTATCGTCAGAAACAGGATGCTGGGCTTGATAGACCTATAGTCTGCAGGGCCAGTGCAAGGGCATTGCCGCCCCCCCCCCCCCTAAGATTGTGATAAGCTCAGCAACCATTATAATCGAAACACCATTCCTCCCACATCAATCCTATAAAAAAGCATAACTGGACATTATACATAAAAATATTAAATTTTGCTTTGCATGTGTGCCCACTCTCTCTGCAAGTGAAATAATGTGCTGACGGTTCTTTCAGTTTGTCTGGCTGTCAGGATCTATTGTTTTGCTTCAACTGCTGTTGCTTTTTGCTGTCCCTCAGAAGCTATTCCCCTAGGCGACTGCCTAGTCTTGCCCAATGGTCTAAACAATTTATGGCACATCTTATATTCTTAGTTTTACCTATAATAAGAAAATACTGCTGAAATTTGTCTATAGAGTAGGAACACAAAAACAAGATTTGTAAAGGCCCGATCAGCCATTAAAGGCGCTTGAGAATGTATAGTCAAAAAGGTTTATTAACTAGAAGGTACATATTTAGAAAGCAACTAGATGGGAAAATCAACTTTATCTGAATATTCAGCTTATATCCATGTCCTGGAAACATTCCCCATGCTGTTTCTTTTTTTTTTTTTTTTGAAACTTTTATTTTCATTTTGCAACAAACAAAGAAACAACACACCAAAAAAGACAAAACAAGTATACAATAAGGAAAAGTAAACCCATTACCCCCCACCCCGGTGCTTCTTCTCTACCCGTTTGTATCAGCATGGGAGCGCTTCCAGTTAACAGTGATTATACATCAAACAATCAAAAAATATCCATAATACAGCATGATCATGAGACAGAGATATATACAAAGTTAGACAGTCAGATGAGAGCATTTAGCAAAATGTACATATTCATTGAACATCTTCCATTAAGACCAATAAGAAGGAGTCTGAGCGGAGGAAGCATACAGACGAGGTATTTGTTCATATTTACTGTAGAGACAGGCATGATTCCACCATTCATTGAGGCTCAGATGGGAACTAATTTCCCAGTATTACTCAATGAGGGAAACAGCAATGCCAAGCATAAAGTTCAAAAGGAGATAAGCCATTTCTTGGGAGAGAGGGGATCCCCGCAACTGGGCGAAGTCCCACTATCCTCCGAGAAAGGGACTCCTGAGAGTGCAACATAGACTAAATACGACCCCAGACCCGACGCCAGTTATACTGTAGTGCGGGATATTCATGCATAACATGAAATGAAGTAATAAACCAATGGCCACAGGACGTGTCCAGCAACCATTACCCTGAGTGGTGTTCCATATGTCTAAACTGTGAGGAGTGTAAAAAACACCGGTGGGCTAGAAAGAAGAGGGTCTGAGTGAGTGAGGCGGGTCGGGAACCCGTGTCCCTCTGCTCCAGATAAGGCTCCATTGCTCCGAGGTTAAAGTCACATGCAATTCTCTCTCCCATACTTTCTGCGCTATAGAGGTATCTCTAGTGATAGCATTACATAAGGTTTAGTAAAATTGGATACTACACCCGGTTAACTACCGAGAGATCGGAAGTTTCCAATCAACCTTATGCAGAGATTGCCGATGGCGGGAGTACTCTAGTGTGCCGAATGCAATACTGAAGTTACACTGACCAGAGTCGGGAGTCGAAAGGTTGCATAGGAATATTAAAGGCACCTAAAGTGTCGAAAAACATTGGTGGATAGTGGGAATCAAATGGGAGAGTCATACCAGGGAGTAAGGTAAGAGGAATCGGTGAGCAAAGGCCCGCTACTAGATCTAGCCACACAGGTCTGCTCGGTACTGGAGCTTCAAACCAACAAGCACCTTGTTTGAGAAGAGAGGATTGAGGGAGCACTTGAATAAAATCGCCACCAAGTATTAATGAAGCATTAGCGGAGGCCGAGGCCAACTGCGCAAAACTTGCAGAGTGAGCAGGGTTGTCCACATTCGGGACATAGTGCAAATACACGTGAATTCACTATCTCCAACCTCAAGGTGTGCACGGGCCCATCAACCCTCCATGTCAGCGCTAATATCAGGTACAGTAGCGTGCAAAGACTTCTTAACCAGAAGGACTATCCCGTACCATTTGGAAACGGTGGGAGAATAGGCAGCTTCCATGTAAGGCCTAGCATTGAGTTTCAGTGTTTCAGCAGAGTGTAATGCGTTTCCTAAAGAAACACCTAATCAACGTGCTCGTGGCTAAGATAGCTAAGGATTTTCTTTCTGCTGAGTGGACCAGCAATGCCCCATACGATGAATAATAAGATTTTACATGAGGCCACTCAGAAAAGTTAAAATTCTGAGCATGATAGCACACATAATTTCACTGTGTCCCTCAAACTGACTGTATCTGGCTGTACACATGACATAGGAAAATAAGCTAATATAATACAATGAAGCGCCCCACATTAACAAAGATAACCGCAGTACGGTAGAGGAGAAGCAAAACCCCAAAATTACTGGCGACCATGTGTCTGCGGGGAGAAACCCCAGAGAAGGCCGAAATTGAAAAAACATATAACCTGTAGGATTGTGCGTGCTCCGAATCCGACCGAGGCACACATCATGAAGGGATAGGAGACCAAAGACAAAAGTCATACAGAGAAAGAAAGAAAGTCCAGGCTATTTCTGTGCTGGGCTATGACCGCCGCATCGGGCCCTTCAAAATGGCGGACAGAGCCGGCAGATAAGAGTCCAAAGTTTGGGATTAGCGCATCTGTTCTGCTTCTTTGGAGTCCAAAAATGTTGATAATAGATCAGGATCCTCGAACGTCCTGGTCTGGTTATGGAGAGTCACTCGGAGCTTCGCTGGATACAACAGGCCAAAGCGAGCCTGTAGCTGTTGGAGTCGAGGGCGAAGAGCAAGGAGTTTCTTCCGACGGTCAACGGTAGGCTTTGCCAAATCAGGAAAGAAGGAGACCTTACAACCTTCATATTCCAAATGATGATTCGCTCGGGCAGCATGTAAAATTTGTTCCACTTGTTGATATCGTAGCAAGCTAAAGATAATAGGCCGGGGGGTCGTGCGGTTGAGCGCCATGCGGGCAGGAACACGGTGTGCTCGATCGATTTCCAGTTCTCTGTGAAAAGTAATCTTCAGCAAGGAGGGAAGAGTTTTGAGCAAGAATTCTCTTATATCTCCTGCTTCCACTCCCTCCGGCATTCCAAGGAGCCTCACATTGTTGCGACGGGCGCGATTATTGCTATCTTCCAACTCCTTTTGAAGATTCTGTATCTGGCGCTCAGCCTCGTCTAGTTTGCCCAAGCGCACCTCATGCGAGTCGAGGACCCCCGCCATATTGTCCTGCCGTAATGAAAGACCTTCAAGTCGGTCTTGGAGCACTCCAAAGTCTTCTCGCATGGCTCGAAGCGCTTCTCCATTAGACTGCACCAATTCCTTCACGCCGCGTATTTCCTCCAAAATCTCCAGGTGCATTGCGGGGTTTTCACGAAATGGAACCATCTTCTGCGGGGAGGATACCTCCGTTTTGGAGCGTTTTCCGTGAGAAGAAGAAGGAGACCCGAAGTCCAAGCGCGCTGGTTTGTGGGCCGCCATCCCCCCCGAGGTGCCCCGGTCAGCTCGGAGCAAAATAGTAAATTTATATAGGTATTAAGTCAGGATTCTGAGTAGGCCTCTCGGGAGCTTCAACGCAAAGCGTCCTACCCGCTGGACATCAGGCTCCGCCCCCCCCCCCCCCCCATGCTGTTTCTTTTTATCCAGGTGCATTTTGCCTGCACTAATTTTAGCTGGTCAAAAGGAGGGAAATTTTAACTATGAAGATGTGTTCCTTTAACTTTCAAAGTTAATCGGATAAATATTTTGAATACTGACCTCTGTGCAACACAGATATTTTTATTAAAGTGTGCTATTGCATTAGCGAGCACTAACACGGAATTTTATAAAGCTTTTTGGAGATTACAGTGTAGGTCTATGGGGTATGTTTACTAAACCGTCTTAGTGCGCTCTGCGACGTTATCGCGTGATAAGGTACCTTATCACGTGATAATGTCGCATCTTGCAGCGCGCAGCTACGTTATCGCGCGATAATGTGCGCCGCGGCGAAAACGAGCGATGAAGGCGGGCAAAGGCTCCCGGAGGGCGGAGGAAGGCTCCCTAGGGGCGGAGAGAAGGGGTCAATGGGTGGAGAGTGGGAGGGGAGAGGCTCCCCGCACACTAACACTGTGAAATCCGAGGCAAAAAAATATCGCCAGAGAAACCCTCGCGTTAGAGCCGATTTAAAGGGAAAAGAAACCATTTCCGTCTGCAATGTACTGCAAAACCAGGGAAACCTACAAAAAGTGATAAGTGTGATACATGTGCACGGAACACAAGGGCAAAGAAACAGTGAAAATGACCTCAAAAAAATGGAAAAAAAAAACATAACCAAGCTGGCTAATAGTGATATCAATGGGCAACATCAAAAAACACTCCCAAAAAACCTCCAAAAAAAAAAGAAAAGAATTTTGGAAGGGTCTACGCTCCGTCCCCATACAAGGTGAATGAGCCCACAGTGAAATTGTCCAGAGCAGGGTTTCCGACCCCATTGGCCAGGTTTCCTATCTCCAGGGACTGCACTGTCTCTATGGCCACAGTGTGGTGCAGTAAACACAGCCAGTGTGTTCAAGAGCAGAAAGTCACCAGTTCAAGTCCCAGCTGGGGCTCCTACCAATCCAGTCCCCATATTTTAATCACTACTAAACTGTGAAAGTACAGACAAACCTTTATTGCAGAGAACATAAGCATGGTTCAAATGCCTATATGTTACCCTACAGAGCACAGACACCAGAAACATGGACATTACCTAGAGCACATTCCCCCAAATGCAGCCCTGGAGGGCCACAAATCATTCAGGTTTGAGGCTGTCTCCAATATAAGGCCATGTCAGCATGGTGGCAGAGGGGTACCGGTGGTGGAGGGGGCAGTGTATGCTGCCCACAGCACACCATGGCCTAGCCCTCTTCACGTGGGTGCCGTGCACTGTACTAGACAGGCCCTGTCTGACGAACAGCAATGGACTCCCCAGGGAATGCACTACTTCTCTGCCAAGATGTGGTGCAGCACACACAGCCAGTGCCTTCAGGAGCAGAAGGTCACAGGTTCAAGTCCCAGCTGGGGCTCCTGCCATCCCAGTCCCCACTTTTTACCCACCACAAAAATGTGATAATACAGACAGAACCTTTAGTGCATATAACGTAAACATACCCAATGCAAGGAAACTGATTTGTGACAAACGAGGATACTTTCACAAATTCTGTGCCGCGGTTTGTGTAGCATGGTGAGCCCGGTATGAGTGATATAGTTACAAAGAGGATACTTTCACAGCATTAACCAATAAGTTGCCCTATACCCCTGATGAAGTTTTGTTAAACGAAACACGGCCTGTGTCGGGTGGGCACCAACTTTTTGGTTTGTGAATAAAAACGCCTCTTTTCAATATTAGATGAATGTTTGTTCTTCCTTGAACACATCACGTTCCCCTACTGTGTTTTGTGCCCTTCTCCACAACAGATTTATTAAACTGGAAAACGCATTATGCCTCCTATACTGAAAAGCCCCAAGATTTAACAGAGTTAATGACTAGTATTATGCAAACCCATCAGCCCACCTGGTCTGACTGTCGCCAGCTTTTGGCTACCCTCTTTACTACCGAAGAGCGGGCACGGATAGTGCGAGCGACCACTTGATGGTTGGAAGAGAACCCTGAAGTGGGGAGAAACCTAGATACCAGACAGGCGGCAGCCGCAGATTTCCCGAATGAAGACCCTGGATGGGACCCAAATAGTGATGTAGGAGAAAAGGCCCTCAGCCGGTTCCACCAGGCGATACTGCAGGGCCTAAAGAAAGGAGACCAGAGAGCTATGAATATTGGGAAAGTAGCAGACGTTCTTCAGCGCCCAGATGAGAGTCCAGCTGCTTTCTACGAACGATTAACTGAAGCTTATAGACTTTACACCCCCCTATGACCCAGCGGCTCAGGAGAATTTACGCATGGTGAATGCCGCTTTTGTGAGTCAGTCCCAGGGAGACATAAAACGAAAACTGCAAAAATTAGAAGGATTTGCAGGCATGAACGCAACACAGTTAATGGAAGTCGCACAAAAGGTATATGTGAATCATGATCAAGAAAGGAAACGGGAAAGTGAAAGAAGGATGAGGAAGAAAGTGGATCTGCTCGCTGCAGCACTAGTTGAAGGACGCGGAGGAGGATATCCTAACAGAAGGGCCAGACGATGGGGAAGGGGCCGAGGGAGCACTCGGCCTTCCTTAGGTGCAAATCAGTGCGCTTATTGTAAAGAGGAAGGACATTGGAAGGATGCGTGCCCGAACATGAGCTCCACCCCCTGGAGGGGACGCGGGAGTGCCAGGAGAGCGGGGGGGGGGGGCGATTCCAGCAGCGAGGGGGGATGCAGCGCGCGCAGTTTCAACAGCAAGAAGAGGTTGCCCTAGCGGGAGTAGCAACTGCCGAGGACGATTCTATGGATGATGAGGGCTAGGCCAGACCGGGCTCCAAGTTTGTCTCTTCTGCAGAACCGCGCCTGTGAACTAGGGGGACAGAAGATAACACACCAGTTCTTGTACATGCCTGAATGCCCAGTTCCCCTTTTGGGCCGAGACATGCTTGCAAAGCTTCAAGCACAGATATCCTTTGTTGAAGGGGGAAAAATGGAAATGACTATAAACTCAAAACCTGCCGGCCTGATGGTGTTAGCTGTCCCCCGAGAAGAAGAATGGTGGTTCTATTCATCTGCATCCAAAGCAGTAAGCCTCTGTACACCTCTCAGCATTGCAGCCCCGCCTGGAGTATGGGAAGAGAATAATCCACCTGGCCTAGGGAAAAATATAGCTCCTGTACTTGTTACCCTTAAGCCAGGAGCAGAACCAGTGCATGTGCGTCAGTATCCCCTCCCACGACCAGCAATTGAAGGTATTCATCGCCACCTGAAGAAATTACTGCAGTATGGACTTCTTAGAGAATGCCAATCACCCTGGAACACCCCCCTTCTCCCAATCAAAAAGCCTGGGACAGGTGACTACCGCCCAGTGCAGGATCTACGTCAAGTAAACAGTGCAGTTGAAACCATACATCCAGTAGTCCAAATCCTTACACCCTCCTGGGACTGATTCCAGCAGAAGCCACTCATTTCACTGTTTTGGACTTGAAAGATGCCTTTTTCTGTATACGCCTGGCAGAGGCCAGTCAGCTTTTGTTTGCATTTGAATGGGAAAACCCTACCACAGGAAGACGAGGACAACTCACTTGGACTCGCTTGCCACAAGGATTCAAGAATTCACCCACCATCTTCAGTGCAGCCCTCAGTCAAGATCTGTCAAGTTACCCTGTAACTCCAGGAAAGAGAATCCTACTCCAATATGTGGATGATTTGCTCATAGCCACCAACAATGAAACTGATTGTGTGCAAGTTACCCCAATAAACTCAAGGTGCTAGCCCTCAACAGGGCATTATTTATAGGAAAAATGACTTTTTGCTGCTAGCCCTCTCTGGGGCATTACCAATAGGAATATGACTTTGCACCTCTACCTCATTTGTCTACCTCATTACACCCCATTTCTCTACCTCATTACTAGTCCCCTGGCAATGTTTACAGTTAGCTCATGCCCTGCAAATACAATGGAAGTTACACACAGCTTACAGATCCCAGAGTTCAGGGAAAGTAGAGAGAATGAACCGAACCCTAAAATCTCAGCTATCCAAACTTTGTCAGAAAGCTCACTTGAAGTGGCCCCAAGCTCTTCCCATAGCCCTTCTCCGAATACGTTCAGCCCCCACCATTAGGGGTATCCCCATTTGAGATTTTGTATGGGAGGCCCCCGTCCATAGTACAGGGGATAAGAGGAGATATGAATCAAATTGGATCCGTAATTACTAGGCAAGAATTGTTGGCTCTAAGTTCTGTTTTGCAGAGCCTTCATACCTGGGTGCAGAACCAGTTGCCTATCAATCTAACAGAGCCATTGCATCCTTTCAAGCCTGGAGCCTCAGTGTGAGTAAAGGAGTGGAAGAAGACACCGTTGGCGCCTCATTGGAAGGGACCGTATATCGTTTTGCTATCAACCCCAACAGCAGTTAAAGTGGCCGAGATCGACTCCTGGATTCATCACAGTCGAGTGAAGCCAGCAGCAGTTCCTGAGAGTCGCCCCTGGACTTCGATCACTAATCCTGCATCACCGTTGCGACTCACGCTGCGAAGACAAGATCCATCATTGTAAAGACTTTGCCAGCTTGCTCCTGAATATCTACATTTCAGACTCTATCCTCTCTCTATCTACCTCAATCAACCATTAACTACCTCATTAATCATCAAAGACTATAAACATGATGATTACTAATTGCTGCTATTTCCTTCTTGCGGTAGCCCTGGGACACTTGAGAACCACTCTTGCTTTGCCCCCTTGTGCAGCCTGTATAACTACCACCCAAACTGGTATGCAAGTTACTCAGACTTTGCTTTATCACTCTTACTACATTTGTACCGGTGTAGTCAGCCGGTGTATCTATAATGGTACAGAACTGAATGTCTGCACAAAGGGAAAGACTCGTACTTGCTTCAGACCTCGCCAGAATCCATCTTACTATGTCCTGGAACTGAGATGGAATGATGAAGATGGAGCCCTCATCAATGCCACAAGTCAACTCTCTGATCCTAACCAACCTGCTTACCTGTATTTTGATGCTTGTGACTTGATTAATAGAAATAATTACTACAGGTGTGGATCCTGGGAACAAGCTTACTATTATGATGAGAAGTATATGTGTCCTGAAGGTGCGTACAACTGGGGAATATGCACTGGGATACATTCCCCAACAACATATAGCAAATCAGCAGAAGCAGACTATTTCTGTCCGAAATGGGATTGTGTGTACTATGCTACCTGGTCTGGTAGCCCTACAGGACAGACTGGAGATAATCGCAAGGCGCTGCTGGAAAGATTACCCTTATTGAAACCTGAACAGTGCAAGAAAAGCGCCTGCAATCCCCTACGGCTTCATATCTTCGACCCCAGCCAGTAGAAGCAAGGATTTCGATTCGGCCTGCGCATAGCAGGAGGTGGAACTGATCCTGGAACCATCGTATTCATCCAGCTGAATGTAAAGACTCATGTTTCTTCACCTTATCGCATACTTCATACCTTCCACAAGGCCATGAAGGCAGAATTTGTTGTTCCCCACGCTTCGCAGAATTTGTTCATCAAACTAGCTGGAGCTGTGGCATCCAGCCTCCATGTCTCGGACTGTCTCTTTTGTGGAGGAACTCAGATGGGAGACCAATGGCCTTGGGAAGCACAAGAATTGAACTATTCTGTACCATATAACCAAACTGATGTGCATAACACTACCAATGAATGGGTCCTCGCCCACTCCATAGTGGGTAAACTATGTTTTGCACGAGCAGGACCACAATTGAATGCACCTGTGGGACAATTAGTCTGTTTGAACCAGAAATATTACAATGCCACAACTGGGAAGATTTCTTGGTGGTCAGGTGCCAATACTCCAGAACCGTCTAACCCAGTGCCGGATTTACGTATACGCCATGTACGCCATGGCGTAGGGCCCACAGCCGGCAGGGGCCCACAAAAAAAGAACCAGTTTTTTTTTTTTAAACTCAATTTAAAAAAAAAACCTGGTGGCTGCCGCCGCGGGGCCCCCTCTGCTGCCGCGGAGGCCCCGTCTACAAGCTGAAGCGGTGCGGTCCGGTCGGGTCGGGTCGGGTCGGGTCGGGTCCGGTCGGGTCGGGTCCGGTCGGGTCTCTCTCCCTCCCTCCCTCGCTCGCTGCAGGCTGCAGGCTGCGAGAGACGCGAAGATAGAGCGTCTCCTCGCGTCTGTGTTAAGCCCGCAGGGGCTGATGGGATTGGTAATGGGCTATGGGGGGGGGCTAGGACTGGAAATGGGCTGGGGGGTTAAGACTGGAGGTGGGCTGATGGGGTTAGGACTGGTAATGGGCTGTTGGGGGGGGGTTAGAACTGGTAATGGGCTGTGGGGGGGTTAAGACTGGTAATGGGCTGTGGGCTGATGGGGGTTGTCTGGTAATGGGCTATGGGGGGCTAGGACTGGAAATGGGCTGGGGGGTTAAAACTGGAGGTGGGATGATGGGGTTAGGACTGGTAATGGGCTGATGGGGGGGTAGGACTGGCAATGGGCTATGGGGGGCTGACTGGAAATGGGTTGATGGGGTTAGGACTGGAAGTGGGCTGATGGGGGGTTAGGACTGGTAATGGGTTATAGGGGGGGCTTAAACTGAAAATGGGGTGATGGGGGGTTAAGGACTGAAAATGGGGTGATGGGGGGTTAAGGACTGTAAGTGGGGTGATGGGGGGGCTAGGACTGGTATTGGGTTGGGGGGTTGCTAGGACTGGAAATGGGCTGATGGATGGCTAGGACTGGAAATGGGCTGATGCAGGGACTAGAAGGGAATGGATGCTGGGTGAGGCTGGAACTAGAAGGGAGCTGATGTTGGGGGAGGATTAGAATGGGATGGGGCTGGAAGAGTAAAATGGAGAAGGGAAAAATATTTTGTGTGGGGGGGATAAAAAATCTACAATTGGCCGGGTATTGGGAGAGTAAGTGGGGATTGAGGATGGAGGGGTAAAATTTGAGTGGATGAAATAGGAATGAGGAAAGAGCAAAAGGAGAAAGATTAGTATGTTAAAGCAGATGTAGAGAGAGAATGGAAAAAAATCTAGAAGAGAGAAGAAAGGACAAATGGACAGCAGACGATGGAGAGTTAGCAGAAGACACGAAGAAACCAGAAGAAAGTGGCTGGAGCAATTGCAGCTGAAAAAAATGCACAAAAGGTAGAAAAATATCTCTTTATTTTGAATTTATTAATTGGAATATGTCAGCTCTGGTAAATGTGCATCATTAACATCTGCGCTTTGTTTAGTACAAGAGCAAATTAATGTATAGTTTTATTTCTACAGTGTTGTACATTCCAAGTTTGGCTTTTGGGATTCCCAGTTTAATTATTGTCTTCCTATTTCTAAATTGTGATTACTTGTTTGGTGATGGTCTATGTTCTGCATGTGTAACTGAGCTGAGGTGTTCTGTTTATATAATTCCTATTTGACATTGCCACTTGTTCTCTTTCCCCAGTAGGTCATGTATTGTTGTTCTCTGAAATGTATTGGTTTAATATTTGCAGTGTTGCCTTTTGATTGGTAGAGTATGGTGCTTTGTGAGTCCTGGTAGTGCTGTTAGGATACGGCGGGTTTACTATGGGCAGTGTTTGTAGTAGTTCCTAATGTGTCTGGCAGTTGGCACTGGATTATAGTAATGTAGAAATCTTTTAGTCTTTCTTTATCCATACACTCATTAAGAGGCACGTTTACTAAAAGTTAGTATATGGCAACATTATGCAAATATTTATGCAAATGAGGCCCCTTATGCAAATGAGGTCCGCACCCCCCTTGGGCCGCCCCTGCTGGGGGCCCACAATTTTTGTTGGCGTAGGGCCTCACTCAAGGTAAATCCGGCCCTGGTCTAACCCTCTGATCATCTTTCCTTATTTGGCCAGGATATGGACAAATCTGGCTACCCACAGCACTTGGCAAGCCCCACCTGGACTATATTTATTTATTTATTTATTTATTTATTTATTTATTGTTCTTCTATACCGCACTCTTTTTCATCAGCGCGGTTTACATTAAACAGAAATACTCATTACAATCAACAAATTGTGATAAGTTTACATATAACAGGAGTAGTCAACTGGGAATTTAACTTTGGGAAACTTTGTACATATTTGTAAATAACATATATACAGGGGATAGGATTTCTTAGTTACATCTTGAGTAAATAAGGTATATACAATTTTACTGTGCATGTTAGAGGGATGGTGATGAGCTTTGGAAATGCAGAATGAAGAGATGGTGTTTTATAGCTTTTCTGAAATTCTTGAGGTCCGTAATAGCTCTTATGTTGTGGGGAAGGTTGTTCCAACATCTGGGTGCATAGTATGCAAAGGCCCTGTCTGATGTTGAATGTTTGCATTTTGTGGTCTCTTGTGGAATAACTAGGGTATTTGCCGCTGCTGACCTCCTGGATCTAATATTGGGAGTCGGATGGATGAGTTTTGAAATTGATGAAGGAGCTATAGTATTTATCGCCTTAAAGGTCATGAGGAGAGCTTTATATGCTATTCTGCAGTAAATAGGTAGCCAGTGAAGCTCCATTAGGATGGGTGTTATGTGTTCGCACTTTGAAGCACCGTATAGAACTCTGGCTGCGGCATTCATGGCTAGTTGTAATGTATTTAGGGTGTTTTTAGGGAGACCATGGAGTATTATGTTCGCATAGTCGAAGTGGGGTGTGACTATGGTTTGAAATATGGTTCTGAAGCTGTCTGGTTCGAGCATGTTTTTCAGATGACGCAGAGTCCTTATTTTGAAATAAATAGTTTTTACAGTGCGGTTGATATGTTCTTTAAAATCCAGTCGCTGGTCGAGTATTACTCCAAGGTATTTTATGGACGGCTTGATTGGGAGGTCTGCGTCTCGTACTTTTAGTATATCAGGGGGTGAGAATGCTCTGTTTTTCGTGATTATGAGTACTTCGGTTTTTTTGTAGTTTATGCGCATATTCTGGGTGAGGAGCCAGTCTGCTATTGCATTAAAGCAATCTATTAGTGTTGTGAAGTCTGGAAGCTTGACGTTGATTGGTGTAAATATTAGTACATCGTCTGCATAGATCAACGAGGATATGCCATAGGAACGAGTGATGTTGCATATAGGCTGCATATAAATATTAAATAGCAGCGCTGATAGGGAGGAGCCCTGAGGTACTCCTTGTTTTAACTGGAAAGGTTGTGATGTCCCTGTAGTAGTCCTGACATGTTGCAGGCGATCTTCCAGGTATGATTTGCACCATTCCCATGCCAGCCCGTGGATTCCCTTGTCAAATAGGCGGGTTAGAAGTATTTCATGGTCCACAGAGTCAAATGCTGCAGATATGTCCAGGAATATTAGGGCAAAGCCTTTTTTGATGTCGTCTAATCCACTGATGAGTGTGTTGGTTAAAGTGGTCAGCAATGTCTCTACTCCGTGGGCTTCCCTGAATCCGTGCTGACTGGGGTCGAGTGGTGAGGAGGTGTCTATGTGTTGTTGTATTTGATTGTTGGTTACCTTTTCAATTATTTTGGATAGAAGCGGTATACTAGAAATCGGGCGGTACGATTCTTCCTTTGATGGGTCTAGTTGGTTATTTTTTAGCAGCGGTCTTATGGAAGTCTGTTTTAGAGCCGATGGGAAGATGCCTGTTGAGAAGGACATCTTTATTATATTTGCTATGACTGGACTAAAGTCGGATCGCAGAGCTCTTATCCAGTGTGCTGGGCAGGGGTCGTTAGGTGCTGTGGTGGTATTCATTTGGGCTATAATGTCTTCGATGTATTTGGCTGAGGGCGGTGAGAGCTTTAGTAATGGGGAAACTCGTACAGTCGTCGAAAACTCGTATATTGGATTTGTGGCACCAGAGCATATGCTAAACTCCCTGCAAAATGGGGAGGAGCGTGTGTTCTTGGAACAATACGACCGTCTTTCTTTCTTTTGTCCCTTTCCCACGGAGAACAATTGCGGCCAGTGGGACAAATGGGATGCAACCTCTGAAGAATGGCCACCAGAGCGAATTGTTTCTTACTATGGACCTGCTACCTGGGCGCAAGATGGTTCTTGGGGCTACCGCACCCCTGTATATATGTTAGACCGTATTATACGTTTGCAAGCTGTTGTTGAAATTATAACCAATGAAACTAGTAGAGCGATAACCTTGTTAGCTAAACAAGCCACACAGATGCGTACAGCCATTTATCAGAACCGCTTAGCTTTAGATTATCTACTTGCAGCTGAAGGAGGAGTATGTGGCAAGCTGAATTTAACTAACTGCTGCTTGCAAATAGATAATGAAGGACAGGTTGTAGAAGATATAGCCAATCACATGAGAAAGCAAACTTATGTCCCAGTCCAAACGTGGCATGGCTTGCAACTAGATGGCTGGTTTGGTTCTTGGTTTTCAGGCCTAGGCGGCCTGAAGACACTTATAGTGCTTGTATTTTTGATTGTGACTGTTTGCTTATGTATCCCATGTTTCCTTCCCCTATGCTTGCGTATGCTACGCTCCATTATTGATAATATTATTGACCGCAAGGCAGCAGCACAAATATTAGCAATGTGGGACTACTACCCCATACCACGGAGTGATCCCTCTACCATAGTTTAAGGTACTTTCATATATATGTGTGTGTGATTTGATTCTCACCCTTTCTCACTTGCGGGTGTGAATAATCAAAAGGGGGGAATGTGATAGGCGATGGCCTAGTTCATCCTGTAGCAGAGGCCTGTAAGCTAGGCCTGAGTCCCGTCAGCTAGGCCTGAGTCCCCCTCCCTTACTTTAGAATATTATAACTGACTTTGGAATATTATAGCAGAACCAGACAGACAGAAAATACCAGTAGCTGCTTTGCTCAGCTCTGCTTTTGATAAGAATGCTTCTGATAAACAAAAGTAAAACTTTTCCACTGTTATGATAATCACAGCTGTGCTTTCCACTGTATCTCTGCTGGCTAATTGACCTTGCAAAAGTAGCGAAATGTACTGTAGCAGAAGTATTATGTCTAGAGATTTGAGCCACTGTTAGAATAGCCTGCACAGAATAAGAACAGGTTCAAGCCAGATCAGAGATGGCTATTGGGAGAGGGAGGGGGGCCACCAAGACCAATGGGGAGTTTTGCCTGTATTAGACTGGAGAAGAACAGTATATAAACTGTCATTTTTCTGAGCTCAGGGCTCAGACATTGTGTATGTGACATTGGCCTGAGACTGTGCACATTAAACTGGTTTGAATTCTAGTCAATAGACTCCTGGTTTTATTCATTGCGGGCCCTTCGCTATTACACAACCATATCACCAGGGTGCCTGATAGCCCACTTTGATGGGCTCTCAGGACTCCTGGGGATAGGGAGAATGTATTCAACTGTCTAGGCACACAGAACCATATCACCAAGGTGAGTGACAGCCCACGTTGATGGGCTCTCAGGACTCCTTGGTGTAACTGTTTAGCCAGTCATTGCTATATGAAAATGCATAGCACACCGGTTCCAACAGTACCCTAGGAACTGGGTGGTGGGTTTGAGACCCATGTGTGAAAACAACAAGGTAAACTTATAATTTTGTTTTTAAATGTCAGACACATCAGTGCAATGTCTGTCTGCATCATAGATCTGTATAAATATTGTTGGCGACACCATACCCTGTGCGGAAAAAAGATGCGCGCGGTGCAACTGCGCACGGCACGCATGCGCGCACGTTTTGTGGTGCGAATGCGCAGGTGGGGTGCTGCGCATGCACGCGTGTTGCGTCGTGTGTGCATTCCTCATTGATGACAAACATGGCAACCCGATCCAGGAAGCCTGCCTTCACCCCACGGGAGCTACGCTGCCTGGCACAGCTGATTGCTGTGAGGCAGCATAAGCTGTTTCCTGGTTCATCCAGGCGTCAGGACCAGATCAGGGTCCAGAAGGCGTGGGATCAGCTGACCCGGCGCTATAACCGTCTGGCTGATTACCCACGTGAGGTAAGTGTATGGGGACAGGTCAGTAGATCCACATAGATATATCCAGTGTTGATTGTAGCTGTGCATGCTGATGTGTGTAGGTAGTCTATCTCAGTGATGTATATCAGGTAAATCCACATGCCATATTGTCTATATATCACATTTGAGTGGCTTGCCCTGTACCCAGGGGGCTGAGGACCTGTTCACAGAGTTCCTGATGCCATCCTGGTGTCATGGCAGCTACTGCTGGTGATATGCTACAACACACCGTAACACAGGTAGCCCATAGATCAGACTAAGGAGGGTTTCTAAACATCCTGCTGGTATGATGGGGTCTGCAGTTGCAGGGTAAAACATCTGCCCCACCCCCAGGAGCTGTGAAATGTGGCCAAAATGGTATGTTAGTCCCAATGGCGATATGCGTGTGTGTGGCCCAGCAGTCCAAAACATCTGCCCTACCCCCACTTGGCCAGAAAGTCCAAAAAAGTGGGTCCACAGCTCCCCTGCTGTCACTCACCCTGGTGATATGGTTCTGTGTGCCTAGACAGCTGAATACATTCTCCCTATCCCCAGGAGTCCTGAGAGCCCACAAAGTGGGCTGTCAGGCACCCTGGTGATATGGTTGTGTGTGCCTAGACAGTTGAATACATTCACACTACACCCAGGAGTCCAGAGAGCCCATCAAAGTGAACTGTCACTCACCCTGGTGATATGGTTGTGTGTGCAAAAAAAGTTCTATACATTCTCCCTATCCCCAGGAGTCGTGAGAGACCATCAAAGTCGGCTATCACTCACCCTGGTGATATGGTTCTGTGTGCCTAGACAGTTCTATACAGTCTCCCTATCCCCAGGAGTCCTGAGAGCCCATCAAAGTGGGCTATCACTCACTCTGGTGATATGGTTGTGTGTGCAAAGACAGTTCTATACATTCTCCCTATCCCCAGGAGTCCTGAGAGCCCATCAAAGTGGGCTATCACTCACCCTGGTGATATGGTTCTGTGTGCCTAAACAGTTCAATACATTCTCCCTATCCCCAGGAGTCCTGAGACCTGCGTAAGGTGTACTGTCTGACACCATGTTGCTATGGTGTATGCAGCTGATGATGTGTGCTAGGACACCCAACCCCCAGGGGGCCAGAGACCTGATTGCAATGGTGGGTATGTCATTCAGATATTGTGTTAGGTTATGGCAGGTAGGTTGCACATCTCCCGTAGTCTGTGAGGTCAGCACCTCATCACACACATCTTTGATGTATCCAGATGGTATGCTAGGTGCAGATGTGGATGTGTGTAACAGCACCCCACCCCCATGAGCTATGAGATCTGATTACAAAGGCCTGTAACAGAGCTATGTCCCCATAAATGTATGCTGAGTCAGGTCACACATCTGCCCACTTGCTACGAATCCCAAACCTTGTTGCAGATGAACATTAATGATGGTGTTGGAAGGATACATGCACCTGTTGTGGTTGCACAGCACAGACAGAAACCCTGACATGAGCACAGGTGGCAATAGCCTATTCTGGTGCAATGGCCCCTGCCCCTGGTGTTGGCAACCACACCTGCCGTAAGCATACAAGGCCCAGGTCATAGGAACATAACAACATAAGATAGCCCATACTGGGTCATTCCCTCATCCTTCACGCCCAGTATGCTGTTTGCAACAGTGTCCAAACTAGGTTATACGTACCTAGCAGTATCCCCAAGAGAGACACGTTACACAATGCTTGTAGTGGGTCAAGCATTGCTATCCTGGGCCTTGTAGAAACCCAAATGTCATGGTAGTGGCCCCTGGCAAGGTGAATAGGGCCACCCACACAATGTTCCATGTATGGATTGGACACAGCACCCATGATTGTTAGGATATCATGTTGCCAGTGGGGTTGGGTCCGAGGATGTGCGTAGATCATGACAACACAAATGTGTTAAACAGACCACATACGGGGTTAGGGTTACAATGGACACCATCATTGGCAATCAAAATGTGGCATGGTCATGCAATGTCATGCAAGGGGGCCACAGGGGACAGGACTGATGTGTTCAGGGTCCCAGGCACACTGCACATAGGTGTCACTGCACACATTTCAAGAGACACAGCTACGCATGCAGGTGGCACTGGGAACAGGTAATCGCCTGGAACAAGCAGGAAGTAGTCCTTACATGTGGGTATCATCGGTACTGATGGAGCCTGCATGGGAACGGTCTCCAGTGTCCAATAGGAAAGCTATTGGAAGCAACCCCACAGCGCCTGTGTGCTGCCATCTTGCCTTTCCCAAATGGCTCTCTCCAGTTCATTGTTTTCCACAGAGCCAGCAGGTCATTGTTCCTGTCATTGCTGAAAAACAGCTATTGTAGTGCCACTCCTGTGGCAGTGTCTGCCTGTTTTTCTTTACTGGTACCACTGGTCTTCTAATTTTATTTTCTAAAAGGTCAAATTCCCCCACACAATGAAACCTTTTTAACAAAAGAGCAACAATCCCCTTTGTAGGTCTCCCCCCGGTTTGGCATTAGGCCCTAATCTCTCCTCCATCATGGAAAAGCACTCCTCGGCTGCAGAACATATGCTGATAATGTGCCGGTACCTTCTCAGTCACTGACAACCATGATTGGTGTTGCAAATGCTAATGGCCAGATCAGTGCATGTCTGAATGTTTGGCCTGTGGGATGTTATCCAAGAGTGTTTGGCAGAACAGAGCAGCCAAGCTCGGTACCCTCTTTCCCTCCAACGTGGCCTTGGTGGCAGCCATGTCGTCAAGGGTTTCCTCTTCCTCCCGTGGATCTCAGGTAACCAAACACAAATCTGTCCGTTCCTGAAAGGGTACATCCCCCTCAAAATATCGGACTGCCACTGGCATTGCCCTTGAGGAGCATGCTCCGGGCAAACAGCCCCAGTGGGAGTCCCTGGCCTCCAAAGCCACTTTGGGACTCCATGATGTTCTGGAGGCCTCAACCTGGTCCGACCACCTGGTGCTATGCTCTGGGGTCCTGGCTTTGGCCAGTACTCATACACTGACATTGTCAGTGTTGATTGACCAGAGGATCGTGGCCATCGAATGCAGTCTGGCAGCTCTCCTTGCAGCATCAAAGACCTTGGTTCCACCCCAGACCCTGCAAAGTGCAGCACCGGTATGTGCAGCAATTGCAGGACCAGCATTGGCAAATTCACCATTGGTGCTGATGAGTACCGGTATCCATACACCGGTACCATGTCACTCCGATACTGAGGCCAATTGGTACCGATACCTCACTTTACCTGAGCCTCCGTAGAGAAGATACATCCAATCTTCTGAGGGGTCTGATGACTCTGACAGCTCAGAGGGTAATGATGTACCTCTCCAGGACAAGCCTGCCTCTCCCAAGAGGAGAATGTCCCCTCCTCAGGATATGTCCTTCCTGGATCTCCACACACATGTAGTCAAGGGCCTCTCCATTTCATTAGTAACTCAATGTGAGCACAGGCCACGGGAGACAGAGATTCACCAATATCACCAAACTCCATAGGAGGCAGACATCCTGCCAATACATCAGATCTTAAGGAATCCTCTTTTGAGAATGTGGAAGATTCCTCTTACCACCTCTCCACATTCTCACATGTGCCTACTATGTATCGTGTGCCTCCGTCACCTGGTTTGCACAAAGGACACCTCCCTGATCACTCCATCATGGTGGAGTGTGCTAGGAGGACAATTAAACATTACAAACAACATGCCACCAACCCTCCTGGTAGGGAGTGTAAGACATTAGATGCCTTTGGTCGCTGTCGTCCATACATTCAAGCTTTCAGACAGGACAGGTTCCTATATCATGTACATGGGAATGTTCCTGACGGAGGTCACACAAGATCTACAACTGGTAAGTCCACATCTCACAGATCACAGAGGTCACTACTATGTAGCACCTGTCAAGCATGCCCAGAACATTTCAAAAGTTGTGAACAGGGCAGCTTTTGACTGTTTTTCATGCAAAGGCAGAGTCTCTGCCATTGCTATTGGGGCAAGGAAACTTGGCTGGCTGCAAGCCTCTCACCTGGAACAATGGGTACAGGATAAACTGGCCAACACCCCCTGTAGTGGTGAAAACTGGTTTGTAAAAACCGGCAGGACAATTATACCTTGACAAGACTTTCAAATATTGTAGATCCTGCAAAAATGAGAGCCTTAGAAAAGCGCTTCCTCTCCAAAAAGGAAGGATACTATCAGTCCTATGCTCAGCAAGGACAACCTGCAGTACAAGCTGCTAGAAAGTGTCAACAAGCTACTAAGCAGAGAAAGCCGAAAGCTACTCTGCCTCAGCAGACCCAGCAGCCTCAGCCCCCACAGGACCTTTGACTCTGTGATGGAGTACCTGCCCTTCCTGGCCTTCCAGGGAAAGCAACCGTCAACAATACCAGGAAGATTAGGTCACCTCATCCACAGATGGAGGCAAATAACATCAGAACCCTGGAGTGTGTCCATCATAGAAGAGGGTACAGGCATCATTCACATAGCCTGCCGCCTCCTACAATAGTAAGGGCATTAAGTTTGCAAACGTCCCCCCAACTGAATCCAGAGGTAAAACATCTTCTACCTCAAGGAGCAATGGAAGAGGTACCTCATCTCCAACAGGGTTCTGGGTTCTCCCCCCCCCCCTCCCCCAATTTCCTCATACCAACGGAAAAAGGAGGTCACAGACACATCTGACATTTCAGAGAACTGAACAAGTTCCTGTTCCAAAAGATATTCAAAATGATTTCTCTAGGAAACGTACTTCCTGACCTACACAGGCAGAAATGCCTTTGTTCTCTAGATCTCAAGGATGCGTACACCCATCTTCTCTGCCAACAAGCACAGCGAAAGTTCCTTTGGTCCCCCCATCAAGGAAACCACTATCCAAAAATGTTTTCCCTTCAGCCGTGCCTCAGCACCCAGAGTATTCACAAAGTGCATGTCTGTGGTAGCTGGTTTGGTCCGTACCAGGGGAATATTTTTGTGCCCCTACTTGGATGACTGCCTCATCAAGGCACAGTCACAAACACATGCCCAGGCGTCTCTCTCTTACACAATGTGTGGACTACAATATCTAGGCCCTGTCAGAGATCTCGTGGAATCCTTTCTGACTCCCATGTAAATGCTGGAGCTCATAGGAGCAGGGCTAGATACCAGACTGCCAAAGACCTACCTGACTCAGCCTCGCTGTCCTCGCATTGTGCAACGTGTTTTGACAGCACTACAAAAAACTCACCTCTCGCCTCGAGAGATGCATCAGCTGCTGGGTCACATGGCATCTACGGTGCATGTGGTCCCCTACGCTTGTCTCCACATGAGACCAGCCCAGTGGGCCCTCTCTTCCCAGTGGACACAAGCAACAGGCTGTCTCTCAGATGTGATAGTAAACTCAAACTGCCATACCCTGTCCCTGGACTGGTGGCGGTCAGCACAAAACCTGTTGGAGGGGTCACCTTTCCTGAAAACCCCTCCTCAGATCCCATTAACAACAGATGCCTCCAAAGTGGGGTGGGCTGCACATGTACTGGACACCTCCACCCAAGCCACCTGGAATTGTCTGGAGAGTCATTTTCACATCAATCTGTTTGAGCTCTGAGCAATTTGCCTGGCTCTTCATGTCTTCCATTCCCTTCTACAGGCCAATGGAATACTACTTTACGCAGACAATCAGGTAGCCATGGTCTATGTGAACAAACAAGGAGGAACAGGCTCTCTGTCCTTTTGCAATGAAGCTCTTCAACTATGGTCGTTTGCCAGACAGCAGCAGATCCATCTCCTGCCAGTCTATCTCCCTGGCAATCAGAACTGTTAGCCATACAAACTCAGTCGTGTTCTGCTTCCGCACAAATGGTCTCTACACATGGACCAACTCTGTAGAGTATTGCAACTCTGGGGAACTCAAGATTCATACCTCTTCGCAAGTCCATCATATCCCAAACCTACCCGGTTCTGTTCACGAATCCCAGCTCAGAGCTACCAAGCGAGGGATGCTGTCCTCCTCAACTGGGGGCAGGAATGCCTATATGCCTTTCCTCCCATTCCCTTGATTGCCAAGACCCTATTGCAACTCCTGAGGGACAGAGGCAACATGATCCTCATAGCCCCACGCTGGCAACAACAGGTGTGATACCCTCTGTTTCTACATCTGTCCCAGGTTCCACCCCTGTACGTAGGGTCAGCTCCAGACTTACTGTCGCAGGAGGAGGGGAATGTATGGCATACAAACCCCCCATTTCTGCAGCTCAGAGCCTGGCTACTGACGGCTGTAACTGCTTTGGCCCTCCCCTCATTCAGGAAGTGCATGATGTCCGTTATGCTTCCAGGAAACCTTCCACAAGGCAGTCCTATGCCATCAGGTGGACGTGACATTTCATTTGGTGATAACAAAAGGGCTGCAACCCTCTTGTCATCCGTATATAAACATGTTTTTGACAAACTCCATTACTTATCAAACAATGGTCTCCAAATTGAGTCAGTCAGAGTCCATTTAAGTGCCATTGCTGCTCCTTCTGAACCCATCAATGGACAACCCATTTCATCCCATCCTCTCATATCCGGAATCATGAGAGGCCTGCATCTACCAAAACCTGGCCTTAGACCACCTCCAGAGGCATGGGATCCCAATCTGCTTCTAGGGCAGCGTATGCTGCCGTCTTCTGAGCCCTTAGACACTACTTCGTTAAAGTCTCTGACCTGGAAAGTAAAATACCTTCTTGCAATCACATCAGCAAGTCGTATCAGTGAATTTCAAGCTCCAGTGGCTGATCCACCTTACACACCGTTTCACCATGATAAGGTAATCCTAAGGACACATCCACGCTTCATGCCTAAGGTGGATTCCTCCTTTCATTTGAAACAAGAGGTGTAGTTACCTGTAGTCTTTCAACAGCCGCATGCTTCAAATGCAGAGAAAACTCTTCATACCTTGGACTGTGAAAGAGCTGTGGCTTTTCATCTGCAGAGGACCCAGCAACACAGAAGGTCCCCTCAGCTATTCTGAGTCTCTGATCCCTTGCATTTGGGTACAGCAGTTTCAAAAAGATCTCTATCCAACTGGATTGCTCAATGTATTGCCTTTTATCTATCATAGCTAACACCATTCACTGGTGGCCCATGTTCCCGCTCACAATGTGAGAGTCATGGCAGCCTCACGGGCTCACCTCCATTCCGTCTATATTAATGACATTTGTGGAGCAGCTACCTGGTCCTCGGTTCACGGCCCACTAATGCTTAGATAAAGGCTCCCGCAGGCATGCTATGGTTGGTCAGGCTGCTGTCCAAAACCTCTTCCATACGCAATCCACTCCTAGCCGCCTCTCTTACAGGATGCCAGAGATCCATGGGAGGAAGTGGAAGCCCTCCACAGGCCCTCACCACTCTGGGGATCCTTCCCTGGCATCTACATCTAAGGTTTCCTCACATGTGACGACCACGTCCTACTTGTTCCTGGTGATAGCATAGTTAATCACCTGTAACAGGTGATCTCCAGGAACAGCAGGATAAGGTAATCACAACCCACCCATCTCCCCTAGCGGGTTGTGTCTGTCTGTCTCTCTCTCTCTCTCTTTCCCTATCTCTCTCTCTCCTTGTGTCAGCTTTCAACTCAACTGGAGAGAGGCATTTTGGAAAGGCAGGAAGGCAGCATGCACGCACTGTGGAATGCTCCCAAAATCTTTCATATAGGACGCTGGGGAGCGTTCCCACACAGGCTCAGTTGGTACCGACGCTACCCACATGTGAAGACTTATTCCTGGTGTTCCTGGAGATCACCTGTTACACGTGACTAACTATGCTGTACATGACACACACAGCAGTGGAGCAGGAGCAGCAAGATGCTGGCCACACAGATGTTTGTTTATGTTGCCCACCCACCAGAAGTAAGCAGTCACTGATGCCCCCACACATTGTTTTCACATCCACAGGTAGAGGATCTCTGGAAGAAGGGGCGTGAGTTGCGCCTCCACCACAGCGACTACCTTGCCCGCCTCCAGAGGGCGGCGCAGGCAGAGCGTGATGGTGAGTATTGACAACCTTGCTGCCCAGTAACAAATGTCACATTGGCCCACCAGCCTGTGTGGTGCCTGCATATGTACATGTGTTATGTGACACACTTGATAATGTGCTGATGACTGTCATCTTCCACAGAGGGTGATGACAATGATGAAGAGCCCACCACATCTGCGTATGCCCTGAGGCGCCCCCCTGCCCACCATGCCCCAGAGGTGGAGGTGGTGGTGGTGGAGGAGGAACCTGAGGTGGAGGCAGAGGATGAGGATGAAGAGCTGGTGGAGAGTGCAGCAGAGGAGGGGGCTGATGGGGGCATGGAAGGGGTGGGTGGCGGGGTGGCAGGGGAGGGAGAGGGTGTGTCTGATGTGGGTGTGGGGGGAGGGGTGGAGGAGGGTGTGGAGGGTGGGTGGGAGGTGGCAGTGGGGGAGGAGGGGGATGTGTGTGTCTGGGAGAGTGATGAGGAACACAGTGCAGCACAGGGCACTGTGGGCTCCCACCAGCCATGCCATGTCGCTCCACCATCCAGGGCCACATACAGGTCGCATGCACATGCCACCACCCAGACCCCTGGGACTATGTGTGTGTGTGGTGGCAGGTGTGTGTGGCGGACCTGTATGTGACCCTGGATGCCTTGGAGCGGCGAGTGCACCTCCTAGTGCACTCGCACCAGTGGCTGGCGGGAGCCATTCAGCAGGTGGCCGCCGAGGTGGAGCGGCTGCCATGTCGGCGGCCATCCCCTGAAGGGCATCACAGGAGTCATTGATGGCGCCTGTGACGTCCACACATGTGCCCTGTGCTGTCCTGTGTTCCATCACTGGGCATGCAGCATGCAGGGAGAGGGTGTGGCTGATGTGGGGGTGGGGGAGGGGTGGAGGAGGGTGTATAGGGCAGGTGGGGGTGTTTGGGGGGGGAGGGTGATGGATATTGTCCCCATCCCTAACATTGTATTATATTCCCTTTTTTTTTTACAATATACACACTGTTTGTTAATTCGAAATGGTCACGTGTCTCCCTTAGCAACACACTATGGATGCAAGCATGGGATATGTGTGTAGACAGGTATGTGTTGTAAAGGTAGACATGGGTATCATGCGTGGACTGGCTCCACATGAAGTCGTGGGGAATGACCATGTGTGTAGGTGTGTGAGACCAGGGTGGACCCTGAGATGCAGAAATGTAGACGACGGCCCAGTATACTGAGGCATGTGCATGCTGTGTGCAATGTGTGGGAACCGTTTCTGATGCAACATGCCTGTATGCCAATAGTACAACTTGCAAACCAGTACGTCTGTGCTGGCAGGGTAAGATGTACTGATGAGCCCAGGAGATACTCAGGGGTAAAGCTGTTGAGTGTGTCCTGGGACAATACATGTCACTGGGATGGTTGGTGAGTAACCGTATACGTTTGTGGGGGGGCAGGTACGTAGGCAGTGTTGCAGGCAGGGACAAGGGTCACACATGTGCTTCCAATGTAGGGGGTATGACAGGATTTTAACTGTGACGGCTTCCAACACTGGACATGTAGCTCAAGGACATTCCCCCTGTGCAACCCAGGAGGATATGTAAACCGCCACACTGCAGCCCAGGGGCTGGGATCTGACACAGTGCATGGCACACATGGCATGTGATGGTGTCTGTGCAGTGATACCTGCCAGTACAGACACCCCACCATCGAGGGGCGTGTGTGTGCGACACAACATGCATTTGCACACTACCTAAGGGGAGCACAGGGACACACATTGGAAAACACACGTATGTACTGGTTAACAGCTGTTTATTGGTCCCGGAGTCACCTCCTGCGTGGCCGCCTGCGCCTCCCACGGCACACCACCCCCCGCGGAACTGCACCTTGTCCTGGTGCCTCAGGTGCCAGTGCCGGTGCTGGTGCTGGTGCTGGTGCTGGTACTGGTGCTGGTGCTGGTGCTGGTACTGGTTCTGGTGCTGGTGCTTGCTGCCACATTAGCCCCACAATGTCCTCCATTGCATCCGCAATGCGGGCAAGCGCCCCCGACCGCATCTCCTCCCGGATCATCCTCAGCTCCCTGGTATTTTCTCCAATTGCCATGAACAGACGCTGGAGTGCCTGATGAGTGCCTGTGGGTGGGACAGAGGGTGATATGTGAGCTTCCTCTCCATTACCAGCTGTCACACATATACATGTCACGCATATCCCAGAAGAGCAGTCTGCAGAGCAGTCTGCAGAACAGTCATGCCTGCCAAACCTACCAACGTTTACATCTGTGTCTCCCATGAGCCATCCCCATGTCTGGAAGGGGTCTGGATGTGGGGTCATGAGAAACACAGATCTCACACATGGCACATTGCCACAGTTTAATATGACCATGCCAGGTCTGCACACTGCTTGTCTGGGATTGGTCAGATGATCTGAGGGGGCCTAAGACACACATACACATATCTGGGGTGCCCCAATTTCTATAATGCTGGCGCACACTGCAGATTATGTTGTCAAATGATACTGCGTGACAATACCCATGACGAGGTCTCTGTCACATAGGGTGTCTGGGTGACCTGCGATCATTGCTCTTCTCTTTGGGCTTATGTGGGGTATATAGGCAAGCACAGTGTGCATGTGTTTGTGAGCCCTTCACAAATGCTGACACCTGACAAGACATGCTACAGGAGGTAGAATCACAGAGCACAGAAGACAACCCCCCAAAATCAGAACTCTATGCTATGTGGGCAATATGCAATAATTTTGGGGATGTTAGGACAACCCCGTCGGGATCGTGGGGTATGCTGTTACCCACCTTCTGCATTGCGCCGTGCTGCAGCAGTGTGTGTGCGCAGCTCTTCAACAATTGTGTCCAATTCTGGTGGAGGGTTCTCATCTGGCGCTGGTGCATGACTGGGGTGTTGTCTTCTGATGTCCTCCGAGCCCTCTGTGGCAGTGACGTCTGGGGTGTGGTCCTCTGGCTCAGGCTGCACGTGTGTGCTTGGGGTCCCGTCACCATTGCTGGTGCTGCCCCCAGACATTGTGGGCTGGGGCTCTGCCACATCCTCGGCCAATTGCACCTCCTCCTCCTCAGCTGGGGCCATGGTTGTGTAGTCACCTGGGTTGTGGAAACCATACACAGCACTGATTGGTTTGCATGGTTCAACTACATACACCTGTGTAACACATCCACCCCACAATCAATGTGTGTTTGGCCGTGGCCTGTACATGTGCTAAATAGCTACCACTACAGCTCCTGTTACCACTATTAGGCATATATAGGCCAGTACCTAGCAGACACATTGATGTGTACATCAGGGGTCCTCAAACTATGGGACAAGGGCCACATGTGGGCCGCCAAGGAGATGTATGCAGCCCGATGGGTGTTTTTGCCGCCGCTGCCAGTCCTCAGGGGCAGCTCTACACAGGACCGCAGCATTCATTTAGCAGCAGCCCAGCTAAGTTAACACCTCACAAACCTGCTGCTGCCGCTGCCACCGTGCCAGTGGAATAATCCAGCATCCTGCGGGCCTCCCCCTGCTCTGCAGTGTCCTCCATGCAGCCTCAGTGTTGGCTGTCAGAGCCACGCAAACAGAAAGAGCTTCTCCTCTCGTGGCTCTGTTAATCCCGCCATGGGCCTGATGGTATTTTCCATAGGGCCCGTGGCGGCATTGACATGGCCATGAGAAAGGGATACTCTCCCTTCACGCGGCTCTGACAAGCCCACACTGAAGCCGCATGGAGGACGCTGCAGAGCAGGGGGGGGGCCCACGGGATGTTTGAATCTCCTGCTGCCACGGTGGAAGCAGCAGCAGTAGGCGTGGTTGGGTTATTTCGTACCCTATCTTGCCTGATGGGGGTGGAGGAGTTTTGGAGTGGTAAATGGCTATGGGGGGAGAGGTAAGACTGGAAGTGTGCTGATGTGGGGGAGGGGTTTAGGACAGGTCATGGCCTATGGGTGGTGATAAGATTGGCAGTGGGATGATGGGGGGCCTAGGATCAGGGTCGAAATGTGATGTTGGGGGTGCTAAGATTGCAAATGGGCTGATGGTGGGGCTAGGAGAGGGCTATCAATAAGCTTTTGGGGGGGCTGGGGTTTGGAAATGCACTTCTGGAGGAACTTGGATAGGACTCAACCTGGGTGTGGAGCTAGGACTGGTACTGGGCTGATGTTGGGCCAGGGATAGGATTGGAAATGGGCTGATGGGGGGCTAGGACTGAAAATGGGCTGATGCACGGACTAGAGAGGAGCGGATGCTGGGTGTGGCTGTAAATAGACGGGAGGTGAGGTTGTGCGAGGATCAGAATGGGATGGAGCTGGACAAATGAAATGGTGAGGGAAAAAAACATTTTGAGGGAGGTAAGAGATATGTACAATTGGACAGATAGTGGGGATTAAGGATGGGGGTCTAACATTTGAGTGGATGACCTAGGAATGCGGAAAGAGCACAAGGAGAAAGATTACTATGTTAAAGCAGATGTAGACAGAGAATGGAAACAATACTAGATGTGTGACGAAAGGACAAATGGAAAGCAGATGATGGGGAGTTAGCAGAAGACCCAAAGAAACCAGACTAACATGGCTAGAGCAATTGCCACTGGAAAAACAAAACCAAAATGTTTTATTTATTTATTTAACATTTTTTATATACCGTCTTTCTACCAGTCAAGACGGTTTACATGAAACAATATAGTACAGTATATTACAACTGTTTACAAGGAACAAGGAAACAAATAGGTAATATAACTAGATAACAAGTAACAATTAACTATGATACAGATAATATATACAACTGTAGCGGTAGAACTAACTACCATGATCGGGGATTGAAATGTTTTGAAACATTCTCTGTTTTTTGTACTTTTGCAGTGTTCTTTGGGGTTTGTTCATATTTTTTTTTAACACTATATTCCGGCCCTCCAATGGTCTGAGGGACAGTGAACTGGCCCCCTGTTTAGAATGTTTGAGGACCCCTGGTGTGCATTATCCCACAGAAGGACCATCCCTGCTCAGCAGTGCTTAGATTAGACACAGACATAACACGTACAGGTCTGAGAGGGGGCTTGTAGCAGACATGTAGCCACATGTGCAGGGCAGATATAAAAAGGGATACGTTTTGTAGTGAGAGGACCCTGTGTGGGCTGGGCCGATGGCCCCGCAGCCTCCACCACACTCCCTGCCATATCTGTCTCCTCCCCAACAGGTGGCCTCACCTCCCTCTCCCTCTCCCTGTCCCTCTCCCTCTCCACTCCTGCCCTGTCCTGTGGCTCCATCTCCCTGTCCTCTCCCTCCCTGTCAGACATTCCTTCTCTTGCCCTACTCAGCTCCTCCTCACACCTCCCTCCTCTCTCTGCTATCTGCTCTTTACCTCACCTCCTTTCTCACTCACCTGCTCCTTGACTCCCCTCCTCTCTGTATCCCCTGCTGTACCTCACACCTATCCTCCACAACCAAGCCTCTAACACTCTGACCCGCACCACAAAACCTTAGCTCTCCTAGACTCCTGCTTCTCTCTCTCTCTCTCTCTCACTGACACCTTCTCTCTCCCTCGCCTACCAACAACCCCTCAACGTGCAGCACGTGTAGAGGTTTATTTATAGGGTTTTTTATGTTGCGGGTGCGCAGTTGCATGAGCACGTTGGCTGCGTAGCTGCGCATGCGCAGTTGGCCGCGCGCATTGCGCATGCGCCGGCCAGAGGCGGGAAATGGGTGCTTGCGTGTTGCGCAGTCAACTATGCAGAGCATGCGCGCACACGTGCTGCCATGCACACTGCACATGCGCAGTTGGCTGTGCGCATTGCGCATGCGCCACGCAGACGCAGAACATGGGTGCATGCGTTAGTTAGCGCGTGAGCCGTGGCGCATGCGCAGTGTTGCATTGTGTGGTGCATGCACAGTGTTGCATGTGCACGGCGCATGCACCATGCACACAGCCAACTGTGCATGCGCAGTGGTTGCACTCGCGCAAATGCACTCATGCAACACGCGCTACGTAAAAAAAACTCTATAAATTGTCCTGAGCACATGTTGCACGTTGAGGGGTTTTTTGTAGGCGAGGGAGAAAGAAGGTGTGCGTTGGCAGTGACGGAAGGAGCGAGTCTGAATCAGGTGTATTGTGGAGTGTGACTGGGTTTGTGATTGTTGTTGGTTGTATTGTGTGGCTGTGTTTCTGTGTGGTGTGTAAGGTGTGTGTCTTGGTTAGGGAAGTGTGGTCTGTGTTTGACTGATTTAAAGGAGCAGGGCGGGTGGAGGTTATGGCAGCCTTTGTGTTTGCTGCAGCGGCAGCGCGAGGTGGGCAGGTGGTGCGGTTGCGTGACAGGGGAGATGGTGTCTATGGGGCTGAGGCACAGGGCATGGGTGTAGTCCCGCAGCAAATCAGACCTGCAGCTGTGGGGGCAGGGCAGGCAGGGGCTGTGCACGCACGGCGCAGGAGGCGTGCTGAGGTGCAGGCTCGCCAGCCACACCTCTACAGGCCCAGGGCCCAGCTCCCGGGCATGCGAGAGGACCAGGTCATCTCCCTGTACAGACTGAGCACAGGGGCTATTAGGGAGTTCTAAGACCTGACCTCGAGCCCCTGACTGATCGGTCACATGCCATACCAGGTTTGGTCAAGCTCCTTGCTGCCCTACATTTCTTTGCCTCTGGCTGTTTCCAGTCATCTGTGGCCGCAGTGGGTGGCATGAGCCGCCCCACCTTCTCACGCTGTCTCCACCAAGTACTGCGTGCCATGGTCAGCCGGGTGCGGAATTATATATATATTTTTTTATTTATTTATTTAACTATTTCTTTTATACCGCCCCTTCCAGAGATCAAGGGCGGTTTACATATAACAGGTTAACAGTCTTGTACACAGTTTGTATACATTTTACATAGAACAGTAGAAATCAACTATTTACATTGAACATTGTACATAGAACAATAGAAATCAACTATTTACATTGAACAGTAAATATATTAAAGAAAAACAATAAGCAGAGACATCTTTTAAGTATTAAAGCAAGAACTTTGTAGGTATTAAAGCAAACACATCAAACTTTTTACAAATGTATATTTACAGTGTGTGGTGTGTGTGTTGTGTGGGGCAGATATTGGTGTAGGTGTTGGAATTTAGTTCCTTTTTTTTGTCGTCTTTGAGGCGTGTGAGTGGGGGGCCAGAGGCGGGAAATGGGTGCTTGCGTGTTGCGCAGTCAACTATGCAGAGCATGCGCGCACACGTGCTGCCATGCACACTGCACATGCGCAGTTGGCTGTGCGCATTGCGCATGTGCCACGCAGACGCAGAACATGGGTGCATGCGTTAGTTAGCGCATGAGCCGTGGCGCATGCGCAGTGTTGCATTGCGTGGTGCATGCACAGTGTCGCATGTGCACGGCGCATGCACCATGCACACAGCCAACTGTGCATGCGCAGTGGTTGCACTCGCACAAATGCACTCATGCAACACACGCTACGTAAAAAAAAACTCTATAAATTGTCCTGAGCACATGTTGCACGTTGAGGGGTTTTTTGTAGGCGAGGGAGAAAGAAGGTGTGCGTTGGCAGTGACGGAAGGAGCGAGTCTGAATCAGGTGTATTGTGGAGTGTGACTGGGTTTGTGATTGTTGTTGGTTGTATTGTGTGGCTGTGTTTCTGTGTGGTGTGTAAGGTGTGTGTCTTGGTTAGGGAAGTGTGGTCTGTGTTTGACTGATTTAAAGGAGCAGGGCGGGTGGAGGTTATGGCAGCCTTTGTGTTTGCTGCAGCGGCAGCGCGAGGTGGGCAGGTGGTGCGGTTGCGTGACAGGGGAGATGGTGTCTATGGGGCTGAGGCACAGGGCATGGGTGTAGTCCCGCAGCAAATCAGACCTGCAGCTGTGGGGGCAGGGCAGGCAGGGGCTGTGCACGCACGGCGCAGGAGGCGTGCTGAGGTGCAGGCTTGCCAGCCACACCTCTACAGGCCCAGGGCCCAGCTCCTGGGCATGCGAGAGGACCAGGTCATCTCCCTGTACAGACTGAGCACAGGGGCTATTAGGGAGTTCTAAGACCTGACCTCGAGCCCCTGACTGATCGGTCACATGCCATACCAGGTTTGGTCAAGCTCCTTGCTGCCCTACATTTCTTTGCCTCTGGCTGTTTCCAGTCATCTGTGGCCGCAGTGGGTGGCATGAGCCGCCCCACCTTCTCACGCTGTCTCCACCAAGTACTGCGTGCCATGGTCAGCCGGGTGCGGAATTATATTGCCATTCCACACACTAGGCAACAGTAGTGGACCCTGAACCAGGCCTTTGAGGCGTTAGCCGGGATACCACACGTGATGGGAGCTATTGATTGCACACATGTTGCCCTGGTCCCGCCTAGAGACAGGGAGGTAGTGTTCCGCAACCGCAAACACTATCATTCTCTGAATGTTCAGGTTGTATGTGATGCAAATATGCATATTCTGAATGTGGTCCCCAGGTTTGCAGGGTCCACCCATGACGTCTATATCCTGCATCACTCGGCACTATTCCAACAATTTGAGGCAGGACAGTATGAGGACTGCATATTGCTGGGTGGGTGTTTCCAATTTCTGACATGCACATGGTGCTCATGTGACTAGGCGTATGTGCAAATGTGTGTCTTGCAGTAGATCACTCATTGTGTGTGTCTCATCTGCCTGTGTGGGATATAGGGGGAAGGGGAGGGGGGGTTGCCCTCCAAATGCGCCCTGCTATGGTGCTGTGTGATGCTGGTTGATTGGATGCAAGCATTTGTGTGGTTGTTACATATTATGTTGTTGCCACTCCATACACCTACCCCTTGTCTGGTGTTTCTTAGGTTCACCCACTCAATCTGTAATAGGGTAGACACCCAGGAAGCTCTAAAAAACATGAGGAGTGATCTAGCTAAGCTTGATGAATGGTCTTAAATTGGCCAGCTGGGATGTGATGGTAGGAAATATGAGGTCAGGCTGTTGGCCTGAAGCAATCCAAGGGAGCACTATTGTATAGGGGGTGAAGTACTCTTGTGCACTACAGAAGAGCGGGACCTAGGTGTGGTTGTTTCTGCTGATGTCAAAGTAGCTAACCAGGTTGAATAGGCAAGGGAAAAAGCTAGAAGGCTGGCTGGGTGCATACAGAGATGAATGGCTAGCATAAAACAGGAAGGGAGAATGCCTCTGTATATGTCTTTTGTGAGACCTCATTTGGAGTAGAGTGTGCAATTCTGGAGACTACACCTTCAAAAGGATGTGCACAGGATGGGGTCGGAGCAGAGTGTGTCTACTAAAATGATTTGTGATCTTCATTATACAGCATATGAAGACAGACCGAAGAATCTTAGGATGTACGCCTTGGGGAAAGGAGGGATAGAGGTGATATGATGGAGATGTAGAAATACCTCCGTGGCATATATGTTGAGGGAGAGAGCCTCTGCAAATTGTACGCAAGTTCAGCTACGAGGGAACATGGGATGAGGGTGGAGGGAGATAGATTCAGGGGTGATATGCCACCATATTTCTTTACTGAATAGGTGGTGGATCCATGGAATACTCTCACAGTGTAGGTGGTAGAGACGAGGACAGTAACTGCATTCCAAACAGCATAGGACAAACACAGAGGATCTATAAAGGATAAAAAGGGGACTGTTGTACCTGTTGATATGGACGGACAGACTAGATAGGCCATGTGGTCCTTTTGTGTCATCATATTTCAATGTTGCAATGCTGCATAGTTGTGATGTCATATGTTTCTTACAGAATGTGTAATGCATTTGTTTTGCACATCTATACCTGTGTCCATTTGAGGGGACATGAGCTCATGCTTTAACTTACCTCATGTCTTTCTACAGGTGATGCAGGATATGGGTGTCGCCCCTGGTTGCTGACCCCTGTGCGTCAACCATGGACACGTGCAGAGCGGAGGTACAATGAGGCCCATGCCACCAGCTGCTCTGTCATAGAGCGCACCTTTGGCGTTTTGAAGAGTCGCTTCAGGTATCTGGATAGGACAGGTGGCGTCTTACAATATACTCCACAGACTGTGGCAGAGATCATCATAGCCTGTTGCATCCTGCAAAACATTGCTCTCAGGCACAATATCCCTGCAGAGATTAATGAGGGTCTGGAGGATGATCCGACGTGCCCCCCTGTATGTGCCCGTGAGGACACACGTGAGGGCACAGCAATCAGGCGGCAGGTGATTGCACAGCTCTTCTCATGTACGTACTGAATATGTTCCCACTTCTTTTGCTATATGTGTGTAGTGCTAATACAGATTAACATTTGTAGACCAATATCAGTAGGATGCAACACTGCACTGACATGTGACAGACACTGGCTGGCCATCCCAACGTCAAATATCAGCATGACTGGGAACCAAACCATGTGGGCAGGGCAGAACAGAGGGCTGAGATGGATGATGTGGGTTGATGCTTTTAGGCTTGTGGGAGGTTTTGGGGTGACATTCGTGGTTTGTGGATGATTGTGATAGCGGATGCTGTGCAACCACTGTTAGTTTGTGTTATGCTTTGGATGCAGCAAGGTGAGAGGCATGTGGTGTGGGTTTCACACTGGGAGAGAGGACCATGTTTGGGGCCACTTGTGCAGCTGTGTGTGTTTTTCATTTGGTATTTTGAGCTGATTGTGTGTGTGGTATGCTCTTGTAAGCTGGATGTGTTGGTCTGTAATTTTTGTATAGCGCTACATGTGCTATGTAGTACTATATACATGCTCAGCACTATCTGTCTTAATGGTAATTGAAACCCTTACGGGGAGTTAGTGGCACAACACAGTGTGGCAGACTGTATAAGTCATCACATAGCCCTGAAGGAGTAGCCTAGTGGTTAAAGCACTGGCTTGGTAACCAAGCAACCAGGGTTCAATTCCCACTAGCACTCCTTGTGGCCTTGGGCAAATCACTTAACCCTCCATTGCCTCAGAAGAAAGGCCTGGCAATCTACTTCCAGTGACACTGCCAAGAAAACCCAGGAGCTTCTGGGTTGCCAGGAGTCAGGACTGACTCAAAGGCACACTTTGCACTGCAGCCCTAACATGGATGCAGTGAAGGATAGGGAAAGTGTGCATTGTCCAGCCAGGGGTTTTTTGTTTTTATTTTTCCATTGCAGAATAGACATGCAGTGCAGTGTTGCATATGTACACACAAACAGAAGTGATTCAGGCAAGATCAACAAGGTGTAGGTTACAGTAGGCAAGCTGAGAGATCAATGTGGGGGTGGATTGGGTTTTAGGGTTGCTTTCAGGGAAATGAAATAATTTTTTTCAACAAATTTTTTTAAGCAAATCTAGCTGATGACATGTCAACATAAACCCATGACTCAACTAAAGGCTGTATAAGTGCATAGAGGAGGAGAGTGCATGCCAAGACACCAATTACATTGCATACCCTAGAGAAGGAACGTAATGGCCACATACACAAAGAGGCTCTGATGGGAGGGGGGTTATTAGGTGCACATATAGGCTATCCATGCTTTGCCATTATCACTTTCACACAGTGGGCTGACATGCAGCCATCAGGGTCACGTCAAAAGCAGACATCGGGGTGCGGTTTAGCAGACATAACGCAGACATTGAGATATATGTTTAGCAACTCAGTAGCACACAGCTGTTAATGTTAGTCAAGGTATGAGATATACACACCAGGAAATGTGTTTGGACAGAGGATCCCGGAGGTGCCCCTGCATATTTTCATGTGTTACAGCGATTGACAGAGGGGTAGCAGACGACATTGGGATACCAGTACACACAGTGAAGGGCCATTGGTAGCAACATGGGGGACCCAGGATAATACTGCAGCCTTGGAGTGAGTTGGGAACACGGTAGGGAAAAAACACTCATGTTCACCAGTGTGTGCAACAACAGGGAGGTGAGGGAGGGGACAGACAGAGTACGGACCCCTGTAGTTTGGCAAAGACATGTCCTTGATGCATCTCACATGGGAGAGATGTGTACAGTGTGATGGTGAACAGTGAGTCTGTAAAGGATGTTGGGGGGTGTGGAAGCTGGGGACAGGAATGTGCATTGTGTGTTGCACAGCTAGAACATGACATATGTATGTTTCCCTTGTGTTTCCCAATGTACAGGACATAGTTGTTGAAGCTCCTGGTGCTGTGGTGCATTGGCAGGGGACTGTACATCAGCCAACATGCTGTGGGCTGGGGTAGGTGGAACTACAGCTATATTGTCTGTGCCAGCAGTCAGGGGGAACACATGTTCTCGGTGATCTTTCCTATTGTCCAGATGTTGTGGTTCACCTCTTTTCCCTGCACCTGCCTAAAACCATATCTTGCTGTTGACACACATATCCCCATGTGTTCCTATTCCAGTATGTCTTCAGCAACACTGTCTCTGGGACATGTCCAACAGAGCTGCATGTGTGTGGAGGTTGTAGGTTTATGGGTGGTGGACTACACTTGCACCCTTCCCCAACATTGTACCATGAGCCAACACCAGGGTATCATTGCATTTCACAGGGCCTTTATGTGTACAAATCTCCACTTGTGGACATACAGGCCATATGCTACTGCTGGCACGTTGCCCTTTGCATACTGTGTGTGTGTGTTCTTGTGTTGGCTGTGTGATGATACAGTGTTCAGGCCTTTTACATTATCATGTGTTGTGAGGGGTCTGTACACCTGGGGGGCGGTGATGACTGTGCTATCTCTACCTTACAGGTGTTTACCGTGTAACCATTGTGGACATGTGTTGTGTGTTGGGAACAGAACTGTGTCTTGTGTTCTGACATACCACTGTTGACCTGCTTTTTGTATCACAGATATCGGCGTGACATGGTGACATGGAGATTCTACATATTTCGCTGACATTGTGTCCCTTCACTGTGACCTGTTATGGCCTTTGAGTGGCTCAGAGGATCCAAGACATACACCTGATGCAAGCACAAGGTAGTTTGCACCTTTGTTCTTTTGGTAATGACATCAGCCTTTACATGTTAATGATTTACTGTTGGTGTCATATACATTTCATGTTGGCTCTGTGTTCACGAACACTGATGCACATAGGATGGAGCTCTGAAACGCCTGTGTGACATGGGCATGGACAGAAACATATCCATGTGACACCCATGTGTATGCTTCCAATTCTAAATGTCCCCAACATGCAATGTTTATTGTGTTGTGATCATGTCATGTTTGCCTGTGTGTCCCTTCATTATGTGCTTCTTAATGATTGACTCTCTGCAATTTGTGCTGATGTTGCAAGGCGCATACCAATACAATATTTCTCCTCTTCTGACACAGGGCAGAGAACAAACCAGACACATCTATTACAGTGCATGTGGCAGCGCCATCACCCACCTGTTGGGGGACAGAACACCATGGAACTTTCCCTGGAAAATGGTGCCATAGGATGTTTGACCTGTGCGAGTGCGACACATGCCTAGGATGGACAGTATTATTTTTGGATTGCTACTTTGCCCATGACAGACCTGTCCAACACACTGTTGCTGCCGTGCTCTGGTTGGGAGTCGTGCTCATCGCAGGAGACACACAGGACCTTTCATGTACTGTGGCATATTGGGATGTGACACTTCACTATGCATGCCCAGGGTTGCAAGGATAGTCTTAACCTGACGTGTTGGATTGCAGATACACTTTGGAATTTGCACACTGTGTACTGGTCCCCACGTGTGAATCAGGGACTGCCATTGTCACTGTATGTTGCACATTCCTCCACAGTTGTTTCTTTTGGCCATGTGTGTGACATGGAACACAGGATATGCTCATCTGTTTGTTTCAACACAAGCATAAAGCCATACGTGTGGCATAGGGGTAGCGATGGAGAGGTCCTGTTGTCTATGTCCACCTAATCTCCACCTGGAGCTGATACAGGTTTTGCAACAACACCGCTTTAATGCACGCCAGCATCCTGGATTGATGTTTTCAATCAACAAGGGTCTTTGCGTGCATGTGTGGCATCACTGAATCATGTTGAAATATCAATGGTGCATGTGCATATGACTGACTATGTTGGGAAAACACAGCACGTGGCAATATGGCTTCTGTGTGGTTTACTGTAACATGTTTGCCCTTAATTTCCCTCTCTATATACTGTTTCTTGTGTTTGTTTACTGTACAGACGTGCCGCTCTGCATTGATTTACAAACCTTGCATTGCATGTCTGCACAGTCCTATTTATCCCCTGAGGTGACGACTCTCACATTGCCACGTTATATTTGGAGTGTCGCAGTATGAGTGTCCGTTGTCTTCCTTCAATTGTGCATTCCATGTACGGTGATATATGTGTACAGACACTGTCTACACACCAACCGGTGCAGGGGGACCTCCTGCATGGTGTTGTCTCTGCATGTTTCTGCAGGTAGTTTTAATTTGAATTCTGTCTGTGTTCATGTGCTTCTGCTACCTGTTAGCATATCCTCATTGTGCATTTGATGATTGTTTAGGGTTACATTGTTGCACCTTGGATTCCTATATCAGGCATTATGTGATAGCTGTAACATTATTTTCAATCTGTGGTTCTAAAGTTACAATGTTTCAACAACATATGCTGTTTTCATTTGTGTGCCTCCTGTGTTGCCAGATAGATATATTTTAGGGAACAGATCAGGATTGATGAGTGTTGGTCCCTCATCATGCACCGCCTACTGTCTACATGCACTCATATGTGAGTAACACATTTGAGGCGTGCGTCAGCATGTGGGGGGTGAGGGCCTAATGCATAGTGCTGCACATTATGTCTCCTGCCCCTCATTTGTAGACGGTCCAGTGACCTTTCTGTCTTTCACCTTGGATCCACTCACCTTGATATTATGAAGGCGGGATCTACACTATCTGTGAAGATGAACCCAAATAAACATATGTGTTTGATATACATTTGTCTCTGCTGTTGCTTGATCATGGTGACAAACTTGCAATACAATGTGTGCCTTTGAGTCAGTCCTGACTCCTTGTGACCCAGAGACTCCAGGGTTTTCTTGTCAGTGTCACTGGAAGTAGATTGTCAGGTCTTTCTTTCTTCCAAACTAATGGAGGGTTACGTGACTTGCCCAAGGCCACATGGAGTGCTAGTGTGAATTGAGCCCTGGTTGCTTGGTGACCAAGCCAGTTTTCTAAACACTAGGCTACTCCTCCACTCTTTGATCACATTGACACTTGTACAGGGGCGGCCCAAGGGGGGTGCGGGGCCATGTGCGGAGACTCGGTGCGGGGCCTCATTTGCATAAGGGGCCTCATTTGCATAAATATTTGCATAATGTTACCATACACGAACTTTTAGTAAACATGCCTCTTAATGAGTGTATGAATAAAGAAAGACTAAAAGACTTCTACATTACTATAATCCAATACCAACCGCCAGGCACATTAGGAACTACTACAAACACTGCCCATTTAGAACCCATAGCAAACCCGCCGTATCCTAACAGCACTACCAGGACTCATAAAGCACCATACCCTAACTATCAAAAGGAAACGCTGCAAATATTAAACCAATACATTTCAGAGAACAACAATACATGACCTACTGGGGAAAGAGAACAAGTGGCAATGTCAAATAGGAATTACATAAACAAAATACCTCAGCTCAGTTACACATGCAGAACATAGACCATCACCAAACAAGGAATCACAATTTAGAAACAGGAAGACAATAATTAAACTGGGAATCCCAAAAGCCAAACTTGGAATGTACAACACTGTAGAAATAAAACTATACATTAATTTGCTCTTGTACTAAACAAAGCGCAGACGTTAATGATGCACATTTCCCAGAGCTGACATATTCCAATTAATAAATTCAAAATAAAGAGATATTTTTCTACCTTTTGTGCATTTTTTTCAGCTGCAATTGCTCCAGCCACTTTCTTCTGGTTTCTTTCTTAGTGTCTTCCGCTAATTCTTCATCGTCTGCTGTCCATTTGTCTTTTCTTCTCTCTTCTAGTTTTTTTCCATTCTCTCTCTACATCTGCTTTAACATACTAATCTTTCTCCTTTTTGCTCTTTCCTCATTCCTATTTCATCCACTCAAATTTTACCCCTCCATCCTCAATCCCCACCTACTCTCCCAATATCCGGACAATTGTAGATTTGTCTTCCCTCCCACACAAAATATTTTTTCCCTCTCCATTTCACTCTCCCAGCTCCATCCCATTCTAATCCTCCCCCAACATCAGCTCCATTCTAGTTCCAGTCCCACCCAGCATCCGCTCCCTTCTAGTCCCCGCATCAGCCCATTTCCAGTCCTAGCCCCCCATAAGCCCATTTCCAGTCCTAGCTCCCCCATCTATTTGCAGTCCCATCCAAGTCCCTCCATCAGCTCATTTCCAATCCCAGCCCCCCATGAGCCCATTTCTAGTCCTTTCCTAGCCCCACCATCAGCCCATGTCAAATCCTAGCTCCCCTCCACTCAGCCCATTTCCAATCCAAGCCCCCTATGAGCCTACTTCCAGTTCTAGCCCCTTCATGAGTCCATTTCAATCCAAACCCCCACCACAGCCCATTTCCAATCTTAGCACCCCCAACAGCCAATTTCCAGTCCTATTCTAGCCCATCAGCCCATTTCCTGTCCTAGCCCCCCCCCTCACCCATTTCCAGTCCTAGCTCCCTCCCCCTCACAACCCATTTCCATTCCAAGCCCCCGTCCCCATCAGCTATTTGCAGTTCAAGCCCTCCTTCCACTCAGCCCATTTCCAGTCCTAGCCTCCTCATAGCCCATTACTAGTCCTAACCCCCCATCAGCCCATTACGTCCTAACCCCCCATCACCCTATTTCCAGTCCTAGCCCCCCATCAGCCTATTTCCAGTCTTAGCCCCCCTCCCATAGCCAATTACCAGTCCTACCCCCCCATCAGCCCATTTCCAGTCTTAGCCCCCCATAGCCCATTACCAGTCCTAACCCCCCATCACCCTATTTCCAGTCCTAGCCCCCCATCAGCCCATTTCCAGTCTTAGCCCCCCATAGCCCATTTCCTGTCCTAACCCCCCCATCACCCTATTTCCAGTCCTAGCCCCCCCATCAGCCTATTTCCAGTCTTAGCCCCCCCCCATAGCCAATTACCAGTCCTACCCCCCCCATCAGCCCACTTCCAGTCTTAGCCTCCCCCCCCATGGCCCATTACCAGTCCTAACCCTCCCCCCCCATCAGCCCATTACCAGTCCTAGCCTCCCCCCCCCCCATGTCCCATTACCAGTCCTAACACCCCCCCTCGTCCCATTACCAGTCCTAACCCCCCACCCCCCGGCACATTACCAGTCCTAACACCCCCCCCATCAGCCCACTTCCAGTCTTAGCCCCCCCATAGCCCATTACCAGTCCTAACCCCCCCATCAGCCCATTTCCAGTCCTACCCCCCCACTTCCAGCCTTAGCCCCCTCCCCATAGTCAATTACCAGTCCTAACCCCCCCCATCAGCCCATTTCCAGTCCTACCCCCCCACTTCCAGCCTTAGCCCCCTCCCCATAGCCCATTACCAGTCCAAACCCCCCCATCAGCCCACTTAGCCCCCCCATAGCCCATTACCAGTCCTAACCCCCCCCCCCTCAGCCCACTTCCAGTCTTAGCCTCCCCCCCTTGGCCCATTACCAGTCCTAACCACCCCCCCCCCCCGGCCCATTACCAGTCCTAACCACCCCCCCCGGCCCATTACCAGTCCTAACCACCCCACCCCCCTGGCCCATTACCAGTCCTCACCACCCCCCCCCCATCAGCCCACTTCCAGTTTAGCCTCCCCCTCCCATCAGCCTACTTCCAGTTTAGCCTCCCCCCCCTCCCATAGCCCATTACCAGTCCTAACCACCCCCCCCCCTATCATTCCAAATTAAAATAAAAAAAAAACCCAAACCGGCTGCTTCTGCCGCGGCAGCTTCAAGAGCTCTGCCGCGGCAGCTTCAAGAGCTCTGCCGCGGGGCCCCCCCCTGCCCGGCAGAGCCTCCGTGCATCTTCAGCTCTTCACGTCCAAAACGCGGGCTTTTTTCAGAGCCGCGAGAGTTTCTTTTCTCGCGGCTCTGTTAATCCCGCCGAGGGTGATGGGAAATCCCATCAGCCCCGCGGGATTAAGAGAGCCGCGAGAAAAGAAACTCTCGCGGCTCTGAAAGAAGCCCGCGTTTTGGACGTGAAGAGCTGAAGATGCACGGAGGCTCTGCCGGGCAGGGGGGGGCCCCGCGGCAGAGCTCTTGAAGCTGCCGCGGCAGAGCTCTTGAAGCTGCCGCGGCAGAAGCAGCCGGTTTGTTTTTTTTTTTTTTTAACTTGGGATGCTTAAGAATGTTTTTTGCGCGGGGCCCCCTGAAACGCGGGGCCCTGTGCAAAAAACATTCTTGCTCAATGGACGGGCCGGCCCTGCACTTGTATCTACTGATTTGCTGGTCATGTACATGGCCCACCTGTGCTCACATCCTTGTATGGTGGCAGCTGTGTATCTGCCAGCCATTTGCCACATCACTGGGTATTACAGGTTCCCATACACACCCTCCCTTTGGGGTATTTTTTTGCATTGTGCTCAGTGTGCTGTTTGGGGTAGTGGTTAGAGGCATGTGTTATAACTCCCTAGTTTGCAGGTTTGATCCCCACATGTGGTTTATCTTTTTCTTTTCTGTTGTGCTAACTGGACCATTAGGTACCAGCAGGTTCATAACCTCTACACACACTCTTCCCTCTCTTCACTGTACACCAAGGTGTGCCCTCTGTGCTGCCTAGCCATCAGATATTATCTGTTACATAGGTCTCTTTCTTTATGGTGTTTACATGGCAGTGCGCTTGGGGGTTTTGTATTGCTGTGGTTCAGCTGGTGTGTGGTACACCTGTTTGCATGTTGAATTCTCTCCTGTCCTGTTCCAGATTTTTCACCAGCTCCACAGAGCATCCTCTGCTGCCCTTGGGGTTAAGTTTCTTTCCTCTTTTGCATGCTGTATCCACTGCATAACATTTCATTGTGTGTGTGCATGTGTCTCTGGTCCCAATTACAGACTGTGATCTGATCTGTACACAGCAGATCTGCATGTGCATTTGGTCATGGTTACTGTTGGGGGTTTGCCTGTCCTGACAGCCAGCAGGCGTCTTGTGTGATGCCCTGCACTATTTTTGTATGCAGCCTTTGCTAAAGAGCTCACGTTGGTGGTGTGGCCTACCGGTTTGTGCATTGCCATTTGTGGTAGTGGTCATAGGTGTGATTCCTCTCTGTTCTCTTTCATTTGTATGCTTGTCCTGCAGAACTAGTTTTCATTCGTGTGACAGTCATATCTGTGCAGATCTGTGCTGTGAGCACATTGTACCCTCATCAGAGTTGTGAACCATCCTTCTGTCCATCTTCTGTCTGCCAGCTGTGTGCCATCCTACCCTGATGTGCATGCTGCTACCCCACGTCCTGCATTCCTACACATTCCTGCATTGCAGCTCTCCCTGGTTGCCTCTCCTGTGTGTGCTCTGCATAGCACTGCTACTCCACTGTCATCCTGATATTTCACCTATCCTGCCATTTCTGGCTCCTCTGCTGCACACATCTTCCCATCCTCTGTCACACACTGTCATTATAGCATGGTATATTACCATCACTCTGTGCATAGCTACAGCTGCCCCCGATATGTTTGTCCATTTTTCTAGCTGCCACATGGGCTGCAGCTGATTTGTGTGGTCCATCAGCTCTGATCTACATCCTTCTTTTACTTATGCATTGTCTTTCCTTTCTGCTCTGTGCAGTGTTTCGGTTACGTGTGTGTTTGCCACATACCTCGATTGCCCTTCAAATTGGGGGACCTTACTGCTCTTGGCCAACGTTTTTGGGTTCACCTATACATCCTTGGGGCATCTTACGTCACACCTTCTATTCAGGCAGCTTAAGGGGGGGCCTACTATGGTGCCTTGGGAGTTGGCAACCTTTCAACATGGCCTCTGGGGAACATTATAACTCGCCTTTGCTGACGTGGTTGTTTATGATGTGCCTTCTGGTGCACCCTAAAGGGTGCATTAATTTATGGCACTGGGGTGGGGTTCTTTTTAGATGGCAGCACAGATTGTTGTACAGTTGCAAGCAGAAAAAGGAAGCACCTCAGCCAACCTTATTCATTAGGTACACTGGGGATTTCAAATCATTTATTTATTTACATTTTCTTATATACCGTGCTATTCTGCATCAGTGCAGTTTACATTAAACAAACTGAAATTATATTGAACAGGGCATTATAGCTTGGAGATAACTATTTTACAGGGAACATGGGCTATGGAGAGTTAAGTGGCTTGCCCAAGGCCACAAGGAGCACCTGTGGGACTAGAAACCCCAGTCCTTCTGGCCCAAGGTTGCTGTCCTCTAGTGGGATTTGAACCCCTTACCTTCTGGCCTGAAGTACCTTGCCCCAACCACTAGGCCACTCCTCCACTCATGGCCCCTACACTATCAATCAGTGTCTTAAGCATTGTGTTACACTGCTGTTCCTCCTTGCAAGTCAGCGCACCTACTTACGATTTCCATGCATTAAAATGCACAATGCTACCATTAAAAACAGTGCTATGACCTTGCGGGGCCTCATATGGCACCCTATAAAGCGCACTATAAGGAACATTCTAGGGTGCCTGGGCAGACAGTGCACTTTATAGTATGCCCTATGGAGTGCCTTATAGGGCGGCTGATGCGGCACCTTATGTTACAGCACTTTGAGAGTGTGTTTGCTAGCAGCACTAATTAAAACAATATTAAATTGCCTCATAATGCAATATTACACATAACAGGTTGTGCCACAGTCAGCCTTATTCATTGGGCACAGTGGGGAATTGAACACGTGACCCCTGCACCACCATTCAGTGGTTTAACCATTGTGCTACACTGCTGTTTCGCCTTGAAAGTCAGCGCACCTACTTAACATTTTTATGTGTTAAAATGCACAGTGCTGCCATCAAAAACAGTGCTATGACCTTGCCGTGCCTCATAGGGCACCCTATATGGCGCCCTATCGGCCACCCTTTGAGCAACATTGTAGGGTGCCGTGGCGGACAGTGCACTTTAAAATGTGCCCTCTGGGGTACCTTATGGGGTGCCTTATGCAGCACCTTATGTTACAGCGCTTTGAGAGTGCGTTTGCTAGCAGCAGTAATTAAAATAAAATTAAAAAGCCTCATAATGCAATATTACACATAACAGGTAGTGCCTCAGCCAGCCTTATTCATTGGGCACAGTGGGGGATTGAACCCATGACCCCCACACCATCAGTCAGTGTCTTAGCCATTGCGCTACACTGCTGTTGCTCCTTACATGTCAGCGCACCTACTTAACATTTTCATGCGTTAAAATGCACAGTGCTGCCATCAAAAACAGTGCTATGACCTTGCCTCATAGGGCACCCTATATGGCGCCCTATCAGCCACCCTTTGAGCAAGATTGTAGGGTGCCGTGGCGGACAGTGCACTTTAAAATGTGCCCTCTGGGGTACCTTATGGGGTGCCTTATGCAGCACCTTATGTTACAGCACTTTGAGAGTGCGTTTGCTAGCAGCAGTAATTAAAATAAAATTAAAAAGCCGCATAATGCAATATTATGCATAACAGGTAGTGTTTTCAGCTAGCCTTATTCATTGGGCACATTGGGGGATTGAACCCATGACCTCTGCACCATCTGTCAGTGTCTTTACCATTGTACTGCAGCCCTGCTCCTCTACTTGCACATCAGCGCGCCTGCTTATGCTTCCCGCGTGCGTTTCTCATACGCTAATGTGCGCGGCGCACAAGAGCACGCAGCGCACAAGAGCGCGCGATAATCCCGGTTTTCTAGGTTAAGACTGAAACGCCCACTCCTTATATGGCATCCTGCCACTAGCGCCGGGCGCACATTAGGGCGGTTTAGTAAACATACCCCTATGTGTGTAAAAGGTCTTTATAAAATTAGGGGTCAATATTCAGACAGTTTTATGTGACTTGCAGCACCTGTAAATCGTATAAACCCTGGTAATGTCAATATTCAGCTGCATTGTCCGGATAGTGTCACTGAAGATCCCCATAGAACAAAGCAAGGAGGTCTGTGGACAGAGCTGAGGCAGACCCAACAAAACTGGTTGGGGGCAAAGCTGGATATTCAGCCCTGGAGGCCAGATAGGATCTGGTATTGAATATCCAGTTTCTCTTTCAGATATGGTGGTCAGGCGTTTTAAGAAAAAAAAAGGACTATAGTATTTGATATGGAAGGGCAAACTAGATATGTTGACATGTTTTTATGTTTTCTTAGATACAATGACCATCATGGCAGAATATCAAGTCCTTAGATAATTTCTAAAATTATGCACAGTGCAAGTAGGCGAATATTTGAAAAATTTGTGTACTCAGTGGAAATGTTTGTGCTATGTGTTTTTATGAAACTTTGGCACTCTATTATAAAATTACTCTCATTATTAATAAATAATTTCCTTGTATAAAATGGGACCTGCAGTACATAACACACATTAAAGTATGCTAGCATCTGCTAATGCAGCAACAAATCTTTGTAAATCTAGTCCAAAGTGCAAGATCTTGTTGAGGGATATACATTACAGCCCACTATGGAGGTCATTCTGGTATGTGAATTGCGGGGCTGAATGTCCCACCAGTTGCAGACATCCAAAGCGCAAATAGTGCTTTTAAACAACCCCTTTAAGTGTCACATTTTAAAGATTTAGGGTCCCTTTTAGTGAACACTTAGCCCATGCTATCTGCTGAAATGTCCATTTTATTCCTATGGGCTCTGTGGTAGATAGCATGTGCTATGTGTTGGTAAAAGGGGACCTTAACTGGGATCTATGCAGGTTGAAACAGGATTTATGTGGTTAGATTGACTGAATGAGCATAACTGGATTTTCAGCATCCTAAAATAATGACTATACTTTCTCAATGCACACATTAGCAGCATTAAGAAGATACTTGGGGATACTTGGAGGGGGGGGGGAGAGCATTCCAGAAGCATAGTTGAAAACTACTACATACTATCCAAAAAAATCACCAAAATTACTCCCTAAAAATATTTGTTTGTGTATATTTTTGTCGGATGTCCCTGAAGAGGGCACACACTTTAATCTGTGCTCTCCACTCAGTCACATCCCTTTTAAACAAAACTTAAAAGTAGGATTATACAACTACTTAACTTTATCAGAAGTACGGTTTCTTAATAACTCAATTCTGTCGCAGGCAGGATTATTCAGCAACTGGGCTTTGTCGTTTGAATGCGGGTTTCAAAATGCCTCGCACGACATGCACGTTTCGGGACTGGCTCCCTGTTTCAAGTGCTGTCATCACGAATTTTCATCAACTGCCACAAAACGCTGACAATTAAACATCAGCTGATTCTTTAAAGGGCAACATTCTTCTCATTGGCTACTCTCTGCCTTCTATCAAAACGTCAACCAATAAGAACAATAGGGGTATCCCACTAAATCAAGGGAACCTCTCTGTCTCTTGGATGACATCACATGAGGCTGGACCAATCAACTTCTTTGTTGAGACCCATAGTGGACACTCTCTTTAACCGGTATATCCAACTTTGTTCACATTTCTGGAGCATACCAGTCCGATTACCACCTCTGGGATCAGAGGGAATATGGTCAAGAATTGACCAATGAAGATCTTGAAAACCATGGTTGTATAGCAAACAGTGCTCTACTATCAGGGCAGATTCATCTTTCCGCCGGAGACGCGATTCATGTTCCCCCAAACAAATCTTAATCATACGTGTTGTCCTGCCCACATACACAAGAGGGCACGGACAATGTATGACGTAGTACAATCTGTTTCCCATCGTCATTTGATCGATTGACCAGTCAGAGGGTGTATCCATGTGCAACCCATTAATGAAGAAGCACAATATGTACAACAACCACAAGTAGTGTGACCATTATGCTGTAAAGGTGGAACTGGGGATCTGTCTGCTACCACTGTTGATCGAGCCACTATATCTCCCAAATTAGCACCACGAGTAAAAGCTACCATAAAAGGTTTTTGAAAACACGGGTGCAACACCAAAACAGACCAATGTTTTTTTAAGAATATCCACTACAGCAGTGCTTGATGTCATATATGGTAAAACACCAACAAAAGGTTGTGAAGATGTTTTGTCAGAGCTATCCGTCCTTTGATCTCCTAATATCTATTCTCTTTGCACATGTAAGGCACGACAGTATGCCAACTTTATAACTTTCAGCGAATAACACCTATCTAGGAGTCTTTTGCTCAAATCAGCTGCTTGGATTTTAAAATCCACTAAAGATGAACAAATGCGATGTAATCGCAAAAATTGCCCAAAAGGGAGACCCCTCCTTAATGGGCTTGGATGGAAACTCTGAAATTTGAGCAAGCTGTTACGTTGGACTTGTTTACGATACAAAGAGGTCTGAAAAGAGTCCTCCTCTTTAAATACCGTAATATCCAAAAAAATCGATACTTTTTTCCACTATATGTGCCGTAAAGGTCAAATTAGGCTTGATATTATTTACCCACCCCAGAAATTCTTGTAAATCTGAACGTGTGCCAGTCCAAAGGAAAAAAAATATCATCTAAAAAATGTTTCCAAAATGGAATATATTGGAAATGACCAGAGCCATATAGATACTTTTCCTCAAAATCTGCCATATATAGAGTTACAATAGATGGTGCCACTGATGCCCCCATCGCAATTCCAAAAGTTTGTTGATAGAAAGACCCTTGAGACAAAAAGTAATTCCGCGTAAGGACTAACGTGATCAAATCACACAAAAATTTACGGGGAAGTCGTGGCGGTGCAAAAGTGAATAGTGTCGACAATAATTCCAGCGCTTCTACTTGATTAATATTTGTAGATAAGGCAGTTACATCAAGTGTGACTATTTGGAAATCCCATGTGGAAATGTTCAATGCCAGCAGTTGTTGAAGAAAGTGGGTCGAATCCCGCACATATGATTTCACTAGTGCAGCTTCCTTTTGTAGAAAAATATCACAAAATTGTGACAGTGGCTCAAGAACAGATCCTCTACAGGAAACTATCAGTCTTCCTGGAGAAGAGGTTAAGGATTTGTGAATTTTTGGAACCAAGTAAAGAATCGGAACTTTGGGGAAAGCAGGTGTCAACAACCTGTATTCCTTCTTGGTAATCCATCCATTTTCCAGTCCTGTGCCTAGCAAAGATTTTATCTCAACTTGTAACTCAGCCGTGGGATCACATGAAAGATTTCGATATGTAAGGTTGTCAGAAAGGTGCTCTTTTAGAAGATTCATATAATCAAATGTAGACCGCACCACTATGGCTCCTCCCTTATCTGCCCTACGTATTGTTAACGTAGTGCCCTGTCTGATCTGCCATAAAGTTTCCCAATCTTTTCTATTCAGGTTCAACCAGTCGCGTCGCATGTTCCTCTCTAGATGGTCTAAATCTCGAAGAACCAAATTATGAAATGTTATGATAGAAGGATCAGGTATATCCGGTGGTATCCAGGTGGAGATGGGATAAACCACAGAAGCATCCAGATTCTCAGGTTTGTCCGAAAAGTAGTGTACCACACGTAACTTCCTAAATCTATATAATCTATATATCTATAATCTATATAAATAGACACGTGTTTTGAAAGGATCATGACAAACTGTTGGTACAAAAGAGAGCCCAAGGTTCAGCAAACACTCTTGATCTAGGGTAAGGGGGGTAGTCGTAAGATTGACCACTATTGAGTCAGTTGACGGCGAGCACGCTGTCATGTCACTGGGGGTTCCCACCCCTCGACTTGATAATTTCTCCATGTTCGACCACCTCTCCTGTGGCCCCGCCGAAAAACCTGAGATGTTTTGGAAGATTTGGACGTGTCCAACGCCCCACCACTGTCTTCGGTATCTTCCGAAGAAAAATCAAAAGTTACGCGTTTTTGACCATTATCTTCAGGTTGGGCATACATCCAGTAATATACTCATTCATTGTCATAATCCGTTGTATCTCGCAAAAATTTCCTTTGTTTCAAAGATTTTAAGTATTCAAAGAAACCCTTTATCTGACGGTCCATATCATCAATCTTAACTTGATAAACATCCTCTTCTAGAGCTACCTTAAGGCTTGTTTTAGTTTCCTCAATTTGTTTGCTAACCACCTCCTCCTCCTGAAGTGTACGCTCCAAAATCAATGCTATTAGATCAAAACTGCATTTGTTAGAAATTTGATTCCATTTTAATACAAAATCATTATCAGAAACAAACATCTTTGGGGCCCGAGTCATCCTCAAACTCCGTGGAATTATTCGGGTCTTTAAATACCGGGTCATTGATGCCCCATGAAGCTTTAACCTGATCAATCGCTTACGAAGCGCTTTTAAATCAGAGACCGATGAACCCTCTCCAATAGATGTTCCTTCATCTGTAACATCAAACAATGTGGGTCTTTTGTGATAAATAAATATACTATCCAAAAAAATCACCAAAATTACCCCCTAAAAAAAAAATTTTGTGTATATTTTTGTCGGATGTCCCTGAAGAGGGCACACACTTTAATCTGTGCTCTCCTCTCAGTCACATCCCTTTTAATCAAAACTTAAAAGTAGGATTATACAACTACTTAACTTTATCAGAAGTACGGTTTCTTTATAACTCAATTCTGTCACAGGCAGGATTATTCAGCAACTGGGCTTTGTCGTTTGAATGCGGTTTTCAAAATGCCTCGCACGACGTGCACGTTTCGGGACTGGCTCCATGGGGCATGTTTACTAAAAGCCGTACAATTGCGTGCCGCACAATAGCGCACGGAAACGCGGCACTCAAACGCTCAGAAACGCTCTTAAATGCCCCGCACAAGTGCGCTTGGGCCCCGCACAATTGCGCGCCGCACTAACGTGCCCCGCAAAAGTACCCGGCCCGCAAATGTCCGATAGAGGCGTGGAAAGGCATTCTGAGGGCGGAGGAAGGCTCCCGAGGGGCGGAGAGACGGGGTCAATGGGCGGGGAAGGGGAGGGGAGAGGCTCCCCGCACAGTATCGGGGACGAATTTGCAGGTTAAAAATAGCGCGAGTGAAACACTCACGGTAGAGGGCATTTAAAGGGAAGAGAAACCATTTCCGTCAGCAATGTACAGGGAAACCGGGGAAACCTGCAAAACGTGAGCAGTGTGATACATGTGCACAGAACAAAAGTGCAAATAAAGATAGAAAAAGACCCAAACAAACATATTAAAAATAGGAAGTCAGCTGGGGAACCCTGATATTAATGGGCAAACATAAGAAACACACCCAGGAAAGCTCCAAAAAAATGAAATGAAGTATGGAAGGGGCTACGGAGCGGAGACCCTTCCAAACACCATTTCCTTTTTTCTGAGCCTTCCTGGGAGTGTTTGCTATGGTTGCCCATTCATATCACTGTTGCCCAGCTTGGATATATTTATCCCCAGTTCGTCGTGGTCGGTTGAGGGGTTTATTTGCACGTTTGTCACCAGACAAGGTGACTGAGCCCACAGTACAAATGTGCAGAGCAGGGTTTGTGACTCCTTTGGTCAGGTTTCCCACCCCCAGGGACTGCACTATCACTGTGGCCACAGTGTGGTGCAGCAGACAGAGGCAGTACCTCTAGGACCAGAGGGTCACAGGTTCAAATCCAAGCTGGGGCTCCTGCCAACCCAGTCCCCATATTTTACCCACCACTAAACAGAGATAGTAAAGACACTCCGTTATTGCAGAGAACATAAGCATGGTTCACACACCCATTTTGTACCCAACACCGCACACACACCATAACAATGGGCATTACCGACAGCCGAGTCCCCCAAATGCAGTCCTGGAGTGCCACAACTCAATCAGGTCATATGCTTTTCCAAGATACGGACATGCCAGCATGTTGGCGGTAGGGTACAGGTGGTGGAGGGGGCAGTGGCTGCTAGCCACAGAAGACAGTGGCCGAGCCATGTGCAGGCTGGCACGTCCACTGCAACATAGGCCCTGTCAGATGTACAGTCATGGACTTCCCAGGGAATTCAGCACATCTGTGGTAACACAGTGGTGCAGTGCACACAGATAGTGTGTGCAGGAGCAAAAGGTCACAGGTTCAAAGCCCAGCTGGGGCTACTGCCAATCCTGTCCACATATTTTCCCCACAACTAAACCATGTTAGTAAGGGCAATCCTTTATTGCTGGGGATATACGCATTGGTCATACGCCTATCTTTTACACCACCAAGCACAGACACCATGACCAGGGGCATTACCTAGAGCAGAGTCTCACAAATGCAGTCCTGGAGGACCACACACCATTCAGGTTCCATGCTGCCACTCATACCAATAACCGTGCTGTATATCTATGCACCACCCCCATGGCATGTAGATGTAGCTCATGCATATTCATGAGGGACAGCAGGAAACCCCAACCAGTGTATTGCAAACCTGGACTGGATTTGGGAACCTCTGCCGTACAGCAGCAGCCAACAGGGACAGACACACCCACACCCACACCCACAGGCCCCATTGGCCAATGCCTCCTGGTGAGGCAGGACATTGGGCCCTGCGTGCATCTCCCAATACCAGCACTTGCATACCTTAGCAATGTCACCCTACACCAGGGTATATGGTACACAGCTCTCAAACGTTTGCTATGAGTACTGGCAGATAGATATCCCTACGTTACGCACAGTCTGCTCTATGAGCTCCATCATAATAATCTATCTGATGTCTGCGGTGTGTGCGTCAGGTCTGGCCCCTGACAGTGTTTACCACCCTAGGGAGGGACCCCCAATGGTATTGCATACCATACCCATGCCTGTACTGTGCCCAGGACTGGTGTGGTGGGCAAGGATTCTGAACCCCTCTATAGTAGCACAATGCTGGCATACGTGTGGGAGTGTGTGTCTGTCTATACCAGTGTTTCCCAACCCAGTCCTACGGGGCACACCGGCCAGTCAGGTTTTCGGGATATCCCTAATGACTATGCATGAGATATATATGCATTAGAGATATCCTGCCAACCTGACTGGTTTGTGGCCCTCCAGGGCTGGATTTGGAGACCCCTGCCTAACACCTCTGTCATCTAAGATTGTGAGTGGGCAAGGTGCAGATGTCCAAGACATCAAAAAGGTATATAGAATGTGTCACATTCCTCCTCACTTCTCACCACCACCAAAATATTGTCTATTAGACAACTTTTTGGTGGTGGTGAGAATCGAGGAGGAATGTGTCACATTCTATATACCCTTTTGATGTCTAGGACATCTGCACCTTGCCCACTCACAATCTTAGATGACAGAGGTGTTAGGCAGGGGTCTCCAAATCCAGCCCTGGAGGGCCACAAACCAGTCAGGTTGGCAGGATATCTCTAATGCATATATCTCATGCATAGTCATTAGGGATATCCCGAAAACCTGACTGGCCGGTGTGCCCCGTAGGACTGGGTTGGGAAACACTGGTCTATACAGTGTGTGTTGGCTGCAAACACTGTCCACAGTTGTGGCCTGATGATGTGCATAATGAGCAGCATGGTACCATGGGTATAGCTCAGACAGGGTGGGCTGGCCAGGATGCATCTGCACAGGGCATAGGGCACTGGCAGGGACATTGTAGTGGCCGTCCACCACCTCCACAGACAGGGTGACCTCTGTATGTGCTGCTGGGCTTTCACTCCACCCTGACTGTGCAGTGATGGCAGCATGGCTAGGCACCCCCATAGTGCTTCATAGCACTTTCCTCATGTGATATATATGGGTCACCTGTTGGGGCCTAGTCACTGATGTATCTGCTTGTGTGTGCTGCCATCCCAGTTGTGGGTGCATGCATTTCCAGTGGGACTAACCAGCAGACTGTTCACAGCTGGTATGTGCCCTGCTGGAGTGCCTTGCAGGGTGCAGTGGCTGATGGCTTGATGCAGGGGAATATCAGATAGTGGTGGGGTGCATCTTAGCATATCCAGGCCTACTGTCTGTCTGATATTGTGGTCTGGGTGTGTGTGGGGCTGCTTGGACTGCCCTGTAGGGTGTCTGTTCCCCAACAGGACTGGGGTTGATGGTCCACTCTACTGCCATCATTGCGGGGGGGGGGGGGGGTATAATGGGGATCTGTTGATAGGAGACCCTGCCTGTTTGCCCCCCACAGCTGGGGGGGGGGGGGAGGGGGGGGTTGGTGGTACATGGCCCACCTAGGGGTCTGTGGGGTTTCCCCTGACTGAGACAGACAGAGATATCCAAGGTGCTCCTGCAGAAACTCACAGATTATGACTGTTTTGGAGCTCTGCCATGGCCTCTCTCAGCTGTGGACCTGGTCCAGGGCGCCTCATCGCACACTCAGGGTGAGCACAGTTCCCGCACAGTGTGGCTGTGTGTAGCTACTCTGTGCAAATTAAACACCCGGTCAGTACCTCCTACCAGGCCAAGGTGCTGTGTGGGTGCACACGGACACGTCCCCCTACCAGGCCGGGGAGCTGTTGGGGTGCATTCCCCATCTTGTGTTCATCTGTGGACAGCTGATTTGCATGTGCAGTGCATCATGGGTATGGGTGGCCTAACCCTATCCTGGTTCCCACAGCAGACTGTCTGTGTGGTGACATGCAGGCTCTCTGCAGCCAGCTAGGGGCTTGCTGGCAACTATATAGCTGTAGCCCAATGGTTACTTCACTGCCTGTGGAGCCAGCGGTAATGGGTTCGAGCCCACAGTGGGGTTATTTGATAGGGTTGTCCAAAGCTTTTTTTAGATTTAATGTACATATGTTGCTGCCATCAAACACACCCTCAGTGTACTGTACCCATAAGGTGCCTCTGAGGGTGCTTTATAGGGCACCCTATAGGGCACCTTATGGTTGCCGTCCATATAAGGTGCACTATACATTATCCTGTGACGCAACATATATGGTGCCCTATAGGGGACATTCAAGGGTGCCTTGGCGGACAGTGAACTTTAACATGTGCCTTATGGGCCCCTTATGTTAACACGCTTTGTGAGTGCGTTTGCTAGTAGTGATAACTGAAATAAAAATAGCTTGCCCCCTACAGCACTCATCCCCATAATACACACTGCCTCAGTGAGCCTTCTTCATTGGGCACTGGGGGGGATTGAACCCCTGATCTCTGCACCATTGGTCAGTGTCTTAACCATTGCGCTGTGGCTCTGTTCCTATACTTGGGCATCTGCGCACCGCCTTATGCCGCCTGAGATTAACAGTGCACCGCCTTATGCCGCCCAAAATTAACAGTGCACCGCCTTATGCCGCCCAAAATTAATATGCCTCCTAAAGCACTTTTACCCATTACAGTTAATGCCTCAGCCAGCCCTTTTTGTTGTGCACAATGGGGAATTGAACCAATGGCAGTTGCACCCACAGTCAGTGTTTTAACCATTGTACTATGGCTCTGCTCCTTTGTGTGTGCACATCAGGCGCCACTTAGCCTTCCCACGCACTATTGTGCCCCGCGCAAATGTGCGATCTCTTACTCCCGTTTTTTTTCTTTTCTCTGCCTGAACCGCCCACTCCTTATATGGCACAGGCACACTACCACGGCCCCGCACATTAGGAATGTTTAGTAAACAGACCCCCATGTTTCAAGTGCTGTCATCACGAATTTTCATCAACTGCCACAAAACGCTGACAATTAAACATCAGTTGATTCTTTAAAGGGCAACATTCTTCTCATTGGCTACTCTCTGCCTTCTTTTTTTTTTTTTTTAAACTTTTATTTTCATTTTGCAACAAACAAAAGTAACAACACACCAAAAGAAACAAATACACACATACGATAAAGAAAACAACCCCAGTTACCCCCCACCCCAATGCTTCTTCTCTAAGCTGATAAGGATCATCATATGCGCGCTTACATACAATAATTATTATATATCAAACAAACAGAAGTAGAGTCTATGATACCGGATGAGCAAGTGACAGAGATTAATACAGAATCAAACCGTCAACTGAGAACATTGAATAGTTTGAACATAATCGTGGAGCATCTACTAACAAGACCAATAGTGAGTGATTTGAACGGAAGAGGCTAACATATAAGGGGTTTGCACATATTTGCAATGAAAACAAATATGATTACCGTTCATTAGAGCTCAAAAAAGAGCTATTTTCCCAAGATTTCGTGAGTGAGGAACCAGGAAATAGCAAGGCCCGGCATAAAGGCTAAAAGGAAGCAAGCCAATTTAGGAAGAGAGGGGATCCCCGCAGCTGAGCGGAGCCCCACAATCTCCCCAAAGAGGGGTTCCGGAAAATATAAAATAGAATGAAGACGACCCCAGACCAGACTCCCGTAATACTGTGATGCGGGACAATCATACTTAACAGGAGTTTAGTAGACCAGAGGCCACATGGCATGTCCAGCATCAAGTGCTCTGGATGGCTTTCCAATTAGCTAACCTATCAGGAGTATATGTCCACTTGGAAAAGTAGTACTGAGGAGAGAAGAAAAAATCAGATCTAGATTGTGAGTGATGGGGGGGCTGAGAAAGGTGAGCTCTAAGTCGGATGGGTAAAGCAGTTTCCATATATCTACTCGCACAAGATCTTTCATCAGAGCTGGCAGAGTGTAGAGACTCTTGGGTGGACCACGCGTTCTAGGCAACAATCTATCTATCAAAAGATCAAATACATAGTAAAAATCACCACCGGGTAACAGTGACAGGGTCATCCACATTCGGAGCATAAATACAAATACACGGAAATTCACTATCTCCAACCTAAAATATACACAGGCCCAACTACCCTCCCCATCAAAGCTAGTATCCATTACAGTGGGTGGCAAAGATTTCTCAACCAAGATGGCTACCCCGCACCGCTTGGAAACAGCGGGAGAAGAGGCAGCCATCATATAAGGTGTGGCAGTGAGTTTCAATAATTCAACGAAGGTGAAATGGGAGTCCGGAAGAAACACTACATCAGTATGGTCATGATTAAAATAACTAAGAACGGTCATTCTTTTGATTGGACCATTAATGCCTCTTCCGTTCAATGACAAGAACTTATAAAAGGCCATACAACAAAGTCAAACATTCTGAGAAAGAAACATGATGACGCAACGAGTTGCGCAATGTCCCTCATATCAACTATAAATGACTATACACACGATCTGATAAAAAATAAACCAATAAAATCATGAAGCGCCCTATATAACAGGAGAAGCACCGAAGTGCCTTAGAGAAGAAGCAAAACCCCAGAAATTACTGGCGACCTGATGTCTGCGGGGTGAAACCCCAGAGAAGGCCTAATTGAGACAGATAAGCGGTATAGCTGTGCGTGCTCCGAGTCCAACCGAGGTGCACATCATGGAGGAAAAGGAGACCGAGAAAGGTAGATATTAAAGAAAGAAAGGTCCAGGCAGTCTCTATTCCAGACAATGATCACCACGTCGGGTCATTCAAAATGACGGGCAGTTCCAGCGGAGTCTATCCGAGTTGTTGGCTTAGCGCATCTGGTCTGCCTCTTTGGAATCTAAAAATGTTGCTAGCAGAGCAGGATCTTCGAAGGTGCTAGTTTGGTTATGGAGAGTCACTCTGAGCTTCGCCGGGTATAAGAGGCCAAAGCGAGCCTGTAACTGTTGAAGTCTAGGTCGAAAAGCAAGGAGTCCCTTCCGCCGGTCAGCTGTGGCCTTTGCCAAGTCGGGGAAGAAAGAGACTTTATGATCTTCAAACTGCAGATGTTGAATCACCCGGGCAGCTTTGAAAATTTGCTCAACTTGCTGATACCTCAGTAATCGAAAGATAATGGGTCGGGGGGTCGTCCGATTAAGTGCGATGTTGGTGGGAGCACGATATGCGCAGTCAATTTCCAGAGCTCCGTAAAAGGTAATCTTCAGCAAGGAGGGAAGAGTTTTAACCAGAAATTCTCTGAGATCTCCTGCTTCCGCACCCTCTGGTACTCCTATGAGCCTGACATTGTTGCGACGGGCTCGATTATTGCAATCCTCTAACTCTTTTTGAAGATTCTGTATCTGACGCTCAGCCTTGTCCAAGTTCACCAAGCGCACCGCGTGCGAATCGAGGACCCTCGCCATGTTGTCCAGCCGTAGTGAAAGACCTTCAAGCCGGTCCTGAAGCATACCGAAATCTTCTCGCATGGCTCGGAGCGCTTCTCCGTTGGACTGCACCAGTTCCTTCACACCACGTATTTCCTCCAAGAGCTCCTGCTGCATTTCGGGGCTTACCCGAAATGGAACCAGCTTTGGTGGGGAAGACACCTCTGTTTTGGAGCGTTTTCCATGTGAAGAAGAGGGAGACCCAAAGTCCAAGCGCACTGGTCTGTGGGCCGCCATTCCCCCCAAGGCACCCCGGTGAGTCCGGAGCAAAATATTAAGTTTATGTAGATATTAAGTCAGGATTCTGAGTAGGCCCCTCGGGAGCTTCAGCACGAAGCGTCTACCCCGCTGGACATCAGGCTCCGCCCCCCTACTCTCTGCCTTCTATCAAAACGTCAACCAATAAGAACAATAGGGGTATCCCACTAAATCAAGGGAACCTCTCCGTCTCTTGGATGACATCACATGAGGCTGGACCAATCATCTTCTTTGTTGAGACCCATAGGGTCATACCTAAACATGTTTTAACAAATCTATGCTTGTACCTTGTGTCATTTGGAATGACCTGAAGTGTGTGCCTACAGTTTTTTGTATAAGCATACAAATCTATAGGGTCAGTTTTCAAAACCACTTATCCTGTTATCAGCATCTGCTAACTGGATAAGCAGCGCTTCTTTGGAATGCTTTACCAGCTTACATTCACACTGAATCCTGTTATCCAAAATGCAAAAAGGCCCTACAAACCCACTACTTCGAGCTAGAATTCCAGACTTCAGGGAGGGGATGACACTTTCAGTCGCAACCATTGCCTTGGTAGTTGTAGTTTAAATACCTATTTTTAAGTCGCTCTTTTTTCTTTCTTGACCCTATTGGAAATGACGTTCTTTTCTTGTCATTTTTTCTAAATTTTAAACCGCTTTGGTGTCCATTTGCGGAAGGCAGTTAATTCAAGTACCATAAACACAACAGGAATATTTATGGATAGTGCCACTAACTACTTTGGCATTATCCAGTTAGTACCAAGATGGCCTGGAGGTGGAAGGAGGCGGAGTGGAAAGTTATCTAAATAGTGCTGATTTCCAGCAAAAACTCTTCTAAATGGCTATCCACTTATCTATTTTGTGATGCTCAATATCAATGCTATATGGATAGTGCTGATGCTGACAGCAAAACCTGGATATTTAGCACGGCACTATCTAGATATCACTGCTGATGACTATGTGGATTTAATTTAGCTGTGGCAGCTGGCATTTTAATTAAACACTGATCGTCCTGGCTAAATATTGACCCACTGATTTTCAAATACAAACTACATACAGCAGGTGCTTTATGTTTTAAAATCAGATTGGTTTGTGGGGGCCGAAAAGCAGGTGCATACTTTTACTGTTAGGGGCTTATGTGGAACATTTACCCTGGTAAGTGTTCAGGAGCGACATGCTTACCAAGCCCCTTCTAAGTTTACTATAGCGTCCTTTTCGTACCAATTTGATACCTCTCTTCCAACTTATTAAAACACTGTCCCTTTATAACTGAGAAGAAATAAATCTATAGAGGATAGTGTGTGTGTCTTACAGATTTAACTTGGAGATTAATCATAATTTGCAGTTGCTGGAGAAGGTTTTCATAAGCATATTGCAAGATGTGTTACCTATACTAATTATCTCAAAACACACTGGAATCATCAGGTATAGCTAATTATTTTACTAATGTCAGGTGATTACTGTGTAATTTATAATACCCAACAGATTTTGCTTAGAGAAATGAATTTTCTCATTAGACAGAGCAAAGGTAATGAGTAGCATCAGGAAGCAAAGGGCATTGCATTTCTGACACCGCCTCCATTTAGGTTAGATAAGGGCTTTAAAAAGTGCACAGAAGAATACTGCAAATCTGTCTATCAAAAAGAAAAATGAATGAATGAGAATGTAGCATAAAGCATTAGGAACTATTTAGGGGTATGTTTACTAAACCGTCTTAATGTGTGCCTGGCGATAGTGTGCAGGCTGCCATAAAAGGAGTGGGCGTTTCAGTCTTAAAGCAGCAAAACGGGAGTATTGCGCAATAACGCGCGCTGCTGCGCACATGATCGTGCGAAGTGCCGCTAAGCGCGTTACCGCGCGGTAATCTTAAGTAGGCGCACATACAGCCAAACATAGAAACAGAAGTGTAGCACAATGGTTAATACACTGACTGATAATACAGGGGTCATGAGTTTGATCCCCCAGTGTGCCTAATGCATAAGGCTGGCTGAGGCATCAGCTGTGACATGTAAGTATTGTTTCCTGAGGCATTTATTTATTGCTGCCAACAAACACACCCTCACGTGCCGTAACCTAAGGTGCCGCATAAGGCACCCTATAAGGCACCCCATAGGGCGCATTATAAAGTGCACTGTCTGCCACGGCACCCTATAATGTTCCCTATAGGGCACCCTATAAGGCGCTCCATAGGACATCTTATAAGGCACCTTATACAGATTGTAACCATAAGGTGCCTCAGAAGGCGCTTTATAGGGTACCCTATAAGGCGCCTTATAGGGTGCCTTCTGAGGCACCTTATGGTTACAGTACCCTGAGGGTGTTTTACTGGCAGCACTAATGTACGTTAAAAAAAGACAATGCTTTGGACAGCCCTATCAAAGAACCCCTACAGTGGGTTTGAACCCATGATCTCTGGCTCCACAAGTAGTGAAATAACCAGTGGGCTACAGCTCCATAGCTACTAGCAAACCCCTGGCTGGCTGCAGAAGGACTGCACGTCACCACACAAACAGTCTGCTGTGGTCACCAGGATAGGGCTAACCCACCCATACCCATGATGCACTGCACATGCAAATCAGCAGTCTACAGATGATCACAAGATGGGGTATGCACTCCCACAGCACCTCGGCCGGGTAGGGGGAACTGACCGTGTGTGGTACTGGCACAGAGTAGCTACACACTGTCACATTGTGCAGGTACTGCACTCACCCTGAGGGTGAGGTGGGGCGTCCAGCACCAGGTCCACAGCAGAGATAGGCCATGCTGCAGGTCCAATGTGTGAGATAGGTAGTTTCTGCAGACACGCCTTGGATATATCTGTATGTCTCAGTCAGGTTTAGCTCCTATGGACCCTTAGAAGGCTTATGTACCACCACCCTCCTCCTTCTCCACGGCTGCAGGAGGTAAACAGGTCTCCCACCAACAGATCCACATTCAACCTCCCTGCAATGGTGGCAGTAGAGAGGACCATCAACCCCGTTCCTGCTGGGGAACAGACACCCTACAGGGCAGTCAATGCAGCTCTGTACACATCCATAGTGCAATAGCAGACAGACATTAGGCCTGGATATGCTAAGCTGCCCCCCACCACTATCTGATATTCTCCAGCAGTAAGCCTTCAGCCACTGCACCCTACAAGGCGTTCAATCAAGACACAAACCAGCTGCAGACAGTCTATAGTGCATGTTCCTTGGGGAAATGCATGCACCCAGAACAAGGATGTCAGCATACACACCAAGCAGACAAGTCAGTGATTAGACCCCAAAAGAAAACCCATACATATCAATGTCTTACTTCAACAAAGGCTAACACACCTTGTTAATGAAGACGTGCGTTTATTTATAATACAAAGCAGGGATAACTTGAATTTCACTTATTTAACTTCTTAATTCGTACTTATTTAGAAAGGCAAGTAATTCATATATCTACCTATGATTAGTTAAAAAGATATCTGGAAAACTATTAGAATAAAAGCACTTAATTACAGAATAGATAACTAGAAAGATAATTACAGAAGAAGAATATACTTCACCGAAAGAGATTTACTTCATCCCTGTCACACTTCGATTGAATGGATCCCTGATTCAACCAGACAAGAGAGACTTCTCAATCGGGAGTTTCTCTAGGCAATGCGTCCATTCCTAGATGAATCCATTTCTCTCTCTCTAGCTGAAAACAGGTACCCATTTTATCCAGTTGCAAGAACAATCCAGTTATTTCCTATCATGTGACACACACGTAGTATAGAGTCAGTAACCGAGGCAGGCCGTATCCGGTGCCCTATGCCCGTCCTTCCGCACCCCACCTCCCTCGTTCTTCTCACCCCCTCCCCCAACCTTCCCCCCACCATTACAAAATTTCACAGACACAATTTTCTTATTGGAAGTACCAACCGGTCGCAGCTTTATTAAAATTCAAACAATTAACTTTACAATATCAAACAGTCTGTAAACAATCTCCCCCCAGCGGAGTGATACCCCTCCAGCCATAATTAGCAAAGTGGGGTCGCCTCCGCTCCGGCCGTGTCCGACACCGGCCAATTTCCTACCGCCCTTTCCCCGACCTCGCCATATGACTAGCAAAGGCCAGCAGGGCTTATCCGGGTCGGGGGCACCCCGCCCCCACCCAAGTCTGACCAAACGGCTCCGGGCCCCGGAAACCTCCGGGATCCCGCCTTGCCCACCCCACCCAGCTGCGACACCCCGAAAACAACACCACCCCCACTTACCAAAAGATTAAGGGAGGGAGGGCGGGAAGCCGTCCTGCCTCCAACCCGCTGCCGAAAAAAGGAGGGGGTAGCGTAACAGCTCCCTCCTTATCTCGCCTAACGCCGGCAGCACTGATTGGCTCCGCTCACTCCCTCTGCGGAGCCAATCCCTTCAAAAAATGCTGCCGGCGTCATCAGCCTCCGCGCATTCTCCCTCATCCCTCCCCCCCCCCCTTCCTTTCTGCAGAAGCCGGAAGGACGAGCCGGGACCGGGCCGACCGCCCGGTTACCGGCGTCCTTCGCGACTCCGCGCTGGTACTTGCTTTAACCGAGGCAGGCCGTATCCGGTGCCCTATGCCCGTCCTTCCGCACCCCACCTCCCTCGTTCTTCTCACCCCCTCCCCCAACCTTCCCCCCACCATTACAAAATTTCACAGACACAATTTTCTTATTGGAAGTACCAACCGGTCGCAGCTTTATTAAAATTCAAACAATTAACTTTACAATATCAAACAGTCTGTAAACAATCTCCCCCCAGCGGAGTGATACCCCTCCAGCCATAATTAGCAAAGTGGGGTCGCCTCCGCTCCGGCCGTGTCCGACACCGGCCAATTTCCTACCGCCCTTTCCCCGACCTCGCCATATGACTAGCAAAGGCCAGCAGGGCTTATCCGGGTCGGGGGCACCCCGCCCCCACCCAAGTCTGACCAAACGGCTCCGGGCCCCGGAAACCTCCGGGATCCCGCCACCGGCACTGGCATCTTAATGCCCTTGTGCCGCCCCCCCAATGCTCAGCTGCGACCAGTTAGTATCCCCGTGTAAAACACCTTCCAAGGCCTCTTGCCAATCATTCAACAGTAAATCCATACCCACAGGGGACAAATGAACCCCATCAATCCTGTACAACCCCGTACAATCCACTTCCACCCACGGGTGAAGAACTTGAATCCCACCTTGGCCAGTTAACCACCGTCCTATTTGACGATTTATTTTTGTAAGACCCCGCGACCAACGCCGCTGGGCCGCACAAACAGGCCTTGGAATAATGTCTGACCAAATTAACTGGATTCCCGGGAACATCTGCAATAACATAGTTAAGTCTTTTATAACAATTCTTATGAGTTGCTTACAAGTCCAGGTAACTAGGTCGTTGCCACCTAAGTGCAACAGCAGCAGCCGTGGCTTGCCCCTCACTCGCTCATGGTGCCGGAGCAAAGGCAGAAGCTGAGACCACCTCAACCCTCTCTCACCCAGCCATAGCAGCGACACTTGAGCAGGATCCAGCCCCAGATTATGCCCCAATGGCCTTTCAGCTGCTCGCCGGCCGGCCCAGTACATGAAAGAGTGCCCGATCATCCAACAGTTCCGGACACTCCCTCCTGCAACTGCAAAAGAAAAGAAGAGTTAATCCATAGCAAGTTCCCCCCCCCCCTTTCTTTTCTGTTTTTTTTTTTTTTTTTTTTTTTATAAACGAACATAACCCCGGAAAGCCTGGGAACGCCACCTCCCAATACCCTGAATGTCCTGCTGCGACAGGCCCGCAGCAGCAGCGCTGGTGGCCGCGCCAATACAAAAAGAATGAGCCGCATACTGTTCGGGGGGCTCACCTACTGCCTTCAATGCCAACCTCAGAACTGCTATCACCTGAAAATGTGTAAGCAGCCGTCCGTCCGCATGCAGAAATAACCCCCCAACTTTCACGGGGCGGTCCCGCAAGAAAGCACGCATGGCGCTCACCGGACAAGTGTGAAACCCTGGAATCCCACTCAGCCGTACCCACAAACCCTTGCCCCGCTGATCAGTCTTAGATTTTGCCAACAAAATTCGCAACTGCCCGTTTTCAAAGCAAACATGCTGACGCTGTAGAATCCCCAAATCTCCCGCTCTGGATGATCGCGCCACCAGCTCCCCCATGCGAAAAGCCCCAAAAAATGCCAAAGTAAAAACTGCTCGAAAAAGCGTCGCCTCATATTGCGACGAGGCCACCACCGCTAATGACTTGCATATTTTTTCTAGTAAATCATGCGTGATGGGACGCCGAGCATCCAGATGTATAGGTGCTGCCCGACCCCATCCTTGCAAAAGCCGACGAGCTAAGGCACCCCCTGACGGGAAGTCCCAGCCCACTGCCTTCACAAAATACTCGAAACCCGCCAAATGACTACGCACAGCCGAGCGAGTCACTCCATTCTCTTTAGCCCATCCCACATATAGTCCTAGCAATTGAGCTGAAACCGGCCCAAACCGCCAACCCAAGCGTTCCAAAAAGTCGACCACCTTCTGACATCCTCGCCGATATGCTGCCCATGTCCCAGGCGCTACAGAACACCGCAACAAGTCTTTCATCCCGGATGGCCAAGACTCCACAACTTCCAAGGGACCGCACGTCCTTCTGCATCTGCGTGTGGTGTCAATCGTCGGAATTGCTCGAACTTGAAACGGGAAAGAGAATCAGCGATGGCATTAGCATACCCTGGAATATGTTTGGCTTTCAGATACACATTTAACCGCAAACAGGCTAAAGTCACTTCCCTCATCAAGTTAGCCACCAAAAGACAGTGCGGTGAATAATGGTTCACCACCTGCACTACAGCCTCATTATCACACCACCACAAAACCTTTTTGTTAGCAAGTCTATCCGACCACAACTCCAAGGCAACTAAAATGGGAAACAGTTCCAAAAAAGTTATATTACTGGTAAGCCGCGACTCGAGCCAAGACTGCGGCCAACGCTCCGCACACCAAGCCCCAGCGAAGTAAATGCCCAGACCTATGCCACCCGCCGCGTCAGTGTATAATTGCAAATCCGCACTACTGATCTCTGGTTCCATTAAAACTGTGGTCCCATTAAAATCCTCCAAAAAGACCTGCCAAATCCGCAAATCTGCCTTAATTGACTTCGAGACCTTCAGATGATGATGAGGCCTACGTACCCCCGCCGTAGCTGCTGCCAACCGCCTCAAAAACACCCGGCCCATCGGTATCACCCGACAAGCAAAATTTAACGAGCCTATCAAAGCTTGCATCTCCCTCAGCGTCAAGGACGATGATGCTAGCACATTGGCCACCAACACCCGCAATCTGCGAATTTTATCTTGGGGAAGACGTGCCACCATGACGTCCGAATCAAGCTCAACCCCCAAAAAAGTGATCCGTGTAGTAGGACCTTCCGTCTTTTCTTTCGCCAATGGTACTCCCAATTCCTTGGACAAATCCACAAAACCATCCAGCAATACACGGCAGTCCCCAGAGTGTTCCGACCCGACAAATAAAAAATCATCCAAGTAGTGCACTACCTGCGCTATACCCACCTTACGTTCGATTGCCCACTGTAGAAAAGTGCTAAACTTCTCGAAGTATGAACAAGAGATGGCACAGCCCATGGGCATGCATTTATCAAAATATATTCCATCCTCAAAGCAAAAACCCAACAAGTAGAATGACGCAGGGTGCACTGGAAGCAGCCGGAACGCCGACTCAATATCTACCTTCGCCATCTGCGCCCCACGCCCAGCGGATCGTACTAAGCTCACTGCCTTGTCGAACGACGCATATCGCACGGAACATAATTCCCGCGGAATATAGTCATTGACCGACGCTCCTATGGGGCTGGACAAATTATGTATCAGGCGGAATTTTCCCGGCTCCTTTTTCGGTATTATACCCAATGGAGAAATTACCATGCTTGCGAATGGCTGACTGACGAATGGGCCCGCTACCCTACCAAGCGACAATTCCGCTGCCAACTTTTCTTTCACCACTGACGCGAATCGCTTCACTGACACCGAATTCCGCCCCGCCGATCCCCCCACCTGCCCACACACTGGGATCACAAAACCAAAATTAAAACCAGAATATAACGCCTCTCTATCATTTTTTCGAGGGTACTGGCCCAACCACGCATTCAGTACTTGCACGTTAACAGGCGTGGGGGCGAGGCCAAACAGCTCCGCATCATTTTGTGCCAGAAATAGGGGGCTGGGAGCTCCCTTTTTTGACACATTTGACTGCTGAATGCACTCCCCCGCAAAGGGAACAGACGTGCCGGAATTTGCAATCTGGGAAAGGGCACGAGGTCTTGTTGAACCTCCAACAAACATCACCTGCCCCATTGCCGCCCGTACGCTGCTGTGCGATACTTGCTCCCCCACGAAAGGACCGACCAGTCCCCACCCCGCTCACGACTGCACCTTTTGTCCCTCCTCCGACACTACTCCTGGCCGACATCTGGGTCAACCATAAATTAATGTCCTGCATTCCCCACGACACAAGTCTATTCTCTTCCATCTTGTCTCTAAACTTTTCGTCATAGTTTAACCATGACCACCCTTCATGTGTCTGCGACGCCTCCAAAATTGAATCCGCGTAAGATAAAAGCCTCTCGTATTGCCCCGGGTAATGCTGACCCCAAACACTAATCAACCGCAGAAACGCACGCGTCCAATTGACCACATTTCGTGAAACTTTCTTAATACGCCCTGCTTTCTCATCCTCCTTACGTTTTTTCCTGCTTTCTCCCGAACGTTTGCGACCTTCTAACAACCGAAAAATATCTATATAACGCCGCTTTTTAATTTTATGGCGCAACTTCCGTGGAACTCCCTCCCATAACTCCGAAATTACCACTGCTGAAGGCAAACCACCCTCCGGACCCCGTCCTGAGACTTTTTTATCACCCGTCGACCGCCGACACATACTATCTGCTGATGACGTCAGTGACGAAGACGACACCGAGGACGACACGGACGACGAACTGTACCTGCGACGCCGTCTACAGGAATGTTTCCTTTTTGCTGTCCTCTTTGCCTTCTTTTTACCACTCTCTCTACTCTTCTCACCCAAATCTACATGTAACTCACCTGCAACGCCCGTCGCAGACGCCACCACCTCCTCCGGATCAACATCCACTGCACTGAGCTCCGCATCCTGCTCTCGTCTGCCCGCGTCGCGAACCGCACCCTCACCAGACATCTCCCGCTGCTGGATCAAAGACGAAGCCACGCCTTCTACCTGCTGCAGTCCACCTTCAGCTCCTCCTGATAAACGTGTTGGGCCCTGAGGAGACATAATAGGAAAAAGAGGGGGAGGGGGAACAGGAGAAGACCACCCTGGCTGCCATGCTTCCAACCACTCAGCTCGAGAGGAACCCTGCCCACCCCCAACCAGTGTCCCCATTGCGAGGGGCCACTCCAAGCCCCGTAGGAACCATGGCCCCTCTGCACGCTCTCCCAGGAGGCCCTGTCTCGAGGATTTATGGCATGTGCCGCCGCAGGCATAACCATAGGTCCTAAACCTAAATTCCCATAACCCCATCCCCCCTGGGTTACACACCCTTGCTCCTGCTCCTGCCCACCCACTAATTCATCCCCAACCCTAGCAGATCCCTGCTCATTTAAAGCCGCAGGCGGAGGCCCAGAATTAGCCCCCAAACCTCCTCTTTGAGGCTGACCCCGCCTAGCTTGCCCCCTTGCTCTGGATCCTGCAGCCCCTTTACCCCGCCCCAATGACAACCCCTCTCCCCGACCTCGTTGAGGCGCCCTTGCTCGAGGCAGCCCCCGACTGGCCGTTCCCCGATGACCCCGGCCCCCCCCACCAACCCCCCTCACAGCAACCCTACCCCTATTACTCGTTTGAGCACCCCTTGCCTGTGCAGCCCTATCAGGGCCACCTGCCCCAGCCCTCGCTCCACGTGCCATTCCACACAGGAGCACAGGCCCCCCAGCAATAAGAATAAAGTCAGCAGTAGTTCGGCTTTTTTTTTTTTTTTTTTTATATCACGTTTCCCCCCCTTTTGCCAATTGCACCCTCAGCTGGCAAAAAACCCCGGCGACACCCCGCCGAAGAGCACACTACACCCAAATTGCAAAGCCCCAACAAACACCGCTCAGGCCCCCCCCCCCCGCAACTTACCCGGCTGCCCCAACCACCTTAGCAGCTCTGCTTCCCCGATTCTCCGCACTCTCCAACCCGCCGGACCAAAAAAGCCGTCCTGCCTCCAACCCGCTGCCGAAAAAAGGAGGGGGTAGCGTAACAGCTCCCTCCTTATCTCGCCTAACGCCGGCAGCACTGATTGGCTCCGCTCACTCCCTCTGCGGAGCCAATCCCTTCAAAAAATGCTGCCGGCGTCATCAGCCTCCGCGCATTCTCCCTCATCCCTCCCCCCCCCCTTCCTTTCTGCAGAAGCCGGAAGGACGAGCCGGGACCGGGCCGACCGCCCGGTTACCGGCGTCCTTCGCGACTCCGCGCTGGTACTTGCTTTTATCCATTAAGCACATCCAAGACACTGGCCAGGTGCTTGAAAATGCTCAAGGGAACCCCCCACCCCCCCTGGTCTACATTACAATTGATGAATTCTTAGGAGAAATGTTTCCAAGGCAAGGTGAATTGTCCTGTTTTGTCCTGTTAATGGGTTTCAATTTGTCTGCTAGTAGAAAGGCTCCTAGGTGAAGTGTTCTTTTGTTCTCTGTAATGGGTCTCCATTTGCTTGCTAGGAGAAGGTCTCCTCCCTGATCTTTCCAGTATCTGTAGTTATGTAAATTGTTTCAACAGTTTCAAGTGCTCCTATTTACAGTTGAGGCATATTCACTACTGAGGCATAATCAATAGTGAGGCATAATCAAATAGTCAAAATTCATCTGTACCACATTCGGTCCTTTGACTATTGATTGTGCCTATAAGATACTGGTAACATTGTGGGGACTTTGGGTGGATGAAATATAGTAATGAAACTGGGTATGCATTGAATAAAACAACATATCATAATTAATAAACAAATACAAATAATAATTCCCCCAATGATTTGTCTGAGGCTACCCATACTGGGCAGCCATCCAAATACCCAATCCCACCAATTAACATTAATATCTTGTTTAATATCTTTGGCTAGTTCTTGCAAAGCTTGAATATGAGACTGAATGGAAGTAGCATGGTCAGTTAAATTAAAGCAACACATGCCTTCAAAATGTTCACATCCATAATTGTGTTTTAAAAGTAAATAATCTATTGCTACTCGATTTTGCAAGACTGCCTTCCTAGTACTACTTAAGTCAATAAATAATTCTTGTAAAGCAACTGAAGTATGATTACCACAAGACAATAACCACCCTATTGGCAGTTTAACATTTCTACCATAACTAGCTTGTACTATTGTATTATTACAATTCATAGTATTAGTTACATTTCTACATTTCCTAGTTGCATCACATAAAAGTATTATATCAATGTCCTTGGCAATTTCTTGTTGCATCTTTAGTTGTTGGCATTTCGGTATTTCATCAGGATTACATGTCATGTTATAACATACATCGCCTGGGGCGATATTATGGGTGATTATTTGAGTCATGTTATCCCAAAAATTGAAATTAGTGGGACAATCTCTGCAATATTCGTATAGCATGGGGTGTGTCCTTATATCTTCTTCATTTGCCCAACTGTCATTTTGTGTAGCTTTAAAATAGTACAACAAAACTCGAGCCGGTGTGGGTATTGCAATCAAACATGTAGTTAACAGATCCACTGGATTACGCATGTCCGAAAGGCAAAAGTTAGAAATATTTAAAACTTTTCGGGCTAAATAAGTCCAGATATTCTGAGGTGGTTCTATCGCATCTGCTAAACGCTTGGGCAAGTGTAATTCGGGTTGGGTTACCACTTGCACTCTCCAGTAATAGACTTTCCATGTACCAAAGATCAGGCTAGTAATGAGTGCCCATGTCACTACATGGCATGTGAAAGCTTGCTGGAACCGATCCCGGTCCTTGATAGAAATATGCTGGTTCATTGGTTCATAAGGTGTAGAGATAACCTATAATGAAAAGACATCATTTTATTCTCGCAGGTAACATTTGTTTGCTGGTATATATTCCCACTTTTCTTGTCCAGGTCTCATAATCAATATTATGTTATCATTCCCAGTGGCAATAACTTCTGCCTGCTCAGGTGGGTGATTTGGTGATTGTACCCAAATCCTTGCTCCGGTGTTTAAATTAGCAGATCCAAATCCAGCATCGCCTCTAACTGTTAGAGCAGTGGGGGCACTCCCCTTCTTTACTACTCCTCCATAAGTGGGGATGATAAGTAATTGGGCCACTCTGTCCCCAGTCTGGATCATTAAATCTGAGTTACCACTGTTCATTAGAATAATTTTTATCTCTCCTTGATAATCTGCATTAATCACTCCTCCAAGTATTTGTATGCCTTTCAGGGCCAATCCAGAGCGAGGGGCAATTAACCCAAAATGCTCGGGTGGTAACTGGACTCCTATTCCTGTTTCTATTAATTGCAAATCATGGACCTTTATTCTATATTCCTGCAGAGCATGTAAATCTAGTCCGGCTGCCTCTGGTGTTGCCCGATACGGGGCTAAGGTACCTTCTTTAATTTCCCAATATAGAATAGTGTTAGTGGCTACATAAGATTTGATTTGTAATGCGGGAGTCAACATCCTCATTAGAGGAGTTTCAGTTTCTGCAATTGGTCTATTGTTAAGGATCTGTAGTGCTGCAGATAAATGATCTCTCCACTTTTGCAGGGATCCTTCCCCTAATTTCCTAAGATGTTCTTTGAGCAATCCATTCATTCTTTCTATAAGTCCTGCAGCTTGAGGGTAATAGGGTATATGAAATATCCATTCAATGTTATGCTGTCTACTGTGATCCTGTACAAGCCTCCCTTTAAAATGAGACCCATTATCACTTTGAATCTGAAGAGGGATCCCATAATATAAAGTAATGAGGTCTAATGTTTTAATGGTGTTAATCTGCGTAGCCCTCTTACATGGATATGCCACTAAATACCCGGAATATGTATCCACAGCCGTGCATACATACTGACATCCCTTACTGGTAGGTAGAGGTCCTATGTAATCTATTTGCCATATCTGGCCTGGTAGTTTTCCTCGCCCTAAATGGCCATACACTATGTGTGGGACAGACCTGTGCTGTATATGCTGACAAATTGGGCATTGCAAGATAATTGTTCTAATGGCATCTAAGGGGATAGGGATTCCCCGTGTTTGTGCCCAGCGGAAAGTAGCTTTTTCACCTAAATGCCCACATTTCTGGTGAGCCCATTTTGCCATGCCCAGCAAGTCAGATTCTTTGGTGTCTGTTTGTGCTTCAGCAATTTTAGCTTGTTCATCAGTAATAGAGTTAAACCATCTGTCTAACGAATCAATAGCACAATGAGCATCTACATGATACACAGTTACCGTACTTAAAAGCAACATTTCCCAAATTTGCTGCCACAGTTCTTTTCCCCAAATTTCTCTTGAATGTATCTCCCAATTATTTTGCTGCCAGGTAGGTAGCCATGTGGCTAAGCCATTGGCTACTGACCAGGAATCAGTGTAAATATGACAAGTCCCTGGGGTCTCTTGTTTTAAAGCCTGAAATACTGCATAAAGTTCAGCATATTGGCTACTTTTCCCTTCACCTGTAGTTGTCAACAATTTTTTAGTAGTGGGATTGTAAGACACAGCCTTCCAACACCTTTTATTTCCCACATATTTAGCAGACCCATCAGTAAACCAAACATGATTTCTCTGTTCTGAGGTTAATTGTACAAATGGTTGTCCCCACTTCACTGGAGACTCTGTTGCTGTTAATTCATGATTTGGCAATTGCATGGTCTCAGTGTCCTTAAGAGGGGCTTGAGCTACCCTTTCATGTAAGGTAGCAGTTCCCCCTATACCAATTTTAGCTCTATCCTGAATATACCATTTCCATTTGATTATGCTTGCTTCTTGTGCATGTCCTATTCTGTGTGTCTTGGGGGAGCTCATTACCCACTGCATAATAGGAATTTCTGGTCTTAACATCACAGTGTGTCCTATGGTCACCTGTTCTGTATCCACCAAAGCCCAATAACATGCTAACAACTGTTTTTCAAAAGGGGTATATCTAGTCCCTGCTTCAGGGAGCTTCCTCGTCCAGAATCCTAGAGGTACTTTTTTCTTTCCCTGTTTCTGCCATAAACTCCAATTAGCATACTGTTCTTGTACTGATACATTGAGCTCGAGTTCCCCAGGTTGAACAGGCCATAAATCTAAGGCTTGCTGTATAGCTTGTTTAGCCAGTTCAAAAGCCTGCTGCTGCACATCTCCCCATTCAAACTCATATTTCTTCCTAGTTATTTTATACAATGGTGCCAGTATTTGACTCAAATGGGGAATGTGCTGCCTCCAAAAGCCAAACAGTCCAATAAATTTCTGGGCCTCCTTTTTATTTCGGGGAGTATTAAATTCCATTATTTTCTGTTTGGCTTTTGGGAGCACTTCTCTATGACCCTGATGCCACTGTATGCCCAGGAATTTTACTGTCTGGGCTGGTCCTTGAATTTTTGCAGGGTTAATTTCCCAGCCCTTCTTTTTCATGTGTGCAATGAGAGCTTCAAGATGTTCCTGCACTATCTCTTGTGAGGGCCCCTGCATTAAAATATCATCAATATAATGTGAAATTTGTACCCCATCCGGAGGTGGGAGTTCATCTAAGTGTTCTGCTACAATCCTGTGACAGATAGTGGGGCTATGTAAATACCCCTGGGGAAGTCTAGTGGGACAGTACTGTCTACCCTGCCAAGAAAATGAGAACTGCTCCCAATTCTCCTCCGAAATTGGAATAGTAAAAAATGCATTAGCCAAATCTATGACAGCATACCATGTCCCTGCGTGTCTTTGAATATTTTCAATAAGAGTAATTGTATCTGGTACAGCAGCAGTCAGTGGAGGGGTATACTTATTCAATTCTCTATAATCAACTGTCATTCTCCAACTGCCATCTGATTTCTTTACCGGCCACACCGGATTATTCCAGCCAGTGGTAACTGGCTTAATCACCCCTGCTTCTAGCAATTCCTGAATTGTTTCTCCTATTTCCTGATGTCCTCCCGGGATCCTATACTGCTTCATACTCACCATTTTAGTGGCGGGGGGCAGCTTTACTGCTGGCATTTTAAGGTGTCCTACAGTAATAGGTCTAGCAGACATGTAAGGTTTGATGCCAAATTGGTATTGTTCCTCATCAAGTATCAGTGTCAACCCTTTTAATATGTCTATCCCAATTATATACTCGGGAATGGGAACAATTAACACCGAGTATTTTCTCTTAGGTAACTGACCAATTTTCATTTCCAATGTGGTTTGTACAGCATCTGTTTTCCTTCCTCCCAGCCCAGTGATTGTAACATGCTGTCCTCTGAAATGTTTTGGATTTCCATAAATTAAGGTGGCCTCCACTCCAGTATCTACTAAGGCTCGGACCCCCTGATTGTTCTTATGTTTCCAAAAAATGTCTAAATTTACATGGGGTCTCATGTCTTTATGAGTCCACCCTTCAACTGGAGCTTGGCCTACTTCCTATTCTTGAAACAAATCCTGTGCCCATGAAAGATCAGGGTATAAGTCAGAAAGTGGTGCTGTGGGAATAACATTTGATCTTGCTTCTCTAATCTCACCCTCCTTCCTTTTCCCCTCATTCTTTCTCTCCTCTTCATTCACTTCAGAATTTTGTTTACTCACATTCCTATTTCCACTTTTCTTATACAGCCCTCTTTTCTTATATATTTCCCACATGCTCTGTGTGTCAATTCCATCAATCTGTTCCTTTTTAACACCATCTTTAAGGAGAGCAGTAAACATATCTTTCCTGGATACTCTGTTGTTTATATTTCCCTTCTGTCCTTCTGATCTATTCTCCCTTCTGTCACCAGCACTGTACTTTGGACCCCACTCTCCCAATTCACCTAATTGTCTCACTGCTTCTATTACTTCTGATAAAGGATTCCCTGTTTGATTTATCAGTAAAGTCATAATAACATGTTTGTAAGCTGGTGGAGCCAAACGTATAATCTTATTCCTCATTGATGCAGTCATGGCACAATTCATTAACTGATCAGCTTGCCCTATAAAAATAGCAGTTTTCATGCCTTCCTCTTTAATGCGCTGAATAGCGTCACGCAAAGCAAACCATTGTTTATCATTTGGGGGCCAATCAGCTTCGGCAGGAAATTTAGCATTACATCCTTCTACTGCCAGTTGGAGTAAACTAGTCATATTTTGTGATATGTAATTACGAAACTGCTCTTGTATCACAGGGTCAACACTAATTAGACAAAATTTCCTAGCATCACCATGATCTAGCTGTACTCCTGCAGCTCCAGTTTCATAAATACGCACCATCCAGGTAATCAGTGATTCCCCAGGTTTCTGCCTAAACCTGTCCTGGATATCATTAATCTCTTGTTGATTAAAATCCTCCACAGTATCTAGATTAACTCCTCCAGGATTTTGGGGAGTACTCTGCACTTTCCTCCTATAAATCGGTTGTGCCTGATAGTTTTTATTACTAACTCCTTGCTCTTCCTCAGAGTTAGATGATTCAGTAGAATCCCAGATATTACCATCCCAGTCATCAGGATTCCAATTTACACCTGCTTTAGCAATAGACATGTGCACTTTCTTTTTATTTACTCTCCCCTTTTTTTTACGATATTTATACTGGGCCACCCTGACAGCTGCTCTCTCAGCAACCTGCTGATAAGTATCTAATTTATCCGTCAACAAACGGATTTGGCATTGTAGCATTGTTATCATATTTTGTAAATCACAATTCTGTTTTTCAAGTTGCTCAATCAAATCTACTTTGCTGGATTTTGTCTGATGTATCTTACGATATGCAGACAGCAAAAGCCAACCTCTCCTCCCCAACACACTCAATTCTATCCCTTTTTCAACAGGTATTTTTTGCAAGCATGTAAGGAGATTTACAGGTTCCGCATCTTTTAAAACAGATTCCCAATTCTCACTTAGTCCTGAATTGCAAGACCATTCTCTAGCTAATATTTCATAAGGCGCCTGATCCCATCCAGGGATATTTACAAAATTTACAACATCTTTATCTTCCTTTACAGTCTTTGTACTATTTACATTTTTTACTCTTCTTTTCAACATTGTTATAGCCTTTCTTTTTATCGCACCCCACTCCTGGTACCAAATGTCTTACTTCAACAAAGGCTAACACACCTTGTTAATGAAGACGTGCGTTTATTTATAATACAAAGCAGGGATAACTTGAATTTCACTTATTTAACTTCTTAATTCGTACTTATTTAGAAAGGCAAGTAATTCATATATCTACCTATGATTAGTTAAAAAGATATCTGGAAAACTATTAGAATAAAAGCACTTAATTACAGAATAGATAACTAGAAAGATAATTACAGAAGAAGAATATACTTCACCGAAAGAGATTTACTTCATCCCTGTCACACTTCGATTGAATGGATCCCTGATTCAACCAGACAAGAGAGACTTCTCAATCGGGAGTTTCTCTAGGCAATGCGTCCATTCCTAGATGAATCCATTTCTCTCTCTCTAGCTGAAAACAGGTACCCATTTTATCCAGTTGCAAGAACAATCCAGTTATTTCCTATCATGTGACACATACGTAGTATAGAGTCAGTTATCCATTAAGCACATCCAAGACACTGGCCAGGTGCTTGAAAATGCTCAAGGGAACCCCCCACCCCCCTGGTCTACATTACAATTGATGAATTCTTAGGAGAAATGTTTCCAAGGCAAGGTGAATTGTCCTGTTTTGTCCTGTTAATGGGTTTCAATTTGTCTGCTAGTAGAAAGGCTCCTAGGTGAAGTGTTCTTTTGTTCTCTGTAATGGGTCTCCATTTGCTTGCTAGGAGAAGGTCTCCTCCCTGATCTTTCCAGTATCTGTAGTTATGTAAATTGTTTCAACAGTTTCAAGTGCTCCTATTTACAGTTGAGGCATATTCACTACTGAGGCATAATCAATAGTGAGGCATAATCAAATAGTCAAAATTCATCTGTACCACAATCACATGAGAGAAATACTACATAGCACTATGCGGGAGCCTAGCCATGCCGTGGTCACTGCTCAGTCAGGGTGAGAGTGATCTCCCAGCAGAACATGCTGTGGCCACCCTGTCTGTGCAGGTGGTGGCCAGGCACTACAATGTCCCAGCCAGTGCCCTATGCCCTGTACAGATGCATCCTGGCCAGGCTACCCTGTCCGGGCTATACCCATGGTACCCTGCTCCTCATTATGCACATTGGCAGGCCAATACTGGCAACAGTGCTGGCAGTGTGGGCTGTGGAGGGTGTTTGCAGCCACCACACACTGGATAGACAGACACATACTCCCACACCTATGCCAGCATTGTGCTACTATAGAGGTGTTTAGCAGCCCTGGCCACCACACCAGTCCTGGGCACAGTGCATGCATGGATATGGTACGCAATACTGTTGGGGGTCACTCCCCAGGGTGGTAAACCAGACCTGAAGCACACTCCACAGACATCAGAAAGGTTGCTATGATGGAGCTCAATCAGCAAACTGTGCTTAACGTAGGAATTGCTATCTGTCAGTAATCATAGCAAACGTTTGATAGCTGTGTACCGTATTCCCAGGTGTAGGGTGGCATTGCTAAGGTATGCAAGTGCTAGTATTGGGAGATGCACGCAGGGCCCAATGTCCTGCCTCTCCAGGAGGCATTGGCTAATGCAGTGTTTCCCAACCCAGTCCTACGGGGCACACCGGCCAGTCAGGTTTTCGGGATATCCCTAATGACTATGCATGAGATATATATGCATTAGAGATATCCTGCCAACCTGACTGGTTTGTGGCCCTCCAGGGCTGGATTTGGAGACCCCTGCCTAACACCTCTGTCATCTAAGATTGTGAGTGGGCAAGGTGCAGATGTCCAAGACATCAAAAAGGTATATAGAATGTGTCACATTCCTCCTCACTTCTCACCACCACCAAAATATTGTCTATTAGACAACTTTTTGGTGGTGGTGAGAATCGAGGAGGAATGTGTCACATTCTATATACCCTTTTGATGTCTAGGACATCTGCACCTTGCCCACTCACAATCTTAGATGACAGAGGTGTTAGGCAGGGGTCTCCAAATCCAGCCCTGGAGGGCCACAAACCAGTCAGGTTGGCAGGATATCTCTAATGCATATATATCTCATGCATAGTCATTAGGGATATCCCGAAAACCTGACTGGCCGGTGTGCCCCGTAGGACTGGGTTGGGAAACACTGGGCTAATGGAGCCTGTGGGTGTGGGTGTGTCTGCCCCTGTTGGCTGCTGTTTTACGGCAGAGGTTCCCAACTCCAGTCCTGGTGTGCCAAACACTGTTCGGGTTTTCATGCTGTCCCTCATGAATATGCATGAGATACATCTGCATACCATGGGGGTGGTGCATAGATATGCAGCACAGGCATCTTTATTAGAGGCAGCATGGAACCTGAATGGAGTTTGGCCCTCCAGGACTGCATTTGGGAGACTCTGCTCTAGGTAATGCGCCTGTTTATGGTGTCTTTGCTCTGTAGGGTAAAATGTAGGCGTTTTGGGCATGTTTACGCCATCTGCAATAAAGGTTCTGTCTGTATTAGCACGTTGTAGTAGTGGGTAAAATATAGGGATTGGGGTGGCAGGCACCATAGCTGGGACTTGAACCTGTGACCTTCTGTCTCCTAACACACTGGTTGTGTGCACTGCACCACCATGTTGCCACAGAGACAGTGCATTCCCTAGTGATACCATGACTGTTTGTCCGGCAGGGCCTGTCTGTTGCAGTGCAGGGCTAGGCCATGGTCTGCTCTGGGCAGCTGCCACTGCCCCCCTCCACCACCAGTACCCCTCTGCCACCATGCTGACATGCCCTTCTGCTGGTGGTGCTGGTGGTGTGCAGTCTCAAGCCATCCAGTGTGCAGGTAGGCGGCTGCCTATGGTGCGTGTTCTGGGGTAGGGGTGCCTGCATAGATGTCCACGCTTCCCCCCAACACCGCCTGCCAATGTTCTGTGCCCTTGGAGGTACTTGCTGGGTACTATCCCCTGTGACACTGTGATAAACACTCTCGTGCCCATGTTGGGCCCTCATCAGTTGCTGTCTGGCTGCTGTACAGTTTCAGCATTCCTAAGTGCCACCTAGGCATCTGCCTAGTCCGCACTGTGCCCCAGCTGCACCACAGCATGTGCCACCTGCAGCCCTCTGTATCCCCTTTCCCAGCATCTGTCCAGTTGCCCATTCCGACATGCCTGCCCTGCTGTTGTGGAACATGTGCATGCCATAGGAAACCTGTCCAATGGAGAGGGAAACCCTGATCAGTGCTATTTCACTGTGGGATCATTCATCTTGTATGGGGACGGAGCGTAGACCCTTCCAAAATGCATATCTTTTTTGGGGGGCTTTCTTGGGAGTGTTTTTTGATGTTTTCCATTACTATCACTATTGCCCAGCTTGGTTATGTTTTTTTTACATTTACTTCTGTTCATTTTCAATGTTTATTTGCCCTTTTGTTCCGTGCACATGTATCACACTTATCACTTTTTGTAGGGTTTCCCTGGTTTTGCTGTACATTGCTGACGGAAATGGTTTCTTTTCCCTTTAAATCAGCTCTAACGCCAGGGTTTCACTGGCGTTAGTTTTGAGCCTCGGATTTCACAGCGTTGGTGTGCAGGGAGCCTCTCCCCTCCCACTCTCCACCCATTGACCCCTTCTCTTCTCTCCGCCCCTGGGGAGCCTTCCTCCGCCCTCCGGGAGCCTTTCCCCGCCTTCAGCGCTCATTTGCGCCGCAGCGCGCGTTATCGCGAGATATGGTACCTGTGCGCCTTAAAAAGTGCCATCATCGCGCGATAAGGTACCTTATCGCACGATAACATCGCAGAGCGCACGTTAAGACAGTTTAGTAAACATGCCCCTTAGTGTTGGAAAAGAATTTGCTTTTAGGTCAGGGACTTAGTATATTTTTAGTTTTATTTATTTTTATTTAGCTAGGCTTATATAATTCTTTTCACCGGGTCAAAGTGATTTACAGGGAACAGAACATTTTATAGTAAACATATATCATACAAGGGACAGAGTAACAGGTAACAACTGAAACAGTTCAACATTTTTCTAACAATCATACTAAATATTATAAACTGTAGTACTATATACAAATGTTGGAGCTAGAAGGTATAGTCCAGGGGTCTGCAACCTTTAAGACATAAAGAGCCACTTGGACCCGTTTCCAAAGGGAAAAAAAAAACTGGGAGCCGCAAAACCATTGCGACATTTAAAACAAATCTAACACTGCATATATTGTTTCTTACCTTAATTCTATATACGACCCCCCTACTTTTCCTGTTAAAATATAGTTGTTTGTCCTATACTCGCCGTATAAGACTACCCCTCTACCTTCGCACACCAAAAAAAATAAGCCATAAAATATCACAACAACAAGTAACAAAATTTGATTTCAAAATGATGATGATTTTGTAGTCAAATCACTAATATGAAATAAAATTATTTTTTCTACCTTTGTTGTCTGACCAATTTATTCTTTGATCATGCTGGTCCCGATCTGAGGCTTCTGCTTTCCTGTCTTCTCTTAGCTCTCTTTCTGTGGTCTATGGTCCATCTGCCATTTCTTATCTCTTCTTTCGTTTTCTTCACTTCTTTCCATCAGCCTATTTCCAGTCCCAGTAACCCTCCCCAATATCAGCCCCTTTCCAGTCCTCACTCCCAGTACCTTCCAATGTCAACTTGCATTCCCATGATTGCCACTGGTGTCCATTTCCTTCCAATCCCCCTCCTTCCCCACTGACCAGTCCCTTCTAGTACAAATACCATGGCAGCCTTAGCCCCCAGTTATCTTCCAGGGCCAGCAGCTCTATCCTCCCCTCCCCACAATCAGCCCATGCCCATTCAAAGCCCCCCAATCAGCTCGCTTCCAGTGCTAATCCCCCCTCAACCCCATTACCAGTGCTAGCCTCCCCTAATCAGCCCAATACCAGTCCTACCCCCCATCAGCTCATTACCAGTCCTAGCCTCCCCTAATCAGCTCATTTCCAGTGCTAGTCCCCTCAACCCCATTACCAGTGCTCCATCCCTCCATGTCAGCCCCCTCCATGTCAGCCCCCTCCATCCCTCCATGTCAGCCCCCTCCATCCCTCCATGTCAGCCCCCCTCCCTCCATCCATATCAGCTCCCTCCCTCCATGTCAGCCCCCTCCATGTCAGCCCCCCTCCCTCCATCCATATCAGCTCCCTCCCTCCATGTCAGCCCCTCCTCCCTCCCTCCATCCATGTCAGCCCCCCTCCCTCCCTGTCAGCCCCCTCCCTCCATGTCAGCCCCATCAGCTCCCTCCCTCCATGTCAGCCCCCCTCCCTCCATCCATCCATATCAGCTCCCTCCCTCCATGTCAGCCCCCTCCATCCCTCCATGTCAGCCCCCTCCCTCCATCCATATCAGCTCCCTCCCTCCATGTCAGCCCCCTACATCCCTCCATGTCCGCCCCCCCTCCCTCCATCCATATCAGCTCCCTCCCTCCATGTCAGCCCCCTCCATCCCTCCATGTCAGCCCCCCTCCCTCCATCCATATCAGATCCCTCCCTCCATGTCAGCCCCTCCTCCCTCCCTCCCTCCATGTCAGCCCCCCTCCCTCCATCCATCCATCCATCCATATCAGCTCCCTCCCTCCATGTCAGCCCCCCTCCATCCCTCCATGACAGCCACCCTCCCACCATCCATATCAGCTCCCTCCCACCATGTCAGCCCCTCCTCCCTCCCTGTGAGCCCCCCTCCCGCCAACCTTCTCAGCTCCCTCCCTCCATGTCAGCCCCCTCCATCCCTCCATGTCAGCCCCCCTCCCTCCATCCATATCAGCTCCCTCCCTCCATGTCAGCCCCCTCCATCCCTCCATGTCAGCCCCCCTCCCTCCATCCATATCAGCTCCCTCCCTCCATGTCAGCCCCTCCTCCCTCCCTCCCTCCATGTCAGCCCCATCCCTCCATCCATCCATCCATATCAGCTCCCTCCCTCCATGTCAGCCCCCCTCCATCCCTCCATGTCAGCCCCCCTCCCTCCATCCATATCAGCTCCCTCCCTCCATGTCAGCCCCTCCTCCCTCCATCCATCCATGTCAGCCCCCCGCCCTCCCTCCCTCCATGTCAGCCCCTCCTCCCTCCATCCATCCATGTCAGCCCCCCTCCCTCCCTCCATCCATCCATCCAAATCAGCTCCCTCCCTCCATGTCAGCCCCCACCATCCCTCCATGTCAGCCCCCCTTCCTCCATCCATATCAGCCCCCTCCCTCCATCCATCCATGTCAGCCCCCCTCCCTCCCTCCATCCATCCATCCATATCAGCTCCCTCCCTCCATGTCAGCCCCCTCCATCCCTCCATGTCAGCCCCCCTCCCTCCATCCATATCTGCTCCCTCCCTCCAGGTCAGCTCCCCGCCCGTCAGCTGCAGCCGCGGCTCCCTGCCTCTTAGGGAACCGCGGCTGTGCTTTTAAAATCATCTCGGAGCCCTTCCTGTCTTGACGGGCTCCGTGCAGCATTGTCCCGCCTCCAAACTTCCTTTAGAGGCGGGACAATGCTGCACGGAGCCCGTCAAGACAGGAAGGGCTCCGAGATGATTTTAAAAGCACAGCCGCGGTTCCCTAAGAGGCAGGGAGCCGCGGCTGCAGAAGAAGGGAGGGAGCTTACAAAACTATTGCCTGTCACCGGGCGGGCAGTGTGCTCCGGAGCCGCGGCAAAGGTGAGAAAGAGCCGCATGCGGCTCCGGAGCCGCGGGTTGCCGACCCCTGGTATAGTCAAACAACTATTTACAATTGTTCTTCTGTTTTAATAGTGTTATGTTGATGGAGGGGAGTTAGATGGGGAGTTTGAATGCTTTGTGACATGTTTGTTGATTGTATTTAGGATTGGATTGTGGTATGTTAAGTTTGTTGATTGTTGAGTATCTTTGTGGTCTGTTTGTAGTGGGTTTCCGTAGCAGGGACTTGAGGCAGGTTTCCTGGTGGGAGTGAAGTGCTTTGTAAGTGAGGAGGATGCATTTATATTGGATTCTTTTGATAAGGGGCAGCCAGTGTAATTGTTTTAGGATGGGGTTGATGTGGTTATGTTTATTAGCTCCTTGGAAGGTACATGCAGCGGTGTGTAATGCAGTTTGAAGGGGGAGAAGTATAGATTAGGGTGGGCCCTGGTAGATATTGTTACAGTAATCTGCATGGGGGAGGGTGAGAGCTTGCAGTGCTGATCTAAAATCTGTTGGTTCGAGGAGGGGATGTAGTCGTTGTAAGGTCTTTGTTTTGAAATAGATTGTTTTGGCTGTCGTTGCTACTTTGGTTTTGAAGGATAGTTGCTGGTCAATAGTGATACCAAGGCATTTTAACTCTGTTTTTACTTTTATTTGTATGTTGTTTAGTGTTATAGTGGTTGGGAGTGTGAAGGAGGTGTCCTTTGTTATGAACATAGCCTCAGTCTTTTTGAAGTTGATTGATAGGTTATTTGTTGAGAACCAGTGTGTAACTTCTGTGAAACAGTCTTGAATTTGTGTGTAATCGAGTTGATTGGAGAGGAGTGGAATTGGAGAGGAATTATTCTAAAGGAGAGCGGAGGAGACCTCACAAGACAGATCAACACTGAAGACCTTGCCCTTCTCAAGCTGCATAGATGCTTGGAAATTGGTCTGCAGGGATGGCCTATGGAGGATGCGGGGACACGTGCAGAGACTCATTTTGGGACTTTATTTGCATAATCACAGATAGGTTGTGTGTTTCTTTTTTATGCTGCCTGAGGTGATTAAATAAAAAATATATATCTTCAGCTCCGCTCTCTGGATTTTGAGCGGCAGTGAATAACGTGTTATCCAAATAGTTGCAATATTCAATCCACTGTATAAATAACTATCTGGATTACTTTAGGGACGGCCTTTTGGCTGTTCCAAAGTTATTTGGATGGCGGACCAAATATTGCCGTTATCTGGATCATTTCCAGGACTGTTCACTTTCCACTTCAGGACTATAAGGATATTGCTGAGGTGGTCTGGAAGGATTTACAGTGGCACTATTTGTAGAATGCTGCTGAAATTCCACAGGCAATACTGCTTAGAGCAAACATCCAGAAAACTGATGACATTATTTCGATATTTGCTTTCGAATATTGACCAGAGACTTCCAAGTTACCCAGTTCGAAGAGGGAGATTTTAGTCTGGTCCAGGGTTTCTGACAGCCCTGTCATGATGCACTCATGACACACTGGGACTGACCGAACATTTCCCTCCTGGAAGTTGATTGTTTGCAAAAATGTCAGAATCTACAACAGCTCCAGCTTTGCTGAACTCTAAGGGTATGTTTACTAAACCGTCTTAATGTTCCCAGCGCTAGCTCCAGCGATAATGTGAAGAATGCCATATAAGGAGTGGGCGTTCCGGTCCTAACGTAGCAAGAATCGGTATCATGTGATAGTGAGCGCCGTGGCACGTTAACACGCATTAACCCTAAGTTAATGCCAGCACAGTATCAGAAGGAATAAAGATGTAGCCCACTGGTTCTGGCAGTGACTGTGGAGGCAGAGGTCATGTAAGAAGGCTGTCTGAGGCATTACTCTTTAATTTAAACCAGTGCTGTCTGAAGCATTTTCTTTTTTAATTTAAATTAGTGCTGCCAACAAAAACACCCTCACAGTGCCGTAACCTAAGGTGCCGCATAAGGCGCCCTATAAGACACTCCAGAGGGCACATTATAAAGTGCACTGTCCACCAAGGCACCTTATAGTGTTCCCTATAGGGCGCCTTATACTGCGCTTTATAGGGCGCCCTATAGGGAGCCTTATAGGGTGCTTTATAGGGTGCCTTATGAGGCACCTTAAGGTTACAGCACTGTGAGGGTGTTTTTGCTGGCAGCATTAATTTAAATTAAAAAAGGAAACGCCTCAGACAGCCTTCTTACGTAACCCCACTGCAAAATTGAACCCATGACCTCTGCCTCTACAGTCAGTGAAATAACCAGTGGGCTACATATCTATAGCTACAATCAAGCCCCTGGCTGGCTACACAAAGGGGCATGTTTACTAAACATTCCTAACGTGCGGGGCCGCGCTAGTGTGCCTGTGCCATATAAGGAGTGGGCGGTTCAGGCAGAAAATAGAAAAAAAACGGTAGTAAGCAACCGGACGTGTGCGCGTCGCGCTAATGTGCGGGGGTCGACATTAGCGCGTGGAAAGGCAAAGTGGCGCGCTGCTGAGTATACAAAATAACAGAGCCGTGGTACAACGGTGAAGACACTGACCAATGGTGCAGGGGCCATGGGTTCAATCCCCCAGTGTGCGCAATGACAAAGGTCAGCTGAGGCTGTAACTGTAATGATTAACATTGTTTTAGGAGGCAAATTAATTTGGAACGGCATAAGGCGGCGCACAGTTATTTTTGGGCAGCAGAAGGCGGCGCACTGGTCCCCTTGGGCGGCAGAAGGCGGCGCGCTGATAGGCACAAGGCGGCGCGCTGATGCACAAGCACAGGAACAGAGCCACAGCACAATGGTTAAAACACTGACCAATGGTGCAGGGATCAGGGGTTCACCTCCTCACAATGCCCAGTGAAAAATGCCTGCTGAGGCAGTATGTATTATGTTGTGGAGTGCTGTAGGAGGCTGTATAATTTTATTTTGTTATCACTACTAGCAAACGCACTCTCCCAGCATGTTAACATACGGCGGCCCATAAGGCACATGTTACAGTGCACTGTTCGCCAAGGCACCCTTGAATGACCCCTATAGGGCAGCATGTATGTTGCGACACAGGATAATGTATAGTGCACCCTATAGGGATGGCAACCATAAGGTGGCCTACAGGGCGCCCTATGAAGCACCCTCAGAGGCACCTAATGGGTATAGTAAGCTGAGGGTGGTCTTGCCGGCATAGACATATGTACAGTAAATAAAAATAAAGCTGTGGACAGCCCTACCAAAGGGCCCCACTGTGGGCTTGAACCCATGACCTCTGGCTGCACAGGCAGTGATGTAACCATTGCGCTACAGCTCCAGAGCTGTAAGCAGGCCCCTGGCTGGCTGCAGATAGCCTACACGTCACCTCACAGACAGTCTGCTGGTGTCAACAGGATAGGGTTAGGCCACCCGTACCCATGATGCACTGCACATGCAAATTAGCTGTCCGCAGATGGACACAAGATGGGGAATGCACCCCCACAGCACCTCGGCCCTGTTGGGGGAAGTGACCGGGTGCACCCACACAGCACCTTGGCCTAGTAGGGGGCACTGACCGGGTGTTTTACTGGCACAGAGTAGCCACACACCGTTACATCGTGCGGGTACTGTGCTCACCCTGAGTGTGCAATGAGGTGGCCAGGACCAGGTCAACAACACCTGCCATGGCTGATGGAGGCCAAGCGGGCGTTCCAAAGCAGTGTTAATGTGTAAGATAGCTAGTTTCTGCACAAACACCATGGATATCCCTGTCTGCCACCATCAGGCACCGCCCCCCCAGTGGCAAACATAGTCCCCATCAAGGGATCCACACTCTACCTCCCTGCAAAGGTGGCAGTAGAGGGCAACATCAACCCCAGTCCTGCTGAGGAACACCACCACCACCACCCCCCCCAGGCAGGCAGCTCCATACACAGCCATAACACAATAGCAGACAGACATAAGCCCAGGGTATGGTAAGCTGCACTCCACCACCAGATATTCCCCTGCAGCAAGCCAACAGCCACTGCACCCTGCAAGCCATTATAGCAAGACATTTACCAGCTACAAACAGTCTGCTGGTTAGTCCATAGTGCATGTTCCCAATGGAGATGCATGCACCCAGAACTGGGCTGTCTGCATACACAGCAAGCAGATAGATCAGTGACTGGGCCCCAAAGAGAAACCCATATTTATCACATGAGAGAACTACTATACAGCACTATGGGGGGGGCCTAGCCATGCTGTGGTCACTGCACAGTCAGGGTGAGCGTGATCCCCCAGGACATGCTTTGGCCACCCTGTCTGTGTAGGTGGTGGCCGGACACTACAATATCCCAGCCAATGTCCCTGCCAGGGCCCTATGCCCAGTGCAGATGCATCCTGGCCACGCCACCCTGCCCTGGCTATACCCATGGTACCTTGCACCTCATTATGCACATTGACTGGCCAATACTGGCAACAGTGCTGGCAGTGCGGGCTGTTGAAGGGGCTTGCAGCCAACACCCACTGTATAGACAGACACACACTTCCACACCTCTGCCATCATGGTGCTACGATTGAGGGGGTAAGTAGCCTTGCCCACCAAACCGGTCCTGAGCACGGCAAGGCATGGATATGGTACGCATTACAGCTGGTGGTCACTCCCCAGGGTGGTAAGCACCGTCAGAGGCCAGGCCTGGAGCATGCCCCGCAAACACCTAACACAGTGTTTCCCAACCCAGTCCTACGGGGCACACCGGCCAGTCAGGTTTTCGGGATATCCCTAATGACTATGCATGAGATATATATGCATTAGAGATATCCTGCCAACCTGACTGGTTTGTGGCCCTCCAGGGCTGGATTTGGAGACCCTGCCTAACACCTCTGTCATCTAAGATTGTGAGTGGGCAAGGTGCAGATGTCCTAGACATCAAAAGGGTATATAGAATGTGACACATTCCTCCTCGATTCTCACCACCACCAAAAAGTTGTCTAATAGACAATATTTTGGTGGTGGTGAGAAGTGAGGAGGAATGTGACACATTCTATATACCTTTTTGATGTCTTGGACATCTGCACCTTGCCCACTCACAATCTTAGATGACAGAGGTGTTAGGCAGGGGTCTCCAAATCCAGCCCTGGAGGGCCACAAACCAGTCAGGTTGGCAGGATATCTCTAATGCATATATCTCATGCATAGTCATTAGGGATATCCCGAAAACCTGACTGGCCGGTGTGCCCCGTAGGACTGGGTTGGGAAACACTGACCTAACAGATTGTTTGGATGGGGTCAACTAGCAGTATGTACGTAATGTATGAATAACTGCCTGCCTGTGCTCCTAGCAAACGTCTCCGAGCTGTGTACCGTATACCTCAGGTGTAGGGTGACATTGGTAAGTTATGCAAGTGCTCGTTTTGGGTGCTGCATGCACGGTCCAATGTTCTGCCTTTCCAGGAGACATTGGCCAATGGGGCCTGTGGGTGTGGGTGTGTCTGCCCTTGATGGCTGCTGCTTTACGGCACAGATTCCCAACTCCAGTCCAGGTTTGCATCACACTGTTCGGGTTTTCCTGCTATCCCTCATGAATATGCATGGGCTACATCTACATGCCATGGGGGTGGTGCATAGATATACAGCACAGGCATTTGTATGAGTGTCAGCATGGAACCTGACTGGTGTGTGGCCCACCAGGACTGCATTTGGGTGATTCTGCTCTAGGTACTGCCCCTGTTCATGGTGTCTGTGCTCAGTGGGGTAAAAGATAGATGTCTTACCATTGCATATGTCCCCGCCATGAAAGGTGTGTCCTTACTATCACTGTTTAGTTGTGGGAAAAATATGTGAGCAGGATTGGCAGTAGCCCCAGCTGGGTTTTGAACCTCTGCTCTCTGGTCCTAGAGGTAATGACTCTGTCCGCTGTACCACACTTTGGCCACAGAGACAGTGCAGCCCCTGGAGGCAGTAAGCCTGGCAGGATGGAGTCACAAACCCTGCTCTACGCAATTCTACTGTGGGCATATGCACCCTGTCTGGTGACAAACGTGCACATAAACCCCGGTAATGACCACGGGAAATGTGGGACAAAATATCACCACGCTGGGCAACAGTGATATTAATGGGCAACCATAGCAAACACTCCCAGGAAAGCTCCAAAACGTGGAAATGTTTTTTGGAAGAGTCTCCTCTCAGTAGACCCTTCCAACATTCATTTCATTTTTTCTGGAGCTTTGCTGGGTGTGATTTCTGTCTTTGCCCATCACTATCACTGTTCCCCAGCTGAATTACTATTTTTAATAGTTCTGTTGTGGTCATTTTCTATTTTTATTTTCACTTTGTGCTGTGCACATATATCACACTGCTCACGTTTTGCTGGTTTCCCCGGTTTTCCTGTACATTGCTGACGGAAATGGTTTCTCTTCCCTTTAAAATGCTTTCTACCGCGAGTGTTCACTCGCGGTAGTTTTTACATGCAAATTCGGGCCCGATACTGTGCGGGGAGCCTCTCCCCTCCCACTCTCCACCCATTGACCCCGTCCCTCCGCCCCTCCGGAGCCTTCCTCCGCCCTCCTTTCGCCGTTCCACGCCTCTATCGGACATTTGCGGGCCCGCACTTGTATGGGGCCCGTTAGTGAGCCGTGTACCTGTGCGGGGGTGACACGCACGTGTGCGGGGCGTTTAAACGCGTTTCTGCGCGTTTCAGTGCCGCGTTGCCGTGCGCTATTTTGCGGCGCGCACATTTCCGGTTTTTAGTAAACATCCCCCAAAGACTGCAGGCCACCACACAAACTGTCTGCTGTGGTTACCAGGATAGGGTAAACCCACCCATACCCATGATGCACTGCACATGCAGATCAGCAGTCTACAGCTGATCACAAGATGGGGTATGCACCCCCACAGCACCTCGGCCTGGTAGGGGGAACTGACCATGTGTGTTACTGGCACAGAGTAGCTACAGACTGTCACATTGTATGGGTACTGTGCTCACCCTGAGGGCGAGGTGGTATGCCCAGCACCAGGTCCGCAGCACCTGCCTTAGCTGAGTTAGGCTATGCTGCAGGTTGCCATCAGTGCCAGTGTGTGATAGGCAGTCCTTGCAAACACACCTGTGTCCATCTGTATTTCCCAGTCACATTTAGCCCTTGTGGACTATGATAGTGCATATCCTGTGTGGGTGCCATGGTCACATGATTTAAGTAAAGGGGGGCGGGTGTTTGGACCCATAGGTGGATTATGTAGCACCACCCGATCTGCCTTCTGGGGCTCAGGGTGGGGGACAGGCTCTCCCAAGGGGCAGTTCTATAACAAGGCCGAGTGAGGCAGTGGCCTCAGGCAACAACAAAAAGACAGCCTCACTTGGCCTTCAAAAAAACCAACAACAAGAAAAAAATGATAGCTGGAGCCACGGCCCTCCCTGGCAGAGTCCTCCTTCAGTGCCGGCTCAGTTTTCAGAGCCGCAAAGGGAGAGTTTCCCTTTCTTGCGGCTCTGTTAGTTAAGCCCATGCTGATGGAAAACAGGCAGCCAGGAGGGTTTGTTTTTTTTCTGCTTGGGGCTTCGGGGCTGCAGCAGCAGCTGAATAGCAGGCCGGCAGTATTTTTTTTTTTTTAAAGATTATCGGGGAGCTGGGAGGGAAGAGAGGAGCAGGGCTAAAGAGAAGAACAGCCTCAAAGGACTGAAGGGCAGGTCTCCATAAAGCTGCGAATGCTGCAGCCGAAGTCAGGGCCTGACCTGCAGCCTCGTAGGAGTCCCAGGGGAAAAGCAGGCTTTTATAGGGGATCTGCGGATACTCGCAGCTGTTCCCGATCAGTTAGATGAGGTCTGCAGGTATCAGGGATGGCTGCAGATATCATGGCTCTCCCCGATGTGTGGAGGGGAGGGATTTGTCTGGAAATTGCTCCAGAGCCCTTGAGCAAGACCATGAGTGAGTCAGAGAGGTGGGCCATTGGGGAATGTGTGGGTCAGTAAAGGGGGTAGATTGGGAGGCAAGCAGCCTAGAGCCCTTAGGCAAGGCTTGGGCTGATTAAAAAAAATGAATGGGGAGCCATTGGTGCGCCATGAAACAGCCCAAAGCCCTTGGGCAAGGCTTGGGCTGGTAGAGGGAAGGGAAAGGTGTGTTGGCAGTCAGGTCCGTTGGAGGTCCCTGGGGAAGGGCTCAGAAGGAAGGGAGAAGATTGAGTGGGTTAAGGCAGGGCAGGAAGCCTTGGGGAAGGAGAAGTGGAGAGGATTGAGGTCTGCTGGATGATTGACAGAAGGGGTGGAGCTGATCTTAAAGAGACCTAAGCCCCTGATTAAAAAAAAACAGTTGAAATATATAAATTAATTTTTAAAAGGGGAAAGAAGAGGAGAAGAACTGGGAACGTTAAAGATAGGAGAAGGAAGACTCTGGTGAGAATTTTAATGTATTTAAATACAGTTTTGCCTTAAAATGTAAGGGAAAGATATAGGAAGGGAAAACATGTTTTTTAGGGTAGGAAACGGTTAAGGAAAAGAGAAGAGGGTTAGAGAAGAACCCGAGGGAAACTGTTGGGGTTTTCTTTTTTTGTTTTTGGGCTTCATGCTGAAGAGAAGGAAAAAAGAGGACAAAACTGAAATATTGAGGTATGACAAGGGTCTGAGGGTGATGATCTGGATCTGGACTTCAGATCAGTCCTTCAAGCCCTGATCCTGCCTCACTTAGGGGTATGTTTACTAAACCGTCTTAACGTGCGCTCTCCCACGTTATCTCACGATAAGGTGCCTTATCACGCGATAATGGCGCTTTACCGGGAGATAAGGCGTCATAGCACACGTTAATGCGCGCTAAGGCGCAAACGAGTGCTGAAGGCGGAGAAAGGCTCCCGGAGGGCAGAGGAAGGCTCCCCAGGGGCGGAGAGAGAGGGTCAATGGGCGGAGAGTGGGAGGGGAGAGGCTCCCTGCACACTAACGCTGTGAAATCCGAGGCTGAAAACTAACGCCAGTGAAACCCTAGCGTTAGAGCTGATTTAAAGGGAAAAGAAACCATTTCCGTCAGCAATGTACAGCAAAACCAGGGAAACCCTACAAAAAGTGATAAGTGTGATACATGTGCACAGAACAAAAGGGCAAAGAAACAGTGAAAATGACCAGAAGAAAATGTAAAAAAAACATAACCAAGCTGAGCAATAGTGATATCAATGGGAAACATAAAAAAACACTCCCAAGAAAGCTCCAAAAAAAAAGATATGAATTTTGGAAGGGTCTATGCTCCGTCCCCATACAAGGTGAATGAGCCCACAGTGAAATTGCGCTGAGCAGAGTTTTCTTCTCCATTGGACAGGTTTCCTATGGTGTGCACATGTTCCACAACAGCAGGGCAGGCATGTCGGAATGGGCAACTGGACAGATGCTGGAAAAGGGGACACAGAGGGCTGCAGGCGGCACATGCTGTGGTGCAGCTGGGCCACAGTGCGGACTAGGGTAATGCCTAGCTGGCCCATAGGAATGCTGAAACAGTAGAGCAGCCAGACAGCAACTGCTGAGGGCCCAACATGGGCAAGAGTGTGCTTCCCACGGTGTCACAGGGGATAGTACCCAGCAGGTACCCCCAATGGCACGGAACATTGGCAGGCAGTGCTGGGGGAAAGCGTGGACAGCTATGCAGGCACCCCTACCCCAGAACACGCACCATAGGCAGCCGCCTACCCGCACACTGGATGGCCTGATACTGCGCACCACCAGCACCACCAGCAGCAGGGCATGTCAGCATGGTGGCAGAGGGGTATTGGTGGTGGAGGGGGCAGTGGCAGCTGCCCAGAGCAGACCATGGCCTAGCCCTGTTTAGGTGGGTGCCGTGCGCTGCAACAGACAGGCTCTGTCTGAGAAACAGTCATGGTATCTCCAGGGAACACACTATCTCTGTGGCAACATGGTTGTGCAGTGCACACAGCCAGTGTGTTCAGGAGCAGAAGGTCACAGGTTCTAGTCCCAGCTGTGGTTCCTGCCAACCCAGTCCCCATATTTTACCCACTACTAAAATGTGCTAATACAGACAGAACCTTTATTGCAGATGACAGAAACATGCCCAAGAAACCTACATTTTACCCTACAGAGCACAGACACCATAAACATGCACATTACCTAGAGCAGTCTCCCAAATGCAGTCCTGGAGGGCCAAACACCATTTAGGTTCCATGCTGCCTCTAATAAACATGGCTGTGTTGCATGTCTATGCACTGCCCCCATAGTATGCAGATGTATCTCATGCATATTCATTAGGGACAGCATGAAAACCCGAACAGTGTTTGGCCCACCAGGACTGGAGTTAGGAACCTCTGCCCTAGAGCTGCGGCCAACAGGGGCAGACACACCCTCACCCACAGGCTCCATTATCCATAGCCTCCTGGAGAGGCAGGATGTTGTGCCCTGTGTGCATCTCCCAATACTAGCACTTGCATACCTTAGCAATGCCACCCTAAACCTGGGAATACGGTACACACCTATCAAACGGTTGCTATGATTACTGGCAGATAGCAATTCCTAAGTTAAGCACAATTTGCTGATTGAGCTGCATCATAGCAACCTTTCTGATGTCTGTGGAGTGTGCTTCAGGTCTGGTGTCTGACAGTGTTTACCACCCTGGAGAGTGACCCCAACAGTATTGCGTACCATAGCAATGCCTGCACTGTGCCCAGGACTGGTGCGGTGGCCAGGGCTGCCAAGAGCCTCTATATTTGCACGATGCTGGCATAGGTGTGGGAGCGTGTGTTTGTCTATCCAGTGTGTGGTGTCTGCCAACACCTTCCTCAGCCCACACTGTTGCCAGTGTAAGCCTGCCAATGTGCATAATGAGGAGCAAGGTAACATGGTTATAGCCCGGACAGGGTGGCCTGGCCAGGATGCATCTGCACAGGGCATAGGGCAATGGCTCGGACACTGTAGTGCCTGACAACCACCTGCATGGACAGGGTGGCCACAGCATGTCCTGCTGGGAGGTCACTCTCACCCTGACTGAGCAGTGACCACGGCATGGCTAGGTTCCCCCTTAGTGCTATGCACGATTTCTCTCATGTGATGTTTATGGATTCCCTTTTGGGGTCCAATCATTGACTTATCTGCTTGGTGTGTATGCTGACATCCCAGTTCTGGGTGCATGCATCTTTTCCAGAAACATGCACTATGGACTAGCTAGCAGACTGTCTGCAGCTAGTATGTGTGATGGAGCATTTTGTAGGGTGCAGCAGCTGGAGGCTTGCTACTGGAGAATGTCAGATAGTGGTGGGGGGCAGCTGAGCGGTTCCAGGCCTTCTGTCTTCCTTGCCTTATGGATGTGTACAGATCTGCATTGACTGTCCTGTAGGGTATCTGTTCCCCAGCAGGACTGGGGCTGCTGGTTCTCTCTACTGCCACCATTGCGGGGAGGTAGAGTGTGGCTCTGTTGGTGGGAGATCCTGTTTCCCACTGCTAAGCCACAGAGGGTGGGTTGAGTGGTGGAACATAATCCTCCTAAGGGTCCAAACACCCACCCCTTTCACCTATATCATGTGACCATGGTACCAACACAGGATATGCACTCTTTTGGGTGAATCATAGCCCATAAGGCAGGGGTAGGGAACCCTGGTCCTGGAGAGCCGCAGACCAGTCAGGTTTTCGGGATATCCCTAATGAATATGCATGAGATATATATGCATTAGAGATATCCTGCCAACCTGACTGGTTTGTGGCCCTCCAGGGCTGGATTTGGAGACCCCTGCCTTACACCTCTGTCATTTAAGATTGTGAGTGGGCAAGGTGCAGATGTCCAAGACATCAAAAAGGTTAGATAGAATGTGTCACATTCCTCCTCACCTCTCACCACCACCAAAATATTGTCTATTAGACAACTTTTTGGTGGTGGTGAGAATCGAGGAGGAATGTGACACATTCTATATATCCTTTCGATGTCTAGGACATCTGCACCTTGCCCACTCACAATCTTAAATGACAGAGGTGTAAGGTAGGGGTCTCCAAATCCAGCCCTGGAGGGCCACAAACCAGTCAGGTTGGCAGGATATCTCTAATGCATATATATCTCATGCATATTCATTAGGAATATCCCGAAAACCTGACTGGTCTGCGGCTCTCCAGGACCAGGGTTCCCTACCCCTGCATTAGAGATATCCTGCCAACCTGACTGGTTTGTGGCCCTCTAGGGCTGGATTTGGAGACCCCTGCCTTACACCTCTGTCATTTAAGATTGTGATTGGGCAAGGTGCAGATCTCCAAGACATCTAAAAGGTTAGATAAAATTTGTCACATGCCTCTTTGCTTCTCACCACCACCAAAATATTGTCTATTAGACAACTTTTTGGTGGTGGTGAGAATTGAGGAGGCATGTGACACATTCTATCTACCATTTTGATGTCTAGGACATCTGCACCTTGCCCACTCACAATCTTAAATGACAGAGGTGTAAGGCAGGGGTCTCCAAATCCAGCCCTAGAGGGCCACAAACCAGTCAGGTTGGCAGGATATCTCTAATGCATATATATCTCATGCATATTCATTAGGGCTATCCTGAACACCCGACTGGCCTAGGGGTTCAAGGAGGACTGGTTCAGAACCACTGCCAAAACTGAAACACACTCCACAGATATCAGAAAGGCCCAATAGCCTGACTCTCCATGAGGCTTTGGATAGTGGAGCCTGTGGGTGTGGGTGTTTATGCCCCTGTTGGCCACTGCTCTAGGGCAGAGGTTCCCAACTCCGGTCCTGGTGGGCCAAACTCTGTTCAGGTTTTCATGCTGTTCCTAATGAATATGCATGAGAAACATTTGCATACCATGGGGGCGGCGCATACAAATGCAGCACAGGCATATTTATTAGGGACAGAATGAAACCTGAATGGTGTTTGGCCCTCCAGGACTGCAGTTTGGAAACTCTGCTCTAGGGATTGCACATGTTTATGGTGTCTGTGCTCTGTAGGGTAAAATATAGGCATGTCAGGCATGTTTATTTTATCTGCAATAAAGGTTCCATCTTTATTACCACGGTTTAGTACTGGGTAAAATATGGGGAAAGGGTTAGCAGGAGCCACAGCTGGGACTTGAACTTGTGACCTTCTGCTCATGAACACACTGGCTGTGTGCACTGCACCACACTGTTGCCACAGGGGCAGTTTATTTCCTGGGGATACCTTGACTGTTCTTCAGACAGACCCTGTCTGTTGCAGTGTATGGCACCCACCTAAATGTGGCTAGGCCATGGTCTGCTGTGGGCAGATGCCACTGCCCCCTCCGCCACCATGCTGCCATGCCATTATGCCAGTGGTGCTGGTAGTGTACAGTCCCAGGCCATCCAGTATGCCGATAGGCAGCTGCCTATGGCGTGGGTTCTTGGGTAGGGGTGCCTACATGGACATGTGCGCTCCCCCCCCCCCGTACCGCCTGCCAATGTTATGTGCCCTTTGGGGTACCTGCTGGGTAATCTCTCCTGTGACACTGTGGGACACACACTCATGCCCATGTTGGACCCTCATCAGTTGCTGTCTTGCTGCTTTACAGTTTCGGCATTCCTATGTGCTACCTAGGCATCTGCCTAGCCCGCACTGTGCCCCTGCTGGACCACAGCATGTGCCGCCTGCAGCCCCCTGTATCCCATTTACAGCATCAGTACAGTTTCCCTTTCCTACGTGCCCACTCTGCTGTTGCTGCACATGTGCATGCCATAACAAACCTGCCCAATCTAAACAACAGAAACCCTGATCAGCGCTATTTCAATGTGGGATCATTCACTTTGTAGGGGGACAGAGCATAGACCCTTCCAAACATGATATCTTAATTTATACGCTTTGACAGTAGTGTTTCTTTATGTTTATCATTAATATCACTATTGGCCAGCTTGGTTATTGGGATTTTAGATGTGGTTCTGGTCCTTTTATATGTTTATTTGCCTTTTTGGTCCCTACACATGTATCACAACTATCACTTTTCTGGGTTTCCCTGCCTTTGCTGCACATTGCTGACTTAAATGGTTTCTCTCTCCTGGAAATGTGCCTCTAGCGCGAGGTTTTCACTGGCGCTAATTTTCAGACCCTGATTTCACGGCATTAGTGTGCATGGAGCCTCTCCCCGCCCACTCTCCGCCCATTGACCCCTTCTCTCCACCCTCTGGGAAGCCTTTCTCCACCCTTCAGGCCCGGATTTCACAGCGTTAGTGTGCCTTAATGCCGCCGCTGCATTATCGCGCGATAAGTGACGTTATCGCGCAATATTACCACCGCTGCTTAGTCTGACTGTAAACTCTTCTTGGATCAAAGTCAGTTATAACTAGTCTACTTTCTTTTACTTTTCCCATTGTTTCTTCCTCTAGTTTGACTAGCCGAAAAAAAAATAGCTGTGAACTTTGAATTTCATTATAGCATGGGCCAGCATAATTCAATGCCTCTCCAGACACAAATGAGCTACTGTGAATGTTTTACCATATATTTGGCTATGCTGTATATTGTAAACTGCTATATAAACATGCAAAAATGGCAGAATTTGAGGCTTTGTGTTAGAAGTGAAGGATGTGTTAATACAAAAATAAAAGCAAAAGCAGTGCCAAAACTTGAATCAGCAAAATGCCTTTGTGTGAAAGTTTCAATGTTCCCTTGCACTAGCATTTATAATCAACAATGTGTGGTTTACAAAATAAGCATATTTTGATCTGTTATCTATTTCTGCAAAAAAAAAAAAGGTAATGGATATCTTGCAAAAGTTTCTCTCCCACTTTGAAATGCTGAGATGTATGAGCTGAGTACTTTAAAGTGAGGCAGATTGACAATTATAAGGGATCCTTTTACTAAAGGTGTGCATTTACTGTTGGGGGCAAGCACAGCAAGTTCCCAATGCGATCAACATGGGTACACCTAACAACACTCAGATGCACTGTGACATGCCCGTGTGCTATTTGCCGGATTGCCACTGAGCATTCTCAGCTGCTAATTACCACAGGCTAAAATGTGTGTTAACCAATGAATATCATTTAGTAAAAGGGCCCCTAATTTTTTTTTCATAATTTTCATGTTATGTATAGGAATGTTGATGGTACGGTAACCTGCTAGTGGCATGTAGCACTTCACTATGAAGAGCGACATAGAAAATCTAAGGGGGATTTCAGAAAAAAATTGCCACATATACGATTAGACTAAGGGCTTTCAGTATTTCTTAGGAGTTTCTTTTCTTTAAGGTTACAGCCTCTGCTCGATCGATTATAGCCAAGGACTACTAGTTTCCTAAGGCAGCATGGAAATACATTCTGAAGCAAAGTTTAGAAAAATCTGCTCCCCTTTTTCAAAATAATGTATGAACTCTGCGATGTATCTGCACATAATTTTCTTACCTAAGCTTTTAAAAGACATATTTGTATATTTCAGTTCCCTGATTCTGTGGCAACATAAACGTTTTCAATGAAGATCTGCGAGGCAAAGCCAATAATCCAGGTCACCTCAGGACGCCACACCCCTGATCAGACCATGCACAATGCACAATGCCCTAACCCTGACCCTCCCCTCATACCCCGAGATCCTCCCTGGATTTTACACAGGAGCTCCCTGGTGGTCTCAGTGGGCATGGGCAGAGGGCCCTCCCTCTGTTCCTGCCCCAGCTGTAGCGGCTGTCAAAATGGCACCCATGACTCTACTAGGAGTCACAGGTGCCTTTTTAGCAGCTTCAACAGTCAGGGATGGATCAAAGGAAGACCACTCCTGCCCTTTATCCACAGAAACCACCAAGCAATCCCAGTGCTGGGACATTGCTTTGTTTCCACGATCTTCTTGCTACACCTCCTGTGGCACTGGGCCTGGGTTCCCAGCCTTGACAGGTAGCAAGGGTACTCCCATGCACCCTGCCAAGGTAGGGAATATTTGCCTGAGTGGTAAGGTTCTACCCTATGTGTATTCTGCACAAGGTTTCCACTTACTGCACCTTAATTTTTGTAGTTAAAGTGCAGTAAGTGCAAATGCTTAAGACACTTTGGTAAAAGGGTCCCTATGAGTGCTAAATGATTTTAACTTGCTCTTAATAGATTTAACACATGATAAATACTTGCCTGCACATTAAATATGAAACAGAAAATAGAAAAAATCACACAAGAAAAAAAAAATAGATTTTCCTTAGCACACCCCTTATTCTCATACAGGATGCTAGCAGATACAGTCCATATGAACGTGAACAGAGGGATCCAAACGATAATGAAGCCCCCAGGAAACATCCAGAACTTAGGGTGGAAAACCCATAGCAGAGACCAGTTAGTTCTGCTAAGGGGTGGCTCTTTCAGCCCCCGGACATTGTGAACTTTTGCTTTTTAGCCTGCCATTTTTTTTTGTTTGTTTGTTTATGAAATGTCCAAAATTACATGTAGAAAACACACTACAGGAAACTCAGTTTGATAAGCAAATCATAACATGACAATTAACTACTTCAGGAAAAAACTAAAAGGCATCAATCTCAGAAACCCATAGACTTCATTCAATCATGTACAGGGAGGTTTCCAGAAAATCACAGATATGAACAGAATAAAACAAACAGAAAAGATAATAATTTCCTCTAACAAACAAAACCCTGAATCAAGTTGGTCAACCTAAATGACTACGAAAAGCTAGCTCTCTTCCCCCCCCCCCCCAGCTCTCACTTGCTCCTTCAGATGAATTTCGGATGACCTCTTATTATAAAAATGAATCCCTTAATTGAATAGGAACAAAGGCTATGTATTTCATCCCTTGATATTTAAGAATACATTTGCAAGAAAAACATAGTATGAGGCACCTAAGTCCCTCATTTCTTACTGTATCAAAAGAAAAGTATTTTTTTTCTATCTTGTGTTGCTTTTGCAAGATTAGGGAAAATCCACCCTTTATCCAAGAAATGGCACATAAGAGTTGTGCAAATATAAATGTTGCACCATATTACGTCTTGCTTGAAAACAAAGCTTACCAGGGGAGTCATCCTACACAGCTCTTCTTGCATTGAAGCTTCCAAAATTGCAAATACATCTAGCCTATCCATAAACAACTGAGCTACTCCTTCATCGCTTTTATGGCCAGACACACATTTACCCTTTGGTACAAAATGCACCTCTCACTTGGTTTGCAGCTTGTCGTGCTGTGAGGGCTTGCATGCATCAGTGATGCTGAGAGCTAAACTATCGGTAGTTTAACTACTGGCAGGGTCTCCCAAGATGGACAGGTCTCAGCTGAGGTGCCAGACCAAGACAAACCACCCATCTGGGCAGCAGCAGAATGGGATAGTGTTGACGGCGGAGGATCACATTTTTGTGACAACGGCAACAACACCAAACTTAAACTGCGCGGAAGAAAGGCCCGGCAATCTACTTCTGTATCTTGCCATGAAAACCCAATGGATAGTTACAACAAAACAAATTGTGCTATGGTGCTGGAAGATGAGACCCCCCAGGTCGGAAGGTACTCAACTAGCTACTGGGGAAGAGCTGAAGACTTTTCAGAGTAAAGCCAGCATTTATGATGTGGTTGGATCTAAGCCCTCGGGAAGTCTGACTGCTGATGTAGCTGCGCATGAAATGAGAGTCAGAAGCTGCAAAGATGTCTTACACATTGGAACATGGAACGTACGAAGCATGAACCAAGGGAAGTGGTCAAGAATGAAATGGAACGTGTACAACTTGATCTGTTGGGTGTCAGCGAACTGAAATGGACTGGCATCGGGCACTTTGCATCAGATGATCACATGGTCTACTATGCTGGAAATGAAAGACAAAGAAGAAATGGTGTTGTATTTATAATAAAGAAGAAATTTGCAAGAACTGTAATGAAATACAATGCAGTCAGCGTACGCTTAATCTCTATTCGTCTACGAGGATTGCCTATCAACACAACTATAATTCAAGTATATGCCCCAACAACAGCTGCAGAAGAGAATGAAATTGAAGAGTTCTATGAACAAGTACAAGCTGAAATTGACAGAACATGCAAAGAGGATATCCTGATAGTCATGGGTGACTGGAATGCAAAAGTTGGCAACAAAGAAGAAGGCAAAGTAGTTGGAAAATATGGACATGGCAACAGAAATGAAGCTGGAGAAAGACTGATAGAATTCTGCAAGACCAATGATCTAGTCATCTCAAACACCTTCTTCCAGCAACACAAGCGGCGACTGTACACATGGACTTCACCCAATGGATTGTATAAAAATCAAATTGACTACATCTGTGGAAGTCAACGATGGAAAAGCTCTATAACATCAACCAAGACAAAACCTGGAGCTGACTGTGGTACAGATCATCAACTACTAGTATGCAAACTCACGCTAAAGTTGAAAAAGAGCAAATCACTCATGAATGTAGCAAAATATGACCTTGAGAATATACCACTGGAATTTAAAGACTGCCTGCAAAATCGATTTGCTGCTTTAGATACAAATGACAGAGCTCCGGAAGAGTTATGGAATGACATCAAGAAGGTTGTGTTGGAAGAAAGCGAGAAGTCTCTACAAAAGGTGAAAAAGCAAAAACGGCCAAAATGGATGATGGAAGAAACTCTGAAAATTGCCCAGAAACGCAGAGAAGATAAAGCCAGAGGAGAAAGAAAGACAATCGCAGAACTCAACAGAGATTTCCAACGTGCAGCAAGACAGGACAAGGAAAAGTACTACAACGACGCATGCAAGGAAATAGAAGCAGAAACTATTAGAGGAAGAACAAGATTGGCTTTCCTAAAGCTACGAGAGTTAAAGAAAAAGTTCCAGCCTCGAATTGGAATGTTACAAGATGCTCAAGGTTCTATGTTGAATGATGCTGAGAAGATCAAGAAAAGGTGGAAGGAATATACAGAGTTTTTATATGATAAAGATCAAGTGGACCAAAATCCATTTCAACCTGTACCTTATGATCGGGAACCTTTGGTGATGAAAGAAGAAGTTGAAGCAGCATTGAAAGCCTTATCAAAGAACAAAGCACCAGGCATTGATGGCATTCCTATAGAAGTATTGCAGCAATCTGATGCAGCTGTTACCATACTTACAAGGCTCTGCCAAGAAATATGGAAGACAACATCATGGCCAACTGACTGGAAAAGATCTGTGTTTATACCAATACTAAAGAAAGGTGATCCAACTGACTGGAAATTATCGAACAATCGCTCTGATCCCTCATGCCAGCAAGATTCTACTGAAGATTATTCAAAAGAGACTACAACCATACCTGGAACAAGAAATACCTGAAGTGCAAGCAGGATTCAGGAAAGGGCGAGGAACGAGAGACATCATTGCAGATGTGAGATGGATCCTTGAAAAGACTAAAGAATACCAAAAGGATATCTATGTGTGCTTTATTGACTATAGCAAGGCTTTTGACTGTGTAAACCATGAGAAACTCTGGGCCACATTAAGAAACATGGGTATACCAGAACACCTGATCGTTCTCTTGCGCAATTTGTACATTGATCAAGAAGCAACAGTTCGAACGGAACAAGGAGAAACAGAATGGTTTAAAATAAGCAAAGGTGTAAGACAAGGCTGCATACTTTCCCCCTACCTGTTTAATTTATATGCAGAACAAATCATCAGAGAAGCAGGATTGTATGAAGACAACAGAGGTGTGAAGATTGGTGGAAGACTCATCAACAACCTTCGCTATGCTGATGATACTACATTATTGGCTGAAAGTGAAGATGATCTGAAACATTTGCTTCTCACAATCAAAGAACATAGTCTCAAAATGGGCCTGCACCTTAATGTGAAGAAGACAAAGATCATGACAACTGGCATAATCAACAGGTTCATCGTTGAAGGAGAAGAAATTGAAATTGTGAACAACTTTAACCTACTTGGATCAACTATCAATAAAGAAGCAACAAGCAGTCAAGAAATCAAACGATGCATTGCTCTTGGCAGAATGGCTATGAAAGACCTAGATAAGATTCTCAAGAGCAGAGATGTCTCTCTCCATACAAAGATTCGACTTGTTCAAGCCATGGTATTTTCAATAACATCATATGGATGTGAAAGCTGGACAGTGAAAAAGACAGACAGGAAGAAAATTGATGCCTTTGAATTATGGTGCTGGCGGCGAATACTGTGTATACCATGGACTGCCCGAAGAACAAACCAATCGGTACTAGAGGAGATCAAACCTAAGCTTTCTTTAGAAGCTCGGATGACAAGACTTCGACTTTCATACTTTGGACACATCATGCGAAGAGAGAGATCATTAGAGAAAGACATCATGCTTGGCAAGATCGAAGGTCAACACAAAAGAGGAAGGCCAGCAATGAGATGGATCGATACTGTAACACGGAAGATCTGCCCTCTGCCTTAGAAACACAGAAATCTGCTGTGTATAGCTTAGATTCTGACAGGCAGGCAAGCAAAACGATTCCTAGTTACCATAGGCAACACAAACAAATTCAGACACGAGGTCTGCAGTCACGCCTAGTTAGTGAGCCTTCCCCAACTGATGAGGAAAACAGCTTTCACCTGGGAAAGAGAACGCCCATGAAGCTGTATAAGAAATCCTCAAGGGAAACAGAGTTAGCTTCAGGAGAGGCAGGAGCTGGGCAAGAGAAGGGAAACTTGCAGGACTCCGAAGGAAGCTCAGAATACTCAGACACCCAGTTTGAACTGCCAAAAACTTCTAGCAGGAAGCCACAGAGGAATTATCAAAGAGAAACAAGGAAAGTTTCACCCAGAGAAGTCAGCTACAGGAAACACTTACCTCTGACGCAGTATGAATTTCCCAGGCACCTGGCTGAGTTGAAGGAACGTGAGGCAGCTAGAAACAAACCGTATGTATTTGAGAAGCAGAGCTGTTTAAAACAGTTACAAGCTCTTGAGAGGGAAGGCAGTCCTGTTGAGGATGTATGTATGTTTGATCCTGATGAATGTATGACAGTAAAACCCTGCAAAAGACTTCCACGGGAAAAGTCTTCCTTTAATAGAAGAGAGCAGTGCTATGAACTACAGCCCAATATAAAAGGCAGGAGGTTCAAAACTTCTAAAGAGAAAGCTTGTTTAGATAGAGGTGTCTCCCCTTCCTGCTACTACAAGCTATATGACAATCATCTGCCTTATTGTGAAGAGGGCTGTGCAGAGAGCTCAGAGAGAGAAACGGAGTTCAGAAAGCTACAGACTTTCTACCCTGAGGAAAAGACTGTAATTGATGAGCCTATGATTACAGAGGCTAGTATTATAAGTCCATGTGTTGAAGAAATGGATTGCTCTTTGTTTGTATCTGATATGAGTTCTTCTTTGCGCTGAAGCTAAAGACAAGAGTGCCTTGTAACAGCTTAGAAAGCCAAGATCCCTCTATACTGTATCCCTCTATACTGTTGCCAATAACAATTAACCACTTGCACTGTCACTAGTAGTTGCTGGTCATTGCACCGCTGCAAGTCATTGCACTGTTACCCATTTAAACTCAATATGTATAAGGTCCTGTAATCACTCACTACCCTTCTTACACTTGAGCTCCCCTGCGTTACAAATGCCCTCAACCATAACACCAGCTACATACCAATACTACATTCATTTGGAAGGAGATGGTATGAATTCCCCCACAACACAACAGCAAAACGCAACCACACATCTCACTCCCATCTACTTAGCATTCCCCTTCAAGTCATTAACAAAACGCAAGCTGAGAAGCTCCATCGCCAACGCCTCCTAAAATGTGCATTGATAAATGCCAGATCCATACGATCAAAATGGCCTGCAACCATGGACTTGATTCCTCAATACAATCTCGACATCCTGATGGTCACGGAATCATGGTTATCAGATTGTGACAACATCCTCCTGAATCAGATGCTGCCTACAGGATTTGACCTCTACACATGCCACAGATCCACTCAACAAGGAGGCGGAACGCTAATCCTCGCCAAAACAGACCTTAATTTCAAGCTATGCAATTCCTCCAGCTCAACACACCTCGACTCCCTCTCTATATCTAATGAGCTATGCTCAATCAACCTGCTTTATCGAGCACCCTCCCCATCACCGGATGACCTTCCAACAATAATTGAACTCGCGTGCGCAACATCCACCTCACGCTCTCCAAATTGGATAGTTGGAGATTTTAACCTCCCATCTCTCCATGAAAGCCACTCAGAAGCATTTCTAGATGCACTAAAGGATCTAGGCTACAAACAATACGTTGACTCTCCCACCCACACTAAAGGAGGTAAACTAGACCTCATTTTCGCACCTCATTTCAACACCTTATCACAACAAGCCCTTGATCTGTCAGTTATACCAGTGCCATGGTCTGATCACAACCTTATTCGATTCAATATACCCACCTATACCTCTCACGTGAGCCAAAGACCATCTAACTCACCTGGAACCCACTCAGCCCGTTTTCAACCTCTCAACCGTGATAAGGTCCTAGAGAACCTTCAACCTCTCTTGACTAACACCTCCCTCAACTTAGATGACCTAATATCCAAATGGAACGAGAACCTCAGAGCTGCCTCATGTCCATTGCACAAGGATAAGAAAATAAGAAAGCGAGAACATGCGCCTTGGTTCTCTACTGACCTGCGTACATCTCTCATCCATCTACGCAAACTTGAAAGACAGTGGCGTCGAACCCACTCTCCAGAGGCACTTGAAACATATAACTCACACTTAACTACCCACCGTGAGAAGGTAACACTGAGTAAGAAGCTCTACCACACAAACCTATTGAAACGCGCCATCAATAAACCTCATGCACTATTCAAGTTAGTAAAATCCATAACAAGAGAACCAGTTCCAGATCAACCTGCAATACCGCAGCCACAGGACTACGCAAATTACCTGCAATCAAAAATGATTACAGCCAACACAAGCATAAATACCATCAACCCATCTGTATCACCTAAGGCATCTCAAATAACTCCATTTTGCAACTTCAATACTATATCAACTAGTGAAATTGAGAAAATTATCGCCTCCATCAATCCTAGCACAGCACCCAATGACCCATGTCCAGCCAGCTGGATCAAAGATCTGCGCCATGATCTAAGCCAAATCCTATGCCTGATACTGAACCAGTCCTTCCTAACAGGCTCATTCCCCCAAAGTCTGAAACACACCTCTATCAAGCCACTACTCAAAAACAGTAAGCTCGATCCATCCAAAGTTGAATCATTTAGGCCAATCTCAAGCATCCCCCAGCTTGCAAAAATCATTGAGAAAGCTGCCCAACAACAGTTCCAGCACCATATTGACACGGAAGCACCACTGGACAAATCACAACATGGATTCAGAGAAGCACATGGAGTTGACACAATCCTTACAACCTTATTCAATGATCTTATCACAGGAATAAACAGCATCAAACAAGGATTTGTACTCATATTTTTAGACATTTCCGCCGCCTTTGATTCTGTGAACCACAACATACTGCTGCAACGTCTGAGAGAGAAGGGGATTCAAAGCACAGCACTGGAATGGTGTAGATCCTACCTTTCCAATATGTGGCAACAAGTTAAAACGGGCCAGGAATCATCAGAGCCATTCCTACAGTCTCAAGGTGTACCACAAGGATCTTCACTATCGGCATTAATGTTCAATATATATATGCAGCCGATATGTGAATTGATCCGATCCTTCAATGTGCAATGCCTGGCATACGCAGATGACATCCTCATATACATGCCGTTTAAAACTGACCAACCAGTGTTTACACCAATAATCAACTGTTTCGGTGCAATAGCTGAATGGCTGCTGACACAAAACTTAAGAATAAATCACAGCAAAACTGATGTCCTATTTGTCACAAGGAATCGCAAGTTCATACCTCCTCCGTCGCTGCTGGTCAATAACATAGAACTGACGTCCAAACCCACAATCCGATACCTCGGCATCACATTGGATCAACACCTGGATATGACAATGCATGTGAAGAATGTGACAAAGAGGATATATCATAAGATCAGAACGCTACGCCACCTCCGCCCACTACTTGACTATACTGATTACCGATCAACCTTCCAGGCACTAGTCCTCCCACATCTAGATTTTGCAAATATCATCCTCCACGGGCTCTCTCAATCAACCTTAAATCCACTTCGTCTGGCTATGAATGCAGCTGCAAGAGTCCTCTCTGGGTCACCAAGATCTGCTCACATAACGCCTATCATGAAAGACCTACACTGGCTACCTCTACAAGCCAGACTCTCATATAAGTCACTAATCCTGACCTTCAAGGCCATGAATAACTACCCACCAACACCAATTAGCAAACTAATCCATAACACCCTCGAAAATAGAAACAGAAGGACCACTACTATGAATACCTTAATAGTTCCCAAGATGATGACATCATGTACTAAAGCTACATCGAATAGAGCTTTCTCAATATTTGCACCCCTGAATTGGAATTTACTTCCCCATGAAATCCGTTGCATCAAAAACCTATTACAATTCCGGGGGCGGAGCCTGATGCCGAGCGGAGTGAACGTGTAGTGCGGTGGCTCCGTGGAGACCCAGCAAGAATCCTGTTTATTTGGTACTCTGTTTGGGATTTCTCTCTCTAAACGATCAACGGTACCTTCCTGATGTCGGGCCCGAAGCCGCAACGCTTGGATTATTCAGGGGCGGCGAACAGTAGCGCTAAACGGTCCAAAACGGAGCCTATCTCCCCACACAAAATGGCGCCTACACGCGAGGGGCCTGACGCTCACCTCGAATTACTCTCCGAGATCCGCGGAGTTAAGGAGCTTGTCATAGCTAATGGAGCAGCTTTGACCGCTATGCAGGAGGACTTGGTCGATCTAAAGGCTAAATTGGAGAGCCTATCCATGCGACAGGACAAGGTAGAGGGCACTCTCACCGCTCATGAGGCCCGTTTAGCGACTATTCCCAAGTTGGAGAGACAGATCAAGGCGTTGCAGCGCGAAGTCGAAGACGGCAACAACCGTGCACGCCGCAACAATATCCGCCTGGTGGGTCTACCGGAGGGGGCCGAAGGAAAAGACATGCGTGCTTTTCTCTTCAAGGTCATTCCAGAGATTCTGCGGTGCACTTTCGACAAGGACTTCGAAATAGATCGTGCTCATCGTGTACCGTCTCATGTGGTGGCACAAAACTCCAGATCACGGCCTATCGTCCTGCGCACCCTACGGTATCAACAGGCCGCGCAGATCTTGGAGCTGGCGCGCTCCCGAGCCCCGATTGAATTCGAGGGGCACAGGCTGTCTTTCTTTCCCGATCTTGCTAAATATACTGTTAACCGGCGCAAGAGGCTGTTGGAGTTTCGTCCCCGGCTTCAGCAACTCCAGGCGCGCTTCGGCCTTCTGTACCCTGCGCGGATGCGAGTTACTTACCTCAATCATACTCGCACCTTTGAGGAGCCTGACGCACTTCAACAGTTTTTGGAAGATGCTGAAGCAGCCCTGATGCGCTGATTTGTGGCCTCTGGCTATAGTAATCCATCTTGTAGGAGTCTGTTTCTCAGCGCAAGGTCAACTGGGGCTTAATGAGAAGCTGCGACCCCGGCGGTGGACCCTCTGAGGCCGGCGTGTCTTTCATAGCGCTTCTAGAGGTGGAGCGGCTAACGAACTGAATGCATATTAAGAACTAGCGCTCCCTGTTGTGGCGTATATTTGTTCATTAGCATCTGTTTGAGGTTAAGATTCTTTGCTTAGAGGTGTTACTTCCTAGTGTTGGGTTATGGGTTCCTTATGTAAGCATTACTGTTAACCATTTTCATGTATAATCTACTTACTATCCTCTCCCGGGCCGCTCTGTTGGTTCCTGCGGCTCGGGCCCGACCGCTCTCTCTCTCTTCTGTTTAGGTCTCCGGAGCCAGCCCTGCCGGCCAGTGCTCACCTTTTCCTGTGCTCAGGGTCAGCCTCTCCTCCGGGGTATATATAAGGATAATTGTGATATCTTATTTCAGCAACTATCAATCTTTAATTGCTATGATGAGCCTGAAAGTAATTCTGGGTCAATTGACTATTTTCTCAGGGTATGGTATGCTTGATTTCCTGACTCCTGGGGGTTATTATATAGGCTTGCTTTAATGGCTCCATGTAAACTACTCTCCCTGAATGTGCAAGGTATCAATAGTCCAGTCAAGCGGCGGAAAATCCTAGACTATGCACGCAGGGAAGGGGCCGATATTGTATTACTTCAGGAGACACACCTGAATCTGCACGAATCCTTAAAGCTCGGGCAGCGACCCTTTAAAGTCTTAGCATATTCCCCAGCAGTCAGGAAACATAATGGGGTTGCTATTTTGGCTAGATGCGCTTTAGGGATAGCGGTCCTGAATGTAAAATCTGATTCAGAGGGCCGCTGGACTAAAGTCTCATTTAAGTTGGGGGAGCTGGAGGTGTTACTTATGTGTCTCTATGCCCCTAATGCGGATGACCCTGCTTTCTTTGCAGCAATAACAGAGGAGCTAAACGCGGATGACGGTAAGCTGATCATAGTCGGGGGGATTTCAATCAAGCATTGGATCCTTTGGTTGATCGGAAGCCCCCCCGGTCTGTTCAACGGTCCCGGGGCCATCTTATGCTTACCTCTATGATGCGTGAGATGGCTCTGGTGGATCTCTGGCGCCTTCAGAACCCGCAGGAACTAGAGTTCACTTTTTTCTCAGCGCCACATGCGACGCAGTCTCGTATAGATTATTTTCTGGTTTCTAAAGCCCTGGTTCCTCGTATGGGTCCTTCTCATCTTCACTCTATCCATATCTCGGACCATGCGCCCGTTTCTGTCCTTATACTGGATGACTCCCTACAGGCTCCGTCTCCGTATTGGGCCCTGGATAGATCTCTTCTGGACAACCCTGAGTTTCAGATTGCAGTAAAAGCCGCTATCTCAGAATATTTTCAGTTTAACGCAATTCATGTCACATCTCCCTGGGCCTGGTGGGAGGGTTTTAAGGCCACGATTAAGGCGGTCATTACCAGCTTTGATATATGTTTAAAAAAGCAGAGGAAGCAACGATTATATGCCTTGGAGCTCCAGATTAAAGCTGGAGAGTGGATTCCGGTGCGCCGCTCCGATCCATGTATCTTATTGCGTCTTCAGCGATTGCGCTTCCAATACAACTCCCTTGCGTCCTCCGAGGCTTCCCTATATGTGCGCCGACAACAGGGGTATTACTATCGGGAAAAGAATAAAGCGGGTAAACACTTAGCGTCCACCTTAAAGGGCAAACGGGAAATCAAGCGAGTTAGCGCCATTCGTCACCCAGCGGGGCCGGATCTTTTAATTAAAGATGCACAGATAGCCGAGGCCTTTCGGGATTACTATGCCCACCTGTACAGCTCCGAATGCGATTTCTCTCCCGCGGGTTTCGCTCAGTTAGTAGCCAACTTGCAACATCCCATTCTTTCTGAAGATCATCGGGCTGTGCTAGATGCTCCTATTACTGCTGTGGAAATTAAGAAGGCTATAACATCTATGGCATCGGGTAAAGCGGCCGGCCCCGACGGGCTGCCGGTGGAATTTTTTAAACGTTTCGCTTCGGTCCTTGCCCCTCACTTAGAGCAGTACTTTCGCCTCCTGGCAGCGGCGGAGCACACAACCGGCTCCTTTGCGGCCGCTAATTTAATAGTATTTGAGAAGCCGGGTAGAGACCCCCTACTAGTCTCCAATTATCGTCCCATATCCTTGCTTAATGCGGATTATAAGATTTACGCTACTGTGCTGTCTGCCAGGCTCTCGGGGATTATTCCATCTCTAATCCATCCCGATCAGTGTGGTTTTACAGAGGGGCGTTCGACATCTGACAACGCGCGCCTGTTATCTCACATCATAGTAGGAGCTGATGGGATGGAAAGGCCACTGGTTGGCCTCTCTTTAGATGCAGAAAAGGCCTTCGATCGCTTAGAATGGCCTTTTCTGTTCGCGGACCCTCCGTTGGTTTGGTTTTGGGGAGACCTTTCTTCAAGCTCTCAGTCCCTTATACTCGGACCCCACCGCTCGGATCTGTGTGAACGGCGTCACATCGGCTTCCCTGGCTTTGCGGCGTGGCACCCGTCAAGGATGTCCACTCTCTCCTATGCTCTTCAACCTTGCTATGGAGCCCTTAGCCATCCTTATAAGGCAGAATTCGGGCATACAGGGCGCCGTGGTAGCTGGACTGGAGATAAAGCTCTCCGCATACGCGGATGACCTGCTTTTATTTGCTCTACCAGACTCTCTACCTGTAATATTGGATACTATTCAGACATATTCGAGATACTCAGGCTATAAAATTAATTGGGCTAAGTCTGTGATGTTTCCTTTAAATAAATGGGCTCACAGGACGGCCGTTGGAGAAAATCCCTTTTTGTGGGAAGCGGGCGCTGTGAAATACTTAGGGATACGCTTTTGCTATCCGCTTGAGGAAACGATTAAATGTAATGTGGAGGAGATCTTGTCATTGGCGCGGGACTTGACGACGCGATGGTCTCCTTTAGCGCTTTCCTGGTGGGGCAGATTAGACACCATAAAAATGATGATTGTCCCCAAAATTAACTATTATTTAGAGATGCTTCCCTGCTACTTCCCTGATAAAGTGTATCAGCATCTAGACCGGATACTTTTGCAGTTTCTTTGGGACAATAAAGTTCCAAGGATCGCCAGAGCCAAGTTGCGGCTTCCACGGGAGCGGGGTGGTGTGAATTTTCCTAATTTTCGTTTTTACCATCACGCCTTCCTGCTCAAGCAGGGGTCCCGATGGCTGGACGGCCCTTCTACGGGGTGCCCGGTGTGGACACTCTTAGAGGAGAAGTTGCTAGCGCCAATACCCCTGCGGTTTGCCCTTGGGATGCAATTTCCATCTACTCTTCCACTCCCCTCTGTTATCGTGGATACCCTAAAAGCGTTCCAGGTTTTTCTCAAAACATGTGAGCCAAAGGGGGCCTCTCATCGCTACCTGCCTTTGTGGTATAATCCTTTGTTCTCCATTCAGAAGAAGCCGGTCGCCTGGAAAACTTGGTATTCCCGGGGGATCTGGCTTGTGAATCATTTACAAGTCTCTGGTAGGTGGAAGACTTTTCTAGAACTTCGACAAGAGTTTGCTCTCCCGCTATCCTGCCAATTTCAGTGGCTTCAACTTAGGCACTGCTTGGGAGGGGCTGGGGTATCCCCGACCCAGGTCCCCAATACCGAAGGTGTTATGATATATCTTGAACAGATTAGGCTGGTAAGGGGACTAGCTTCGAGGATCTACAAGAGATTTGTAGGGTCTCTGCCCCCGATGCTGTCTAAGGTACAAGAGAAATGGGAACGCGATACAGGGAGGGTGCTCTCTGAACATCAATGGAAGAGATTCTGGTGTAAGCAGGTCAGAGTGACTCGCTCCGCCTCCTTGACCCAGACTCTATACTTCTTTGCCCACAGCTGTTTTTACACCCCCGTTGCTCTTGCAAGGTGGGATAATTCTCTCAGTCCCATGTGCTGGACCTGTGGTGAGGAAGTAGGCACCCTAAGGCATTTAGTCTTTGAATGCATTGGGGTGCGCTCTTATTGGAACTCCGTTTGGGAGCAGATACAGTGTGTCCTCCAGATCAGCGAGCCCCTCTCTTGGCAGATAGTGAGCTTTCGCTCTGCAGCAGATGTACCTTCTCTATCTCATCAAGGTGCTTTTCTATTTGATTTCATGCTAAGCATTGCGCTCTGTTTGATTATGAAATATTGGAAAACTACTTCGAAAGCTACTTTCCCTGAATGGTGGAATCATGTTAGTTTATATAGTCAATTTGAACAATACTCCTGTAAATCTAAACCTTTGTCCGGGAAATGCCTTCTTAAATGGCAATTGTTAAATGACTTTGTGGCTTCTGCTACTTTGCGGTGCTGATCCAACTGTGACTTTTATATTTTCTCCTACGGGAGACTTTGCTTTACATGTCCCGGAGGAGAGTGCTGAGGGGGGTGGGTGGGGGCGGTGGTGGGTGGTTTTCGGGTAATGTTTGTATGTTGTAGTAGTAGTGTCTGCTGTGTTTAGTTAGTTTATGTGCTTGCTGTGTCATGTTCAATTGTATAAATGAAAATAAAGATTAAAAAAAAAAAAAACCTATTACAATTCCGAAAAGCCGTGAAGCATCATTTATTCACAAAATACTACCCAGACGTGACCTCGGACACTCACACTACCAACCCAGACGTGACCTCGGACACTCACACTACCAACAGACCTCCAACTTACACTAAACACCTTAATACCTTAATACAACCAGAAAATGGTTAAACTCCACGATAGTTCACTCCCCCACTGTTGAACTGTGCCTCCTACATGAATACACATACAATTTCCACTCGAATTTACATATTTATATAGCAAAAGCATATATATAGTATAATGTTGACTGTATATAGTTATCCCTGTTACTCCATGTTATATATTCCTGTGTTCTCTGTAAACTCAATGTTACCTGTTTGCATTGCAGTATATTTGTTCGATGTACACCGCGCTGATTTTAATAGCGAGGTATAGAAGAGATGTTAAATAAATAAATAAATAAAAGAAGAGACTGCCAGCATATTAGATAAAACTGCTCACTGTGATTTATGATTTTTGGTTGAAGCAAGACGCTGTATTTAAGTTTTTCTTCAGTTGTGCCAAAATAGTGGTTGTATCCTAAGTTCTTTTGTATTATACTATTTTTGAAAATCCAACCCCGGGAGGGGAATAAAAATCCTTTTTGAAAAACCTAACCACTCTGACTCACAACTACCACTTTCTTTATGGAAGGTCAGGCCCAGCAGTCTGGCTGGCTTCTTACACCACAGTTCGGCCCCTGCTGGTGACAATACAATAACAGCAGCTACGGGTACCAGTCTGTCAACAATGAGCCGCCTGACTGAAGACCGAACACAATTTAGGATAGCTATCCAGAGGGTCGCCATGAGTCGACTCCGACTTGACGGCACTTAACAACAACAACAACAAAATGCACTTTTGCACTTTATTTACAGAAGGAATTAAGTCCTCAATAATGGAAACAACCTCCATCAAATATTTCTTAAGCAAATCCTTTGGGGATGTAGTTGCCACTTTGGAAAGTTCACGATTTGTAAATTTAGCTGTTTAGCTTGATTATTTTCCTTGATAACAGTTTATCTTTAATTACTTCAGTGCTCAGAGCTTGAATTTTCTCCACATTCCTCCTGGCCCCTGTTCCCTCTTCCTGGATAGCCAAGCAAGACTCTTGGCTGGACAACATATTCCCTATTCAGAAGAAACAAATCAATATATCAGCCAAACATTTAAAAATATTACCATTAAGCTTTACCAAGATAGACCTTATGGAGTCCAACATGATCACAGAGGGTTTAGGCAAAGGGTCCCATCTTTAGACCTTATTATCATAATGAATGTCTCTTCAGGGACACTGAAGGTCACTACTGAAACCACATCAAATTCTTCTTGTGAATAGAAAGTAGGGCAGTAATAGACCAAGTCCTCTGATACACAACCACCCTGCACCTGATGCATGCTTTGATTGAAAAGGAGAAATTTGCTGGGTGCTGAGACTCTCTCCAGTTTCTCTGCTCTCCATATCATCCAGAGGCGGCTGCTGCCATATTTGTGAGTACCAATGGGGAGGGCATGAGCAAAAGACCAATCCTGAACTCCTCAATAGTACTCATAAATATGACCATGATCTCACAGTGCTGCCCTCTACATGAGGCTAGAGGGCAGCACCACATCATCATTGTCATTTTGCAAGGTCCAACAATGGGGAGGACAACTCCTGCCCACCTTCACCACCGGACCACCAGGGTTTCAAGGTATGCACCAGGGGGGCCCCCCAAGCTGACTGGCTAGCCAGGTTTCAATATTTAGGAGGGGGACAGGGAACCCTGATTGGCTAGCTGAGAGTTTTTACAGGAGTGGGAAGGGGAGGTGGGGGGGGGGGGTTTGGCCACCTGACTGACTAGTTGGGATAGTTTCTCTTGTTGGAGTGCCCCAATTCCTCTGGACAGTTCCTGATGAAGATCATGAACTATCTGGGGGATCAGTGCTGAAGGGGCAGGCTAGTACTAAAGATCCATGGCACTGACAATATTATATAAGGGGGGGAATGATTGGGGGGACATGGTAATGATCTGGGCACAGAGCTCATGAGGTCACTGTGTACCCAATTGCTATCTGTCCTCCCCATCGATTTACTACAGAGGCTCGCAATACCTGAATTGGCAGGCACTGCATGATGTCTCACACTACCTGCCAATGGAGGTATTGCAGGTCTCCACAGTAAGCAGACCAAGATGGGAGAAAGGTGTGACAGATGTGACAGTGGGCACAGCATGGACAGGTGCCCCATGCATGCGTTGATTCTGGTAAATGCCCCCCGCAGTGACCGCCTGAAGTGGCATAGAAGGGCACTGGCCAGAAGACTGATTCCACACACCAGGATCCTGGGCTGGACAATGTGGACATTGTGGACATATGCATGTGGAGTCACGCAACAACACATGAACATAGGTATCCATGTTTTACAGAGCGGTGTGGACCCCCTGCACACACCCAATGCCAGACCTATGAGTCAGTACCACCCGTGGATCCCTCCCAACCACCCACACCCACCCACATGGCACAATGTCACACAAACACCCTTGACTCATACCCACCCCACAAACCCCTGTACAAACACACACCTCCTGTGCACACCCTTGGGACCCAAGCCCACACACTGAGTATTCCACACCCCAACCGTGGTGCTAGATGACCTCCCTGTGTCCCCTCCCCTGTGCCCAGCCCTTGCCCTTCCCCCTCCCTGAGGGCACACAAACCTGTTCCTCGGTCACCACAGTCACAGGTGTGCATGGTGGCATGTCCTCAGACCCTGAGTGTCACAGGGGACATGTAATGAAGCTACAGGGTAAACTATTTAAGACAAATAAGAGAAAATATTTTTTCACTCAACGTGTAATCAAACTCTGGAATCTGTTACCAGAGGATGTAGTAAGGGCTGTTAGTATAGCTGGGTTTAAAAAAGGTTTGGACAAGTTCCTGGAGGAAAGGTCCATAAACCACTATTAAAAAGGGACCCAGGATATCAATGCTTGACCCAGTACAAGCATTGTGGAACCTGTGTCTTTTGGGGATATTGCTAGGTACGTATGACCTAGATTGGCCACTGTTGGAAACAGGATACTGGGCTTGATGGACCTCGGTCTGACCCAGTATGGCATGTCTTATGTTCTTATGTTCTATCTCACTCCACAATACCCTCATGGAATGGGGGAAACATCATCCAGGGACTGGTGCCCCTTGGAACTGGCCCAAGGAGAGGGGGTACCTGTGTGGTGGGCCAACCAACAGTGGTATGGGCTGTGGAGGCACTTGTGCACATATTGCAGAGAATACTGCAGCTGTGGGAGCTACCCCACCATGCCCCTTCCCAGATCCCACAAGAGTCACACTGGAGTGTGCATGGGGTGGTGAAGGGATGGACCGCCCAGGGACACACCACAGCTCCATCAGGATCTCCACCATGGTTGCCTGGAGGGTGCAGGTAGCCATGGTCAGCTGCTCTGTGGCTATGACATGCTGTTCCTGCAACACCATGGAATGTCACAGCAGCTCCAGCTGTTGCTCAGACAGTGCCTGCTGGGCGGTGCTGTGTGCAAGCAGACACTCAGCACATCAACACAGGTGGGTGTGCCCCTCCTGTCATCATTATTGTCAATAGTGTGCTGTGGTGAAGGTGATGGGGAGGGGACATGGAGCTCCCGATCTTCCAGCCCAGGGACAACATGCGGTTGCTGCAGTGTGGCATCATCATCAGTGCATGGCAGTGGGGCTTCATCTGGGTCCTCCTCACATGCGGGTCAGGTATGAGGCCACACAGTCAGAGGGGCCACTGCCATGGTGTGTGATACACCCTGTCCCTCTGTGTGGAGCCAGATGGGCACAGAGGCTCGTGCACAGATGCACACCCTGGTGGCCTGTGCACTCAGCCATGCCACCACCAGCTGGTGGCCATGCTGCCAATGCCTCCGACACACAGCCCAACAGTGGAGCGAACACATGCAATGTGAGTGCATCTGGTAGTGGCAGGGGATGTAGAGGGGAGAATGCTGCCTCCCCTGCCAGCCCATCATCATCATCCTCTTCCTCTGTAGATGGTGTTGGGCTGGACAGGAGGATGGGGCTTTGCAGTGCACTGCTGCTGCCTCCGCTGCTGTTCATGCTGCTGTTCCTGCTGGGGCTGTGGGTTGTATCTGCACCAGCATCCTCCATGGTGTCAAGGGTAGAGTCATCTGGGGATGGGTGTGGGGAGTCCTCCTCCTGCTGTGCTGCCATGGTGGGGGACAGAGGTCATGGTTAGCTTCATGACTGTGGTTGCGGGGTGGCCAGCAACACACAAAGGGCATTCCAGCACATCCCATCTCAGCAGGGGGTGGGACAGTGTGGGCCAGGACTATGTGTTGTGGAACCCTGTAGTGGAGGCATGCTGTTTCTGTGTGTCCATGTCACAGCGGTGTCTGCTCTTACATGTGTTGGCCCACTTCAGTGTTGGGGGGCCTGTTGGGTTGCTGCTCAGACAATGTATCTTCATAGCTACTCACCCTGATCCTCATGCAGCTGCTGCCAGATATGCTGTATCAGCCACGGGCATGTGCAATGGATTGTGCGGTACCGCACACGGTAGGCCTCCGTGTCACACAGGATCCGGAAACATCTGTGGGGTAGAAACATGCCTCATCATTCACCTGTGTCAGAACACAGACCTGCCTACTCGTTGGGGTGGTGCTGCTGGCACTCTGCACATGCCCATCATGTGCTGTGTCTACATCTGTTCTCAGTGGCGCGTCACCCTGCCATGCCATGCCGGGGAGGGTGTGGGAAGATGCAGCTGGTCATTGCATTTGGTGTACATGCACAGGGACATGCTCTATCTTTTCATAGGGCCTGGGAGCACTGACAGCTGTATCCTTCTGGTCCTGACCCTAGGCCACAGTGCTTGGGCTCCTGGGTTTGCCTCCTGCCTGGATTGCTTCATTTTGCAACTCTACCATTCACACTGGGCTTCCCCTCTGACTTGTCATGTTCTCTCTTTTTGTAGGGCCTGGACACACTGACAGCTGTAGCCTGATGGTTCTGGTTCTAGATTGGAATGCTCGGGGTCCTGTGTTTGCACCGGGGCATATACAGGGCCCTTTTATTTTGCCTCCTCAGGGGGCATCTGTATGACGTGAGGATGTGGCTGACATTCTGGGACTGCTCTCTACTGTGCGTGTCCCTTCCATCTGTTTCTATGTCCCACTGTGCCTTCACTGTGGGCCTGCATGAATCCTGTTCTTCCTTGTTTCCTGTGCCCCTGCTGTCAGACTGCACTGTCTGTGCTGTGCTGTGCTGTCCTGTCACTGTGCAGCCTGCCTGCTTTCTGCCTGGAGCATATCCTGACTTCCCCTGCTCTTTCTCTCCACCTTGGTGCATGTCATGTAGATGTGTGCATTATGTATGGGGGGGGGGGGGGCTTCTTCCTGGATCCAGTTGCATGTGGTCTGCAGGACATGGGGTTGGGGATGTTTTTGAGGTTTCAGGTGCACGGGGTGGCCTGGGCTACACTGACAGTGTGAGCAGGGCCTACACGTGCACATGGCGGAAGACAGGCCGATAGGCCACCAGTTAGATGTGCTTTGCTGAGCACAATCACATGCCAATTCTACTCTACAACCCCGTGTGCGTGTCTACATGGGGTTGTAGAATCGGGCCTTTGTGTGCACGTCCTATTTAGGGACGTACATGGGGCCTGGACTTGCCCCTTTCAGAATCTGGCTCCAAGTTAGTGGGCCGATGCTCCTGGAAGGAAAAATAATGCCAGCTAGGAGCTGGCATTATTTTTTCAGGAATAATGTAGCTTGCAAAATTCAACACAAGCTGTGTTGTACCATTTACATAATGAGATGCTTGCATGCATTTGCATGCTTTTCATCATACTATTTGCTAACACACATTGTGGCAAACAAACAGGTGTTATGGTAAAATAATGTACAATTTTGTCTTTTAATGCATAGTAAAAGGAAAAAAAAATCATGCATTATTCCCTTCGCCCTCATTAGTAACTGCTCCCCTTAGCCAACCTGCAGAGCTGCAGAGAAGAAAATTGCTGAATACATTTCACAGAAAAAAAGGTTATCTGATTAGGTCTAATAGACAAAATGCTGCTCTAAAATTAACCAGTTATTCAGTTAAAAGATAACCATTTCTTGGCAAGCCTTCAATCCTTTCTTCTTTTAACTAGTTAACTTATGGCCAGGCATTGAGTTATTTGGAAAAAAGAAATTCAGTCACTGGGGCTAGAAATTTAAAATTGAATATTTATTCAGTGAATTCCCAACGTTAACCAGACAAATTGTTTGAATATCAACTCCTATACAATAAATAACAAAATCTTACTTACAGAGCAAATTTTTCCTATTAGGAAAAGATTTGTGAAGAAGTCCTGCAGTCCTTCTCACATAGGAAATTATAGCCTTGGGCAAAAGATACATTTAGTGGCATTATAGAAAGGATGCCCTAGTCAGATCAGGGATGTCCATGGCAGAATGTGCCAAGAAACGCCAGGGATGTCTCTGTCTTTACCTGATTTAAGTAACATAGATGTCCCCGACATGGATGTCTGTGCAAATGTCCTCCTCAGAAAAGGCGGGGGGGGCAGGAACATCCATCTCATGCAAGCTAGCATAAGCGGACCTCCAGCAGCGTAGCAAAATGAAAACACGAGCCCTCATTCCCCAGATGTCTCTCTGACAAAACAAGCACTTTTCCAAAGCCTATTCATGCCTTGAGCAGATATAAACTTAAACACAGCTCAGAAACTATACTGGGCCTAACCGAAGTTTAAAAATGATACTTCATAAGAATAAATAACAACTCCACATATTAACCAACTGTAGTATTAGTAACTCTGCACCGAAAGGTTTTTTTGCACCGTGACAACGGGGGCACAGACCTCAGAACTATCCTCAGATATTCATAAAAGGCTTCAAGGCCAGAAAATCCGGCTCTAGTAAAGTGATTTGAGGAAATTTACATCAACGGTCTGCATCCAACCCCTCCGTCCATCAAACAGTGCCAAATACCAAAATTCAATAAGCTGATGGAAATCCAACTAAAAAGTGCTTTAACAAAACTCCATTCTTATAATCAATAAACAAAATTCAATACTGCAAAGCTAATTAACATAGGACCCTCAGCCATTTAACATGTTAGCACATTTGTCTTATATCAACATGTTAGCACATTTGTCTTATATCAACATGTTAGCACATGTTAGCACATTTGTCTTATATCAATATTTAACCATGGCTTAAAACAAAAACAGGCTCCTATATAACAAAAGGACCCATCAGCAAAAGATAACGATCCAAAGCTCAATCTTCCATGATGATCATAGCGGTATCAACCCCGACGCCACATTCAGACGTCCCTCTTAGCGTTTCGCAGACGCTGCCTCAGGGGGGTATACTAAAAAATAAATAAAAACAAAAAAAGTGCTAAATGCTCTTACTACAAGAATATCCACTTTGATTTGCTTTGATTTAAGTGAGTGTATATTCTAGTAGTAAGAGCATTTAGCACTTTTTTTGTTTTTATTTATTTTTTAGTATACCCCCCTGAGGCAGCGTCTGCGAAACGCTAAGAGGGACGTCTGAATGTGGCATCGGGGTTGATACCGCTATGATCATCATGGAAGATTGAGCTTTGGATCGTTATGTTTTGCTGATGGGTCCTTTTGTTATATAGGAGCCGGTTTTTGTTTTAAGCCATGGTTAAATATTGATATAAGACAAATGTGCTAACATGTTGATATAAGACAAATGTGCTAACATGTTAAATGGCTGAGGGTCCTATGTTAATTAGCTTTGAAGTATTGAATTTTGTTTATTGATTATAAGAATGGAGTTTTGTTAAAGCACTTTTTAGTTGGATTTCCATCAGCTTATTGAATTTTGGTATTTGGCACTGTTTGACGGACGGAGGGGTTGGATGCAGACCGTTGATGTAAATTTCCTCAAATCGCTTTACTAGAGCCGGATTTTCTGGCCTTGAAGCATTTTATGAATATCTGAGGATAGTTCTGAGGTCTGTGCCCCCGTTGTCACGGTGCAAAAAAAAAACCTGTAGGGATTATAAGGTTTAGGTATATGTTCCTGGTTCATAATCACTCAATGGCCTCTATTCTGTTCTGCTCTAATAAAAATATGTCAACCAAACTACTATACAGTGGGCAAGAAGAAACAGGCCAGCATAAAGAACCATATAAGGAAATATCATATATTATAAGCCTTAGCAAAGTGTATACTTGGATTGAAGGATCCATGCAGAGACTTTTTGCAGAAGGCACATACACAGGAAACCATGCAAAGCTGGGCCGTTAGCCCTGAAGACAGTAGACAGTTGACAGGTGGTGAGTATAACCAGGACAGAGGCCTTAGAGATGTTGAAACAGGAACAGAGGGGTCAGAGAGGTCAGCAGCAGGAAACGAAGGGAGGAGGGAGAAAAGACACAGAGAGGCCTCACAGAGGGATGAATGTGGAGACTGCATACACGGAAGCAAAAAACGTATATATGTAACACGACTATTGTACTCAGTGGGAGGAGGGATTCTGATGTCTGAGGACTGACAGAAATTCTCCTCTCCTGCCTGTATTGTTCCATCAGTTATCTAATAAACAGAGATTCTGATTGCACCTGTACTGACTTTTGGATCTGGAATATACAGGAAATTAGTGATAATTAGTAAGAGGTCTCTTGTAAGTAACAGGGCCTTACAAACCTTTTGGTGCAGAGTTACTAATACTACAGTTGGTTAATATGTGGAGTTGTTATTTAGACACAGCTCAGGACATCCAGGGAGTTCCTGAGATCAGGTGAGAATGTCCAAGTTCTGGGAAGACCCTGAACGTGCCTATTGCATGCACCGATTCAGACTTGGATGCCCACACCCAGCGATGTCTGCAGAACCGGCTTCTAAAATGCCTCATGCTTTGGAAGTCTCCATTGCCATTTTTAGACATCCAAAGCACAACTAGAACATCTAAATCAAACATTGTCGTTGCCCCAACAAAAAACATACAACATCTAGTAAAGCATAGATCAATTGCTTTCATGTTCCAAGCACCCCATTTATGTTACTCCCTGCACTCTGAGCTCTGACTCAAATCCTCTTATATAAAATTTAAGGCAGGTCTGAAAGCCTACTTTTCACTAGAACTCTTGATACGTAGCTTATTTCTTAACCTACTCCTGCCTGCTCCTCTTCCTCTTGTGCAAGTAGCCTAACTCGGTCGTCTTCTGGAAGAGGTTTTTGTGCTATCCTAGTCCCCCCCTCGATGTCTCCTCTGCATTGTGTTCTGTTTTAATGCATGCACGATTTTATGCCTCAGTGCACAAATTACTGATTTACTTTCTTTGTAAACCACTATAATGTTTATGCCGTTATTGTTATATAAACCTCTCAAATAAATAAATTAATTAAATAACCTTTATTATTTCAGAGTTGCTCAGTCATGCTGGTTTGCAGGGAGGGTTGACAAAGTTTTGTCTAATCCTTAAATATAAAAAAATAAAATTACCCTTAATCTTGAGGATCAGGCCATACATCCAAAATCTATAAGATCCCAAGTGAGACCATGAATTCTAAATTTTTGAAAGTTTTTTGAAAGTTTTTGTTGGATGCACTGTCACAGGAGAAGCAGATGGGTTTCTCTCCCCCACTGCAGTAACTTCATTTTAATTAAAGTATAATTGAACAAATGCATAAATAATTAAAATGGCTACTTAGCTCACAAAACACGCCAAAGTCCTTCTGAAGAATGTACTGAAAGAAGTCCTGCATGTACGACGTGACATGTTTTGGGTTGAATCACAAACCCTGCTTCAAGCATTGCAGGACAATGCTCAAGTCACAAAGTAGCATGGCCATGTGTAGTCGGATTCAAAAGTCTTGAAGTGAATGGCGTCTTACATCATAAGATGGAAAAGACCAATCAGATACCGAGTGTTAGGAACCTCCCACTGAGTAGGGAATCCCAAGTGTGACTGGACAACACCAGAGTGTGCTAGACCAGTTCTGTTCGAGATTCAAACCTTTGGGAGAGACTGTATCAAATTTAAAAATCCATTGCTGTTCACAGCACTGATGTTTTTGAATGTGATGTCCACCCCTAGGATCAGCTGGAACATGATCAATAATTCACCAAGACAATTGATGAAACAAATGGCCTTTCTCAAGGCAATGTTCAACCATCGGGGCTGACATAGTAACCAAATGCAAACGGGAGGCATACTCATTAAGGTGAGTTCTACATTGCCTAGTAGTCCAGCTGACATAATAAAGATTACAGGGACATATAATAAGATACACAACAAAGGCGGAGGTACAAGAAGTGCGCCAGTGCGAGTGAAGAAGTCAACCATTACAGGAGTCCAATCAGTTGGCACCATGCAGAGTAGTATTGCAATATTTACAAGTGCCACAGGGAAAATGGCCGGGATCAGGACGTGCTCTTGTTGACCTGTCATTCATAATAGTGGCATGCAGGCTCTTACCTAGCCCTGTGCGAGTGGTGTGACCGCACAGGGCGCAAAGAGTTAAGGGGTGCATTTTAACTGTCTGCCGCTGCCTGCCGCCACCACTTTTTCTTCTTTCAGCGGCGGCAGGCAAAGGAAGACAGCTAAAATGCACCTCTTAAACCTTCTCGCCAGCATGCTAAGCAGATCTGTCCCACCCTGCTCTTGCCAGTGACTTGCACATCAGGCGTGCATCTTCTCTCCTGCAGTGGGGGGGGGGGGGCACACGCGCGATGTGCAAGTCACACAGGGCGCGATTTACACTCGGTACGGCCCTAGTGGCATGTACCAATTTATTGCGGAGATTAGTAACCTGAGAAAAGGCCAGCATCAATGGTCATTGAAAACAGGTATGCATACTTAACAATGACCAATGTTTATGCAACAAATGGCAAATATCCGTAGAATATTGCATGTAGGGAAGAACTCTACAATACGATCATCACCATATCATCACCATCTCATTCACCATATAAGCTGTAGTTATACTGCTATCACTGAAACACTGGTATTATCACTAGCATCATCATCAAGTATTATCACTAGTATTAATCACTGATGTTAATGTTATAGCACTCTATAATCTGCAACTATCCAGCTATCACTGAAATACTGGTATTAATGTTATATCTTCTCATTCATCAAGTAAGCTGCAGTTACCCTGCTATCATTGAATTACTTGTATTAATGTTATAATCTCTTATTCACCCTGTAAGCTACTATTATACTGCTATCACTGGGACACTGGTATTAATATTATAGTTTCTCATTCTCCCTGTAAGCTACAGTTATCCTGCTATCTCTAAATAGCTTCTCATTCACAATATCATCTGCAGTTATACTGCTATCATTGTGACACTAGTATTAATGTTATAGTTACTCATTCTTCACGTAAGCCTCAATTATCCTACTATCACTGAAACACTAGTATTATCAGTAGTATCTCTACCACAGGTAATTATCACTGATATTAATCACTAGCACTATTCTATTTATTGAACCTATTACTAGTTAAAACATAAAAAGTAAATCTAAATACAAACCAAAAATGCATAAACAATTCCTTTCTCCCATCAATGCTATACTTATAAGTATCACAATCCTTACACTGATTAACCTAATAAAATCCATAGATAATAAGAATAATAGACCAATTCCCATAATACAAAGAATATCAAAACATGATAACTTAATACACCCATTCATAATAGGAACCAACCTTAGATCTAGACAATCTAGACTTTTATATATAACAACAACAAAAATAGGCAACACACCACACTCACCTCAGACACAGAAATACACAATTCTCACCTGCCAACTCATTAATGCAAGATCTATGAAAAACAAACTACCAATTTTTGTAGACATTATCAATGATGATAAACCTGATATCCTTTGTATAACAGAGACCTGGCTCAAAGATACTGACTCAGTATTCTTAAACCAATTAAAGACACCTGAATATGAGATCTTCCATACTCACAGAACACTAAAAAAAGGAGGAGGAGTACTTATAATAATAAAGAAAAACCTCAATGCAAAATTAATATCATCTAATAATATAGATAATGTTGACATACTCACCATAAAAATTAAAAACACAACTATATCATTAATATATCGACCGCCAGAATACAACATAGATAAAATTTACAATTTAATTGAATTACTAGCATCATCCACAGATACAAATCCTGTAATACTTATGGGAGACTTTAATCTTCCTTCAATACCCAACAATCACTCTAATCAATTCTTAGAAATGATAAATAATTTGGACTTTCACCAAATAATAACTGAACAAACACACAATAAAGGAAAAACTCTTGACATGGTCTTCCTACCAAACTCTCTACACAACCTATATAACTCTGAATCCCTCTCAAACATTCCAGTCCCCTGGTCTGACCACTATCTTCTAAAATTCAATATAACCATCACCTACAACAATCAAACTAAAAGACCACAACGTCCTCAAACTAATAGATTCAGAAAATTCAATGAAGAAGAATTTCTAGATCAAATAATACCACAACTAACACAAACACCCACAAATCTTGAAGAATCTATCAAAAACTGGAACAATATAATCTCTAAAGCAGCTGAAAGTAATCCAAAACAATCACACCAAAATATAAACAACAATAAAATTGAAAAAAGACATGCTCCATGGTTTAATATATCTATCAAAACATTAAAAAGACAACTAAGAAAAGAGGAAAGGAAATGGAGACAATCAAAATCATTAATAAATCATGAGAACTACACTAATACACTACAAATTTATAAACAAACAATAAACAACTCCAAACAAAATTATTATTCTAATATAATCTCAAGAGCCACTAATCGCCCAAGAGAACTATTCTGTATAGTACAAAAACTAACAAACAAAACACTAAATTCTGATGAAATATCAATTGATATCTCCCCACAAGAATTAGCTCAATACTATATCAATAAAACAAAGCTACAAATAACACCTCTACATATTACTCAACCACAAATTCAAACACAAATAAAGCAAGCTACATTTGATAACTGGACCAACTTCAACTTAATATCAAAATCTACTCTCAAAACTACAATAACTAACATTAATACAACAACCTCATACCTTGATCCATGCCCAGTTGATTGGATAAAGAAGACTTTCTCAATACTCTCTTCTTTCATTCTACCCTTAGTGAACCTATCCTTACAAAAAGGCTACTTACCACCATCTCTCAAACACGTTCAAATACGACCTATACTTAAAAATAACACATTAGATAAATTATCCCCAAAATCATACAGACCCATATCAAGTATTCCTTTTATGGCCAAACTTATTGAAAAAATTGTACAAATTCAACTACAAGACTTTATTGACACATTAAACCTCCTTGATGAACATCAATATGGCTTTAGACCCTTCCATGGAGTAGAAACCTTGCTAACGATCCTTTATGACACAATATTAAGAGGTATTGATAATCCTAAACAAGCCTTTATTCTTGTTTTCCTTGACATATCAGCTGCATTTGACAGTGTTAATCACTTAACAATGTTAAACAGACTTCAACAAATTGGAATTACATCTACTGTTTATAATTGGTTCAAATCATATCTATCAAACAGAACTCAAACAGTAAGAATCCACACCCAAATTTCTAACACCTTCAAACAAACTCAGGGTCTCCCGCAGGGTTCTGCATTATCTGCGCTATTATTTAATATTTACTTACAACCAGTTTGTAACATCTTTAAACGTCACAATGTTTATTATCATATCTACGCTGATGATATAATGTTCTACCTCCCATTTGAAATCCCACACCCACCTCTTCAAAAAATAACAGAATGTTTCAATGAACTAACTGAATGGCTCAAAGAACAAAATCTACTTATCAACTTTACTAAAACTGATATATTATTCATCACTAAAAATCAAACATACATACCCCCAAACACGATCACACTAGATACTCATGAAATAAATACAAAAAAAGAAATAAAATATTTAGGTGTAATACTTGACAATAATCTAAATATGGATTCACATATAAAATATCTAACTAAAAAAATACATTACAAACTCAAAACACTAAAACAATTAAGACCATTGATTCATCTACAAGACTTTATTAATATAATTCATGCTATCATCACCCCACATTTTGATTATGCAAACACAATACTTAATGGCATTTCAAAACAAAATATTAAAAAGATACAAATAATTCAGAACATAGCTGCCAGGATGATTATGAATATAAGCCCACTTGAACATGTTACACCAATTTTGGCTGAACTTCATTGGCTACCTATTTACTCCCGAATCAAATATAAAATTCTTGTCACTACATTTAAACTTATAAATAATCTTGCACCATCGGCACTCAATACACTGATTAATATAGACATCGATAAACGATCCCAAAGAAGCAGAAACTTAAATACCTTAACAATACCAAAAGATTTCACAAAAGCCAGAAAACAAACAAATAAGAGAGCTTTCTCACACTCTGCTCCAATTCTTTGGAACAATCTACCTGACAACATTCGCCTGCTATCTGATATAAAGGAATTTAGAAAAAAATTAAAAACTCACTTATTCATATTACACTACAATACACCCTCAGAACAGAATACTCAAATAGATACAGGCTAACATTTATACATTATTATTACATACTCTATTTTCAAAATAAATATCACTAATACACTATTAACCATACCACACTCTCATTCACATGATGATTATAGATTTAAACTAACAATGTATATATGTTCTAATATGTTATACCTTTAATGTTACAACATTCCTTGTAAATTATAATTATCTGTTCTATGTAAACTGACTTGGTATATTACATACCAATTAACCTACTGTTCCATGTAAACCGCACTTGATACTAGGGAAAGAGCGGTATATAAATAACTGTTAAATAAATAAATAAATAAATCACTTATGGATAAAGAGTTTGAATGTTAAAAAGCCATTCCCTGTGTGTATTGTGACGCAGCGGACCCTCTTCTAGAGAGAAAAAAAGTTTTCAATTCTGAGAAAAAAAGAAATGACCTGCAATTTCCAAAGGATCCATCTAGGGGGAGCAGGAGAGGCAGGACAGAAACTCCAGAACCACGCCTCAGGGGGCAGGAGTCATACTCCAACTCCACACATTTAAGGAGAGGCAGGCAAGAGTCAGCAGTCTCGCAAGGGAGCTCAGAAGGTTCACCAGGAAGTGTGCCACCTGGAAGAGAACAAGTTAGAAGCAGCTCCAGAGAAGGACCAAGAACAGGCTATGCAGAGGAGAGACCAAAGCCAAGGTCTAGGCCCAAGCCAAGCCTGAGCAGAAAGACATACTGGGGAAGGAGAAGCAGTCCTATAGCCCAGAGGATAGGCCGAGAAGGCCGAAGCCTGACCAGATTAGGCTCTGAAGCCGGAAAGAAAACCAGCCATAAAAGCCAAAGGAGAGAAGAGTGGGAGAGCCGAAGGAACGCACCAGAGAGCACTGACACGGAAGGCAGTAGCCAAGAGAGGCCTCCAGCTTTGTCCCAAAGAACCAGGAGAAAAGCAAGAGGTAAAGCTTTTAAAGATTGTTATAGTTTGCCTAGAGAAGAATCCTGGAAAGGTGACCCTCCTTATCATAAACAAGGACAGAAAAATAAGTTAAAAGACAGCTGTTATAAGCAAAGAACTGGCAGAGGAAAACATTACCAAGAAGATGTTTTTAAACATTTAGGAAAAGAGCTGCCACTGTGGTATTCCACCTTGCAGAAACCTAGGCCCAAACATTTGGCTAAGCCCTGGGAAGCACCAGAACATACTCCAGGGAAGGACACTTATTCGGTTTCCCCAGAGCAGTCAGAGGAGGAGGCCATGCAAGTGGAATCTATATCCGAGGACTTGGATAGCCCAATGCAATGTACCTACTGTGTTGTGGATGAGATTGAATCATTCCATAGATCTGGCAGTGAATGAAGCATTACTGTTTGAACAATTTTTATACTGTGAAGTTAACAGCCCTTTTTGGTTAATTCATACCCTGTTTGGAATATCCGTTGCAAAGACTTTTCTGTTACGTTTACCAGTGTGTTGTGCGTATGATTTGAACCCTTAGTGCAAAAAGGGGAATAAAAGCCTTTTTTTATTTCTCCTCCACTTTGTGCAAGAGTATAATTTTTCTCTTTGGGAGTTTGGTAACGAGGCCGGCACAAGGCTGATACCCTTGACCCTCGCACCTGGCCAACCCCAATCCAACCTTCTTGGTGACAGCGGACCAGCGAGCGGCGGCGCCCCGCGGAACCCACACTTTGGTGGAACTACTACGCCGCCACCAGGGGGTGCTGGCACACGCGCGCGCACACTCCGCCCGGCGGCACCCGCGTCACAAGTGGCGTAGTTGGCAGGATAGACGCCAACCCCAAGGACGTACAAAAGCCTGCAACGGTAAAAGTTGAAAAGACAAGAATTTTTTTTTTTTTTGAAAAAAAAAAAAAAGTAAAACCCGAACTGGCTCACAGAAAAACTGGACCGGAAGGAAAAACCCGGAACGGAACAGACAACTCGACCGGATTGGAGTTCCAAAAACCTGGAACGGAGTTCCCGAAATCTGGACCGGATTCGAAAAGAAGAGCCTGTAAGCTGACAATCCTGAGGCAGTCCAAGAAGCACGACAAAGCCGTGGATAGCAGCATACCTTCCTCTAAGGCTGACGCAACACTTGAACAAGGTAACAAGTAATAAAACCTGTTTAGTGTTGGATATTGGGGGAAGTGAGCTTAACGGAGGTTAAGCGAGGTTAAGTGAAAAAAAAAAAAAAAACGAGGGAGAGTTTTTATTTTTTTTTTCTTTGAAAGTGCCGCACTTGCGTTTCCTTTTCTTCTGTTTATTATCATTTCAGGATCATGGAGCCCAAGGAACTTTGCGCTTGGATGGCGCAACAGTTCAATAAGCAGGCTGAGATGGCACAATTAAGCCAAACACAGGCGCTGAAAGCAATGCAACAGCAACAACTACCAGTCATCCAGACAATGAATACATGGCTTGCCCAGCAGCAAGAGGAACTAGCGAAGAGCAAGACAGAGGCCCAGTTACGCGCTGGATCTACGAATCCTGACCATGGACAATGGCACTGTAATGACTTGGTGGTAGGGAAACTATGTGCAGATGATGACATAGATGATTTTCTAGACACATTTACCAGAATAGCTACTTCGGCTAAATGGCCAAATGAGCAGTGGGCAATGAGACTAGCGGCATCGCTCACGGGCGAGGCACTAGCGGCCTATAGGTCAATGCCCCCAATCTTAGCGGATTCCTATGAGGAAGTAGTGCTAGCGATTAGGGATTGCTTAGGCCTCACACCTTTCACATATAAAAAAATGTTTAGGGCTACCTGCTTAAAGGCCGGCGAAACACCTAAGGCCCTAGGCCATCGTGTACGCAGCCTGGCTCATAAATGGCTAAAGCCTGAAAAAAGAACGATAGACACCCTCATGGATGTTATCATCCTAGAACAATATATGAATGCTCTTCCCAGTAAAGTGCAGAACTTCCTAGTGCTACAAAATTGCTGCACTACAGCTGAAGCAATAAATCTCACAGAGAGATACTTGGAAGCTGAAGAGGTTGCCCACCCTAGGATAAGTCCCAGGATAGCGATAGGGGCTGAAGCACAAAAGATAGAGAGTCTTTCACATCATCCGTTTACCAAAGGGAAAAATGTTAGACCTATGGTAAAGGAGAATACAAAGAAGTGTTTTGCATGTAGCAAAAGAGGACACCTCCAGTACGAGTGTTATTCTCGCACTGCCCTAGTGGGAGAATCCCCTAGTGCAGTACGGGAAGGTTTTGTCCTTGATGTGAAAATACAAGGCATAGCTGTAAAAGCATTATTGGATTCTGGAGCCGACCAGACCATGGTCTCTAAGCGGTTATGGTCAATAATTCAGGCTCAGGGCCTATCGGTTCCAGAAGCTCCAGTGGGTCAAGTGAAAATTAAGTGCGTGCATGGTGCAGCTACCCGATATCCAGTATACAAGTTATGGGTAAAGTGCTTAGGCATTATGAGGGAAATGCTGATCGCTGTGGTACCTAGGTTACCACAAGAATTGGTCCTAGGCCGTGATTGGCCACAGTTTAGGAAGACCTTAAAAAGAGGTTTATCGCCGGTAGGGAAATCAGACTCCACTTGCATGCAGCCAAAACCTAATATAAATTCCAGGCCCCAACAGAGTCAGACAGGCAAAGATGTTGCCCAGGTGAAAGCTCTAGTGTCTACAAGGGCACGCACCCAAGATGGAGAACAACCCTCTTGCTCCAAAGACACTTCTCTCGGAGAGCTCCCGTCGCACGATGGTTTAATAGGGGACCCCCCGAGGAGGGAAAGAAAACCAAAGGCGGATCGAAGGAAAGAAAGACAATGCCGTTCTAAGGCAAGAGCGGAGCTGAAAGAGGGAAAACCTATGCCATGGATTCCAGCCGAGGTAATGGAAAAGTTCCCCTCGTTCAAAATGGAGCAAAGGGCGGACCCAGCCCTCACTCGTGCCTTTGAGCAGACTAAAGAAGAGAGGGAGACGTACCCAAGATTCCTCCTAGAGGAGGAGATACTCTATCGGGAGAGTAAGGACCTGCGGACCGGTCTGGTACGGAAACAACTGGTGGTCCCAAGTAACTTCAAAGCTTCGGTGCTATGTCTGGCCCATGACCACCCCATTGGGGGGCATAAAGGGGCGCAAGGCACCCTCGATCAGATCCTGGCTAGATTCTACTGGCCAGGGGTGTTTCGAGAGACAACACGCTTTTGTGAATCCTGTGCGGCCTGCCAAAGGGTTACGCCACATAAACCAATGGGTGTGCCACTGGTACCGATGCCCATAATTACGGATCCCATCCGAAGACTTGCTATGGACCTAATAGGACCCCTCATCAGAACGCCATGGGGATTTCAGTATATACTGGTGGTTGTTGATCAAGCCACTAGGTTCCCCTGGGCAGTTCCCTTGAGGAATATTTCCGCCAAGTCAATCGCAATCGAATTGATAAAACTATTTTGTGAAGTAGGATTCCCGCAAGAGGTCTTGACAGATCAAGGAAGTAATTTTCTGTCGAAGTACCTTAACCAAGTTTGGGACGCTTTTGGTATCCGGCACTTGAAAACAGCCGCTTACCATCCACAATGCAATGGCCTGGTAGAGCGACTAAATCAGACCATAAAACAGATGCTCCGACGTGCTCTAGATGGAGAGACGGCTGAATGGGACACTATGGGGTCTGTTTACTAAACGGCGCACTTGTACGGGGCGCACATGAGCGCTCTAAAAGAGGTATTTAAGTGCTCTTAAGCGCCCCGTACGAGTGCGCGGCACATTAACGGGTCCCGCAAGCGTGCGCCGACAACGCGCACATTTGCGGGACGGTAATGTGCGAAACAGGCGTGGAAAGGAGAAATGAGGGCGGAGGAAGGCCCCCTAGGGGCGGAGAGACGGGGTCAGTGGGCGGAATGTGGGAGGGGGGAGACTCGCCGCACAGGAGCGTGCCCGAATCTCCAAAGAAATATACCGCGAGTCCAACAGTCGCGTTAGAGGTGCTGGGAAGGGAAAGGAAACCGTTTCCGTCAGCAATGTGCAGCACAATACTGGAAAGCCCAAATCCGTGAGCAGTGTGTCCCATGTGCACAGATCAACCTCGTTAATTGCACAGGGCACTAACCACACGGGCGCCGCGCACCTTCGCGCATCTGTCACTCACAGCTTCCCGACGGAACGCCCACTCCTTCTACGGCACCCGCTCTGCACCGCGGACCGCACACCACCGGCCTTTAGTAAACAGACCCCTATGTTACCTTTTATCCTCTACGCCTGCAGAGAAAGAAAGCAGAGCTCGTTAGGCACGTCCCCATATGAACTGATGTATGGCCGGACACCTAGAGGCATCCTCGATATACTAAGGGAACAGTGGGCTGAGCCAAAAGAAGAAGAAATAGGGATACCCTTATTCCTTCGGAAGTTGAGAATACGTCTCGAACGAACTTCCAGGTTTGCCACTGAAGAACTTAAGAAGAGCCAGAGAAGACAAAAACAGTACTACGACAGACGGGTAAAACCTAGATGTTTAAACATCGGAGACAGGGTGATGGTTTTAGTCCCCGGAGCCACACCTAAATTTGAGTCCCGGTGGAGGGGTCCCCATACGGTCGTCCATCCGGTAGGGGCCACTTCATATGTCGTAAGAGACACAGGTGGTCGAGAACAGGTATATCACGCCAACCTTCTTCGACCTTGGCATGAGCGCGCGGCGCTATTAACGTCCACAAAGGCTGTGTCCCAACCCGGTACAATACGACTGAACAGTTGCCCAGACGCCCAACGTCCTGAACAGCTACAGAACAGTGCAGAATCTGGGATTACGTGCTGCGGAGAAGGGTTTTCCCCAGCCCATAATATTTTAAGAAGGGGGATGTGTGACGCAGTGGACCCTCTTCTAGAGAGAAAAAAAGTTTTCAATTCTGAGAAAAAAAGAAATGACCTGCAATTTCCAAAGGATCCATCTAGGGGGAGCAGGAGAGGCAGGACAGAGACTCCAGAACCACGCCTCAGGGGGCAGGAGTCATACTCCAACTCCACACATTTAAGGAGAGGCAGGCAAGAGTCAGCAGTCTCGCAAGGGAGCTCAGAAGGTTCACCAGGAAGTGTGCCACCTGGAAGAGAACAAGTTAGAAGCAGCTCCAGAGAAGGACCAAGAACAGGCTATGCAGAGGAGAGACCAAAGCCAAGGTCTAGGCCCAAGCCAAGCCTGAGCAGAAAGACATACTGGGGAAGGAGAAGCAGTCCTATAGCCCAGAGGATAGGCCGAGAAGGCCGAAGCCTGACCAGATTAGGCTCTGAAGCCGGAAAGAAAACCAGCCATAAAAGCCAAAGGAGAGAAGAGTGGGAGAGCCGAAGGAACGCACCAGAGAGCACTGACACAGAAGGCAGTAGCCAAGAGAGGCCTCCAGCTTTGTCCCAAAGAACCAGGAGAAAAGCAAGAGGTAAAGCTTTTAAAGATTGTTATAGTTTGCCTAGAGAAGAATCCTGGAAAGGTGACCCTCCTTATCATAAACAAGGACAGAAAAATAAGTTAAAAGACAGCTGTTATAAGCAAAGAACTGGCAGAGGAAAACATTACCAAGAAGATGTTTTTAAACATTTAGGAAAAGAGCTGCCACTGTGGTATTCCACCTTGCAGAAACCTAGGCCCAAACATTTGGCTAAGCCCTGGGAAGCACCAGAACATACTCCAGGGAAGGACACTTATTCGGTTTCCCCAGAGCAGTCAGAGGAGGAGGCCATGCAAGTGGAATCTATATCCGAGGACTTGGATAGCCCAATGGAATGTACCTACTGTGTTGTGGATGAGATTGAATCATTCCATAGATCTGGCAGTGAATGAAGCATTACTGTTTGAACAATTTTTATACTGTGAAGTTAACAGCCCTTTTTGGTTAATTCATACCCTGTTTGGAATATCCGTTGCAAAGACTTTTCTGTTACGTTTACCAGTGTGTTGTGCATATGATTTGAACCCTTAGTGCAAAAAGGGGAATAAAAGTCTTTTTTTATTTCTCCTCCACTTTGTGCAAGAGTATAATTTTTCTCTTTGGGAGTTTGGTAACGAGGCCGGCACAAGGCTGATACCCTTGACCCTCGCACCTGGCCAACCCCAATCCAACCTTCTTGGTGACAGCGGACCAGCGAGCGGCGGCGCCCCGCGGAACCCACACTTTGGTGGAACTACTACGCCGCCACCAGGGGGTGCTGGCACACGCGCGCGCACACTCCGCCCGGCGGCACCCGCGTCACAGTATATACAATGCATGATGATAAGCTTGAAACACAATTTTTCTAGGATAACCCCTGGAAAAGAGCAGAGGTGACGTAATCAAAGGAAGGAAGGAAGGCCCATTCACTTGTAAATAGTGCAATACTACTCTGCATCTCCATCTCTCCTGTGACAGTGCACCCGATAAAAAATTAAAAAAAAAAGCTTTCAAAAATATAGGATTCACTGTCTCACTTGGGATCTTATAGATTTTTGATCCCTAAATATGGCAGTATAAGAGTCATTTACTAACTAATTCCATTAGAGGCCAGTTCTGTTCTCTGCTCACTTGGTGCAGTTCCCACCCAAAATGTAGACGGGCCTGAGATAGACCCGATTTCTCCACCACGGGTCCAGACGTAACCCACAATGGCGGAATTGGGGTGATACATGTCTGGGCGCTCCCTGTATTCCCAAAAGATAGGCATATGGGAACCTGCCCATCCCCATGCCAGAACGCCACTGCTGGGGTGAGGGAGCACCATGGCAATGAGCTGTCTACCTGGTGGATCAGAATATCATGTCCCATATCAGCCCCTGCAGACTACTGTCCAGGCGGCACTGGGGACCCTAATGGACTGGATCGTAGCTGCAGGTTCTGAGCTAGGCCAACACCATGGGGTGTGGGGGACTGCAGCATGTGAAGGGAGATGCCCCCAGGACTTATTCCACCGTCAGGGTGGAATAGGCTGGACATCCCTGGGGGTGCCTGAGAACGTACACAGGCCTTTGCTGAATAGGCCCTGTATGTTCCAGCACCTGGCCACTCCCTTGCTCTGCCCCTACTCCACCCCCGCACCTTCCCCTCCCACCCACACACAGCGCTCTCCGCATAAACGCTGTGTATGTGCGGGGCATGCTGGCTGCAGAAACACTGGAGCAGCTGAACACTGGTTGGATGTCTAGCCTGCACATACAACAGCGCTATTCACTATCTGTTACAAGGCCCATAACACTGTTAATGCACACCAAACCTTAGCAAATGATTCATTTTGTTTGTGATAAACTGGGCTATGATTATGATATATTATTGAATGTGATGCAAAACATCTAAATCAGTTACTTCTTACAAATGGAAAGAGACAATTTGAGCAAAGTGTCAGTCTCATCTATGACATACTTGGAGCACTCTTACTAGACAATTAATGTGCATTTTTTTGAAAGGTAACTGACTGGCTGCTCATCCCTACTATAATTGTTACCGCGGGGGGAATAACAGTTACCATATGTTAATGTGAATGCTAACTGCCACTCGTAGGTTATGATGCTGAATGGACAGGGTAGGGAATGAGAGTGGGCGTAGGCAGCACATTGCAGTTAGTGCAGGGGACATAGTGCATGCTGTCAATGTTGCCATTAACAGATGTGCACACCTAATGTGCACACCTAATGCCACCTCAATAGGTGGAGGTAAGTGCATCCGTGTCATAGCGCCTTGCATTATGGTATTTATCCACATCCTAACTGTTGGTAACATTCTGGTCACGCCCCTGACAGTTACCAAAGATGCTTTGAACTGAAAACATGTGTTAGGTGCAAAATTCTAATGCACATTAGTAAAAGGGTCCTTTAGTATATATCGTCTATACAAATTTAATTTGTAGATGTTTAAAGCATGATGGACTTCTTATTTTTCCATTTTAAATGCTAGTCTTGTTAAAGATCCTGTGTAAATACTGTCTGCCAAAGCAGCATAGGCAGTGAAATTGGGTAAGCCACAAGGGCTATACCCCCACCGATATTTTGCTCAACACAGCATCAGCAGAGAGCATAGGGCGGGACTGGAGATTGATTGGTTTGCTCCTCCAACAAAGACGTTCTTCTGCCTCTGTAAAGCAGTAATCTGATTTGTGACTGTCCCAAAGTGTTTTTATAAATCTGCATATCTTCTTTATGCATGACTATCAATGCAAACGCCCACATATGCTACTAATCTGCCTAAGCCCCACTAGTGACTTTGCTAGTATGACTGTTATTGATACTAGCAATTGCTATGAGATATATTAGGACATATCGATTTGGCATCTAGATAGATGCCATCTATTCACTGAGATATGGACTTTAGCTGCCAGGTCTTTAACACAAGCCACCAAAGAAGAAGTGTTTGGTAAAATCTTTCAGTCTATATTTGCCAGAGGCAGATTTGGGTTCATAATCAAGGCATGAAAACCTCTGGCCTAGAATTATCTCAAGAAACCATTCAGAAGCGCTTGTTTGTGCACTGCCACTGAAAAACTAAAATACATTTATGTATCTGAGGAGAATAAGTAAACGAGAGCAAAACAAACAGAAGATGCTAAGATGGGAAAACATATCTACTTCAAGGTAGGTGCTATCATTAGGCAAACTATGGGGCCGTCTAGAGGCCCTCCAAGGGTTCCCATCGCTGCCGCCGCCACCGCTACCGCTGCTCCTCTCTGAATCATTGCTGCTGCTGCCGGCCTCAGAGAGGTGGCAGTGGTGGCAATGGGAACGGGACAGCAGGAGTGTTGGCAGGATTGTGGGCTCGCCTTCAATACCTCCAATTCTTGCACCAGCCCTGATCTATTTTACTATTTTTTAAAACTGTTAACAATGTAAATACCTATGTGGTACAAGGATAGTTGGGGACAGCTCTAGCAATGTTTAAATGTGCACACCCATATCCTAAAATTAACAAATAATCCATTGCAGTGGTAGTCAGAGAGATGCTTTGTTTTCCTGGAAAATACAAAATATTCTAAATTGCAAGGTGATTATGTTTTACCTAACTTTTCAACCCCCGTTCATCAACAAATTACAGTTTCCAATCACTGGTCAACAAATTTTTACAAAAGTCATGTTACTGAAATAAAAATAGTCATTTCTTATCAATTTTTATATGCTGAACACGAATATGACCGTGAAATTGCAAAGTTGGCTCTAGTTTTTTTGTAATCTACAGGAATTAATGTTTAAATCACAAAATGCATGCCAATAGTAAATATAATAGGCCTTCGGTTAATACCTGTAAAAAAACAAGTCATAGACTGCTTCTTAGATTTTTTCGCCTGTCTCTTGTACAGCTGTTCGGGAGCTTCTCCGGGGAGTTCCAGCAGTAGTCAGCCAGCATTGTAGTGGACCATTTTCCCTGGTATCTTTGCTCCATCGTTGCGATATCCTGGTGAAAACGTTCGCCCTGTTCATCACTAACCATACCACAGTTGTCAGGAAAGAATTGAGATGGGAATCAAGGAAATGGATCTTTAAAGACATATTGCAGCCACGTTTCTGATACTGCATCAGCATGTCTTCTACTAGTTCCTTGTAGTTTTCTGCCCTAACATTCCTGAGAAAGTTTGTTGACACTGGGCGAAAAGCATTCCATGCTTCTTTCGCATCACCCTGCAGCAAGTTGTTAAACCGGTCATCTTTGAAGAGCTCTCGAATCTGAGGACCCACAAAAACTCCCTCTTTAATCTTTGCTTTGCTGACTCGAGGGAATTTTTCATGCAGGTATCGGAAAGCTGGCGACGTGCGGTCCATGGCTTTCACAAAGTTTTTCATCAAACCTAGTTTGATGTGACGGGGTGGTAGCAGGATTTTGTGAGCCTCAACCAGAGCTGGGTGCTGGATATTCTTCTCTCCAACTGTTACATTTTGTCTGCGATTCCATTCCTTCCGCAAGTAGTGCCAATCCCTTGCTCGGCTATCCCACTCACATAAGAAACACATGTATTTTATATATCCCTGCTGCAGTCCCATTAAAAGGGCAACTACCTTCAAGTCACCACAGAGGTGCCAGCTGTACTTGTTATAGTTAATGGAAGTTAGTAGATGCTTTAAGTTATCGTATGTCTCTTTCATGTGGACGGCATGCGCTACTGGACTAGATGGAAGACAGTTTCCATTGTTCAAAAGCACAGCCTTCAAACTCAGTTTTGAAGAGTCTATAAATAGTCTCCAGTCTTGTGGGTCATGAGTGATTTTTAAGGCATTCATGAGGCTTTCAATATCGGAATAGAATACCAGATTACTTTCCTTTCCGACTGCGTATAGTACACTGCTGACGTCAGATGGCTTCAGCAGCCGTCTGGCAGTAGTATTACATTGCATCAGAAAATGATGCAATCAACTCTGGATGATGTATGCATGCTGGTATTATGCAATGTGGTGCAATATTACATCATTCAAGGCTTATTTGGGATGTTGTTGATGTCCTACTGGATAAATTTACATGGTGAAATGTCAAAAATGAACTACGTGCAATATCTTCAAAACAAGAGCCAATACAATTTTTTAATGTTATATTCGTGTTCAGCTCACCAAGATACTACAGATTAGGGCCTTTTAAAGTCAGTAACAATTTCAATGTTGACCAGTGATATCAGAAGAAATGGAAAATGCTGTCAGTAAGACTGTGCAAGGGATGTGCTTAAAATATTTAATGAACACAAAATCAATCAAGAGAGCAATTTTATAACTGAGCATGGGGGCAAACTATTTATTTATTTTGTTTGCTGTTTTTATTTATCTCAGAGTCAAAGTGGTTTACAATAAACTGATCAATAAATTATTATATGGAACAAGGGGACTAAACTTGGAAGATGACACAATTATGCTATACATTGAGCTTTAACAGTTTTACATCAAAGGGGCAAGGAATGTATACATATGAGGGCATTTCTGTTCTGGGTGGGTATGCTAAAGAAAGGAATGGGGGATGATAGTTTCATGTTTCACTATCAAAGTATTCCTTTTAAAATCCTTACGGAACTCCTTAAGGTCAGTTATAGCATGTATGTTATCAGGGAGATTGTTCCGATACTGGGAACAAATATAGAGAAAGCCTGTTTGGAAGTAGAGTGAGTGCTCTGTGTTCTGAGGGAAGGGAAAGTGAAAGTGTTTTGCATGCTGGTTCTTCTGGATCTGTTATTTGGTGCTCTATGTAAGAGTGATTGCAAGTATTCTGATGATAAGTTATGAGATACCTTGAAGATGGAAAAGATGGCCTTGTATTTTGCTCAGCTAATTATGGGAAGCCAGTGAAGTTGCTTTAGAATTGGGGTTATGTGTTCACATCTGGAGGCACCATGTAGGATGTGGGCAGTAGTGTTTGTGCCAGTTGTAAGGGGTGTAAAGCATACTTAAGCAGGCCTTGGAAGATTATGTTACAAAAGTTCATCTATGGAAATACCAAGGTCTGAAATACAGTATGAAAGTCGCCTGAGTCTAGGAGTGGATGAAGTCTCTGTGTGGCAGGTGCAGGCCTGTGACCCACGGTGTCTGACATAGGCAGGCCAGCAGGGCTAGCTTGACCTGTAAATGAGGCCTGTGGAGAGGCATATAGGATTGCACATCCCCCAATATGCTGCTATTGTAAGATAGAACTCAGTAGAAGTATTGAATTAGCTTAGGTAGGCAGACTCTGTAGAACTGAAAGATGGAAAAATACAGAAAATACATGTTTAAAAGTTACTGATAAGAAAAAGTACATCTGCAAAGAAATAATGAGGAGTGCTGACAGATGAGTTACAGAACCTCACTCTTCTGCATGCACAAATTGGTTCTATGGCCTTGAGAGTGTGAAAGTAACAAGTTGATGAACTGACCATTGTAATTGGGACTAGAAGGGGGGCATGCAGGTGTCATGCCCACAGAAGGGACATAATTGGATAAACTTATCAGTACCGGGACCAATGGAAGAGGTACGGGAGGTTACCGGGACCAATGAAATGCTTTTCTATACCTAGAATGGAACAAAAGTCTATAAAAGTTGTTGTAATGCTTGAAAACTTTGCTCAGCCATTTTGAAATTGACTGGTTCGAGACTTGTGCACAAATAAATGATTTGGACCTTCTGAACAGACTCCTGGTATCATTGGTTTGTCTGCGCTTTGCTGCTACATATTCCTTGGTGCATTGGCCGGGAAGTTGTGGAATCAAAGTGTATATAGGGCAATATACCACGACTTTCCGCCTCTATAGGCTTGGTCCTGCCGGGATCGCGCCCTTCCGACGAGGGCTGCTCCCTGGCGCCACCGGTCCCTTGTATCGGAGGGAGCTGGTCGGACCTCGGCGGGTGCCGGGCCCGGTTGGAGCCAACGCCTCGAACCCGAGTGAGGGGAGTCCGAGGTCCAACTCATGCGCCTGCTTGGGAAGTTTGAGGACCGGATCCGGTGAGTATAGTTTTGATTTTGGGTCTAGACAGAAATAGAAAGAGCAGTACTGCCATTGGAACTTGGAATTTGGAATTTGTAATCTCGAGATATTGGGAATTGGTAAGAGAGCATGATCAACTCTCAAGGAAGAGCCGAGTAACCCCGCATGGGAATTCGCCGGGTGAAACCCTCATCCTTTTTGTAATTGGGAAAAAGACTAGTCAGAACAGATAGAAACGAATGCATTCTGGGATACGTTGCTAGCATGATTGTGTGAACGAAGTGTGAATGAGAGGTCTGGCAGCACGGACCAAGTGAAGGCGGACCCCTGAGTAGCGCATTTCCTGACCGGGCGACCGCGTTCAGGTCGCAAAAAGGGGGAAGCGATTGTCGTCTTGTCTTGTTATTTGTACTCCTTATACGTTTCCAGGACCGTGCGGACCCCTTACCCACGGTCCGCCCTCCTTTTCCCTTCTGTCTGTTGTTGCGCGCACACATCGAAATGGGAGGGGCGGGGTCTACTAGAAACACTCCATTAGAATGTATGATCGCACATTTTAAAGAGGGATATTCAGGAGATTATGGTATTAAAATGACAGCAGCCCGTTTGCAGATTTTGTGTACTAGGGAGTGGCCCGATCTAGACCCCATCTGGCCCCGAGAGGGAACGTTCAATGTAGAGATTATTCAGTCAATACACCGTAGAGTGCGGGTAGCGCACCCCGATCAGTACCCCTATATAGATTCCTGGTTAAGTATTTGTGAAGATCCGCCCCCTGGGCGCAGCGCTGTTATGAGGAACAGTGCAGAATAATGTTAGCGAGAACAGATTCTAGACAGAAAACGGAACAGCCCAAAATGAAAGAGCAGGATAAGAAAGCCAAGAAAAAGCCCATCTTGGTAGATCCTGATTCCCCAGAAATAGTCCTTAGGCAGCCCCGAACCCCAGGTCCAATAAGAGTAGCCCGGCGTCCTGCCCCGGAACCCCAGAGACGGCCAGAGCCGAGGCGGGACCCAACCCCTGATCCCCCTCCCGGAGGAAAGAAAGAGGAAGAATTAGTGGAAAGAGAAGAGGAGGACATAAAAAGCGAGTCAGAAGTGGAGATAGAAGAAGGAGAAAGAGAGAATTCCCCAGAAGAAGAGGACAGTGTACAAATAATTGAGAAAGCCAGCGCTAGCACTAGCACGCCAGTGAAAGAGAAACCCAAAGCAAAACCTGTAGAGAGAAAGAAAGTGACTCCTGCAAAGGCAACGACAATAACCCTTAGATCCCAAAAGACACCTATGGCGGCCAAACTGTTTCCCTTACGGCAAGTCCCGGGAGTGCCCGTAAAGAATGATAATGATGAAGTGGTAGCGGGACCCCTGACTTATGTATATATCCCTTTCTCTACAACTGATTTATTAAATTGGAGGTCGCATTATGCCTCCTATACTAGTAAGCCCCAGGAGCTGACAGAATTAGTAACCAGTATTATGGAAACTCACCAACCCACTTGGCCAGATTGCCGTCAGCTCCTGACCACCCTATTCACAACAGAAGAACGAGCAAGAATTAGAAAAGCAGCTATTGAATGGATGGCAGAAAACCCCGTAGCTCCGGGACCAGGGCAGAATATAATAGACCGTCGGGAAGCAGCTCAGAGAGAATTCCCGAATGAAGACCCCCAATGGGATCCAAACACAGATGAAGGATCCACAGCCCTAGCCCGTTTTCGCCAAGGCTTTTTACAAGGCCTGAGAAGGGGGGGCCAGAAAGCTATGAACCTTTCCAAAGTTGCAGGAGTTATCCAAGGGATAGATGAGAGCCCAGCAGATTTTTATGAGAGATTAACCGAAGCATACAGAATGTATACTCCCTATGATCCCGAGGCACCAGGAAGTTTATGAATGGTGAATTCTGCTTTTGTAAACCAGTCTCAACCAGACATTAGACGTAAATTACAGAAATTAGAAGGGTTTGCGGGCATGAATGCAACACAGTTAGTGGAAGTCGCTCATAAAGTGTATGTGAATCGTGATACTGAAAGACAGAGAGAATGTGATAGAAAGATGAAGAAGAAAGCTGATTTTTTGGCTGCGGCCATAGTTGAAAAGAAAAGGGGAGGTGTCCCTAGTCGAAGGAGCAGAGGAAGAGGGCGGGGTCAAGGCGGAGGCCGGACCCAGAGACTAGGCGTGAACCAATGCGCCTATTGCAGAGAAGAAGGACATTGGAGAGATACGTGCCCGCAACTCGAAGACGCCCAGCAAGATGACGACAACGATCATCAGTGGCGAGAAGAAAGACGAGGCCGTCCCCGGAATCGCGGAGGAGCCAACCGAGAACAATTCCAGCGAGAGAGAGGAGGAGGAGCCATCCAAGCATTGGCCACACCAGCCCATGATGAGGATGACGTGGATTAGGACAGACCGGGCTCCAAGTTTGCTTTAGGTCTCCAGGAGCCTATGGTCGGAATACAAATAGGAGACCAAATTATGAACTTTATGGTTGATACTGGAGCACAGCATTCAGTAATAGACAAAAAGATAGCCCCATTTACTACAAAAGCAGTCACCATTATAGGAGCAACTGGTGCCAAAGCCACAAAGTCTTTTCTTCAAAACCGAATATGCAGTCTAGGAGGACAGCAAGTAACTCATCAATTCCTTTACATGCCCGAATGTCCAGTGCCACTACTGGGACGAGATATGCTAGCCAAGCTTCAAGCACAGATATCTTTCTCTGAACAAGGAGAAATGCAAATGACAGTAAATTCCCAAGCCAAACCAGCAGGAGTAATGCTGCTGACAGTGCCCCGAGAAGAAGAATGGAGGTATTACGTTGATGACTCCATCCAAGATACCTATTTTGAACAAACTTTAAAGAACATTGATGCACCACCTGGAGTATGGGCAGAAGGCAGTCCCCCAGGCCTAGCCAAGCATATAGCTCCAGTGATTGTAACCCTCAAGCCTAGTGCTACACCAGTGCACGTCAAACAGTACCCTCTCCCAAGAGCCGCAATTGAAGGCATCCATCGCCACCTACAAAGATTGCTCGAGTATGGCCTACTAAAAGTATGTCAATCCCCATGGAACACTCCACTTTTGCCAGTAAAGAAACCTGGGACAGATGATTATCGCCCAGTGCAAGATTTGAGAAGAGTAAATGATGCAGTTGAAACCATACATCCAGTTGTACCCAATCCTTACACTCTTCTGGGACTGATACCTGCTGAAGCTACCCATTTCACTGTACTGGATTTGAAAGATGCATTCTTTTGCATAAGATTAGCCCCTGTAAGCCAAATATTGTTTGCATTTGAATGGCAGGACCCCATCTCTGGAAGAGGGGGCCAACTCACCTGGACAAGATTACCCCAAGGATTCAAGAATTCACCTACCATCTTTAGTGCTGCACTGAATCAAGACCTTTCAAGCTATCCAGTAGCCCCGGGGAAGAGAGTGCTTCTCCAATACGTGGATGATCTGTTGATAGCTGCCGTATCAGAAAGTGAATGTATACTAGCCACCAAAGACCTCTTGCAGTTACTAGATGAAGCTGGATACAAAGTTTCCAGAGCCAAAGCACAGCTATGCCAAAAAGAAGTGAAATACTTGGGTTTTCGTATTACCCAAGGAAGCAGAAGATTAGGCAGAGAGAGAAAAGAAGCAGTATGTAGAATTCCAACACCAACAACCAGAAAGCAAGTCAGAGCCTTTCTGGGGGCGGCAGGATATTGCCGAATCTGGATACCCAACTTTGCCCAAATTGCCAAACCACTGTATGAAGCCACAAAAGGAGAAGAAAAGTCACCACTGGAGTGGGGACTTGAGCAGGATACAGCCTTCCAGAAGTTAAAAGAAGAATTGATGTCATCACCAGCACTTGGACTACCAGATGTCCACAAACCTTTCCACTTGTTTGTACATGAAGCACAGGGAAATGCCCTAGGCATGTTGACTCAGAAATTGGGAAATTGGGAGCGACCTGTAGCATACCTATCGAAACAATTGGACCCTGTGGCCAAAGGATGGCCACCTTGCTTGAGAGCAGTTGCAGCTACAGCACTACTAGTGAGCGAAGCAGACAAGCTCACACTAGGACAGAACATACGAGTCACTGTGCCACATGCAGTCCTTGCCCTTATGGAACAAAAAGCAAATTATTGGCTCACCAATTCCCGAATGTTGAAGTACCAGAGCATGTTATGTGAAAACCCACAGATACAACTTGAAGTGAGCCATGCCTTGAATCCAGCCACCTTGATACCAATCAGTGAAGAACTCCCAGAACATGACTGTATTGAAGTCATGGAGACTGTGTTCTCCAGCCGACCTGACTTGACAGATGTGCCCATAGACAATCCTGACCAAATCTATTATGTAGATGGGAGCAGTCTCATCCTTGATGGACGACGCTGTGCCGGATATGCAGTCGTCACTCAACACGAAGTAGTTGAATCATCAGCCCTAGCCTCAGGCACATCAGCCCAGAAAGCCGAATTGATAGCACTCACCAGAGCATTGCTATTAGGAGAAAAACTTGTGCTAAATGTATATACAGATTCCAAATATGCCTTCACCACCTTACATGCCCATGGAGCTCTCTATAAAGAAAGAGGACTCATCACATCCGGAGGAAAATCAGTCAAATATGGTCCCGAGATATTGATGTTACTTGATGCAGTCTGGGCCCCAATACGTGTAGCTGTCATGCATTGTAGAGGACATCAAGCAGGAAAAGGAGAAGTTGCCCGAGGGAATAGATTTGCAGATGCCTCAGCACGACAAGCAGCTATGACAGGACAGATTGCCCCACAAGCTATGCCAATGCAAGCGGCATTGTTTCCAGTACCCTTGAATCTATGGACCCCACGATATACCACCAAAGAATTGGATTACTATTGTGACAGAGAAAATGGAATACTGAAAGATGGATGGATTGAGCTGCCACCAGAAGAGGGCAGTCAACCTCCTGGACGAATAGTAATTCCTGAGTTGTTAGGACCATCCTTTGTCAAAGCTTTCCACGAAGCCACCCACTACGGGAAGAGTGCTATGGAAAAAGCACTCAGACCACATTTCTACATCCCTCTGATGACAACCATATCAGCCTCAGTAGCACGTCAATGTGTAACTTGTGCCAAAAATAATGCCAAGCAAGGCCTTATAACGGCACCCCGAGTTCAGTCAGGAGGTGTCACCCCCATGCACAACCTCCAAGTTGATTTTACCGAAATGCCAAAAGCCAATGGATACCATTACCTATTAGTATTAGTTTGTACTTTCTCTGGGTGGGTAGAAGCATTCCCAACCAGAACTGAGAAAGCCCGAGAAGTTACCAAAGTCTTAATGAGAGAGATTGTCCCCAGGTTTGGAATCCCAGCAGTAATAGGGTCAGACAATGGACCCTCATTTGTCTCCCAAGTTACTCAGCAGTTAGCAAAAGCTTTGCAGATACAGTGGAAACTCCACACTGCATACAGACCCCAGAGTTCAGGGAAAGTTGAGCGAATGAATCGTACCTTGAAAGTCCAAATGTCCAAGCTTTGTCAGGAAACACACTTGAAATGGCCCCAAGTGCTCCCCATAGCTTTACTCAGAATACGCTCAGCCCCTGTAAAGTCAACAGGATTTTCCCCTTTTGAAGTTTTGTATGGTAAACCCCCACCTATAGTGCAGGGAGTCAAAGGAAGTTTAGCCCAGATTGGTTCAGAAGTAACCAGACAAGAACTCCTAGCTCTTAGTTTTGTTCTGCAGACTCTCCATACGTGGATCCAAGACCAGTTGCCTATCAACTTGACGGAACCCTTGCATCCCTACCAGCCTGGTACTTCGGTGTGGATCAAAGATTGGAAGAAGATACCGTTGGAACCCCATTGGAAGGGACCGTACACCGTCATCCTGTCTACCCCAACTGCAGTAAAGGTAGCCGAGATTGACGCCTGGATCCACCACAGCAGAGTCAAGCCCGCCGCCGATCCTGAACCAGAGCAGTGGACAGCAGAGCAGCATCCTGATGCACCCTTGCGAGTTACTCTGAGACGGCAACCAGCAGCATAGACACTTCATCACAAGTGCTTTGCAGTAGCCAAGTCTTTCGAAGAGGATTGCTGTTTTCCATGCAGCAACAGTTTTGTTTCAACGAACCCAATTTGTGTGTGATTTGACTCACTACTTTGAGACTACTTTGACTAAGCCCGACTTCACAAGCCAACTGAAAGTGCTAAAAAGTTGGTTAATGTGTACTGGACAACCTGAGGATCTTCAATCAACACTCAGCACCCGTTAAATTGCTTCATTAGCAAACGGGACGAAGAATAAAAGACCGTCGTGATCAAGATCAGCAAGCTGAGGATTCAGAAGAACTCCAATCAACATCAACATGTATCTTTGTTTTTGCTTTGCCTTGGTTGCCTTCTTTGGAGGTTTTGAACTGACTTATGCTTTACCTCCATGCACTGCTTGCATTACTTCTACCAGAACTGGACTGAAAGTAACTCAGACTTTGCTTTATCACTCGTACTATACCTGCAAGGGAACAATAACTCGGTGTATCTATAACACCACTGAACTAAATGTTTGCACTCATGGAAAAATCAAAGCATGCTATAATCCGCATCAGAATCCATCCTATTACACGTTGGAAATAAGATGGAAGGATGCAGATGGACCTATATTAGCTGCTACACCACCACTTAAGGACATTACTAAACCTGCTGTTTTGAATTTTGATGCATGTAATGCTATTAATAGAGATAGTCAGTCCACCTGTGGTACATGGGAGAAAGCGTATCGAAATGACCATAAGTATATGTGTCCAGAAGGTGCCACAAATTGGTGGAAGTGTACAGGTAAAACAGGATCAGGCTATAGTACTGCTACAGCGGCAGATTACTATTGCCCGTATTGGGGATGTGTTTTTTATGCTACCTGGAACACTGGTATAACTGATGAGAAAATAGATAAATGAATGGCTACTTTAACCAAGCCAACCACAAATGATAAATGTCAGAAAGATGCTTGCAACCCCTTACACTTACGTATACACAATCCCCATGCATGGAAACAAGGATACAAGTTTGGTTTACGCATTGCTGGAGGAGCAATAGATCCAGGGACCATTGTGTATATCAGATTGAATACTCAAGCCCACAAGTCATCTAAATATCATATTCATAATACTTTTTATGAAGCTATGCATGTAAATAAGTTTGAGATCCCTCACCCTTCACAGAATTTATTTCTAGAATTAGCTGGAGCAGTAGTATCTAGTCTTAAGATCACAGATTGTTATTTCTGTGGCGGAACCCAAATGGGAGACCAGTGGCCCTGGGAAGCCCAAGAATTGAATTATTCTATGATTTACAATCAGACTGAATTACATAAGACTACCAGTGAATGGGTGTTAGCGCACTCAATCGTTGGACGTCTTTGCTATGCCAGAACTGGACCCCAGTTCACCCAGAAGGTAGGACAGCTGGTCTGTCTTAGCCAGAAGTACTATAATGCCACGACCAAAAAGACAGCATGGTGGTCAGGAATCAGACATCCTGAACCTCCTAACCCATTAGCTAGATTTCCTGAACTTGCTGGTTTATGGACTAACCTTGCCAAAGTCCAAGCCTGGCAAGCCCCACCTGGCCTATATTGGATCTGTGGAAACCGAGCATATGCACAACTCCCGCCACACTAGGGAGGAGCATGTGTCTTAGGAACCATCAGACCTTCTTTCTTCCTTTTAAATACTGAACATGGAGAACAATTTGGATACCCTGTATACACTACCCACCGACACAAGCGAGCATTAAGACAGAAAAGAGAAGCCTTACAGATAGGCAAATGGGAAAAGTGGCAGGGTGATGATTGGCCACCAGAAAGAATTATTGAGTATTATGGGCCTGCCACTTGGAATGATGATGGTATGTATGGTTATCGTACCCCAATTTATATGATTAATCGTATTATTCGCTTACAAGCAGTAGTTGAAATAATAACCAATGAAACTAGTCATGCTCTTACGCTCTTAGCTAGACAAAGTACTCAGATGCGCACTGCTATATACCAGAACCGCTTAGCACTTGATTATTTGCTAGCAGCTGAAGGAGGAGTATGTGGTAAGCTGAATTTAACTAATTGCTGTTTGAAAATAGATGATAAGGGTCAAGTAGTTGAAGAAATTGCTAAAGATATGCAAAGACACGCTTATGTGCCAGTACAGACTTGGCACGCATTGAAATTTCCTAACTGGTTTGCTAACCTTTTCTCTTGGCTGGGAGGATTTAAGACTTTCATTGTTTTAGTACTAATCCTTGTTGCTGTTATCTTCTTATTACCATGTTTAATCCCATGTTGTATGCGTTCCATTCATAGTGCTATTGATAACACAGTAGAGCGGAAGACCGCAACTAAAATAATGGCTTTATACAAAGCTAGTCCTAGTAGAAATCCTTCAATCATGATGTGATTCTTCTAAAAAGTGATTTAATTCTCACACCTTATTGAATAATAGGGTGAGATTAATCAAAGGGGGGAATGTGGCAGGTGCAGGCCTATGACCCACGGTGTCTGACATAGGCAGGCCAGCAGGGCTAGCTTGACCTGTAAATGAGGCCTGTGGAGAGGCATATAGGATTGCACATCCCCCAATATGCTGCTATTGTAAGATAGAACTCAGTAGAAGTATTGAATTAGCTTAGGTAGGCAGACTCTGTAGAACTGAAAGATGGAAAAATACAGAAAAGACATGTTTAAAAGTTACTGATAAGAAAAAGTACATCTGCAAAGAAATAATGAGGAGTGCTGACAGATGAGTTACAGAACCTCACTCTTCTGCATGCACAAATTGGTTCTATGGCCTTGAGAGTGTGAAAGTAACAAGTTGATGAACTGACCATTGTAATTGGGACTAGAAGGGGGGCATGCAGGTGTCATGCCCACAGAAGGGACATAATTGGATAAACTTATCAGTACCGGGACCAATGGAAGAGGTACGGGAGGTACGGGAGGTTACCGGGACCAATGAAATGCTTTTCTATACCTAGAATGGAACAAAAGTCTATAAAAGTTGTTGTAATGCTTGAAAACTTTGCTCAGCCATTTTGAAATTGACTGGTTCGAGACTTGTGCACAAATAAATGATTTGGACCTTCTGAACAGACTCCTGGTATCATTGGTTTGTCTGCGCTTTGCTGCTACATCTGTAGTGTATTCATTTTGTGGTATACAGTTCTTAAAGTGCTGCTGATGTGTGGTTGCATGGTGAGGTGCTGGTCCAGGAGTATGCCTAGGTACTGTACTTGAGTTCTGACCTCTAATATGGTTTAGGAGTTCCAGAAATTGCCAGAAAAGTTGGAGGACAGAAGATTGGATCTCTTGTGATCTAAAGAACCTTGGTTTTCTTGTTGCTGATGAAGAGGTTGTGCTTGGAGAGCCAGCTGGTGATTGCAGTAAAGCATGTTAATAACGTGGTGTAGGAGTGGTACCTGGTAGACAACAGACGGTCCGATTTTCGAAGGCCTTTATATGGTAACTTCCCTAGTTACCCGTATAAAGGCCTTATCCGGGATTTTCAAAGAGCATATACACAGGTAGTGCCCTTTGAAAATCCCAGATATGTCTCTAACGTGCCCAGATGCAATCCGCATAGCATCGGGGCGTGTTGGGGCATTCTGGGGCAGAGTGGAGGCAGGTCGTGTAGCACCATGTAGCACCAATTTTTGATGCTACATGGTTAGCGCTCTGCGCCTTAAAGATAGGCGTGGGAAAACCTCACCTATCATTAAGGCACTGGGGCTAACCATGTAGCACTGAAAATCGATGCTACACGAATAGCTCCTGCGGCTTCTTGTCTGTGTGGCAACAGCCAGATTTTCGATGCCGGGGCCACATATGACCCTGGCATGGAAAATCTGGGTTAGGCGGGAAGTGGGCAGGCTATGAACTGATGCAGCGCATAGCACTGCCCAACTGAAATTCGGGCCCAGTATTTTAGCATTATTTCATCTGCATATATGTGATAAAATATGTTATGGATCTTGATGAGTGACAAATGGGCGGTGTGTTGGGGCAAGTTGGTTCAACTCTGCTAGCAATGTGATTGTTGTTTTCTGCCTTATTTGGGTGCTTGTTGCAAGGAAACTGATGTACAGAGGGTATCCCAGATGGATTCATATTGGATGGCGGGTGAAGTGGCTCCAGGGGGCCTATATTTGTCATCTGCTATTGGTGTTGCACATATGGGATGTGCAGCCCTGCAACCTGCGTTCGAGAATGACGGCCTTATTCACAATTTCCACTTGGAAACTGCGTTCATATGTAATTGGAAATTTTAGAAAGGGCTCAGTTTACACATGGGTGTTCTTAATATGTAGAAATTACAAAGGAATATATGTGTATGGGGGGGGGGGATTGCACATGTATAGCCAAAAATTTCCACATTTGGATTTTTAGCTGCTCCATGGCATCTAAAGGTTTTCTAAAAAGTGCTCATTTTCTTGATTGGATCTTATTATGAGCACATATGAGGAACAGCTTAACATGCTGCAAAAGAATACCAGGAATGTGACACTACTTGAGTGGCAGCTTGAATACCTTAATAATTGATCTCGTCGGAACAATATTCATATCTTGGGGATCCCAGAAGGGGCTGAAAGCTCAGACCCGATATAGTTTCTAAAAATTGCTGCTTCTGAAGTTGCTGAACATTAAATTTGAGAGACCCCTCGAAACTGAAAAGTCTTACTGGGCCCCGGCCTAATGGGACCAGCATACTAAATATCCAAGGCCTATTGTGCTCAAAATTTTGTGTTATCCACAGGCTTTAAAATCTTACATGGAGCGCTCCTGCAAAGTCTGATCAAATATGATGGATATACATTGCCTTTTTTTCTGGATTTCCAGACTGGCAGAAACTATTAGCGTTTCAGCCACAACTGAAGAAACTTCAAGCACTGCCCACAACCAAACACACTCCTTTGAAGACCCTAGCAGCTGCGGGCTTTATTTCAAGATTTCGTGGAGATGGGAATGGACTGAAGCTTGGTGCTCTTAGTTGCTGGAGTTGATGAGTCTACATGCACTCAAGGCTTCCCATGGACTTTTGGTCACGCTGGCTGATCTTGGATTTTTCTCTGATTTCAGAGACTATTATTTTAGGTTCCCTATTGGGGCTGTTCTTTGGTCTACAGTTATTCTGCTGTTAACAAATGTTGCTCTTTGGAGTGCTTTGCAGTGAATGTGTTCTGGTTTGATACTGGATGGGCAGTTGAGTAGGTGTACAAAATTGTTGTGAATGCGCGGAGTGTCTGAGGATTGAATCAAACATAGGCAGGAAAAGAGGGGGTCTTTCATTCTAGACTTTGGCGCCTCTTCCTAGGGCTGTAAATGGGGAAGTGGGTTAGCTCTCAAAATAGTAGAATTTTCTTGTTAAGTTATAGGGCGTGCCTTGGCCATCATACATCATTATAGGTTTGGTTTCTTTTTCCTTTTTCAAGTCTTTCCAAAAGTGGGTGCAGTATCTGTTTTTTTTATACTGATAACTCTAAATTTTATTGAATTAGTTAAACTGATGGATAGAGAATCAGGAAATCATTTTAATTGTACTAATGATTACTTTGTTTAAAATTTTGTTCCTCAATGTGAAGGGAATCAACAAGCCAATTAAGCACAAAAATATTCTTTTATATTATAAAAGGGAATCTACTTATGTGGTACAAGAGAGGCACCAAAATGTTTTTGAGACAAAGAAGCTGGGTATTGGGGATTATAGAGCTCATGGCAATCAGCCATGAGATGGCGCTCCCCCAACCAGAGCAGGGTGGGGGGGGGGGGGCTTTCTCAGAACTCCAGTCAGGGTCTGAACCAAACCAAAAAGCCAATTAGATAATGTAGAGGAAATGCAAGATGTTTGCACACCAGGGAACTAAAAGAGAGCGAGAACTGCAGCACTGTTTTTAACACTAAATTATAACTCATGTTTATTTTGTTGTTATAAACTGTGTTATGGTTCTAGCCTTTTCTTTTTGAAAATATATTTTGCATCCACAGAACCCCCTCCCTCAACAATGAGTGCAGAGCAGAACTAGGACATTCACCCACAGAACTCAATATCTTAAAAAAAAAAAAATCGGATTCCGATCATCTCACTAACAACAACAAACATTCTCCAGTACCAGGCATATTGTGAACTAATACAAAACCCTACAACAAAGTCACTTAGGATCTGTAGAGTAAACCTACCATACCATAACAGCTCGACTTCCAAAACTCACATAAGGCTACCCAAAAAAAGCATAACTGTAAATACTGCAGCGGGCCCTGGAACATCCAAACACCTATTTGAAAAGCTGAACAATTCAGATTACTACAGTACAGATCCATACGTACAAACTTCATGTTAACAGAACACCTGGCTTTGGCCACAAAATCAGAACACAGAGCCTCACCAAAGTACAGAATAAGTGATCATAACCTAAAAATAAACATATGTAGATAAAAATTAAACTGCAACCCCAAAAAGTCAGATTCACTGATTGGCCACTGTCCCAACCGGAGCTTGGCAGCCCACAGGAGGTTGGGTCACCCTGTACGCCCACAGGTGGGGAGCTATCACCACCGATGCATGGGCATTACGGGTGATCAAGGAGGGTTACCTCCTCCGCCTAGCTGAAGTGCCTCCACATTATTTCCCCGGAGAGCCCTTCAGGCCTCCCCTTCACCTGGACCTTCTTTTGAAAGAGTTGGCAGGTCTTCTCCCTGGGGGGACTCTGTTCATGCCAGCACGATCCAGTTATTTAGCAGATCTGGTTATCCAAATTGGACATCCAGACCTGCTAAACGTGGGTCAGAATGACCCCCATGGTGGCCACAGGCCCCTAGTGATAGTCTTGCAGTAGTGAAACAATAATCTGATGATTTGTTGCTTGTACATTGGTAATTAACCATTAAAATCACATTCTCATTATTTTTCTCCCTATCCATGAAGTGAGCAGCATGTGTGGTGCTTTCAGTATGTATTATTTTAGCTATTATTTTAGCTGTGGGTAAACTTGTATGGAATTAGGGGAGAGTAAGGAAATTACATGCAGCATTTGCACAATCCTGTCTGTCTCAAATTTCTGATATAGATGGGCCAATGTATCTACAATGTGTTCTCTGGCTGAATTTTCAAAGAGAAAATCCTTAAGGAGTTTTCCTTTGAAAATGATCTTACAGTTCTGAGGGTACAAAGTACCCGTAAGACTGCAAACTCCACAGGGAGGCTCATTTAATGTGGACAAGTGCAACGTTATGTACCTAGGAAAGAACAACCCAAACTATGGTTACACGATACAAGGTTCCACATTAGGAACCACCACCCAGGAAAAAGATTTAGGCGTCATCGTGGATAACATGTTAAAACCCTCCACCCAGTGTGCAGCGGCGGCCAAGAGAGCAAATAGAAACTAGGTATCATAGAGAAAGGAATGGAAAATAAAACAAAGGATATTATAATGCCTCTGTAAGGTTCCATGGTGTGACTGCACCTTGAATATTGTGTGCAATTCAGGTCGCCGTATCTTAAAAAGGATATAGCGTTATTAGAAAAGGTAGAGAAGAGTCACCAAAATGGTAAAGGGGATGGAAGGATACCCCTTTGAAGAGAGGCTAAAAAGGTTAGGGCTCTTCAACCTGGAAAAGAGACGGCTGAGGGGAGATATGATAGAAGTCTATAAATTAATGAACGGAGTGGAACGGGTAAACGTAGATCGATTGTTTACATCATTAGAATATAGAAAGACTAGGGGACATGCAATGAAGCTACAGGGTAACCTATTTAAAACTAGTAAGAGAAAATATTTTTTCAATCAAACTCTGGAATTTGTTACCTGAGGATGTAGTAAAAGCTGTTAGTGTAGCTGGGTTTAAAAAAGGCATGGACAAGTTCCTGGAGGAATGGTCCATAAACCATTATTAAAAGGGACCCGGGATATCACTGCTTGACCCAGTACAAGCACTGTGGAACCTGTGTCTTTTGGGGAAACTGCTAGGTACTTATGACTTAGATTGGCCACCGTTGGAAACAATGCACATCCCTGGGCTTGATGGACCTTGGTCTGACCCAGTATGGCATATCTTATGTTCTTATTATTGCCTTCCCAATATACAGTATAGAAAATATAAACTAAATATTTTAGAAGATAGTGGGAAATTGCTTTGTTCATCATCTTCTAAAATTGATAAATAGTGCATTTAAGGATGTGCATTTGCTGGAGTGGATTCACGTTTTTAGTGTGCCTTATAAAATGTAATTCATGCAAATTGATTTAACACACAGTAATCTATGAATTAATATGCACTAAGAATCATGAGGGATTTAACATGGGCCCACAGAAACAGCTACCACATGCTAAAAAAGCCAGTGCAGTAAAATCCGGTGCTAACTACTTAGCATACTGCAGTGCAGGAAGCGGGCTAGTCATGGGTCATCCCCAGATGTCACCTTCGCTCCAACTCTAGAATGCCACAATGTTAGCCAGCTAGCATCATGACCCTTAGAGGCCAAAATCGGGGATATTCAACAGCACTAATCACATTAGAACCACTGAATATTCCTCTTCTGAACCTTTTCAGAGTCTATGGGCCCATCTCATTTTGAAATGTCTACTTTACACATATAATTTTGTCAAATATACATTCTTAGGCTATTTTATTGTCTCCTTTCTGTACTATGGCTGGTGGTCAGCTGTTAAAACTCCCTTCTTCATGTAATTTTGATCAGATTATTTCTGCACATCACTGCCATTGCTACCTTGATCTTTTCAATGACCCTTCAGACCTGAATTCATATTTATACTGTATAAAGCATTTTGATTTATTTATAGGAGCTTACTATATATGCCCTTCCTAGATTCTTTCACCTTCACACCTAAGGTTATGAATGGTAAATTCAAAAAAGGAGATGGCCAATTAACTTATACACTCCAGCATGGTTTGAAAAATATAATGCTATCAACTATCATAGGACATACTGTATAACTTAATTTGTGATACAGATAATTTTACAAACTGAAATTACAACTTTTACACATACATTGCACAGATCTTTATAGGTAAAATATATCTGAGACTTTTATTTATCTGCTTTCCTTTGTTTTGTTGTTTTTTATATGGTTTTCTGTCCTCAATCATCTACAAATTGTTATAGCCAGAGGTTATATTTAGACAGAACATCACATTGTACATATATTGCTTGTTCCAACTTAAACTTTATCCTTAGAAGCTTTTCTGTATCTGTTTGCAGTCTAGAAAATCATAGTCCATGTTAGTCTATTGAACATTTTGATTATAGCTGTACGGCAGCATTATTGAAAGCTAATAATTAAGGTAGTAACCATGTTCCAACTACTGTATGTAAAGTAAAATTCAAATTAAAAACAATATTTAGCATTCTGTGTCTATTTTTTTAGCCTTTAGCATTTGATCATAAATTTACTTTTGGTAACAAATAATCTCAAGGATTGTATGCATGGAGCAATTGCCAACTGCCTTCCAAGGGACAAAAACATAGAAAATGATAGAAGATAAAGAATATCCCGCTTACTGAATCTAGTCTGCCTCTTTATAAGAACCAGCCATCCCTTTCTCCCCCTCAGAGAGCCTCTGTACTTCTCCGATTGCTTTCTTGAATGCAGATACAGTTCTCATCTGTACTATCCTCACTGGGAGGCTCCACATATCCACTGTATCCACTGTAAAGAAATATTTCCTTAGATTACCCCTGAATCTTTCCCCTTTCACCTTCATCTAATGACTTCTCATTCTAGAGCTTCCTTTCAATGGAAAGAGGACCACCTCTTGTGCTTTTAATACCATGGACATATTTAAATTTCTCTATCATATATCCCCCTTCCCGTGTTTCCTCCAAAGTAAACATATTAAGATCTTTAAGACTGTCCCCATATGCTTTATGATGAAAACCACTGATCATTTTGTAGCCACCTTCTGTACTGTTTATATCCTTTTGAAAGTGTGGTTTCCAGAATTGTATGCATTGCTGCAAATGAGGTCTCACTAGAGATTTATTTAAGGCACTCTCACCTCCTTTTTCCTACTGACCCTATGCATCCAAGCATTCTTCTGGCCTTTGCCATCACCTTTTCTACATGTTTGGCTACTTTAAGGCCATCCAATATGATCACTCCTGGGTACTGATCTTCTTTTGTGTCTTGAAATACCTCAACTCCTATACTGTACAGTTCCCTTGGGTTCTTGCATCCCAAATACATGACCTTGAACTTCTTAGCAATAAGCCTTAGCTGCTGAATTCTTGACCATCCTTTCCAGGTGATTTGCTTCTCTAGATTGTCAAATTGCTCTTTTAGTTTCACTGAGATCTGTTTCAATTTCTCTATTTCATCATCTTTACATATAATTTCTGGCATGGATATCTTGCCTACATCTTTATTTACATCTTTTATTTTTTTAATTTAAACATTATCTTCTTTAGTAAAGACCAAAACAAAGAATTCATGTGAAGCGTATTTTAGAAAAGTCGTCTAGGTACAATCTAGGACATCCAGGAAAGGCTTAAAAGGTTAGGGCTCTTCAATTTGGAAAAGAAATGGCTGAGGAGAGATATTATAGAAGTCTATAAAATAATGAATGGAGTGGAATGGGTAAACATAGGGCCGGCCACGGTAAGTCCAGAAAAGGGTGGAGAGAGGGCGTAGAGAAGACATCAATGGGCGGGGAGTGGGCGGGGAGAGGCCTATTTCACACTAACGTGGAGAAATTAAGGACTGAATCCTAACGCGACTGAAAACCTGGCGTTAGCACACATTTGCAAGAGAGAGAAACCATTTCTGTGTCAGCAATGTACAGCATAGCCAGGAGCCCTAGAAAAGTGATAGTAGTGATACATTTGCACCAGCGGGAACGTTAAGGCATGTTATGTAACGTTAAGGCGCCCTAATGTTACATAAAGAGCCTTAACGTAGCCGCTGCTACGTTACCGCAGTTTAGTAAACATACCCCTAGATGTAGTAAAAGCTATTAGTGTAACTGGGTTTAAAAATGGTTTGGACAAGTTCCTGGAGAAAAGGTTCATAAACCATTATTAAAGAGGACCCGGGAAATCCACTGTTTAATGCGGGACAAGCATTGTGGAACCTGTGTATATTTATGAGGACCTGCATGTACTTATGACCTGAATTGCCCACTGTTGGAAACAGGATACTGTGCTTGATGGAGAAACCAAAAGAGAGCAAACGGAGTACCTGTAGCGATTCAGAGAGACCAAAGGAGCTGATACGAAGACTTGCGTAATTCAGGTTATAAAAACCCCTTTTCTTAAAACCCTCCGCATTTCGGCTGGTGAGGCTTCTTCAGGGGGTCAAATTCAATTTCCCCCTTTGCAGCTTCATGTTATGCCCTCTAGTTTTACAGCTTCCCTGTCTTTGGAAGAGGTTTGTTTGTTCATTATTTCTCTTTAAGTATTTAAAGGTCTGAATCATATCTCCCCTGTCCCTCCTCTCCTCCAGAGTGTACATATTTAGGTCTTGTCAAGGTACTGCTACCACCGTCCCTATTAGGCGGTCACCTAGGGGCGTGAGGTGCAGGTTGCCTTTATAAAGAATAGTCTGTAGCCGTGTGTTAAAGGCAAATAATAATGATGAGGTTTTATTCCCCTTCCCTTGTGGATTTCTGTTTTTCTCATACAGCAACAAAGAACTTAAATGAAACTGTTTCTTCACAGCAAAATAAAATGTACCTTTTTCCAAACAGGTATAACAAGGCTCTTGCTTCCTTAATTAACAAAGAGACGTAATCTCATCCGAGATACATAGCGTGCAATCCATAGCACTGGAATCAATGTCCTGGTCAGTGTTTTCCCATTGCATTTGCTCACCGTCAGAAATTGTAAATGGGTAACATTCACCACAGCTATTATTTACACAACTCTCTTGAGAGGCAGCAGTTCGTAAGGCAAGAAACTGTTCTGCATAAGGAGGGTCCTGGAGACTGTACTGAAGCCTTTTTCTCTGAGGCTTCCCCTTTCTCTCCACCAAGGATTATCCTCCCAATTATTAGCTTTTACTTTCCTAGCCGAGCCCACCTCTTGCCCTCTAGAGAAATGGGTGTACTTAGCTCTGCTTCTGGGGTGGCTGGCTTCCACTCCTTCCTCTGTAAACCAGGCTCCTTTATTTGGGCTGTAGCCTGTTTTTTCCCGAGAGTTCCACTCAGCAGTTGTCTGGTCTGGGCTGTAGTAACTTCCAGGAAAGGTTTCCCTTCTACTACTACTTGCTGTCTGGTCCCAGCCGGTGCTTCCTGGACCCAGCAAGCTCTCCTGCTTGTGACCTCTGCCCTCCAACTGCTTACTCACTCTCCTTGGGACGATGCACCCTCTGGCTTGGGAGACTTGTGCACGAGCACTTCCAGCTCTCTTGGTGTCAGCTACTCTTCCCTTTGCTGCACCTCCCTTTGCTGCTCCTCCCTTGGCTGCATCTCCCTCTGCGGCACCTCCCCCTACTGGGATTTCCCAGCCACTTTTATCCTCCTGGCTCCTGCACGTTGTACGTGCTTCCTTGCCCAGGTGGACGTGATTGGCTTTCTGGCTTTCTACTGCGTCACACCCAGTGTAGGGAAAGTTTGTTCTACTATTCTCTGGCTCCTTATAACCTGAATATGCTTTCTGCCCAGGTGACTGTAAGGTAAGCTCTTCCTTTTCTCTTGTATCCATGGGTTCTGTGCTGGCCACTGTATCACAGTCTTCAAGTCTCTTCTCATAAGGCTTCTGACGCAGGCTCCAAATCATTTTGGTCTCCTTCCTCTGAATAGTTTCCAGTCTTTTTGCAAGATATTGTCTCCAAAACTGAACAAAGTATTCCAAGTGAGGCCTCACCATTGACTTATACAGTGGCATTAGTACCTCTTCCGTTTTGCTGGTAATTCCTCTTTTGTATGCAACCCAACATCCTGCTGGCCTCCTCCTGGCCTTTGCCACTGCCTTGTCGCACTGTTTTGCCACCTTGAGATCCGCAGAAATAATCACACCAAGGTCCTTCTCCTGGTCCGTGCACACCAATCTATCACCCACTATCGCATACATTTCACTTAGTTATATCAATCATAAAAGAAAGAGGCAAAGCAAAAAAATTAAAAAGTACCTGTATGACATAAATAAAATGAGTCCATATAATGCATAATAACTTGTGTGGACACAGATTACAAAGCAGTGCATGAGTAGCTATAGAAAATAAAAATGCCTCAGAGGGTAGCACATAAAAACAAAGAGAGAGATGAGGAGGACAAATGAGGGGACATCCTTGAAAACAGGCAAATACCTTATAGAATCCTGCTGTTGTAAAAAATCTTGCTAAAAGGAGAAAATTAAAAAGGAAAACTGAAAACTTGGTCAAATGGATACCATGTTGTGTTCTATCAGACAATAAACCTGTTTGAACCCTTAAAACACCTTAACATGTCAAATTACTGCTTTTGTGCCGTCACGGGTTGAAGGTAAAAACATTATAATAGACTGAAAACAATTTGCAAAATAAAAAAAGAGACCATAAGGATATGAACAAAAAACTAAGGTGTGTGTTCATCAATACATAAAACTCAAACATTTTGTCGTGTTAGCTGCTGTAAAATACTAATTGTGCAATGGCAGAAGAGGCATCTAAAACCTATCAAATTAAAATCTAAGAGCTACATTTGTGCATAAAATAAAGAAAGCTATACTGTGCTTGATAAACCTTGATCTGACCCACTATGACATTTCTTATGTTCTAATATCCCAAATACCGTGGGAGTGGCAGTAGTGAGACAGGCATGTGTATGTACCTTCTGAAATCACTCCATATCCACCCCTGAAAGATATATGTTTATGCATGTACTAAATTTCAGTGGAATCATGCATGTCGACAGGCCAGTCATGTGCAAGGTTTGGTCCTTTTAGAAATATGTATGTGCTTGTGATGGGGGTCTATAGAGTGTTATCTATTCCTCTCCAGAAGGATTATCAACAGGCCCCTTTAAAAGAGCATGCAGCCCAGAGTTCAAGGCTGGGAGGACCATGGCTCACAAGGAGAGGTTAAAAACCCAGCTGGTTGCAGGAGGAAGAAAGTCCTGTGGAGCGAGAATCCTTTAAAGGCGAGCCGTACAAAGGTAGGAACTTTAACTGGCCAAGGAAGGAACTTTAACTGGGTTGGAGGAAGGGTTGGAAGACCAGATTTGTGCAGGTGTAACAAACTGGGTCTGAATACAAACAAGTTTTGTTTTCCCTGCTGCCTGATGTTTGAACAGGAAACCCCTTCCCATCGCATCCCACACTACCACAGTGCCCAATATGTATGGCGGCAGCCTTGGTCATATAGACATCCTCGCGATAATCTTTTAGGATAGGGACATCCATTCCATACTGCATATACTTCCCATTCTGCCATTTTTCAAAAGGAGACATGCAGTAGCATATCAACCACAAAATAAGGGTCGCCATTTACCTGTATGTTTCTTTACCCTTAGAAAAACTATCGTGAATATGTGAGTGCCTTTTTCTATACTCCACACAGGTGTTTGGATGCTGGAATAACTACTTTTCTGAAGACCTGGAGCAGGTATAGACAGGGACATCACTGCCCTTTGGCAGCAACATGCAGACGTTTTCTGTATCTTGCCCGTGCGTTCGGCATTGATTGCTGCACCTGTCCTAGCCCTATTTTACTCTGGGCTACACCGCGGGAGTTGAGGAGTGGAGAGTGATCCTGCCCGGCGATTCCACCTTGCCCGTGCGTTCGGCATTGATTGCTGCACCTGTCCTAGCCCTATTTTACTCTGGGCTGCACCGCGGGAGTTGAGGAGTGGAGAGTGATCCTGCCCAGCGATTCCACCTTGCCCTTGCGTTCAGCATTGATTGCTGCACCTGTCCTAGCCTTATTTTACTCTGGGCTACACCGCGGTACACGGTCGCGTGCCCAAAGGGGCGTGACCAAAGGGGAAGGCCACGCCCCTTTGGAACCCCTTCGGAGCTTTTTCGGAGTTTGTGAGCTGTTAGAGTGAGAGCTTTCCCCCGCTTTGGGGAAAAGACGGAAGAAGAGTGCGTCGGTTGTTTCTACAATGAAAGCTTCTAAGTCTGAAGGTCCTTTGGACAAGCATCTGATTCATCAGACTGTGGAAAATCGCAGCTTGGAGCTTTCAGCTTCAGTGAGTACTCTGTCTCCTCCAGCTTACTCTCCTATTGCGGGTTTTACCTTATCCCTTCCGTCGTCCGAGCAAGTAGTGGCTCTGGATCAGGCCTTAGGAAATGTAGGCTTTGACTCTGGAGTCATTCTGGTTCCTGTGGGTCCCTTGGAGCAGGCCTGCCCTGAACGTAAGGTTTTGCCTATGCCTAAAGTGTTTAAAGTCCCGTCGGTACTGGGAGATGCTGTTGGTTCCTCCTTGTCCCCTCAGGAAGTGACTTTAAAAGATATATGGGCGGTTGTTACACGCACCGAGGCTGTCCTTACTGGAACCTTGTCTCAAATTGAAGAATACACTAGAGACTCGATAGCTAAGTTTTCTGATTATGATGATCAATTTGTGGTTCATGATGCACGTTTGAAACAGGTAGAGGGAAAAGTAGACTCTGTTCAGGTAACTTCGTCCTCCGTAGTTAAGGATGGTTTGTACTTACATAGGCAGTTGGAACTATTGGAGAATACATCTAGGTCTAGAAACCTGAGGTGTTTAAATTTCCCGGTTACACACTATCTTTCCCCTTTAATTTTATTTCATAAATATTTAAAAGAGGTTTTGAAATTTGATAAGCCTGAGGTTATCAAGGTTGCCAATTTGTATGATGTACCTAGATTTAAAAAGAATGTAGAAGGTAATGGGGTGGAGGATGAACCTGTTCAATTACTTTCCCCTATTAGTTTGGATATATCAGAATTTCTGGAGTCCTCCTCTAATAATATCTTAAATCGTGCTACTTTAGTTGTTACTTTTGTAACAGAGTTGGACAAGAAATCTGTATTAAAAACTTATTTTTCACAGAAGAACATATTTTTTTGTGGTCAAAAGATTACCATATTCCCGGATGTTTCTCATGTTACACAGAATCGGCGTAAAGCCTTCTTAGAGTTAAGAGAATGCACTTTAGCATTGGGAGCCACTTTTTTTTTAAAGTTCCCATGCAAGTGTCTAGTGGAACTTCGTGGGAAACAATATGGGTTTGTAGATCCTGTTCATCTGGCTGTTTTCTTAAAAAACCATGAGTCTCATGTGGGTGATGGGATAGTAGTTAAAGGTATTGATTGAATGATTGGGGTCCTGGGTGTGGTATAGTTTTTTTTTTCTTGTTTAAATGGTATTATTGTAAGATTGTTCCGCTCCTCCTCATAATGTGGACTGTTATATGATAAATGTGATTTGTTTGGATTTTCTTTATTATGTATATTTCTTTTTATATTTCCTGTTACTTATTGTATAAATAAGTTTAAATATTCAATAAAATATAAATTAGAGAAAAAAAAAAAGAAAGCGTCACCCCATCCTAAAATCCTTACACTGGCTTCTAATAATCTAGCAAACTAATTTCAAATCCCTGATGCTCTCCTAGGTGTGTGCTCTCCTACTAGGTGTGACTAAAGAATGCGTGCTCTCCTCGTACAAGGTGTGTGCATGACCAAAATATTTGGCACTGGTTTTAAATGAATTTTACCCCATTTCTGAGTACTTTTTAATGTTTGTTTCTCCTATTTAGTCTTTGTGTGTGCATTGTATGAGTACTAGAACATTTTTAAGCATGCAAATCAATTGTATGTGTGTTAATTCATAACTACAGTATACGTGTTCCCAAGCAATTTGTGAGTGCTTTAAATTTTTAGGCACCCAAATGAACCAAATGTGCACCTATGAATGCACACTCCTATTAATGACTATGCACACATCTGAGATGCCATCTCAGACTTTAAATCCTTCCTATTGTCTATGTTCCTTGCCACAAACCAGCTTAATTACACTAATACCTATGGAACAGCACAAACACTAGAGTGAAAACCATTGTAGGATCAATTCTAACTCTGTGGAGCTCATGGCCACTTAGCAGAATAGCCCTTAGACTGCTTAACGTAAGGCTAACTCAGAGCCTGCTAGCCCTCAGAAAACTACTGAAAACATGGTTCTTTGATCTAGCTTGGACTCCTTAATCTTTAAAAACTGTCTGACATACAGCAGAAGTGCCCTCACTCTATTTGCTGTATCCCAATGTTCTTTATGTCTATTTGTACTTTATTTGGAAAGGCCATGTAGGTGAAATTTGGGACATCCAACTCAAAACATCCAGAATTCAGTCGGAGGGGCAGCAGAGAAAGTGGGCAATTGTAAGTGCATTATAAAATTGGCTTTTTCGTACTCTAAAATATACTGTACGAAATATGTACATGTGATTGCCACATAAAAACGAAAATGGGGATGTGCAGAGTAATGGGCCAGGCAAGTGCAGGTTTTCACCCAATTTTAGAAACTGGTAGGGTTTTTTGAAGGAGTCAAAAATATTGGGGGAGTGGGGGCATTTCTCTCTTCACTCTACAGTTATCGTTTTGCAGAAACAAGCATTTTTCACAATCCTATTCATACCCCGGGTGGGTATAACTATGGGCATTGCCAATGGCAAATTGAAACTTGCTAACTCACACAGGTTCCGGGGAGTCAATAATAAACTCAAAAACTGGTCAGAAGCCCCCTTAATCAATTAGTGATATATAATGTTCAAAAATGATATTTTCTATTGGACCATCCCAAATCTGTCAACATTAATATGTGTCAACATCCTATTTTAGGTCTATTTTTATATATTCTATAAAAACATAACAATAGAAAAATTACAGCTTTGAAAAATCACAGTTATTATCAGTCACAGTATCTCAGTACTGCAGGTTGATAACTTGCATGGTAAATTTTATTTTATGTGGTTGTAACTGGTAATGTTACACAAAGCCAGCCACAAAAACTCAAAGATAGTGGACCCTAAGTTGAACCAACTAGCTATTAAAGGGGATGGTGTTGTCAGGAACAACCCCCTCTACCCTCCCCATTCAAGCTTCCCACTCACCCCTGGGATCAAGCCTCCCAGTCCTCCATCAAAGTCTCAGCTCTCCTCTGCCCCTTATCCCCAAGCACATATCTTCCCACTTCCCTTTGGCATTTACCAGAGGTTTCCCTGGTGGCTAGTCAGGAGGACAGGACCAATCCTTGGTCTTACCTGCTTTGCCCATATCCAGGTCAAAATGGCACCAAACTCCCCCTACCTGTAATCTTAAAAACAGTATAGCAGAAAAAGGCCATATGGCCTCTCTATTATGCTCCTCCATATCAACTACTATAGCCTCCTTTTTTCCTTTAGACATCTTCTGTGTTTGTCCCATGCTATCTTGAATTCAGATAGGGGGTCATTCTGAACCATGAATAGCAGGAATGGACATCCCAACGGGATGTTCAACCCCGCTATTCGTGGAGTTTGCAGGCCCCCAACTAACCTCCCTGCTGGTTGTGTGAGGAAGTTAGTTGGGGGGCGGGGAGAGTGGGCGGGCAGTGGGCGGTTGCTGGCCCTGGACATATAGGGCCGATTCTAATGTCAGCCCTGTACGTCCAGGGCCGGCAAAATGGATGTTCCGTTTCAGCGCAGGGCGCAGAAGGGGCTGGGAGGGGAAAAGTTAAATCCCAGCAGCCTGACCCTGCCCTTAGTAGGCCGGTTCGAGGATAGACTGCGGGCTATTAACTTTTTCATTGGCGGCTAGCATCAAGACATTTAAACGGAGTCGCGGCACCATGGCAACATGACGCCATGGCGCTGTGGCCCCATTTAAATGCCCTGACTAAGTTAGTCGGGCTTTGCTGTACATGCATGCCGGGACTGAATGGCAGTCCTGGCCTGAATCGCAGTCCCGGCCTTTACGTACAGTGCTGTTTATGATTCTGATCCCGCGGGGCTAGATATGCCCCGTGGGATCAGAATTGCAATCTCCTTTGTACGTCTGGGTCAGCCTGGACTTACAAAGCAGATTGACATGGAGAATGGAATTGGGCCCATACTGTCCTCGTCTCTACTACCTCCACTGGGAGACTATTCCACGCATCTCTCTGTAAAGACATATTTCCAAATATTACTCCTGAGTCTATCCCCTTTAACTCTCATCCTATGTCCCCTTGTTGCAGAACTTGCTTTCAATCAAAAGACACTCTCATCTTGTGCATTTATGCCATGGAGGTATTTAAACACCTCTAGCATATCTCCTCTATCCTGTTTTTCCTCTAACATATACATATTAAGATCTTTAAGTCTGTCTTCATATGCTTTATAATGAAGACCACTAACCATTTTAGTAGACACCCTCTGCACTGACTCCATCCTGTTTATATCCTTTTGAAGTTGCAGTGTCCAAAATTGCTCACAATACTCCAAATAAGGTCACATCAGAGAGTTATACAAAGGCATTATCACCTCCTTTTTTCTGCTCTCCATTCCTCTACCTATGCACCAAAGCATCCTTCTGGCATTCACTGTTGACTTTTCTACCTGTTTATCCACTTTAAGATCATCAAAAACAATCATGCCCGAGTCCCGCTCTTCTTTTGTGAACTGAAGTACTTTGCCCCCTACACTATACTGATCCCTTGGATTTTTTCAGCCAAAATGCATGACACTGCATTTTTTAGTGTTATATCTCAGCTGTCAAATTCTTGACAATTCTTCAAGCTTAACTAGATCCCTCATGTTATCTATTCTTTCCTGAGTGCCTACTCTATTGCAGATTTTGGTATGATCTACAAAGAGGCAAATCTTACTCGACAGCCCTTCCATAATATCACTAACAAAAATGTTAAAAAGAATTGGACCAAGGACCAGTGGTCACAGCTTTCTCTTCAGAGTGAGCTCCATTTATCTGTATCCTTTGACACCTCCCACTCAAACAATTTCTAACCCAATCAGTCACTTTAGGGTCCATTCCTAGGCTGCTTAATTTATTTATAAGTCACCTGTGCAGAATGGTGTCAAAGGCTTTACTGAAATCTACACCACAACTAGGGCTCTCCCTCGGTTCAACTCTATGGTCATCTAGTCAAAGAAATCAATCAGATTTGTATGACAAGACCTGCCTCTGGTAAACCCATACTGCCTCAGATCCTGCAATCCACTGGACTGCAGAAACCTCACTATCCTCTTTTTTAGCAGTGTTTCCAATAATTTACTTACCACAGAAGTCAGATTAAATGGCCTGTAGTTCTCAATCTTATCTTTACTTCCGGCTTTTGAGTAAAGGGACCACCTTTGCCTTTCTCCAGTCCTCTGGGACCACTCCTGAGTCTAACGAAGCATTGAAAATAACAGTCAGTAGAGCCACTAGAACATCCCCAAGTTCCTTCAATATTCTTTGATGTATCCAATCTGGTCCCATTGCTTTGTCTACTTTTAGCTAGTTCCTCATGAATACAGTCAAACTGTTCTAGATCTCCTTCACCTCTGTTCCTATTTGTGGGTATTTTCTGAGGTCCTGCTCCTGTCCCTTCATCTGTGAACACAGAACAAAAATATTTGTTAAGCAATTCCGTTTTCTTCTCATCAGCTTTTACAAATTTCTCCCCTTCACCCTTCAGTCTGGCAATACCACTTTTGCAGTTCCTCCTCTTGCTAACATATCTGAAAAATGTCTTGTTTGCCCATTTTGTTGCATTGACTATATCTCCTTTTTGTACCTTTGCTTTCCTGACTACTTTCCTAGCTTCTCTAAGATTCTCCAAATATTGATGCTTCTCTTCCCCTCTCTGCAATCTCTTGTATTTTATGAAGGCCACCCTCTTTCTTCATCTTTTCAGCTACTTCTTTTGTGAACCATAGTGACCTCTTTTTCCTTTAACATTTATTTATCTTTCTAACAGAAAGGTTTGTTGTCCTTAAAATATCCCCTTTCAGTTTTGCCCATTGCTTTTATACATCCCCCAGCTGTTCTCATCCCACTAATGACTCCTAGAAGTATTGCCCCATCTTGACAAAGTTAATTTTCCTAAAATCTAAGGCCCTCACTTTTGAATGGATTTTATTAACCCTTGACCTAATACTGAACCACACCATCTAGTGATCACTGGATGCGAGATGATCTCCCACTATAACATCGGAAACACTTTCACCATTGGTAAGCACCACGTCCAGTATGGCACCTTCATGTGTGGGTTCTGTTACCAGTTGCCAGAATAGTTCTCCCTGTAGAGAATCTAGGATCTCCTTACTTCTAGATGATACCACAGCAGGGATGTGCCAATCCACATCTGGCATATTGAAATCACCTATCAGTAGCACTTCTCCTTTCATGGCAATACTGCATATGTCTTCTATTAAATCTCCATTCATTTCTTCTCCCTATGAAGGAGATCTGTATATTACACCAATGCAAATGGATTTCTCCTTCCCTCTTTCTAGTTTAAACCACAATGCCTCCTCGTTCCCTTTTAAGTCCTGTTATTCTAAAACTTTAATATTATTTTTTGTGATACATCTATTAAGAGTCAAGTTGCAAAGAGGTAGAGCACTCCCTTATGTGGCAGCTTGAGCTGGAATTTCCACGAGGGAAAATTCAATGCTATTTTGGACTCTACTGATGATGGGGCAGGAGCAACTGGAGATTACTCCTGCCCCACCCCAATTGGCACTAGGAAAATCTCCGGTAGATGCTGGAGAATTGGAATTGTGGTAGGATTTATATTGGAGGCAGGGCCAGTGCAAGGGTATAAGGCACCCTAGGTGAGCCTCATCGCTTGTGCTCTTCTGCTTCAGCCCAATTGCCAAATGCCGCTCCGATTGCCGCCGCCACCACTCCTCACCAGGATGTGCAATGATAGCAATGCTTTTAAAAAAGCACAGAACTGAAGCACTGGAGTTATCTTCAGCCCTGGCACTGAGGTGCCATTATGCTTCTCTCCTTCAATTCCACTTCCTATTTGCATGGGGGCAAAAGCCACTTTTGCCCCATGCAAAAGGAAATGAAATCGGAAGGGGTGGAACCAGGAATGGCACGGCAGTGCTGGAGGTGAAGGTAACTCTGGTGCTTCCGTGCCATTTTAAAAGCATTGCTGCCACTGCATGTTCCAGTGAGGGACGGAGGTGTTGGCAAATGGCACCCCTGAAGGGCTGGTGCTCTAGGCGACCGTCTAATTCATGTAATGGTAGCGCTGGCCCTGACTGGGGGTAAGGTTGGGACTTTGAACCAGGGATGGAAGGCTTGGATACAGGGGGTGGGGAGCTTTGTTTGTGAGATGGTGAGGGCTTTGATTATGGTTGGGTTGGAACTTTGATCTGCGAATGTGCTAGTTGTAAGCCTCTCTGCACTGGTCCCTTCAAGAGACTCCTCAGAAGCATCAGACCATGCGCTAGCTAAAAACAAAAATTCTCTTTCCATGAATAATGCAGCTTGCAAGGTCAAATGCAAGTTACACTATTCACTTTGCATAATAATGAGTTGCTCTGCATATATTTGCATGCGTTAGTTAGCAAAAACATGCGCTAATCCCTTAAGGCATGTTAGTAACTGCAGCTTTTAATGGCAAGCCTATTTACAGCAAGTCACTCTTTGAAGGTCCTCAAGCAGATTACAGCAGTTTTGATCACACTGAAGATGGTCAAAGTCACTGACAAAAATAATACACTTGTTGGTGAGGTGGACAGAAGCTGGTATATTGAACAGGAGAAAAACACTAATGAAATGCAGAATCAGCTTTGTTTTTTTAGTTTTTTTCCTCACAGTGCAGCAGCTTTGTCGAGTCAGTTAATTATCAATAATTGGCATGGGAATATTTTGTTCTCCAAATTAGACTTTTTCTTTACAAGAAGAAGATCATGGATAGTAAGGGATTCTCCACAGGAATGGTCACAAATAATTGACTACCAGCTTCTATTTTTGTTGACATATGTCAGATCTAAGAATTAATAAAGCTATTTATCCTAGCTGCAGTCATTTCTTCTGCATTAGCAAAAATGTAATCAGAGCTGCCCAGTGTCACTGGCACTATTTTCTTTTCACTGAAGTTATTAAAAAGAATACACTTTTTAGAAACATATGTTTAATCTGAGGCTCCACATGTAAAATCTGCTTTCAAGTAGGTTTTCAGGTGCAGGTTACTGCTCCTTGGCACAATGCACTGATATTTTTGAAAATCAGTATTCTTTTAATTGCAGCATATTCTTGTGTCACCAAATGAAAGCTAATAGTAATATATTATGCATAAGGAAATCCTATCACACTGCTCTTTAGCTACTGGGGAGCAGTGCCAGTATCATCCAAAGTTTGTAGAACAAGTACCTCGTTTACATTTAATACAATCTTGTTGTTGTGATATCCTTGAGTTCAAGCAACCACCTTTATGTTAGTTAAAAATCATTTTTCATTTGGCAATAATTAGAATAACCCTTGTGTGGCCGTAGAAGGAATGAGGCAATGACATAGGCTCCACAGCCACTGGACGTTTAAGGAAAATACATTTTATTTTGGGGATAAACGACCAAGCAAACAACTCTGGCCCTTCTTGGTTCTGCAGTACACGTAGGGCTGAAATGCACCCTTTCTCCAGGCTTTTCCCCAGCTGTAATGGTTCCTTAATTAGACTTGGCAGGACTGATCTGCTGGGTGGGAAGAAAAGGTTTTTCCAGGATCAACAGTGCTTCAAATATAAGAAAACAAAAACTGGTTCTTCCAAAGTTCCTTCACTCTTGACAGCACTACTCAGTCCTTGGCAGAAGGGTAACACAGAAGAGGGCAGAAACCATGGCCAACCAGATGATGAATAATTAAAAGAAATTTTAATCGAGAGCTGTTTTGGTTATTCCACGTAATCTTTATGTTTTTTGGTGTGCTGAATCCGAAAATGACCTCCATTTTGTCATAGGACATCACGTTTCCTGACAATTTAGGTAACTATGTTAAATAAGGCAATGCCTCAAAATAAATGGAAATAGACTTATAAAATTAAAGTTTTATTACAGTATTTTCATGAAAATCCTTTTTTGAACTGAAATGAGCTCACCTACACACACTAAACTCGATTCCTCTTCCCTGTGAGGCTCCTCTTGGTGCATTTACACTTGTGAGTAGCATCTGGAATGTCTCTCTGAAGCATCCAACAGTAGTCTGCCATCATTGTAATGCTCCATTTTCCCTGGTATCTCCTTTCCATCTCTTTAATGTCTTGGTGGAATCGTTCACCTTGTTCCTCACTCACAGCTCCCAAATTTTCAGGAAAGTAGTCAAGGTGGGACTGGAGGAAATGCACTTTCAAACTCATCAGGCAACCTAAAGCTTGAAATGCTTTCAGCATTCGTCCGACGATCTTTTTGTAGTGAGGATCTTTGTTATTGCCTAAAAAGTTCTGTACAACTTCTTTAAATGCAATCCACCCTTCTTTTTGAGGATCCGTCATGGTATTGACAAACTCTTGATCAACTATAAGCCTTCTAATGTCTGGTCCGACGAACACACCTTCCTCAATTTTGCCTCCGACAGGCCTGGAAACTTGGTGACCAAGTATTTGAAGCATTAAGAACATAAGAACATAAGATATGCCATACTGGGTCAGACTAAGGTCCATCAAGCCCAGTATTCTGTTTCCAACAGTGGCCAATCTAGGTCATACGTACCTAGCAGTTTCCCCAAGGGACACAGGTTCCACAATGCTTGTATTGGTTCAAGCATTGATATCCTGGGTCCCTTCTTAATAATGGCTTATGGATCTTCCCTCCAGGAACTTGTCCAAACCTTTTTTAAACCCAGCTACACTAACAGCCTTTACTACATCCTCCGGTAACAAATTCCAGAGTTTGATTACACGTTAAGTGAAAAAATATTTTCTTTTATTAGTCTTAAATAGTTTACCCTGTAGCTTCATTGCATGTCCCCTAGTCTTTCTATATTCCGATAAGGTAAACAATCGATCTATGTTTACCCGTTCCACTCCGCTCATTAATTTATAGACTTCTATCATATCTCCCCTCAGCCGTCTCTTTTCCAGGTTAAAGAGCCCTAACCTTTTTAGCCTTTCTTCATAGGAGTATCCTTCCATCCCCTTTACCATTTTGGTGGCTCTTCTCTGAACCTTTTCTAATAACTCTATATCCTTTTTAAGATACGGCGACCAGAATTGCACACAATATTCAAGGTGCGGTCTCACCATGGAACGATATAGAGGCATTATAATATCCTTTGTTTTATTTTCCATTCCTTTCCTTATCATACCTAGCATTCTATTTGCTCTCTTGGCCGCCGCTGCACACTGGGCCGAGGGTTTTAACATGGTATCCACAATGACGCCTAAATCTTTTTCCTTGGTGGTGGTTCCTAATGTGGAACCTTGCATCGTGTAACCATAGTTTGGGTTGTTCTTCCCTAGGTGCATAACCTTGCACTTGTCCACATTAAATTTCATCTGCCATTTTGATGCCCAGTCTTCCAATTTATCAAGATCCTCTTGCAATTTTCCACAATCCTCATGGGTTTTAACAACTTTAAATAGTTTTGTGTCATCTGCAAATTTGATAACCTCACTCGTTATTCCACTTTCAGGTCATTTATGAATATGTCAAAAAGCAGCGGACCCAGCACAGATCCCTGGGGTACACCACTATTCACCTTTATCCATTGGGAAAATTGGCCATTTAGCCCTACCCTCTGCTTTCTATCTTTTAACCAGTTCCTGATCCACAATAGTACACTGCCTCCTATCCCATGACTCTTTAGTTTTGCCAAAAGTCTCTCATGAGGGACCTTGTCAAAGGCTTTCTGAAAGTCCAGATACACAATATCAATCGACTCACTTTTGTCCACCTGATTATTCACTCCTTCAAAAAAACATAACAGATTAGTAAGACAAGATCTTCCTTGTCTAAAGCCATGTTGGCTGTCTCTCATTAGTTCATGACTATCTACATGCTGAGTAATTTTATTCTTTATGATGGTTTCTATCATTTTTCCCAGTATTGACGTCAGGCTCACCGGTCTGTAGTTTCCCGGATCACCCCTGGAACCCTTTTAAAAAATTGGTGTTACATTGGCGATCCTCCAATCTTCAGGTATTAGAGATGATTTTAATGATAGTTCACAGATTACTAATAGCAGGTCTGTAATCTGATATTTCAGTTCTTTCAATACCCTTGGATGTATACCATCCGGCCCAGGTGATTTGCTACTCTTCAGCTTATCTAATAGTTGTAATACATCTTCCCGATGTATCGATATTTCCTTCAATTCTTCCGCACCTTTAAATACCACTTCAGTCATGGGTAACATCCCTACATCTTCCTCAGAAAAGACTGAAGCAAAGAATTCGTTCAGTCTCTCCGCTATCGCCTTGTCGCCTCTTAGTGCTCCTTTAACCCCTTTATCATCTAATGGACCAACTGACTCTCTCACAGGTTTTTTGCTACGAATGTACTTGAAAAGGTCTTTAATTCATGTTTTTGCTTCTGCAGCAAGCTTCTTCTCAAATTCTCCCTTTGCCTGCCTTATCAATGCCTTGCATTTGACTTGCCAGTGCTTGTGCTGTTTCCAGGTTTCGTCGTTTGACTCTTTTTTCCATTTCCTGAAAGATGCTTTTTTGGCAACAACAGCCTATCTGACCTCAACATTAAACCATGCTGGCAGTTGTTTGGACTTCTTTCCACTTTTCCATCTCTTGGAAGTGATTTTACGAATTGCTTCATCAATCCCAATTTTATGTGGAGAGGAGGTAGAAGAACTTTATGGGAAGGTACCAAAGTTTCTCGGAGGACATTTTTTTCACTGACAGTTAGCACTCTCGGCTGCCAACTCTTCTTGGTCCAGTGATTTTGTCAGTCTCGACTATCCCATAGACACAGAAAACAAGGATATTTGCTATACCCAGCTTGTTGCCCGAGCAGCATGCACAAGACCTTCAAGTCCCCACACACTTGCCAACCATGGTCTTCATATTTAAGTTTATGAAGAACCAATTCCATGTTCTCGTAGTTTTCCTTCAAGTGTACGGAATGACCTACAGGTATGGAAGCGTAAAAACCATTGTGGAGTAAATCTGCTTTGAGATGCAATTGCTCTGAATCATATTGGATTTTAAATTGACCCATCAGACCTTCGACATCGATGCAATAAACCAACTTGTCTTCCTGGTCGAATAAGGAAAAAACTCCTTTTCACGATGTCTGAACCATGACGATGACACTCCTGGCAACAATAAATTCCTGCTTTTCAGCCTTGATCCGAGTAACTCAGCGGCATCTTTGGGAAGATTCAAGTCTCTTACCAAATCATTCATCTCCTCCTGAGAAAACAATTTTGGTCTTGTATCATCTTCAAAGTCAGAACTTGATTCGTCATCTGGTTCAGGTATGGCTTCACCTTCATCGGAGCTAGGTATCTCTTCCAAGGTAGCAGGGGGCTTGGGTACTGGTATATCTGTGCCATGGGGGATGGGATGAATTGCCGAGTGAAGATTGGGGTATGAAATGGAATGCTTCCATTTGGAATTAAACCCTTTCACATCGCATGAACAAAAGTAACAGTCGTCACTATGGTTCTTTTCCTTTCGCCATACCATAGGAATCCCATAACGGAAAGATTTTTTCTTACCCTTGAACCAATTTCGGAGGTCCTCAACACACCGTTTGCACACTTTATGAGGCGCCCAGACTTTATCTTGATCTCCAATTTTTAGTCCAAAGTATGCAAAGTATACTTTTTCCACAAAGTCTGTAATATTCTGCTGTTGCTTCAACACTGTATATTCACCACAGATGAAACAGAAACTGTCTGGCGAATTAATACACTTTCGCGGAGCCATAACATAACGGTTGAAGAATGACGAGCTAACACGAATTGCGATGAAAAAGTGTGAACAACCTAGAACCAAGAACCTGATGATGATTCGTGCACAAGTGTGGCATGCAGGAGAGAGCAGCTCTGTGTCTGTACATGAGACATCATAGTGCTGGCCACACCCCCCTGCACTGACCGGAGCTGCTGCTATCTGCCCTGTGTCTCCCTCCCACTGGATTCTTCAGGAAAGATTAACCCCTTCTATCATTAGAAGTACGGACTTAAAACTTGCTTAGCTTATGTATATATTGCTGACCATCAGATTTACAGTGCTATATTTTTTTTTACATAACTCGGACAACCCCTTTAAGGTTTTTTGGCATTTTATATCTTAAATGCACCTATTTGAATTAATTAATAGTAATTTGAATTAATTAATAGTAATTTGAAAAAATTTGATAAATTTGAAGACAATTTTGCATGTTGTGGCAAATCATGATGTCTAGGAGTTTTTTCAATATTTTATTTGTTTTCAGCACACCAAAATACATGGAAATTAGATGAAAATAATCAAACGGCTTTTTAGTCGCAGACCCAAATCAACTTTATTGAAGACCCAACTTTAAAAGTTTCGGCCAAGGGCCTTCATCAGGGGTCTTCACTTCCAATGTAGGATTTTGCCAATCTGCTTTGCCAACTTTAAGATGGCTGCCGATCAAGATTCACTCCTCCTGCTCGGCGGCCATCTTGAAGTTGGCAAAGCAGATTGGAAAAATCCTACATTGGAAGTGAAGACCCCTGATGAAGGCCCCTGGCCGAACCTTTTAAAGTTGGGTCTTCAATAAAGTTGATTTGATTATTCATCGTATGGTTGGCCGTGGTTTCTGCCCTCTGCTGTACTTTTAACTTTAATCTGCGGAAGGCCCCCTTCTCTTGGTTTATTAGCAGGGTAACATAACCATAAATAAAAGAGACAGAAGCTCTCTGTGGCACAAGAGTCCTCCAGCCGTGTAGAAAGTCAACAGCCAGGCCAAGTGCACACTAACAAACTTAAACCCAGTCTTACCTTCATAGCAGTGTCAACTTCAAAGGTGAGTAGTCTCCACGTATGCTACAGAACCTCAGGTTCCTCTATCCCTCAGGTCTCCTGCTTCCTAGTTTAAATTCTGGGACCTGGCCACATCCTCCCCAGGCATTCTCCAGTCTATTTCCTTAAAGGGGCAAGGGTTTAAGAACATAAGAACATAAGATATGCCATAGTGGATCAGAACAAGGTCCATCAAGCCCAGTATCCTGTTTCCAACAGTGGCCAATCTAGGTCATTAGTGCCTAGAAGTTTCCCCAAAAGACACAGGTTCCACAATGCCTGTATTGGGTCAAGCAGTGATATCCCGAGTCCCTTTTAATAATAGTTTATGGACCTTTCCTCCAGGAACTTGTCCAAACCTTTTTTTAAACCAAGCCATACTAAGAGCTTTTACTACATCCTCCGGTAACAAATTCCAGAGTTTGATTACATGTTCAGTGAAAAAATATTTTCTCTTATTAGTCTTAAATAGGTTATCCTGTAGCTTCATTGCATGTCCCCTAGTCTTTCTATATTCTGATGACATAAACAATCGATCTACGTTTACCCGTTCCACTCCATTCATTAATTTATTGACCTCTATCATATCTCCCCTCAGCCATCTCTTTTCCAAGTTGAAGAGCCCTAACCTTTTTAGCCTCTCTTCATAAGTATATCCTTCCATCCCCTTATTTCATTTTGGTGGCTCTTATCTGTACCTTTTCTAATAACGCTATATCCTTTTTAAGATACGGCGACCTGAATTGCACACAATATTCAAGGTGCGGTTGCACCATGGAACAATACAGAGGCATTATAATATCCTTTGTTTTATTTTCCATTCCTTTCCTTATGATACCTAGCATTCTATTTGCTCTCTTGGCCACCACTGTACACTGGGCCGAGGGATTTAACATGTTATCCATGATGACGCCTAAATCTTTTTCCTGGGTGGTGGTTCCTAATGTGGAACCTTGCATCGTGTAACCATAGTTTGGGTTGTTCTTCCCTAGGTGCATAACTTTGCACTTGTCCACATTAAATTTCATCTCAATTTGGATGCCCAGTCTTCCAATTTATCAATATTATCTTGCAATTTTCCACAATCCTCATGGGTTTCCACAATCCTCATGGGTTTCCACAATCCTCATGGGTTTCAACAACTGAAAATTTGATAACCTCATTCGTTATACCCTTTTCCAGGTCATTTATGAATATGTCAAAAAGCAGCGGACCCAGCACAGAACCCTGGGGTACTCCACTTTTCACTTTTCTCCATTGGGAAAATTGGCCATTTAGCACTAACCTCTGCTTTCTATCTTTTAACCAATTCCTGATCCACAATAGTACACTGCCTCCTATCCCATGACTTTTTAGCTTTTCCAAAAGTCTCTCATGAGGGACCTCGTCAAAGGCTTTCTGAAAGTCCAGATATACTATATCAACAGACTCACCTTTGTCCACCTGTTTTTCACACCTTCAAAAAAATATAACAGATGAGTAAGACAAGATCTTCCTTGTCTAAAGCCATGCTGGCTGTCTTCCATTAAGCCATGACTTTCTACGTGTTGAGTATTTTGTTCTTTATGATGGTTTCTACCTTTTTTCCTGGTACTGACGTCAGGCTCACCGGTCTGTAGTTTCCCGGATCACACCTGGAGCCCTTTATAAAAATTGGCATTACATTGGCCATCCTCAAATCTTCAGGTATTGCAGATGATTTTAATGATAGTTGCTACTCTTCAGTTTATCAAATAGTTGTAATACATCTTTCTGGCGTATCAATATTTCTTTCAATTCTTCCGCAGTATCACCTTTAAATACCACTTCAGTTATGGGCAACATCCCTACATCTTCCTCAGGTTTAGGCTCTTACAAGAGAAATACCACACTGGTTCATAGTTTGGCTGGGGAGAGTCTCTTTGGGGGATGAAGAGTTTCCTATACACTCTATTACACCATGTTACTAGCAGTGTACATTTGGAAATTGAAATTAAGGATGATTTGATTTTCTCATCACAGTACTCTTCCTTGCCAATACTTTCTCCATATCTAATGCAACTCAGTTTTATGCACTCCACATGTGCAAACGTATGTTTCAAATTTTGCAACACCACTCTTACTTTGGCAGAAGCATATTTTGCCCTCAGGTTGATGTTGAAGCCCTTCCTTCATTCGATGGATAACTTTGATTTCAACCAACTGGATATTACATCCTTAACACTTACGGCCTGATTCTGACCGGCACATACATCCCCTTTGTACATCCAGTCTAAGCTGGAGATACAAAGCGGAGTGTGATTCTGATCCCGGGGGCACATCTAACTCGGCAGGATCAGAATCGCGATCAGACTTGTCCATGCAGGCTGGGACTGCGATTCAGTTCCAGACTGCACATACATGCACTTCCTGGATAGCTCAGTCAGGCTTTTAAATGGAGCCACAGCACCATGCCGTCATGTTGCCATGGCACTGAGGCTCCATTTAAAAGCCATGATGCCGGCCTCCAGAAACTAAAGTTTATTCCCCACAGCCCGACCCCCAATCTGGCCCCCCCCCCAGCCCCTTCCACACCCTGGGCAGTGAAAAAAAAACACGTCCAGGGAAGTTATTCCACCTCAGAGGTGGAATAATTTCCCCGGCCATTTTGCCGGCCCTGGACGTACAGGGCCAACATTAGAATCAGCCCTGTACATCCAGGCCTGTGACCGCCCATTGCTCGCCCACTCTCCATCTCCTGGCCATCTCTTCCCTGTCCTGACTAATTTCCCCACACAACTGACGGGGAAGTTAGTCAGGGGCTGCAGCCAGCACAAATAGCGGGGATGGACGTCTCGTTGGGATTCCATCCCCACTATTCGTGGTTCAGAATGACCCCCTTAGGGTCCTGTTTACTAAAGGTTTTCTCCTATTTTGTGTCTATGAGAAAAATGCTTAGTAAACAGAGCCCTTAGCTTTCTGGGGCATCTCAAAAATAAATTAAGTGACAAGGGTCACAAATGCTATGGGGGTCATTTTAGAAGTCTTATTTGCGAGTTGGATGTCTGAAAATGTGTATGTAGACATCCAAATCATGGAAATATCCCCGGAGCCATTTTATAAGACAGGGGGTCTAGAGATGTCCTTGGCGAGCGCATGTCTAAATACAGTGATGGGCATGGAGGGGGCAGCACATCTAGGCCCATTTCCAAATCTGTACCTGCTCCAGAGCAAAACTAAGGATCAGGAACGTGCCACCCAGATGGTAAAGAGGAGACGGTACTCTGGTACTCCCAGTAATCTTACTGAGGGATTCACTGTTTCTAGAAAATAAAGGACATCTGTATTTTGTCTGTCTTTATTTTAGTACTTGCTTGGTCTGTGTTTTAATATTGACTTGATATATATTGCTTTTTGGTTTTAATAATTTATTTGATGATCTATATTGCACTATCTGAGATCGCCTTGGGAGTTATGCTATTTTTTCCTAAGTTTTACATTGATAACTCTGCTGTCTATTTGCACTTGCATCTTTCTTTTTGCTGGTAAAGTATGTAAAATAATCTCATATTCATAAAAAAAATTGTAACTGTTTATTTCTGAATTTCCCATTAAAGATAGCTGGATGAACGCTCTGGTTTTTCTTTTACCAAATATCAAGCATCTGAATATTGACTTCAAGAAAAGCAAAAAATAGGTTAGGGAGGGAGACAGAGATAACAAGTGAGAATTTGTATAGAATACAAAAAACAGTTCAGGACAGTTCTCAAGACATTCAGGCAGCCTTCTTTACCATATTTAAAGAGACTGTACCACTTTATCCTCTAGAAATTGTGCCACTTCTTAAACCACACCTCTAAGTATAAGACCTTCGCTAACTATGCATGACCTCATGCTCACTTAGGGGATTAGTTACTAAGATATAGCATGCATTAATTCACCCCAATGTGCATTATTTTAGCACAGGTCCCGTGTTACTCGAGAGGACCTATTACTGCATTAATGGTGAATTAACATGCGTTAACTTTAGCACACTGTGGGGCATATTTACAAAGCTCCAGACTGGTAATGCAGGTATTATTAGTGTGAAGCTTCATGCTAATTGCAGGGGGGGGGGGGGGTAGGTACATCCATTCTCTGACGTAACTGCAGGGTCGCCATGGTAAACCAACAGCGGAAGCAACTAACGTCACCCACTGAGGTGCATTAGTTACATCTGTGCTACCTGCACTGAACACAGGCAGCATGGGCTTCAAAGGGCCACACTAGCAGTGCCGCAGCAGGAATGCCTCTCTCCTGCCCAGTCACCACCTAGATGTGCGCTACAAGGGCAGCACTGGGATTTTTAGCATGGGCCCTGCGCTAACCCCACACTATTTGGGTAGCACATGTTAGTAAACATACCCCTTAATAATTAGCCCCCACAGTCTCTCACATCTTTATACTATCTTGAGACTTCTCAAACCTGTCCCGGGGATCCCACAGTCAGTCAAGTATTCAAGTTATCCACAATAAATATACGTGATATACATTTTCACACACTGGAAACCCAGTTGTCCAAATTTACCTGATACATACTCATTATGGATATCCTGAAAACGCAGCTTTGAGTCCCCTGATCTGGTAAACACACTCCATATTCCTATATTAATAGCTATTAAATAGGTTCACATATCAAAGAAGATATAAGACATTAAATATAAAGAAAATACAGAGTTTTACTGAAAATTATGACTCCTCTCAAAAAATCATATAAATGATCATTGCATTATTATACAAATAAAACTAAAAACATAAGCAGATGAATAATTTACAGTTTTCAATGAAAAGCCCGACTAAATAAAAATGTTTTAAATTCCTTCCTAAAGGATAAATTCAAACTTAAGATAACCAAAGACTTTGAGACACACAGGTACTGTAACTTCTTCATTTTTTTCACCCCAGTGCAGACATATTACTAACACAGAAGCATAGAAACATAGAAATATGACTGCAGAGAAAGACCATATGGCCTTTCCAGTCTGTCCATCCATACCAACTACTGAGTTCTATAATTCCTTATTTTCTCTTAGAAATCCTCTATATTTACCCCATGCTTCTTTGAATTCAGATACAGCCCTTGATTCTACCATCACCATTAGGTAGTTATTCCATTCATCTACCACTCTTTGAAATAAGACATATTTCCTCTGATTACTCCCGAGTCTATACCCTTTTATCTTCATATTATACCCCTCATTCGAAAGTTTCCTTCAATTTAAGAAGCTCTTCTCTTGTGCATTTATACCATGGAGGTATTTAAACATCTCTAGCATGTCTCCCCTTACTTCCAAAGTAAACATATTGAGATCTTTAAGTTTGTCCCTCTGTGCTTTATGTTGAAGACCACTGACCATTTTAGTATTCATCTTCTGCACTGACTCCATCCTATTTTTATCCTTTTGAAGGAACGATCTCCAGAACTGTATACGGTACTACAAATGTCTTACTAGAGATGTACACAAAGGCATTGCCACCTCCTTCCTGCTGGTTATTCCTCTCCGTGTACACTGAAACATTCATCTGGCTTTTGTTGTTGCCTTTTCTATTGTTTGGCCAACTAAGATAAAAAAGAATCATCCCAAGGTCCAATGCATCTTTCATGTACAAAAATACTTCACCCACTATACTGTACAGCTCCCTTGCAGCCCAAATGCATGACCTTGAAATTGTTACCAGCAAATCTCAGCAAATTCTGGACCATTCTTCAAGAATTGCTAGATTTGATGTTATCTACACCTTCCTATTGCAGATTTTGGTATTAACTGTAAAGAGGCAAACCTTACCTGACTGCCCTTCTACAACATCACTTACAATAATGTTAAAAAGAAATGGACCTAAGATTGATCTCTGCAACACACCACTGGTAACGTCTTTCTCCTCAGAGAAAACTCCATTTACTAGTACCCTTTGTTGCCTCTCACTCAACCAGCTTCTAACCTATTCTGTCATTTTAGGGTCTATCCCTAGGGTGCTCAATTTATTTATGTCACCTGTGCAGAAGCATATCTAAGGCTTTGCTGAACTCTAAGTATACCACATCTAGCGCTCTGCTTCGGTCCAACTCTGGGTTGCCCTGCTAAAGAAATTGATCAGATTTGTCTGATAATACCTGCCCCTAGTAAATCTATGCTGCTTCAGATCCTGCAGCCCAATGCACTCCAGAAACCTCACTATCCACTGTTTTAGTAGTGTTTCCATTAATTTACTCATCACAGAGGTCAGAATAATCATCCTGTAGTTCACTATCTCCTCCTTACTTTCATTTTTGTGTAGAGGGACCATATGCACCCTTCTCCAGTCCTCTGGGACCACTCCCAACTCTAAAGAATCACTGGAAAAGTCAGACAACAGAGCTGCCAGAAATTCCTTAACCTCCTTCAATATTCTTGGATGTATCCCATCCTCTCTATTGCTTTATCTATTTTTAGATTAGCTAGCTCCTCATGAACACAGCCTGCTGAAGATCCAACTCTGAGGTCCCATTCCCACCCTTTCATCTGTGAATACAGAACAGAAATATTTGTTAAGCAATGCTACTTAATCCTAGAAACATAGAAACATGATGGCAGAAAAAGGACACATGACCTATCTACTCTGCCCTTCCATATCAACTACAATAGTCCCCTTTTTACCTTTAGAGATCCTCTTATGTTTTTCCTATGCTTTTTTAAATTCAGATATTGTCCTCATCTCCACCACGTCCACTGGGAGACTATTCCACACATCTACCACTCTTTCCATGAAGAAATATTTATTTATTTTATTTAGCTGTATTTAGCTGTATTTATATCCCGCTTTTCACTGGGTCAAAGCGGTCAATTGGGGGATACATTTAACATGAGGGGATATGAGACACACACACTAATACATACAGGAGTACTATGCAAAATATTTTTGCATAGTACTCCTGAGTCTATTCCCTTTTACTCTCGTGCTATGTCCCCTTGTAGCAGAGCTTGCCTTCAATTGAAAGAGACCCTCCTGTGCATTTATGCCATGGAGGTATTTAAATGACTATCATATCACCCCTATACTGCATTTCCTCTAAAGTATACCTATTACGATCTTTAAGTCTGTCCTCATATGCTTCATAACGAAGACCTTTAACCATTTTAGTAGTCACTCTCTGCACCGACTCCAACCTGCCTATAGCCTTTTGAAGGTGTGGTCTCCAGAATTGCACACAATACTCCAAATGAGTTTTCAGCAGAGGTACTGTCACCTCCTTTGTTCTGCTGGCCATTCCTCTTCCCATACACTCAAGCGTCCTTCTGGCTTTCACAGTCACCTTTTATGACTGTTTAGCTACTTTAAGATCATCAGACACAATTACACCCAGGTCCCACTCTTCTTTTGTGGACAGAAGTACCTCACCCCCTATACTGTACCACTTCTTTGGAGTTTTGCAGCCAAAATGCACGACCCTACATTTTTAGCATTAAATTTCAGTTGCCAAATTCTAGCCCACTCATCAAGCATAGCTAGATCCCTCCTCATGCTATCTATTCCTTCCTGGGTGTCTACTTTATTGCAGATTGTGGTATCATCCATGAACAAGCAAACCTTACCCAACAGCCCTTCTGCAATATCATTAGCAAAGATGTTAAAAAGAATTAGACCAAGGACAGATCCCTGCGGCACACCACTGGTAACTTGTTTCTTCTCAGAGTGAGCTGTACCCTTGTCGCCTCTCACTCAACCAATTTCAAACCCAATCAGTAACTTTAGAGTCCATCACTAGGGTGCTCAGTTTGTTTATAAGTCACCTGTGCAGAATGGTGTCAAAGGCTTTACTGAAATCTAAATACACCACATCTAGGGCTCTCCCTCTGTCGAACTGCCTGGTCACCCAGTCAAAGAAATCAATCAGGTTTGTCTGTCAAGACTTGCCTCTGACGAATCCATGCTGCCTCGGATCCTGCAATCCATTGGACTCCAGAAACCTTACTATTCTCTCTTTTAGTAGCCTTTCCAATAATTTACTAACCGGTCTATAGTTCTCAATGTCATCATTACATCTGCTTTTGTGTAAAGGGACCACATGCACCTTTCTCCAGTCCTCTGGCACTACTCCCACCTCCAAATAGGCATTGAAAAGGTTAGATAGTGGAGCTGCTAGAACATCCCCAAGTTTTCTCAGTATTCTTTGATTTATCCCATCTGGACTCATGGCTTTGTCTACTTTTAGTTTAGCTAGTTCCTCACAAATGCAATCTTCTGAAAATCATTTGAGATCTACGCTGTTTCTGTTCCTTTTTATGGGTATTTTCTGAGGTCCTGCTCCTGATTCTTCGTCTGTGAACACAGAACAGAAATATTTGTTAAGCATTTCTGCTTTATCTTCATCATTTTCTGCATATTCCTCCCCTGCACCCTTGAGTCTGACAATACCACTTTTACCCTTCCTCCTCTCACTAACATATCTGAAAATGTCTTATCCCCACATTTTATTGCATTGGCTATTTCTTCTTCTTTTTATACCTTTGCTTTTCTGACTACTTTGCTAGCTTCTCTAAGTTTCTCTAAATATAGATACCTGTTTCCCTCTGTGATCTCTTGTATTTCATGAAGGCCTCCCTCTTTTTCTTCAGCTTTTCAGCTACTTCTTTTGAGAACCATAGAGGCCTCCTTTTCCTTTTACATTTATTTACCTTTCTAACAAAAAGTTTTTTTACCCTTAAAATATCCCCTTTCAGTTTTTCCCACTTTTTTTTTTTTTACATCCCCCAGGTGTTCCCATTCTACTAGCGACTCTTTGAGGTATTGGCTCATCTTGGCAAAGTTAGTTTTCCTGAAGTCTAAGACCCTCACTTTTGAATGGATTTTATCAGCCCTAGTCCTAATACTGAATCATACCATCTGATGATTACTGGATGTGAGATGATGTCCCACTGTAACATCAGAAACACTTTCCGTTTGTTAAGCACCAAAGTCCAGTATGGCCCCATCATGTGTGGGTTCTGTTACCAATTGCCTGAATAGTTCTCCCCATAGAGAATCCAGGATCTCCTTACTGCTAGATGACACAACAGCAGGGATGTGCCAATCCACATCTGGCATATTGAAATCACCTATCAGTAGCACTTCTCCTTTCATGGCAATACTGCATATGTCTTCTATTAAATTTTCATCCACTTCTATTCCCTTTGAGAGGGATGGGTATATAACTCCAATGCAAATGGATTTCCCTTTCCCTCTTTCTAGTTTAACCCACAGTGTCTCCTCTCTTATGCCCTGCAATTCTATAGCTTTAATTATTTTTTTACATAGAGTGCCACTCCACCTCCCCTTCTTCCTACCCTCTTCTTCCTGAATAAAGTATAGCCCGGCATAATTACATCCCAGTCATTGTTATCCATAAACATTCTCTTATATACCACGCTATTCTTTGAACAGGGCATTATAACTTGGAGATAAACTGTCTCTGTAACCGCCACTAAATCCAAGTCAGCTTCTTTCATTAAAGCCTCAACCTCTGGGATCTTATTTCCCATGCTATGGGCATTATACATACCGCTTTCCAAATGTTGCCCCTATTACCCATTTCTACAGAGGTATTTAATGTTTCATTTACCTGAGGGCTCTCTTTAACCACACCCAATGAATCTAGTTTTAAACCCTCTTCAGTAGGTTAGCCAGTCTTCTGCTGAAGAAATGTTGACCCTTCTTGGACAGATGGACACCATCACTGCTCTGCAGCCTTTGGAACATCATCCCATGATCCAAGAAGCCAAAATGCTCTCGATGACACTATCCACACAGCCATGCATTCATCTCCAGGATGCTTCTCTGCCTCGGCCTTTACCCTCAGCAGGCACGATTGAAGAGAACACCACCTGCTCTCCTATCTGCTTCACCCTCTGTCCCAGAGCCATGAAGTCACATTTGATATGCTCAGAGGGATTCCAAGCAGTATCATTTGTGCCGATATGGATGATCAACACTGGCTTGATGAGTCTCTGCAAATTTTCCATAACATATCAGATTTTGGCATCTGGCAGACAGCACACCTCTCTGGACATCAAATCTGGTCAGCAGATGGACGCCTCAGTACCCTCAGAAGAGATTCACCAACCACCACTACCCTTCACTTCCTAGTGGTGACTGATTCTGCAACTTTGAGATGCTCAAGCTGTGGTTCTTCCCTTTCCTCCTATGTTTCTACCTCCTCCACTTCCATAGCTGCATACTGGTTCATCAGTTGAAGGGCTGGAGGAGTTGGAGTGTTGATACTGCAGGCTCTAGTGACTCGTGTCCAACCTTCTTCCTTCTGTAGCTTCACATCTTCACCTCTATTGGAGAGTTTGTATGTTTCAAGAAGCATCTCAACAATGTAGTTCTCACTGTCTCAAATTCTTCTCAGCCTCACCACCTCTTCCCTGAGCTCTTCCAATTCTTTCCTGAAAGCCTTTGCATGCAGGCATCCTGCACATGGAACTGGTCCTTCAACTGGTATTGGGATCTCTGTCTTGACAGAGGCAGAAGCTGTAATAGGGGCAAAATGATTTTTCCCAGCCATTGTTTAGTTGATGGAACTTGTGATAAGGAAGCTTATCATAGCTCAGGAAGGAGCTATAGTAAAGGTGAAGTGACTCTGAACAAGCAACCTGTCAGTTCTGGTAGAAATAAAAAAAAAATTTTTCCCATAAAAGACTACCAGTCCCAGAATGCACCAGGTTTCCAACAGCCATTAGAGGAGCTGAAGTGGGGAAACGTGTGTTCAATAAGGAGGGCTATGAGGTAATCCCCAAGCACTCATCTCAAAGGGCAGGGCCTGATTCAGCACAGCTGCGCTGTGCTAGGGTGGAGCACTCATCTAAGCAGAATAAAGGTAGAGTTTATTCTACAGAGAATCATCCTCAGTTTCATCTGGGAGATCCTCATCCTCAGATTCTTGGAGATCCTCAGATTCAGATTGGACATCTTCATCATCCGGAGGATCATCAGAAGCAGAAGCCAGAGTGGACGGACAGAGAGGGCAAGAAACCCTTTAGAAAAAAGAAGAGAAAAGCATTTGGGAGGTCTAAAGGAGTCCAGAGCAGTACGTATACTGGGAGACATTCAAATGGCCAGCATACACCATTGGAATGGGGAAAACCAGAGGAGTGGTGCTGCAGAGCTAGGAATCTCCAGACGGTACCTGTGAGGGAGACGGCTGCACTTGGAAGGGACCCTAGGACCCGTGCCAGAAGGTATGTGAAGAGAGATCCAGTGTCCAGGGATCTGGATTGGAAGGCTGGACATAAAAACTGGACTACATACTGGCCAGGCTATTTAGAGAGGAACTCTAACAGCAATGGAAGCTCAGGTATGAATACTGATCTATGCCCTAGCTATAACCTTGAAAGACAGCAGGGAAACAAGTATTCTCCTGAAAGTGCTCCATTGAGAAATTCCTCTGTGCCAATCCATGATATTGAACCGATGATTGTTGAGGAAAGGGGAGAAGTCTTAGATACAGGCTGTGAATACATGGATTGCTCTCTGTCTAAACTCCTTTGGTAATTTTCTGTTACAAAGTACAACAACCATCACAAAGAAATACAAACTTGTTCTTTAATCTACTCAGAAAAGCTCCTGAAGTAGGATTTGAGCCACCCAGTAGAAAGCAAGCCAGCTAAGGGGTTTCAGCTGGGTAACTGCTAGCAATTGAGCCTTACCTAATTGCTTGTGAGCTCTGAGGGAATCACTTCTGAGTCTATGTGGGAAGATATAAGAAGTTAACCTGAAAATAACAGTTTTTCCCTTCTTTGTGGATTTTGTTTGTTGTTTGATACACTGCTAAGAAAATATTAGCTAAAGCCTACAGAAAAGACCAGTTTGTTACCAACCAGGTCTTTATTCTTTTGCTTTGATTGCCTGACAAGTTCAGCTGTTGTTTTCCTGATTTTGTTTTTCTAAGTTAAACACTGAAAGCAAGTATCATGGTTTATGTGCTACCAAGCATATCTGTGTTGGGAGAAATAACCCCATAAATAAATATCTTATTGGCTTTACACTCAAGCACAACTAATTATTGTGAGCAGCTGTGTCTGGTGTGAATGGACTGCATTTCCCACAATCCCTTGCAAATCATATTGATATATGCACTTGTCAAGACTGTGAACATTCTCACCCAGGCAGCCGTCTGACAAATGGCATAGTTTTTCGGATTGCTTTTGTGCAAAGGGATTTACTTGCTGAGGATTACAACTCAAGTCTGAAGGAAAAGACAGTTCAAGCGTAAAAGCTGAAAGAAAAGATTTTCCCTCAACTGCACTTTGGAGGAGAGGTGGCTGTTCCAGGTAGCTGTTTCAGGACGAAAAGACCCCGTGCAGAGCTGGATTCATCACTGGCATAAGGTAACAAATACCTGGGCATGTCTAGTGGTGGATGGGAGTAAGGCACAGGGGTAATTAAAAAAAAAAAAAAGTAGAGAAAAAACACCTGTTTGGAAGGTGGTGCACTGTGGGGGGGTTTTGTGTTTTCTTGCAGGGATCAAGATGGATCAAAAGGAACTAGCTCGATGGATGGCAGCCCAGTTTAGCAGGCAGCAGGAGCTAGCACAGCAAGCTCAGGACACTGCTATGAAAGCCTTAATGGACCAGCAGAGGCCAGTGCTTGATCTGGTGCAAGCCCTAGTTAAACTGCAGAACCAAAGTGGACCAGATGCAAGACCAGCAGTAAATACTGGTACACCACATGTGGACAGTGTGGGACTCAATCAAGGAATTGGGGCATTTAGTTTTGGGAAGCTAACTCCAGATGATAATGTTGATGATTTTCTAGAGTCTTTTGAAAGAGTGGCACAAGCATTAGCATGGCCAGAGACCCAGTGGGCAGTAAGGCTGGCAGCCTCATTAACTGGAGTGGCTTATAGAGCAATGCCAGCAGCCCATGCTTTGAATTATAAGGATGTAAAGGCTGCTATTAGAGATCGCCTAGGGTTGTCTATTTCAGAGTATAGGCGAATGTTTAGAGCTACTACATTGAGAGTGGGTGAAACACCCAGGGCTCTGAGTCAGAGAATCATAGGATTAGCTGTAAAATGGTTGGAGCCTGAGCAAAAGACGGTAGAAATGTTATTAGACATTATTATGCTTGAACAATTTATGTCTGCGGTGCCTAAAGATTTGCACACTTTCCTTATACAGCAAAATTGCCAAAATCTTGGAGAGGCAACCGTGCTAGCAGAGAGATTCTTGGAAGCCACGCAGGCTTGCCATAGAATGGGTGGCCCTCTGAAGATGGGTGCTGAGGCAAGCTGTGCTGTATCAGAAAAGAAAATAATTAAAAATGTTTCTGAAAATAAATGTACTGTGCCAAAGCAGATGACACAGTGGAGTAGAAAGAAATGTTTCAAGTGTGGAAAATGGGGACATTTAGAAAAGGGATGCCAGACACACACTAGCTTAATGGGTGTGGATTTAAAACAGCCCAAAGAAGGATTTCTTTTGATGGTTGATGTGCAAGGAATTACCACAAATGCTTTGTTAGACTCTGGGGCAGACCAGAGTATGATGTCATGGATATTGTAGGCCCATTAGTCAAAACGCCCCGAGGTTTCCAATACATCCTAGTTATGGTAGATCAGGCAACAAGGTTTCCCTGGGCCATACCATTGAGGAATGTTTCTGCAAAAACAATAGCTTTAGAGCTAGTAAAATTGTTTTGTGAAGTGGGATTCCCAAGAGAGGTGTTGACTGACCGAGGGTCCAATTTTGTATCCAAATATTTGGCCCAGGTCTGGGATGCCTTTGGCATTCATCACGTGAAAACCTCAGCCTACCATCCACAATCAAACGGTTTGGTGGAGAGATTCAACCAAACTCTCAAGCAAATGTTGAGAAGGGGGTTAGCAGGAGAGGTAAAGGAATGGGATATGTTATTGCCCTTTGCCTTATATGCCTGCAGGGAAAGAATTCAGGTATCCCTAGGTGTAACTCCATATGAATTGATGTATAGTAGGGCTCCACGTGGTTTATTAGATATTTTGAGGGAACAATGGATTGATCCTGAACCAGGAAGTCAGGAAGTGCCACAGTTTCTACGTGACTTGAGAGCACGTTTGAAAAGGACCTCGCAGGTTGCTGAGAGGAACCTGCAGGACAGTCAAGTGCGCCAGAAAGGGTGGTATGATAGGAAGGCCAAAAACCGCCAATTAAGCATTGGTGAAAAGGTTTTGGTTCAAGTAGCAGGTACAGCCCCAAAATTTGAAGTACAGTGGAAAGGGCCATGGAAGGTTGTTAAACAAGTGAGCCCAGTATCTTATATGATAGAAAATGCAAGAGGGCGTAGGCAGACCTACCATATTAATGTACTTAAGTCTTGGAAGGAGAGGCCTGTAAATAATAATGACCCTGAAGCCACTCAGGAAGTAAGTGAGCTTCAAAAAGAGAACACTCTCGTAGGTATTACGGACTGTAGGAAAGAAGTTTCACCAGTTAAACCAGCCTGTAATAACTTAAGCAGGGGGGTATGTGATAAGGAAGCTTATCATAGCTCAGGAAGGAGCTATAGTAAAGGTGAAGTGACTCTGAACAAGCAACCTGTCAGTTCTGGTAGAAATAAAAAAACAGAATTTTCCCATAAAAGACTACCAGTCCCAGAATGCACCAGGTTTCCAACAGCCATTAGAGGAGCTGAAGTGGGGAAACGTGTGTTCAATCAGGAGGGCTATGAGGTAATCCCCAAGCACTCATCTCAAAGGGCAGGGCCTGATTCAGCACAGCTGCGCTGTGGAGCACTCATCTAAGCAGAATAAAGGTAGAGTTTATTCTACAGAGAATCATCCTCAGTTTCATCTGGGAGATCCTCATCCTCAGATTCTTGGAGATCCTCAGATTCAGATTGGACATCTTCATCATCCGGAGGATCATCAGAAGCAGAAGCCAGAGCGGACGGACAGAGAGGGCAAGAAACCCTTTAGAAGAAAGAAGAGAAAAGCATTTGGGAGGTCTAATGGAGTCCAGAGCAGTACGTATACTGGGAGACATTCAAAAGGCCAGCATACACCATTGGACTAGGGAAAACCAGAGGAGTGGTGCTGCAGAGCTTGGAATCTCCAGACGGTACCTGTGAGGGAGACGGCTGCACTTGGAAGGGACCCTAGGACCCGTGCCAGAAGATATGTGAAGAGAAATCCAGTGTCCAGGGATCTGGATTGGAAGGCTGGACATAAAAACTGGACTACATACTGGCCAGGCTATTTAGAGAGGAACTCTAACAGCAATGGAAGCTCAGGTATGAACACTGATCTATGCCCTAGCTATAACCTTGAAAGACAGCAGGGAAACAAGTATTCTCCTGAAAGTGCTCCACTGAGAAATTCCTCTGTGCCAATCCATGATATTGAACCGATGATTGTTGAGGAAAGGGGAGAAGTCTTAGATACAGGCTGTGAATACATGGATTGCTCTCTGTCTAAACTCCTTTGGTAATTTTCTGTTACAAAGTACAACAACCATCACAAAGAAATACAAACTTGTTCTTTAATCTACTCAGAAAAGCTCCTGAAGTAGGATTTGAGCCACCCAGTAGAAAGCAAGCCAGCTAAGGGGTTTCAGCTGGGTAACTGCTAGCAATTGAGCCTTACCTAATTGCTTGTGAGCTCTGAGGGAATCACTTCTGATTCTATGTGGGAAGATATAAGAAGTTAACCTGAAAAGAATAGTTTTTCCCTTCTTTGTGGATTTTGTTTGTTGTTTGATACACTGCTAAGAAAATATTAGCTAAAGCCTACAGAAAAGACCAGTTTGTTAGCAACCAGGTCTTTATTCTTTTGCTTTGATTGCCTGACAAGTTCAGCTGTTGTTTTCCTGATTTTGTTTTTCTAAGTTAAACACTGAAAGCAAGTATCCTGTTTTATGTGCTACCAAGCATATCTGTGTTGGGAGAAATAACCCCATAAATAAATATCTTATTGGCTTTACACTCAAGCACAACTAATTATTGTGAGCAGCTGTGTCTGGTGTGAATGGACTGCATTTCCCACAATCCCTTGCAAATCATACTACAAGCAACCAAAATAAATTCCCCTTTTGCAGTATAGAAAAATGACTTAGCTGTTAAAAATGACCACCAAAACCCCTTTAAGAATTAACTTTTAAAAATGAACACAAACACCCCTTTAAGAATTAGCTTTTAAAAAGTGCACCAAAACCCCTTTGAGAGCTTTCAGGCAGAATATTACCTTGGTTTGCATGGAGTCCTCATCAGCTTCTAAATCTAAAAAGACATCTATTTGAATTTTTATCTTATAAAGGCAACATAGCTCCCAAAGCCATCCCTTCAAGCGCATAAATGTCGATGCACACATTTACACGTAATGTACTCTGAACCAGGTATAAATGTGTGTGGTTCATGGGACTTCGGCCCAGGAAGGAAGAGCAATTGGGTCTGGAGTGGAAGTAGCGTGGCAAGCTATCCACGGCATTAAAATAGGTTTGCTGTGCTGCCTCCTTCATGTGGGCTTGGCAGGGGTGGTTGCTTTGTGCTCTGAGGGGCCACGCTCCAGTTGTCTGCACTGGGTGCCCACAGAGTTTGGAATGCCACTGATAAGTGGTCCAACAAAAATTGATTTTGATGCAATTATGGTTTAAATCTCACATGCAAAAAAAATCGAACCACAAGAGCAAAAACTCATACACTCAAAAAGAAAACCTTTTCTGTCGGAGCATTAGTGACGAGGACTTAACCTCAACTTACAAATGTTTCATTTTAATAAGTGGACTTAGCATAGAATATGATCCAGAAATGCAAAAACACACTAGAATTGCTTAAAAACAGTTAACTTATCTGAAATAAGTCCAACGGAGAAAGTAATCATCGATGCAGTATCGTCTTTCAAACCAGTTACTCAATCAGGTTCTGCGTCAAGAATTCCCTCCTTTATTCCCGTCCCTCCAGTCCAGTCCAGATAGTTGGGTTCTGTCTGTCCATCAACAGCTGGAGACTGAATATCCAAATCACTGATTATATCACTGGATAAGAGCCCACAAGTCCCCCTGACACCTCAGTATTTCAGTCTCCAGCAGCTGGTAGACAGATGTCCAGATGGACTCTAGCTACAGTACTTTTTTGTTTTTGATAATTACTGGTAAATACAGAATTGACCACAGAGATTAGACTGCTAGTGGGAAAAAAAAGAAACTGCGTGATCTTAATTGCTGCAGTCTTGGCAAGATCCTTTCAATGGATATAGCAGGCCTCTGCAGGAGCACTGCAAACCACTAGATCAGCATGCATTGACTCCAATGGGGAGTGGGGTGATGACACGCTGAACAGGTTTCTGAAGCATTTGTTCTCCTGCACCACACCTCCCGGTGCAGTGATTACTTTTTCATTTTCAGAATGAGTAGTTGCGCGAGTAGTTGTTTTTGTCGGTGTCGGTGTTAGCTTCTGGGTAGCTGGTGCATGCGGCACTCAGGGAAGCCATGCCTCAGCCAATCAGGTTTGTGCTGCATGCGGTGCATGACCGAGTTCCATCTCGGCAGCCGCGCTTCAAGGCCTATGAGGCAGAAAGTCATGTCCTCAAACAGACTCAACCCAGCAATCCACGAGTCACGAGAACATGTGACTCGTTGGAGGACCGGCTTCCACATCCAGAGATGTCGCTGAAGCGACAGGAGGTTTCCTATGCTTTGGCAGTGACAGCCATATTGGCTGACACCCTTGGTGTACCTGTGGCCATTTTAAACTGTTTTGGACTGCTGGCTGAATCGGTCACGATCTCAGGGACGCAGTTGGCCAATGCGGATGCATGGGGCCTCACTACAAAGGCATCACACCTCGTTTTCCCTGAGTTTATCTTACTACTCCATCAGGCCTACCAGTTGAAGAAAGACAAAAGGATCAGCAATATAGTAAGCATTCTTCAGCCAGGTGGGGGTTGGCACCCAAACGAGAAATGTCAAACTGGACACAGGTGATGCCCAACAAGTGGAGCAGGACTATGGAGAAGTTCAGTGAGGCACACAAGCACCTCTTGAATGTTTCAGGGGGCTCAGAGGACCCCCTGGAGGGCCCTTTGGCTCCTTATGAGAAGTTGAAAGTCTAGGGCCTGGAGGAGGAAGAACTCCCCCCAGGAGAGGATCCTTCCATCGTCCACGTCTTCCAGAAGGAAATGCTATTGCTGATAAATGCACAGTCTCTGGCGGCTTTGAACATCCCCTTCTGAAAGGCAGAGGAAGACACATCCCTGGAGGACTGTCTATTGCAGGATATGTGCTCCCCTTAGAAATCCTTTCCAATGCACAAGGCCATTATGCAGATAATAGAGGCTGAGTGGGAGGTACTGGAGGCGAGTGTGAAAGGGAGTCAAGTAATGGCTTGTCTATACCCCATGCCTTCCGTGGAGAAGGAGTTGTTCTTGACTCCAAAGCTGTACTCTTTGGTTAAAGCAGTCATGAAGAAGGCAATAATTCCTGTGGAAGGTGGAAAGGCCTTGAAAGACTCACAGGATCAGTGGGTGGAGGCGCTCCTCCATCAGACCTTAGAGGTAAACACTTTGTTGCTGTGTGCCTCCATATGCTCTGTTTTGTTTGATGTACACCGCTTTGACCAAAGGATAAAGCGGTATAGAAGATCTGCTAAATAAATAAATATGCAGGGTATATGTGGTGCGGGTGTGCATGCGCTGGCTGCAAGAGTTATCGGAGCATGAATCCTGCTCAGGAAAAGGAACTGTCAGAACTCACCAAAATGGAGTCAGCCTCTGCCTACCTAGCAGATGTTTGCTATGATATGGTACGAGCCTCGGCCAAGAGCATTGCCTTGGTAGTGATATCATAGCACTTTGTGTAGCTATGCAATTGGGCCACTGATGTATCCTATAAGATTTGTCTCAGCAAGCTCACATTTAAAGAGAAACTGCTGTTTGGTGACGTGTTGAAGAAGTTAGTGAAGGAATTGGGTGAAACCAAGGGAGCTCGTTTGCCCAAGGACAAGTTCCGGGGGGCCAAGTTTCAGAAGCCGACTCAAGGGAGTGCAAGGGACTTCCAAAGTTTCCAAGCTACCTGGTTTGCTCCACCACAGTGCAGACAATTCTCTTATAGTGGCCAGTCATTTTCAGGTCGGGGACTGGCATGCAGTTTTTACATGGGGGGTGCCGCCTTCTCCAAGAACATAAGAACATAAGATATGCCATACTGGGTCAGACCAAGGTCCATCAAGTCCAGTATCCTGTTTCCAACCGTGGCCAATCTAGGTCACAAGTACCTAGCAGTTTCCCCAAAGGACACAGGTTCCACAGTGCTTGTATTGTAGTAAGCAGTGAATATCTCGGGTCCCCTTTAATAATGGTTTAAAGAAACTATGATGAAGCAAGGCAGGCCCAGGAGGAGAATCAGCTGATAGATGGCCATCATCGGCATTTCTACCACTCCTGGGCCCATGTCACATTAGAACAATGGGTCTTAGAGGTCATCAGAGAAGTAAATACCCTGGAGTTTGCTTGTCTGCTCGCAGACACATTCATGCTCTCACCATGCAAGTCTCTGCTAAAAGTGCGGGCTATGGAACAGACTCTAAAGTGCTTGCTGGCCTTACAGACCATGGTCAAGGTGCCAAAAGAGCAGTGCGGCACTGGTTGATTCTCAATTTTGTGGTTTCCAGGAAGGAAGGGTCATTCTGACCTATCCTTGACCTCAAACACTTCAATAGGGCCCTGCGGGTGGCGTATTTTCACATGGAAATGTTGCATTCCTTAATGACGGCCCTGCAAAAAGGTGAGTATTTGGCAGCTTTTGATCTCAAGGAAGCATATTTACACATTCCTATACAGCCTGAGCATCAGAGCTTCTTGCGTTTCGCAACTCCAATGAAGCATTTTCAGTTTTAGGTGATGCCCTTTGGCTTGGCGACAGTGACCTTCACCTTCACCAAGGTGATGGTGGTGGTGGCCGCGGCCCTCTGGCTGCAGGGTATCCTGGTATACTCCTACCTGTATGACTGGCTGATAAATACAAAATCATGGGAGGAGAGTCAGGTGGTGACGGAGAAAGTCATAGCCTTCCATCAGGATCTCGGCTGGGTTATCAATGCACCAAAGAATAAGTTGATCCCATATCAATGGCTCATGTACCTCGGAGCAGAGTTCAGCACGGTGAATGGCATAGTATCTTACCCTCCAGAGAGAATTGTCAGGATACAACAGCAGGTTTAACGATTCTGGTGGATGAGGATGCTGTAGGCGTGGCACTACTTTCAGGTGTTTGGCTTTATGGCGGCTGCATTGGATATGGTACCCTGGGCCAGGGTGCACATGAGACCATTACAGATGGCTTTACTTTCAAGATGGTTCCCTCAACATCAGTCTCTATCCAGGCAGCTTCAGTGTCTACAGGACATAAAAGGCAGCCTGCCGTGGCAGTTGTCTTGACAGAACTTTGAAAGAAGGATACCATTGGAAACCCCAAGTTTGGATACTGGTCATGATGGATGTCAGCCTGTCCTGCTGGGGAACTCATTGCCAGGCTTAGTTGGCCCAGGGTCAATTGACAGTGGAGGAGAGCTCCTGGTTAATCAATTGCCTGGAGATCCACGCAGTGTGAATGGCGCTGCTGCAGTTCGCTCCACTACTGGAGGCAAGGGTGTGAGAGTGTTTTCCAACAATGCATCTGTTGCGTACATCAACAAGCAGAGTGGCACAGTGTGTGTAGTGCTGGCATCTGTGGTGGTTCTGCTCCTGCAATGGGCAGAGGCACATCTTCTGGCACTCATAGCAGTGTATGTGGCAGGCAAAGAGAATTTGCAGGCTAATTATACAAGCAGGCATTGCTTGGATCTGGTGGAGTGGTCACTAGAGGAATTGATGTTTCACAGCCTGGTACAGTGCTGGGGGTAGCTGGTGATGGACCTAATGGCATCTGCAGCCAATGTCAAGGCCAGTCGCTTTTTCAGCCACAGTGCAAGAGAATGTCTGAGGGCTTGGATGATATGGTCCAGTTCAAGCTGCAAGAGGGCTTCTTGTATGTGTTCCTCCCATGGGCATTGATCGGGTGATTGTTGCAAAGGATCAGACAAGCACAATGGACGGGTGATCCTAGTAGCTCCAGATTGGCCTCAGCGGCCTTGGTATACAGATCTAGTCAGGCTGATAGTGGCGAAATCATAGAGGCTGCTTGCCCAACCAGACCTTTTGGCACAGGAGCCAGTGATGATGCCTCAGGTGGATCGAGTCTCACTTACAGCCTGGTTCTTGAAAGGGTGCACCTAAGGAGACGAGGTTAGTCATTAGAGGTTATTGTGACCCTGTTTTATGTTCGTGTGTGGCGCATGTTTGAAGCTTGGTGCAAGGAACATGGTCTCATGGCTTTTCGTTCTATGGTGGCGGATGTTTTGACGTTCCTCTAGGTGAGCCTGGATAAGGGCCTGGCGTGGAAGTCCCTAAAGGTACAAGTAATAGTGATGGCCTGTTACAGAGGCAAGGTACAAGGTTCACCACTGGCCTCATACCCAGATGTGGTGCGCTTTCTGTGAGCCTTGAGGCAAGTTAGGCCTCCAGTTCATCTGGTTGTGCCTTTCTGGGATCTCAATCTGGTTCTTTCAGCACTGAAAGAGGAACCCTTTGAGCAACTCAGCAGCTCCTCACTCAAGGATTTCACCTTGAAGGTGGTCTTTCTGGTGGCAATTTTCTTGGTGCAGTGTATAAGTGTATATGCGAACTGCAGGCCTTGTCTTGCAGGGAACCGTTTCTCCTCATATGAAAGGAGAAGGTGATATTGAGGCCAGTTCCATCCTTTCTTCTGAAGGTGGTGTCACCTTTTCTTGTGAATCAAGACCTGTCAGTGTTTGTGATGGCAGTGGCGGGATCACAGGACCACCGACTCCATACCTTGGACATACGATGAGCCTTACATCGATATCTGAAGCATACACAGCCATTCAGGAAGTCAGATAGATTGTGCTGTTTGGAGGTCTGCATAAAGGGGAAGTGGCCTCAAAGGTGTCAATCGCCCAATTGAGGCCATTAGTTTGGCATATTTGGTGCTGGCTGGTTGCACGCCCACTCTACCAGGGCACTGGCAGCATCTTGGGCTGAGTTTCAGCTCATAGCACTGGCGGAGATTTACAGAGCAGTGATGTGGTCATCACTTCACACTTTTCTAAAGCATTATCTCCTGGATGTGCAGGCTTGATAGGATGCATATTTTGGGATGCAGGTGCAGCAGGCAGGGCTCATGGGTGCCCTCAAGTTTGGGTACTGCAGCAGAATATCACAACTATCTGGACTGGACTGGAGAGATGAGAATGAAGATGAAATTAAACCTTATCTACTAATTTCATTCATGGAGTCCCACCAGGCTAAAGTGAAATGTGAACTCAATAACTTTTATTTTATCCACATCAAGAGATGCTGCTGAAGAACTTGGAGTTATCACCAGAGGCAGAAGATGTGGGTACAAGATCTATGTAGAGCATATGGTCACTGCTAGAAATAGTGCTTGCAGAAATAATTGGTAGAACTTTGTTCTCTGTACGCATTTTTATTAAGACCTTGCAAGGGCAAACAATGTCACAGTTTTGGTTAATATTCCAAATAATTTTAATCCTTTTTCTATATTGTCAAACGTACCATATGTATAATGACTTGTTCCAACCAGCAAGATGAAGTTCACTCATGGACCACATGTGCTTAAGACCCTTAAGTGAAGTAAAGTGAAGTAGAAGGCATTCCTACTGTGGCAGAAGATTTATTTTATTTATGTGTTTATTTATTTATTTAGGAACAGAATAAAGAGTGGAAATCCACCCCAAAAAAGAGTCAGGAAGGCCAAACAACCATAAGACAGCAAACATAAAAGGCCAAGTAAGTGGGTTGAAGACCTTGTTTGCATAAAGAAACACCACTGCACTTGACAACTTTCTTCCCCCTGCCAGCTGCAATAGGTGAAACAAATGCTGGGTATTATCAGTGGAATAGTGGCCATAAATGAAGCCAGTTTGGTGTTGAACTAATATGGGCAAATAAGCCTTCAACCAAAGTTGCAGGGTCTTAGTCAGAACTTTCATATCCACGTTAAGAGAAATTGATCAATAAGTTTCAACATCCTCGTGTTCCCTACCCTTCTTGGAAATCAAAACAACTGTGGTGGCCAGCAAATCATCTGTATCTTTTGTGATAATGAGAGCTGTGCTGAGCCAATGGAAACACAGGAAAGTGGTGACTATGTCTTTAAGACAAGAGACAGGCAAGCTTTTCAGAGGGCTAAAGCTACAGCCAAGCAAAAGAAACACGTACTTGCTGAGGTTAAACCACGCCCAAGCCCCAACGTGAGTGCAGGCTTGGACTTTAATGACAACCACCTGTGCAGAGATAAGGGTGTGGTAGCTAGGAAGCAGCTTTTTAAGCCTACTTCAGTGCAAAGAGAGGGAGGAAGGACAAAGGAAGGAGAGAGGAGCAGCAACAGGAAGGAGGAAGGCAAGCTGAAGGAGCAAGGAGATGGGGGAAGCTTAACTCCACGTGGGAGAAGCAGTTCCAGCAGCAAAAGAAGCAACCCTTGGGTGAAAGGTACGCTTCAGCCAGAGACCAGCAGATGTATAGCTGGAGAGGTTGCTGAAGAGGTGGAGCAAAGTGCAGTGCAGTGTGTGCAAGAGACAGTTCAGAAAACCCAAGCTGCCAGAAGGGGGGTGGAAGCTGTTACAGACGGACGTAACCAAGACCCAGCCAAAGGCAGAGACGTAAAGATGAACACAGGTGAAGCAGTTAAGCTTTTGTTCCAGGGAAAAAAGCCCCACGCTCCTGATACAGCCTATGCTTACCAGGGAGAGCAGTTCTGGAAAGGACTTTTGAAATTTCTACAGAATAGTAAGTTGGAAAACCTTATTGAAAATCCTGAAAGAGACAAGCAATTTGCAGAACAAGAAGGTATGCAAATTGACACTCTTGAGTCAGATTCAGTGTATGACGAATCACCGATGGATTGTTCTTTATGCATGAGGGAAATTGAAAACTGCTGGTAAGGACTGCAAAAAGAACTTTTGTAGAGCAATTTTTCCTTAGCCAGGAAAATGCTAAAAGCTACCTTAAGCTAAAGAGCTTTGGCTAAGAACAGAGTTTGAATTAAAGCAGCATTATTGGAAAATGATCAGAATTTACCCTTGCTGTTTGAATGAAAGGAAGTTGTAACACAGGTGCTGAGATGTGTACTGAAAACAGCTGCCTTGTTTAAAGAAGTATTTCAGTTCTTCAACTTCATGTGTACTTTTGTTCCTGTACGTTTTTCTGTTTTGGAGAATAATCCTTTTGCCTGCATTGTTTGAATTTAATGCGTGGAAAGAGCCCAAAAATAAATTTCTTGTTTTTGCTTTAAACAACCCCCAGTGCTCACACACTATTTTGTCTTTAATGAAAAGAACTACAAGTCCCAGGATGCCTTGCTGGAGACAAAAATAGCTTTAATTAAGGACAAATATGGCAGCCCTTTGCCTGTGAGCCACAGACCCAGGCAGGGGGTCACAACACTTTCCCTTTCAACCCCATGTGCCCAAACATGTCACACAAGAAGGGAGCAAGATTCTCCCAAAACCTCTTATAAAACTTGGACAGAAAGCCATCTGCCCTGCTTGATTACCAGATTGTAAACAGCCGATAGCCCACTGTACCTCCAGAGGCAAAATAGGACAAGCACACTGACAAACAAGCTAAAGAGACCTGATCCAAAAATACATCACCGGCCTCAAGTGTTGGATCTCCTGCCCCAGCATACAAAGCTCAAAAATGAAACAACAATACATCAACAATGTCAGCAGCAGCCTTTCCAGTCCCTACCCCGTGGTCATGAAGCAGGTCTATAGTAGTAGCTGCAGTCTTACCAAGCTCATAGAGGTGCAAGTTAGAAAAGTGATAAGACATTTCAAGTTTATCAACATCTAGGGCTCTCAAACAATCCTGAAGCAAGCCCAGCAGCCTATATACACAAGTGGATCAAGTTTTTTTATGTAACAGTTACAGGGCAGAGTCCAAACGAGAGCACACACACTCGCAGTATAAACAGCAAACACAACAAAAGTGAGATGTCCAAAACTGTAGTGGTATAAGAATGCTTTATTGTGAGAAAGCCCCAACATGTTTCAGCAAAACCTTCTTCAGGAGGTGAAAGCCTCAAATAAAAACGCATACATACATAGTTATAATCAACAAATAATGATAAGTTAAACACATATTTTTATAAGTAATATATAAATAAAAAGCCTTAAATGGTATGAATGAATAAAATATGTAAGGCTGAAACTTCAGACATACATAAAGAAGTGTGGATCTAAGCTAAAACATAAAACCTAGGAATAAAAAGTTAGAAATTCATTCAACAAACCATGGAGATGAGATGTCACAAACTCATACAGTTGGAAACACATTGAGACTTGTATTAAATTTTGTCCATTACTAACTACCCTCCTATAAGCATGATGCAACCAGGATAAACACAGAGATGAGGAGATATTATATAAACAAATCATGATTAAAAATTGTAAAATTGGCAAGAGAACGCACTTGTTTTTGATTATTGTAGAAACCTAATCAGTGAACTTCTACACCGTCACAGTTGATCCCACAGTGATAAAAATGCAAGATTCAAATTTCATCTGTGCAAATCAATCACCAGGCAACATATAAAAACACTAAAAAGCAGCCTACTTATTCTTTAAAGAACAGTTACACCCACCTTAGTATGTGACTGTTTTAAATGTAGTTAAAGGTACACTGTCAAAATGCTTCATATTATACTTGTCTTTATCCGATGGGACCATTTAAAGAAACCTAAGCAGACAATATCTGAATTTTAAAACTGAAAGGTTTCACGTCAATAAAAGGTCAGTTAGGATACAGAGCAGCATTGTCAGATTTAAGAAGGAATCCTTTAAAAATAATGCCCAAAAGAACACTTGCAACAGTGTCAACAACAACAGCTCAAAATGATCATTTGACTACCAGGATTCATCTCACATCCACAATGATAACTCTTGTTTATCACCCTTTCCTGAACATTGCTGGCACTTCTGGTAGTAACCGAGGCACGCCGGACCGCGCTCATCCTACAACCACACCCCCTGCTAATTACCCCAACCCCTCTCCCCCCCCCCCCACAACGCCCCAATCTTCACCACAAAGAAAACAGTCAGACAACTAATTGGGAATTCAAACCGGTCGCAGCTTTATTTAACTTGAACATTAACCAATGCCATTAACATAAATATCATTCTGGCGAAATCCGGCCACACCAGCCATGTGATTAGCAAGGTGAGCCACCACTCCGCCGCAGCCGAGGACAAGCCCCACGGCTAGCTTCACCCCACCGCCCCTTACCCGGCTTAGCCATATGATTAGCAAAAGCCCAATGGGGCTGCCCGGACGGGGGCCCCTCACCCCCGCCCCATTATCATCTCCGGCTCCGGACCCCGGACCCACCGGGTTCCCGCCACCCCCAGCTGCAACAACCCACCCGCTCCCAGCGCTCCTCATTGTCAGGGTGGGCTGGGTGAGACAACAGCCGCGTCCGAGCTCCTCAAATGCCGGACGCAACTGCCCTCCTCCACTCCCCCCCCCCAACGCCGAAGGCACCCGCTCGCTGCAGGGAGCTTCTCGATTGGTTCCTGTGGCTCACCACGAGCCGCGGGACCAATCCTTTCAAAATACTTGCTGTCGCCCGCCCCTGCGGCGTGCGCGCGTGAACCTGCGCCACCATAACCTGGACAGCACGCATCCGCGCGGCCCGGTTATGGCGGCCCTCGCGGGACTTCACCCCAAGGCCTCCCACTAACCGAGGCATGCCGGACCGCGCTCATCCTACAACCACACCCCCTGCTAATTACCCCAACCCCTCTCCCCCCCCCCACAACGCCCCAATCTTCACCACAAAGAAAACAGTCAGACAACTAATTGGGAAATCAAACCGGTCGCAGCTTTATTTAACTTGAACATTAACCAATGCCATTAACATAGATATCATTCTGGCGAAATCCAGCCACACCAGCCATGTGATTAGCAAGGTGAGCCACCACTCCGCCGAGGACAAGCCCCACGGCTAGCTTCACCCCACCGCCCCTTACCCGGCTTAGCCATATGATTAGCAAAAGCCCAACGGGGCTGCCCGGACGGGGGCCCCTCACCCCCGCCCCATTATCATCTCCGGCTCCGGACCCCGGACCCAGTGGGTTCCCGCCACCGGCAAGGGAGACGTCAGTCGCCCTGCCGCCCCCTAAGTCAGCTGCGACCGGTTGCTTCCCCGTGCCAGGGCACATTCCAGCGCCTCTTGCTAATCATTCAGCAGGAGGTCCATTCCCACCGGGGATAAATGTACCCCATCTTGGCGAAACAACCCTGCACAGTTAACATCGACCCATGGGTGCATGATCTGAAAACCTCCATACTCACACACCCATCGGCCGATCTGCCTGTTTATCTTAGTTAAACCCCTGGACCACCGCCGCTGTGCTTGACAGACAGGCCTTGAAATAATGTCCGACCACAACAGCACCACACCCGGAAACATTTGCAGCACCTCCGTTAAATCCCTAATTGCTGCTCGGATTAACTGCTTGCAAGTCCAGGAACTCAAATCGTTTCCGCCCAAATGCAGCAATACCAGCGCCGGGGCGTCCTTCGCTCTCCCGAGATGCCGAAGCAAAGGCAAAAGCCGGGGCCATCGCAGCCCCCTCTCGCCCCGCCATAGGACGGTCACCTCGTCAACGCCGACACCGAGATTGGGCCCCACTGGACGCTGCGCTGCTCGCTGCCCTGCCCAATACACAAAGGAGTGCCCGACGACCCAACAATGCCTTGGGCCCTGCTCCGCATCTGCAAAAAAATAATACAGTTAGGCCACCAGTCACTCCAGCACCCCAAACCCCCTTGCTCTACTCAGGATTTTTATTTTTTTTTAGAACCAAACATACCCCTGAAAGGCTCGTGACCTCCATCTGCCGATTTTTTGAATCTCCTTGCTCCCCAGACCTGCCCCGGCTGCACTCGTAGCCGCGCCAATCCGGAATGAATGCGGGGCAAAGAGTAGTGGGTTCTCCCCCAGACGAGCCAACGCCATACGCAACACCGCTGTAAACTGATAGCGGGACAGAGGCAGCGAATTCTCATGCAAGAAAAACCGCACCCCCCACCGCAGGCGGTTCCGCAAATACGCCTCTGCAGCTGCCACCGGGCATATTGGCGACCCCTTAACTGCCGCCAAGGTTATCCAACAGCCTCTTCCCATCTGATATGTTTTGGAACGTGCTAGCCAAATACAGAGCCGCCCCGCCTTCACCTGGACATGCGTAAACAACAATCCCCACTTGGACTCGACCCTGGAGGATTCAGCTACCAACTCCCCCACCCGAAAAGCACCAAAAAAGGCCACCACAAAAACAGCCCGAAACAGCGCTGTCTCGAAAACAGAATCAGTTACCGATGGCAACACCTCGATCATACGGGCCAGCAATCCCTGATCAATTGGCCGCCTATTATCCCCCAGGGTTGGGCAAGAACGGTCCCACCCTTGCAAGAGCCGTCGCGTCAAGAAACCGCAGCCTGCAGGCTCCCATCCCAAGGCTTTGGCAAAAAAGGTGAACCCCGCTAAATGAGATCGAACTGATGCTCTGGACACCCCGGCCTCTTTGGCATACACTACATACTGCCCCAAAAGCTGGTCCGAAACTCCCCCCGCCTGCCATCCAGCCGTCCGCAGAAAAGCCATCATGCTATGCCACCCACGCTGGTAGGCTGCCCACGTCGATACCGCCACCGAACTCCTCAAAAGGCTCAGCATTCCTTCAGGCCAACCAGCCACAATCTCTCGGGAACTGTTCGTCCCACGTCGTCCGCCGCTGGTGCCAAGGTCCTGAACTGGTCCCACTTGAAATGAGAGAGAGCATCCGCAATCTGGTTAGAGCGACCTGGAATATGCTTAGCCCTAACAAACACATTACCCCATCAAACAAGCCAACACCACCTCCCGCATCAGCGCCGTCAGCTGCAAACATCGCGGAGAGTAATTATTGATCACACTTACAACCGCGGCATTATCGCAAGACCATAGCACTTTCCGATGCCGCAATCTCTCCGGCCAAAGCTCCAGCACCACTAGCAAGGGAAACAATTCCAAAAATGCAATGTTGCTAGTGAGACCCCTATCCCTCCACTCCTGGGGCCATGCTCCTGCGCACCAAGCCCCCCCAAAGTAGATCCCCATTCGGACCCCACCCGCCGCATCCGTGAATAGGTCCAGATTCTCACTCGAAACCTCATCCTCCTGGAGCACCACAACCCCATTAAACTCTTTCAAAAAAGTGTCCCACACTAACAAGTCGTCCCTCATGGCTTGCGAAACACGAATTCTATGATGTGGCTTGATCGCCCCCACCGTGGCAAGAGCCAACCGCCGTGAAAACACCCGTCCCATCGGGATCACTCTGCATGCAAAATTTAAGGATCCTAATAAGGACTGCATCTCCCTTAAAGTCAGCTTTCTGGACGCTACCGCATTAGCCACTAGCACCTGCAATTGCTCCACCTTACTCCTTGGCAAACGAGCCACCATCTGTGCCGTGTCCAACTCAATCCCCAAGAAGGTAAGCATGGTGGTGGGGCCCTCGGTTTTATGAGCCGCTAGGGGCACTCCCCATTCCTTAGACAGATCCGCAAAACCGGCCAACAACTCAGCACACTGCAAGGACCCAGCCTCCCCTACAAACAAAAAATCATCCAAATAGTGGACGACATTCGCGCAGCCCACCCTCTCCACCAGCCCCCAGTGCAAAAACGCACTAAACATTTCGAAGTAGGCAGAGGACACCAAGCAACCCATGGGCATACATTTATCGTAATAGACGTGCCCCTCGAATGCAAAGCCCAATAAATGAAAGGACGAAGGGTGCACCGCTAATAATCAAAAAGCCGACTCAATGTCGGCCTTAGCCAATAGGCTCCCCTCGCCACATCTCCGTACAAGAGCGACCGCCGAATCAAAGGAGGCATAACGAACTGAGCAGGACTCCCTGGGGATATGATCATTTACCGACAACCCCTCCGGAAAAGAGAGATTGTGAATTAATCTAAACTTCCCGGGCTCCTTCTTAGGGATGACGCCCAAAGGGGAAATCACCAAATTCTCAAAGGGAACGTCCACAAATGGGCCAGCAATCCTGCCAAGTTCTAATTCAGATCGGAGTTTTTCCCGCACCACACTCGCAAAGCGACGCACCGATTGCAAGTTCTTCGCCCTAACCCCCACCACCTCACCCCGGACTGGTATACAAAATCCCCACGCAAAGCCGTCCTCGAGCACCTTCCTAACTCTACGCCTGGGATACCGCCGCAACCATGGCAGCAATGCCTCCAGCTTTATAGGCGTCGCCGGCACCGCCGGGGTCTGATCACAACTTTGCCGGCTGTCCCCCAGTGGGGGAGGGGCCTTTTTAACACATTTGACTGCTGCATGGGCCCCATTACACACTGAACAGGCGTGGCGAAATTTGCAATCCGGGAACGGGCATGATAACTTGTTGTAACGCCAACACACGTCACCGGCCCCTGGACTCTTTTTCTGCGCACTCCCACCGGCACGAAAGGACCGCCCCCCACCCGAGGCGAGAGTCGCCCCGCCTCTGGACCCCCCAAAACCCCCACCACTGCTCTTAACCGACATTTGTGTTAGCCACAGGTTAATGTCCTGCGTGCCCCAGGACAAGGATTTACTCTCCTCCATCTTATCTCTGAACTTTTCATCATAGTTCAGCCACGCCCATCTCTCATGCGTCTGCGAAGACTCCAATATGGAATCCGCATACGCCAACAACATCCCGTAATGGGAAGGATGCTTATGCCCCCACACACTTGCTAGACGTAAAAAGGCCCTTGCTCAATTCACTACATTTCTGGAGACCTTCTTAACCCGGCCCACCTTCTCTTTTTACTCTCCCCAGATCGCCGTCTACCTTCCAATAAGCGGAATATATCAATGTAGCGTCTCTTACGGATCTTCCTGCGAAGCTTCCGTGGCACTCCCTCCCACAATTCAGAATAGGAGGCCGTTGCGGCCACCGAACCCGCAGCCGCCTCCCCAATCCTCCCCCAACAGCCGGTGACCTCCCCCCGCCCTCCGCCCCCGAACTCGAGGACACAGAGTCCCCAGATGACGAGGAAGAACTCGAATTTCTCCGCTGCTTACGTGAATACTTTCATTTCCTGCGCAACTTTTTTCCCAACCTTCCCTTCTCCCGGAGCCCAGACCGTGACTCACCTACTACGGCGTCTCCAATCCCCGGCATGCTGGCCTCTGGCTCTTGGTCTCTCGCCACCCTTTCTTGGCTGCCCAATGCCGCTCCACGCTGCCGCAGGTCTTGTATAGGCTCCGCATCCCCTCCTTCAGTCTGGCACCGGACCACCTCCCTGGTCTCCGCACTCCTTTCCAACGTTGGCATCCGTCCGGCCGCTCCTTCACTTCCTGCAGTGGCTGTACCCTGGGGGGGCAAATAGGAAAACAAAGGAGGGGAGAGAAAAGGCTGCCAGGCCGGCTGCCAAGCACCCACCCAATCCCCTCGTGAAGATCCCTGCCCCTCATCCCGCCAATGCTCCCAAGCCTCAGCCCCACTTAAACCCCCCCAAATGCTGCACTCCCCCGCTGTCCCCCCCTGAACCCTTCCTCCCCCCAACCCCCCCCCCCCCGTAAGCCCCAACCCACTGACTCCTCATACCCCCCCCCAGGCCAATGCCCTTGCAATTGCCCCGAGGGCTCCATGCCCGGTGCTAATTCGTGCTGCCCATCTACACCCCCAGCCAGCCCTGCTCCAGTCACCCCAACCTCTGAGCTTTGAGGAGCTGCTACCCTACCCCCCCCTGCCTCGGGCCCCCCGCTTCCCTCTGCCAACACCTCTTGGCATTTCTTCCACACCCGCACCCCTGATGCGCTCCAAAAAACCCCTCCCTCTAGACTCCCCCCCATTCCTGGGTCTATTTCTCCCCCCAGGTCTCGTCCCACCTCTTAATAGCCCATCTGCCCTACTCCTATGAGCCCTTCCTGCCCCCCCACGCGACTCTTCCCCCACTCTGCTACAGCTGGTACTAGCTCTACCACACCCGGTCCTTGCAGCACTTCCCCCACTCATACTCGCCCTTTGCATTCTCCGCAGCATGGTCCCACTGTCAGCTGTCCCGTTTCTGCTGCTTCAGCAATCGGGATTCTCCACGTGCTGCCGGGCCCCGCTGCCCTGAATAACATCCGCCCTCGCACCTCCTGCCGCACTCACTGGCTGGCGCCTGCCTCGTCTTTTCTTTGAAAATATAGTCTTTTATTTATATATCTTTTTATATATCTTTTTAAGGCTGTTCGCTGTCGCTCTGCCTGGCCCGCACTGCTAACCGCTCACAGCAGCCGCGTCCGAGCTCCTCAAATGCCGGACGCAACTGCCCTCCTCCACTCCCCCCCCCGACGCCGAAGGCACCCGCTCGCTGCAGGGAGCTTCTCGATTGGTTCCTGCGGCTCACCACGAGCCGCGGGACCAATCCTTTCAAAATCCTCGCTGCCGCCCGCCCCTGCGGCGTACGCGCGTGAACCCACGCCACCATAACCTGGACAGCGCGCGTCCGCGCGGCCCGGTTACGGCGGCCCTCGCGGGACTTCACCCTGAGGCCTCCCACATCTCCTTCCAGGTATGGTTGTAGTCTCCACTTAAAGATCTTGAGTAGAATTTTCCTAGTGTTTGGGATCAGAACGATTATGTAATCATTTCCACAGTCAGTCATATCATCTTTATTCAGTATTGGTATGAACATAGATCTTCTCCAATCAGTTGGCCATGATGTTGTCTTCCAAATGTCTAGAAGAGCCTTGTAAGTATTGTAACAACTGCATATAATTACTTTAATACTTCAGTGAGAATGCCATCAATGCCCAGTGCTTTGTTCTTAGATAATGCTTTCTTTTTTTGTTTTGTTTTGTTTTTTCAAGGCCCTTTATTAATCTGTCTATCATGGTAGTAAATAGGGTCTCCACACTTTAATTGGGTCTAAATCCATATTGTTATTGGCCCAGTGGTGCAAAGTTGTTTATGTGGCTTTGTAGTTGTATGGCCTTTTTTTAAAACTTTATTTATATTTTCCAACAAAAGACAAAACCAAATTACAGTAAATTAAAATACACAATTCTTCTCTGTAACATGAGATAAGCAAAGACTGATCACAGCCCATCCCATCCTGTCCCTCCCATTATCATGCGATCATCAGGAGCTATATAAAAGAAATATAAAACATCTGCAAGCCTGCAAGGCCTGCAAGGGCTATAGAAGGGCAAGTACTCCACCACAGAGGAAATAAAGAGATTTCCCTAATAACCCTTTACTGTATCTCATACCATGCTTAAAAGATACAATTCTATAGCAGTTTCCACTTAAGAAAAGAGGAGGATGCAAGGGAACTACCACACTATGGCAGGCATGTCCAACTTCGAACAGGTCGTGATCTACTTTTTCCGGTCAAAAGTGCTGGTGATCTACCATCATGAAAATTAAGTTTCAAATTAGTTTCAAATTAAATTTTTACCCAATAAAGTTTGAGGATCCCCCCCCAACCCCTTTTTTAATGAACCTTCTGTCATTTACTTGGATGTGATCAGCTGTTAAGCAAATTAAGCAAAAACGAAACAGAGAGATGAAGATCCAGTAAGAACTGCAAGAGGAAATGGAAAGTACATTTTTTTCTTAAAGGTTTCTTGAGCAATTTATTTAAATTCTCTTATATACTGTGCTATTCTGCATCAGTGTGGTTTACATTGAACAAACTGAAATTACATTGAACAGGGCATTATAACTTGGAGATAACTATTTTACAGGGAACATGGGCTATGGAGGGTTAAGTGGCTTGCCCAAGACCACAAGGAGCACCTGTGGGACTAGAAACCCCAGTCCTTCCGGCCCAAGGTTGCTGTCCTCTAGTGGGATTTGAACCCCTGACCTTCCAGCCTGAAGTACCTTGCCCCAACCACTAGGCCACTCCTCCACTCCTTAGTTAGAGAAAGTAATAACATTCTTTAACTGTCTTAATAATTTCTTTAACTTTTATTGAGTAATTTGTGTTAAATTTAGGTCGAGTATTGATCTAGGCTGATCTTGCACAATCTTTAATATTTCGCTCTTGCTCATTAGTGAGACATCTGAGCCTGCATTTCATCCACCAGCTTTTTGAAGTTGGGTGAATATTGCGTGAGAGCCAGTCTCAGGGAATCCTGGAGATGTTCATCTGTCATGTTGGAACATTGTGTACTCTGTCATTTTCAGATGGGAAAACACAGATTCACACAAATAAGTTGAACCGAAACAGGAGTGTACAGCTTCACTGCATCTTCTCAAGTTGGGAAATTTGTCTTAAGGCACTAGCTTCCAAAAGATTCTTGCTCAGCACGGGTCTTGAGAAAAATGTCATTTTTAAGGGTTAATATTTTGTTTTCAAGAGATGGCTTGTTCAATGAGTAATTTTTACTGATAGCAGCTGCAGTTTCTTGAATGTCCACATCTACTTTGAATGGGTATGACAAGTACTCCACAACTGTTCCAATTTTTTGGAAGTCACTGGCTAACAGAACAGATTTCTGTTACATACGTCTCGTTCTGAAAAACAAAATTTGGATATTGTCCCAGATGGTCCTGCGTATTAGGAAAATGATCAAAAGTGTTGTTTGCAAGGTCAGTCATCATTAGCTCAAATTTGCTCTTGTAGGATCGCCATCATCTCGCCAATGCATTTGTTTTTACCTTGTAGTTCAAGGTTCATATCACTTAGTTCGCCTGTAAAGTCAGCAAGAAATGCCAGATCACATAACCACTCCTCATCTTACAACTCTGCTTGGTCATCTCCCCTCTCCTTCAAAAAATTCTTATTTCATTCAGCAAATCACGAAATCTTTGCAGAAAGTTGTGCCTACTTAGCCACCTTACATCTGTGTGCAAAATGATTTCCGCTGCCCCTTCATCAAGTGTAAGATTGAAAAGCCATCTTTGAAGTGATCTTCCACGAACTGAATTTACAATTTTGAAAGTGATGTCCATGGCTGTCTTTGTATTGAGTCTCTTGCTTGCCAAAACTTGCTGGTGAGTGATGCAGTGGTAAGAAAGGAAATCTGGGAAGTCGTCATGCTGTCTACAGAGGGCTATGAAACCATTAACCTCACCTGTCATTGCTCTTGCTCCATCAGTAGTAATGGAAACAAGTCTATGCAATGGAAGATTACACTTTGTCACAAAAGAATGGAAAGAACTGAATATTTCCTGACTGGTAGTTCTCCCTTTTAAAGAAATCATTCCAAGTAGTTCTTCTTTAACACTGAAGTCTTCAAAAACTATCCGGATAAAGACTAGTAACTGGGCTATATCTCTTATGTCTGTAGATTCATCCAGTTGGAGTGAGAAAGCAAAACAATTTGAAACATCCTCCAACAATTGTTCAGTTGTGTCTCCACACATCTTTTCTATTTGCCGCATGACGGTGTTTCTTGACAATTGTACATCTTGAATAGCAGTTATGGTCTCTTTCTTATTTTTAAATCCTTCAAAAAGACTGTCAGCTGCTTCAAGAAAACAATCTTTTACAAATTTCCCTTCAGTGAAAGGTTTGCATTTCTTTGCGATCAGGTTGCTGACCTTGAAGGATGCTATGGTTGCATTGACCGAATGTGACCTTGGCTTCGCCATCAACTGTTGCTGAGTAGCCAATTTCGATTTAAGTTCTTTGAGCTTCAGTTTACGAATTTCACTTTTGGGTGGAAAATCAGAATCAAACTTTTTGCTATGCAGAGCCTTATAATGACATTTTAGATTGCCCTCTTTGGGCAAGGATACTGGGGTGTTACAAATTAGACAACACTTGTCTTTCACCATGATGAAGTAGTAGTCCATTTCCCATTCATCATGAAAGTGTTAGGTTTTGCTCTTCTTTGGAGCACTCATCTTTGTTATACTGGGGTGGCTGGATGTAAGAAGGCCAAATCTGCTAAGTTAGTATAAACACTGGCTGAATCTGGTCCAAAACTGTCACTGTCCCAAAATATTAAAGATCAACAGGAACTGAAGACCTCTGGATGATGTGCAATACAAGGACTGGAGATACCAAAACCACACATGCAGTTCTAAAAGTAAAAATAAGAATTCATCATACTGGCACCAAATCAAATACCACCAAGCAATCATCAAAAAAACTCAAACACCTGTCCAGCAAACCAGATAAAATCAAATACCGCCAAACAAGTTCAAATACCACCACACGCGATTTAATAAATTCTGCACACAGTGTAAAATCAACGCAAAGGCAAGGCAAAATAAAATTGCAGTGTAGAATCAATGCAAAGGCTAGGCAAAATAAAATTGCAGAAGCAAGCAAAAGTCACAGTGGTTTGTACCAATTTGAAGGCAAGGCATAGGCAAGTTAGAACAAAATTGGAAAAGCCTGCCAAAATCACCAAATTCTTGACACTTTGTGTGTCTGCCTGAAAACGTTTAATGAAAGCGAACTATAAAGCGACCAACGATCAGCACACGACATAACTAATATGGTAAGTGTATTCAGGTAAAGCCAGGGTGAATGGATATCGCCTGGTATATGACACAGTTCTAAGGGGTGTTGGGGCGGGGGCAGGAATGGGTGATTCTGAGAGGCAGGAGACCAGGTATGATGCCGGGTCTGTGGTGTCTTGTCACGGAGCACAGGCAGCGGCCCCCTGGGGTACCCACAAACTATTGGCATGAAAACAACAATCGCCCCAATACATCCGCAGGCAAGTTTCCCGCTGGCAGGGAAAAAAGACAGGCAAAGGATTAGCAGTGGCGGCAAGCTCTTGGCATATGACCTGCTGGCACGAGCTCTCTCCTAGTGACGGGGAGAGCTGCTGGAGAGATGGAGCCAAGTGGGGCTGGCGATCTACCTCTGAACCCTCCGCAATCTACAGGTAGATCGTGATCTACCTGTTGCACATGCCTGCACTATGGTATTTGCGCATATATGTAGCATAGACACAAGTGTGCCACCCTGCACATCAACCAAGCTCTGCTGTATGTTTCCAGTTAGAAATACTCTTAACATGGAGCTAATTTAGACTGACAATACCTTTGTAACAATGAGATGCCAATCGCTGATTGAAAAATGACCCCAGACCAGGAGAGAGTGGCCCAGAATCCCAGTGTCACCCTGATACGGTTCCATATTGAAACCCAATAAGACTGAATGTTAGGATAGTCATACACCACCTGTCTCAAAGTGTGACATCTCCTTGATGAGGCCAACACTCATTCTCAGCTACCTGATCCCATTTAGCAACCTTTCAATAAGCTATCAAGCCATATTGAACATATGCCTACAGCCCCCTCCACCCATTGTAGACCTTGTTTTAGCAAAAGGCCACAGTGGTAGGCCTGAAAATCAGGGAAAATCATCCCCCCTTCCTCTATTAAGACCCAAGCTTCCAGAGAGCAAATCTAGGTGGTTATTTCTCCATGGAAGCTGAACTAGAATCCTATTAATCTGATGATATACCTTATGTGTAAGGAAGACTGGTAGCATTCCTATTATATAATTCACTTTAAGAGTGATAGACATATTTATATCTTCAAAACGACCGCACTAAGAAAACCGACCGATGACCACATTGCTGTATATTTTTAAAGCTCGTTGAGTCAAATAGGGTAAATGAGATTACAGCATGATCAGAGCTGTGAGCAGCATGGATAGTAGACTCACTAATTCTAGAACAAACTTTCCTTGGAAGCTAGGAAAATCAATATGTAATATTTAAAAAACCATGGGGGATAAAATTTTCTCCCTGAAATGGCTACCCCATTATTCTTATGATAGGCAGCTAGGGTTGCCAACCGGCCGGTTTTCAGCTGGCCTGGCTGGTTTTTCCATGGCCAGGCCGGCTGCCGGCACAGATGTAAAACCGGCCCTTGAAAAGCCGGCTTTTTGCTCTGGCCACGAGATCGGGAGCGGCCAGAGCAAAAAACTGACTTTTCTCCCAACTCCTGCGGCGCAAACGTGAACGCGATTGATCCTCCATGCAGCCGCTTCTTCTGCTTTTCACAAAGCAGCGGCTGCAGTAAACTTAATTTGAAAAGAAAGAAACCTGTGAGAAGCCCGCCCCCTCTGACATTACTTCCTCGGGTGCTGCAGAAGGATGACCGGAGGGCTGGGCTCCTCACAGGTTGTCTTTTCTTTTCAAATTAAGTTTATTGCAGCCGCTGCTCTGTGAAAAGCAGAAGCAGTGGCTGCATGTGGGCGAACTTCGAAGCAGCACTAAGGGGGGGGGGGGTGTTTGAAGCATTGAAGCAGCACTAAGGGGGGGTTTGAAACAGCACTAAGGGAGAGTTGAAGCAGCGCTAAGGGGGGGAGGGGGTTGAAGCAACACTAAGGGGTAAAGCAGCACCAAGTGGGGTGAAGCAGCACTAAGGGGGGTGAAGCAACACTAAGGGGTGAAGCAGCACTAAGGGGTGAAGCAGCACTAAGAGGGGGGGGGTGAAGCAGCATAAGGGAAGCAGCACTAAGGGGGGAAGCAGCACTAAGGGGTGAAGCAGCACTAAGGGGGGTGGTGAAGCAACAGCAGTGGCTGCAAGGGGAAAGAGGTGGTAGAAGGAACTGACAGGTGGAAGGTGAGGGCTAGAAGAGAGCTGAAAGAGGTGGGAAGGAGGTGGCAGACTGGAACTGTCAGGGTGAAGGAGGTGGCTGGAAGAGAGCTGAAAGGGGGAAGGAAGTGGCTGGAAAGGAGCTGACAGAGGAGGTAAGGAGGAGGCTCAAAGGGAGCTGACACCTGGGAATGGTACTGGTAAGTGACTGGGTAATGGGAAGGGGCACTGGGACTGGAAATAGGCTGATGGAAGGAAGTAAAGAAGAGACAAGAAATGGCAGATGGACTATAGACCATAGAAAACGAGCTAAGAGAAGATGGAAAAACGGAAGCCTCAGATTGGAACCAGCATGATCAGAGAATAAAATGGTCAGACAACAAAGGTAGAAAAAATAATTTTATTTACAATTTAATGATTGGACTTTGTACTACCTTTATGTTTTACACAGTATGGGGAACTGCATCTCATTTATCTGATATTGCACTGCATGCAGAGTCTGGCTTCTTGGGGTTTCAGTTTAATTTTTGTCTATATATTTCTTTTTGTTTTGTGTTCATTTATTGATGAAGACCTGTCTGTAGAGAGTGTGTGTGTGTGTGTGTGTGTGTGTGTGTGTGTGTGTGTGTGTGTGTGTGTGTGTGTGTGTGAGTACAACCAATGAGGGAGGAGTAGCCTAGTGGTTGGGGCAAGGTACTTCAGGTCGGAGGTTCAAATCCCACTAGAGGACAGCAACCTTGGGCCGGAAGGACTGGGGTTTCTAGTCCCACAGATGCTCCTTGTGGTCTTGAGCAAGCCACTTAACCCTCCATTGCCCATGTTCCCTGTAAGTATTAGTGTATGTGTCTCATATCCCCGTGTGTTAAATGTATCCCCCAATTGTGTTGTGACCGCTTTGATTGAAGGATAAGGCGGTATATAAAACTGTCTAAATAAATAAATAAATAAATGATGCGTTTTCTGTCAGTATAGAATTTCTGCTTAAGAATTTGTAGAAGTCTTGCTTATTCAGTTTGTACATTTCCCACTCTGCAATTTTTTGGGGGACAGGACGTGGAATAGGGGTGGGGGTGGGGCAGGGGGGTAGGGGCAGGGCAGGGGAGAGGTGGAGCAGGGGCGAGGCAGGGGCGGAGCGTGACTAGCCATAGGTGGCGGGGTTTTCTCTTTCAAAAAGTTGGCAACCCTATAGGCAGCTGAAAAACCCTTAAAGAGTAGGGCTTATATACAGTATCTAATTTCAATGACTCCATTAAATTCAATTGTGTCTCCTGCAGCAGTAAGATGTCGGCACTTTCTTTCCTACCATTCAGAAGAAACACCCTCTTAATGCAATTGTTAATGCCCTTAACATTCAGTTAAACGATCTTAAAGGAAAGCATATTGACAATATAGCTCCGAATTAACAGTCATATGTTGCAGAAACAGATCAATTTGTAGCATTTAGTTTACAATGTAGAACAACTTCTTAAGCACCTTCAAAGTGTGGCTGTATCTATAGCCCCAAGAAAAGAAAAATTAAATTAAAAAAAAAAAACCCAAAAGACACATTTTAGCCCCGGCCCCATCATATGATTAGACACAATAAGAACACCAAATTCTGAAAAAAACATTTCCCCAAAACCACCTAAAGCCAGGGGGCTATATAACACACAAAACATAACGGGTGAGCCCACCAGGACAAGACAGACATGGAGGGCACAGTGACCCAATACTTCCACACTTATGTAACACTCAGAATATCGCGTCTTGCCCACCTCCCTTAATGTCCTTCAAAAGACAGAATGAATGTCCCAGTAAATAACAATGTTGGATGATTAAATGTCACCTTTACACGACCTCAGACCAGTCAAACGCCCATGATAGCAAGCGCCATAGAACTGTAACAAGTAGAAGTTGAAAGATGACCTTCACCGCATAACCGCCAACTCCTTATCCTCCAGAAATGCACATAGCTCCCCGGGATCATCAGAAGTCTTTTTCTGGTTATGCAGCGTGACTCTCATGTGGGCAGGATATAGCAGTCCAAAATGGGCCTTCAGTTGAACCAAGCGTGGACGCAATGCCATAAGACTCTTTCTCCGATCCACCGTCGCCTTTGCGAAGTCCGGGAAGAACAGGAGTTTATGTTCCTGATATTCCAAGGTTGAAGGAGCTCTTGCTACTCCCATTATTTGCAATACTTCCTGAAAACGCAAAACCTTCAAGATGATTGGGCGTAGACGCTTGCCCGTGACCACAGACTGAGTAGGCACTCTGTGGGCGCACTCGACCTCGAACAGCATAGTGAACTGCAACTTTAACACACCTGGAATCATTGCCTGCAAAATGGATACCATGTCATGGCCCTCTGCTCCCTCAAAAACTCCTAGTATTCTGATGTTATTCCTCTGAGAACGATTATTACCGTCTTCCACCTCTCTTTGCAATGAACATATCAAATTGGCCTGCTTCTCAACGGCCTCGAGCCTCTCCTCATGTGAAGCCACCACATTCTCTACCTTCCCCAAACGAGCCATATTTGACTCCACAGAAGATCTAAAAGAGTTGATATCTTCCTGCATTGCACATAGTGATTCTCCATTAACTTTGACCAATTCTTTGACTGCCCAAATCTCAGCCAGGATCTCCTGCAAGGTCTCAGGACAATCTCGGATGACCTCCATCTTGTGAGGTGAGAGAGGTTCCGTCTTGGTTTTCTTTGCACTAGCATTTTGAGATACTTGGTAATCCAGCCGTGTCTGTTTGGGGCCCAACATATCCGGGATCGAATGGTATCAAAGTAGGTAGGAACTAATTGATTAAAAATTGCCGAAGTCAGGATTCTTGCCTATTGCCCTCCAGAGCACAGCTCTTACACATCCATCTTGACCAGAAACCAGGCCCCGCCCCCTTAGATAATGCTTTCAATGCAGCTTTGACTTCTTCTTTCATCATCAACACTTCCTGATTGTTTGAAATGGCTGTTGATACCCTTGATCATTATGGTATAATGAATTGATGTATTTGTTTTACTTTTTCTTGATCTTTTCAGCATAATTCAACTTAGATCCTTGAGTATCTTCTAGCATTCTAATTTGAGGCTTGACTTTTCTCTAACTTTCATAGCTTTAGGAAAGTCGATTTTGTTCTTCAACTAATCATTTTTGTTTCTGTTTCCTTGCATGCCTCATTGCACTACTTCTCTTTCTCTTATCTTGCTGCATGTTGGAAATTTCTGTTAACATCTGTGATTACTTCTCCCTCTCCTCTGGCTCTAGGTTCTCTGCACTTCTGGGTAATTTTCAAAGTTTTTTTGGTCATTCATTTAGGCTGTTTTTGTTTTTTCACCTTTTGCAGTCTTTTCATTTTCTTTGAGCACAACTTTCTTGATATTATGCCATAACTCTTCTGCTGATCTGTCATTTGTATCCAAAGCAGTGAATTAATTTTGTAGTCACTCTTTAAATTCTGCTGGTGTGTTTTCAAGTTCATTCTTTGCTACATTAATGAGAGGCTTGCTTTTTTAAGCTGTAGCTTCAGTTCGCATACTAGTTGTCGATGACCTTTTCTACGATGACTTCCATAGTTGTGGTCAATTTGGTTTTTGTCCAATCCATATGTGCAGTCATCATTTGTCTTGCTGCAAGAAGGTTTTTGAGATGAATCGATTGGTCTTGCAGACTTGTATCAGTCTTTCAGTCTTTCTATAGCTTCATTTCTGTTACCAGGCCCAATCAATGGGCTACTGGCAAAAAGCTGAGGATTCTGCAGAATAAATCCAGCATTTATGATGTGGAACAAGGGACATCTGAAAGCTGATGTAGCTGTGCATGAAATGAGAGTAAGAACCTGCAAAGATATCTTACATATTGAGATGTAGAATGCATGAAGCATGAACCAAGTGAAGCTGGAGATAGTCGAGAACAAAATGGAACATGCACAACTCGATCTGTGGGGTGTCAGTGAACTGACATGGACTTGCATTGAACACTTTGAATCTGATTATCACATGGTATACTATGCCGAAATGAAAGAAAGAAAAAATGGTGTTGCATTTATAAATAGAAAAAAGTTGCAAGAACTGTAATGAAATAAAATGCAATCAGTTAATACTTAATTTCTACTTATCTACAATGAATACCCATTGATATAACTATTATTCAGGTATAATAATAATACTTATTTTTATAGTGGACATACACAACACTGAACAGTGGTGATAAGCATGCAGATGCAATATACTCATTAGGGATGCTCAGACCAAAACATTTTTTTCATGTTTTTTATTTTTATTTTTTATCTTCGTATTGTTTTTTTTCAATAGTATGCCATATTGCGCAATAGGTGCCCTATTGTGAAACAAGGCACGCTATTGCCGCTTTTGTTTCAAAATGAAAGCACATCCCTAATATCCATCCACCAAGCAATATACACTATAACTGGGTGCCTGAGGCAATAGGTAGATAAAGTGGCTTGTTCAAGTTCACAGTGACAGAAACAGGAACTGAATGCTGACTTCTCTAGTTTTCTTTCCAGTGCTCTAACTACTATGGTACTTTCTCTCTAATGGAATGGGGCTTCCTTAACTAGCATATGGTAGTATTTTAATAGCTATCATACACACTCGGGGTCATTTGGGGCCCTCTTCCAACCCTGACTAACTTCCCCACACGTTGTACAGAGAAGATAGATAAGGGCAGGAAAGGGGTGGGGCGGAGGCAGCGTTAGGGCAGGGAGTGGGATGTTGGCAGCCCCAGATGTACAGGGCTAATTCCAATGTCAGCCATGTACATCTAGGGACGGCTGCCTGTACGGGGACCTTTTTCCACCTCTGAGGTGGAATAAGTTCCCCTTGTAAGCGGGGGATGGCCATCAAAGGAGGTAGGAGGGAGTAGAGGGGATTCCCCTCAGCCCGATCCTGGCCTTGGGAGGCCAGATCGACGGTTGGGCTGTGGGGAATGAATATTTTGGTCCGGCAGCCAGGGATCGCGGCTTTTGAATGGAGCTGCGTGCCATGGCAACCGGACGCTATGGCACCACGACTACATTCAAAAGCCCTGACTGAGTTATCTGGGCAAGGCCTGTACGTGCAGGCTGTCCTGAATCGGGGTCCCAGCCTGCACGTACAGGCCTGGACATGGTTCTGATCCTGCGGGGCTAGACATGCCCCTAGAGATCAGAATCCCAGCTAACTCCATGCGTCTGGTTCCGACCAGGCGCACAGAGGGCCGGGACATCCAGGACTGAATCGGGCCTACTGTCAATGATCACTTCATTTTGGTTAATCACAGACAAGGTCCCTCATCAGAGACTTTTGGCAAAACTAAAGAGTCATGGGATAGGAGGCAGTGTACTATTGTGGATCAGGAACTGGTTAAAAGATAGAAAGCAGAGGGTAGGGCTAAATGGCCAATTTTTCCAATGGAGAAAGGTGAACAGTGGTGTATCCCAGGGATCTGTGCTGGATCGGCTGCTTTTTGACATATTCATAAAAGACCTGGAAAAGGGAATAACGAGTGAGGTTATCAAATTTGCAGATGACACAAAACTATTTAAAATTGTTAAAACCCATGAGGATTGTGAAAAATTGCAAGAGGATCTTGATAAATTTGAAGATTGGGCATCAAAATGGCAGATGAAATTTAATGTGGACAAGTGGAAAGTTATGCACCTAGGGAAGAACAACCCAAACTATGGTTACACGATGCAAGGTTCCACATTGGGAACCACCACCCAGGAAAAAGATTTAGATGTCATTGAACATAAGAACATAAGAACATAAGATATGCCATACTGGGTCAGACCAAGGTCCATCAAGCCCAGTATCCTGTTTCCAACAGTGGCCAATCTAGATCATACATACTGTCACCAGTAACCCCCCCTAGAGCCAGGGGCATGTAGGGTAGGTCAGCCTGGGCTATCCAAAACTTAAAGTAGCAGGGTAGTGCAGTTGGCCCTGCACTGCCTTCCGGGTGTTGTAGTCCCTCTTGCTCTCTAAGCCAAGGAATAATTGTAGTCAAGTGGATTAGGCAAAAATGACAAGGTTTTATTTCCCCTTCCAGGTGGATTCATTGCAAAGAAAATTAAGAACAAAAATCACCATACTTCTGGTACAAAGAAAACAATGCAGGAACAAAAACAGCTTCTGTGGTTTTCAGCTCTCACAAACAGTATTCAGAACCAACTCAACTGCAGCAGTCCCATTTCAAACAAAGGCAAACTCTCTTGCTTTTTCCCACTGCTGTTCCAACAGCCTTGTTAACAGCTAGTTAGCACAGAGATGTGACATGATCTGCTAAAGACAGCGTACAATCCATCTGCTCACCTGATGTCTGTTCATTAACAAACTCTGTCTGCATTTCCTCACAGTCACTTTCAGACAAGTAAGTTTGTGGATAATTATACGGTACTTCAAAGTGCAGTTTCTCTTTATTTCCTCGAGACTTCTCCTCACCGGGTGCTACAGAGCAGGGTGGAGCATTACCATATATATGGGATTTTGCAAAGGGAGAGTCCAGCAAACCCTGGCAGCCACAGGGAAAACTTTCAAACCCAGTTTCCCTTCTACCTGGTTTATACAGCCTACCTTTTGGCTTCTTCACAGAGGGATTTCTCATCACAGCTGGGTCAGCAAGGCCTTCATACACCGGCTGTATTTTTCTGCCTTTTACCCTTTCTTTTCTCTCAATCATACAAATATCCTCTGGCCAGGACGTCTCTCCCTCTCTGGACCTGAAGCTCTCCATTTGGAAACTCTCTTCTGGTCTCCTTCTCCAACTACAGCTGGGTCTCCCACGGGTTCTCCCTCTGGTTCTCTCTCTGGACCTCCAGCTCTCTTCTGGTGAGTAGTTTATATGCCTGTGTCTTAGGGCTTAACTGCGCCCCTCCCCCAACCAGGTGCTTCTCCTTAAACCCTGAGCTCGGGGCTACTCTGCAGTTTGGGTGTGTTCTCTCCCCTCGTGACACACTCTGTTTATGTTGTCCATGGAAACCCTGGGCCATGTGGTCTGCCTGGCTGTCAGCTTCTGACACAATCTCTTCAGCTTCACCCAGTTCCATATCCTCGGAAGGATCCTGTACATGACAATACCTAGCAGTTTCCCCAAAAGACACAGGTTCCGCAATGCTTGTACTGGGTCAAGCATTGATATCCTGGGTCCCTTCTTAATAATGGTTTATGGACCTTTCCTCCAGGAACTTGTCCAAACCTTTTTAAACCCAGCTACACTACATCCTCCGGTAAGAAATTCCAGAGTTTGATTACACGTTGAGTGAAAAAATATTTTCTTTTATTAGTCTTAAATAGTTTACCCTGTAGCTTCATTGCATGTCCCCTAGTCTTTCTATATTCTGACAACGTAAAAAATCAATCTACGTTTACCCATTCCACTCCGTTCATTAATTTATAGACTTCTATTGTGGATTGTGGATAACATGTTAAAACCCTCTGCCCAGTGTGCAGCGGCGGCCAAGAGAGCAAATAGAATGCTAGGTATCATAAGGAAAGGAATGGAAAATAAAACAAAGGATATTATAATGCCTCTGTATCGTTCCATGGTGTGACCGCACCTTGAATATTGTGTGCAATTCTTGTCGCCGTATCTTAAAAAGGATATATCATTATTAGAAAAGGTTCAGAGAAGAGCCACCAAAATGGTAAAGGGGATGGAAGGATACCCCTATGAAGAAAGGCTAAAAAGGTTAGGGCTCTTTAACCTGGAAAAGAGACGGCTGAGGGGAGATATGATAGAAGTCAATAAATTAATGAATGGAGTGGAATGGGTAAACGTAGATCGATTGATTACGTTATCAGAATATAGAAAGACTAGGGGACATACAATGAAGCCACAGGGATTTAAGACAGATAAGAGAAAATATTTTTTCACTCAACGTGTAATCAAACTCTGGAATTTGTTACCGGAGGATGTAGTAAAGGCTGTTAGTGTAGCTGGGTTTAAAAAAGGTTTGGACAAGTTCCTGGAGGAAAGGTCCATAAACCATTATTAAAAAGGGACCCAGGATATCAATACTTGACCCAATACAAGCATTGTGGAATCTGTCTCTTTTGGGAAACTGCTAGGTATGTATGACCTAGATTGGCCACTGTTGGAAACAGGATACTGGGCTTGATGGACCTTGGTCTGACCCAGTATGGCATATCTTATGTTCTTGTGTTCTTATCTCTATATTTTCATTGCAGTGGGAACTTTGTTACTGTTTATCATTTGATTCCACTGGCAAAAAATGTGTAAGCTTCACTACAAGATTCTTCAACAAAACATTGTTCGAGAGAATTTTCACTATATACCGTGTATAAGTCTTTGTAGGCAACTTCTGTTTTATGTTTTGGTCTTCTGTCAAACTGTAGTTGCCTTAATTGTTTACTATAAAGGCAGAAGATACTATCGCCAGCTCTCCTTGTGTCTCTCATCAGAACAATTGAAATTTCTTAAAAACAGATTGCATATGGTTCCTTCTGGTGCACTTAAACAATATCAAATCTGTGCCACATCCAATTGTGTCTATAATACACATTATCAAAAGGGAAATTGTCCCCCTGAAAGCATTTCAGCAGAAGTGAATGAGCCGATTTACCATTTGAAGGGCTAATCTTACCAGATAGTCAAATAATTTACTGGCTAAGCTCCCTAAATATGATCTGAAATTTGCTAATGAAATGTTAAGATCTATGAAAATGGCCATATGCCAAATTTTCTAGGGCAGTCTTCAAATTTGAGCAGTAGACTGGTTGAGTAAAGAATAAAGAAGTGTCTGTATCAACCAGCTTGAGATACAGTGAATATTCATTTTAGCCTTAATAGCAGGGATAGGCCAGGTAAAGCAGAAAAGGCAGAGGAGGTCACATGATGCTGACACATGTAGGGATGACAACTGTGTATAGCCTTTTCAGATGATATAAAGCTATAATAAGGATGCATCATAACAAAACCTATTCAGTGAACATGCTAGGACAGCAGGCATTGCAGGAAATGTAAGATTTGGGCAATTTTTTAAGTACTGTATATTTTTCTTTTGAACTAACATTTTCTTGATCTCGTCTCCCTGTGAGAGCTGGCATTGATTCGTGCCTACTGAGAAATGCTCTTCTTCACCTCTCTTCATGCTTCTTCCATTCAAACGCAGATAGAGGATATTGAAATAAATCAAAAAAAGCTGAATGCAGTGGGCTACCACTCTGCTAATGCTCCCCTGCTCCCTTGTGCTCAAAGCAAGATAGTTCACCAGCAACCTTAAACAATCCTCTCCTTGTGTTTATGGTTCTTAACTTTCTTGTTAAAATGTAAGATATTTCCTTTACTAATATATTCCTCTGCTAGCCTTGATCAGCAAGTTAAGAACTGAAATTCGTAATTAGGAGGAAGTTTTAGTCCTTATAATATCTGTATATAATTTATATTGCACCTTGATTTTCAGTCTTCTCTTGGATCCTTAGTATAGCTTTTTAAAATCTGAAAAGCGTATACAGAGCTATAATCCCCGCATGTGGCCTTTGCAGTTGATAAATGAATATGTCCCACTGTGGTATGCAATCATAAAAATAATTTTGGTAGTAATTTTAGAAACCTTTTCTGTGAGGAAAAGGTCTCATAAAATTAGGTTACATCTAAAATTAGGTACTGTGCAAGATGGCACATACTTGCTGAGCAGAATCAGGAGAGCAGTTGGATAGAGAATGGACAGAACCATCATTTAGATGCATATTTTATCAAGTGTAAACCAGTCAACTGTCCAAATAATAAGGTTATATCATAGCATACAAAACATGTGGATCCTATGGTTTATCCTTTTTTATCAAAATTATTTTTTGTTGGACTCCACATATAAAGGTGCATAGATACCTAAGCTAGCACCCACCCTAGTGGAATACTTTGAACTTTTAATAAATGTATTAATTCCTTATCTTTTTAGTTTGGCAAATTTAAAAGAGATCTAACTCAGTCCATTCATAAGCCAATACTATCTTCTCAAATTAGTATATTTAAAAAGACTTAACCATGTCCATTGCATCTACCACATTTCAAGAAGCTCGGTCTCAAGGGAAAACTTACCTCACAACTATATCACCAGTCCAAGTTATTATGTGAAGCTTGAACATCAAAGAGTCCCGTCAAATATCCATAGCATCTCAATTGGCTGTGTCCCTCCTCCTCCAAATGTCCGGTGGAACACTACAGGAAATCCTCTGACATGAGCAGATATATAATCCATCACCACCCTGTTTTCCCAGTCGGCGGTGTAAATGTCAAAATTCAGCCAATGATAAAATCTCAATTCAGGAACATAGATGATCAGGGCTTCATCTTCCCTGCGGTGATCACCAGTGACATCTGCTTCACCTCCGCATTTAAACCACCTGGTACTCTTTTGCCTAGATGGAAAATCCAAGCTTGCTCACAAAAAGTCATTACACTTTCAACATCCCCACCCCTCCAGGATGGGTTAATTTGATCAATAACTCTCCAGCTGAGATCTCATATTGAGTGATTATTGGCAATCCAATGCTCAACCAGAGGGGCAGTATAGCTCTGTGTGCTAATACAGCTCCTGTGTTCTTTGAGCTGAAGTCTAATCTTCCAATATACAAGGACTGGCACAGACATATTATCAGATAAACAACTATGGAAGAGTTGCAATCTGTAAATGATCGAGACTTAAACTGGAAATCCCTAGTGTGGTGATCCCAACCTCACCATAAATAGTCTGATCATACCAGGTACAGTTTTCACACCCAGAATGTACACCTCTAACACTCATTCATTCATTGTCATGTGTGCCATCTGTTCACCCAGATTTCTCCCCCTCAGAAAAGAGAACATCGGGTGGGGGGGGGGGGGGTCTTTAAAAATATCATGAAGCTCAAATACATGCCAATGATTTTTAATAAGCTTCATAATTTCTCCCAGAGTGGAAGGAAAAAGGAAAAACACAAGCCGTGTGTTCTAATTTCTCATTACCGACATGATTTAAAAGTAAATTACGAGTCCCATATTTGGCTCTCTTCTAAGCTCTTAATATTGATGAACTCGGATATCTCTGAGACAAATATCTCTTTTTCAATATCTGTGACTGTTTCCTAAAGTTATCATCCGATGAGCAGATTCTTCTTACTTGCAAAAACGGACTCATTGGCAAACTCATTTTTAATCAATAAGAATGACAGCTCTTAAATTGTAACTAAGCATTATGATCCATTTCCTTCTGGTTTACTGAAGTCTCAAAACGCATCCTGCAACATCTTGATCATCACATCCAGGATTGCTATCTGACCCCTAGAGGAGTTCATTGTAAAGTGCAGGTGTACGTCCAAAGTATTAATCCATTGTTCATATCCCAGTGCCAGTCCAAAACATTAAAATATCTAAAACTCTTTTCCACATATACACCTGATTAAATATCTCTGATGGACATACTGTAACAGCCTTTCTTCAAACTGTGCCATATGTGGCCACTGAAGGAGCCAGAGTTGCCACCATAGCTACCCTGTGGCATTGTTCATAAAAGGCACCATCAAACAAAAAAAATGGTTCTTTATAAGACTAACTTTTCCAGTTGTAGAAGGAAAGAGGATGTGGTACGGTGGTCAATCCCTCTTCCTACCAAAACTTCAGCAATGACTTGAAGAGCTCTTCCTGAGGAATATGAGTATAAAGGGCATCACATCAAAGGTGGTCAGATATGTTATCTTTGAAATATCCACCTGCATATTCAGCAGAGTCAATAGAAGAGAAGTATCCTTAACAAAAGATACTACCTTTCTCACTCTGGGACGCAAAAAAACATCCACCTACTTAGATAATAGGGCGCCTAGGTGACTGCTGGATACTCATGCATTTTAGGTAAATAATATATTGGAATCTTAGGATTTTTACTTCACCAGAAATAAAAGTTTCCTTATCTGTAACAAATCCCAAACATTTTACCTCATTAATCATAAAATCAACAGCATATCTCAATGCAGGAATAAGATCTTCTTGAAGAAGAATATAGAAATGGTCATCACGTACCTGCTGGTATGCTTCCAGCAAAAAATCACTCAGTCACTGAAGTTCTATTGCACCACCTTTATCAGTCCTAGACATTATCAGATCTTCATCATTCCTTAATTGGCTCAAAGCCTCATATTCTTCTCTTGATAAATTATTCCACCATTTCAGCTACAGCCAATTGTTCTCCAATCGGTCCAAATATCTAATGACAAGCTCTTTAAACGTCTCAATCACTGAGTCCATAGTACCAGGGTGGATTCAGTTCAACTAGAGGTGAACTACCAATGGAAGTTCTATTAGCAAAAAATGTTTTCCATATTAACCATCTAAGTGTACACATATCTACAGTATGTGGACAGTAATTCTGTAAGAGGTGGCTGACTTAATACATGTTTTTATATACATTAATCATGTCTACTCTATAACATCAAATCTGGACTGATTTGATTTCATAAAATAGCAGTATTAGTGGCTGATAACACATATAAATAAAGCTGCGGTCACTTGCACCATCTCTAGATCTGGTGTAAATGATTGCACCTATCTTACGCACTTTTGACCAATCTCTGCCCATGTGCTCATTTACATTGTGCATATGTTCAGAATTGCGACCATCTACCTTACGTGCCTAAGAGGTGATTTATGCACGTAAATCACTAGAATTCTGTGATTTACATGCATAAACAAGTTCAAAAATCCAGCTGACCCTTATAGAATTATCTCCTTAAAATGCATGCTAACTTCTATGCCTACTCTAGTGTAAGAGTATTGCCCACACCTTCATTCTAGACACAATTTCTGCAGAGTTTTTGCTAATGTTTTAAGAGACATACATTGTATATATCTTTATAAAATAGGGGAGGAATAGGTGACTTCCTGCCCTATTAACCTAGGCATTCTGTTATAAAAGTATCCTCTTTCTATTGCATTTATTATTGCAAGAGTACTGTCAGTATCTAAGGTAATAACTCAGCTGAGGATTCAATCTCTTTTGTCCTTTTGGGTAGGGTGAAGTTATAGAGTTCTGAGCTTAGAATTCTGCTTACTTGGGAGTGGGACCTCATCTCTGGAACTCTTTGCTTTTGGACTTCAAACAGGACCAAAACCTTATCTCCTTTAGGAGAAAAGTGAAACCTTTGCTCATTGGATAGGCTTGTCATGGCTTCAAGTGATGGGTGCGTTTAGGAGGGAGTAGAAATAATTGTCCATTGTTAGATTTATCTGCTGTTTCTGTTCTTATGCATGTTTTGATTTATTATGACTTGCCACAGGCAATTATGGGAAAGGGGAAGCATGAAATCAGATGCATTTCTTGCTCCCTTCAAACAGTGGCTTCATTACAGAACTGAGATCTGTGGATAAAGGATTAAATTTTAAGCTGAAGCTAGAAAACTTCTTTCTGCTTTCAACAACAGTTTCCTTGGCCTTCAGTGTTCCTGCTGGCCTCCTCAGGGTGCTTGGCAAGGTGCATTCCTCAGGTGAAGAAGAGCCACCTTTTTTGTCTAGTAGCCCCAGAGCTGTTTCCCATGGCTGTAAAACCTCTGATGCTGCTGCTCAAATACTAACCCTCTTCTCAGAAAAGTGCCTCTCTTTTGTTCAGAGCTATTTTCCTAATGAGCACCTGCCTCCCCTGCTGGTACCAAGGCCGGCACGTCCATTGTGCGAGAATATTGTTTGCACAGGGCCCCGCGCTTCAGAACTTCATTCCACTTGGTTTGCAGGGCCGGTTCAAAGAGAGCCAGGGAGCCCCGGCTCACCTCTGGACAGCGCTGGAGTGAAGGGCAGTGTGTTCCTTCACTCCCGCTGTGTTCTCATGAAGGTCGCTGAGGGCTGGGAAACAGGAAATACCCTTTAATCCTTCCTGGCACTCAGTGTGCTTCATGAGAACACAGCAGGAGTGAAGGAACATGCTGCTCTTCACTCCAGCGCTATGTAGAGGTGAGCTGGGACTCCCCGGCTCCTCTCTGATGCCGCTCCGAAAGGCGCAGGGCTCTTCGGGGGGGGGGGGGGCTAGGATAGGACTGGAAATAGGCTGATATGGGGTTTGGACTGGAAATGGGCTGATGGGAGGGATAGGCTAGGATTGGAAATGGGCTTATGGGGGGCTAGGATAGGACTGGAAATGGGCTGATGGGGGAGCTTGGACTGGAAATGGACTGATGGGGGCTAGGATGGGACTGGAAATGGCTGATGGGGGGATGGGAGAAAGGGACTAGAAGGGAGCAGAAGCTAGGTGGGGCTCGAACTAGAAGGGAGCTGATGTTGAGGGAGGACTAGAAGGGGGAATGAGGATGGAGAGGGGAAAAGATATTTTGTGTGGGAGGGAAGAAAAATCTACGATTGGCCAGGTATTGGGAGAGTAAGTGGGGAATGAGGATGGAAGTTGAAATTTGAGTGGATGAAAAAGGAATAAGAAATGGAGGAAAGAGCAAAAGGGGAATGATCAGTATTTTAAAGCAGATGTAGAGAGAGAATGGAAAAAACTAGAAGAGAGAAGAAAGGGCAAATGGACAGCAGACAATGGAGAGTTAGCAGAAGACACAAAGAAACCAGAAGAAAGTGACTGGAGAAATTGCAACTGAAAAATAAAATTCCCAAACAACAAAAGGTAGAAAAATACTTTTTTATTTTGAATTTATTAACTGGAATATGTCAGCTCTGGGAAATGTGCATTGCTAACGTCTTTGCGTTTTTGTTTAATACAAGAGGAAATTTAATTTATACTTTTATTTCCCCAGTATTGTTGTACATTCTAAGTTTGGCTTTTGGGGTTCCCAGTTTAATTATTGTCTTCCTATTTCTAAATTATGATCCCTTGTTCTTTGTTTGGTGATGGTCTATGTTCTGCAAGTGTAACTGAGCTGAGGTATTCTGTTCATGAAGTTTCTATTTGACAATGTCGCTTGTTCTCTTTCCCCAGAAGAAGATGTGTTGGTATGCTTTGAGATGCATTGGTTTAATATCTGCAGTGTTGCCTTTTGATAAGTAGGGTTTGGTATTTTGTGAGTACTAGTAATTCTGTTATGATATGGTGGGTTTGCTATGGGTTCTAAATGGGCAGTGTTTAAAGTACTTCCTAATGTGCCTGGGGAATGGCACTGGAGTATAGTAATGTAGAAATCTGGTAGTCTTTCTTTATCCAGACACTCATTAAGAGGCATGTTAACTAAATGTTAGCGCATGGTAACATTATGCAAAGATTTATGCAAATGAGGTCTCACAATGAGTCTCCGTACATGGCCCTGCACCCCCCCCCCCTCCTTGGGCTGCCCCTGTAATTAATTCAAGTTGGTGAGCAGACCCCTGTCAGTTCACCACACTACAGCATATATTTGCATGCTTTGAATCTTTATTATTATGTAATGTGTGTTTCCTTAAACCAGTGTTTCTCAACCTAGTCCTCTAGGACCCCCAGGCCAGTCAGGATTTCAGGATATCCACAATGAATATGCATGCGATAGAGCCACATGCACTGTTTCCATCGTATGCAGATCTATCTCATGCATATTCCATGTGGATATCCTGAAAACCTGACTGGCCTGAGGGTCCCAGAGGACTGGGTTGAGGACCACTGCCTTAAACTATCGTGCTTTGTAATAAAACCACACGATTTGCCATTTAATACATGCTAAATGGCAAACATCATCCATTATTGCCTTAATCACATTAGTAACTACCCCCATTCCAAATTACTTATTGAAAATATTACCATAACAGCCCTGGACTCTGTCAGCAAAAATTTTTCATCTTTGTTGTCTGTAGCTTCTGAACATACTATGGACTAAAAGTTTTGTTTCAAAAATTATGAAAGTCTAAATTGGAAAATAAAACTGATTATCTACAACCTTACATTCTTCTGGTAAAAAGTTAAATTCAAGAAAGTACTGTACCTGTGCAAGCAGAACCCTGATGAATGGCTCTAAAAAATGGTATTGATCTAAGTAATCCATCTTATACATTTTGTCAAGAGCTATTTATTTTTTGTGCACCAAAAGTACAATATTGATCACTGGGATTGTATATTTAAGAAAGAAAGAGAGACGAGAGTCAGTGTTGGCATGCTGCTAGCTTGCCTTGACATTCACATCAGGAAATCTACTTTTCTACCATGAGATAAAGGAAACAAAATGCTATTCTCAGCAGAACCCACAGCTTTTAAATTCATTTAGCCCATTATTCAAAGGGACATGTCTGCTTAGTGTCTGCCGCAGAACGCTTAAGTCCCCTATCCATCTTTTTTCAGTGACACTATATGGACAGTGTCCCCAAAAATCCCTCTAAACACCCCGTCATGCTCTGGATGGAGGATAATTTTATTAAGGAAGGTCTTTTCCATCATATACATACATAAAAGATGTCCTATACCAGTGATGGCTAACCTTTTTGAGCCCGAGTGCCCAAACTGCCGCACAAAACCAAAGAATTTCCTCAAAGTGCCAGCACGTCATTTGCATAAGTGGTCTTATTTGCATAAATATTTGCATAATGTTACCATACACTAACTTTTAGTAAACATGTCTCTTAATGAGTGTATGGATAAAGAAAGACTAAAAGATTTCTACATTACTATAATCCAGTGCCAACCGCCAGGCACATTAGGAACTACTACAAACGCTGCCCATTTAGAACCCATAGCAAACCCGCCGTATCCTGACAGCATTACCAGGACTCACAAAGCACCATACCCTACCTATCAAAAGGCAACACTGCAAATATTAAACCAATACATTTCAGAGAATACTGGGGAAAGAGAACAAGTGGCAACGTCAAATAGGAATTTCCTCTTGTACCAAACAAAGCGCAGATGTTAATGATGCACATTTCCCAGAGCTGACATATTCCAGTTAATAAATTCAAAATAAAGAGATATCTTTCTACCTTTTGTGCATTTTTTTTTCAGTTGCAATTGGTCCAGCCACCTTCTTCTGGTTTCTTCATGTTTTCTGCTAACTCTCCATCGTCTGCTGTCCATTTGTCCTTTCTTCTCTCTTCTAGTTTTTTTTTCCATTCTCTCTCTCTCTCTCTACATCTGCTTTAACATACTAATCTTTCTCCTTTTGCTCTTTCCTCATTCCTATTTCATCCACACAAATTTTACCCCTCCATCCTCAATCCCCAATTACTCTCCCAATACCTGGCCAATTGTAGATTTTTCATCCCTCCTACACAAAATATTTTTCCCCTCTCCATTTTACTCTCCCAGCCCCATCCCATTCTAATCCTCCCCCAACATCAGCTCCCTTCTAGTTCCAGTCTCACCCAGCATCCATTCCCTTCTAGTCCCTGCATCAGCCCATTTCCAGTCCAAGTCCCTTCATCAGCTCATTTTCAATCCTAGCCCCACCATCAGCCCATGTCAAATCATAGCTCCCCTCCACTCAGCCCAATTCCAGTCCAAGCCCCCCCATGAGCCTACTTCCAGTCCTAGCCCCTCCATGAGTCCATTTCAATTCAAGCCCCCACCACAGCCCATTTCCAATCTTAGCTCCCCCCAACAGCCCATTTCCAGTCCTATCCTAGCTGTTCCATCAGCCCATTTTCAGTCCTAGCTCCCTTCCCTCACAGCTCATTTCCATTCCAAGCCCCCTCCCCATCAGCTATTTGCAGTTCAAGCCTCCCCTTCCACTCAGCCCATTTCCAGTCCTAGCAACACCCCAACCCATTACCAGTCCTAGCCCCCCGTCAATCAACTTCCAGTCCTAACCCCCATCACCCCATTTTCAGTTTAAGCCCCCCCCTATAACCCTTTACCAGTCCTAACCCCCCATCAGCCCATTTCCAGTCAGCCCCCCATAGCCCATTGCCAGTCCTAAACCCCCATCAGCCCACTACCAGTCTTAACCCCCCCATAGCCCATTACCAGTCCTAACCCCCCCATCAGCCCACTACCAGTCTTAACCCCCCCATAGCCCATTACCAGTCCTAACCCCCCCATCACCCCATTTCCATACAGCCCTCATCAGCTCATAGCCCATTGCCAGCCCTCATCAGCCCACAGCCCATTGCTAGTCTTAACTCCCCCCCATAGCCCACTGCGTCTTAACCCCCCTCCCCAGCCCACTGCCAGTCTTAACCCCCCCCTCCCTAGCCCATTGCCAGTCTCAACCCCCCTCCCTCCCTCCCTCCCTCCCTAGCCCATTGCCAGTCTCATCCCCCCTCCCTCCCTAGCCCATTGCCAGTCTCAACCCCCCTCCCCAGCCCATTGCCAGTCTTAACCTCCCTCCCTCCCTAGCCCATTGCCAGTATTTACCTCACTCAATCCATCCCTAGCCCATTGCCAGTCTCAACCAACTACCTCCCTCCCTAGCCCATTGCCAGTCTCAACCCCCCTCCCTCCCTAGCCCATTGCCAGTCTCAACCCCCTCCCTCCCTCCCTCCCTAGCCCATTGCCAGTCTCAACCCCCCTCCCTCCCTAGCCCATTGCCAGTCTTCACCTCCCTCCCTCCCTAGCCCATTGCCAGTCTTAACCCCCCTCCCTCCCTCCCTAGCCCATTGCCAGTCTTAACCCCCCTCTCTCCCTCCCTAGCCCATTGCCAGTCTTAACCCCCCTCCCTCGGCTCATGGCAATAAAAAAAAAAAAAAGCTGCCCGCTGCCGCCGCGGCGGCATGGAGTGTCCCGCGGGGCTCCCGCTGCCCGGCGGGACTCTCCCGGCGCTGCTCAGCCCCTCTCTGCCGGCGTGCAGAGACGCGAAGGGAGAGAGAGTCTCCCGCGCGTCTCTCTTAAGCCCGCAGGGGCAGATGGGAAATTTCCCATCAGCCCCTGCGGGCTTAACAGAGACGCGAGGGAGACTCTCCCTTCGCGGCGTCTCTGCAAGCCGGCAGAGAGGGGCTGAGCAGCGCCGGGAGAGTCCCGCCGGGCAGAGGGAGCCCCGCGGGACACTCCATGCCGCCGCGGCGGCAGCGGGCAGCTTTTTTTTTTTTTTTTTAATGTGCGACCTTCCCGCGTGCCAGCTGCAAGGCCTTCGCGTGCCACAGCTGGCACGCGTGCCATAGGTTCGCCATCGCTGTCCTATACAATAATCTCGCATATACAAGTACATGTAATGACAAGCACAAAATTACAATGTAACAATCAGCCTTAAAAGGCCTGAGCTCTTATAAATATATAACAACCACTGGTAATACCTATGTGAGTAGACAATTTTGAAACTTCTCAAGTCACTTTGCAATAATATGTTCAATCTTTTATTATAATTAACCAATCACTTTAATCATATGAATATAAAGTTTACAGTACAATTGTACTGTATAAAATATTCCTACTCATTTATTAACCTTAAAATCATTTATATAACACAATTACCGACTAAATTTATGCATTCAAACACCCATGCATAAACACCCTCATACCTACATACATTTACTCCATAATCTCAATAATACCATCCTTCAAAAGAGAAAAAGGAGAAGGCTCAAAATTTGTTCACAAATAAACAGAAAAAAATCCATTAGTTGTAATACTTCAACCACAGCAATCCCATATGACCGACCAAGAGATTATGAATGTCTTTCAATTAGAAAACTTAAAATGTCCAAATAAAAAATATTTCAAAACCCTTGCATGTGTTTTTCTGGGAACATCTGATGATACCTCCTTATTCCAATCTTAAAAAAATAGAAGTTTTATCACATGATATATCTAAATTCAGCTGTAATTGGGATCACTGCGTCTTAGCCCAAATGGCCTGAGTTTACAATGAACAACGAAAATGTTAGTGCGGCCGCACAGCTCCACAAATTCACAACTTCATACTATTATGTCACATAAGAAAGGCAATTCCATTCTTCTTAATAACAATTCTTGAAGACAATCCTTGGTGGCAATCCTTGATAGCACTTCCACAACTTCCAATGGTAATTGCACAAATTCGGAATGCCTCGCTTTGCAAAATGCGTCTTGCTCAACAGCAATTCTACAGATGTTGATAGACAAGACATATGTTTCTAGTATGTGGATCTGATGTAGAGTGTTAGGGGATAGGTTTTGGTAAAGCATGGGTGGAGTCGTGATTTATGCATGTGCTTTATAAAATATTCACAACTGAATGTGTTCTATGTGCATACATTTACTTTTGCTCTTGAGATGGTATAAATGTATGCAGGTTCACTACATTCAGAATGTCTGCAGGATCTGTACCACTATTTTATAATGATACATAGGCACCAATGTGTCAATGGAAAATAGGACCAAAGTAGATGCTCAACTGCCCTCTCCATCTAGCCCTCTTTTTATGAACTTACCCTCATGATGTCAGAACATATTTGGGGTGTAGAGAGGGCATGCAGTCCAACTATCCATATAGCTAATGTCACCAAATCTTTTGCATGCAAATTGTGAACACTTATCCAAGTGTGTGTGTGGAGGGAACATAGGCATCAGAATGGGGTGGGCCACACAGGCCCTGGCCATATCAAAATTACCCTACTGCTCTGCCTGTAGGGTTGATAACTGACTCCAGATGCACCTGACAGGCTTGATCCAGTTCTGGGTTTACCCCATTGCATACAGGGACATTTAGTTATGATTCCTCCATTGCACTCCATAGGAAATGGAAAACTACAAGTCCCTGCATGCGGTGGGGTAAACCCAGGACTGGATCAAGCCTATTGGGTGCATCTGTTGCCAGTTGGCAACCCTATCTGCCTGTCCTTTATTGGCTATGGCAGTAAGCACCACACAGCTGTGAAATCAGAGAGCAATTACATCCTGCTGATGACACAGGAAGTACTTGTGCTTCAATTGAACAGCTGTGTGGTACGAGTGGCCAGAGCTGAAAGAGATAGGCGGGGGTTAGGGGTAGAGTTAAGTTGGCTGGGTGGAGTTGAGGTGGAGCATGGGTCCCCTCCAAACAAACAGATGTTCTGCTGCCCCTGGGGGCACAGAGGAAGGGACATCATAGATCCAGGTTTGAACAACAAGGCATGGAGGAGGGAAGAGAAGAAATTGTCCTGTCCCACTCATCCATCCCATAACAGCAATAATATCACTTCCAAGCAGACAAATCAACAGAGAAATAGAAACATTTCCCCTGTTCTGTGTAAAATACAAAGATAATAGATGCAAATTCAAAAACTGACATATTCAAATCACTAAGCCCCCTCTGTCTCCATTGCTGGAACTGAGGACAGGAAGTTGCCAAATAGGTGAGAGTTGGGGATGTCTGGCAACCTTACATATAACGGAGATATTCAGGCCATCTTTATATCTAAGTGACTTAATTTAGGATTGCAAAAAAACTGATTTTCTCAGAGTCAGTCTGTCAAGGTTCTTTTCCTCCATCTTGTAAGTAATGGTGAGGCTGTCTTCCTCTCCCTTGAACACAGTCCTGAAATCCTCTCCCAGTCCACAGCACATTTTCAAAAATATATATCTCTCAGCTTTGGAATGATATTATCATTTGTGTGTGTAAATAACAGTACTATGCAATCTTTTACCCAACAGTGAAAACTAACAAACCTACATGGCCTTGCCCCCTGTAGTTCCCTCTGTTCTTAGGTAGGATAATTACTTGGTTACCCACTGAGGGATTATATTACAACATGGGAGTTTGTAACTTCTATTTTGGAAGGGGTTTTTTTTCCAGCTGAAAGTTGACTATAACCTGTTTCTTTACTTTCTAAAACCCTGAGGGGGGCAAGATTTCACTAAAATCCTTTCATTTCAATTCATTTATTATATTTATAGACCACAACACAAAAATACATCAATGCAGTTTTCATTAATATATACACAATCAAAAACAAAAATCAAACAAAATATAATACCAAAAACATAAAATCACAAAATTACTTGTTCTAAAATAAAGCAATTGTATCAAAGAATCCTTTCTTTTCCTAAACCCCTAGAGCAGTGGTTCTCAACCTTTTTTGTACCGTGACCCCTTTTACCATTGGTCAACTTGTGATGACCCCCAATGATAAAATCAAATGTGTCTCTCTTCCTTTACCGTTAACGCATTGTCGCTGTAATCATTTGTTGAATTACATATTATAGACCTTTGCATTATGTTTTTATTTATAAAATTTACTTATTTAAACCACAATAATTAATCCCAATAACAAGTAACAATATTTGATTTCAAAATTATTATGATTTTGTAGTCAAATCACTAATATGAAATAAAATTATTTTTTCTACCTTTGTTGTCTGACCAATTTATTCTTTGATCATGCTGGTCATGATCTGAGGCTTCTGCTTTCCTGTCTTTTTTTAGCTCTCTTTCTGTGGTCTATGGTACATCTGCCATTTCTTATCTCTTCTTTTGTTTTCTTCACTTCTTTCCATCAGCCTATTTCCAGTCCCAGTAACCCCAGTATCAGCCCCTTTCCAGTCCTCACTCCCAGTACCGTCCAATGTCAACTTGCATTCCCATGACTACCACTGGTGTCCATTCCCTTCCAGTCCCCCTCCTTCCCCACTGACCAGTCCCTTCTAGTACAAATACCATGGCAGCCCCACTCAGATCCACTCCCTTCCAGTTCCATTCTCCCATCCCCTCATATCAGCCCATTTGTAGCATTAGCCCCGAGTTTTCTTCCAGGGCCAGCAGCTCTATCCTCCCCTCCCCACAATCAGCCCATTCCCAGTCGAAGCCCCCCCAATCAGCTCACTTCCAGTGCTAGTCCCCCCCTCAACCCCATTACCAGTGCTAGCCTCCCCTAATCAGCCCAATACCAGTCCTACCCCCCCCCCCATCAGCTCATTACCAGTCCTAGCCTCCCCTAATCTGCTCATTTCCAGTGCTAGTCCCTCCTCAACCCCATTAGCAGTGCTAGGCTCCCCTAATCAGCCCATTACCAGTCCTACCCCCCCATCAGCCCATTACCAGTTCTAGCCTCCTCTAATCAGCCCATTTCCAGTCCTAACCTCCCCGATAAGCTCATTTCCAATGCTAGCCCCCCATCAGTCCATTACCAGTCCTACCCTCCTATCAGCCCATTACCAATCCCACCCCCCCCCCTTGATCAGTCTATTCCCAGTCCTAGCCTTCCCTAATCAACCCATTACCAGTCCTAGCCCCCCCCCCCATCTGCCCATTATAATCCTAACTCGCACTGTCTCTCCCCTCTGTCCAGCATTTATCCCCTGTCTGTCCAGTATATCCCCCTGTCTCTCCCCTCTGTCCATGTCAGCCCCCCTCTGTCCATGTCAGCCCCCTCCCTCCATCCATCCATCCATGTCAGCCCCCCTCCCTCCCTCCCTCCTTGTCAACCCCCGGCTTCCTTGTCACCCCCCTGCCCACCTCCGTCCTTCCATGTCTGCCCCTTCTCTCCATGTCAGCCCTCCCTCCATCCAACCCTCCCTCCCTCCATGTCAGCCCCCCTCTGTCCATGTCAGCCCCCTCTGTCCATGTCAGCCCCCCTCCCTACCTCCATCCCTCCATATCAGCCCCCTCTCTCCATGTCAGCCCCCCGTCCATGTCAGCCCCCCTCCCTCCATGTCAATCCCCCCTTTGTCCATGTCAGCCCCCCTTCCTCCCTCCCTCCCTCCATCCATCCATCCATCGATCAATGTCAGCCCCCCTTCCTCCCTCCCTCCATATCAGCCCTCCCTCTGTCCATGTCAGCCCTCCCTCCCTCCCTCCATGTCAGTCCCTGTCCATGTCAGCCTCCATCCCTCCCGCCCTCCATCCATCCCTCCCTCCATGTCAGCCCCCCTCTGTCCATGTCAGCCCCTCCCACCATGTCAGCTCCCCCTCTGTCCATGTCAGCCCCCTCCCTCCATCCATCCATCCATCAATGTCAGCCCCCCTCCCTCCATATCAGCCCCCCTGTCCATGTCAGCCTCCCTCCCTCCCTCCATCTATCCATCCATCCCTCCATGTCAGCCCCCTCCCTCCCTCCCTCCATGTCAACCCCCCTCTGTCCATGTCAGTCCCCCTCCCCCCTCCATCCATTCATCCATCCATCAATGTCCATGTCAGCGCTCCCTCACTCCATGTCATCCCCCCTGTCCATGTCAGCCTTCATCCCTCCCTCCAACCATCCCTCCATGTCAGCCCCCTCCCTCCCGTATGTCAGCCCCATTGCAGGTTCCCTGCCCCCTCCTCCCCTCTCCCTGTCTGCCTGCTACTGCCCTGTTCTTCTTCTGCAGCCGTGGCTCCCTGTCTCTTAGGGAACCGCGGCTGAGCCTGTGAAACCGTTGCGGAGCCATCCAGTCTCTCGACGGGCTCCGTGCAGCATTGTCCCGCCTCCAAAGGAACTTCCTTTGGAGGCGGGACAATGCTGCACGGAGCCCTTTGAGAGACAGGAAGGGCTCCGCAATGATTTCACAGGCTCAGCCACGGTTCCCTAAGAGACAGGGAGCCGCGGCTGCATTAGAAGGGAGGCGGTGAGTTTGCCGCTGCCGAGAAGTGGACTCGGCAGCGGCAGCAATTTGTGCGCTTTTTTATTTTTTAACGACGGAGTGAGGCGACCCCCGCTAAATCCTGTGGCGACCCCATGGGGGTCGCGACCCACAGATTGAGAACCGCTGCCCTAGAGGGATTTCACATGCATAAATTTAGGTCTGCTATACTCCAGCCAAATTCCACCCCTGTGTATATCCAAACTGAAAGTACATACAATAGGACTTAACCCACATGCTTACAGAATAATGACTGCCTATAGTGTAACCACATAAGTGCCCATTTACATGCCTAAGTCTTGATTAGATTTTAAGCTCTGTCAAGCAGGGACCATCTTTTATATGTATCTGTACAGCACTGTGTTCACTTTGTAGCATTATATAAATGATTAATAGTAGTAGTAGTAGTATAAGTTCTTTACAATAGGGACTTATGTGTGTAAATACTACATACCTTTTCACACACCCTTCATAAAATTAGTCCCACAGTATATTCAGCTTTTTTGCTTGGCTCTGCTGAGAGGAATAGTTCATTTTTGGGTCATGTTAAAACTTGTTGCACATACTAAATTTTTAAAGTACCATAATGAACCGAATGTGTGCTAAGGAATGCATACCCTTATTTATAGTAGAGCTATGTTAAAAAAAAAACAAAGCTGTGCTAAAGAATATTTTCAGCTTGAAACTAGCCAGCATCATTGTGAGGGAGAATTTGCTTAAATTACTTGTTCAGTTTAAGCCAGCTCTCCATGTGTCCAGGAATAGATATGTACCATACTGTATCTGGCTAGTACTAACATTTCAGTTCTAGACAGATAAGGCGATAGTTACTAACATGTATTAAGGGAGTAATATACCATATTTGCCTCTTAACACATGTTTAAATGGCAAAATCATGTTATTTTACCATAACATACCTTAACTTATGGCAACACGCATTAGCAAATAATGAGATGCAAAGCATACAAATGCATGCAAAACACCTCATTATACAAACTGAATAACACAGGCTGTATTGAACTTCGCAAGCTGTGTAATTCCTGGAAAATTAATGCCATCTTACATACATCCTGATATTCGAGGGCACCATCTTAAAGGTACTGATACCTTTATAAATTTGCATGGATCCCTTCCCCTAGTCCAGACTGCTCACCTCTCAGAAGTCCCCCCAGCTCTCCTGAAGACACTCCACAGACCCTTCTTTCATGGGAGAAGTCTTTCCACCCTCTGAAGACCAACACCCACACCATAGCCTCCCAGAACCTATCTCAAGAAATTCCTGGTGGTCTACAGTAACAGGACAGGAGCAATCCCCAGTCACTCCAGCTTGAGTCCTAAAATTACCATCAGAATTTGATGCCAGATGTAGCATGAGTGACTGGGGATCGCTCCTGTCCCATTACCCTAGACCACCAAGGTTTTAAGCAGGCCCTGAGGGGCCTACGGGAAGGATGGGGCTCTTTAAGGGTAGGACCAGGGGTGGCTCTATAATGAGGCAGAGTGAGGCAGCTGCCTCAGGTGGCAACGTTTTGGGGGTGGCAAAAAATGCCCCCAAAATAGCCGCCTCACTCTGTCTTCAAAGTTAAAAAAAAAGTCTGTGGACCAACTGCTGTCACTTTTTGGCTGTGGCAGAATCAAAAGCTCCACCCCTCACCTGCCCACTGCTGCCCCAGATCCAAGGACACTGGGGCAGTGGCGGCGAGCTATCACCATTGGCCCCCCCCCCAAAAGTAATCGAATAGGACAGGATTTTCAAGCCTCAGTCGGCTTGTGAGTCCCTGCTGGTTTTTCCCCCCCTCTCATGTGAAAAGCATCATCAGAGGGGATGGGACCCACTCAGGGCCTTACAAGCATGCCGTAGTAGCAAGAGCTGGTGATTTTGCTTTCTGGGGCTTTTTTTTTTATTAGAGAATAAAATGGCCAGACAGCAAATATAGAAGAGAATTTTATTTTCAAGTTAATGACCAGACTTGTTGCTATCTTTATATTTTATACAGTACATAAAAATATATCTCTTTCTATTTCTCTGGTATTGCATTGTATGCAAAATCTGACTTCTTGGGGTTGCCATTTAGTTTTTATCTACATATGTTTATTTTTAGGTTATGGTCACTTATTGGTCACCTCCAGTCTTGACTTGCAACCTCCTCCTTGCTGGTCCTTCTCCTTCTAACATATAAATGCATTCACTCTACTGCCCCTCCTCTCTTCTCTCTTCCTACACCCCTCCTTGTGAACTCTGTTCTTCCTCTGGCGTTCTTCTCTCTATGTCCTTTTCTTCTTCTGCATACTCCAGACTTAGATTTTTTTTACCTTGCTGTTCCTTATGCATGGAACAAACTTCCTGTATCTTTACGTCTTCTCTCCCCCTCTTTCTCTTTGATGCCGCATTTGGATTCTAATCCCTTGTTCTCCTTGTGTCTTCTTCCATATTTGAACCCCCTGGTGTCTCTTGATTAGATTGTAAGCTCTATGAGCAGGGACTGTTTTCTTTATATGTTTGCACAGCACTGTCTATGCCTTGTAGTGCTATATAAATAATTAATAGTAGTAGTAGTAGTAGTGCTTCTGTACTTGGTGAAAGTCTGTGTTCTGAATGTGTGACCAAGGCCAGGTAGTCTGTTATCATGGAGTTTGTATGTAGGGATCTGTACTGTAGTAATCTGAATTGTTCAGCTTTTCAAATAGGTCCTGGATGTTCTGGGGTCCACTGCAGTATTTATAGTGATGCTTTTTTGGGTGGGCTCCTTATGTGAGTTTTCAAAGTTGGTGCTGTTATGGTATGGTAGATTTGCTCTATAGATCATCAATGACTTTGTTATAGGGTTTTGTATTAGTTCACAATATGCACGGTAATATAGAATGCTTTTTGCTGTTACTGAGATGATCAGAATCCGATTTTCTTTTCTTTTAGATATTGAGTTCTGTGGGTGAATATCCTAGTTCTGCTCTGCACCCAATGTGGAGGAAGGAGGTTCTGTGAATGCAAAATATATGTTCAAAAAGAAAAAGAAGAACCATAGTGCAGTTTATAGCAAAATAAAAATGAGTTATAATTTGGTTTTATAAACTGCTGTGGTTTTTGTTCTTTCTTTTAGTTTCTTGTTGTGCAAATATCTTGCATTTTCTCCACATTATCTAATCTTCTTTTTCCTTTGGTTCAGTCCCTGACTGGGGTTTTGAGAAAGCGCCCACCCCCTGCTTGGGGGCGGGGGGGGGCACCATCTTATCCCTCACCTCTGGCAGATTGCCTTGAGCCACCCCTGGGTAGGGTGGTTTTCCTTTGGGGGGGATTAGATATGAGGGTACATCTAAGATCAGACATGGTTTCACAAATGTAGATGTGCCCAATGTGGATGTCTATGGGGACATCTACATAGACATCCCCAGAATAACAGCAATTCACCACCTATGCTGGCTCATTAAGAGCCTCATTTATTAAGCTTTTTCCCATAGAAAATGAGAACCCAGTCTTAGTAAATCAGGCCCTGAAACCTAAGAAAGGAACTGCAATACACATTTTCTTTTGGGGGGGGGGGAGGGAGTTTCAGTGGCTGGTTCTTTGATTTTTAGGTTGGTTCCTAGATTCCAATAAAATTTGTCAAGACCTATCCTAGACCATTCTTCAAGCTTTACTTTGTTTTCTGTACATTCCAGGATTTCAAGGAGGTGTGTGCTGAGCATGGCTTAGTCATTTCTTCAAAGCATAAATGCATTCCATATTTTAGAACTGCAACATACATATACCTCAGAAAATTCTACTGTCAGGTTTTTATACCTGCTCCGAATCAGCAAACTTCAAATTTGTACCCAGGCTTTGAAGAAGAGTTAGAGGCAGGGCCAGATTTATTATTTTGGAACCCATAGGCAAGACCAGATAGCAAATCCCAGAAAGCCAGGAGAGTGTCAGATATCCCAAAGATTTGAAAGACAGCAGTAGAGGAAGGCCATAGTATCTCAGTAACATCCATCCAAAGCATAAAATGTGCCATACTGGGTCAGACCAAAGGTCCATCAAGCCCAGTATCCCGTTTCTAATAGTGACCTATCTAGGCCATAAGTACCTGGCAGGATCCCAAAAAGGAAGACAGATTACATGCTGCTTATCCCTGAGGATAAGTGGTGCTTTTTCCCCAGGCCACTTTAATAATTGTTTATAGACTTTTCCTCCATGAACTTGTCCAAATCTTTTTTAAATCCAGCTACACTAATACTTTTTACTACAACCCTGGCAACGAATTCTAGAGCTTATTTATGTGTTGGGTGAAAAAATATGCTCTCAAATTAGCCTTAAATGTACAGTACTACTTTATTCTTCATTGAAGCTCTTCTAGTTTCTGAAAGAGTAAACAGCCGATTCACTTTCACTTGTTCTACTGCATTCATTATTTTATAGACCACTATCAAATCTTCCCTCAGCCATCTCTTCTCCAAGTTGTTGTTGTTGTTGTTATTAAGTGCCGTCGAGTCGGAGTCGACTCATGGCGACCCTCTGGATAGCTATCCTAAATTGTGTTCGGTCTTCAGTCAGGCGGCTTATTGTTGACAGACTGGTACCCGTAGCTGCTGTTATTGTATCGATCCATCTCAGTTAAAGATCCCTAATGTTTTAAGCCTTTATTCACAAGGTATCATTCTATCCTCTTTATCATTTTGTTTCCCCTTCTCTGTACCTTTCCTTGTAATTCCTAGTATTCTATCAACTTTTATGGCTGCTGCTGAACACCGAGCTGATGATTTCAATTTATTATCCACGATGACTTTTTTCTGGGTGGTGGCTCCTAATGTGAAACCTTGTATCATGTAGCTATAGTTCTTCAGTGCATAATATTGCACTTGTCCATATTCAACTTCATCTGCCATTTGGATGCTGTGATGAAGAAGTTCCATTTCCTACCTTAAAAACACAGGATTCACTGAGTTCTAGTCTTGAAGCTGACAGGCAGGCAGGCCATGTGAGCAGCAGTTGTCAGGGGCGACATAAACAAACCCAGCCACGGGGTTTGCAAATAAGCCCAGCTGAGAAACATTCCCCAATTCCTAATAGCGTGCACCTGGAAAGGGGAAGAGCTTATAGCCACTATAAGAGCTATGCAGGAAATACAGAGTTAGACCGGGTGGACGGAGTGGAACGAGGAGAAAGAGGAGAACTAGGTGAACTAGCTGAACCAGCTGACCTAGAGGAAGAAGGAGGAGTTTCAGACTCTGACCCAGGACGTGAGTCAGAGCCAGAACCAGGAAGGGTTCACCACAGAAACTACCCAGAGCACTGCAGAAGAAAGCAGCCAGTGAGGTCAGAGAACAGTTGCAAGTGTTCTGCTGATTGCAAGCTGTTTGGAGCTCAGAGGCAACGTTCCAACTGGAGTGATTGGAAGCCTAAAGACAAACAGTATGTATTTGAGAGCTGTAGCCTGGAGAATGACTCTGGTAGAAAGTTAAAGTTTTCTGATAAAAGAAATACCTACAGGGTTAACGCTGAGAAGCCTCGTGTGATAAATCCTAGGTGGGGGCAGGGCAGTAATACCCAGCCAAGGGATTTGAGCACCGAGCTGAAGAGAGAGCAGTTAACAACCCCAGAGAGAGAAAGGTATTTCCATGAAGATGTGTGCATGTCTGAGGAAGATATATTAGCAGTTCCTAAGCCTCAAAGAAAACCCCGCAGGCTTAAACCTCGTGTTAATAGGGGAGAAGAATATTCTTTTGCAAAGCCTGAAGCCAGAGCTTATAAATGTTCCAAGGGTAGAACCTGCCAGAAGGAATTAAACTCTAAGAACCCTGAATGGTGGCTTCCCTCTCTCCCAAACACCGAGGAATACGGTAGCTGTTATTCCAGCCCTAGAGGAAGTTGTGCAGAGAGACTCTGTGATGGCACGTTACAGGGGAACTTGCAGAAGTATTGTGGCAAGGAGAACTCAGACAATTCTGAATGTATGCAGGAGCCTATGGTCATTGATACAGTCAGTGAATGTTCATTTGATAGTGACCCAATGGACTGCACATTGATTTTCTCTGATAAAGTGACGTCTTTTCGCTAGTCAAAAGGCTGTATAGTGTGGAGGGAAAACACTATCAGTGAAGAGTGCTGTTTTGCACATATGGAAGATATGTGCTGAGTTTTGCCTGTTTAACGTTTACTCTTTACTTTAAGAAGCAAGAAAAAGCTGTTATAATTTCCTTTGTGTTTTGCCAGAAAGTATGGCTTATTTGTTTTGAGTATTGTGTTATATTACCTGAAGAATCCGACCCCGGGAGGGGAAATAAATCCTTTTAACTTAAACCATTCGTGTTCACAACTACTTAATCACCATCAGACACCGCTCTGCAACCCTAGGCGACAACCTGCCCACCTGGTGGTGACAATGCCCAGTCTCTCAATTTCTCAAGGTCCTCTTACAATATTTCACAATCTTCTTGTGATTTAACAATGTTGAATAATTTTGTGTTGCCTGAAATTTTGAACACCTTATTCGTTCCTATTTTCAGGTCATTTATAAATATGTAAAAAAGTAGTGGGCCCAGCACAGATCCCTGGAATACTCCACTATTTACCTTTCTCCATTTAGAAAATTGACCATTTAGCCCTACTCTTTATTTTCTATCTTTTAACCATCTACAGTAGGACATTGCCTCCTATCCAAAGGATTTCTAATTTTATCAAGAGATACAGTGTCCACTAGCTTACCTTTATCGACCTGTTTATTCACACCTTTAAATAAATGTAGAAGATTGATGAGGCAAGTCTCGTTGCTAGATCCATGTTGGCTTTGTCCCATTAAGGCATGACTATATATTCTGTATGTTCAGTAATTATGTTCTTTATAATGGTTTCTACCATTTTGCTCAGCACTGATGTCAGGCTCACTGGCCTGTAGCTTTCTGGCTCACCCTTGGAATTCTTTTTAAAAAGCTGGCATTACGCTGGCGCTCAAGTGGATTAGAGGAGAAGGAACCTCCAAATGGCAAACCAAAACAAACAGAAAATGGAGGTAGACCAAGGCACAACTGAGAAGGTACAAAACGATTATATTTATTAGAAGAAATTACTCAGCTGAGTTTCGGCACACTTGCCTGCATCTGGAGTCAGGATAGTATTACAGTGAAACAGCAAACAAGCATAAGGCTGCTCAAGGATGGAACCCTAAGGATGTCAATGAAGTTCAAAGAATAAAAAATACGACAAATTGTCCTTGCATGGTTACCTTGGTCACTGGAGAGCAGAGTGTCACTTCCTCCTTTGGCCTCCTGTTTTATACCTTCTCAGACCCTCCTGTGCATTTATGCCATGGAGGTATTTAAAGGTCTCTAGCATATCGCCCCTATCTCACCTTTGCTCTAAAATATACATATTAAGATCTTTAAGTCTGTCCTCATATGCTTCCTAACGAAAACTTCTAACCATTTTAGTAACCACCCCCTGCACTGCTCCAACCTGGTGCGGTCTCCAGAATTGCACACAATACTCCAAATGAGGTCACACCAGAGGCTTACACAGAGGCATTATCACCTCCTTTTTTCTGCTGGCCATTCCTCTCCCTATACACCCAAGCACCCTTCTGACTTTCACAGTTGCCTTTTTTATCTGTTTAGCTACTTTAAGATCATCAGACACAAACTGATAACATCCTAGGAGTCCTCTAAAAAGGCAGTTAAATTTCCCATAGGGGAAACAATTTCATCCAACCCACCTTCAACTGAACTAATCTTTTTAACAGTAGTGGGGATATAATAAATCTGCATAACTTCAATAGAATCAGAAATACCTAAGATCTCTTTGAAATATTTATCTAAAATAATCTTATGTGAAAGTAACGAAGACTGGGGAAAATTCAAAAAACGTAAATTACGGGATCACATAGAATTTTCAAGAACTTCCAATTTAGAATGTAATATTAGGGAATCTTTAATCCCAACCACTGCCTTTTTAGAGGACTCCCAGGATGTTATCAGTTTGCGCTCCACCCTGCTGGTTACTTTTTCCTCTATTGAGATAAAGCAACGCATTTTGAAGGCTTTTTTTAAAGTTAAATCAGCTAGGTTTTGTGGGTAGTCGGTCAGCATCTTTCCAGATGTTTCTCGTAGCACCCAGTTGCGTCGCTGGCAATTTTTGAGCTTAAAGCCTCGAGTTTTGGCATTGGGAGCCACATTCTTTCTTCGGTTTCCTTGCAAATGCATCATCACTTTGGATGATGCTACATACATTTTTATGGATGCTGCTCATCTGGAAAACTTTTTGACCGAGAAACAGGGCATAAGTGAATAATATGTAACTCAGGGTCTCCTTTAGTAGGTTAATTACCCGTGTTTTTCCTATTTCATTTTTCCTGATATTAATGTGTGTGATTTCCATGATGTGGTCTATATCAATTTTGATTTCTTAAATATAAATGATATAATTCTTTATTTTCCTCAGTTTGTTATGGGATTGTCCTTGTAAATTTTTTGGTTTTCTGTTTAGACTGAAAATTCAATAATAAAAAAAAAAAGATCATCAGACACAATTACGCCAATGTCTCTCTCCTCCTTTATGAACAGAAGTACCTCACCCCCTACTGTACAGCTCCTTTGGATTTTTGCAGCCTAAATGCATTTTTTAGCAGGAGAGGACAGGAATGAGCAAGTTCAGTCCCTGAGGGCTGCAAACAGGCCAGGTTTTCCAGATATCTCTAATGAATATGCATGTGATAGATCTGCATACAAACTACCTCCATTGTATGGAAATGTTTCTCATGCATATCATTAGGGGTATCCTGAAAACCTGGCCGGCATGCAGCCTTTGAGGACTGAACGTTTTGCACCCCAGTAGTAGGAGAAAGGATTCTTTGATTTAGCCTGTTGCTGACTTTTTCTCTTGTAAGAGAGAGATATCTAAATACATTTCATGCCACTGAATTGTCATTTCTAAATGTATCAGCCTGTTATTCAACGATATCATCAGCACAAAGCTGTATTTTATCTTTAATATGTAGTAAAAAGGGAATATAAGCTGTAAATCAAAAGCCTTTGAAGTGGAAATCATACAGATGCCTCTCATATTTCCAAAAGTAAAGTGGTGAGCACTGGTTGAGGCTGGGAAGAGAGTGCAGCTGCAGATCTGACTATAAGAATCCAGCTGGTCCTTATTCTGGAAGACAAGTGCTATAAGACAGAAATCAGGGAATTAACCGGTGCCTCTCCTACTTCATTATCTTATATAGCTATCTCTGGCGACATATGGGTGTGCATTTTCATGTAGAACTGGGAATTGCATATGCTAATTTCCTATCTATTTAAATGAGCTAAGTGGAAAAATAGCATATGCAAATTTCCTATGATGGTCTTTCCACAAAAATTAATGGAAGTGAAGCTTTCCTTTTTTTTATATTGCCTCAGGGGCAGACATGATTCTGATCCTGCGGGCAGACTGCATGTACAGGCCCCTGCCCGGCTAACTCAGTCAAGGCCTCTGAATGGAGTCACGGCACCATGGCATCCTGTTGCCATTGCACTGTAGCTCCATTCAGGAGCTGTGATCCCCGGTCGATACTGACTATCTCCTTTCCCTGCAGCCTGACCCCTGATCTGGCCTCCTATGGCTAGGGTCGAGCTCCAGGGAATCCCCTGCACCCACCACACCTTGTTTCCGTGACTGGAGCTCACATCCTCTGATGTTCAGTCTGCTAGCCCTGGACGTAAAGGGCCAATGTCAGAATTGGCCCTGTACATCTGGGCCATGGAACACCCACTGCCCGCCCTAACTCCGCCTCTGCACCGCCCCCTTCCCACCCCCATCTAACCTTCCCGTACAAACACCTTGTTCATATGGGGAGGTTAGTTGGGGACAGCAGAGAGGGCTGACTAGCAGGGATGGACATCTGTTTCTGAGATCAGGCAGGGATGTCCAAGTGTCTGAGTTCTTGGAAAAGCCCTGGTCATGCCTCCACCATATCCCATTCAAATTTAGATGTCCTCACTGGGGATGTTCACAGACCTGGCTTCTAAAATGGCTCTGGAGATGTCTCTGTGTTTGGATGTCTCTTTGCCTATTTTCAGACTTCGAAAGCATGAATAGGGCTTCTAAACTGACCCTCATAATCTACACTATGTCAGGATTTAGGGACATGTTTACTAAACCTCGCTGTTAGCCGGAGTTTAGCACATGGTAAGCATGCCATGCAAAAGGTTAGTGAGGGGATCTGCTCTAAAAATCCCATGCTAGCTGGTTATTTTATTTATTTATTTATTTATTTTATTTAAGAGTTTTTGCTATACAGCTCTATCCTTCAATCAGAGCAGTTTACATTGAACATTAAACTTATGCAGGCGACAGAAGATAAACAAATGCCGACTGCTACATTAAACATAGAAAATGATAAGCTCTTTACATATTTCAACTTGTGTATGTGTGGGGGAACTATATACAATGCAGTATATACAGTGAGTTAGTCTTTTGGGGTGGCATGCTGGGGCAGAGAGAGAAAATGATCTGGCGGAAGTGATCTGGTTGGATTTCTTGTATTCCGGATGTGTGACGATCATATTTTTTGTTGCTTGTTCTCCTGGAGCGTGTGGTGGTGTCTTGATTGATTAGTTCCTGTAGAATATTTGCATTGGATTTATGTATGATCTTGAAGATTATTAGGATTGTTTAGTACTTGGTGTGGGAGTGTATTGGGAGCCACTGCAATTGTTTGAATATGGGGGTGATGTTGTCTTATTTTGAGTACCAGTGAGTATAAGGGCGGCTATATTTTGTGCCACTTGCAAGGGTTAGATGAAGTATTTTGGTAGACCCTTGTAAATCCAGGGTTGGTGTGACAATTGCTTAAAAGACAGTACGAAACAGGTCATGGCTGAGTAATGGTTTCAGAATTTTGAGTAGCCTCATCTTGTGATAGGTATTTGCGGTGGTTTTCTTTATTTGGGTCTGTAGTGTGAGGTTTTGGTCCAAGATAACACCAAGATATTTGATCTCTTTTTGTACTTTGATGGTTGGTGTGACAGGCAGAATTCTTGTAGGGGTATAAATGATGTGTCTCTGGTGATGATTAATGTCTCTGTATTTTGAAATTTACTGCTAGGTTGTTAGTGTCTAGCCATCTGATCATTGCTTCCATACAGCTAATTATAGGTAGGAAGTACAGGTTTTGATTCTAATAGTGTTGTGCCCTGTATTCCAATTTCCAGGAGGTGTTGCAGTAAGAGACTGCGGGATACCATGTCGAATGCAGCCGATATGTCCATAAATATGAGAAGGAATCCAGTTCTAACGTTGTCCATTCCTCTGATGATGGTATCCAGCAGTGAGGTTGGCGTTTCAACGTTGTGAATTGGTTTAAAACCATGCTGGTGGAGGTCTAGGAGGGCGTGTAGGTCAAGGTGATCTCGTAGTTGCCTCTGTACCTCTTTTTCAGTAATTTTCGCCATGAGAGGTAGACTGGATATAGGGCAGTTAGATTTTGGGTTGGATTTCTTGGGTGAGGAGTTCTTTAGTATTGGGCATATGATAGCTTGTTTCAGCACATTTGGCATATATCCTTGGTTGAGGGCAGTTGTTACTATCTTGAGTATGAGGTGTATGAGCTTCCTCCTTATGGATTTAATCTAGGATGTGGGGCATGGGTCTGATGGTGAGGTGGTGGTGTTGAGGGATATAATGATGTGTTCTATTTGTTGGCAGCTTGGTTTATGAAACTCATTCCAGGTAGTTGTTGTAGATGTATTTGGGTTGGTTGAGGTTAGGGTCAGGGGGCTTTCATTGGTTCTTGGTTTTTTGTTATTAGGTGGTTTGCGAATATCTGTGAGTGAATTTCTGTGTCGGTTTGTTGCGCTGGATCTTATATGAGCATCCTTGATGTTTCATATAGTTCACGAGGTTTGTTGGCTGATTTCATTATGCGGTTGGTATAGAATTGTTGTTTGGCTTTATTTATTATGCTGATATATTCATGTTGATTTGCCTGTATTGTGCAAGAGTGGTGGTGGATTTTCTCCATCTCCATTGTCTCTCCAGTTGTCATAGTATTTGTTTTGTTGCTTGATCTCAGAAGAGTATCATGGGGCTGAGGCTTTTCGTGTGCTTTTGTGGGCCTTGCTTGGTTTTGCAATTGGGCAGAGACAGGACAGTTTGGGGTAGAAAATGGGCACTGACAGTGTGTTACAGTTAGCATGGGCATTATGGATGCACACTAACCACAATAGTTGCTGTTAGCACAGTTAAATTTAACACCACCTCAATGGATAGCGTTAAGTGTGCCTGCATGCTGATTTCCATGGTGCCATGTGTTAGCAATGCATCAACAGCAGGGAAATGGAAGTACATAACCCCTGAAGTTGGTGCAGGCCTCCACACTAGTTTCATGGCCTGACCATGTGCTAATGATGAGCCCTTTAGTAAACATGACCCTTAGTGCATAAAGCCCCAGTTGCCGGGTTGTGTGTATGTTAATACATTGCCCTGAATCCCTGGTTCTCAACCCAGTCCCCGAGACACACCTGTCCAGATGAGTTTTCAGGCTGTCCACAATGCAGATATATTCGCATGCACTACCTCCATTGTAAGCAAATTTATACAATTCATCTCATGTATATTCATTGTGAACGTCCAGAAAACCAGACTGGGTGAATATGTCCAGAGAAATGGCCTGAGAATCCCTTGGAGGTGGAATAAGTCCCCAGAATGAACTAATTTTATTGTCTTTTTCCATTTCCTAGCTGGAATCTAAGAATTTATTTTCTTCTTTTTGGTAATGTAGAATAGGCAGTACCAGCACATTTGAGTTGTATATAAAAAGTGATGATGTTTTTGCTCATATTTGACTCATTGGTTTACTCTCAGGCATCAAAAAAATCATTTGCATTTGGCGCTGTGTCATGACTATTTGGTAAAAGAATAATACTGCTATAAACGCGCATGATTAGTTTTAACAGCTGGAGCCAGCTGCTGAATTTGTGACTAAATTAGAAACATTTAGAATTTGATTTCATTTGAATGGTTCTTTTGTTGGAAATTAGGGCAATCAAAATTATAAAAAGAAATCAGGTTTCATAAGAGGTAAACACTCAATCTGATTAAGAAACAAAAAAAGCTAGAAGCTCTAGGATTAGCTTGACTGAAGCCCTTTAGGTGTTAAAATGTAGATTGTTTAAGGGTAACTTGAAATTATCTTCTGGCTTAAACTAGTAGCAATCACTGCCCTTCTTTAGTTGTATTTCAAGTGAAAAATAACTTTGAGCAGGCAGCTTTGTGACCGTTCAAGGTTCTCTCTATCATGGTACTGCATTTTGGCTTTGTGTATCTTCCTACGTTAACACAGTTATTTGGATTTTTGTACCATATGCTATTGCAATTGTATTTTACAGCAGGAAAGGTGAAGTATAAAACTGGAAACCTCAAGTTCTGGCATGATAGCCCTAGTCACTATTCACTGTGTAACCTGGAGAAAATCACATGAATAGTAGTCTCTATTGTATTAGTCTTACATGGATAGGGACAAATAGCTCTAGACATAGAGGCACATTCCAACATGTGCGTCCAGGCCCCTGTGAGTCCTATCGGAATTGGGACACACAGAGATAGACCCGCGAGATCGGAATCGGGTCTAGGGTCTGTATGTGCAGGCCAGGACTCGATTCTGATCGGCCTGCACATACAGAGCCATACCCGGCTAACTCAGTCTGGCTCCTGAATGGAGCCACGGTGTCATGGCACATTGACTCCATTCAGGACCCGCAATTCCAGCTGCCGACCATTCTTTCCTTTCCCCGCAGCCCGACCCCTGATCTGGCCATCCATGGTCAAGGTCTGGCTGCAGGAAACCTCCTTCATTCCTTCACCTTACTTTTGTTCCCTGGGCCTGCCGCCCCCTCCCCCAATGTCCAGGGGGACTTATTCCACCTCCAAGGTGAAATAAGTCCCCCGTCCAGTCTGCCGACCCTGGACATTGAGGGTCGACTTCAGAATCGGCCCTACATCCAGGACTGCGGTGCGCCCACTGCCTGCCCTAACTCCGCCTCCACAATGCTCCCTCTCGCCCCCGTTTAAGTCTCTTCATACTAACTCCTTGTTTGTATGGGGAGGCTTTTGACAGGGCCGGCGGAGGGGTGAACAGTGGGGATGGATGTCCCAACGGGATGTCTATCCCTGCTATTCGTGGGACAGAATGGATCCCTTGGCTAATTGTGTTTTTACTCTTCTTCAAAAAAGATCTTTGAGTTAACTCATGGCAGGGCCAGCACAACCTACTGTGCAAGCAGTGCACTTGCAGAGGGCGGGGGATCCAAGGAGGTGTCAATAACTTACAGTGCACCAGTTTGTCTGGACCCTGGTGGCAGATCGCACAGAGGCCTCAGGCGGCAAAGGTTGGAGAGTGGCAGGAATGTTCCAAACATGTCCCTGTGGTGGCTGCCTCAGTACGCTCCCAGACAGGTCATCCTCTGCAGCTGCTGCCTCATCTTCTCTTGCCTGAACGCCGCTGCAGGGCCATCAAGCTTGCACATGCCACTAAGGCTTTGATGGTCCTGCCCCTTCAGCAAACATTTCCTGTTTCTGAGGTGGTGATTGGTGTGTGTAAGCTTGACGGACCAGCCCCTTGCCTGAATGCCACTGCCATTTTCCTGGATGTATGGCAGCGACAAAAGAAGAGTGAGTAGGGGCCATAAAACTTGCTTGCACTACTAAGGCTTTGACGGTTCTGACCCTCAGACAAACACTTCCTGTTTCTGAGGAGGCAAGTGGCACATGCGAGCTTTAAGGCCCTGCTCCTTCTTGCTCTTTTATTGCCCCTGGCATGCGTCCAGAAAAGTGTCAGCAGCATTCAGGCAAGAGAGAGAAGAAAGGTGGGAAAGAGAATATTCTGGATCTGGAGAGCCAGAGGATAGAAAAAAAAGCTGCTAAAAAAAAAAAAAAAGGGGATGTTGCAATGTAGCAGAACTGCAGGAAATATATAAAGGAGATGCTGGATCAGTATAGGAGTGAGGAACAAATGAAATGTACTGGGGAAAAGGAAAATGCCCATGGGGAGAAGAAAGAGAGGGGATATGTGAAGGGAGTAATGGTAGCTAGAGGATAGGATAGAAACCCAAAGGGCACATAAAGTTAGACATGAACATGGGGGGTGAGGGTTGAATAGAAAGACAGAAGATGCTGGACCAGTGGGGAGGGGAACAGATGGGGATAATGAACACGGGGCAGGATAGGGACAGACAAAGGAATTGCTGGACATAAAGGAAATATGGCGATGTAGGAGATGCTGGGCATCGGGGGAGATAGGGACACAAAGTGGATTCTGGACACTAGGAGAGGTGACAGGAAATGATGGCCATGGGCGAGAGAAGATGTCACAGGGGAGATACTGGACTTAGGAAGGATATAGACAAAGATGGAGGATGCTGGATACAGGGAGGAATAGGGAGATTTTATTTATTTATTTATTTATTTATTTAGCTGTATTTATATTCCGCTTTTCACCGGGTCAAAGCGGTCAATTGGGGGATACATTGGGGAGATTGGGGAGATAAAGGAAAGATACTAGGGGGGGGGGAAGTGAGAGAGAAAGAGAGAGAGAGAGAGAGAGAGAACATGCTGGAGGAAGGGGCGAGAAAAGATAGAAGATACTCGATGAATGGGAAGGGGGAGAGGGAGAGAGGAAAGAATGCTGGATGAAGGGTGGGAAAGAGAGAGAGATGATGCTGGACAAAGGGTGGGAAGAGGGAACCAGAGAGAGAGAGAGAGAACATGCTGGACAAACGGTGGAAGAGGAAGGAGATGCTGGATGAAGGGTGAGAAAGACAGAAGATGCTGGACAGAGGGTAGGGGATGAGAGAAGATGCTGGACAAAGGGTGGAAGAGGAAGAAGATGCTGGATGAAGGGTGGGGAAGGGAGAGAGAGAAAAATGCTGCTTGAAGGGTGAGAGAGAGGAGAGTTTATTTATTTATTTAGCAGGTTTTATATACCACATTTCCAATGGTCAAGGCAGTTTACGTGGTGGAACAAATAGGAGCTCAACATAACAGAACATCTTAACTTAAATTACAATATCTATATACATGGTGCAAAAAAGCTTTAATATAGCATTAACTTGTTATGGGGCAGGGAGGGGGAGATAAGTGAACTAGTGGGGGAAGATAAGGGTTTGGTGGACAGGGAAAGGTCAAGTGGCGTGGCCCTTAGGCAGTGGCCCTTAGGCAGTGGCCTTAGGCTGTGGAGCTCCCATTACCATTCAACTCTACAGACGCAAGAATCTTCTCCACAATGATTTCTAACCTGAACTGCAAGTATTAAGTAATGACGCTAATGATGTATAGTCATATGTAACCTTCTCTGATAAAAATTACCGCAGCCTCATCTATCTACTGTACTAGTCCTTAAACCTACAGGGACTGACCCAAGATAGCTATACCAATATTAGTCAGTAATGTACATCTCCATTGCACAATATTATACCCACTACTGTGATCAGTAAGTCCATAGCTCCTGATCTAAAGTCAAATTATTACTGATGCCAGTAACCCTATTTATATTAACCTGAGACTGGTTTCAACCTGTTGCAAATACCTACTACTAATCCATGTTAGATAGAATACTGTTGCCAGTAAATACTACTTGATCACACATTGTATTATTACCAGTAGCTAGTATTGTTAACAGTAGCTAGTTCTCTCACCTTCCTCTCAGATATTGATTTATTGTTACACTGCCATCTGTAACACATGTACTACCATATTGTTATTTGTAACCCAGTAGCTACAACACTATAGAGTGTATCCTATTAGTCATCTACTGTTGCCAGTAGTCACACAGATCATCGAGAACTGTCACAGACAGCTATATACCATCAATACACAGACACATCCTCTAGTCCCCCGTTCTCAGAGCCCCGTTCCCAGAGTTCCCTCCCCCATCAAAATATATACACAATGTCTCCCACAAGACAGGTAAACCTCCCACTCACTCTCATTCTAATAACTCTCATAACTCAACACATCTACTCGTACAAAACCAATCAAAACCCCTACAATCACATCCCCATCATACATAATCATTACCGAAACCCATATAACTACATTATCACTACCCACAATCCTCACCAAAACACACCACACTGTTCAGCCTTTACACACACCCACAATAATTACTCAAGCAATGACTCAAACAGACACCATTGCAGACTCATCCAAATAAAACACCAGCCACACACTGGTTTAAGCGACAACACAACCAACATAGATACCCAAACAAAGCTCATATTAATAAACGTTAGATCCATACGAAATAAAATACCAATCATCAATGACATGATAAAAGACACAAACCCTGAAATCATCTGCATTACTGAGACATGGCTCACTCCCACAGACACCGTACTACTAAACCAGCTAACATCACATCAATATGATACATTCAGCTGCCATCGGGATGCAAAAAGAGGAGGTGGCGCTCTCATACTCGCCAAAAAAGACCTACAATTCACCTTAACATGCTTAAACAATATAGATGGAATAGACATCATCAACATAGAAAATAGAACCCTTGCACTTACTCTCATATATAGACCCCCTTCAACTGATCAAAAAAACCTCTCCCCCATCTTAGAACTTGCATGCACAGCATCACCAAACAAACCTCTTATAATCCTAGGTGATTTGAACCTCCCTTCCCTGAATAACTCTCAATCAGACAATTTCATGGATGCTATGACCCAAATGGGTTACACACAGATAATACATGCTCCAACCCACATAAAAGGCAACACTCTAGATCTCATCTTCCTCCCCTCCTCCCTTCTTAATAACCACCACCAACATACCCCTCCAACTATAACAGAAGTACCATGGTCCGATCATTACCTTATCACACTCCACCTCCCAGCTCAAACAACACTAAACACAACAAACTCCTCACCCCACATATCACGTTTTGCACACTTTGACAAAGCTAATTTCCTTGACAAAGTATTACCCACACTCAACACAAACCTCCCAGACATCGACTCCGCTGTAAACCACTGGAATCTAACAGTCCAGAAAGCAGCTACCCCCACACACACCATGTATAAACAAATAAAAAAGACAGAAAAGTGGTTCACGAGAGAACTAGCAAATCTAAAAAAACAATTGAGGAAACAAGAAAAGAAATGGAGGAAAACTAAATCTGACGAAAACAAATCCCAATATATGTCCACCCTCAACAATTACAAAAATGCAATTAACAAGTCAAAAAAGGATTACCACTCCAAAGTAATAAACATGGCTATCAACCGCCCCAGAGAACTATTCGCAATCGTAAAAACTTTGACATAAACTAAAAACCAAGAGCCAAAACAATCAGCTATAAGCATACAGAATTTAGCAACCCACTTTGCAGAAAAACTAAAGTGCAAATCCAACACTATACCAATGATACTACCTCCAAACACTGAATCTAATAACACATGGACCTCCTTTCACACGATAGATCAAAAACACCTTCTTAGGATCATAACACTTATCAACACCACAACTTCTCCACTCGATCCATGTCCTGTGTCATGGATCAAATGCACAAAGGAAGAACTCGCTGAAAACATCCAACACATGGTGAATCAATCCCTTGTTCAGGGCATAATGCCCAATGCCCTAAAACTCACTACGCTTCGACCAATAATAAAAAACAATAAAATTGACCCAAAAGACCCAAACTCTTACAGACCGATAGCCAGCATTCCATTCATAGCTAAAAAATAGAAAAAAACATCCAATTACAATTACAAGACCATATCGATGAACACAAACCCCTAGACTCTCACCAGTTTGGCTTCCGCCCCTATCACGGTGTAGAAACCCTTCTAATTACACTGATAGACTTCCTCATCAAAGGCACAGAAGATAGCAGTCAAGGCTTCATACTCCTTTTCATAGACATCTCTGCCGCCTTTGACAACATCAACCACCTTACTTTTATCAATAGACTAGAAAATCTAGGAATAGGTGGGACAGTACTCAATTGGTTTAAGTCTTACATCACAAACAGACTAATACGTGTTCAAATAGACCAGGAAGTGTCAGAAACCTTCCCCCAAGGACAAGGAATACCCCAGGGATCCGCCCTTTCTGCCCTCCTTTTCAACCTGTACCTCCAACCCATTACAAAAATATTCAGAAAACACAAAATTAGTCATTTTATCTATGCTGATGACATCATGCTTGCTCTCCCCATATCCACCATAAACCCTACCTACGACGCCCTATCTAAATGCATGGTGGAGACCACCTCCTGGATGGAATCTAACTACCTTAGCATCAACCTCAAAAAAACTGAAGCAATGTTCGTAACAAGATCACCCGTGACCGAGGACACCTATCCAACATCAATCTCAATCATAAATACAACTATACCCGTCAAAAAAGAGGTAAAATACCTAGGGGTAATAATAGACCATACACTCACCATGCTACCACATATAAAACAGACAGTAAAAACCATATTCTACAAACTCAAAACCATACAACACCTAAGGCCCCTTCTTGACACCCATGACTTTAGATCAGTTGTTAACACACTCATCACTCCACACTTTGACTATTGTAATAGTCTCTTAATTGGCCTACCACAAAAAAGTACATACCTGCTTCAAAGAGCCCAGAACATCTGTGCCAAAGTAGTCACTAAAGCCCACCTAGTAGACCATGTAACCCCAATAATGCTGGAACTGCATTGGCTTCCTATAAACAGCAGAATCAGATATAAAATCCTCCTAACCACATTCAAGCTCCTGAACAACATCGCCCCCTCATATCTATCCACACTATTACATGCCCCATCTGAATCAAGAACTCGCAGACTAAACGCAACACACTCACTTGAAATACCAAATTCATTCAAAAAAACTAAAAAATCCACCAGCACCAGAGCCTTCTCATTCACTGCCCCCATGCTCTGGAATAATCTCCCAATAAACCTTCGGATCATAAAAGACCTCACCCAATTTAGAAAGGAACTCAAGACATACCTTTTCTCCGAACACTTTGAAATCCCTTACCCCCAAGTCCAACCACACACCATCCCCAGACACTCAAACACAAAGCACTAAAATCACACTCAACTACCCACACACATACACTCACCACATACACCACACATACACTCACCACATACATCCACCACAGACACCCCAAAACACTCTCAAGAGAAAAAAAGGAAATAAATTCCTCCACACACATATGAAAGGTAGAAAACTCTGACTACCTGTAAAAAGGTAGAAAATTCTGATCAACACTACGATACAGAAACTTATTAATGTATATAATGTAGATAGTTCCGACAATTAATGCACAGTTATCTGTATAAAGTTATAAAGTTATAAATCTCTGTTCCGTGTAATATAATAATTATTATCTGTATAAAGTTAAAAATCTCTGTTCCATGTAATGTATACATTAGTATACAAATTTGTTTACTTGTTCCATGTAAACCGCCCCTGATCTCTGGAAGGGGCGGTATAGAAGAAATAGATAAATAAATAAATAAATAAAGTGGTGTGAGGTGCTACGCAGCTAGGTAGGGGGCTGAGAGCAACTGAAGGAGGGTGATAGGAGGCCTAGGTCAAGTTATATCTGCATAGTAGTTCTTTAAACATGAAGGTCTTTAAGGACTTGTGGAAGGCTGTGAGGTCAGGAGAGATGCGAAGATCCTGGAAAAGTGAGTTCCAGATGCTGGGTGTGTACAGAGAAACAGCACGTGCACATGTTGTTTGAGTTCTTGTGGTTAACTCATGGGAAAGGGCAAGCAGTTTTTTGCAGTTTCTTCTTGGATGATTTTCCAGAGGTCTTTGCAGGAGGTTCTGATGGTATTGTGGGCCGGAGCCATGGAGGAGTTTATAGGTGATTACAAGGATCTTAAATGTGATTCTGGATAGAAAAAGTAGCCAATGTAGATCTTTCAGATCTGGGCGAGCTTGAGAGTATCTGAGCAGCAGCATGTAGAACAAGTTGGATTAAGAGAGTTATTGGGTAGTCCTTGCAGGATGGCATTACAAAATTGAAATGGGGGAATATTAAGGCTTGAAAGACTGTCCTGAAGTCATGCAGTCGGAGGAGCGGTCGAAGGTGCTGAGTGATTCTGATTTTGTTGTAGATAGCTTGCGTTACTTTTCTAATATGTGGTTGGAGTGAGAGATGGTGATCAAGAATAACACCTAGATAGGGCATTTCTGTTTTCACAGATAGGTTAGTGTTGTTGACTGTGAGTGTTGATGGTGGGGAGGAGGCATGGCCTCTGGTTATGAAGAGAACTTCATTTTTTTTGTAATTGATGGTAAGGCTGTGATCTGACAGCCAATAGGCAATGGCATTAAAACAGTTGGTAATAGTGGTGAAGGTTGTTTGTACTGCGGAAAATGGTGCATAGATCATAATGTCATCTGCGTAAAGATGCTAGAAAACATTATGGTTTCAGATGATGTCTCCTATTGGATGTATATGTATATTGAATAGTAAGGCAGATATGGTGAAGCCCTGGGGGACTCCTTGTTTTTGAGTATAAGGTAGGGATGTGTTGGGTCCAAGTGTACATATTGTTAATGACCTGTCAGGAATGAATAGAAACAGTTGAGTGCAGTCCCTGAGTTAATGGGAAATAGAACAGAGAATGAGAGGATGGAAGTAAGGGAAAGCTGTAGGTAGATGCTATAAAAAGAGGATGATTTAAGGATTGGATTGTAAAGAGAAGAAGTGAAATTTGAGAGGATACAGGCAAAAAATTAAATCAAAGAAAGCTGAAAGGAAAAGATCAATTTTAGAGACAGATGTAGTGGAGGAAGTGAAGAAGACGGAAGGTGAGAGAAGAATGGGCAGATGGATTGCTGACCCTAGAGAGTTAAGAGAAAACAGAGGAAAGCAGAAACTGGTACCAATACAACTAGAAAAATAAAATGGTCAGACAACAAAGGTAGAAAAAATGATTTTATTTTAAATGTAGCAATTGTAATATATCAGTTATGGGAATTTGCATCTGCTATCTTTATATTTTGCAGAGTGCAGGGAAAGATACTTTGTTGGCTCAGTTTTTCTGGTGTGCTACATACAGAGTGTAACTTCTTGGGGCTTCAATTTAAATTGCTACATATTTCAATTTTAAGTTTATGGTCACTTATTCAGTACTTCGTGATAGTCTATCTGCGTATGTGACCAAGACCAGCTGCTCTATGTAGAGATCTATAGTAATCTGACTTGTTCAGTTTTCCAATAGGTGTATCACAATATTTATGGTGCTGCCTTTTCCTAAATAGGGCCTTATATGACTTATGTAGGTTAGTGCTGTTATGGCATTGTAGATTTTCTGTATAGGTCCTGAGTGACTTTTGTAGAGTTTATATTATTTCACAATCTGCCCTGGTACTGGAGAGAGTTTTTGTTCCAGTTACTGAGATTACACCAAAATCAGATTAATTTTATATGGTGAGCTCTCTGGGGAAATGTTCTAGCTCTGCCCTGCATCCATTGCTGGGGGAGAGACCATGCGGATTTATATGGTATTTTTATGATTTTAAAAGGTACTGTGGCAATAAAATAAGATATTGAAAACTGAACAACAAATAACCCTGTATATAGTTTAATCCTGTACAAATGTAAATAGTTCTCTAATTGTTAATTGTTAATTGTTAACTGTTAATTTGTAAATGTAGCCTTCAAGTTACTACTGTTATATGTAAAACAGCCTGCTCTGTTAATTGTTGTTATATGTAAACCGCATCTGATCAATGGAAGAAGCGGTATAGAAAAACCTGTTAATTAAATTAAATTAAAATATGTATGTATGTATGTATGTTTACATTTAATACCATACTGGTCCAGTGTGCAGTGTCAGGGCCCCAGGTTACATAATTAAACTGCAACTATTTTTGTTGAGTATAACCAGCAATTAAAAATATATTTTTAAAGATATAGCCTGGAAATATGTTAATTTCTTTTATTCTTGGGGTTACCGCCTGGCTGATGTTCTAAATGAGAGCTCTACCTCCAAAGGAGCCCTCCTTTTGAGGTGCCTTGGTGAAGATGTGCCATCTCATCCCTTACCTCGGATAGCAGATTGTCTTGAGTCACGTCTGCCAGCGGCAGAAGATCTTGGAGCAGGACCAGTTTTAGCCCCAGTGGCAGAAGATGGTGCAGAAGCATGTCTTGGCCCTGGTGGCAGAAGATCACACAGCAGGACCAGTCTCTGTCCTGGCAGCAAATCACACAGCACAAACCCCAGATTAATCTCTCCTCCTCCCAGTTAGCTAAGCAGCCAGCGCTGTTTATAGCATTCATTTCCAGTGTGCAGGGTTATGTTTATGTTTATTTGCTTAATATACCGCTAAGCAGTAACATCAAAGCGGTTTACAAAAATAAAGGTACAGAAAGCCAAAGGCGGAAAGTGGAAAAGAAGTTACAATAATGGATAGGAAAGCAAAGCAGCGAAGTCATACAACGAGACAAAAGAGGAGAGGAAGTGGAGAGGGGGCAGGGAGAGTAAAATTACACAGAGGGGACGGGGAGGTTGAAAGCAACGGTAAAGAGGTGGGTTTTCAGACTGCTCTTAAAGGTGGCGTGCTGTTGTTCAAGCCGGATAGAGGAGGGTAAAGAGTTCCAGAGGGCAGGACCAATGAAAAAGAAGGCAGAGGAGCGGGTGGACTGAAGGTGGGCTCGTGAAGGGAGGGAAGATGCAAATGATTGAGATGCAATGATCGTAATGTGCGAGTAGGGGTATGGAAATGAATGAGGTCATCCATATTGAGGAGAGTGAGTGTAAAGGACCTGGTGGACAAGTGAAAGGACTTTGTAGTGAATGCGGAATTTAATGGGAAGCCAATGAAGATGAATAAGAAGAGGCGTGACATGATCTCGAGGAGAAGAGTGAGAAATAAGCTGAGCAGCGGTATTCTGAATCCGTTGTAAGCGATAAAGTTGTGAAGAGGAAAACCCAACCAGAACAGAGTTACAGAAATTGATGCAGGACATGACCAGGGATAAGAGAAGGGTAGTGAGTGCCTGTGAAGTGAGAAAGGGATGAATAGCGCGAATTTGACAGAGGAAGAAAAACGATGTTTTGGAAACATGAGAAATGTGATCCCGAAAGGACAAATCAGAGTCGAAGAAAACACCCAGGTAACGAAAGGAAGATACCAGGGGGATAGGTGAGCCAGAGAGAGAAGGTGCAATCGGAGGAGGGGGGCTACCACGGGTGAACCAAATGGCAAGAGTTTTCATTAGGTTGAGATGTAGACAGTGGGTAGTGAGCCAGTCAGCGACTGCAGAGAAGCAGGCGTTGAGAGTGGTGAGATCGAGATGGAGTGGAGAGAAGTGTGATGCAGGAGAACCAGATCATCGGCATAGTAGAAAGCGGAGATCCCATGTTGTTGAACCAGTAAAGCAAGAGGTGAAAGAAAAATGTTAAAGAGGAGGGGGCCAGTACTGAGCCCTGTGGAACATCACAGGGGAGGAGGAAAGGCTTGGGGGAAGTTGCTGGGGTGGAAAGAGAGAGAACCGAGCAAGACCTTGAACAGAGGAAGGAATGAAACCAATGAAGAACCGTGCTGCAGAGACCCGCCTCACGTAAGCGGGCCAGGAGAAGGGAGTGGTCGACGAGATCAAAGGCAGTAGAAAGATCTAAGGACACCGCCACCGATTAGTCACCGTGGTCATGTTCAACGTGGAGTTCATTAAGAAATCCCAGAAGAACTTTCTCCACACTGTGGCCAAGCCGGAAACCAGACTGGCCAGGGTGAAGAAAGTGCGTTATTAAACTGTGCACCGAAAGTGAATGATAAAAACACTATTGGCTGCAGCAGCTGACTGGAAGGAACAGAGATTAATCTGAGGATGGTGCCACACGATCATTTTGATAGAGAGGAGGTGGGTGATTCTGGACCATTAGAGAATGCACAGAGAGAAACAGAGATGCTGGACTGGTGGGGGAGGGAGGTACAGAGAAAATCTTTTGCTGTGGAGAAAGGGAGAGATGCTGAAATGGAGAGAGAGAGAGAGAGAGAAAGAGAGGAGATGCTGGGCTAAAGGGGGAAACAGAAGGGAGATGCTGGACCACTGGGGGGGGGGGGGGTATGGAGAAGGGAGAGGTTATAGGAAGCTGCTGAACTATGGGGTGGGGGTGGGAGAAAAAGAGTGGAAAAGTGGAATAGACAGAGGGGATATGCTGGACTCGGGAAGGGGAGAGGGATTGTGGGCATGGTGAAACTATGTGGAAGAAGGCCTCAGAGTTGGTAGGGAGATGAGTGGGAGTATGGCAGTCAGTAAAGAGGGTAGAAATGTGGTAATGGGAGTGTGCAAAAACAAGGAATAAGAGTCCAGAGAAGGAGTGAGGCAGAGAAAATGGGAGAGCTAGGGGAGATGGGCTGGGCTGAAGTAGGGTTTCCAACTGGCTCCAGATGCACCTGACAGGCTTGATCCAGTCCTGGGTTTACCCCATTGCATACAGGGACATGTAGTCTTGCTTTTCTTATGGAGTGCAATGGAAAAATCAGAACTACATGTCCCTGCATGCAGTGGGGTAAACCTAGAACTGGATCAAGTATGTCGGGCGCATCTGGAGCCAGTTGGCAACCCTAGGCTGAAGGTAAGAGGAGGAGATAGGTAATTGAAAAGTCAAATGGAGATTGTGGACTAAATGGTAAGTCAAATTTGAGGAAACAGAGAGGGACTAAAGCAGGGGTCTCCAACTCCAGTCCTGGAGGGCACCAAACCAGTCAGGTTTTCAGGATATCCCTAATGAATATGTATGAGATATATTTGCATGCACTGCCCATGTTGTATTCAAATTAATCTTATGCATCTTCAGTAGGGATATCTTGAAAACCTGACTGGTTTGGTGCACTCCAGGACTGGAGTTGGAGACCCCTGACAAAAAGAAAGAAATGGATGAAAGAGCACAAATGGAAAGATCAGTATGTCAGAGACAGATGTAGGGAGAGAAATGAAAAAGACAACAGGAGAAAGGACAAATAGCAAACATTGGATGCTGTGCAGATGAGAAATGCAGAAAAAAGAGACAGGGGCCATCCTGACGTGAAAAATAAACTGTCCAGACAACAAAGGTAGAATAAGTATTTTATTTTGAATTTATTAAGTGGAATATATTAGCTGATATCTTTATGTTTTGTTCAGCAGAAGAGGAAATGCCTTTCTACTTTTATTTCTCCAGCACTGCAGCACATTCCAAGTTTGACTTCTTGGGATTCCCAGTTCCATTTTTGTCTTCATATGTCTATTTCTAATTTATGGCGATAGGCAAACTATCTGTAGTTTGCATGTGCGACTAGGGTGGCCAACTGGCTCCAGATGCGCCTGACAGGCTTGATCCAGTCCTGTGTTTACCCCATTGCATGCAGGGACTTGTAGCCTTGCTTTTCTTATGGAGTGCAATGGGGAAATCAGAACTACGTGTCCCTGCACGCAATGGAGTAAACCCAGGACTGGATCAAGCCTGTTGGGTGCATCTGGAGCCAGTTGGCAATCCTATGTGCGACCGAGTGCAGTATTCAGTCAGTGTACAGTTTGTGTAACAATCCCACTTGTTCTGCTTTTTCCAGTAGGAGATATATTGGTGTTCTATGGGATGTAATGGTAATAGTGGTAATACTAATAGGTAGAGTCCTGGTAGTGCTGTTATGGTATGTAGGTTTATTATAGTGGTCTTTTCATAGGGGTTTGTAGGACATACACTCATTTAGATATTGTTGGGACATCATAAAGGCTTGTGAAGGGCTCTATTTGATTTGACGGAGGGAGGGGCAACACAGTACGTAGTACTTGCACAGGGTAGAAAAAATGGTAGCCCTGGCCCTGACTCGGAGAATATTTTTGTCTCATGCCATGTAATAGAAGGAGCTGTCTTAGCCACTCCTTTCATAATAACAAATCTGCCTTGGAAGCAGCCAAGAAAGCTATTTTAAAAATATTCTGTGAGCTTCCATCTGGCAGGCAAGTACCTTCAGAATGAATCTCGTGCATTAATATCGGTTTGGCCCTTTCCCCTTAGAAATGCACACAGAACAATTCAAGCGATTGTAAACAAGTGTGGTAAGAAGACAGGGCCCTGCTTACTACTGTGTTCCCTAACCTGAATAAATATGAGGAGTTGTAGTGGAATCATTGTGTTTGGGAAGAAAGTGGCTAAAAAAGGGCTGCCCTCCTTAAACTCAGGGGGAAGATGGCATGTAAGATGGCCTAAAGCAGGGACTACATCTCCCAGAAGTCACTGGGGCTAAACTCAGGAACTGGGCCAATGGGTGTGGCTCAGAGAGCAGGCCAAGTGCTCAGTAAAAATAAATGGTTCTGAACTAGTGGAGAGAGTTTTCCTCAGAAAGCGCTGTGCGTCTGGGTTTGGTAGTACAAGAAAAACTCTCAGTAGCAGGTGGAAGAGCTCTGGCTTTGTAGCCAGAGGGACAGTTTCACCCACACAAAGAGGAGGACTTTACCATACGATGAGGCGACAAGCATGGGGATGGAAACACCCAAGAAAGTATCATTGGAGAAGAAGAACAAAGCTCAGGTCTATAACATCTGTTTACTTGTCTTGGATTGGGAAAAAAAGAAATGTTTGTTTTTCCTTTTGATGCCAGAGTTGGTTAGTCCCACTAGAAAGGGGTGTGTTAGAGTCCCAGTGGCCCAATTGAATAAGGGCTGGTCAGTAGTCTCTGCCCTGGTTTTTGGGTCTATAGTAAAGTTAGGACTAGATTGACCATTGTTTTCCTTTTGGCTGATGTTTTATAGAACTGCACTAGGGCTTACCTTATGTGAATGACTGAGGGGCTTGTTTACAAAGCTGCGGTAGCGGTTTCTGATTGTTATCGGGCCGCGGCTCCGATAACGATAATAAACCGCTACCGCAGCTTTGTAAACAAGCCCCTGAGTTATGGAAGCACAGAGACTGCTAAGGAAAGGAGGGCAGAAAAGCAGCACTGGATTTTTGGCTAGTATGAAATGGCTGAAGAGCTGGTAATAGGGTTGGGAATTCACTCACAAAGGAAGCTGTTTCCCTCCCTAGAGAGAAAAGGACTTTGGGGTTTCTCTTTTGTGTTTAAAGACTGCTCTAATAAAGTGGGGAACAGGCATCCTTGTGTTTTTGTTCACCTGAGACCAAAACCAACAGCCACTAGGTGAGTGGAAGCCACCCATGCAGAACTGCCATGAGTGCTCCCTGCTGGTCACACAGGGCTGTGCTTATTATCCAAAAACACAAACAGCAATCTTTTCCTCAAATCTTTGTCATTAATACAGCTACAACCTTTACAACAGGTGGCTAACAAACACTTGCAATAAGGTTCACTCGAGGAAATGCTTAGCTGGAATAAATTCTCAAAGCTAAATAACAACAAAATGTCTTTTATAGAAAAAAATTACTTCAGCAAATCTGGCTTCACAGATGTGTTTTCCTCATTTTATTGTATTTATATTTTAACTTGTGAACCACTTTAGGTGACTATTGACAGCAAGATGATGTATACATGTTTAAAATAAGTAAATGTTATCCTCAAATCAACTTACATTAAGTAAATTCTTATTATTCAACAGCATTATGATCTCAGTAGGACTGATATAATCTACAATCCCTTAGGATACAACCCCACCCTAGGTCTAGTCCTTAGTCCAAGTTGAGGCTAGTAGCCTATGCAAATCTGTCTTCTGATTAATTGGAGTCATTACAGAAACTAGATTACAGCTGTAGAAATGGTACCTACTCCCTAGGTTATGTGGGAAAAGTGGTTGTTTACATCTTTTCAGTTACTATGATTAACTCTGGAAGACAGATGGATAGGCAGTCTACCTGGTAATTGTCTTGACAATGCCTGTATTATCAGAATGCATATTCATTTTCTTGTTTAAAAGCATAGAACCCAATGGGCTCAATTCTGATCTGCATGTCCCAGCCCTCTGTGTGCCTAGCCGGAACCAGACACACAGAGGGAGTTGTGATTCTGATCCCGCAGGGCATGCCCCACGAGATCAGACTCACAAACAGGCCTGTACGTGCAGGCCAGGACTGATTCCGTCCGGCCTGCATGTACAAGCCTTCCATGGTTAGCTCAGTCAGGGCAGTTCAATGGCGCTGCAGCGCCATGGTGTCCGGTTGCCATGTCACCATGGCTCCATTGAAAAGCTGCGATCTCCGGCTGTCAGTTGCTAAGGTGCTTTCCCCGCAGCCTAACCCCTGATCTGGCCTCCTAAGGCCAGGGTCGGGCTGCGGGGAATGTACTTTGCCCCCTCCCACTGCTTTTTAGCCCCGGGCCTGCCCGATCCTCCCGACTAGGGGAACTTATTCCACCTCAGAGGTGGAATAACTTCCCTGTCCAAGCTGCCAGCCACGGATGTACTGTGCCGACATTGGAATTGGCCTTGTACATCCAGGGCCAACGATCACCCACTGCCCACTCTAACACCACCCCCAATCCACCCCTTTCCCGTCCCCTCTAACTTCCCCATACAATGCACGGGAAAGTTAGATGGGATCAGGAGAAAGTATGAATAGCAGGGATGGATGTCCCAACGGGACGTCCATCCCCGCTATTCGTGCCTTGGAATAACCTCAAATTCCTTTAAGACCACTAGCACCAGAAACAGTTCAATCAGTGTGACAGCTTTGATCCATAATCTTATATGCCAGTCTGACTGCAAATCTCTACATGAAATGCTCAGAAACCTGTTTTGCAGAAAAATATCCGAGAACAATTCAAGGCACATGCTGTAAATTGTTGGGGCCCTGGTGTAAATAAATCCCATTGAAACCCTGGAGGGAAAGGTGCTACTCCTGTCTGTATTAGAGAGTGAAAGCAAATCTGACTAAGCTGCACCTTGCTCTCAGCCTTAGTTTCCTAGAGGAGCTGTGAGTGGTTTCCTGAATTCCTCCATTTCTAGGTAGTCCAAAACTATATATGTGTATTACCATTTTATAATGGCAAAACACGCATAATTCCCTGCTCCAAGGCAGGTGTAAATGTTAGGTCTCTATTCATTTGGAATGGGATCTCCATTGGTGATTGAGTGGACGTTTGTGGTTATCTCTGTGGTATCTAACACTACTTCAGAAAAGATTGAATTCACTGGGTTCCTTAATTGGATCCTCTTGTAATGTGTAATTTTGGAAATGCAGCACTTTCACATGTGAGTGGTGGCAAATACATGTATAATGTTGAGATACAGGCACTTAGACATGAGAAGTTGGATTTTAGAAGTGACATCTAGTAAGAATCTGGGATATCTAGAGCAAAATGTCTAAAAATTGTGTGTGTGGGTGGGGGGGGGGGGGGGTGGCAGCAATGAAGGGAGGCATGTATAAATGCCTTCTGAAATTGCTCCCTCTCCACCCCAAAAAATGAATATCCCTGTAACTGGTTATGGAGATGGACCCCATGCAAAGAGCAAGATAGGGTATGTGCACAGGTATACTCCATTTCACAAAGGTGGATGTCCCCAAATTGCATGGCCTCAGAATTGGGGAGGGGGGCAACTAGCCTGGTTTACCATTTCAGATCTCAATCGTGCAGTGGTGGGCCCGTAATATGGTTGGAGTATGTATTTACATTTGAGTTTATTTGGCCAGGAAATAATAACTATGGCAATATAAACACATTTTGCTCTTCTCCCTGGAAGCATTACATCCATGTAACAAAACACTTTGCAACTCATTCATGGTCAGGAGCAGGTATAGGCATGGATGCTTCAGTGACAAAGGCCAGACATGCTTGTGCTGTTCTGAAAATAGCACCGCAACCTGCTTCTCTGTTGCTCCGCAAAGATCATACCTCCATCACACCCGTGCTGGTAACGGTGCTACATGGGTGCTAAAATAGGTCCAGGGATGTCTCTGTGATTTGCATGTCTAAATGCCCATTTTCAGACATCCGAATTACGAATGGAGCTTCTAAAATACCCCCCATTGTTACCACTGCTTATTTGTGTAAAGCCCTGAATCATGTTCTTTTTTTAGTTAAATAAGGAAAAAGAAACTACTACTGCTATAAGAAGAGTAAGTGGTAAATACAAATAACTAACTAACTAAATAAAGATGATGCCTTTTTATTGGACTGACTTAATACATTTTCAATTAGTTTTCTAAAGCCAAAACCTTCTTCCTCAGCACTTTTTTAAAACATGTAGGTTTGTGAAATCGATGCTACTTATGCATATTTAAAAAAAGCTCTATCTGTTTATCCTTTTGCAAAATGTTCAAGGAATTATAAACGTCCTGAGCTGGACACCGCAATACCAGCGCAGACATCCTATGCTTTGTGAGACAGGTTTATAGCATTATTAGAAAAAAGAGAAGAGGCACCAAAATGGTAAAGGGGATGGAAGGATACCCCTATGAAGAGAGGCTGAAAAGGTTAGGGCTCTTCAACCTGGAAAAGAGACGGCTGAGGAGAGATATGATAGAGATTTATAAATTAATGAATAGAGTGGAATGGGTAAACATAGTTCGATTGTTTATATCATCAGAATATAGAAAGACCAGGGGACATGCAATGAAGCTGCAAGGTAACCTATTTAAAACTAAGAGAAAATATTTTTTCACTCAACGTGTAATCAAACTCTGGAATTCGTTACCGGAGGATGTAATAAAAGCTGTTAGTGTAGCTGGGTTTAAAAAAAGTTTGGACAAGTTCCTGGAGGAAAGGTCCATAAACCATTATTAAAGGGAACCTGGGGTATCACTGCTTGACCCAATACAAGCATTGTGGAACCTGTGTCCTTTGGGGAAACTGCTAGGTACTTTTGACCTAGATTTGCCACTGTTGGAAACAGGATACTGGGCTTGATTAACCTTGGTCTGAACCAGTATGGCATTTTTTATCTTATGCAAAACGAGGCTTCACAAAGGTACATAAGATATGCCATACTGGGTTAGACCAAGGTCCATCAAGCCCAGTATTCTGTTTCCAACAGTGGCAAATCTAGGTCAAAAGTACCTAGCAGTTTCCCCAAAAGACACAGGTTCCACAATGCTTGTATTGGGTCAAGCAGTGATATCCCAGGTTCCCTTTAATAATGGTTTATGGACCTTTTTAGCCTTTCTTCATAGGAGTATCCTTCCATCCCCTTTACCATTTTGGTGGCTCTTCTCTGAACCTTTTCTAAAATCGCTATATCCTTTTTAAGATACGGCGACCAGAATTGCACACAATATTCAAGGTGCGGTCTCACCATGGAACGATATAGAGGCATTATAATATCTTTTATTTTATTTTCCATTCCTTTCCTTATCATACCTAGCATTCTATTTGCTCTCTTGGCCGCTGCTGCACTCTGGGCCGAGGGTTTTAACATGGTATCCACAATGACGCCTAAATCTTTTTCCTGGGTGGTGGTTCCTAATGTGGAACCTTGCATCGTGTAACCATAGTTTGGGTTGTTCTTTCCTAGGTGCATAACCTTGCACTTGTCCACATTAAATTTCATCTGCCATTTTGATGCCCAGTCTTCCAATTTATCAAGATCCTCTTGCAATTTTCCACAATCCTCTTGGGTTTTAACAACTTTAAATAGTTTTGTGTCATCTGCAAATTTGATAACCTCACTCGTTATTCCACTTTCCAGGTCATTTATGAATATGTCAAAAAGCAGCGGACCCAGCACAGATCCCTGGGGTACACCACTATTCACCTTTCTCCATTGCGAAAATTGGCCATTTAGCCCTACCCTCTGCTTTCTATCTTTTAAACAGTTCCTGATCCACAATTGTACACTGCCTCCTATCCCATGACTCTTTAGTTTTGCCAAAAGTCTCTGATGAGGGACCTTGTCAAAGGCTTTCTGAAAGTCCAGATACACAATATCAACCGACTCACCTTTGTCCACCTGATTATTCACTCCTTCAAAAAAACATAACAGATTAGTAAGACAAGATCTTCCTTGTCTAAAGCCATGTTGGCTGTCTCCCATTAGGTCATGACTATCTACATGCTGAGTAATTTTATTCTTTATGATGGTTTCTACCATTTTTCCCGGTACTGATGTCAGGCTCACCGGTCTGTAGTTTCCCGGATCACCCCTGGAACCCTTTTTAAAAATTGGTGTTACATTGGCGATCCTCCAATCTTCAGGTATTAGAAATGATTTTAATGATAGTTCACAGATTACTAATAGCAGGTCTGCAATCTCGTATTTCAGTTCTTTCAACACCCTTGGATGTATACCATCCGGCCCCGGTGATTTGCTTCAATTCTTCCGCACCTTTAAATACCACTTCAGTCATGGGTAACATCCCTACATCTTCCTCAGTAAAGACTGAAGCAAAGAATTCATTCAATCTCTCCGCTATCGCCTTGTCGCCTCTTAGTGCTCCTTTAGCCCCTTTATCATCTAATGGACCAACTGACTCTCTCACAGCTTTTTTGCTACGAATGTACTTGAAAAGGTCTTTACTTCGCGTTTTTGCTTCCGCAGCAAGCTTCTTCTCAAATTCTCCCTATGCCTGCCTTATCAATGCCTTGCATTTAACTTGCCAGTGCTTGTGCTGTTTCCAGGTTTTGACGTTTGGCTCTGTTTTTCCATTTCCTGAAAGATGCTTTTTTGGCAACAACAGCCTCTCTGACCTCACTTTTAAACCATGCTGGCAGTTTTTTGGACTTCCTTCCACTTTTCTTAAAGCATGGAATACAGCTGGTCTGGGCTTCCAAGATAGTATTTTTCAACAACAGCCAAGCCTGATGTACGTCTTTAACCTTTGCAACTGCTCCTTTTAGTTTTTTCTTAACTGTTTTCCTCATTTTATCATAGTTTCCCATTCGAAAGTTAAAAGGTAGTACTGTGGATTTCCTTACTATCCCTCCTCCACTAATTAAATCAAAGGCGATCATGCTATGATCACTATTGCCAAGTGGCCCCAACAACCTTATCTCTTGCACTAGATCTGGTGTTCCACTAAGGACTAGGTCTAATATGGCTTCCCCTCTGGTCGGTTCATGAACCAGCTGCTCCAAGAAGCAGTCATTTATTTCATCTAGGAACTTTATCTCCCTAGCATGTCCTGACGTGACACTAACCCAGTCGATACCAGGGTAGTTGAAATCACCCATTATTATTACTGCACTGTAACTTTCGTTAGCTTCCTTGATTTCTTTGAGCATTTCATCATCCATTTGGTCATTCTGGCAAGGCGCTCGATAGTACACCCCCACTGCCATTGCCTTCCCCCTTTTACATGGAATTTCAATCCATATAGATTCTACAGCAGATTTTGTTTCCTGCAAAACTTTAATCCTTTCTGACTCAATGCCCTCTCTAACATAGAGAGCAACCCCTCCACCAATTTGATCAGCTCTATCATTACGATATAGTTTGTACCCAGGTATCACAGTGTCCCACTGGTTGTCCTCCTTCCACCATGTCTCTGATATTCCAATCATATCTAACCTTTCATTTAGTGCTACATATTCTAACTCTCCCATCTTATTTTTTAGACTTCTAGCATTTGCATACAAGCATTTTAGAGAACGTATTTTACTCATATTAGTTTGGCTATTGTTAGTCATGGGTAATTTGGGATCTTTAAGCTCAGTCTGCTCCATACTTGAGGGCATTTGGGCTACTTTACTCTTTTGTGGAACCTCTCTGCTTTTGGTAGTGTCCTTCAAAGATACATTCTTCCGAACCATCTGCTCTTGGGCGACTGTCGGCTTTCCCCTAATATCTAGTTTAAAAGCTGCTCTATCTCCTTTTTAAAGGTTAATGCCAGCAGCCTGGTTCCATGCTGGTTAAGGTGAAGCCCATCCCTTCGGAAGAGCCCCTCCTTTCCCCAGAATGTTCCCCAGTTCCTAACAAATCCAAAACCCTCATCTCTGCACCATTGTCTCATCCACGCATTGAGACTCCGGAGTTCTGCCTGCCTTTTGGGTCCTGCGCATGGAACAGGAAGCATTTCGGAGAATGCTACCCTGGAAGTTCTGGATTTCAACTTCCTACCTAAAAGCCTAAATTTAGCCTCCAGAACCTCCCTACCACATTTTCCTATGTCATTGGTACCGACATGTACCAAGACAGCAGACTCCTCCCCAGCACTATCTAAGACCTTATCTAGGTGGCGTGTGAGATCTGCTACCTTCGCACCAGGCAGGCATGTTACCAGGCGATCCTCACTTCCACCAGCCACCCAGCTATCTACATGCCTAATGATCAAATCACCAACTATAACGGCTGTCCTAACCCTTCCCTCATGGGCACATGGCCCTGGAGAAACTTCCTCAGTGCGAGAGGGTTTTACATCACCTGGAGGACAGGTCCTAGTTACAGGATCACTTCCTGCCACACCAGGGTGATGCTCTCCTGTCACGTGACCTCTCTCCTCCATGGCAACAGGGATGCTGCCAGACTGGAGGTGGGACTTCAGGACTATATCCCTGTAGGTCTCGTCTATGTACCTCTCTGTCTGTCTTATGCTTTCCAAGTCTGCTACTTTAGCCTCTAGAGAACGTACTCGTTCCCTGAGAGCAAAGAGCTCCTTGCACCTAGTGCACACGTAAGACCTCTCACCAACTGGGAGAAAATCATAAATGTGACACTCAATGCAAAAGACTGGAAAGCTCCCATCCCGCTGCTGGACTGCTGTCTGCATCTTAGTTTTAAGTTTGTGTTTAGATCTAAGTTCTTTACTTACTAAGGGTTGCTATGGATATTTATACTAATAAAACTGTACCTAATACGTGTAATATACCTTGTTCAACTGAAGCTTAACTGATCTAATCTAATCTAATTACTAAGGTAATGCTGAATGTCTTGTAAGACAAAAGATTCTGCAATATCGGAAGAATCACTGGGTGAAGAAGTAAATTTTGTTTCTTTTTCTGTAATGTTGCATTTAGAGAAAAAGTATGCATTATTCTGAGTTGAGGGAAAGTAAAATAAGAATGAATTCAAATTCGGCTGATCAAGTTAAGCAATCAACAGAGTTCTTGAAAACAGATATTATAAAAAAGTTGTGATTTGCTTTTTTTTTTGCTATTTCCATGCCTTAATTAAAGAGAATGTTAAGTTGCAAAGACAAAATGATGCATTATCTATTTGTTTGGGGGGGGGGGGGAGATAATCTTCCAGGATCACTACAGATTCACATAATTACTGTTAGCTCAATACATGATTCTCAGTTCAGTCCTTTATTTAAATTAATACAATGTTCCATATTCCTTAGCCTACATTATTTTTTTACAGACTTATAGACAAGGTAATGTACAAGAATTTTCAGAACCTAGAGAACTGATGCATATTATTGGATCAACCTAATTGTTGTTCTTTTACAGAGAGGGATTGTAGTAGTAGTAGTAGTAGTAGTAGTAGTAATGGATCCTATAAAAAAAGAAAATTATTCTAAAGCTTTCCACATTCATCTTAGTAACACTGTAATAGCTGTAAAGGTTTTAACCCAGTCAGTCACTTTAGGGCTCATTCTAACTGTGCTCTTATTTATAACACAGGTCTGCGACTAAAAAGCTGTCTGACTATTTTCATCTAATTTCCATGTATTTTGGTGTTCTGAAAACAAAGTATTGAAAAAACTCCTAGACGTCATGATTTGCCACAACATGCAAAATTGTATTCAAATTTATCAATTTTTTTCAAATTACTATTAATTAATTCACATAAGTGCATTTAAGATATAAAATGCCAAAAAAACCTTAAAGGGGTTGTCCGAGTTATGTAAAAAAAATATAGCACTGTAAATCTGATGGTCAGCAATATATACATAAGCTAAGCAAGTTTTAAGTCCGTGCTTCTAATAGTAGAAGGGGTTAATCTTTCCTGAAGAATCCAGTGGGAGGGAGACAAAGGGCAGATAGCAGCAGCTCCGGTCAGTGCAGGGGGGTGTGGCCAGCACTATGACATCTCGTGTACAGACACAGAGCTGCTCTCTTCTGCATGCCACACTTGTGCACGAATCATCATCGGGTTCTTGGTTCTAGGCTGTTCACACTTTTTCATCGCAATACGTGTTAGCTCGTCATTCTTCAACCGTTATGTTATGGCTCCGTGAAAGTGTATTAATTCGCCAGACAGTTTCTGTTTCATCTGTGGTGAATATATAGTGTTGAAGCAACAGCAGAATATTACAGACTTTGTGAAAAAAGTATACTTTGCATACTTTGGACTAAAAATTGGAGATCAAGATAAAGTCTGGGTGCCTCATAAAGTGTGCAAACGGTGTGTTGAGGACCTCCTGAAACTGGTTCAAGGGTAAGAAAAAATCTTTCCGTTATGGTATGGCGAGAGCAAAAGAACCATAGTGACGACTGTTACTTTTGTTCATGCGATGTGAAAGGGTTTAATTCCAAATGGAAGCATTCCATTTCATACCCCAATCTTCACTCGGCAATTCGTCCCATCCCCCATGGCACAGATATACCAGTACCCAAGCCCCCTGCTACCTTGGAAGAGATACCTAGCTCCGATGAAGGTGAAGTCATACCTGAACCAGATGACGAATCAAGTTCTGACTTTGAAGATGATACAAGACCAAAATTGTTTCCTCAGGAGGAGATGAATGATTTGGTAAGAGACTTGAATCTTCCCAAAGATGCCGCTGAGTTACTCGGATCAAGGCTGAAAAGCAGGAATTTATTTTTGCCAGGAGTGTCATCTTCATGGTTCAGACATCGTGAAAAGGAGTTTGTTCCTTACTTCACCCAGGAAGACAAGTTGGTTTATTGCATCGATGTCGAAGGTCTGATGGGTCAATTTAAAATCCAATATGATTCAGAGCAATGGCATATTTTTATAGATTCTTCAAAAAGAAGTCTCAAAGCAGTTTTACTCCACAACGGTTTTTACGCTTCCATACCTGTAGGTCATTCCGTACACTTGAAGGAAACCTACAAGAACTTGGAATTGGTTCTTCGTAAACTTAAATATGAAGACCATGGTTGGCAAGTGTGTGGGGACTTGAAGGTCTTGTGCATGCTGCTCGGGCAACAAGCTGGGTATACCAAATATCCTTGTTTTCTGTGTCTATGGGACAGTCGAGACCGACAAAATCACTGGACCAAGAAGAGTTGGCAGCCAAGGGTGCTAACAGTCGGTGAAAAAAATGTCCTCCGAAAAACTTTGGTACCTTCCCATAAAGTTCTTCTACCACCTCTCCACATAAAATTGGGATTGATGAAGCAATTCATAAAATCACTTCCATGAGATGGAGAATGCTTCAAATACTTGGTCACCAAGTTTCCAGGCCTGTCGGAGGCAAAATTGAAGGAAGGTGTGTTCATCAGACCAGACATTAGAAGGCTTATAGTTGATCAAGAGTTTGTCAATACCATGACTGATCCTCAAAAAGAAGGGTGGATTGTATTTAAAGAAGTCGTACAGAAATTTTTAGGCAATAACAAAGATCCTCACTACAAAAAGATCGTTGAACGAATGCTGAAAGCATTTCAAGCTTTAGGTTGCCTGATGATTTTGAAAGTGCATTTCCTCCAGTCCCACCTTGACTACTTTCCTGAAAATTTGGGAGCTGTGAGTGAGGAACAAGGTGAACGATTCCAACAAGACATTAAAGAGATGGAAAGGAGATACCAGGGAAAATGGAGCATTACAATGATGGCAGAGTACTGTTGGATGCTTCAGAGAGACATTCCAGATGTTACTCACAAGCGTAAATGCACCAAGAGGAGCCTCACAAGGAAGAAGAATCGAGTTTAGTGTGTGTAGGTGAGCTCATTTCAGTTCAAAAAAGGATTTTCATGAAAATATTGTAATAAAACTTTAATTTTATAAGTCTATTTCCATTTATTTTGAGGTATTGCCTTATTTAACATAGTTACCTAAATTGTCAGGAAACGTGATGTCCTATGACAAAATGGAGGTCATTTTCGGATTCAGCGCACCAAAAAAACATAAAGATTACGTGGAATAACCAAAACAGCTCTCAAAAATTTTTTAAAATTATAATTTGCCTATATGGAGCCACATACTAAGTGCATTCATTTTATTTCTATTTCACCTATGTGGAATCATGCCAAGGTCTCTGCTGAAATGTAAGATTGTTATATTTGGCGCTCTTCCCTGATCCAGGTCGACAAAATTGATCGAATTTCTCTTAACAAGACCTATATATGATAAAACTAAGTCCAGATCTGGTAATCCACTGAATTCCAGAAACTGCACTATCACAGATTTAGGGGAGTAGTTACTAATGTGTGTGTATGGAATAATGCATGTTATTTTTAAGGGCAAGAAGAACTGGGCCACAAACATACATAGCCTAATGCTCTCAGGTGCCATATTAAAGGGGCCACAGGTTGCAAATATCTGAATGGATCCCTCCCCTCCTCCTCTCCTTCTCCAGTCAAGACCACACACACCATCAAAGACTTTCTCAGACCCCAGTGAATACCCTCTTACCCCTAAAGACACCCTGGGGATCCTCTCCCACCTCCACCCTCTGAAGTTCTCACCCAATTCCAATCCTAACACAAAAAGTTCTCCCACCCTCCTGCAGATTCCTCCCACACCACCAGTAGACTCCTCTAGGTGTACCCCAGGAAATCCCTGATGATTTAGGATTATGGGGCAGAATAAACCCTCAGTCGCTCCTGCCTTTTCTGGTAGCAGGTGGCACTGACTGACCCCTAGTGATAGCATCGCAGTACTACCTCTAGGGGGTCAAGCTGCCTATAACAGCAATAAAAGGTATATTCATAACTTTGTGGTAGCAGCCTAATATGGTATGAGAGATATTTGCAATCATTATACATAAAAAATGACCTTCTAAGTAGAAAGTCCACAAAAACAGTAAGTAAACAGCAGTCATTTTTGGAATAAAATGATTACGAAGATTTGTATTACATCACTTTGGGCCAAAACCATGATGTTACAAGTACACTTTTTTTTTCTTTCTTAGTATGCATAAAAATGATGTATTTATTAAACATACTGACTTGCTATTGTTGTAGAATATTCCCATTATTCAATGCAAGTTATATGTTCACCGGCAGGTGGGTAAATGCATAACTCACATATTCCTCAATTATTTGGCACTTCAACAGATAAAGCCAGGCTGTTTTACTTTCTAAATGGACATATTTTAGGCATAGAAAATGGGGCAACATTTGAGTGGGAAATCGGTATTTTATACTATATTTAACCACTAAACAGTTAATTTCTGAATTTGAAAGTAGGCCTTCTTAAAAGTAGGTCTACCTCTAAAATATATAAATGTTGGCATAATGGCCAGTCGTATATATATTCTGCAGTACTAGTTAAATGGATAGCTCTGCTGAATATTCAAATGAAGTTAAATTCTAACCATTTTTCCATGCTTTTTCATGTAAAACCATTTAGAAACCATTATGGTCATTTTTCCTCTTACCTTTATTAACTTTTCTAAAAAAACGTTTTTATTGCCCTTCGGGAGTGAAACTTTTATAAACTGACACTTATTAATGTGTGTTTTTGCTTGAGCACGTTACGCATAAGTGCAAATGTACACAAGTTCTTTAAAGTGAAATCACATCAGCTCCAGAGTTGGCATAAATTAAGGAGTTTTATAATCTATGTGCATACTTGCTTGCACCTCCCACGCTGTGCCCAAACTCCTCCCCTATGTGTGCCTACAATGAAAGCACACACCATGCAAACAATATGTGTACTTACATACTAGCTGGTATCTTATAAGAAGTCATTTAAAAAAAAAAAGTGGCCACTTACTCAAGTAGATGACTAAAATATGGACATATGTACATGTGCTTGCCACATAATTTTAAGCAGTGTCTTATAAAATTACCTTCATAATTACCAAAGCCACGGGGCCCATACCTGCGCAGCTGGCAGTAACTGGGCCGGCAGCGCGCGGCGATCCTGCCTCTCAGCGGGCTGCATGGGAAGAAGGCGGCGTCTTTTGAAGTGATTGGCTCCTGCGGATGAGTAGCAGTGGCGGGAGCCAATCAGGGGTGACGGGGCACATAGGAGGGAGGGAGTAGGACTGGGGAGCCGGCGAGGCCATCATTTGGGCTGGGAGGCCGGTCGGGAAGCAGATGGTGATTCTCAGAGGCAGTCGAGGGCCTGATCGAGCGCGCTGAGGACGATCGGGGAAACAGCCAAGGATTCTGCAGGCATCTGAGGCGGTTGAGGGCCTGAGCGAGTGTGCCGAGAATGACAGCTGTTGGACAGTTGGGTGCTTGAGTGTTTGACGGACGGGGTAGCCTGGAGCTCAGACAGACACGAGGAGAGACCAGTGATTCGGTGGCTTGTGAGAGCAGCTGGAGCGCAGGCAAGTCATAACTACAAGCCAATAAAAATAAAAAAAAAGAAAATTAACTTCATAGCATGCCGCCAGCCAGGGGCCGTGCATTACGAGGGGGAAGGGCGGGGGGACATAACAGGGCAGCTCTATGCCAGGACAGGCCTCCACTGAGGGATGGGTGTAGTCCACACATGGATGATCGGGGGAGGAGGGGTAGAGGAGGGCAGGGGTCCGAGTCGGTGTCTGAAGGGGCTGTCAGGACAGGGAGGATTGGTGGGTGGCAAGGTGAGGCTCCTAGGAGGGGTAGGGGTCGGGCTCAAGCTTTAGAGGCTTGGGGTGCAGGGCGTGGGAGGCTCGCTGGTGTGGTGCAAGGCGGAGAGGGCGGTGCTTCTGGGGTACTGCTGAAAGAGATGGTGGTGGGGCAAGGGCAGGGGGTGCCTCAATATCAGGGGTGGGGGGGTGACTTGGGTGGGCGAGGGGGGGCTGGCACATTAGACCAGGTGTCCAGGGTGTATCAGGCCTGGGGTTCGGGCCCTGGAGACGGGAGGGGTACTACCCTATGAGCGGACCCATGGGGTGGGATTATTGGAGATGAGGGAGCAGGATTCATCAAGGGCGGAATGGCTAGGTGCTTGGCAGCCCGCCTGTCCCGCGGTTTTTCCCCCCCCTGGGTTTCCCCTTGTATCTTCACAGGCAAATACAGTGTGGCAGCGGCCAGGCGGACAAGGAGCAGGAGTTCCGGTGCAAGTGGAGACCGGGGTGACACGAGCGGCGACGAGCATGGACTCTACGGCAGATCGTGATGGAGGGCATCCGGTGGAGCAGAATCCTGAGCAGCAACCAGGGATGATGGCGGGGGCAATGGCTGGCGGGAACACGACAGGGGTAGCAGGTGAGTTGCTGGTGGGATGCGAGGGGGACAAGAGGGAGGGGCCGAAAGAAGGGGGGAGGGAAGGCACGAAAGAAAAGAAGGCATTCTTGTCAGCGGCACCATGGGGACGATACTTCCTCGTCATCATCCGGGGAGTCCTCGTCTTCTACCTCGGGGGAGGAATCGGCCCGGCGGGGGAGTGTTCAGGTTGCGGAAGGGGTTGGAGGGAGCGGAGGTACCCCTGCGTTGGCGGCGTCTTCAGAATTATGAGAAGGGGTCCCAAGGGCCTTGCAGCAGAGGATTTGGAAAAGGCGGTATATAGACATTTTCCATTTATTGGAGGGGAGGAAGTGGTCGGGCGAGAGTCAAAAGAAGAGGAAGGAAGACGAGAAGGCGGGAAGGATTAAACGGCTCTCTCGTAATGTGGTAAATTAGGCAAGGGCTTTTTTGAGGCTGGCGAGCGTATGGGGTCATCATTATCCAGAGCAATATGGAATGTTGCTCGCTTATGCTGATTCTATTCTGGAAGCAGCTCAGACACATGAGGGTTGAGCGTGGCTCAACTATGATGAGATGTTTTAGGATAAAATGGAAGAAAATAAATCGTTATCATGAGGGACACAGGATATTAATTTGTGGTTGACCCAAATGTCGGCCAGACCTGGTGGGCCGGAGGGACTTGGGGGGGGGGGGAGGGGGGATGGGGGACCACGGGGCTGGGGCGCTCCTTTCAGGCAACGGGGGCCTCCACGTCGCACAAATCGGAGAGCGATGGAGCGGGAGATATTTGCCGGCGATTTAACAAATCGTCGTGTCCATTCCCTGACTGCAAGTTTCGGCACGCATGTTCCATATGTAATGGGGGGCATTCCACGCTTAAATGCGTCAGAGGAACTCCCCCCTCTGCCCCTCTGGCTCCCAAGTAGTAAGGACTTGGGGGGGTTGGCTTCCACGCCGATACGGTTGGAAGCCTTACAGTCTTGGCTTAGGCGATACCCAAGGCGGAGGGATAGGGTGGTGCTGGAGGAGGGTTTTTGTTCTGGGTTTCATATACCAGTGCTGGGGGCGGTGGAGTCAGTAAAGCTCAAAATGCGGTCTCCGTTAGACAATTATCCAGTATTGTGCGAAAAAAATTACAGAAGGAATTGGAATTAGGAAGGATTGCTGGGCTGTTTGAGAGCCAGCCGTTTGAGAATTTGGTGGTTTCACAGTTGGGAATCATACTGAAGAAAGAACCAGGGAAGTTCAGGCTGATTCACAACCTGTCCTTCCCTGCGGGAGCATCGGTGAATGATCGGATTCTGACGGAGTGTTGCATGGTGCGATACGCATCCTTTGACGCGACGGTGGACTTGGTGCACAGATGTGGCACGGGGAGTTGGATGGCAAAGACATAGAATCGGCCTTCAGGTTGCTACCGGTCCATCAGTCGGCCTTTCCTTTGTTGGGATTTTGTTTTGAGGGTAAGTGGTATTTTGATAAATGCATGCCGATGGGTTGCTCGGTTTTGTGTGCATACTTTGAAATGTTTAGTACGTTTATGCATAGGGCTGTAGTTCGAAAAGTGGGATGCGCCAACGTGGTGCACTACTTGGATGACTTCCTCTTCATGGGCGAGGCGCAGTCGTTAGTGTCAAGAGCTACTGGAAGGATTTGTGGAATTGTCACATGTTTGGGGAGTACCCTTGGCGGCGGGCAAGACGGAGGGTCCGGCCACGAGCATCAATTTCTTGGGTGTACAGCTGGATACTGTGGAAATGGTTGCGTGCCTACCGGAGGAGAAGGTGGTGCAGTTGCGCGTGCTGGTAGCCAATGTGTTGGGGTCGCGCAAGATCATGCTGCGGGAGATGCAAGCTTTAATTGGCTCGCTGAATTTCGCATGTAGGGTAATTCCAATGGGTAGGGTGTTCTTGCGGCGCTTATCGGTGGCTACAGTTGGCGTGCAAAAGCCTCATCACCGTATCAGGTTGTTGCAGAGTATTTGGGCGGACTTAGGAGTTTGGGATGTGTTCTTGCAGGAGTTTAATGGAACATTGGTTTTGATGGAGGGGGGCGATCTCTACTGTGGATTTACAACTTTTTTCAGACGCGGTAGGTGGAGGTGGACTGGGTATTTATTTTGGGGGTGTAACCGGGCCGGCGGCACGTGGGATCCTGCCCCTCAGCGTGCTGCGTGGGAAGAAGGCACCACGGGGAGGCAGGCGGCGTCTTTTGAAGTGATTGGCTCCCGCCACCGCTACTCACCCACAGGAGCCAATCAGAGGTGACGGTCCCACCGGCTTCCCGGTCCTACTCCCTCCCTCCTACGTGCCCCATCATTCGTGCTGGGAGGACGGTCGGGAAGCAGCTGGTGACCCGCCTTCCCTCCCAGTAAGCGGGGCAGGGGACTGGTGATTGGGTGTTGCAGCTGGAGGGGGAACCGGGATCCCGGAGGTTTCCGGGGTCCGGAGCCTTAGCTATTAGTAGGGTGGGGGTGGGGTACCCCCGACCCTGAGAACCCCGGTGGGGCTTTTGCTAATAATATGGCGGAGCTGGAAGAAGGGGTAGTAGGTTGGTAGCCGTGGACTCTCTGTGGCGGAAACGGACATGACATCACTTTGCTACCCACATGGTTGGTGAGACATTTTGGTTGAAGTGGAGGTTTAAGTTGATTGCTTGGAATTTGTTGTTGGATATGGTAAAAGTGAATAAAGCTTGGACCGGTGTTATTCCAACATTGTAGTACTGTGATTATTCCGGGTGAGGTGGGGGGGGGGATGCTGGAAATGGGGGAGGTGGGCAGAGGGAGAGCACCGCGTTCGCTGTGCCTCGGTTACATCTGGAGTGGTGTGAAGGAGTAGGTTAGAGCAACAGCCTCATACCCAAGAGATCAGGGTTTGGTTCGCATTGGTATTCCTTGTGACCTTGGTCACTTAAAAAAGAGTCTCTTTTCAGATGTTTGAACTGGTTTAGGGAATATTCATGTCTGCTCTGCAGGGATTCATTTTTGTGCAAACTTTGGAATGTCAGAAAAGATTCCTACAGAGCTGTCAATAATGGCTAAAGATAACAGAAAAGGACCATGTTAAAAGAATGCTTAAGTAGCTTCTGCAGTACAATCTGTACATCTGTATGGGAATGCAATGCTTGAAAACAGAGCTTCTATGTTTTATTGTATAGTAAAACATAAATTATGTTAAGTTATCACTATTATCATCAACTATGAGGCAACATGCAGTACATTAACCAGGATGGCCTGTCATATTATTTTAAATTTAAAATGGTAATGGTGAGAAATTAAGCCACATGAAGCAATGATAAATTGTATTAGCTGTCAGATTTAATAGAGTGATTACTAGTATTATAACTACTAATGTTTGGAAAAGCTTTTATTGCAAATTCATAAAATATATCATGCCTGAGAATACTCACCATAACAAGTAATGAGTAAAAATTGATTCATCCTGTTACTGCTTGTTCTGTGCTATTTTCAGCCCAATTTATGAATTTATTTTTAATTGAAATTACAATTAAACTCTTGTATATTCTTGCATTTATGTTTTTTCTCCCCCTCCCTCCTGTAATGTGGACCAATATCAAGCTTAGTTCTTTTCTCCTTTATTCTTATATTTGCTGGAGCTGTATTATCTTTGTCCAGGGATTTCTTGAATTTACTTATTTGCCAATTTGAAGGAAATGTCATTCAAAAAAGAAAGAAATAGCCTATAAAATATAGTCCATTTCCTTGCCAAAGATAGTTTTTTAATGGTTTATTCTTCAGTACATATTCTTATGCAGGAATACAATATGGCTAATTTAGCACTGAAGAGATCTAATTTAGAAAGATCAAGTTGCATTTTGCAGGAAAACAAGGTCCAACTATAATTGCCCAGGCAGTCAGATGTCCAGGTCTGAATTCACATCTCTAGATGACAGTTAGATTTGTAGAATTGTAGTTATTACCATGTAGTAGAAAAGTTTATACAATGGGACATGAGTTTGTGTCCATTATCACAAACATTTTCCAATAGGATGCAGTCAAGAGTTATTTGGTGAAGAATTTTAGAAGCAAAAGCACTATGCTCATAGTTTAATTATAATTTCTTTCTTTCTTTTTTTACTGAAATTTCCCCCACATAGTCAACACACATCTTCACATGTGCGTAGTACCTCTGTTTTATAAAGTGAGACACACGCGTGCCTCACGTATTGAAATGTACTATACTCCAGTCAAGTCAGTTATGCCTGCCCTAGAGCAAGCATAGCTGGCAGCACCTATATTGGTGCAGGGATACATATACACCTTGAGGCTACATCTATGCTTTGCCACACCATGTCCCGTGGATGCTCCAACTTGAGATTGGTGCACAAGGCACTTCTGCACAGGCTTAGAAAATCCACCCTGGCCCAAGCATGCACAGAAGTGCCCATGCACGCGTGCAAGTCTGGGAACATAAGGACTTGCACATAAGCGGCACAGATTTTTCTTTGTCTCCCTTATGAAATCTCTCCCTGAACCTGTAAGTGTCTCCTCTCCCCAAACACCCCCCCCCCCCCGGCTCATCCAATTCTTTTGCTGTTACACTAATTTCAAAGGTAATTTTCATAACTTTATTGCAATTATCTACTGGAAACCCATCTACCTCCCAAACCCACACTTGGGCATGTTTAAGGGACTCATACTTTTGCTGGGTCCTCCTGAATCTCCCTGGGTCTTCTCCTAGTCCCTACTCTATGATGGGGACATAGTCTCAGCTGATCACCACTGGAACATGACTTGCCCTGCCAGAGTCTTGAGAGAATGCTGTGCCATTGGATATTGCCTCTGGCCTCAAATCACACAGGCCAATATTATCGCCTTTGCATAGTCTATTTGAATTTGGGTTACTGTTTCCTGGCGAAATGAGTCTGCACACTTCCAGAGTCTGTCAGGGCCTGGAGTTGGGTCCTCTCGTGCTCCACTGGAATCACAATGTTCTGTGCATCTGGGTGGGGAATGTCCACAAAAGTGAAGGTATGAGGGGTGGTTAGGCTGACATTCATGGATTCCTCCATACCTAGGGGACATTCTCGAGCAAAATGTCCCCAGGCATCACACCTAAAACAGATGAAGAGGTTGTGGCTGGGGCCATGCCATCACCTAGGAGGTGACTTTGGGGATCAGAACATGGGAGCCAACATCCATTCCAGCTTCCACTTTCATTCTCCTGGGTTAACGGGTGACTTCTTCCCCTTCTTACTGTGCACTTCAGTCAAAGGCTAGGCTTCATTATTTTCAGTGCACTCTCCAGTGTAAGCTTGGGGTACTGACATATTCACTATTTCATTGGGGTGTTCAAGCCCTCCAAAAACTGCATAATCTTGGCTGTCTCGGGCCTGGTCTTTCCTTCTGGTTGCAGCCACTTCCATGCGGGCTCTTTCAATCAACAGAGGAACCTCTGAGGGCTCTCTTTTATCTGGAGCCCCCCCACCCCTTTCTGAAGCGCTGGCAGTAGGCCTCTGGTGTTCAGCCAGCCTGTTTCAATATGGTATCTTTGACAGATGCATATGTAGCTCGCTCATCAAGGTTGGCATCCTGGAATGCAGCCTGACTGCTACCTGTTAGTAGATTCCCCAAGTAAGTAATCCATGTTGTCTCTGGTTACCTGGCCATGTGGGCAGTTGGTTCAAAATTCACCAAAAAGTGATCGGATTAATCTTCTGCCATCATTTTAAGTAGCGCTTGTGCTGGAGGGTGGAGTGGTGATCGCTGTAGGGCTTGAGTCAACTGAACAAGAGAATTCTGCTGTAGTTCCCCTTGCGCCTGAACATGGTTCTGTATCTGCTGTTGCTGTTTATGCCTTTCCAGCAGGGCACGTTGAAACTGCTGCTGACAATGTTGTTGCTGTTGATACCGTTGTCGCTCCTGAAACTGTTGTTGTTGCTGCTGTTGCTACCATTCTGCTAGAAGCTGGAGGAGCTGCTCCATTCTGGCTTGTCACTTGTTCTCTTGCCAAACAATCAAAGCTCCCTCTTCGGAAGCTGAGTTACTCTGCTCCAACAAACATTTAGCGACCAAAACAAAAAGCCTGCCTATCTGGCACTAATTAGACCTTCTTAATGTGCCCTAATTAGGGTGAGGTTAACCCTCTTAGCCCAAATACACAAAAAATCCTGACCTGCTGTAGAGACCCAGCCCTAGAGGGATATGGATTTGTCCTCAGTCGCATGGTTAGAAGAAATCCCCAAGATGCTACCACATGTGCTATGCAGTAGGAAGGGATTTTCTTTAAAACACAGAACAGGTAACGGTTCATGGGAAACAAAATGAGCTTTACTCTGTCCCAGCTTGTTAAACTTCCACAAAGCTGGTTCTCCCTGCCCTTTCTCTAGCCCCATTTAAAGTTCCTACCTCCAGAGCTCCTTTGCATGGCTTGCCTTGGAAGGACTTCTGTCTCCACAGACTTCTTGCCCTCCTGCAGCCTGCTGGGTTCTTAACCCCTCCTAGCCCTTAACTCTGGGCTGCAGACTCTCTTAAAGGGGACTGTTGATAATTCCTTTGGAATGGGTAACATTCTATGTACTCCATCACACTGTGGTATTGCACTGCATGCAGCGTCTGGCTTCTTGGGGTTTCAGTTTAATTTTTCTCTACATATTTTTAGGCTGTGGTCACTTCTTCTGTACTCAGTGAGGATCTGTGTTCTGAGTGTGTGACCAAGGCCAGGTGTTCTATAACATGGAGTTTATACATAAGGATCTGTACTATAGTAATATGACTTGTTCAGTTTTTCTAGGGCCTGCTGCAATATTAGGGGAGGAGTAGCCTAGTGGTTGGGGCAAAGTACTTCAGACCAGAAGGTCAGGGGTTCAAATCCCACTAGAGGACAGCAACCTTGTGCCAGAAGGACTGGGGTTTCTAGTCCCACAGATGCTCCTTGTGGTCTTGGGCAAGCCACTTAACCCTCCATAGCCCATGTTCCCTGTAAGTATTAGTGTATGTGTCTCACATCCCCACATGTTAAATGTATCCCCCAATTGTGTTGTGACCACTTTGATTGAAGGATAAGTCAGTATACAAAAACTGTCTAAATATTTACATTGCTACTTTATTTTTTGAGTAGGCTTCTTGTGTGAGTTTTGGAAGTTGATGCTGGTATGGCAGATTTATTTAACAGGCTTTTCATTTTTAGTCAAAGCAATTTACATTGTAACTTAAACTTGGTAATGTATATTAAACAGGGATATTGATAACTTGGATTCTTCTGAGGCAATGGATGGTTAAGTGACTTGCCCAAGGGAATTCTAGTGGGGATCAATACCGGGCTCTTGGTTCCCAAGCCAGTTCTCTAAAAATTAGGATACTCCTCAACTCTGTAGATTTGCTTTGTAGATCCTCAGTGTAGGGTTTTGTATTAGTTCACACTATGCCTTGTACTGGATAATGTTCGTTGTTAATGAGATGACCCAAATCAAGTTTATTTTATTTTATTTTATTTTTTTTAATATATTGAGTTCTATGGGCGAATGACTTAATTGTGCTCTGCACCCATTGTCAAGGGGGGTCTTCTGAGGATGCAGAATATATGTTCAAAAAGGAAAAAAACAAGAACCATAATGCAGTTTATAGCAACAAAATAAAATGAGTTATACTTTTATAATTTGGTGTTACAAATTGCACTGTGGTTCTTGCTTTTTCTTTTCGTTCCTTAGTGTGCGAGCATCTTGCATTTCATTTATTTTTTTGTAGAATATATATTAACACCATCCTGATCCAGAGTGCAGTTTCAGGAGTTGGGGTTACCAAGCCTCTCTTGTTGCTTGGCACATTTAGCGGTATGTTTACTAAGCCCCACACTGGCATCACATGTATGGACTGCGTTACCAACGCAGGACTGTAGGCTAACTGCAGGGGAGGCAGATGCATCCTCCTGCAGATAATGGGCTTGAGGTGACATTAGTTGCAGCCATCATACTTGTACCAAGCCATTATGTTATTTTCTGCTGACAATGCGGATGCTTGTGTATAATCTAGGCTGAAATCCCACCTCTTTGAGGCTGCTTTTGGATCCTGATCCGCTTAGTCTCCTATGTGTTTCATTCTCCTAGATATATCCTTGTCCTCAGCTGTTGTGTTGTCTGTCTTGACTAGACTGTAAGATCTGAAGAGCAGGGACCATCTTTTGCATGTGTCTGTACAGCTTTGCATATGCCTTGTAGCGCTATACAAATGATAGGTAGTAGTAGTAAGACTACTTTCTCTCACCTCACTCTGGGGTGGGGGGAAGTATAATTTTGGGAAAGAATTCCTGAAAATATAGGAGGAATGGAAAAAGCATGGATCTTACTCCCTGGTCTGGCTGGAAAGTGGCCATGTTATTCTTGAAAGCATGTTTGTTTGTAGAGGGTACTGTACACTATTAGACTGACTAAACCTGAGAGAGTTAATTCTGTTCAGAACCTTGCTTAGAAATAAAACTTCATATATTTGCTTACTAAGTGAAGATTTACATAAATAAAGAAAAGGGCAGGTTGTACTCTAGCCTCTCTGTCTCAGGGTTATTAGCTAAAATACTCTCAGGGTTAGTAGATATCAAGCAGTACTCAGGGTTATTAGATATCAAGCAGTCAGCAGTAAACAGTTATGTGTATGTCTCCTCATACCAACCTAGTCAGCAGTAAACAATTATGTCAATTAGGTCAATTATGTCTTGGAATCCTGTATGTCTCCTCATAATGACCTATGTAGCAGTAAACAATTATGTCTTGGACTTCATGTATGTCTCCGCACACTCACCCACATCAAATAAAGTTGACCTACGATATGATAAATACGTCATCTTTGACATATTATGATAAAGTGAAATTATGCTGTATCATCTAAAAGAGCCTTATAAATAAAGTGAACCATGGCTAGTAAGTTAGAGTAAACAGGAGAACGTGCTTCTCTTAGTTTCTCTCCACTAAAGCTTTGGTGTATTTTTATATAGATGTGTGTATTTTATTGTTGTCTTTTGATTAACCTTCCCATTGTTTTGAATGTAGTTTTCTGTAGCTTCAAGAGCCCAGTAGGTTGCTGGTGAGGAGAGGGTTAAGTAAGCTCTTCAATTCTCACTTTTCTCTCGCTCCAACTTTACTTCTTACTACCCGTACATTGACTATATGACTGCCAGTAGCAAGTGAAGCTAGAGCAAAAGCCAGAATAACACAGGCTCAAGCAAGAAATGAAAACACATCCTGGATGGATTTATTGGGGAGGAAAGGGCAACCAATTTTGTGACCCCCACTGGAGCTCTGGGAGCTCTTTCCAGTGCTGCGGGAACAGGATAGCTCACATGATGTTACTCTCCCTGTATATAACCCCTTGTACATAGCTCATCCTGTAAATAGCACACCATGAAATCATTCCCGTCACTCACACAAATACCCACATGTGTTAACGCTGCATTCCTACCCCTACTGGTACTGATCATTGATTGTTTGAAGTGTAAACTGCTTTGATTTCAGGACAAGTGGCATATAAATCCTTTTAAATAATACAAAAGATCATCGTTTATTTTATTTTTTAATACCAGGCAGCTGTTTAGGAATGTGACTTTTATGCTTGGGAGTCTGAGGAAGGCTGGTTGTTTTACTGTGCCATAAATTGTTAAGACATTTTAGGCAACAAAGTAATCAGATTGCTTTAACATATTTTATGGACACTAATGTTTGGGTTTTCTGGTCCAGTTTATTAAGAGTGAATTGCCTGGGCATAGCAATGCATGCTGTTAAGTCAGTGCTGACCTCGGGTGACCCAGCAGCCCCTGGGTTTTCTTGGCAAGGTGACAAAGTAGATTGCCAGGCCTTTCTTCCAAGGCAATGGAGGGTAAAATGATTTGCCCAAGGCCACAAGGAGTGCCAATGGGAGTCGAATGCTGATCTCTTGGTCTCCAGGACGCTGCTTTAAACACTAGGCTCCTCCTCCACTCCAAATAATATACAGAATATATTTTTTATTTTATAGCAGTCTAATGACATGTTTATATACTGTTGGCCTGTTTTATTAATTATCCTTCACAGTGCTACAGCTTGTAAACACGTGGCTTAAATCAGCAGTCTATTAATGTCTTTTCTTTCTGTATTGTGACTATTCTTTGCATCAACATTATATCAATTTTGCATATAGTTTCTAATGTACATTGACTGCATGGTTATCATGTTGTTGGTTCCTACATTCTGTACAGATCTTTCTTCTGCATATTTTTCAATAAGTAAAATAGTTCTGAACTGTTCATACAACTGAGTATTTTTCTTTAGATCCATAATCACAGCCTGTTCATATGTTAAGTATTTACTGCTCAGTAGTTATCTTTGTTCTGGCTATGCATATGCCCCTTCACTGCAATTTGCTTACAACATTGGATTTGAAGAAGAAATACTAGCATCATGTGAAAAAAGTTCAGAAAGCAGTTTGGGGAAAAAGGGGATGGGGTGTAGCCAGATTTAATAGTAATGAGGGAGGGGTGCCGATCTATAGCTTGCAGGGGGCACTAGAAACCCCAGCACCGGTCCTGTCTGGGATTCACATTTCAGTATATAAAAGTAATGGGGGTCATTTTAGAAGCCATATTTATGATTTGAACATCTGAAAATGGCCATTCAGATGTCTCAATCACATCAACATCCCACTGTAGAATTCACCAAACTTACACATGTCCAGCACGATCATGTCCTTGTCACACTGGGACATGGTGGAGGCATGCCCAGGGCATTCAAGAAAAGCTAGATGTGTGTATCCACTTTCAGAATGGGTTGCATGTTTAAACTGGCAGCATACATATCCATGTCTATATCTTTTCCTGGGCATGGATAGATACCTTAAAAGTTCTTGTTTCTGCTAGCTATCAACAGTACAAAGAGGAGAATGCCCCCTCAATCCCATAATATTTTTTTACCAACTCAAAAAAAAACCTAGTAATGTTTTATTGTCTGTTTTTATTATAGCAATGTTTTATTGTCTGTTTGATAAATCACTGCACATTTCTGTTTCTAGAATAGAAACATAGGCCATGTGGTCTTTTTCTACCATCATGTTTCTTTCTAGAATGCCCTTACATATCAACTACAACAATAGTCCCCTTTTATTCTTAAGAGATCCTCTGTGTTTGTCCCATGCTTTTTGAATTCAGATACTGTCCTCATCTCTACCACTTCCACTGGGAGACTATTCCATGTATCTACCACTTTTTTCATAAAGAAATATTTCCGCATATTACTCCTCAGTCTATCCTCTTTCATCCTAATCCCATGTCTCCTCATAGCAGAGGTTGCTTTTGAAACGAATGAGGCTCTCCTGTGTTTATATGCCACGGAGGTATTTAAACATCTCAGTCATATTGCCTCTATCCCGCCTTTCCTCTAAAGTATATATATTAAGCTCATCTGTCCTCATATATGCTTTTATAGTAAAAACCACTAACCATTTTAGTAGCAACCCTGTGCACCGACTCCAACCTATTTTATATCCTTTTGAAGGTGCGGTCTCCATAATTGCACACAATACTCCAAATGAGATCGCACATAGAGGCACTATCACCTCCTTTCTTATGCAGGCCATTCCTCTCCCTATGCACCCAAGCATCCTTCTAGCTTTCATCGTTGCCTTTTCTACCTGATTAGCTACTTTAAGATCATCAGACACAATCACACCTAGGTCCCGCTCTTCTTTTGTGGATAGAAGTAATTTCCAGGAACAAGCAGGAATGAGTCTTCACATATGGGTACGTCGGTACCGACAGAGCCTGCGCGGGAACGCTCCCCAGCTTCCCAAAAAGGAAAGCTTTTGGGAGCATCCCACAGCACCTGCGCGCTGCCTTCCCGCCTTTCCTAACCGCCTCTCCCCAGTTCTTCTTTTCCGCGGAGCCAACAGGTCATGTTCCTGTCACCGCTGAAGAAGTTCTTTGTTTTATTTTATTTATTTTATTTATTTAGTAAGGACTTATATACCGCTCCTTCCAGCGATCAGAAGCGGTTTGATTACAAGTACGGGATTTGTCATAAATCACAGACAGAATTATTTGGGGATTAGATAGAGAGAGCAGTGGGATACACATCACACATATGTGGGTCCATATAAAGACCTTAACTATTATAATACATTTACACAGGCACTAACCATCATCTATTTACATTTGTACATACAGCAAATCAGTTTCTTTTGTCTTTTTGGATTTTCATCTGGCATAGTGACAATTGAACAGGTGCGTCTTCAGTTGTTTTCTGAAGCTGCTTATGTCTTTAATTTCTCTCAGCTCGTGTGGGAGCTGGTTCCATAACGTGGGGGCAGAGAAGGAGAACGCTCTGCGACTAGTACTGACCTTTACGTGCCTAAAGCTGTTTGGAACTATTAGTGTGTCAGAGTTAATGGTTCTCCTGCTTCTGGTTGTAGGTTGCATGGAGATCAGGGTGGAGAGGAATGAGGGGGCCAGATTGTGAATTAACTTGAATGTAGTTACCAATGTCTTGTATTGAATCCTTGCAACGACTGGAAGCCAGTGTAGTTCCATCAATACAGGTGTGATATGTTCCGTGACACTAGTTCTCATGATGATCCTTGCTGCAACGTGTTGGGCCATCTGTAGTATGTTGGTTGTTTTCCTTGGTAGTCCCTGCAAGATGGTGTTGCAGTAGTCCAGGTGGGGCATGATGAGAGCCTGAGCAACTGATCGGAAGTCACACGGATCTAGTACGTTCCGCAGGGGTCGTAGCACTTTAAGCTTGTGGAAGATGGCTTTGTTGGTGTTGTTGAGGTGTTTTTCCATTTTCAGTTTGTTATCGATTGTGACTCCCAGATATTTTATTTCTTTCTTAGTATTGTATGTGTTGTTGCACAATGTGATTGTTGGAGGTGGTTCGAAGCCCAAGTTATTTGATATAAACATTACTTCGGTCTTCTTATGATTAATCGACATGTTATTTTGTTGTAGCCATCCCGACATCTCTCCCATGCAGGTTTCAAGCTGGGCGTAGTTTGGGTCGGTGGTCTCTAGTTGGGTGTACAGCATGATATCGTCCGCGTATATGTGGTAGTTTATGCCATATTTCTTGAATATTTCACTGAGAGGTTGCATGTAAATGTTAAAAAGTAGCGCCGAGAGTGCCGAACCCTGAGGAATGCCTTGTGTTTGGATGAATGGTTCAGCTTTATTTTATTTCTTTGGTCGCGCATCTGCCTTCCCTGACGTCGGACCGGTACCGCCGGTCTTTCTTTCTTTTCTTATAAAAAAAAAAAAAGAACATATTTTTTCCCTCACTTAGTTTGTTTTTCCTCTTTGGGCCTTAGGCCTCACGAGAAATTTTCCTCATGGAAAAACCAGCCTCCGGGTTTAAAAAATGCACTAAGTGCAGCGGTACTATTTCTGTCACAGACACCCATGAATGGTGTCTTAAATGTTTGGGTCCTGACCACTCCATTTTGGATTGTCCGTCCTGCTCCTTGATGTCTAAACAAGGTTTACAGAACCGAGCAGCTAAGCTCCATGTGCTGTTTCCCTCTGATGCAGCTTCAGTGGCATCGACGTCTTCCAGGGCCTCTACTTCCTCCCATGGATCTCAGGTAACCAAACATAAATCCAGCTGGTCCTCAAAGGGTAGATCTCCTTCCAAGCATCGAGATGCCTCCGGGCTTGCCCTCGAGGATTCCGCACCGGCAAAACAACCCCGGCGGGAAGCTCCGGCTTCCAAAGCTCCTCCTATGGGGTTACAGGTTGATATCGATGGCACGGCCTCGACCGATCACCTGTTAGAATGTTCTGGGGTACCGGCGCAACCTTCCGGTACCGAATTCCAGGCATTCATGGCGTCGATGGATCAGAATGTTCTATCCATGCAGCAGGCTATCACGGCCTTCATTCAAGCTGCGACGCCGCTGATACCACAACAAACTACGTTGTCGGTATCGGCTGCATCGACATCGACCAGGATGCCGACTGCAGCGGTTCCCTGTCCAGGGATGCCCATCGGTACTGTACCGGTCCCGATGATGCCTGATGTCGATATCGCTCGATACGCGTATCGAGCTTTGGAAGAGCACCCTGACAGTCGATACTTTGATTCCTCCGAAGACTCTGCATCGGAGGAGTCTGCTGAAGTGTCTATAGCTTTTCCTGAAGAGCCGCCTTCTCCAAAAAGAAGAATGTCTCCTCCAGAGGATTTGTCCTTTCAAGACTTTATCAGAGAAGTGGCTAAAGGGCTTTCTATTTCAGTAACCTCTGAATCAGAGCCTAGAGCTAAAAAATTGGATATTTTAGGTTATTCTAAGGCTCCTAAGGAGGCAGTCACCTTGCCAGTTCATGAGATTCTTTATGATCACATGAGTGACTTATGGGAGACTCCTCTCACTATCTCTCCTCATTCTCGTAGGTTGGACACTATGTACCGTGTCCCTCCTTGTCCTGGGTTTCAGAAAACACAGCTTCCTCACCATTCTAATGTGGTGGAGTCAGCTATGAAAAAGATAAAGAGTGCAAAAAGACACTCCTCTGCTCCTCCAGGAAGAGAATGCAGGACCTTGGATGCTTTTGGTTGGAAAATCTTCCAAGCCAGTATGCTCATTGCCAGAATCAACTCCTATAGTCTTTATATGGGTATGTTTCTGAAAGAAGTTGCAGATAAGCTGCACACTTTCCTCCCTTTCCTTCCAGAGGATAAAAGGGAAGAATTTCTTATTTGGATTAAGCATACTCAAGATATTTCAAAGTTTTCCAACCGTGCAGCCTTTGACTCCTTTGAGGGTTCCAGCAGGGCTTCGGCCATTGCCATAACTGCACGCAGAATTGCTTGGCTCCAAGCTTCTGATCTGGAATCTTGGGTCCAGGATGGCTTGGGAAATCTTCCCTGTACAGGAGAAAACTTGTTTGGCAAAGATTGGCAAATAAAAGCCACTCAAATGGATGCAGAGAATTCTGCTTTGGATAGACTTTCCAAGTCAACCTCCATCCCTGCCAAGAGAAAACCTTTCAAGAAGTCTTTTTTTTCAAGAAAGGCAGATTCCATCCTACTTCTGGCCAACAATCATCTACAGGTCGTTTTGCTGCTAAGCGTCAGCAACCTAAACAGGCCAAGCCTAAGCCTACAGGGGCTGCTGCAACTCAGCAGACCCAGCCTCCTCAGGGTTTTTGACTTGATGCTAGAGAACTTAGCCTTTCTGGCTCTGAAACAGCCAGAGCCTCTCACCATTCCAGGAAGGTTAGCTCATTTTGCTCCCAGATGGGAGCAAATTACAGCAGAGCAGTGGACCCTCTCCATCATAAGGGAGGGCTACAAGCTTCATTTCTCAAACCTTCCTCCTCACACCATGGTGAGACATTTCAATTCTCCAACATCTCTCCTCGACCTTCTAGGTCAGGAGGTGGCTGCCCTTCTTGTCCAAGGGGCAATAGAAGAAGTGCCTCTTCTTCAACAAGGGTCAGGGTTTTACTCCCCCTACTTTCTGATCCCAAAGAAAACAGGGGGCTACAGACCCATATTAGATCTCAGAGAATTGAACAAATTTCTATGCAAGGAGAAATTCAAGATGCTTTCTCTAGGCACTCTCCTTCCATACCTTCAGAGTCAGGATTGGCTTTGTTCTCTAGATCTCAAGGATGCGTACACACATGTCCTCATCCATCCATCTCACAGAAAGTTCCTCCGTTTTCTTTTCCAAGGAAAGTATTACCAATACAGGGTGCTTCCTTTCGGTCTGGCCTCTGCTCCAAGAGTGTTCACCAAATGCATGGCAGTAGTAGCTGCATTTCTACGCACTCTGGGAATATTTGTATTCCCATACCTGGACGACTGGCTCATCCGAGCTCCATCTCAGTCAGAGGCCCAGACTTCCCTGGACTGCACAAGGCACATTTTACAGTATCTGGGACTTGTGGTAAACCTCCCAAAGTCCCAGCTCACCCCTACTCAGTCCCTAGAGTTCATAGGGGCCTGGCTGGATACTACCACTGCAAGGGCCTATCTCCCTCAGGCCCGTTGCTTACGCCTAGTGCAGTTAGCCTCCCAAATTCAGTCAAAGAGCCATTTAACTGCCCGGGAGATGCTGCAACTGCTAGGCCACATGGCATCCACAGTGCATGTGGTACCCTATGCTCGCCTTCACATGAGAGCAGCTCAATGGACTTTGTCCACCCAGTGGACTCAAGCATCAGGAGCTCTCTCAGACCAAATAGCAACCTCCAAACACCTCTTTTGGTCTCTCCAGTGGTGGATGTCCACCCAAAATATTTTGCTGGGGTCCCCCTTCCAACAGTTGTTGCCCCAGGCAACCCTCACAACAGATGCCTCCCAAACAGGTTGGGGAGCTCATCTGCAAGACCTCTCCACTCAGGGCACTTGGGCTCCACAGGAGACCTCTCTACATATCAACCACTTGGAGCTCCGAGCAGTTTTTCTAGCTCTCAAGGTCTTTCATTCCCTGCTCAGCTACAAGACAGTCCTCATTCATACGGACAATCAGGTAGCCATGTTTTACATAAACAAGCAAGGAGGAACTGGCTCTCTGTCGCTTTGCAATGAAGCTTTAAGATTGTGGGCCTTCGCCAGAGAGCATCAAATCCATCTCCTGGCCGTATACCTCCCAGGAATCCAAAACTCTTGGGCAGACAGACTCAGTCGAGTTCTGCTTCCACACGAATGGTCCCTGCACATGGACCAAGTACTCAGAATCTTTCAAGAGTGGGGAACCCCGTACATAGACCTCTTTGCAAGTCCGTGGAATGCCAAACTTCCCCGGTTCTGTTCCAGAATTCCGTGTCAGGGAGTTCAGGCCAAGGATGCCTTCCTCCTTCACTGGGGTCAAGACTTCCTGTATGCCTTTCCACCCATTCCTTTAATTCCCAAGACTCTGTTCAAGCTCCAGAGGGATCAAGGATCCATGATCCTCATAGCTCCACGCTGGCCACGCCAAGTGTGGTACCCTCTACTTCTGCATCTCTCTCAAGCTCCCTCCCTAGACTTGGGAGCTGCTCCAGACCTTCTGTCCCAGGAAGAGGGGACTTTGTGGCACCCAAACCCCAAGTCCCTTCACCTCAGAGCTTGGTTGCTGAAGGCCTAGACCTTCAAGGTTGGAATCTTTCTCAGCAGGTGAAGGATATCCTCCATGCTTCCAGAAAACCTTCTGCTAGACGTTCCTATGCTTTTAAATGGAAAAGATTTTCTATTTGGTGTGCTAAGAAGGGTCTTGACCCTCTAGCACTACCTTTGAATTCTTTATTGGAATATCTCCTGCATCTCTCCAATGCAGGCCTTAAGACAAATTCAGTAAGGGTCCATTTGAGTGCTATTGCAACATCCCTTAAGCCTATTAATGGACAGCCTATTTCCTCTCATCCTCTTATTGCAAGATTCATGAGAGGCCTAACTTTAACTAAACCTCCCATTAGGCCTCCTCCGGTGGCATGGGACTTAAATCTGGTTCTTGGTCAGCTTATGAAGCCACCTTTTGAACCCTTAGCCACCACCTCCTTGAAATTTCTTTCCTGGAAGGTTATTTTCCTCATTGCAGCCACCTCAGCTCGCCGCATCAGTGAACTGCAGGCCTTAGTGGCTAATCCACCTTATACAAGGTTCCATCATGATAACGTAGTCCTTAGGACCAATCCACACTTTATGCCTAAAGTGGTTTCACCTTTTCATCTTAACCAAGAGGTGTATTTACCTGTCTTTTTTTCCAGGTCCTCATGCATCAAGTGCAGAGAGGAATCTTCATACCCTGGATTGTAAGAGAGCTCTTGCCTTTTACTTACAAAGGACACAGCAACATAGAAAGTCTTCTCAACTCTGTTGCCTTTGATCCCTCTCATTTAGGACTTCCAGTCTCTAAGAGGACACTGTCCAATTGGATTGCTCAGTGTATTTCTTTCGCCTACCAGAGTAAGAACCTTTCTCTGGAAGGCCATGTCACAGCTCATAATGTGAGGGCCATGGCCACCTCTATGGCTCATCTAAATTCTGTGTCCATCGACCAGATCTGTCGAGCGGCCACCTGGGCCTCGGTTCATACCTTCACAGCCCATTACTGTTTGGACAAGGACTCCCGCCGGGATGCCTTGTTTGATCAGGTTGTTCTCAAACACCTGTTCCATGCTTAATCAACTCCTGCCCTCCTTCCCTGAATGGATGCCTGAGATCCATAGGAGGAGATAGAGCCCTTCACAGGGTCTCATAACCTTGGTGATCTCCCAGGCATCTCTAGCTAGTGAGTCCCCATATGTGAAGACTCATTCCTGCTTGTTCCTGGAGATAGCACAGTTACTTACCTGTAACAGGTGATCTCTGGGAACAGCAGGAATAAGTCTTCACAACCCACCCACCTCCCCTAGGAGTTGTATCTCTCTATCTATTTTTCCTTTCCTCTATCTCTTTGTCTCAGCTTTAAAACTCGAACTGGGGAGAGGCGGTTAGGAAAGGCGGGAAGGCAGCGCGCAGGTGCTGTGGGATGCTCCCAAAAGCTTTCCTTTTTGGGAAGCTGGGGAGCGTTCCCGCGCAGGCTCCGTCGGTACCGACGTACCCATATGTGAAGACTTATTCCTGCTGTTCCCAGAGATCACCTGTTACAGGTAAGTAACTGTGCTTTTCACCCCCTATACGATATTGCTCCATGGCAGGCTGGGACGTGTTTGTGGCAGCAGATATATATGTGCATGTCCTGAAATACCAGCAATAGCATGTCTATGTGGTTGATATCACAAACATATATATTTTGCATATTCACATTTCTGAAATTGGCTGATTTTTCAGAACATGTCTGGCCCCTTATTCTGCACGTCCCCGTCCCTCTCTATCATGGTGGACATGTTTGTCTTTTGGGGTAGAGAGGGTAATTTTAGATGGTATTTGCATATGTCCACTTTCACTGCACCCCTCCCACAGAAATTCAGACATTTTGACATGTATGTCCTCACTTTTGCCTAAATGGCCTTTCTAAAATGTGCCTCGAGCATTGCATGGCAATACAGCCATGAGATTTTGTAGGATAGCCAAAGCTCTGCCATTTCTTAAAAGCAATCTGTCAATATAAGATGTCTAGAAGAACCGTCTTGAATTCCTAACCTTAGTGTAATGTGATTATACTAATCACACTGTACTCAACTCACAGTTTAAGATCAAATTCTCTAGTAACTTTAAACAAAAAAGGAATCATTCATTATTCTATTCCCATTGATTTCAAGTTCAATGCAAAAATTTAAATGGCCATAGTCAAAGTAAGAATCCCCCCACTGGGTTGATGTACAGTTTTTCTCCCACTTAACCATGTTGTATTTCTGTTCATTACTGTAAAATATTCAGTATACAGAAAGCCATTGAGGTCACCATATTGTTGAACATCTGCAAGTTTTGCATATATACAGTTACAACCTCTGTGGTGTGACTATATTATTCATTTGCCTGCTAACCTATTTTAAAATAAAACCTCAGACAGATCCATATAAATGCAAATGCAACAGAAAGGGACAATTGATTACTATGGAATTTGTTGCTGAAAATGTAAGTAAAAGATTCACTGAGCATGAGGGATTGTGTTGATACATGCAAAAAGAATTCAAAAGAAAAATAGACAGAGGCTCCAGAACACCATTCTGAAGCCCCCCACTGGTACGGTGATTCCTAGTTGAAATCATCATACTGCTAAGAATTCAAAGATTTTTTTTTTCAAGGCTATCATTGCACAAATGCTCATATAGCACTGTTTCTATGGAATGCATCTCCACCATCAGAAAGGTATTCATGTCGACTGACACTGTTCAGAAAAAATGGGGTCCAGGGGTACATCAAGCAAATATAGACTGATGAGTCTGATAAGAATGCCAGGCAAAATAGTAGAAGCTATTCTGAAAAAACAAAATTACTCACCATATAGAGAGGAGTGGCCTAGTGGTTAGGACAAGGTACTTCAGGCCGGAGGGACTGGGGTTTCTAGTCCTATAGGCACTCCTTGTGGCCTTGGGCAAGCCACTTAACGCTCCATTGCCCACCGCTTTGAATGAAGGATAAGGCGGTATACAAAACTGGCTAAATTAAAAAAAAAAAAAAAAAATTATATATGTCTCCATATGCTTTCCAGCAAAGACCACTAACTGTTTTAGCAGTTGTCCTCTGAACCGACTCCATCCTGTTTATATTCTGTTGAAGATGTCCTGCCCAATTTTCATTCAGGCAGGCTATGTGCCGACACGGCTCATAACCTGCCCGCCGATTCCCTTAACCAGGATTTTCATTTCCATGGCGATGGGAATGAAAATCCAGGTCATGCCGTACAGGCAGGCAGCCGCCAAGGCTAAGTGGGTAGCAGTGATTTTTGATGCTGCCTGTTTAGCCCCAGCACTTTAAAGATAGGCGAGGATTTTCCTCGCCTATCTTTAAGATGCTAAGCGGGAAGCATCGAAATGCGCTGCTACCCACATAGTGCCATTCCCCGCCTCCGCTCCATCCCGGATCGCCCCAAACACACCCTGATACTAAGCAGATAGCATCTGGGCACATTAGGGACTTAACTGGGATTTTCCAAAGGCGTAACTACCTATGTAGGGTGCCTTTGGAAAATCCTGGTTAAGGCATTTACACAGCTAACATGGGCTGTTACCCATGTAACTGCCTTTGAAAATCGGGCCCGTCATCTCCAAAATTGTACACAATACTCCAAAAGGGGCCTCAACAGGGACTTATACATATGTACACTCGCCTCCTTTTTCCTACTGGCCATTCCTCTCCCTATGCACTCCAAGCATCCTTCTGGCTTTTGATATCACATTTTCTGCGTTTGGTCACTTTAAATCATCATATACAATTATCCCCCAATCCCACTTTTCTTTCATGCAGAATTACTTCACCTCTTATACAGGATAGGTATTTTTTAGTTTTAAATCTTAACTTCATAATTCTAGACTATTCTTTAAGCTTCATTAGATTCCTCCCTATGTTATTTACATCTTCCAGGGCATCTACTCTGTTGCAGCTTGTGGTTTCATCAACCAAGAGGCTGTCCAAAAGACAGCCCTTCCACAATATTGTTTACACAAATGTTTGAAAAGAATCAGATCAAGGATCAATCTCTGTGGCACCCCACTGGTAATACCACTATCCCAGTGAACTCCATTTACTACTATCCCTTGTGACCTCTCAATCAATCAGTTTCTGACTTAGGAACATGTTTGCTAAAGGGTGTTAGGTGATAGCATGGGGTTTAGCGTGGGGTTAACGTGCATCTGGGCCATACGGTAGCAAGGATTACACAGCCCAGGGGCAAACTACTAGAGCAGTACACTAACAGGTGGGATTAAGGCAGAGACTGGGTGGAATCAAGGTGCACTGAAGAGGCGGGTGCGCTAGTCATGCACTAGATAGCTGTGCTCGTGCTAATGTCATGGTTTTCTAACACCTGACTGACAAGGCACTAGCTGAACTCCCCATGCTTGTGCACTGTGAACGTGTGGTTTAGGTCTGAGTGTTAGGAAATATGAAGTGTAGAAGGAGGGCAAACACATAGGAATAAAATAGGACAATTGAGAAATGTGAGTTGCATACCAAGGCACCTGTCTAGACCACATGTTTGGAGGGGCTTTATGGTGCAGCTTTATGGCAGAGGACCACAATAGCCTGACGAGCACAAATCTAGAACCTGCAGGGCAGACATCCACAGACACATCAACAGCTGTCCTGACAGACACTGTTAATGTCATTGTATGCAATGGCTAGCTGTCAAGAGGGTACTAAGGAAGTGTCAGGACATAAAGCCTGTGATTTATGCTGTGGTCAGTACTAGCCTCACAGCCAGAGTTGGAGCCAGCAGAGTACAGTGAGGGATGGGGCATGCAAATTAGGTGATGTGCATATTGCCAACATGCTTGTGTGGCAGCAAATGTGCTGGCCGAAGCAGTGCATACATGAACCTGCGGGCCCATGCTACTGCCATGAGCAAAGTTCCTATGGGCAGATGGCCCCTCAACCTAACCAAGGGAGGATGTGGCTGAAGCCTACTGGTTCAGACCTGGAGAGCTCTTGTGTTCTTCCCTAGTCTGGTGGGCTGTTTCCAGGATAGATGGGGTATTCAGCCTAGGGGTTGTTTGGGATTTACAAGTTCCATGTGGTGGTCTCCTAGTAACATTTCTCCTCAAGAAATCCTCACTCGATTCTTCCTGTCCTCCTACAGTTGTGATCAACATTATTTGCACCCTTGCTGTTTAACTCCTTAATGTCCAATATCGCCTAAAATATTTGTCCAGTGAAATGGCTTTGGACTAAATATGCACACATATTTGATTCATAAAAGAATTGGATAAAATAAGACCAATTAAAAAAGGAAATAGTAGGAAATAGTATAAAAACTGGGACATTGCCAGGACATAATTGGCACCTTTTTATAAACCATTCAAATCAGTTTGAACAGACGAACCACATTTCCATTTCAATAAAATTACTCACCTGTGATCGTCAGTACTCACATGACTTGAATCAACCAATGAATGATGGCTCTAATGTTTAAAGTGGCCACATATACTCCCTGTTCCATTTTCACAATGGTGAAGACAAGAGAACTGCCTAAGACAGAAAAGCCATTATCACCAAACATCAAACGTCACAGGAGTACAAGGCCATCTCCAAAGACCTTGGGGATTTCTGTGTTTACAATTCACAATGTTATTAAGATGTTTTCTGCTAATGGAACTGTCAAGCATCTCCCAGGATGTTGTGGGAAGAGAAAAATTAATCAAGAAGTCTTCAAAGGTTAGTGTGAACTGTTGGAAAAACACCACATACAACATCCAAAGAACTTAAGGCTGACCTGGAGCAATCTGAAGTAGTGGTTTCAACCCGCATCATACGCAGCACACTAAATAAAGAAGGACTTCATGAGCAAAGGCCAAGGAGGACCCCACTGCTCAAAGACAGATAGATATAAAAAGGCACACCTAATCTTTGCCCAAACCCACCTTGAGAAACTACAATGCTTCTGGGAAAATATTCTGTGGACAGATGAAACCAATCATGAGTCCTTGACAATGCAGACCAGTGATACATTTACAGGTGAAGAAATGAAGCTTATAAGGACAAAAAACACCCTTCCTACAGTTAAATATGGTAGAGGTTCCATAATGTTGTGGGGCTGTTTCGCTGCCTCGGGAACTGGAGGTCTGGAATGTATTAAAGGAATCATGAAGTCAGAGGATTACCAAGGTATTTTGGAATGAAATGTGCTACATAGTGTCAGAAGCTAGATCTGGATCATAGGTCATGGGTTCTCCATCAGGACAATGACCCAAAACATGCATTGAAAAATACAAAAGAATGGTTAAAAAAGAACAAATGGACTGTTTTAAACTTGTCAACAATGAGTCCTGATGTCAATCCAATTAAGAACCTTTTGGAAAGAGCTGAAATTTGCAATTTGAAAAAGAATCCTGAAAACATTCAGAGCTGGAAAAAAACAACACATGGATGTATGAAACTTTATAGATAGCTACAAGAAATGTTTGGAGGCTGTCATCACTGCCAAAGGTTGTGCAACCAAATATTAGTGAAGGGTGCCATTATTCCTGTCCAGGTACTATTTTATTTTTTTGTCAGAAGTTACTATGTCTAAGTTGCACAGACATCTACTTTTGTTGTTGTTGTTGTTGTATACCTTTGAAATATTATGATGACATACAGTCTGATGTCATCTTTGTTAGTGATATTGAGGAAGTACCGTCGGGTAAGGTTTGCTTGTTTGCGATGATACCATAATCTGCAATAGAGTAGACACACAGGAAGGAGTTGATAATATGAGGAGGGATCTAGCTAAGCTTAAAGAATGGTCTTGAATTTGGCAACTGCAATTTAATGCTAAAAAGTGCTGGGTGATGCATTTAGGCTGCAAAAAATCCAAAGGAGCTATACAGTGTAGGGGGTGAGGTAATTTTGTCCACTAAAGAAGAGTGGGACCTTGGTGTAATTGTGTCTGACAATCTTAAAGTAGCTAAACAGGTAGAAAAGGCGACTGTGAAAGCCAGAAGGATGCCTGGGTGCACAGAGAGAGGAATGGCCAGCAGAAAAAAAGGCAGTAATAATGCCTTTGTATAAGTGTCTGGTGCGACCTCATTTGGAGTATTGTGAGCAATTCTGGTTATCGCACCTTCAAAAGGACATAAACAGATTGGAGTCTGTGCAGAGGGTGGCTACTAAAATGTGGTGTTTTTTTTAACACATCTTTTGATATACTGCTAGGGCCAGAGCATAAAAGCGCTTTACAACAATATGGCTGCTACAGAATGGAAAGAAGAAAGGAACACAAATAAATTGGCAGGACAGCAGAGAAAAAAAAGGCAGATAAAAGAGCGAGAATAGGTTATGACATAATTGGACACAACTAAGGGAAATCAGGGTGGGATTTTTACAAACAAACAAATCAAGGGGGGGGGGGGGAGGCTGGAGGTTAAAAGCTAACTGAAAAAGGTGTGTTTTTAGGGCAGTTTTAAACCAAGGGAAGGACAGCTCAGAACAGAGGGTTAGTGGGCAGGTCAGAGAAAGAAAAAGGCCGCCCCTCTGGTGTGCTCAAGACAGGCCATAGAGACAGATGGGAGAGCCAGCCAGTGAGTATGGATGGAATGGAGGAGATTGTGGGGATGATGAAAATGAAGGAGGTAGGCCAGATATCAGGGGGGGGGGGGAGGGGGGAGCAGTGTAGATGACCTTATGAACAAAAATGAGGATCTTATATTGTATGCGGAAGCAGGATAGGTAACCAGTGGAGGCACACGAGGAGAAACATGGTTGAAACGTGAGGAATGAGTGAGTAACCAGGCAGCTGTATTCTGTAGTAATTGTAACTTATGGATCTGATACTGAGGAAGGCCGGCAAGAACAATATTGCAGTAGTCAATCCTGGATAGAATGAGTGTAAGAATGAGTGTGGCCAGGATGGACACGGAGAGGAAAGGATGAATGGCGTGAATATATTGAAGGTGGAAGAAGGAACAATGAGAGATGGTGGAAATATGCTTTGCGAAAGATAGGGACAAGTCCATGGTGACTCCAAGATGCATGAGTGGGGGCTAAAGAGGGTTGGGGGGGGGGCTCCATAGATGATCCAAGTGGCAGACCATTTTGCAGGGTTCAGATGAAGAAAGTTTGTAGTCAGCCAGGTATGGATTTGAGCTAGACAGGAGTTAAGTGGGGAAACATTGGGTGCAGAGGGATTAGTATGATGGAGGAGCAAGATGATATCTGTATAGTAATAAGCGGACATGCCTGATTGTTGAATGAAAAGCAAAGGGGGGCCAGAAAAATGTTAAAAAGGAGAGGGGACAGAACAGATCATTGTGGAACGCCGCAAGGCAGAGGGGGTAGAAGGAGAAGATGAAGCCTTCGAGTAAACAGAGAGAGAACGAGCGGTAGGAAAAGAATGAAACCATCTTTTAAAGGAACACCAGAAACACTAAACTCGAAGAGGCGTGTAAGGAGAGTGTGATGATCCACCAGAACAAACACCAAGGATAGATCAAGTGAGCCAATAAGACAAAGATCACCCTGTTCATGCATAATGTGCAGTTCATTCAACAAAAAGAGAAGGATAGACTCAGTGCTAAGGCCTTCCCGAAAGCCTGTCGAGGATGGAGAGCATGAGTGGACAGAAGGTGGGCAGATAACTGGTCAAAGACAAAGCACTCTAGTAGCTTAGAGAGGAAACATATATTAGAAACAGAATGCCAATTGGCAAGAACTGATGGATCAAGTGATGGTTTTTTAATGACGGGATGAACTATGGCTTGTTTCCATGGAGAAGGGAAGATTCCCGTAAGAAGACTGATATTTATCATGCTGAGGAGAGATGGAAGAAGAGCAAGGGAGGTTTCAAGGAGCCACTTAGAGGGGATGGGATTGGATCCAGAGATCAGGTAGTTTTTCGAGAGGCAGAGAGAGTCATTAGAAGCTCAGAGGAGGTGATCGTGTGAAAGGAGGACCAGATGTGGGAAAGAGAGGATGGAGAGGAGGAGAGCTAGTCAGACAGGGTAGGGGAAAGTGGAGATAGCGGAGATAGCGGAGGCGGACAGGAGGAAAATGTCACATGAAGCGAAAACACTTTGTTGGAAAAGAAGATAGCCAGGTTAGTTGCAGCTGGCCCTGCTGAATACGGAGAGGATGAGAAAGAAGGAAGAGATGTGAGAGTGCCAAATACTGAGTATAGCTGTTCGGATGAATTAGACGAGGAGGAGATTCGATGGGAGTAGTACTCCTGCTTAGCCAAATTTATGGAGGACTGGTATTCCTGGTGACACTATCGGAAAACCAGGAGTTTGGTAGGGGAGAGATGAGGGTGCCACACCTGCTCGGCATGTTGCAAATGAGACACGAGAAGGTGACGTCCAGGGTGATACCAGGGATGATGGGTGGGACGAGAGAGGGTTAGAAGACGGGGAGGGGTCAGTAGATCAAAGGTGGTAGACAAGTAGAAATTCCAGATTCTGGCCTGGGAATCAGGTGATAAGGTGGCAAAGTTGGAAGGAAGGAGTTGATCCACTGGGGGAAAGAGTTGTAAGGTAAGGGGAGAAACACACCGGTGTGGAATAGGAGGAGGGGGAGATGGGAGACTTTGGGCAAGAGGTGTCAAAAGTCTGAGAGAAGCAAACACAGAGGTGGTCTGTTCAGGGAAGGGAAAAAGAAGAAAGTGACAATTGAGAAACGGAGAAAGAGATGGAGTGATGATGACATCAAGCATGTTCCCCGCAGTATGAGTTGGGAAAAGAACATGTTGTCTGAGGGAAAGATCAGTCAGGAGGGAAGCAAAGGCCTTGTCACGGAGAGTGAGTCAAGATGGAGACTGAAGTCATCCAGAATGGGCACATGGGTAAATAGAGATGATATCTCAGTAATGGTCAGCAGAAGATCATCCCAATTGTGGGGAGAAAGCCCCAGGGGGTATACAAAAGGAGAAAGTGCAGTGGTGGGGAGGAGTCCAGGCGGAGAAACAGGGTTTCAGTGTAGGGCTGGGAACCTGATCTCTCGAAGTGTGAGACTAGAGTGGTGGAGGACTGCTATTCCCCCACTGACCGTCCCTTCTGAGGAACTGAGAGCACTGAGAAATCAGGAGGGAGACATCGGATAAGCAGTGGGTCCTCCACCTCACAGAGCCAGGTCTCAGCGACAGACAAAATATCGAACGAGTGGTGGGTGATTAAATCATGGACCAAAGGGGACTTAGGGGGATGTTTACTAAAGTCCGCAAATTTGCGCGCCGCAAAATAGCGCACGGCAACGCGGCATTGAAATGCGCAGAAACGCATTTAAATGCCCCGCACACGTGCGTGTCACCCCCGCACACGTGCGTGTCACCCCCGCACAGGTACGCGGCACACTAACAGGCCCCGTGCAAGTGCGGGCCCGCAAATGTCCGATAGAGGCGTGGAACGGCTAAAGGAGGGCGGAGGAAGGCTCCGGAGGGGCGGAGGGACGGGGTCAATGGGTGGAGAGTGGGAGGGGAGAGGCTCCCCGCACAGTATCGGGCCCGAATTTTCATGTACAAAATAGCGCGAGTGAAACACTCGCGGTAGAGGGCATTTAAAGGGAAGAGAAACCATTTCCGTCAGCAATGTACAGGAAAACCGGGGAAACCTAAAAAACGTGAGCAGTGTGAAATATGTGCACAGAACAAAATTGCAAATAGAACCCGAAAATGACCACAACAAAGATATTAAAAATAGAAATCCAGCTGGGTAACAGTTATATTGATGGGCAAATATACAAAACACACCCAGCAAAGCTCCAGAAAAAAGAGATGAATATTGGAAGGGTCTACGGAGCGGAGACACTTCCGAAAAACATTTCCTTTTTTGGAGCTTTCCTCGGAGTGTTTGCTATGGTTGCCCATTAATATCACTGTTGCCCAGCATGGTGATATTGTGTCCCCCATTTCCCGTGGTCAATTCCGGGGTTTATGTGCACGTTTGCCACCAGACAGGGTGCATATGCCCACAGTATAATTGCGTAGAGCAGGGTTTGTGACTCCATCCTGCCAGGCTTACTACCTCCAGGGGCTGCATTGTCTCAGTGGCCATAGTGTGGTGCAGCGGACAGAGTCAGTACCTCTAGGACCAGAGGGTCAGGGGTTCAAAGCCCAGCTGGGGCACTTGCCAGCCCAGTTTCTATATTTTACCCACCACTAAACACAGATAGCGCAGACACCCCTGTATTGCAGGGGACAGAAGCATGGGGAAAACACCCATATTTTAACCAACAACGCGCACACACCACAACAATGGGCATTACCCACAGCCAAGTACCCCAAATGCAGTCCCGTACTGCCACATTCCAATCAGGTCACCTGCTTTGTATGGGAGCATGTTGGCGGACGAGTACATGTGGTGCAGGGGGCAGTGGCTGCTAGCGACAGAAGACAGAGGCCTAGCCATGTGCAGGCTGCCACCGTCCACTGCAACAGACTGCAACAGACAGGCCCTGTCGGATCCACAGTCATGGACATTCCAGGGAATCCACCCAATCTGTAGCTACACGGTGGTGCAGTGCACACAGACACTGCATGCAAGAGCAGAAGGCCACAGGTTCAAAGCCCAACTGGGGCAACTGCCAATCTTGCCCACATATTTTTCCCCCAAGTAAACAGTGATAGTAATGGCACACCTTTCCTGGCGAGGACATATGCAATGGCAATACGTCTATCTTTTACCCCACGGAGCACAGACACCATGAACAGGGGCAGTACCTAGAGCAGAATCACGCAAATGCAGTCCTGGTGGGGCACGCGCCAGTCAGGTTCCATGATGCCACTCGTACAAATGCCTGTGCTGTATATCTATGCACCACCCCCATGGCATGTAGATGTAACTCATGCATATTCATGAGGGACAGCAGGAAAACCCGAACAGTGTGATGCAAACCTGGACTGGAGTTGGGAATCTGTGCCGTAAAGCAGCAGCCATCAAGGGCAGACACACCCACACCCACACCCACAGGCCCCATTGGCCAATGTCTCCTGGAAAGGCAGAACATTGGACCCTGCATGCAGCACCCAAAACTAGCACTTGCATAACTTACCAATGTCACCCTGCACCTGAGGTATACGGTAAGCAGCTCTGAGACGTTTGCTAGGAGCACAGGCAGATAGATATCCATACATTACGTACATACTGCTAGTTGACCCCATCCAAACAATCTGTTAGGTGTTTGCGGGGTGTGCTCCAGGCCTGGCCTCTGACGGTGTTTACCACCCTGGGGAGTGACCACCAGCTGTAATGCGTACCATATCCATGCCTTGCCGTGCTCAGGACCGGTTTGGTGGGCAAGGCATGGATAAGGTACCCCTCAATCGTAGCACCATGATGGCATAGGTGTGGAAGTGTGTGTCTGTCTATACAGTGGGTGTTGGCTGCAAGACCCTTCCACAGCCCACACTGCCAGCACTGTTGCCAGTATTGGCCAGCCAATGTGCATAATGAGGTGCAAGGTACCATGGGTATAGCCAGGACAGGGTGGCCTGGCCAGGATGCATCTGCACCGGGCATAGGGCATTGGCTGGGACATTGTAGTGTCCGGCCACCACCTACACAGACAGGGTGGCCAAAGCATGTCCTTCTGGGTGATCACGCTCACCCTGACTGTGCAGTGACCACAGCATGGCTAGGCACCCCCATAGTGCTGTATAGTAGTTCTCTCATGTGATAGATATGGGTTTCTATTTGGGGCCCAGTCACTGATCTATCTGCTTGCTGTGTATGCAGGCAGCCCAGTTCTGGGTGCATGTATCTCCATTGGGAACATGCACTATGGACTAACCAGCAGACTGCTTGTAGCTGGTATGTGTCTTGCTGGATTGGCTTGCAGGGTGCAGTGGCTGTTGGCTTGCTGCAGGGGAATATCTGGTGGTGGAGTGCAGCTTACCATAGTCTGGGCTTATGTCTGTCATGGCTGTGTATGGAGCTGCCCTGTGGAGGGGGGGGGGGTGTATTCCTCAGCAGGACTGGGGTTGCTGTTGCCCTCTACTGCCACCTTTGCAGGGAGGTAGAGTGTGGATCTCTTGAGGGGGGACCATGTTTGCCATGGGGGGGGGGGGGGGTGGGGCTGTGCCTGACTGTGGCAGGCAGGGATATCCATGGTGTTTGTGCAGAAACTAGCTATCTTACACATTAACACTGCTTTGGAACTCCCGCTTGGCCTCCATCAGCCATGGAAGGTGTTGTGGACCTGGTCCTGGGCGCCTCATTGCACACTCCGGGTGAGCACAGTACCCGCACGATGTAACGGTGTGTGGCTACTATGTGCCAGTAAAACACCCGGTCAGTGCCCCCTACTAGGCCAAGGTGCTGTGTGGGTGCACCTGGTCACTTCCCCCAACAGGGCCGAGGTGCTGTGGGGGTGCATTCCCCATCTTGTGTCCATCTGTGGACAGCTAATTTGCATGTGCAGTGCATCATGGGTACGGGTGGCCTACCCTATCCGGTTTACACCAGCAGACTGTCTGTGAGGTGACGTGTAGGCGATCTGCAGCCAGCCAGGGGCTTGCTTACAGCTATGGAGCTCTAGCCTAATGGTTACGTCACTGCCTGTGCAGCCAGAGGTCATGGGTTCAAACCCACAGTGGGGCCCTTTGATAGGGATGTCCACAGCTTTATTTTTATTTACTGTAATATGTCTATGCCGGCAAGACCACCCTCAGCTTATTATACCCATTAGGTGCCTCTGAGGGTGCTTTATAGGGTGCCCTGTAGGCCACCTTATGGTTGCCATCCATATAGGGTGCACTATACATTATCCTGTGTCGCAACATACATGGTGCCCTACAGGGGACATTCAAGGGTGCCTTGGCGAACAGTGCACTGTAACATGTGCCTTATGGGCCGCCATATGTTAACATGCTGGGAGAGTGCGTTTGCTAGTAGTGGTAACAAAATAAAATTATCATGCCTCCTACAGCACTCCACAACATAATACATACTGCCTCAGCAAGCATTTTTCACTGGGCATTGTGAGGGGTTGAACCCCTGATCCCTGCACCATTGGTCAGTGTTTTAACCATTGTGCTGTGGCTCTGTTCCTGTGCTTGTGCATCAGCGCGCTGCCTTCTGCCGCCCGAGGACCAGTGCGCCGCCTTATGCCGCCCAAAAAGAACTGTGTGCCGCCTTATGCCGCCCAAAAAGAACTGTGCGCCGCCTTATGCCGTTCCAAATTAATTTGCCTCCTAAAACAATTTTACCCATTACAGTTGCTGCCTCAGCTGGCCTTTTTCCTTGTGCACAATGGGGGATTGAACCCATGGCCCCTGCACCATTGGTCAGTGTCTTCACCGTTGTACTACGGCTCTGTTGTTTTCTATACCCAACGGCGCGCCACTTTGCCTTTCCACGCGCTAATGTCGACCCCCGCACATTAGCGCGACGCGCACACGTCCGGTTGCTTACTCCCGGTTTTTTTCTTTTTTCAGCCTGATCCGCCCACTCCTTATATGGCACAGGCACACTACCGCGGCCCCGCACGATAAGAATGTTTAGTAAACATCCCCCTTAGTCCAGATAGAATGGCAATTAATGAGGGCAAGGCTGAGGAGTAGCTGGGAGGGAGGTAGGAGAGGGCAAGGCAAAAGCGAGGGGTTGGCGGGACATGGTAGCAGGTTCTTGGGAGTACGAGATAAGTGAGATAGGCAGAAAGGGCGAGTGGGACTAGAACGCAAGCCCCAGTGGACAGGTATTGATGCCATATGTGGGGAGATGAGTAAAGGTCAGAGAGAAAGAATGAGCAGCAAATAATGGGAGACTTACTTGTAGTGGAACAATGCATATGAAGGAGCTGACCCAAGAGAAGCGGGTCAGACGGCACCGAGGGAGCTACAGTCTAGAACACCAAACTCAGGACGCCCCGGAGTTGCCCCAAGGAGCATGATGCCACAGGAAGCAGTTTAAATACTGGGTGGTACAGCATGGGGAGCGTGGCTGTGGGAGCATGGCCACGTCACTTCTGGGTAGGAGGAGTCACAGCAGCGAACCAAACAGATACCTGAGGGAAGACAAACATACGATAAGGAGCAATGCAGGAAGCAGGGCAGGGTACAGCAAGGCACAGCACAAAAGATACAGGTTAGAGGTCTTCGTTATTAAGTATATGAGGGCAGATTTAAAGATCTCAATATGTATACTTTAGAGGAAAGATGTGATAGGGGCGATACAATAGAGACCTTTAAATACCTCCGTGGCATAAATGCAGGGGCGTCTCTTTCAATTGAAGGCAAGCTCTGCTACGAGGGGACATAGGATGAGAGTGAAAGGGGATAGACTCAGGAGTAATATGTGGAAATATTTCTTTATGGAAAGACTGGTAAATCCGTGGAATAGTCTCCCATTTGAGGTGGTGGACACGAGGACAGTATCTGAATTCAAAAAACACGGAGGATCTCTAAAGGTAAAAAGGAGACTATTGTAGTCGATATGGAAGGGCAGACTAGATAGTCCATGTGGTCTTTTTCTGCCATCATGTTTCTAATTATTGCACAAGATATTGTACAGAACATATCTAAAATGCAAGGGTTGCCAATAATTTTGACCACAACTGTAATTATTGGCCCATCCTCCTCCTCCTCTTTATTTCTAAATTATTTGAGTGTGTGGTTCATCGCTGTTGTCTTGACATTCTCTCCTCTCAAGCCCTTCTGGGTCCATTACAATCTGGCTTTCACACTCTACATTCTACTGAAACAGCTCTTGCCAAAGTCTTCAGTGACTTGTTCTTGGACAAATCCAAGGGCCTTTACTCAGTCCTCATCCTTGATCTTTCTACTGCTTTTGACACTGTTGATCACTATGTTCTCCTCGATACCCTGCCCTTGCTTGGATTTAAGGGCTCTGTCCTGTCCTGGTTGTCTTCTTATCTCTCCCACCACACTTTTAGTGTATGTTCTGATAGATCCTCCTCTATTGCTATCCTGCTCTCATTAGGGTGTACCCCCATGGGACTTTTCCTTTTCTCTCTTTACACCATCCCTTGTTGCACTCATCTCCTCCTATAGTTTGCAGTACCATCTTTATGCTGATGACTGTCAGATCTACCTCTCTGCACCTGAAATCTCTCCAGGAATCTAGGTCCATATATCTGACTGCTTATCTGACCTTGCTGCCTGGATGTACCATCACCATCTGAAACTGAACATGGCCAAAACTGAGCTTCTTATCTTTCCTAGGGAGGAGTGGCCTAGTGGTTGGGGCAAGGTACCACAGGCCTGAAGGTCAGTGGTTCAAATCCCACTAGAGGACAGCGACCTTGGGCCGGAAGGACTGGGGTTTCTAGTCCCACAAGTGCTCCTTGTGGTCTTGGGCAAGCCACTTAACCCTCCATTGCCCATGTTCCCTGTAAGTATTAGTGTATATGTCTCATATCCCCTCATGTTAAATGTATCCCCCAACCGCTTTGACCCAGTGAAAAGCAGGATATAAATGCAGTTATAGGTTTTTTTTTAAATTTATGTTTTCCCCCTAAACCCACCTTCCCCCCCCTTCCTCCTGTCTGTATTTCTGTGGATAACATTTTGCTCCTCCCTATTTCCTTGTCTTGCAAACTTGGATCATCTTTGACTCCTCCCTCTCCTTCTCCACACACATCCAACAGATAGCTAAAACCTATTATTTCTTTCTCTATAACATCAAAATTCACCCTTTCCTTCTCACTAGTCTCTCTCTGAATCATCTTTCCTCACTTCAGTCTGTTCAAAACTCGCCTGCACAGCTAATTTTCCACCTGTCTCTATGCTGATGTAACTCATCTCAAGTAACTTCATTGGCTCCCTATCCATTTCCACGTCCAGTTCAAACTTTTCCTGCTACCTACAAGTCCCTTCATTCTGCTGCTCTTCACTACCTTTACTCTTATCTCTCCCTACACCTCTCCTCGGGAACTTCATTCTTCTGGTAGATCCCTTCTATCTGTGTCTTTCTCTTCCATGTCAGCTCCAGATTTCGATCTTTCCACCTTGCTGCTCCTTATGCCTGTATCAAACTACTCAAGTTGGTATGTCAAGCTCCATCTCTGGCCCTGTTCATATCCAGGCTAAAAACGCACTTCGTTGAGGCTGCTTTTGGATCCTGATCCACTCAGTCTTCTGTTCTCCACCCTTGTGTTTTCTTACCGTTCCCCTAGACATATCTTGGTCCCAGTGGTTGTGTTGTCTGTCTTGACTAGGCTCTAAGCTCTGATAAGCAGGGACTGTTACATGTCTCTGTACAGCACTGTGTATGCTTTGCAGCACTATACAAATGATTAGTAGTAGTAGCTTTTGTGTGATCCCAATATTTCTTTGCTTTCATAATAAACCCTGTTGTCCATCGATCACTAGAACCAAGTGACCATTTATCTCGACAATAGGAAAAACTCTCTGCTATAAATACTAGGTCTAGTAACATGTCATAAGAACTAAAAGTGGTGAATCTTAAACTATAAACTGTGCTAAATTATAAAAAAAAATGTATTGAAATGTTATTTATCTCACCCACTAATTTGGACTTTATGTTCGATCGTTGGTAAATAGGTGGCATGCACAAACATAAAAACAGCAAAACAAGTTGTTCAGTACAAGCGTTTCTGTTAATTTATTATTTGTCTCATTATAATTATAAAGTCATGCATCGGTGGCACCAAATTTATGCAGATGTTCAGGCAAAAGACTCATTTCATAATCATCTAACACCATTAATCCTTTACATATCTGAATAAACAAAAGCTACTTTAATCTGATCAACAACAGAATGCACAAAATGATGAGAATCTGCCATCAGCTCCATCCCTTCCATGGACTGTGAAATAATCATCAGCCTGAGTATAGGAGTTGCCTGGTGGTTAAGAACCAGGGAAGTCACCATTCCAGTTTCTGCTTTTCCCACTATGCTTTCAATTGTGTTAATTATAAATGATATACTTTTAGTAATATTTTACAAAATGGACAAACATACCCTTGGGCATTATGACTGGTGCTTAGGTTTTTATTCAGTATTCCATTTACAGTTATGTGTTATATTGCAGGACATATTTTTTATGGCTTATCTATGAATCCTGATGAAGGCAATATTTGACAAAATATGGCCATGCCTGCTCTGTTTAAAAAGTGTTCTCTTAAATTGCTTTACATATTGCCATCTATTGCAAATAAATGATATTTTTGTTTGCATGACTTTTGATTCACTCAATTTTGTCTTAGATATGTTCATGGATACTGGTAATCTTAGGGGCCACACATTAAATGCAAAGCCTCTGTGGTAGCTGTTGAGCGCATAGGTCATATGTCATATGTTCCTGGCAGCTAATGCTTGATGGGACACCCTAACAAGCAGCACAGTAATGTGGTAGCACCTAATGCCACCTAGAGAGATGCTGTAAGGTGAACCCGCATTACCTACCACTTTAACTGAACTCACTTGCTACTGTCTTGGCCATGCCCACGCTCTCTCTACCTGCTTACTGTCCGCAGTAACCCGTGCATGCCAGTTAACATACTTTTTGGCAGCTGGCCTGTCCATGAGTTAGGATTCACTGCAGCTACTTTCCGTTCACTAAAACACGCGTTGACTGATAGTGTCATTTAGTAAAAGGGCAAACTAAATCACTTCAGGTTATTCCATCCATTATGAAGTCAGATGAGCTAGGAGACCCTCCCCCCTAGAGACTCTTACATCCACTTATTAAAGAAGTTCCCATACTTTTCTCACCACATTGAATTATTCACTCAAACTACTATGGAATATATCCAGTTAAGTATGAGAAGTTCCTGTGGTTGTTAAATGGAATATCTGAAGCATGTTCCTATGGGAGTCCTCTTCCCATGCTGCTGCTAGTGAGGGAGGGGGGGACTTGTTATACTGCCTTCTGCTCCTTATGACTGAAAGTGATATAGCAGCACCTCCCAATACCAGCATGGGTGGAGGACTCCCTTGTAGCTTCATGGGAATGTTGCTGCAAAGGTGAAGCTTTAGAACAGGACACATGAAACAAATGTAGAAAAGGTGCCTATTTTATCCCTATTTTATAAAATAAGAACCTAGAAGCAGCTCAAATAGCCTTTTAATTCACACACACAATTTATACTTGCTATGAGATTGGTTTAAATGTGTTTCCATATACTATACATGCATGCGTGTATTTTCTAAAATATGTACCTATACCTTAAATTCATCCCCAGAGCTGTATTTACCTATATAGGGGTATGTTTACTAAACTGCGGTAAACGTACATAACGCGCGTTATGTAACGTTAATGATCGTTAGCGCATCATAACGTGCTAACGATCGTAATGCTCCACGGCGCGGTAAAACACCGCAGAAGGTGGAGAGAGGGCGGAGAGAAGGGGTCAATGGGCGGAGAGTGGGCGGGGAGAGGCTCCCCTCACACTAACGCGCTGAATTTCAGGGCTGAATTCCATCGCGAATGAAAACCTGCCGTTAAAGGCACATTACAGGGGAGAGAAACCATTTCAGTATCAGCAATGTACAGCCCAGGCAGGGAAACCAAAAAACAGTGATAAGTGTGATACATGTGCACAGAACAAAAGGGCACAGAAACACTGAAAATGACCCCAACAAACTGGAAAAAAACAATAACCAAGCTGGCCAATAGTGGAATCAATGAGAAACATCAACCCCTCCCCCCCCCCGAGTAAGCTCCATAGAACAGATATAAATCGTGGAAGGGTTTATACGCCGTCCCCATACAAGGTGAATGAGCCCACAGTGACATAGCGCTGCTCAGGGTTTTCCCCACCATCGGACAGGTGCACATGTCCCGCAACATCAAGGCGGGCATGTCGGAACGGCAACTGGACAGATGCCGGAGAAGGGGATACAGAGTGCCGCAGGCGGCACATGCTGTGGTGGAGCTGGGCCACAGTGCGGACTAGGGTGATGCCTAGGTGGCCCATACGAATGCTGAAACAGCGGAGCAGCCAGACAGCAACTGCTGAAGGTCCAACATGGGCACGAGTGGGTTTCCCAAAGTGTCACAGGGGATAGTACCCAACAGCTACCCCCAAGGGCACGGAACATTGGCAGGTGGGGCTGGGGGGGAGCGTGGACGTCTATGCAGGCACCCCTACCCCAGAACCCGCACCATAGGCAGCCGCCTACCTGCACACTGGATGGCCTGAGACTGCGCACCACCAGCTCCACCAGCAGAAGGACATGTCAGCATGGTGGCTGAGGGAAACTGGTGGTGGAGGGGGCAGTGGCAGCTGCCCAGAGCAGACCGTGGCCTAGCCCTGTGTAGGTGGGTGCCATGTATTGCAACAGACAGGCCCTGTCTGACCAACCGTCATGGTATCACCAGGGAATGCACCATCTCTGTGATAACATGGTGGTGCAGTGCACAAAACCAGTGTATTCAGAAGCAGAAGGTCACAGGTTCAAGTCCCAGCTGTGGTTTCTGCCAACCCAGTCCTCATATTTTACCCACCACTATAACATGCTAATACAGACAGAACCTTTCTTGCAGATGACGTAAACATGCCCAAAACACCTACATTTTACCCTACAGAGCACAGACACCATAAACATGCACATTACCTAGAGCAGAGCCTCCCAAATGCAGTCCTGGAGGGCCAAACACCATTCAGGTTCCATGCTGCCTCTGATAAAGATGTCTGTGCTGCATTTCTATGCGCCACCCCCATGGTATGCAGATGTATCTCATGCATATTCATGAAGGACAGCATGAAAACCCGAACAGTGTTTTGCACCGCAGGACTGGAGTTGGGAACCACTGCCGTAAAGCAGCAGCCAACAGGGGCAGACACAACCGCACCCACAGGCCCCATTATCCAAAGCCTCTTGGAGAGGCAGGACTTTGGGCTCTGCATGCTTCTCCCAATACTAGCACTTGCATACCTTAGTAATGCCACCCTAAACCTGGGAATATGGTACACAGCTATCAAAAGGTTGCTATGATTACTGGCAGATAGCAATTCCTAGGTTAAGTACAATTTTCGGAGTGAGCTGCATCATAGCAACCTTTCTGATGTCTGTGGAGTGTGCTACAGGTCTTGTGTATGACAGTGTTTACCAATCTGGGGGGGGTGACTCCTACAGTATTGCGTACCATAGCCATGCCTGCACTGTGTCCAGGACTGGTGTGGTGGCCTGGGCTGCCCAACACCTCTATAGTTGCACAGTGCTGGCATAGGTGTGGGGAGTGTGTGTCTGTCTATCCAGTGTGTGGTGGCTGCCAACACCCTCCACAGCCCACACTGCTAGCACTGTTGCCAGTATTGGCCTGCCAATGTGCATAATGAGGAGCAAGGTACCGTGGGAATAGCCTGGATAGGGTGGCCTGGCCTGGCCGCATCTGCACAGGGCATAGGGCAATGGCCGGACATTGTAGTGCCCAGTACCACCTGCACGGACAGGGTGGCCATAGCATGTTCTGCTGGGAGGTCACTCTCACCCTGACTGAGTAGTGACCATGGCATGGCTAGGTTTCCCCATAGTGCTATATAGTATTTCTCTTATGTGATATTTATGGGTTTCCTTTTGGGGCCCAATCACTGACTTATCTGTTTGGTGTTTATGCTGATATCCCTGTTCTGGGTACATGCATTTCCTCCAGGACCATGCACTATGGACTAGCTGGTGGACTGTCTGCAGCTAGTATGTGTCTTGCTGGAACACCGTGCAGGGTGCAGCAGCTGGAGGATGTCAGATAATGGTGGGGGGTAGCGGAGCATTTCCAGACCTGCTGTCTGTCTGCTGTTGCGTTATGGATGTGTACTGCTCTGCATTGCCTGCCCTGTAGGGTGTTTGATCCCTAGCAGGACTGGGATGATGGTCCCCTCTACTGCCACCATTGCAGGGGGGTAGAAAGTGGATCCGTGGGCGGGAGATCCTGTCCCCCACCCTGAACCCCAGAGGGTGGGTTGGGTGGTGGTATGTAATCTCCTTGGTTACCACAGCAGAATGTGGGTGTGGTGCCGTGCAGTTCTCCTGTAGCCAGCCAGGTGTTTATTAGCAGCTCTAGCCCACTGGTTACTTCACTGCCCATGGAGCCAGAGGTCATGGGTTCACAACCCACAGTGGGGTTCATCGATAGGGCTGTCTTAGGCATTGTCTATTTTTATTGTATATTAGTGCTGCCAGCAGAACCACCCTCAGGGTACTGTTACCTTAGGGTGGCTCATAAGGCGCCCTATAGGGCGCCTTATATGGCGCCCTATAAAGCGTCTTATAAGGTGCCTTATATGGTGTCCTATAGGGTGCCTTGGCAGACAGCGCACTTTATAATGTGCCCTATGGAGTGCCTTCTAGGGTGCTTTATGTGGCACCTTAGGTTACGCCACTGTGAGGGTGTGTTTGCTGGCAGCACTATTAAAGTACAACTAAACTTTCTCACAGCCCAATACGTAACCCTTTCCAGGCCAAGCCCAAAACTTTTGGGATCCACCCTTCTGCCTAAATATTCCTATCAAATGGTATATAATACATGACCATGGCAGAGGGAACGTCACTATTGGAACATATTGAATAAGACGGGTACAATTTTCCTGACATATGCAAACTTTTAACCCGGCTGCAGAATGTGGATTAAAATATTATAGTAGGCCTTCAAAGGGTTACACATGACGCCTCAGCCAGCCTTATTCATTAGGCACACTGGGGAATCAAACCCATGACCCTTGTACTATTAGTCTGTGTAGTAACCATTGTGCTACAGCTCTGTTTCTGTGTTTGGGTGTCTGCGCGCCTTCTTACGCTTAACGCGCAGTAACGCACCCTGTAACGATCGTTGCTGTGTGGCGCGTTATAACGCGCGTTATCACTAACGATGTACCGCCCTTGTCCTTTTTTGGCATTTCTTCCACTAACGCGGCTCCTAACGCGAATCACACTAACGCAGTTTAGTAAACATACCCCATAGTCTTCATATCATAGATAATCATCTGTCCTCAATTAAGTGAAAGGCCTGCCTTTTCCTCTTTTGCTAAAATTGCTTTACAGTACCCTCAATGATCAACATGTTGTGTATTCAATACAATGGCTGTGGTGCCTTATCCTTCAATCAAAGCAGTTTACATTATGTAATCACTACAAACAGGTACTGGATACAGTCCCTTGTCCCTAAAAGGGCTCACAGTTTGTGTGTACCTGAGGCAACGGAGGGTTAAGTGGCTTGCCCAAGGTCACAGGAAGTGCCTATAGGATTAGAAACCCCAGTCCCTCTGGCCTGAGATTGCTGTCCCCAGGTGGGACTTGAACTCCCAGCCCTCTTGCCTGAGGTACCATGTCCTAACCACTAGGCCACTCCTCCCAAAGATGAACAAAAAATCTCAAAACAGGAAATTGTTACTACTTGGAGACTCCATTATCAGAGAGATTAACTTGGGAAAAGAGTCCAATGAACAGAAGGTGACTAAATGCCTCCCAGGATCTTCAGCCAGCAGGAATACAAACCAAATTGTTAGCATAGTCAGAATGGAAAGTAAGCATACTCTTCCACTCTGTTCTAGTCACTAAACTGAAAATAACTTTTGCTGTACGGACATTTTATTTTTCTAATCCTTTTGGTTCCAGTCTCTGGTTTCTGCATCTTCTCTACCTTTTTCCAGGGTTTCAAGTCTATCTGATACTTCGTCTTTCACCTGCCTCTCACCTCATCCCAGTCTTCTTTACTTCCTCCACTACACAAATACTGATCTTTTTCCTTTCAGTTTTCTTCCATATATATTTCTCTCTATGGACTCAGATTTCACTCTTCCTTCTTACCATCCATTTCTTAGTCTACCTACTGCTTTTCAACTCTAACTCCATCCCTCTCATTAACTCGCCCCTTTCTCTTCCTTGCTATGTCCAGCATCCCTCCTTCACTCTCTTTCACCACTTGCAGCATCCTTGCCATCCAGCATCTGCCCTTCCCTCTCTCCCCTTTTGTCCAGGATCTGTTCCCTCTCTTTCTCTCCCTATCCATCATTTTCCTCTTTTTTTCCTATCCTGAATGTCCAATATCTTCACTTTAGTGCCCCTCCATCACTCTATGCCGTCCTCCCCTGGGTCCATCATGCCCCCTTCTATCTTCCTATTCCCTCCCATGTATTCAGCATGTCCCTTTCATCTCCTTATTCCCTCTTCACATATTCTCCAGCATGTCCCCTCCATCTCCCAAGCCTCTCCCTCCCCTGTGTCTAGCATGTTCCTTCCATCTCCCAATTTCCTTCTGCCATGTATCCAGCATGTTCCCTTCATCTCTCTAAGTCCAATGTATCCAGCATGTCCCTTCTGTTTTCCTATGCCTCCTGTGCCCATCAAGTATCTCCCCTATTGTTCCCTATATCTTCTGTGTCCAGTGTTTCCCCTCTTACCCCTATGCTCCCTTCCTTGTGTCCAGCATGTCCCAACCATCTCAGTATTCATCTCTCCTGTGTATCAAGAATGTTCCCTCCATCTCCCTATCCTTTCTCTCTTGCCTAACGTGACCCCTCAATTTCCCTATGCTCCCAGTGTCCATCCAGCATTGCCTTTCTTGCTCCCTAGACCTTTCACCTGTATCCATCTAGCATCTCCTCTCTTGCTTCCTATGCACCCCAACTCATGTTTAATTTCTCACCTCCCTCCTCCTATTTCCTCCTTCCTTATTTCCTGTAGCACTTGGGTCTCTCTCCTTCTTCTGTTATGTGGTCCTGCATTTCACCTCCAACCCAATCCTCCTTCCCCCCTCCCCCAGTATTTTCCTTTCATCAACTCTTACTTCTTTGACTGACTGCTAGCTCATGGACCCTTCTGTTGCCTCCAACAGTCAATAGTGATGTTGGGGCCTCAGCATCTGAGACCTGTTTTTACACCTCAAAGGCTTTGCCTGTCATGCTACCTCTCACATGAAAAGTGTATGGTAGAGGGGGTGGACCAGCAGCACCTTGGAGATGCACATGGATCTCAGAGGCCTTGCACAAATGGATTCTTGCACTGCTGCAGGACTGGAGAGATGCAATGGTGGCAATGTAGGGAGGCCATAGATAAGCAATATCTGAATGTGCTCAACTGGTGAGGCTTGGGGATTCCACAAGTAAAAGCATGTGCTGTTGGCTCTTTGAATTTGCATGGGTCTCAAGATCTATTGATGTGCTTCGAATGCTGCTGTTCTGTGCTGTCCTTCAATGTCTTCTGCCCTAGGAAGTCACCTAGCCTTTCCTGATGGTTAAGAACATAAGAAATGCCTTACTGTGTCAGACCAAGGTCCATCAAGTCCAGTATCCTGATTCCAACAGTAGCCAATCCAGGTTACAAGTACCTGACAGGTTCTCAAAGAGGCACACAGGTTTCACAATGCTTGTCCTGGGACAAGCAGTGGATTTCCTGGGTCCTCTTTAATAATGGCGTATGGACCTTTCCTCCAGGAACTTCTCCAAACTTTTTAATAACCGAGCTACACTAACAACTTTATCTACCTCTTCCGGTAATGAATTCCAGAGTTTGATTACGCGTTGACTGAAAAAAATATTTTCGCTTATTAATCTTAAATGGATTACACTGTAGCTTTATTGCATGTCCCCTAGTCTTTCTACTTTTTGATGGTGTAAACAATCGATCTACATTTACCCATTCCACTCCATTCATTAATTTATAGATCTCTATCATCTCCAGGAACAAGCAGGAATGAGTCTTCACATATAGGTACGTCGGTACCGACGGAGTCTGCGCGTGAACGCTCCCCAGCGTCTAATCAGAACGCTTTTGGAAGCATCCCAACACACCTGCGTGCTGCCTTCCCGCCTTTCCCAACTGCCTCTCCTCAGTTTTCGTTTTTCCGCGGAGCCGGCAGGACGTCCTCCTGTCACCGCAGAAAATTCTTCCTTTATTTTTTGTTTTTTCTTGTGGTCGCATCTACCTTCCCTCGACGCACCGGTACCGCCGGTGTTTTCTTCTTCTTTTCTTTTAGAGATATTTCCTTCTGTAGGAAATTTTTTCCTATTTGGTGCCTGACAGGTTTCAGCCTGCTAGGCCTCTCCATTTCCCTCATGGAAATTCTAGCCACTAGAAAGTGTTTTAACTGTGGCACTACCAAATTACTTTTAGTCACCCATAATTGGTGCCTTCCATGTTTGGGACCTGAACACAATCTGCTGGACTGTCCCTCCTGCACTTCTATTTCTGCAAGAAGTTTTCAGCATCGAGCTCAACTCGATACGCCGTTCCACTCAGTCCTGAGGGTACCAGCTCCATCTTCTTTTTCGCAGGATAAGGTAACCAAACAAAAGTCTGTAAAGACTAGCCAGTCCTCGGGTGGTAGATCTCAAGTCCTTCATAGAGATGCCTTTCGGCTTGCCCCTGAGGACATTTTGGCTTTAAAACCCCAGCGGGAGGCTTCTGTCTCCAAAGCACTAATGGGGTTTCAGGTTGTTCCTGGGGTTTTTACCTCGGTGAACATGCCTGAGCCATGCCCGGTGGTGGTATCCGCTTTGAGCGGTGTCGGTACTCCGGCATCGGCAATGGTGCTGGATGAAACATTCCACACCGATGATCGCAGTCGAGCGCTCTCGGTATCTTCGGTGCCGCTAGAGCCGCTACCGACCGATCTTCCCACATCGGTCCCGGTACCGATGCTGGTATCCACGTCGGTACCCTCCCGATATGCATCGATAGACTCGCTTCTTTCTATACCGAGTCTAGAATCGATCTCTAGTCTGGATGACTGGGTACCGACTCGTCTCGGTACCGACTTCAGACGGTACCGTAGACATTCCACCGTTGATGAAGGTCTGCCACATTCGGTTACCACGGTACTGATAGTGCCATTACACACTGATCTTCATATATCAGTGTCACCGACGGTACCGATCCTGGTACTGGTATCGACATCGGCATCAGTGTCGGTACCTCCCATGCTAGCTGGCTCGCTTCCTTCCATACCGAGTTTGGAATCGATCCCTAGCATGGACTACTTGCTACCGACCAGTTGTGGTACTGGTTTTCATCGGTAACCACAACTATCTTTCAAGGATAATCCGATGCTCCACCCCTCCAGATCTGCTATTCCACAGAATCTGAATGAGCAGGTGGCTGCTAGAGCTAGTTCATCAACATATCTAGTTCTTCCTCCTCTTCCTCGAGGACTCCCCTCTGGGGAGATTTCTTTTCAAGCTTTTCTGCTTGATATGGCGAAGTTACTTGCCATTTCTATACCTGGTCAAGTCCCTGCACCAGGGGATCCACAACCTATACAGATCCCCCTGCAATCCAAAGAAAGTCATTATGTTTCCTTTGCATCAGGCCTTGCAGGATCTCCTATTTAGAATGTGGGAAACTCCTTTGATGGTATCCCCACCTTCTAGGGCAACTGTTCTTCTATACAAGGTGCCCCCTTCTCCAGGTTTTCAAAAGCCTCAACTCCCTCATCATTCTCTGGTTGTAGAATCAGCAATGAGGCGTGTTAAGAGTACTAAGAAGCACTCTTCTTATCCGCCAGGTTGTGAGGCTAAGACTTTTTAGATGCCTTTGGACGTCAAACTTTCCAGGCATCCATGCTTTCAGCAAGAATCCTTTCATGTATTTTCTCTATGGGATTATCTCTTGAGGAGGTCACAAAAGATTTATTACTTTTGACCCCTTTCCTCCAAGAGCCTAAAAGAGCAGATTTTTCTATGCTAGTCAATCATGCTCAGAATATTTCTAAGTTCCTTACTCGTGCTTCCCTAGACTCTTTCGAGTCTGTTAGCAGAACTTCTGCTATAGCCATAGGAGCACGACGTAGAGCCTGGCTCCAAGCTTCAAACTTGGACAAATCTGTACAAGATATACTGGGAAATGCTCCTTGCACTGGAGAAAATCTCTTTAATAAGGAGACTTTACTCCAGGCTGCTCAGTTTACCACTGACACTATTGCTTTCAGAGGCTTGTCTACGCCTTCCTCTATCCCAGTTTTGTAGAAAGTCTACTACTAAGCTTTGTTCCCCTAATGGGAGAAGGTTTTATCCATCTTCTACCCATCATACAGATGTTTCTAGGCAGGGGAATCACCCAGCCAGGCTCAGGAAACCACAACCTCAACGGGTTCAGCAAACCCAGCAGCTGCAAGGTTACTGATAAACTCTTCCCGGAATCCTTTTTTCCTCTTGAGGTTTAGATCCTGTAGTTTGCTTCTTACCTCTACAAGCATCTACATCGGTTCCATCCTAAAATTTACATATGTCCCTCTCAAGGACACATCCTAACTATTAGCTCAATGAGCTTCTTGAGATGATTATGCTTTACAGGTACTACAGTTACTCCTCATCCTCTGAACTACACAGAGGAGTAACAGCTGTCAATAAGGTCACCATCCCTTACCTTTGACTTTTCTCCTGTATCAGCATCTCTCGTACTACTTATTGAGGATTTCCTCCACAATAAGTCTTCTTTTCAACTCTGCCACTCTTTACAGGACATTTGGTCTGTAAGAGTGATACCACTTTACTGAGGGCTTTTCCTTAAGCCCCTAACAGTTTCTTTCAGAGTTGTCTTCCCCCTTGCATTCTTAATTTTTCCTGGCAGCTTCTCAGACAGTATTGGAGTCTTACCTCTCCTACTTCTGTCTGTATTTCTTTCCCAATCTTGGGACCTTCTGCTGCCCTATCAATAGTTAGAACTGCAGGGGCTCTTACTGCTTAGACCACTAACTTGCTGTCCAAGCAGCCAGGGCTTGTTCTCCAATTTCAATAGTTACTGGCCTTGCCACTAAGTCCCAGACGGTTTAAGAACCTTTTCTGGCTATTGTTGCAGACCTTACCGTCTCTCCTTAGCCTCCCCAATTCTTGGGCTTGGCGAAGTAGTTCATGCTGACTGTGGGCTCTTGAACATCACCTTTTCTATTAACCTGGAACATGCTCTCTGCATCTCTATGGAGCAGCTCTACACTATGGGGCCTTGTTAGAGAGCACAAAATGTCAGATGGTTAGGAAGGGTTTTACCTAGTCAGGCTTACTGGATTCTCCTTGCCCTTACCATTTCCATTAAAGGCTTCTTAAATAAAGGTCACAGGCCTTTAATTAAGAGAAGACCTAAAGAATTATTCAATTCCCTGGTTTGCTTCACATCTCCAGGGGACCCCTTCACCAGAGATGGTTTGTTTCTTTAAATAGATCATCCCTGTCTGTTTTTTTTCCTTCCATCCTCAATTCTTCATGGCGTGATCCATGTTGAGCACAGGAATGCACCATACCCCTTTTTACCCTCATTGAGGGTAAATATGGTATTTTTATGGCATCTTTTTCTCCAGCTACCTGCTGGAGTTATGAAAGGATTCAGACTCACTGTCTGCAGATTAAAAACATCCTCTGCATTTCCCAGGTAGGTCTCCATTCCTGGTTTTTCAGGGGCAAGAGTTCTTAGAGGACTCTAGACTTCTCTTGCCAATGAGAGAACTCCCTGAGCTTCCTACCCTTAATCAGGAAGTAGGGATTCTCTGAATATCTTCTCAAGAAGGTACCTCCCTTCTTGTTGTTAGATAAATCTTCTCCATATACCCTATGTGCGGACATGGGTATGTATACATATACGTGTGTGTATGTGTATATATATAGATATATAGATAGATATATAGATATATGTGTGTGTATATGTTACATGTATATGGACATCTGCACGTCTATGCCCATATCTACATCTATATACATATGTGATGTATATATCTGTATTTACCTATCTCTATAGATATGTATTACAATAGTTGATAGTGGGTAGGTATATGTCTAGATACTCTTTCTGTCTGTCTGCCTAAATATATATAATTCCACCACGGACTGACAGATACTCTCTATCCCTTTCCATGCTGTCCCAGCATACTTAGGGTTCTCCATGATCAACCACTTCCTGTGGTAGTTCAGGAGTTTTTCTACCATGACCTTCAGTTTGGGTACACCTGAAGCCCTCCACATACTTTCCTTTTCCATTACGAGGGACTTTTTCTGAATCTTCAGAAAATGGGAGGCTACAATGCCTCCTAACTCCTATCCTTCTTGTTATCGGATATGGAGATCTTGGAAGATCCCTCTCCTATAAGGACTAGGTCTCTTAAGGTCAAAGGAGTTTTCAGTTTTATCCAATGGAGACTTCCGCATTTTCCACTAAGTCCTACCTCATTGAACTACCCCAGTTCCACTGGGATTGTTTCTCTCACCCTACCTCAGCCTGTTTTTTGCACAGTTGTTTACCTCTTCTTACATTGAGGTACCCCCTGGGGATATTCTGTTGGTTCATATTCACAAATCCTCATGAACCTCCATATACCCCTCTACAATGCCACCAGGTGAGGTCCATATTGGTTTATTGCTCTTCAGTATTACCACTAAATATCACCTGCACAGAGCCTATCTAGGCATCCTATTTGGTCCAGCTGTTCCACAGCACATCTTTTTAGCTCAACTCCTACCCTCCATCCCTGGAATGCCTGGGGGTTCGGTAGATTATCATGGTTCTCAAACTCGCAACATGCTGGGACTCCTCCAGGCATCTTAGCTTGGGAGTCCCCATATATGAAGACTCATTCCTGCTTGTTCCTGGAGATAGCACAGTTACTTACCTGTAACAGGTGATCTCTGGGAACAGCAAGAATAAGTCTTCACAACCCACCCACTTCCCCTAGGAGTTGCATTTCTCTATCTCTATCTTTCCCTTTCTTGCTCTCTCTCTCTTTGCCTCAGCTTTAAAACTTAACTGAGGAGAGGCAGTTGGGAAAGGTGGGAAGGCAGCATGCAGGCGTGTTGGGATGCTTCCAAAAGCATTCTGATTGGACGCTGGGGAGCGTTCCCACGCAGACTCCGTCGGTACCGACGTACCCATATGTGAAGACTTATTCCTGCTGTTCCCAGAGATCACCTGTTACAGGTAAGTAACTGTGCTTTATCTCCCCTCAGCCATCTCTTTTCCAGGTTGAAGAGCCCTAACCTTTTTAGCCTCTCTTCCATCCCCTTTACTATTTTGTTGGTTCTTCTCTGTACCTTTTCTAATTCCACTACATCCTTTTTAAGATACAGTGCCCAGAATTTCATATAATATTCAACTCTCCATTCCTTTCCTTCTGATTCCTAGCATTCTATTTGCTTTCTTGGCCACCGCTGCACACTGGGCAGAGGGTTTCAATGTATTATCCATGATGATGCCTACATCTTTTTCCTGGGTGGTAGCTTCTAAGGTGGTACCTTACATCATGTAAGTGTAGTTTGGATTATTCTTTCCTAGGTGCATAACTTTGCACTTGTCCACATTAAAATTATTCTGCCATTTGAACGTTCCGTCTTCCAATTTATCAAAGTCCTCTTGCAATTTTTCACAATCCTCTTGTGTTTTAACAACTTTGAATAATTTTGTGTCATCTGCAAATGTGATCACCTCACTCATTATTCTCATTTCCAGGTTATTTATGAATATGTTAAAAAGCAGCGGGTCCAATACAGATCCCTGGGGTAGTCCACTAATCACTTTTCTCCATTGAGAAAATTGACCATTTAGCCCTGCTCTCTGCTTTCTATCTTTTAACCAGTTCCTGATCCACAATACTACACTGCCTCCAATTGCATGACTTTTTTAATTTCACCAAGAGTCTCTCATGAGGAACCTTGTCAAAGGCTTTCTGAAAATCCAGATACACTATATCAACTGACTCACCTTTGCCTACCTGTTTATTCACACATTAAAAAAAAATATAACAGATTAGTAAGGCAATACTTTCCTTGGAAGGTTTCAAAGACATTTCTTTTTAAGGGAGTGTAAGGGGGAGGAGTGGGAATGTAAGAGTGGGTAGGGTGTTGGTTTATCATTTGGGTTTTATTGTAAACCCTTTGGATTGATGTTTTTCGGATTGATGTCCTCCTACTGGAAAGGAGTGAACTAAATTCTAATTAACAAATCTGCAACACCTTTCCCAAGTTCCTTCAAGACCTTTGGGTGTATCCCATCTGGCCTCCTCACTTTGTCTATACTTTGTCTTATGTTCTATCTAACAAATCCAGGGGCTCTTTTTACTAAAGTATTGTATTTTTTGCCCCAACATGCAATTTGGATCAAAATCAACACACATTAGGTGCCATCACACCGCGGTAATTGTCAGGGGTGTGGCTAGCATGTGCCCAACAGTTACCATGCAGTACATTCCAGCCCTTGGCAATTACTGCAGGTGTAGCTAACTTCACTTAATGGGGTGGCAGTAGTTGTAACCATGCTAAACATCGGTGATTAGCATGTATTACCAACACCCATAATTACTGTAATGTGCAGTCAATGCCCACTCTACCCCAACCAGACCCTGCCCCATCTTACTATGCACAGTTAATACACATTTTACTGCATGGTAGTTGTCCCACCTGTGTGGTAATTGTGGCCTGCAGAAGTAGTTAGCATGTGCTGAATTGCATGTTAATAACATAATACACTTCAGTAAAAGAGCCCCATTCTCTTCTACCGTAAGTTCAGAGATATACTTCAATTCAATTCCTATTTGTTTTTGGTCCTAATTCCAGCCCTTCATTTGTGAAAATATAACAGAATTCAGTGTCGTGCATAGGAAAGAAAAACTTATCTTGATTTTTCAGGTGTTGTTTTAATGATTTCACACATTCGTTTTAATAGGGACTTTTCAGTGCATGCTAAGTTGATTTAGGGACATGTTTACTTACGTAGCTGGGTTAATGTTTAGTGCACGCTGATTGTAACTAGGTCCTATGTTATTCAATGGGACCTACTTACAAATAGTGCACACTATTAGTCCGACTTTGTAAACATGTCCCTCAATATGCAGTAACTGATGAATTAAGGTGCAGTGAGTTGATTAGTGCATGTTAAATCACTTCAATTTTTAAAACACACCCTACCATAAATATTTGTTAAGCACTTCTACTTTATTTTCATCAGTTTCCACTTATTTCTGTGATTCACCTTTGCGGGAGATCGGTCAGCAGTCATTATCAAAACTGCCACATATGCTCCATTATTATCATCAGTCCAGTGCATTGCCAGTATCTTATTATAATGATTTTTCCAATTTCCATTAAACAGACAGACATAGGATGCACATGCTTCAGGGAGTCACTGCCTTCTGAATATCTCCTCCCTTGCCCTTCTTTCATTCTTTTTTCCCAGCTCTGCTTCAGCCTCTGTGAAACTATTCTCTGCAATCTCATTCACAAGGGATTCTAAATCATTTCTAGAAATTAAGATTCTTGGGGGAAAGCCAGGTGGGTTGATTGAAAAATTGCTTGCTAGTGATTACTTTTTTTCATTTCTCCTCCCCTAACTAGCTGGCTGACTCAAAATAAAATAAAATAATAAAGACTTACACCGCCCCCCCCCCCTTAGGTTTTAATGGAAAATGAAATAAAATGAACCAAAAACAAGCATTTTTAGTGGCATATTTTTTTATCTCATTACAAACACGTTTTTCTTGAGTTTCATTTATTTTCAGAATGGATACTCTCACCATAATGTGCTCTAATTCTCTGGCCACCCGCTTAACAATGACACAAACTCCTTCCATTTCCTGCAGGTCCAGTTCTAGATTATCCAGTACCTGTGCAAATAACAAAATTGTTGACCGCTCCCTTTAGGTGGCAGCTCCAACACAGTTTTCCTTCCTTTATATTAACCTCTATTTTCAGCTTATATCATGCTCTTGCCATATTCTCTTAATGCCTCTTGTGATATTTTTCTCCTTTTTGTTTTTCATTTCATTCTTGTAATAACTCTTAAGTAAACATCTGCACCTTAATTCAACTGCTGGTGCATCACTGCAGACTGTGATAGACTTTGTCCAATAGAACTAACTACATTAATGCCATTTAGCCCTTCTATATAATTCTACATATATTTGTCGTTTGTCATTCTGTTAGCACTCATGGTTTTTAAATTCTAAATTATCTATTCTGGGTCTGGTCTGTCTTTGTTCTGGTAATTTGATCCTAATCTCTTTTTCCAAAAAGCAATTCACTTGAGCAAACTCTGATAGTAGAGAAAGTAAGTTCTCATCAGTTCTCAAAATTCATAGCTTAACTTTGTTTCTTTTCAAAACAATTTTTGTTCATTTGTACTTTTCATAATAATGTTCCACTTTAGTTTGCATTGCCTTGCTTACTAGAGGCAACATCACTTGGTTCTGTCCAGTTTTCTTTCACAGTCCTTTGAAATCTGTTGCAATGAGCTGGAGTTGATTTTTAGAAACACTTGCTCAAGCTACTTGATGAAGGCTTCTACATTTTTGGAGGCTATTTACGAAGCTTTGTTAAGCAGTTAACATGGGAATTTGTACTCATACAGCTAGTGCAGTGGCTTGACAGCACAGGTTAATTCCCGTGCTAACTGCTTAACAGGTAATGGGATGGATAATGTGTGCAGAATGGGTGAGAACTGTGCCTCACAGTTAGTGCACTGTAAGGGGCATGCTTACTAAGTTGTGGTAAGTGTTTGCACCTACCATGCAGCAAGTGGAAAAATGGTGGTGCAGTAGGTGGAAATCCTGTGTAAATGCAGTGGGCATGCCCATCTGCCCTGCATTTAACACCAATTTAGGGCAAACACTTACTGCATGATCCCATGAACCCTGCCGTGGTGGGTAGTACGGGAGCACCCACACTAGCAGCTGAGGCAGAGAATGTGGGCCTGGAGAAAAATCACAGTGAAGAGAGAAATGGCTGCAGCCGCAGATTTCTACCCAGCCCTGCTGATGCAGTCCTTGCTTACAGTTCCACCTTGCTGATCAAGGCACCCACTTCAGAACCACCCCTCTTGGACAACATCCCAAAATGGACATCATTTCCCAAGACCACCCCCCCAATCCTTCCACCCATATCAGATCCCCCTTCCTCCAAGCATCCACCCTGGCCATCTCTCTACCCTCCCAAACCCCTAGGGCCTACCCGGAGGTGTTCTGGTGGCCCAGGTAGTGCATGGGGCAGGATTCAGCTTATTATAGGTTTCAATTAGGATAAATGGTATAGTATATGTTGACCCCAAAATTAAGGCTTATTGTTTTACTTTTACCTCTAAAAGAGGGGACAAAGATTTCTTTGAACTCCAGGTACTGAGCTACAGTCAACTTTAACCAGATGTAATTTTGATGGGGTCTGAGTCTTTGCAAGTTGGCTCAGCAAAATCTGAGAAATCCAGAATTTGAAACATCTCACCTAAAATATTTCATCTGAACTGATTTTAAACATTGCAATATTTTTAAATTGAAAGAATAAAAAACAATCAAAAAGCAAAGTTCCAGGTAGCGATGGTTCTACAGTAAATCGGTGATGAAGAAAACACAATACTACAAAGAAAACTCTACAAGTCATAAAGTCCACCAACATAATAATTCAAATTCCTAGAGGAAAACATAGGGGAGTATACAAGTTTCCATGTTTGTTTTTATTTATTTATTTGGCAGGTCTTACATACCGCCTTTCTAAAGGTCAACGGTTTACATAGACATGAACTCAAAATTACATTGAACTTGCATGGAACATTTAGAGGCTAAACATAATATGTAACATTATAACGTAATATATAACAACTAATTTGAGATTGTAGGTCTGTTGGATACATAGAAGGCCTATGTCAGGTTACATCTTCCTGTTCAAAGAACTCTTTGCAGGTTTTAAAGGACTTGCGGAAGGCTTTGAGATCAGGGGAGATGCAAAGATTTAGTAGGATTGAGTTCCATAGGCTGGGTGTGTATAGTGAAAAAGCCTGAGAACACATTGCCTTAGTTCTTGAGGTTAGATCTTGAGGGAGGGCAAACGCATTGGTAGCTGTGCTCCTTCTGAGGCGGTTATCTGGTGGTCTATGAAGGTGATTCTGAAGGTATTGCGGGCCAGAGCTATGGAGGAGTTTGTATGTGATTACAAGCATCTTATAAGTAATTCTAGATGAGAAGGTTAGCCAATGCAGATCTTTCAGTACTGGGGTAATATGGCTAGATCTGGGTGCACTTGTGAGTATCCGAGCAGCAACATGTAGTGCAAGTTGTAAGTGATTAAGAGAGCTTTTGGGAAGACATTGCAGGATGGCATAGCAGAAATCGAAGTGAGGGAAGATTAGGGTCTGAAAGATTGTCCTGAAGCTGTGTGGTTGGAGGAGAGGTTTGTGTGTGTATGTATGATATATATATATATTGTCACTCCCTTAGCCCCTTATATCAGTATGGAGGGGCGCGCTTCTTATTGGAGTGCTTCACCTTTAAAGGCCTTTTCCTAATTGGTTGCCTTTTTAATGCATTATGGGAAAGGTAGTTCAGTTAGATGTTATGTGGCCTCAGGTAAAGAAAAAAACACCTTCTTGTAGTTGGGTTGAGTGGTAGGCAAATGACAGAAATTATCCATTGAAAAGACACGCTAAGGTTCACAAATTTTCACCTTTTTAATGTTTCACCAGGATTCTTGTATTTCAACACAGGATACAACTTGAAATCAAACAAAACAGCTTTCTTCAGCTTAAATATTCAATACTTCTAACAGCACATGCCACAGGCATGGCTTGCTGTGCAGTCCAAAACAAACAGGAACAAAACTTTAAACCAGGTTTCTTTATTTACATTCTCTTATATACCGCGCTATTCTGCATCAGTGCGGTTTACATTGAACAAACTGAAATTACATTGAACAGGGCATTATAACTTGGAGATAACGATTTTACAGGGAACATGGGCTATGGAGGGTTAAGTGGCTTTCCCAAGACCACAAGGGGCACCTGTGGGACTAGAAACCCCAGTCCTTCCGGCCCAAGGTTGCTGTCCTCTAGTGGGATTTGAACCCCCAACCTTCCGGCCTGAAGTACCTTGCCCCAGCCACTCCTCCACTCCACTCTTTTCCTTCAGTCCAGAACTATACCTGGCAACTTTGTCTTCTTAAACACAACAAAACCTCTTACAGGCAGTTAAACTCTCACTGGTAGAAAAATCACTTTGCAAGGTTTTCTCAATATTTAGCCAAATAAACCTTTCTTACTTTCTCTGTTGATACAGCTTCAGACAGAGCACAGCACACTTCACAGCTGTTCTCAAGTGTAATTAGGTAGCCTCAGCTTTTGCACAGTAAAACACTTCTCCTGAACTGAGAACCTTCACAAGCTGAACACAGTTCTTAGGGCTACCGGACATTGGAGGTTTTTTCCCTTTAAGGTTGACTCCCTTTCAACCCCTCTGAATTGGCAGACTGGCATACAGAACAATCCATACATGAGTCCTCTTCTACCAAAGGTAAATCTGGGTCACCCAATTGCATTGGCTCAATCTCTGACTCAGACTCAGATAGCTTATCTGACTGCTTTCCATTATGGTTAAAGCTGTCTCTAGCTACTCTGTAGTGCTCCTTATTAGATAAGCTTCTAGGACTCATACCTTGGTCAAAGCTTGTATCAGCTTCCCCTCTTTCATGCTCTGGCCACCATTCACCTCGTCCTGTTCTCCACCCTGTGTTCCAGGTTCCTGCTGTTCTTACTGTTCCATTCCTTCTCCAGAAAGTATTCCTACTTCCTTCTCTTTCTCTCTCATCAGCAGCTCTCCTTGTGCTGCCCCTCCTTCTGCTGTAGTTCTCTGTGCTGTCACTCTCTGTCCTGCCTCTGCTCTTGCTGCTGCTCCTGCTGCCATCCTTCGTGCTGTCACTCTCCGTTCTGCACCTGCTCTTGCTGCTGCTCCTGCCCTTGCTCCTGCTGCCCCTCTCTGGATGAACGGAGCTAAACTTAAACCTCCCAGGGACCTGCTCCACCCTCTCTCCTCTCAGGTGAGAAAGATCAAATTCCCTTGTGGCAGCTGAATAATTAGGGAATGCAGTGACGTAAGGGTTCCCTATCCTGGGCTTGCATTCCCTCACCGTTTCACCACTAGGGGCATGCTGTAAAGCTGCCCGGGCAACTTTAAATACAGCGCAAGTCAGGCGCACGTTCCCTTTGTTGCCTGCTGCCCTCCGGCTCTTCATCGGCTCTCCCAAGGGGGGATAGAGCAGCCGGAGCAACTCAACACCCCCGGAAGCGTGCTCAGCCCAATCGGGGCTGTCCGGGCAACTTTAAATAACAGCGCAAGTCAGGCACGCCCGCGCCTTGCGGGCCCGTGCCTGAGGGCCTCGCTAGAGGGCTCTTTGGCGTGGCCCTTAGGTGTTGGTCCTTTGGAAGCCCCACTGTCCTCGACTGACCCTGCAACCTCCACAGATGTGCTACGATGATCTGCTGACATTCTAAAGAAGCGAGAATCAGCTACTGAGCACAAGATAAGCATGGAAGCAACGACGAAACAGCTTCCCTGAATTCAGCAACTACCTCCAAGTTCGAACTTGTGTAGCCCATATCCTCCCACTGAAACTCAACCACAGCAAGTATACCCTATACAATCTCTATTTTAACGGACTCTGTTTACAAACTAAATTAACTGACCATACCATAACTAAAATTATATAACTGTGCTCAACTCATTATATCAGATTGACTTATCAGTATTGCCAGTATTACACAATGAAGAAATTGCTCAACTACCTTTGTAAGTAATCTTACCATAATATAATACTGTTGCTAATACCAATCTTTCAATTATTATGGTTTCCAGCAGCACCACATTAATTACTGTTGTCAATAGCTTTACCTCACCCTATTACTATTCCCAGTACTAGTACTACAATTCTATAGTTGCCAATTGCATTACATCAATTACTGTTGCATTACATTTCACTTTATATTTATATTTGTGAATCGCCTTACTGTTGCACTACATTTGTAACTACTGTTGTCAGTAGCTTTAGCACAAGCTATTACTGTTCCAGTACCAATCTCTCAACTATTGCTGTCACTAGTTACCACACAGCTACTTACTGTAGTCAGTATCTAGCAATTGTTGCACCATAATTAAATACTGTTGTCAGTAGCTTTACATCTAATAACTGTTCCCAGTAACTTCATCTCAAACTACTACTGTTACCAGTCCCAGTCGCCACTCCCACTTTTCCTAACTGCCCCTTCTTTCCCTTCCCTCCCAAATATGGCTACTCCCAAATCATACTCATCCACTCTGTGGCATGCCTTTAGTCTACTTTACCTCTTGCCTACCTTCCCTTATGCCCTCTCCTTAATCCACAGCGCCCCCATTCCAGTTATCCACTCCCACAGGCACCTATATTCCATACCACATCTCACTTACGCCCATCACAACCCCCATGCAAACAATCGTCCATGCAAACTTAAGACCATCCCTATAAACTTAAACCTTAAACTCCACTCCTCATCTGAGCTCCCTCTTCCCCCCCTTAAATGTGCCTTACTCAATGCCTGTTCAGCCAGGAACAAAATCCCCTTAATTACTGATCTTATTACCAATCACAACCTTGACATTCTTTGCCTCACTGAAACCTGGTTTCAAGATTCCGACACAGTCCTAACAAATCAACTATGTCCCAAAGAGTATTCTATCCATATATGTAATAGACTACATGGAAGAGGAGGAGGTGTAGCTATTATTTCCAGATCAAACCTACGTTTCTCCTCTGTAGAATCTACTTCCTCTCCAGGAATGGACTCTATTACTGTCTCTAATTCTATGCTGTCCTTGCACTTGCTATACCGTGCCCCGCAAGCTGACTCTTCTGATCTCTCTACAATTCTAGACACAGCCTGCTCTCCTCAACCTACCTCACGCCCTCTAATTATCTTAGGTGACCTAAACCTACACTCCACATCCTCAATGCAATCATCCTCCTTCCTTCACGCAATGAAGTCACTTAACTTCACTCAAATACTCCAACTCCCTACACATTCTAAAGGAAACATCCTTGACCTTATATTTATCCCACAACATCCTCGCCTCATTGATCAGATCCAACACTCCATTCAACCCATACCCTGGTCTGATCATGCACTCATCCTCTTCTCCATTCCCTACTCCGCCCACAGAAACCAACTACACAGCCACCTCCAACATACCCGTAAATTCAAACAATTTGATGCAGCTGACTTCTTGGAACAAATAATCCCTCCACTTGACCAGCTAGACAACAACCTAAACCAAGAGACTTTCTTAGCTAATTGGAATGACATCTTATCTACAGCTTCCTTACTCCCTCCCAAGCAACTTCCTCAAAAACACCGAAGAAGAGCCCCATGGTTCTCTTCCAACCTGAGAATCCTTAAAATGGACCTCAGACGTCTTGAACCTAAATGGAGACGTACTCAAGACCCTAATACACGTAATGCCTACACAACTAAACTCCAATCTTACTGCTTAGAAACACTCACTCACAAAAGAGAGTATAATGAGAATATCATTCGAAGAGCTCTTAATAAACCACGTGAACTCTTCTCTATCACCAAATCCCTAATTAATGAACCTCTACAACATGACCAACCACCAAAGATTTCCGCACAAGCTATAGCTAACCACCTTACTTCTAAATTCCTCCCTCCATCAACCACTAATCCCCAACCCACTTCCTTCTATGACACTCAAATACATGAGGCTACCCTTCCAAACTCATGGAATGAGTTTCACACCATCACATTGACCAATGTTTCTGATACTATTAAAGAACTGAATGCCTCAACTTCTGCCCTCGACCCTTGTCCTGTCCCCTGGATTAAATCCACCAGAAACTCTCTCTCCCCTTACATCTTAAATATTGTACAAACCTCTCTCCAATCAGGCTCCATTCCACCTTCACTTAAGAGTGCCTCTATCCGTCCAATCCTAAAAGGTACAAAGCTAGAGCCCACCTCTCCCTCTTCTTATAGACCCATATCTAGTATCCCTTTCATTGCAAAAATAACCAAGAAACTTGTTCAAAGCCAACTGCAAGACTTTATTGATGACCACTCCCCCCTTGACCCGTTTCAACATGGTTTCAAAAAGAATCACGGAGTTGAAACTCTCCTCACCTCCCTACTAGATTCCCTATATACTCACACCCAGAACTCCACCCAAGGATGTCTTCTTATCTTCCTAGACCTATCCGCTGCTTTTGACTCCCTCCCCCACCATCAACTCATACAAAGACTTCATAACATAGGTCTGAGAGGCTCAACCCTGAAATGGTTCCAATCTTACCTACACGACAGAACGCAACAGGTCCGTATTGGAAGTGATACTTCCCTCCCCTTTACCTTAAAACAAGGCGTACCTCAAGGATCCAGTCTATCTGCGTTACTTTTTAATATCTTCCTCCAACCTGTTTGCACGATCTTCCAAAATTATGGCATCCAGTATCAAATATATGCAGATGATATGATGTGTTTCACCCCATTTAACCTTTCTAATCCTAACTTCTCTAAGTTAAACGATTGTCTAACCAGCCTCAAATCATGGCTCTCTCAACACAACCTCATAATCAACCAAGCCAAAACTGAAGCACTCCAAGTTTTCTCTAACCCTTCATACGTCCCCCCCACAACCCTCACCTTTAATGATATCACTCTCTCCTTAAAAAAACAGGTGAAATATCTTGGAATCATAATTGATCAAAACTTATCTTTCTCCGAACAAATAAAGAAAACCACCAACACAGTATACGCTAAGCTGCGCACTCTCAGGAACCTCAAACCTCTCTTAAGCCCTGACTCCTTTCGCACTGTCTGTCAGGCCCTCACAACCCCATCACTTGACTATTGTAACCTAATATATCAGGGCCTCCCCAAGAACTCTATTCAACCCCTCCAACTTGCCCAGAATACATTAGCGCGCCTCATAACAAACAGCCCCAGACGAGCTCATATTACACCAATTCTCTATGATCTCCACTGGCTCCCAATTCATCACCGAGTAAAATTCAAGGTTCTTACTCTAATACACAAAGTTATTTCTAATGAGTCAGCTCCATGTCTCTCCCCTCTCCTTGCCTTCTCCAACACTACTAGAAAGCACCGCTCTATCACTAATAATTTATTGTCTATACCCTCAACTAAAAAACACTGTAAACAATCCACTTGTGACAGGACCTTTTCCCTCTATGCTCCATCCCTTTGGAACTCCCTTCCACATGAGCTTCGCAACTGTGTGAGCCACATTGAATTCCGGAAAAAGTTAAAGACCCATCTTTTCCTTGAGCATTTCTCTCCCACCCTAATACCAAACCCCTTACTTTTACCTCTCTGCCCTTATTCCATTAACCTTACATTGCTCCCATCCGTAGCTATCCACATACATATGTTCACATGTAAATAGTTGATCACTGTTCACTGCAATTTTTTTTTTAGAAACTTTATTTAGGTCCACCATCTCATACAACAACATTACAACATATGGCACCACGGGGAGTGTGCACTCTTCTCCCCCCCGTGGGCATCAGTAAGAAGACACTATGGATGGACATTTTTTCAGTATATCCCCTTTCCAGCCCTCCCACCCCCCCCCCCTACCCACCCACTCCCCCCCCCCCCCACTCCACTGCTCGTTAGTAAAATCAAATAATCGCTAAGAACTTCATGGCAGCCAGCGATCCATCAGTGGACCAGTCCCGTTTAACTCCCCCCCTGAAGTACTGCATTTCGGGCACGGGCCCCTAGTTGTTGAATATATGGCTCCCAGACCGACAGAAACACTGTCCATCGCTTGGCACTGCCCCGCGCCATCCAACGCTCGGTCAGCATGAGTTGGTGGAAGCTATTCCGCCATTCACTAAAGGTAGGCAGTTGGCGTTCCCTCCACAAACGAAGGATCGGTCCCTTACCCACCAGACAGGCCTTCCGCACAAGCAAACACTCGCCAGATGTTGCGGGGCAAGGGGTCGGCAGCTGGTCAAGCACTACCAATAAGGCTGTCCAGCGAAGCTGACATTGAAGCACTGTGCGGAGAAATTTGCATATCCTTACCCAATAGGCCCGCACTCCTCGGCAGCCCCACCACATGTGCAATAAAGTGGCCAGAGGCTCCGCGCAGCGCGGGCAGGATCCGTCCGTCTCCAAACGGCTGCGGTACGCCCGCCTCGGCGAGAAATGAGCCCTAGTCACACATTTAAATTGTATCTCACGCCAGCGCGCCCCCTGCACCAGGCGTCCAATCCGCTTCAAGGCCAGCAGCACCAACCCTGGCGGCACATCTCCTCCCAGTTCGATGGCCCATGCTTGTTCAACACTACTATAATCAGGGAAAGGGCGGTATGGCTCCAAAGAGCGTCGGAGATTAGAAATCGAGGGTGGGTGCTCTTCCCCTATCTGGAAAAATTCCAAAATGCGAGCAGAGCGCGACGCCCGTAGCGAGTCACGTGGGAGGGACGCCACATAGTGGGAGGCCTGCATGTATGCAAAACAGTGCGAGTCAGGGAGACCATATTCCCGACTGAGCGTCCGGAACGATTTAGGAGATCCCTCGTGATCGACCAGGTGCCCCACTGTCCGGATGCCTCGTAGCCACCAATCCCGAAACACCGCAGTCTCAGAACCGGGAGTAAACTGAGCATTCCCCTGCAGCGGCAACCAGCTAGACACCTTCCATTCAGCATGCCAACAGTTGTTAAGTTGTTGCCAAGTACGTCGAGTCGATACCACTAAGGGACTTTGCCGAGGAGAAGCTAGGAAATCTTTGTGCGAGCCATGGAGGATCCCTAGGAGGGAGGCAGGAGCTACTAAACACTCCTCCAATGCCCTTGGGGTATATATTTCCGTCTCCCCTAACCAATCCCCAAGGTGTCTGGCTTGACAGGCCAGTGCGTAAGTTTGCAAATCCGGCAAGCCCATACCCCCGTCCCTCCATCTACCAAGTAGTCGAGTCCACGGGACGCGCGCCCGTTTTCCCCGCCAGAGAAATCTCTTTAGCAAAGCTTCCATTTTACGCAGGTCACGACGTAGCAGCCAGACTGGCAGGGTTTACAGCCAATACAAAATTCGAGGTAGTATGATCATCTGTATCGCCGCTATCCTCCCCGTTAGCGATAACGGGAGGGGTTCCCATGCTTTTAATTGTATTGTCAGATTCCGCAGAATCCGTTCTAGGTTGCGCCGATATAGGTCTTGGGGGTTCCCGGTCAGTGTGATTCCCAAGTAAATAAATTCCTTCTCCGCCCACCGTAGTGGGAATGGGCCACTCCAAGTACCGCCGAGGTGTCCTAGGACATCCACTGCTGCCGATTTGTCTCTGTTAATGCGCAAACCAGCAAAGGCTCCAAACCTCTGAAACTCATCCAAAAGCTTTTGCAGGGAGGCGGCCGGAGAAGTCAAATGAACTAGCAAATCGTCGGCGAAGGCCGAGATTGTGAAGGTCTGCGACCGTAGTCGCACCCCCTGTATCCCCCCCGACATTGCGATGGTGCGAATCAGCGGATCTAAGGAGAGGACAAACAGTAGGGGCGATAAAGGGCAGCCCTGTCTCGTACCTCTTTCCAACAGAATATCGTGTGACAAGAGGCCGTTGCACAGTATACCTGCAGTCGGGGTACTGTATAAGCTTTTCACCATTTTACAAAACTCTGCCCCAATGCCATATTTTGGTAACAGTCCCCAAAGGTAACCCCAATCCACCCTATCAAACGCTTTTTTCCGCGTCAAAGCTAATCAATAACGATGGGATATTGTGTGCTTGTACCCACTCCAATGAGGCCAGAATCTTCCGAAGGTTTCGGACAGCATGGCGGCCCCTTACAAAGCCCACTTGCGCTTCGTGAGTGAGATGGCCTAATACCCCCGCCAATCGATCTGCCAGAATTTTCGCAAAAAGCTTGAGATCAAAGTTTAATAGGGATATAGGCCGGTAAGCTGCCGCCTGTGTCGGGTCTTTCCCCGGTTTCGGGATCAAGGTGATATAGGCATGATTGCGCCCCCAACGAAACGCCCCCCTCTCCGTTCTGGTGGTAAAAACCTCCCGCAGCACTGGGCCCACGCCTTCGGCGAGGATTTTATAGAATTCAGCACCGAGTCCGTCAGGTCCCGGCGTTTTGTAGCACTGGGCTGCGGCTATGGCGGATTGTATCTCCAGTGTGGTAGGGGGTAGATCAAGGGCCTCCCTTTGCTCTGCCGTGAGTTGGGGCAGCGGCATAGCTGCGAGGTAGTCCTGCAGCTCCTCCGGGGGGCCAGCTGCCGCTTTGTACAGGTTTTGAAAAAAGTTCCGAAAAATCTCTGCAATTTCTACAGTCTCCCTATGGATATGTCCCTGATCACCTTTTAATGCCGCTACATGGGCAGAACCCCGTCGGGCCCTCAAACATCGCGCTAATAGCTTACCGGGTTTATCCCCGTAGCAGTGCAGTCGAAATCTATAAAACAGAACCGATTTCTTTGCACGCTGGTGTAAGAGCTCGTTTAATTCAGTTTGGGTTTCCCACAACAACTTCTTATTTGGTGTCGTAGGCGCATGGGCACACCGCCGGCGAAGCTGCGTGGTTTGGCGTTCAAGAATTAAAATGCGCTCGGCCAGCAATCGGCGCCTTCTGGCGGCATAACCTATGATTTCCCCTCGGAGTACCACTTTCGCCGTTTCCCATACTAATTCGGGATCGTCAGCGTGCGCATGGTGATCAGTAAGAAAGTCCGCCCATCGCTGACGTAGAAACTGGCGAAATTGCTCATCTGAATAGAGCTCCAGAGGAAACTTCCATAGACGTGAGCGAGCCGTGTCTCGCCCCCAGTGCAGGTCAATCCATACCATCGCGTGGTCTGAAATCTCCGAGGGGCCTATCTGAGCATCCTCCGTATGCGTAAACAAAGTCCCCGAGATCATTATGTAGTCTATACGGGCGCTGGTGCCATGGGCCCTAGACTGGTGAGTGTAGTCTCTATCTGAGGGGTGCATTACCCGCCAGGGGTCGATTATACCCAATCTGCGACAGAACCGCGCCAACAATTGAGAAGATACTACCCTCTCTCGTCCACCTCCTCTCCTAGAGGTGTCCAGGTCAACATCCAGGACGCCGTTAAAGTCCCCTCCTAAGATCACAGGGCATTCCGGGAGTTGCTCCACCCGAGATGCCAGGTCAGTGTAAAAACCCGGAGCGGTCACGTTGGGACCGTAGAGGCCTCCCAAGATTACCGGTTGACCGTCTAGGTGACCATATACCAACAGAGATCTACCAATATTATCTGCAAGAACGGTCCCCTTTATAAATCGGAGTCTTTTATGAATTAGGATCACTACGCCCCCCTTGTGCCCCTGTGCAGGGGATCCCCAAACCTGGCCCACCCAACTCCGACAGAGCTTGTCATGCTCAACCGTCGTCTGGTGGGTTTCCTGGAGAAATGCTATGTCACATTTGTGGCGAGCCAGTGCCTGCAGTACCTTATATCGTTTGATGGGGTTTCCCAGTCCGCAGACGTTCCAAGAAATTATCTTTAACGCGCCGGGGCAGTGCCAAGTTGCCACCACAGTGTCATGCCCAATCTTTCCAGAGGGACACCCCCAGCCTGGCGCCCCTCCCAAATCCGTGGTACACAATACTGCCATCCGTTACCAAGAAGTGGAGGATTCCTTACCCCTACCCCCCTTCCCCCTCGCCCTCCCCCCCCTCTCTTCCCCCCCTCTTCCCCCTTCTCCCCCCCTCTTCCCCTCTCTCCCCCTCCTCTCCCCCCCTCTACCCCTTCCCCCTCCCCCCCTCTCTCTCTCCCACCTCCCCCCTCCTCAACCTCCCCCCCTCCACCCTTCCCCCATCCCCCATAATCCCCCCCCCCGGGCCCCAGTCCCTGGCCTACCACTCACCTACCGAACAACTCCCAACCCCAATAAACAAACAATCCCCCCAACCTCTACAGTCGAGGTCGGTCTTCGTGCTAGGCGCACCAAGGCCGCCCCAGCCCCAACCCTCCTAAGAACTGGTAACTGTATATGACACCCCACACAGCAAACAAACATTTGAACGGCATTCCAACCATCAATTTGCATCCCCACCAGGCAGCACAGAAATATAGGGGCATATACGACCGCGCTATTTCCCACTGACAATAATAATAAATAAAAAGAATAAAAGAAAGGAAAAAAAGACAGAACAATATGAAGCAACCCCCCAGAGTCCCAAAGTGTCAGTAGTTAGCCCAGAGCACGGTCCAGAGCAACGAACCTGCACCAGTCATGCCCAGCAGCCCATCTAGGCAAGGGATACCCGGATCGCCACGGGGAGTTGCTCTTCAGATCCAGTCCTCAGCCGCTTTCCTCCCGAACTGGAGACCCTGCAGATCCAGCACTCAAAGAGTCCAAGAACGATTGCGCCTCCCGAGCCACAGTGAAGGCATGACTGGTGCCAGAGTGGGATACTCGCAGGGTAGCAGGGAAGGCTAATGTAAACCTCATCTTTCTCCGGAACATAGCAGAGCAAACCGGCGCGAACTCCTTCCGCTTAGCCGCTACCGCTGCAGAGTAATCTTGGAAGAGCAGAAGGTGGTGATTTTCAAAGTGTATCTCTCGCTTTTGCCGAAAAGCCTGGAGGAGTTGCATCTTATGCTGGAAATGCAAAATTTTGGCAATCACCACCCGCGGCCGCGGGCGCGAATCAAGGCGCGGCCCCAATCTGTGCGCGCGCTCCACTTTCAGCTGGCCTACTAATTCGTCCAAGCCCAAGGACTTGGGCAGCCAGGATTCGACCAGGGGCAGCAGCTGAGCATCTCGTTTGTTTCCGGGATCCCTACGATCCGTATATTGTTCCTCCGGGAGCGGTTTTCAAGGTCCTCAATCTTCTCCGCTAAGGCTGCAAGCTGTACACGCTGCGCCTCGTGCTCTCTGGACCTGCAGTTCCCCTCATCTTCCAGCGTGGAAACGCGGCGTTCCACCTCCTCCATTCTTCGTCCCATTTCCTCCAGCACCGAGCTCACCGAATCCAGTTTTGTAAGTATGCGATCAAACTTTGGTTCTAAGAGTTTCACTACCTCCCTCGCCAAGCCGTCTGCGGCAGAATCCATGCTGTCCGCCCCCGGGGAGGCCGGGCTACCACCACCAGGCATCGCGGCCCCAGCGCGGGAAGATTTCTCCTCCCGTTCCTTCTTCGGCGGTGGAGGCATTTTGCGCTGTGTTTTCGCTGCCACGGTGGACTACTATATTAGGACTACAATGCAGGACCGTGTCCCCCACCGCGTTCGGGTATTACTAGCAAAGTATAAGGGTGTAAGCTGAGGCGGCCCCGGAGCGAGCAGCGAGCACGTCCTCACTCACTCATGCGCCGCCGGAAGTCTCACTGTTCACTGCAATTAACTGTATATTATAATTTTGTTCTTCATGTTGCTTACTCTGTATCCAGTTATTCGTTCCTTGTAAACAGTTGAAATATACTGCCTTTATTGTTATATGTAAACCGTCTTGATTCGTAGAAAGACGGTATATAAAAAAATGTTAAATAAATAAATAAATATTGCAGCCAGGAATTACCTGTTTTCTAGGTACAATGGGGGTTTTATGTCCTTGACCTTTTAAAATAGGAGCTTTTGTTAGGGATCAGAAGAAGGAATTTACCCTATCTCCTAGGTCCTGCAACTGATCTGTGAAATCATCCATGAGCATAATGTCTTCTACCATCTTTACACGGATGGCATTACAATCTTTGCTCCATTCTCAACAAAACAGACAACCTTCACTGCTATTACCAACTGCTTTAACGCTATCACCCATTGGCTGTTGAATCATAACCTCATCGTCAACTTTAAAAAAACTGAAGTTCGCTTCATATGAGAGACCAGACCTTCTCACCACCATCTACACTTTCATGATATCATGACGTATCATGTAAAATGCAGCTGCAATGTCCAAAAATATCAAGACAAAGCCCTATTTAGAGTTCTCAGTGCCCTTAATGAGTTTGCCAATGAGCGAAACTAGGAGGGTTTCAACTCTATGGTTGAATCGGAATCCATACTGATGTATATCCAGGGGAGCAGAGGTGTTAATGTGTTCTTGGAGTAGCTGAAGAACAGTTTTTTAAAAAAAGAAATACAGCAAAGCAGTGTAGAAATAAATAAATAGGGTACGGTATTCATTTAAAACAATATTTACATCGATTAAAAGCAGCGTGGGACACATCACATTATAAACCTAATTGTGATACCTTATTATAGTGCTTCTCAACCGTCTCCTCGAGACATAGCTTGCCAGTTGGGTTTTCAGGATTACCACAATAAATATGTATGAGAAGGATTTGAATACCTTGAGTTTCCTATGTATGAAGATTTCTCTCATGGATATTCATTGCAGTTATCCCAAAAATCCAACTACTAGGTGTGCCTCCAGGGTTGAGAAGCACAGCCTTATTAGACAGAAAGTAAGTTAGTGATTTTGTTGATAAATATATTTCACAGAAATATATTTAATTGCGCACTGACAAGGAAAACTGAGCCAAAACAAAACTCCTATCTACAATACTCCAAGTCTAAGTAAAATAAACTTCCTTTATCTAGCTTGAGTAGCCCTGGTCAAATCAGGATATGTTTTCTCTTTCACATCATAAAACTTAAAAAATATTTCTCAACAGATAAAGGCTCAATCTGAAAGGGGGGGGGGGGGAGGGGTGGTCAAGATGGCCGTAATGAGTGCATGAATTTCCATGTTCCCTATCAGCACATGGAGAAGAGAGAAAGAGAGAGCAAGATTGGGAAGAACCCCTCTTTGGCCTGGCTGCCATCTACCCAGGGTCTGATGGACTAGTATGTAGTATGTGATGCCTTGAAGCAGGCGTGCTCAGGGAGTTTCTAGCGGCATTGACACCATGGTCAGTGGACCAGGTATCATTCTTAGAGCTTGAAACATCTCTCTCCCCCAAAGAATGGCATCCTCTCCCCACCCCCCACATATAGCAACACCCCTGAAAAGTGACTCAGTGTAGCCCACACTGGAAGTTGGTAGCATGGCAGTGGCTGACAGAGGGGGGCCACTGGAAAGTTTGTTCCCTTGCTCAAGCCCTGGATCAGCTTGGACCATTGCAATGAGCTCAGAACACTCATAGGAGTTGCCGGATCCATCAGCCATGGTTTCAGGAGTGGGTTCCTCTCTGCCAACAGATTTGTCTTCTGAATTACCCAAAGTCATTCTTGATCTAATCACCTCCAGTTCTGGATTCACCCCATGTCCTGCCTCCATATCAATGCTAGACTTTCTCTAGTCTGACCACAGTTGTGTCCTTTTCACACTGCCCATTTACTCTTCCTTTGCAGTTCCTGCTACCTCTTGTCCTTCATCTGCCCCCTCATGTTGTATCACTTCTCAGAATCTAGAGTGCTTCCCTCCTTCCAAGTCACTCTTACCTGCAGATTTTACTACTCTCCCCACAGAAGATCAAGTCCAGATCTGGCACTCTGTCTACCACTCTGGATCAGTTTGCCCTCCTCCAATCCAGACCCTCTCCCTCATCCAAGTGTCATCCTTGGTATTACCCCAGCCTCTGTTTCCATTGCTGAAAGAATCTGGAGATGTCACCATATGTCATCCTCTTACCTGAATTTCCAGAAGACTCATCTCTACTAGTCCTTGATCAATTCTGCCAAGAAATCCCACTACTCCTAACTTCATCGCCTCCTCCTCCAATCATTCCCAGCATCTTCATTCTGTTCTCGCCGAATTGTCCAAGACTAAGTCTCCATCTTCAACTACTGCTAACACCCACTCTCCTGATGTCCAGGCTCAGTTCTTTTTTGTTAAGATTACATCTCTTCACACCACATTTCTTGGTTGTCCTCCTCCCTTGCCCCTGGCTCCGGCTGCCTCAACCTTCCCTCCATCTTCCTCACTGGCTCATATTTCATCATCCTTCCATACATTCTCAACTCTTCAACCTTCTTGCTTCCTCCCATAAAACTACCTGTACTTCTGACCCAATCCCCCTCAGTCTGGTTAATTAAGTCCTCGCTTGCCCTCCTGCCTCCCATCTTCTCCATCTTGGAGAGACAACAATCTCTCTTCCAGTGTCTTTCCCTCTTCCTGGAAAAAAGCTCTGGTCCATCTTCTCCTGAAGAAACCCTCCCTTGACCCCTCTTCCCCTGTGCACTATCCTTCCTGTTCAAAATCCTTGAGAAAGCTGTTTTTGCCCAACTCGCTGCTTGTCTGGATTCCACCCACTCACTGCACCCATGTCAATCTGGTTTCTGTCCAGGTCACAGCACGAAAACAGTCCTCCTATCTCTACTCAATGAAGTCTGTGCATCTCACAATATCGGTAATGTATCCCTTGCTGTCTCTCTATACCTTTCATCTGCCTTTGACCTTGTCGATCATGCCAATTTTTCTCTGCACAATTTTAGTCTTTGCAGCAGTGCTATATTGGTTCCATTGTTTTCTCTCCCACCGCTGTTTCTCTGTCATGTCTGACTCCTCTTCATCCCCTTTTACTCTCTTTCCTTGTGGTATCCTCCAGGGTTCAGTGCTTGCCTCCCTGCTTTTCAATATCTACCTTATTCCTCTCACCCTTCTGATACAACAATCAGGGATATCATCTTATTACACACTTGACATCATTCTTCTACTCCACATTAACCCACTCTCACCGGATCTCTTGTCGCTCAATTCCTGTCTTTCCATGATCACCATCTGGATGACTATTAGCTATCTTCACCTGAATCTGGAGAAAACTTCCGCTGTTTGGTTCTCTGGTGGGGGGAGTCCCTGTCCCTCTGTCTCCCCATTGCTGTATGATGCCCCAATCCCCCTTATCCCCTCACTCTGCTACCTGGGTGTTTTTCTTGATTCCTCTCTGTCTTTCTGTGAGCACCTCTCTGTTGTCATTCACCGTTCCTTTTTCTCCCTTCATCAAATACATGCTGTGCATCCATTTCTCTCACCTTCCTTAACCACCCTGCTTTTCACTCTTGTAATGTGCCAATTAGATTACTGTAATGTTGTTCTTGCCAGTTCCCTTCTACCAACTATAACGTCTACAGCTCATACAAAACACTGAAGTCTAGATCCTTGCACATACCTCACATTTTGATCATTTTACTCCCCTTCTTTCTTTCTTTCTTTACATTCTCTTATATACCGCGCTATTTGGCATCAGTGCAGTTTACATTGAACAAACTGAAATTACATTGAACAGGGCATTATAACTTAGAGATAACTATTTTACAGGGAACATGGGCTATGGAGGGTTAAGTGGCTTGCCCAAGACCACAAGGAGCACCTGTGGGACTAGAAACCCCAGTCCTTTCGGCCCAAGGTTGCTGTCCTCTAGTGGGATTTGAACCCCCGACCTTCCGGCCTAAAGTACCTTGCCCCAACCACTAGGCCACTCCTCCACTCATCTGATACCACTGGCTCCCCAATCCACTATTGCATTCAGTTCAAAATACTCCTTATGGTTCACAAGGTTCTTCACACCAGTACTCCTCTTTACCTCCATGACCTCATTCACTTACACTCCCCGCACTGTGTACTACATTCCATTCGCGTCATCCTCCTTTAGCTGCCCCCTGCCTTGCATGCTAGACTGGAAACTGCCTCCCATTCTGCCTTTTATTTCCTTGGCCCCTCCCTTTGGAATGCTGTACCCTCAGACCTTCGCCTTGAATCATTCCTTCCTTCCCAAATTCAAGACATCTCTCAAAACTTTTCTGCAAAGCATTTGACCTCCCTCTCTCTGACCCCCTACCTCCCTAACTTTTTTTGACTGTCTTCCCTTAGCCTATCCGTCGTCTTTCCGCTTTCATTGTTTTATTGCAGACCTCTTTGATGCATTTGTTAATAGTGGTCTATCAAATGAAATAAACATAAAATGTATCTGTTACTCTTCAGATGCCTAAGCAATTTACCTTAGAATCAATTTGGGAAATGACTGACCCATTAACTAAGGTTTTGACGGTACAATTTCATCAAATGGATGTTAGGGTTCCGGAGAATATTTCTCTTTCTGTTGGAAATCAAGCTTTTATTGGACTTAAAGTGTTATTTCTTCTGAACAAAGAGTGAAGATCCAAACTTTGCAAGAATCAAACAGCGCTAATCAAGGAGAATACTTCTATAAAAGTTGACTGAAAATTTGTAGCACAGAGTTCATTCTTGCAACCTTCAGGTGACTAATTTTCCCAAGTCTCCTCTGATTTCCCCTTGGAAGATGTTTAGGAAATACTTACTTGTAATACTTCAGGGGCATGATTTTTGAAAGGCATTTACATGGTTTACAGCCCAGTAGGTTTTCCTCGCCTATCTTTAAGACGCAGGAGCTAACCGGGCAGCATGCAATATTGCTGCTGCTTGGTTAGCTACTGTGGCTTCCGGTGTGTGCAGTGATCCCCGGATATTCAATGCCGGGGCTGCGTATGGTCCCAGCATTGAATATCCGGGGTTAAGGGTCACTGGGCAGGGCTATGCACCAAACTCAATATTGTGCCCCAAGTGTCTAAAGAAGCTAGTCCCCCCCTATTTCCAAGGTTTACTATTTACCTATGGGGAAAATGTTGCATCAGATCAGCCTCAGAGAATGGATGTTCTTAAAGTTAGTTATTTGAATCCTCTGTAACTGAGACTTTGGTTCTCGCAACTTTGTTGTTTACCGACAGGGATTGGATTCTCAGTATGTACTTTAAGAAAAAAAGGCTTCCCTTTTGGGGATTTTCAGTTAATATTTTTGCTGATTTCTCAAGAGAGGCACAGAGAAGACAAAGTGAATTATTGTTACTTAAGCCTGGGGTTTTGCAGATTAGAGCCTTATACCACTTGAAATTTCCTTGCAAGTGCTTGAGAAAACATAAGTCTGTTAGTTATGTGGGGTTTTTTTTCAGCCTAGAAATTTGCTTTCTTTTATAAATTCCAAGATGTCAGATAGACTTACAGTTATTTCTCCTGTGGCTTAATATCATGAGTTATTGTTAAATGGTCTGCGTGTTTCACACTCTTGCTGCATATTTCCTTTTTAGGGAAAGTATTTCCTTTACCTGTCTATTTCTTCTGTTGCCCCCTTGTCATAGTGGGCTAGTAAAATTGGGCTAATAAGGTGATATCTTATTCTTTTTTGATGATTTCTTTTTCCTGCTTAGTCTTATGTGGTATAAGATTTTCTTTTAATGAATGATTTCTTTTCCTTGCTCCATCTTATTCTGTACAAGATTCTTTGCTTGATTTGTAATTCATAATTTTGCATAAATACATTTTTTTAAAAATAAAGACCTAATCCATACAAGACTCACACTAAAAGGGCAATTTCTTAAATTTCCAGGTGTGTATTTGGAGCCTAAAGTGAAGTACACACATACTTTATATAATAGGGGCATAAAGATAATCTCAGTCTAGATGCCCATGCCTAGATTTTTCAGAAACATGCATAGGACTTGCATTGTAATCATCAGATTTTGAGTTTAATAGCTGAAGAGAGTCTTGAAAGTGTGTTTGACAGCATGCTAGATGCCATACAGGTACAGAAGACAGTAGAGGGTAGGAAGGATACTCCTGGATTTTCATCCTGTCCTCAGCCCCAGGTCCAGCAGTAGTAAGGATAGTAGCAGTGTCCCCTCCCCCTTCAAGAGAGTAAAGAGGAAGTCTTGTAAAACCTCAGAAGCATGAAGGCATTTCAAAGTGCTTGAAGATCCATGGTATGTAGAATGTAATTACTGTAGTAAGTCCATTAGCAAAGGAAAGCTGATGGGCATAAAGAATAATTTGTAGAAACAGGACCCTTTCCTGCTCTGCTCAACAGAGGGCGCCGGTCCTAGGCTTTAGATCTAATAATGCGATAGAAAGAACAGTAGTGGGTCAACTACAGTAAAAAATAAATCTTTTTCCCAAGTGGGGCCCTCAGCCTCTTGCCCTTATGAGCCAACTTGCCAGCGGCCCAGATGGGCATCAAGGAAATTACAGTGGAGGAGATGTGGGTGGTGGTCTACAGCATTGTAGTGGGTAAAATGGCAGGGAACATTGAAGGTGGTGACAGTGCATTAGGGAAATGATTGCCCTGGATGACCAGGGTGTGGTTAAGAGGCTGCTGCATCTCTTAGCCACAAGTGAGACCCCTATATGAATTTCTGTGATACAGCACCCTGGAGAGCACATTGAGGCCAGGCCATAGATTCATTGTTTAGCAAAGAGCCAGAGGATAGACCAATCCATAGAACCCAATTATATTTTTCACAATTTTCCTTCTATACCAAGTTTTACATCACCAAATTTCACAGCAAAGTATTGTTAATTTACCTGCATGGGCTTTATATGCTTTCAGTATTCCCTGAGAAAAACTACACTGAAAATGATTGAATCAGAAATTCTGTTCCCTCTGGGCAGTAGACACATACCAAATGGAAAGGCTTCAATAAGGCTAATAAATGTTTACCCAGGGTAGTAAATAACCCTACATTTTCTCTATGAAGTTCTTTTAACTTTTTTTCTCATAGACAGACTATCACAGTCTTTCAATTATTCACAAACCATGCAATAAAATTCATACTAGCCAATATTTGGCTCACCGTGTCAACAGTTTTCATAGCTGTACACTCAGATCTCAGAAGAATATGATACCTATGAAAACTCAGCATAGCCATAATCTAGCTCAGTTCTAACTGAAAAAAATACATGTGCCTAGTATGATTCATATTAGATATCGTTCCCCTACATAGGATATTCTGAAATATATTGCTTTTTTTAATGAATTCACTAGAACAAGATCACAAAATCCAGTTTTGCCTTTCCCCTTTGAATCCATCAAAATATTAGATTTTTTTAATGGCACTGGTCTAGCTACTGTGTGTGTGTGTTATTGGCATCTCTATCCCCCAGCTAGGAACACTGAGTCATTTGGTGAGTGTAGGCAGATATAGTGTGAAAAATGGCATAAATCATGGTAGCATAGAGCAGTAAACCTTGGAATTTTAAAAAGCAATAATTTCTTTATGTAACAAGATATCTCAAGTGTCTCAATTATCTCCAGGTTATTCTACTCATTTATCTTAGCATTAACCTTTTGTCTTTGGCTGAAAGGTATTTATTGCACGTTTTAAGCAATAAATCAACATTATTGCCAGTTTATATCAGTGTTTGACGTTTCAAAATTGATCATCAATACAAGTTACTGCATATTATTCCATTGTTCAGTAATTTTATTCATCTGTAATGTTAATGACTATTTTCTAGAAAATAATCATCCTACTTGCTCTTGGACTGGAAGCATTTTGATTGTCTTCAGCTGTCCTGAATGAACCTTCTCTTGGCTGATCAATGAAGCTAAGCAGGGTCAGACATGGCTATAATTTCAATAGGTGACCACTTTGGAATACCAGAGGCTGTAAACTCACTATCTAGAAAAAAGGCCTGCTAATCTACTTCCAGTCAGATCTTGCTTGCCCACACCTATTGCAAACTACTACTACTACTAATAATTAATTTATAAAGCACTACAAGGCATACTCAGCACTGTACAAACATAGAGAAACGTTCCCTGCTCATGAGAGCTTACAATCTAAGACAGACAAGAAAAAGGATACAAATAAGGGGAAAAGGAAGGTAAGCATACACAAGGAAAAAAGGGGGCCAGGATACTAAAGCAGCTTTAAAGAGCCTTTAACATGGACTTGAAAAGGGACAGAGATGAAGCCTGACATATAGACTCGAGGAGTTCCAGGCATAAGAAACAGCAAGGTAAAAGGACCAAAGTCTGGAGGGCAAAGAGAGAAGCAAGCTAGAAGAAGAGGGGTGTAGGGAGAGAGAAGAGAGGAAAGATAGAAAGTAGCAGAAGAGTAAATGCACTTATAGGTCAGAAGGAGAAGCTTGAAGAGGGGTTACATGAGAATATCGAGGCTGGCAAAAAATTAGTCACGCAGCAGAGTTTAAAGGGGAGGAAAAATGGCTAAGAAGGATACCAGCAAGAAGGAGGTTGCAATAGTCGAGACAGGAAATAATTAGAGAGTGGACAAGTGTTTTAGTAGTGTGTTCAGAAAGAAAAGGGCAAATTTTGTTAATGTTATAGAGAAAGAAATGACAGGTTTTAGCTATCTGTTGGACATGTGAGAAGAAGGAAAAGGAGGAGTCAAAGATGACACCAGGGTTACAGGACGAGGAAACAGGAAGTAGAAGAGTGTTATCCACAGAGATAGAGAAAGGATGACGGGGAGAGGAGATTTTAGGGGAAATATAAGAAGTTCAATTTTGGCCATGTTTAATTTCAAATGGCAGTGAGACATACAGATGGCAATGTCAGACTGGCAGGCAGAGATGTGAGACTGGCGTGTCAAAGACATATCAGGTGTAGAAAGATAACTCTAAAAATCCTCAGCATAAATATGATACTGAAATCCATCGGAGGAGATGAAAGCACCGAGGGACTGGGTGTGAGAGAGAAAAGAAGAGGGCCGAGAAAAGATCCCTGGGGTACACCAACTGAGCTGTTGGATAGCAGTAGAAGAGGAACCACCAGAACAAACACTGAAAGAGTGATAGGAGAGATAAGAAAAGAGCCAGGACAAGAATATAAGAACATAAGATATGCCATACTGGGTCAGACCAAGGTCCATCAAGCCCAGTATTCTGTTTCCAACAGTGGCCAATCTAGGTCATACGTACCTAGCAGTTTCCCCAAAAGATACAGGTTCCACAATGCTTGTACTGGGTCAAGCATTGATATCCCAGGTCCCTTCTTAATAATAGTTTATGGACCTTTCCTCCAGGAATTTGTCCAAACCTTTTTTAAACTCAGCTACACTACATCCTCAGATAACAAATTCCAGAGTTTGATTACATGTTGAGTGAAAAATTATTTTCTTTTATTAGTCTTAACTAGTTTACCCTGTAGCTTCATTGCATGTCCCCTAGTCTTTCTATATTCTGATAACGTAAACAATCGATCTACATTTACCCATTCCACTTCGTTCATTAATTTATAGACTTCTATCATAACTCCCCTCAGCTGTCTCTTTTCCAGGTTAAAGAGCCCTAACCTTTTTAGCCTTTCTTCATTGGAGTATCCTTCCATCCCCCTTACCATTTTGGTGGCTCTTCTCTGAACCTTTTCTAATAATGCTATATCCTTTTTAAGATACGGCGACCAGAATTTCACACAATATTCAAGGTGCGGTCTCACCATGGAACGATATAGAGGCATTATAATATCTTGTTTTATTTTCCATTCCTTTCCTTATGGTACCTAGCATTCTATTTGCTCTCTTGGCCACTGCTGCACACTGGGCTGAGGGTTTTAACATGTTATCCACAATGACAAGGCAGAGTCTCTAAAACCAAGAGAGGACAATGTGTCAAGGAGAAGGTGGTTGTCAACTGTGTCAAAAGCAACAGAAAGATCAAGAAGGATGAGGATAGAATAATGGTCTTTGGATTTAGCCAGGATTAAGTCACTGGAGACTTTGGCAAGTGTTGTCTTTGTAGAATGAAAGGAATAAAAGCCAGATTGAAGTAGATCCAACAGTTCTTGAGAGGAAACAAATTCATGACAATGACAGAGGACTCTATGTTCAAGAAGTTTAGAAATGAAGGGAAGAAGAGAGATGGGTTGATAATTAGAAGGATAACTAGGATCAAGAGAAGGTTTCTTAAGAAAAGGTGTGACCACAGCATGCGTGAAGGCTGAAGGGATCATGGCAGTGGAGAGCGAGAGGTTGATAATATGTGAGATGGAAGGGATGATAGAAGAGGAAATGGAACTACGGAGATGGGTAGGGATAGGATCAGAAGAGCAAGTAGTAGGTTTAAAGGAGGAAAGTAGATGAGAGGTTTCCTTATCAGAGATCTTAGAGAAGGAAGAAAGGGTAACAGAGACTGAGGAGAAAAGTTGATATTGAGGTGGGGGCAAAAGGGGATGAAGTTGATTTAGTGGGTAATTGGAGAGTGATGTGGATTTTATCATGGAAATAGCTAAGGTTTGGGCAGAAAGAGAAGGGGGGGTCAGAAGGGGAGGTGCCTTGAGGAGAGAGTTAAAAGTTGAGAAGAAATGCCAAGGGTCATTGGCAAGAGAGTTAGTCAGATGGACATAGTAGTTTTTTCTTAGGGTGAGCTAAGGCTGATTGGAAGGAGGTAAGCATAAGAACATAAGATATGCCATACTGGGTCAGACCAAGGTCCATCAAGCCCAGTATCCTGTGAAGAAAGTCAGAGAGGGAGCAGGATTTCTGCCAAATGTGCTCAGCTGAGCAGGCACAGGAGCATAGATAGCGGGTAGTTGAAGATAAACAGGGCTGAGGTGTTGTGCACCTTAAAGGACGTGGGATAGGTGGAGCAAGAGCAACTAGAGCCCAAGAGAGGGCAATATTATAAGAAACTATAGCCTCATCAACAGATTTAGATAAGAGAAGAGGAAGAAGAATCAAGTAGGGAAAGCCAGGAATCAAAGTCAGAGAGAAAGGTAGAGCTGGCTTTATCAGGAGGTCTATAGATAACAGCTATACAGAGAGATAAGGGATTAAAAAGGCAAATGGAATGGACTTCAAAGGAGGAAAAGAAGTGAGATGGAGGTAGAAGGAGGGATTGGAACTGATAGGAAGGAGAAAGCAAAAACCCAAACACCACCATCACGGCCAGTGGCAAACAATGTTTTCTCACTAAAAATGCTAAACTAAAACTGTTATGAAACAAAATATTCTCTACATTCAATCTATGATTTGAGCAATATGGCACTTATAAAACTAGCTATGTACTTTCTAGTCAAACTAAGGAGAAAGACCCCAGAAGTCTAATCCTGAGTGGCACCCCACTCTATAAACTTCTTAGCATATTAGTTTAGACGTGCACATGGAAAGAAATAAAATTATTTCATGTCAGACAGTATATATTATCTATAATTTATTTTTGAAACACAATAGATGTATCCCTGTGCTATCAGCAGAAGACACATTTGCAAGGAAATCACAAGTTACATCCTGTACTTTACCATAAATTGGTTTAAATTAGACTGACATGATTGTTGATTTATAAAAGTGAGACCTTTGTATTATGGACTTGATTCACTGAAATTTGGAACTTTGGAACATTACCAATAGCTATAATTTCTTAAGAGTTGGTGAATAAGCATAATTGCATCTTGTAATAAAACAAAAATTGTCAGAGGCCTTGCATTATTCCAGCAAACCACATGGATCCCTTCTTATTTCAGAGCCAAAATTCATCTGTGGCATATCCAGTTAAAGTTAACCAGGTAAGTTATTTGTTTACTATAAAAGGATGTTTCAAAACTTATTGGTTAAGTGACTACTGCCTGGAGGCTTATTTAGTTAGCACTGATTTTTAGGGCCTAAAGTTATCCATGCGGAGGGTAACTTTATAAACTCTTGCACTGTTAACATGCATTGCCACATGCGTATTTGGGACCTATATTATAAAGGGACATGTTTACTAAATTGTGCAAAGTTAGCACCTGTTTGGACCGCAAAACTAGCGCGGAGGCCCATGCTAACCTTGGGGGGTGTATGTCTGTCCCCCTTCCATTGGCACATTGCAAACATGTTGCACTATGCTAATAATAGATAAGCATATGCATTTAACACCACCCATTAAGATGACGTTAAGTGCGGGGGGGCGGAGCCTGATGTCCAGCGGGTAAGACGCTTCGCGCTGAAGCTCCCGAGAGGCCTACTTAGAATCCTGACTTAATACCTATACAAACTTACTATTTCGCTCCGGGTTGACCGGGGTACCTCGGGGGGGATGGCGGCCCATAAACCAGCGCGCTTGGACTTCGGGTCTCCTTCTTCTTCTCACGGAAAACGCTCCAAAACGGAGGTGTCCTCCCCACAGAAGATGGTTCCATTTCGTGAAAACCCCGAAATGCACCTGGAGATTTTGGAGGAACTACGCGGCGTGAAGGAATTGGTGCAGTCCAATGGAGAAGCGCTTAGAGCCCTGCGAGAAGACTTTGGAGTGCTCCAGGACCGACTTGAAAGACTCTCATTACGGCAGGACAATATGGCGGGGGTCCTCGATTCGCACGCGGTGCGCTTGGGCGCACTGGACAAGGCCGAGCGCCAGATACAGAATCTGCAAAAGGAGTTAGAAGATAGCAATAATCGAGCCCGTCGCAACAATGTGAGGCTCATTGGAATACCGGAGGGGGCGGAAGCGGGAGATATGAGAGAATTCCTGCTCAAAATTCTTCCCTCCTTGCTGAAGATCACCTTTCATAAAGAATTGGAAATCGATCGTGCACACCGTGCTCCTACCCACATGGCGCTCAACCGAACGACCCCCCCGGCCTATTATCTTTCGCTTGCTACGATATCAACAAGTGGAACAAATTTTAAATGCTGCCCGGGCGAACCATCATTTGGAATTTGAAGGTCACAAAGTCTCCTTCTTCCCTGACTTGGCAAAGCCTACCGTTGACCGACGGAAGAAACTCCTTGCTTTTCGCCCTCGACTTCAACAGCTACAGGCTCGCTTTGGCCTGTTGTATCCCGCGAAACTCCGAGTGACTCTCCACAACCAAACCAGGACATTCGAAGATCCTGATCTACTATCAACATTTTTAGACTCCAAAGAGGCAGAGCAGATGCGCTAATCCAACGACGTGGACTTTTATTCGCCGGCTCTGTCCGCCATTTTGAAGGGCCCGATGCGGCGGTCATAGTCAAGCACAGAGACTTCCTGGACTTTCTTTCTTTCTTTCTATGACTCTTGTTTTGTGGTCTCCTCTCCCTCCATGATGTGTGCCTCGGTCGGATTCGGAGCACGCACAGTCCTACAGGTTATGTGTTTTTCAATTTTGGCCTTCTCTGGGGCTTCTCCCCGCAGACACATGGTCGCCAGTAATTTTTGGGGTTTTGCTTCTTCTCTACCGCGCGCTGCGGTTTTTCTTTTTTAATGTGGGGCGCTTCATTGTGTTATCTAAGCTTAGTTTCTTTTATGCCATATGTACAGCCTGATACAGTCAATATGAGGGACATTGTGAAATTAGGTGCGCTATCATGCTCAGAATTTTTAACTTGTCTGACTGGCTTTATGTAAAATTTTATCACTCAACGTAAAGGGCATTAATAGTCCAATCAAAAGAAAGAAAATCCTTAGCTATCTTAGCCATGAGCATGCTGATTTAGCGTTTCTTCAGGAAACGCACTTAAACTCTGCTGAAACACTGAAACTCAATGTTAAGCCTTACATGGTGGCTGCCTATTCTCCCGCCGTTTCTAAACGGTGCGGGGTTGCCATCCTGGTTAAGAAATCTTTGCAAGCTACTGTAATTGATACTAGCGCTGACAAGGAGGGCAGATGGGCCCGAGTACATCTTAAGGTCGGAGATAGTGAATTTACATGTATTTGCATTTATGCCCCGAATGTGGACAACCCTGCTTACTATGCAAGTATTGCGCAGTTGGCACAGGCCTCTGCCAATACTCCATTAATACTTGGTGGTGACTTTAATCAAGTGTTAGACCCTCTGATAGATAGACAGCCGCCAAGAACGAGTAGTCCACCCAAGAGTCTTGCTACCCTTACAGCTCTGATGCAAGATCTTGCGCTGGTAGATATATGGAGGCTGCTTCACCCCTCCGACTTAGAGTTCACTTTCTTTCTTTTCTGCCCCCCATCACTCCCAATCTAGAATAGATTTCTTTCTCATTTCCAAAGCACTGATTTCTCAAGTAGACACGACTAGGACTCATCCTCTCCATATTTCAGATCATGCTGCCATATCTTTATCATTACGTGTCACTGCGCGGGACGATTCTCCCCGAGCTTGGTTTTTTGATAGATCCCTACTGGGTCAAAAAGATTTTCAGATCGATATAAAGGCCGCTATCCAAGATTATTTTCATTTTAACTCACCCCATGATACAGCGGGCTGGGCTTGGTGGGAGGGTTTTAAAGCATCTATCCGTGCCACTATAACTAGCTATCAAATTCGGCAGGGGAAACAAAGAAAGCAGCTTTTACTGACTCTAGAGCAGCAGATACAAGCTGGGGAGCGTCTCCTTACGTCCCGTACTGACCCATGTATTTTACTCCGTTTACAACGCTTGCGTTTTCAATACAATCAGCTTTTGCACACTGCTGCTGTTAAAAATATTGAATCACAACAAGGGCTTTATTATCGGGAAAATAATCGTGCTGGCAAATTATTAGCAAATGCCCTAAAAGGTCGAAAAGAAGCCAAGCGTGTTACCGCCCTCCGCAATCCGTCAGGGGGGGCTTGGTCACTAAAGATACCGAAATCTTAGAACTCTTTCGTGACTTTTATACTCGGCTTTATCAATCTGAATGTGATTTTGAGCCAGATGTATTTGAACGCTTACTTTCAGGAGTACAAAGACCGACCCTATCTGACGAAGATAGAGTGGCCTTAGACACACCATTTACTGTCTCAGAAATTCATTCTGCTATCAAGAAATGTGCCTCAGGTCGAGCCGCAGGCCCAGACGGTCTCCCCGCTGAATTCTACAAAACCTTTCACGCTGATTTAGCTCCAGTTTTGAAAATTTATTTTTCTGCTCTGGCCGAGGAGGGTTCTCCTTCTGGGTCCTTTTCAATGGCAAATGTAGTAGTTTTTGAGAAAGAGGGGAGAGACCCGCAACTAACAGCTAATTATCGTCCAATTTCCCTCCTAAACGCGGACTATAAAATCTTTGCCACCATTCTCTCTACCCGGCTCTCGGATAGGATGCCTACCTTAATACACCCAGATCAATGCGGTTTCATTCCTGGTAGATCGACTGCTGACAATGCTCGGACTCTCTGCCATGTATTGACTACCGCAGTTAATCTTGATCGCCCATTTGTTGGCCTCTCACTTGATGCTGAGAAGGCCTTTGATCGCTTAGAGTGGCCCTTCCTATTTGCAGTCCTCCGCTGGTACGGATTCGGGGAAGGTTTTCTCCGTTGTCTTCGCACCATGTACGCTCAGCCTACAGCCAGTATATGTGCAAATGCTTTAAAGTCTCAACCTTTTCCCCTTCAACGCGGCACTCGCCAGGGATGCCCACTGTCTCCACTCCTCTTCGATCTTGCACTCGAACCCTTGGCTTTACTAATCCGGCAATCGGAGGAGATTCATGGAGTCCCCTTCACCCACAGGGAAATCAAAATTTCAGCGTATGCTGATGATCTTATGCTCTTTGTCTCTATAGACTCAGTACCGGCTGTCTTAGAGCAAATTGGTAAATACTCACAACTGTCTGGTTATAAGATAAATTGGACCAAGTCGGTAGCCTTTCCATTAAATCCTCTGCTTCATCAGGCAGATATGCAATCCTTCCCCTTTTTATGGCAACCTCGCATGGTCAAATACCTTGGGGTTCACTATTGTTCTCCTTTGGAAGACACTATCTCCTTCAATGCCAAAGACTTAACCTCTAAAGTCCGGGCGCTTACTCACCGCTGGACTCCTTTAACGCTTACCTGGTGGGGTCGATTAGAAACCATAAAAATGATGATTGTTCCGAAAGTGAATTATATCTTAGAAATGGTGCCTTGTCTCTTCCCTCGACGTATATATAAAGATATCGAGGGCCTTCTGACTAGATACTTGTGGCAAAATAAGACACCTAGGATAGCGAAACATAAGCTGCAAGCAGATAAGGAATATGGGGGTGTCAGATTCCCTGATTTCCTGAAGTATCATCAATCTTTTCTTCTCAAACAAGGTGCTCGTTGGCTGGAAGATCCAGTACCGAATAGACCTGTGTGGCTAGACATAGAAGAGGACCTTTGCAAACCGATTCCTCTTACTTTTCTCCCTGGTATGACTCTCCCATCAGACTCTCACTTCCCACCAATGCTTTTAGACACCTTAGGTGCCTATAATAATCTCATGCAATCTTTAGACTCCCGACTCTGTCCGTTAGACAAACTCCCACTTTGGTACAACACTCGATTTCGAATACAAAATAAGCCGATGGCGTGGAGCCCCTGGTACACTAGGGGCATTTGGATTCCTAGCCAATTGTTCCATGAAGGTCGCTGGAAAACTTTTAGTGAATTGCAAATTGAATTTGGTCTCCCAGCGAAACACTACTTTCAGTTGGTGCAACTTCAGCATTGCCTTAGGAGTGCTAAGGTGCTCCCGCCATCGGCCTCCCCTACACAAGGTTGGTTGGAGACTATCCGATCTATCGGTAGTTCACCGGGTGTAGCATCCAATTTTTACAAAACCTTATGTAATGCTATAACTAGGGATACCCCTATAGCGCAGAAAGCATGGGAGAGAGAACTGCATGTGACTTTGACCCCGGAGCAATGGAGCCTTGTCTGGAGTAGAGTGACACGGGTCTCCCGATCCGCCTCACTCACTCAGACACTCTTCTTTCTCGCCCACCGGTGTTTTTACACTCCTGACAGATTAGCCAAATGGAACACTGCTCAGGGCAATAATTGTTGGACATGTCATGCGGCCATTGGTTCACTACCTCATGTTATGTATGAATGTCCCGCACTACAGTATTACTGGAGTCGGGTCTGGGGCCGTATCCAGTCTATTTTGCACTTTCAAGAGCCCCTTTCTTGGAGGATAGTGGGACTTCGCTCAGCAGCGGGGATCCCCTCTCTTCCAAAAACGGCTTACTTCCTTTTGGACTTTATGCTAGGTATTGCTATTTCCCTAATTACGAAATACTGGAAAAATAGCTCCCAGTTGAGCCCCAATGAATGGTGGAATCATGTCTGTCTCTACAGTAAATATGAACAAATACCTCGTATGTTTGCTTCCCCCATTCAGACTCCTCATCATCGGTCTAAATGGAAGATGCTCAATGATTATGTACATTCTGCTCAATGCTCTCATCTGACTGTCTAAATTTATATATATCTTTGTCTCATGATTATTCTGTATCGCAGATACTCTTTTGATTGTTTTGATGTACAATCACGTTTGTTTGGAAGCGCTCACATGCTGACATAATCAGCTAGAGAAGAAGCGTGGGGGTGGGGGGTAATTGGGTTTACTTTTCTTTATTGTATAATTGTATTGTTTCCTTTGGTGTGTTGTTTCTTTTGTTTGTTGCAAAATGAAAATAAAAGTTTCAAAAAAAAAAAAAAAAAAAAAAGATGACGTTAAGTGCACCCACTCTATTGGCAACAGCTATGATTAGTGTGTTGCAAAGGTATGTGGGCATCAACTGCACTGTGCCATCAATTCCCACGTTCTTCCCCTAACATTTCCAGCCTCTGCCCATTTGTGCGCTAACCAGTTGGGGCAGGACTTTTAGTGTGGAGCCTGCTCTAAATGCTAGTGCAGCATGCTTAGCACTTGCTAAACACCATACTTAAGTTAATGCACTTTAGTCACATCAACTGAAATACACACATTTTATTTAACTAGACTTTAATGCCAGTCAAAGCAGTGTACATTCAGGTATTCTGTATATATATTTTTCCCTTGTCCTCAAAGGAGCTCACAATCTGTTTTTGTACCTGAGGCAACAAGAGGGTTAAATGGCTTGCCCAAGGCCACAAAGAAAGGACTAGAAATCCCACTCCCTCCAGCCAAGGTTGGCATCCTCTAGTGTGATTTGAACCCCTGGCCCAAGGTAACTTGCCCCAACCAGTAGGCCACCCCTCCTGTAATTTTACTTTATAAAATTGAGGCAAGTCTTTATGCCTTTAATTAGTCACGGTGGTTAAGTCTGTTCCAAAGCAGGTTTACATGTCTGTGCCTATATTGTGCAGAAATGCACATGTTATAAAATATTATAACTTTTGTGTGGAAATTCAGGTTCCACTTACACTCCACCCAAAATTCATAAGTATGCACAATGGGACTTACACACACGCTCACAGAATAGCTACCACCTAAAGCGCAGGCACAAGTGCCCATTCACGCACATAAGCCCTTTAAAATAGGGACTTGGGTGAAACTTTCTCCATGTCCATTATAAAATCAACCCCTTAAAGTTTAACCAGACCACTGACTTATCTCTCTCCCCTCCCATATTTCAGCAGTTAATGTTTCGCCAGCATTGAGTTGCCCATATAAACATTAACTGGTTTGCAGAACACGAAATTGAACATGCAAGATTTGTCTAGGCAATACCCATAGTTATATGGACAAGTCTTTCGAATACTGGAATCTGTGCACTTGGTTGGAGTGGGCTGGCTCCCAGCGATCATTTGTGAAACCATAGATGAAGAATTTAAACAAGGTTTACTTCCAAAAACATTGGGGGTTAGTCAGAACCAGTGCAGTTAGGCAAACTGGGCAATTGACTAAAACACCATTTTGAGGGCGTTCCATTGCCATTGCTGCTGACTCTCTCCAGGAGCTGCAGGCAGCAGCAGTGACATTAAAACAGCAATGCAGCGCTTACGGTGCTGCGTGCTGCTAGTGCTGGCTTTGGACAGCAGCTTCCACCTCTCTGACGCAGACTTCCTGTTTGTCATTGCCACCTCTGTAGGTCCTGGAGAGGGGTGGCAGCAGGGGTGGAGTGGGAGCAGGAGGGGCCATAGAAATTAGGGTCCGCCTATGGCGCCTCATATACTTGCACCTATTCTGAGGTTAATACATGTCAGGACAACCACTTACACATGTAAATGGCCATTTTAGACCAGGCTCATTTTACATGTGGATGAACATACCACGTTAAAAGTACATAGGGCATCAGGGGCGTGACCAGGGTGGGACAAAAATCTTTATTTGTAGTGCTGCTGAAAATCCCGCTCAGCTCCATTTAGGCAGTTAGCAATTCTGCAAATCCCCCTTCCAAATGGATATGACTTAAATATAGGGTCCTCTGCAGGTGAGCAGCAACATCAGCACATCTTAATTTGCAAAATGGCTTAGACATACATGTAAGTGCTGACATTTACATGTGCACATTGTAATGTGGCAGGTGTAGGCCTGTGATCCACTTTGTCTGATATAAGCAAGCGAGCCTAGCTAGCTTGACCTGTAAATGAAGCTCGTGGAGAGGCCTATGGGAATTGCACATCCCCCAATCTGCTCCTGTAGAGCTGGAACACAGCAAGGACATAGCAAGAATATTGAATTAGCTTAGATAAACAGAACTGGAAGATGGAAAAATACAGAAAAATATGTGTAAAAGTTACTGATAAGAAAAGTACATCTGCAAGGGATTTAATTAGGACTGCTGACAGATGAGTTACAGAGCCCTGCTCCCCTACATGCACAAATTGGCTCAATGGCCTTGGAAGTATGGAAGTAACAAGTTGATGAACTGGCCATTGTAATTGGGACTGGAAGGGGGGTAAGCAGGTGCTGAGCCCACTGAAGGAACATAATTGGATAATCATATCAGTACCGGGACCAATAGAAGGGGTACGGGAGAGTACCGGGACCAATGAAAAGTATTTCTATACCTAGAATGGAGTAAAAGTCTATAAAAGTTGATGTATTACAAGAAAACTTTGCTCAGCCATTTTGAATTTGATTCTGCTTGAGACTTGTGCACAAATAAATGATTTGGACCTTCTGAACAGACTCCTGGTATTATTGGTTTGTCTGCGCTCTGCTGCTACAGTAAAATACCAGCATTTACACATGCAAGTTACTGGGTTTCCTCCATCAATGTTTTTCCAAGTATATATTTTTGAAATGGCTTCTCCCAATGCATGCGGATGTGTAGTTTAGAAATGGCGCCACATTTAACAAAGTTCCTAGAGTACCGTCAGACTCGAATATGTCCTGACCTCTCATCTCCACGGCCTATCTAAAATGCGCCTTAAAATGGATTACCAGACTTTCATACAGGAAAAAGATAAATAAATGAAGCTCTCATGGAGCATGTGATGCTACAAGGATCATCTCTCTCCTTGGGTTTATCTCTGAAACCAGCCCCTAATCCACTATGTTAGTTGTATATGATAGGTTCTGTTTTGGGATGTTTCAGGCCACACATCTTCCTTTCAGGACATCTGCTCTGGATTCCTTCTCTGGCCTAGTAAGTTTCAAGCCCTAGATACATGCTCTGAATTCTTATTTTAGCTTTCATTTGTTAGGTTTCAGGCCTCTACCAACTTCACCTCCTTAGATAACAGACTTCCGCTACTTTTGTTTGCCTACCTGGCTCTATGCATGCTGGAGCCCTTCCTTCTATCGTCTTCATGTTTCCCTTCCTGGTAGAGCCATGAATTTTAGTTAGTTTGATCCTTAAAACAGGTAATGATATAATCCAAAATATCCTCTGGGTTTTGCCTGTGTGACCATATAGCAGAAGGTTAGAGAGACCCATGTCAGAAGCTTCTAATAGCTCTTTGCAGGAGTGACGAAAAAGAAACATGTAGAATTCTGTTTAGTCCGTGGAAAAGAGGAGTCTGACCCAGGGAAAACAGAAGAGTGACTGTGGAATTTATCCTGTTGCAGTACGTCAGGAGTGGCAGGAACATCAGAAGTTGATATCTGAATTTACATTTTTAAAATATTGATTAGCTTGATACTGGAATTGTGAGTGGATTCTATGTGGGAAAGGTTGCTCCAACACAGCCTAGAATTTTGGGAAAAGGAGATCCTTAAACTTGTCATTGGTGAGCTGAAGCGGTCTGTTCATTTGAAGTGACTCTGTGGATATAGGTTCCTGTCAGGGGACACTTCACCTGGGAGTGTGAAACATACCAACTTGTTCACCTTCCATTATTGATGATATGAAGTCCATGAAAATTAGTGCTTTTCTATCTTAGATGAAGAAACACATTTTTGGCTTATTTTCTAATTTTTATTCTGTATGTTTTTCTAGTTTTTGAATGTTTTTGCTTAGTTTCATACATTTGTGTTTAATGTGCATATTCTAGAACCTTTCTATGTATGCATATAGATTAAGGGCATATTTACTAAAGAGCATTAATGGTTAGTATGGGGCTTAATATGTGCTAATCTTGCTGTGTAGTTACTATTTGACAGTGTAGTAAAAACCTGCTATAACTACTTAGTGCACGATTGGCAGTAATTGGATTGGTTGGGGCAGAATGTGGGCATTGATGGCACATTATGGTTAGTGCAAGTGCCACTGGCACGCAGTTAGACCTGCTCTAATTCACCTCCTGTGCAATTTTAGCAAACATAGCTCTATATGTTAATGCAACTGGATTCAAAACAGGTTTGGACGAATTCATGGAGGAAAAGTCCATAAATCATTATTAAAGAGAACTGGGGAAATCGATTGTATACCCCTGGGACGAACAGCATGGACTGTATATACCCTTGGGAACCTGACAGGTACTTGAGACCTGGAATGGCTAATGTTGGAAACAGGATGCTGGGCTTGATGGACCCTTGGTCTGACCCAGTATGGCATATCTTATGTTCTTAAATGAATATTAGTTAATGGATATACATATGGACAAACGATTTGTGCACACTCGGGGTTTTTTGGCCTCCAAATAAACCAAATACTCTCATTCGGTTTGTTAGCAGGCCTTAGAAAATTTAGTACATATAAAATGATTTAATGCACATTATCCTACAAATTATTGCACATATAATCAATTTGCAAGTTAAATTCTAATGTGTTTTTTTTATTTCAAAAAAATATTTATATGGTTTATGGTTTTATTAGACTTGATATACCACCTTTACCTGGGAGTGACAAAACAGTTTATGGAGAATTAAAAGCTTTAAAATATAAGAAGAAGCACGAAGAACAAGAGATTATGTGAGATTAGGAAAAGGCATGGGGAGAGAGAGCGCAGATGTGCTGTCCAGACCTGTGGCCTGATAACCTCCCCAATTAGATCCCTCCAAATTCCTGCTTAAAGAGTATGATTTAAGACTTTTCTTGAAGGATTGTAATAATGTCTTGTCTAATGTACAGAGGAATTGAATACCACAGAGCAGGTGATGGGAAGAAGAACGCTGATTGATGGATGGATTCATGATAAGCAAGACTGGCGAAATAACCAACCTATTATGGTGTTAAGGGCATAGAGACCTAGAGAGTGTATAGGGTATTAAGGAATCAGATACTGTATATGCCACAAATCTATTCATCTTGTGGTAGGCTATGGCCTAGCATGGCCTGCTACTATGAAAGGCCTGTAAGTTAGGCCTGGATCCTAACTCCCATTATAGCTAGAAAAGAACCAAAAATCTGTGAAAAATAAGAAAACTGTTTTAAAATGCTTAATAAGATGTTTTCATGAATTCATAAGTCTTCTATTATTCTCTTGTGTGTGAAAGAACAGAAATGTTTCAGTATATGCATTCCAGAAGCCAAAGTTAACCTTGCAGTAAAAAAGTAACGATATTCAGAACTGTACCATTGTTCAAGCAATCCTAAAGGAGGGGGCCGGTTGCTAGGCTCCGGAGGGATTTCTAATTGGACAAATGAAGGGAATGTATAACCAATGAAAAGTTTGCATGTATCGAGTTGGAACCAATAGAAAGTTCTCATGTATCAAACTGGAAAAGAGGTATAAATGGTTATGTCTCTGTATAAACATTTGCTCAGTTCCTTTTGAAGCTTTGACTGACTGGGCCTGTGCACAATAAACTGGCTTGGACCCTGTCAATTGACTCCTGGACTTATTCATTGATTGCACTTTGCCACAGCATATTCTTGGTGCATTGGCCGGGAAGTGTAAGTGGTAAATGGTATTCAAGTGAGTAATCCACGTAATTCGCCTTGAGGTTTGGCCCGGTTGGAACCGTGTCTGTCCGACCGCGGGGGAAACCTCAGGTGCCGCCGGCCCCTTTGTGCCGGAGAGGGTTCCGCCTGCCTCGGCAGGCCATCGGGTCCAGCTGGCCAATACCTCTGACCCGGGGGAGTCCAGGTTCCAACTCAGAAGCTAGTGTGGTATCGGGGACCGGATCTGGTGAGTAGACATTTTTGTGATTTGATAGTCAGAAAGAACAGCCTGGGACAACGTCTTGCGTGTGCAAGACTGATTTGGTATATTTAGTATAGACTAACTGGGAAATCTCGCATGAGTATGCATGAGACAAGGGAGCCTGATCACCTCCCATAAGGGTGGTCATAGTAAGCTCCGCATAAGGAAAGCGGAAGCTGAAGCCATCGAACTTTCTTGTTTGGAATAGTCAGTTAGTCAGAAAACCTGGGCACTTGAAATATTGAAATATGATATCTTGTTGAAATATGCTTGCATGTGTGAGTGAGAGGTCTTGAAATACAGACCGAGTGAGAGCGGACTCCTAAGTAGCGCAGTTCCTGGCCGGGCAACCACGCCCAGGTCGCGAACAGGAGGAAGCGAGTGGTGTTTGTCCCCCCCAGTGTTCTGTGGGCTGTATGCACCCCTTACCTACAGCCATACTACCTATCCTTATTGTTCGTTGTCTTGTACGTCATTACGTGTACGTAGGGTACGTAACATACGCCGGTACGTTGAGTACGTAGGTAGTGTACGTAGGTACGTTTAGATTATGGGAGGGACGGAGTCCACGCAAACTCCGTTGGCATGTATGATCAAGAATTTCCGTAAAGGATTTTCAGGCGATTATGGTACAAAAATGACTCCATCCAGATTAAAAATGTTATGTGAAAGGGAGTGGCCCGCATTAGCTGCTTCATGGCCCCGAGGGGGCACCTTTGATTTTGAGACAGTTTTACGAATCCATCAGCTTATACTGAGAGCGTATCCTGACCAGTTCCCCTATATAGATTCCTGGTTAAGTGTATGTGAACAGCAGTCCTCATGGATGAAGCGCTGTTATGAGGAGCACTGTAAAATATTTGTAGCTACTACTAGGGGAACCAAAAAGTCTAAGGAAGCGAAGCCGCCTGTATATTCTGACCCAGAGTCCCCAGATATTCTGGATAGGTTACCCCGGCACCCACAGAAGTTAGTCCCCACAGTACCGCGACTTGAAGTAGAGCCCGAAGAGGAGCCCCAGCAAATACCAAAGCAACAGCCCAGGAAGTGCCCTACCCCGAGTGAAAGCCCCGAGTCAGGCCCAAGCACAGCAGGGGGACTCGAGTCCTCTGATGAGATAGAAAGCGGAAGCTCTCCTGCCAGTTCAGGGTCACCCACCAAGTAGACTTGTGCTCGGGAGCCTTATGATTTAAGAAGCGTAACTCCCAAGAAGAAGGAGAAAGCAGGGCACCTAATGCCATTACGCCAAGTGCCTGGAGTGCCTGTTTTAAATGATCAGGGCCAGATGGCGCCAGGACCAACCAGCTTAGTTTATGTACCCTTTTCCACCACAGATTTATTAAACTGGAAAACGCATTATGCTTCCTACACAGCCAAGCCCCAGGAATTAACAGAATTAATGTCTAGTATTATGCAAACCCATCAGCCTACCTGGGCCGATTGTCGCCAGCTCCTGTCCACCCTCTTCACTACTGAGGAGCGAGGCCAAATTGGGCAAGCAGCCCTACGATGGTTAGAAGAGAACCCTGTAGAAAGGGGAGGAATAAATCGCCCGCAAGAAGCAGCTGCAGAATACCCCAATGAAGATCCCAGGTGGGACCCGAATGAGGAAAGGGGGGCGGCGGCCCTAACCAGATTTCGCTAGGCCTTATTGCAGGGCCTGAAGAAGGGAGGCCAGAGGGCCATGAATATCGGGAAAGTATCAGAAGTTCTCCAGGGTCCAGATGAGAGCCCAGCGGCCTTTTATGAGCGGTTGTCTGAAGCTTATAGATTGTATACCCCATATGATCCTGCCGCTCAGGAAAATCTATGCATGGTAAATGCGGCCTTTGTTAGTCAGTCCCAGAGAGACATAAAGCGAAAATTACAGAAATTGGATGGATTTGTGGGCATGAATACAGCTCAGTTAATGGAAGTCGCTCAGAAAGTATTTGTGAATCGTGAAAATGAACGAGACAGAGAAAGTGAACGAAAGATGAAGAAGAAGGCAGATCTTCTTGCCGCTGCTATAACCGAACGACGTGGAGGAGGTTTTCCTAATCAAAGGACCAGAGGACGTGGAAGAGGCCGCGGAAGCGAAAGGCCTCCATTAGGTGCAAATCAATGCGCTTACTGCAAGGAAGAAGGACATTGGAGAAATGAGTGCCCGCATCTGGACTCCGCCCATGCAAGGGGAGGAGGGAGTCCCTGGAGGCCCGGAGGAAGATTTCGAAGGAGAGGAGGAATGAATCGAACACAGTTCCAGCAGGAGAGGGAAGAAGCCATTGAGGGAGTGGCAGTAGCAACGGGCTATGACCTGGACGACATAGATGAAGACTAAGCCAGACCGGGCTCCAAGTTCACCCTGGGTCCCCAGGAGCCTATGGTCAGTTTAAAGATAGGGGACCAATACATGGAATTCATGGTAGATACAGGAGCAGAACATTCAGTAGTAGCCAAGCCAGTAGCTCCTCTGTCCTCACGATCTCTTACCATTGTGGGAGCCACTGGAAATAAAGCCACAGAACCATTCTTGCAGAACCGCATGTGTGAACTAGGGGGACAGAAGATAACGCACCAGTTCTTGTATATGCCTGAGTGCCCTATTCCACTACTGGGCCGAGACATGCTTGCCAAGCTCCAGGCCCAAATATCCTTTGCTGAAGGGGGAGAAATGAAAATGACTGTGAACCCAAAGCCTGCTGGATTGATGGTGCTTACTGTTCCCCGAGAAGAAGAATGGCGGTTCTATAGTGCACCTTCAATAAAGTCAACCAGTCCCTGTATACCTACCAACCTTATAGCCCCACCTGAAGTATGGGCAGAAGATAATCCACCTGGCCTAGCGAAGAACATAGCCCCTATCATTGTCACCCTCAAGCCAGGAGCGGAACTAGTGCATGTGAAGCAGTGTCCTCTCCCTCGACCAGCCATAGAAGGAATTCACTGCCATTTAATGAAACTGCTGAAGTACGGACTTCTCAAGGAATGCCAGTCACCTTGGAACACCCCCCTTCTCCCAGTAAAGAAGCCTGGGACAAGGGACTACCGCCCAGTACAAGATCTAAGGCGAGTAAATGATGCAGTTGAAACTATACACCCAGTAGTACCAAACCCTTATACTCTCTTGGGACTGATCCCCGCTGAGGCCACTTACTTCACCGTCCTGGACCTGAAAGATGCCTTTTTCTGTGTGCGCCTAGCACCCACCAGTCAACTTTTATTCGCTTTTGAATGGCAAGACCCCACAACAGGAAGGTGGGGTCAGCTCACCTGGACCAGATTACCCCAAGGATTCAAGAATTCACCTACTCTCTTCAGTGCTGCCCTGAATCAAGATCTCTCAAATTACCCAGTGGACCCAGGAAAGAGGGTTCTTCTTCAGTATGTAGATGACTTGCTCATAGCCACCAACTCAGAAAGTGAATGCCTACAAGCTACTAGTGAACTTCTGTACCTTCTCAAAGATGCTGGATACAAAGTCTCAAGAGCAAAAGCACAACTATGCCAAATTGAAGTCAAGTATTTAGGATTCCAATTGTCCAGTGGGATCCGACGTTTAGGACCAGAACGCAAGGAAGCTGTATGTAATATCCCCACACCAACCACTAGGAGGCAAGTAAGAGCCTTCCTGGGGGCCGCGGGATATTGTCGCATATGGATCCCCAACTTTGCCCTGATTGCAAAACCACTATACCAAGTCACCAAAGGAATGGAAAAATCCCCACTAGATTGGGGACCCGAACAAGATGTAGCATTCCGGACTTTGAAAAAGGTCCTGATGTCATCCCCAGCTTTAGGTCTTCCAGATGTTCAGAAGCCTTTCCATCTTTTTGTCCATGAGTCACAAGGAAACGCATTGGGAGTATTGACCCAATCTCTTGGTTCCTGGCAATGGCCAGTAGCTTATCTGTCAAAACAATTGGATATAGTTGCAAAAGGATGGCCCCCTTGTCTGAGAGCTGTTGCAGCAACAGCCCTCCTAGTGGGCAAAGCAGACAAACTCACACTAGGACAAACTCTTCAAGTCACCGTGCCACACTCTGTTCTGACTCTCATGGAACACAAAGGAAACTTCTGGCTAACCAATGCACGAATGTTGAAGTATCAAAGCATGTTGTGTGAAAACCCTCGGATACAGTTGAAAGTTAGTCAAGCTCTAAACCCTGCTACATTGTTTCCAATTGGTCCTGGGCCACCTGATCATAATTGCTTAGAAACCATGGACACTGTATTCTCAAGTCGCCCTGATTTGACCGATGTCCCTCTAGAGGACCCAGAACGGACTTTCTTTGTAGATGGAAGCAGTTTGGTCATCAATGGACATCGTTGTGCTGGATATGCAGTGGTGACCCTTGATCTGGTAGTTGAGTCCTTAGCCCTGACCCCAGGAACTTCTGCACAGAAAGCTGAATTGATAGCCCTCACCAGAGCCTTGACATTAGGAGGACTCCACATAAATGTGTACACAGATTCCAAATATGCCTTCACTACTTTGCATGCACATGGAGCCTTGTATAAAGAGCAAGGATTGATCACCTCAGGGGGTAAGGACATTGTACGTGAAGGGGCCATACTGGACTTGGTGCTTACCAATGGTGAAAGTGTTTCTGATGTTGTAGTGGGAGATCATTTTGCATCCAGTGATCACCAGATGGTGTGGTTCAGTATTAGGACTAGGGCTGTTAGAATCCATTCCAAGGTGAGGATCTTAGACTTTAGGAAGACTAACTTTGCGAAGATGGGCCAATACCTCAGGGAGTCGTTAGTGGGATGGGAACAGCTGGGGGATGTAGAAAAACAGTGGGCAAAACTGAAAGGGGGTATTTTAAGGGCAACCAACCTTTTTGTTAAAATGGTAAATAAAGGCAAAAGGAACAGGAGACCGCTATGGTTTTCGAAGGAAGTAGCTGAAAAAGTGAAGAAAAAGAGGGAGGCCTTCATGAAATACAAGAGATCACAGAGAGCAGAAGACAGGCATCTGTATTTGGAAAAACTTAGAGAAGCTAGCAAAGTAGTCAAGAAGGCAAAGATTCAAAAGGAGGAGGAAATAGCCAATGCAATAAAATGGGGGGATAAGACATTTTTCAGATATATTAGTGAGAAGAGGAAGAGCAAAAGTGGTATTGTCAGACTCAAGGGTGCAGGGGGGGAATATGTAGAAGCTGATAAGGATAAAGCGGAATTGCTTAACAAATATTTTTGTTCTGTGTTCACAGATGAAGAACCAGGAGCAGGACCTCAGAAAACACCCACAAATAAGAACAGAAGCGAGGGACATCTTGAACTATTTTCAGAAGACTGTGTTCGTGAGAAACTAGCTCAACTTAAAGTAGACAAAGCGATGGGACCGGATGGGATACACCCTAGAATACTGAGGGAACTTGGGGACGTTCTAGCAGCTCCATTGACTGACCTTTTCAATGCCTCGTTGGAGTCGGGAGTGGTGCCAAAGGACTGGAGAGAGGCTCATGTGGTGCCTTTACACAAAAGCGGAAGTAAGGATGTGGTTGAAAACTACAGGCCGGTTAGTTTAACTTCGGTGGTGAGTAAATTATTGGAAACGCTGCTGAAAGAGAAAATAGTGAGGTTTCTGGAGTCCAGCGGATTACAGGATCCGAGGCAGCATGGATTCACCAGAGGCAGGTCTTGTCAGACAAATCTGATTGATTTTTTTGACTGGGTGACCAGGGAGTTGGACCAAGGGAGAGCTCTAGATGTGGTGTATTTAGATTTCCGTAAAGCCTTTGACACTGTTCCTCACAGGCGACTTATAAACAAACTGAGCACCCTAGGGATGGACCCTAAAGTTACTGCTTGGGTTAGAAATTGGTTGGGTGGGAGGCGACAAAGAGTACAGGTAAATGGAGCTCACTCTGAGGAGAAGGATGTTGCCAGTGGTGTGCCCCAGGGATCTGTCCTTGGTCCGATTCTTTTTAACATCTTTGTTAGTGATATAGCGGAAGGGCTGTCGGGTAAGGTTTGCCTCTTTGCGGATGATACCAAAATCTGCAATAGAGTAGACACCCAGGAAGGGGTAGATAACATGAGGAGGGATCTAGCTAAGCTTGAAGAATGGTCTAGAATTTGGCAGCTGGGATTTAATGTTAAAAAATGTAAGGTCATGCATTTGGGCTGCAGCAATCCAAGGGAGCAATACAGTATAGGAGGTGAAGTACTTTTGTCCACTAAAGAAGAGCGGGACCTAGGCGTGGTTGTGTCTGATGATCTTAAAGTAGCTAAACAGGTGGAAAAGGCGACAGCAAAAGCTAGAAGGATGCTTGGGTGCATACGGAGTGGAATGGCTAGCAGAAAAAAGGAGGTGATAATGCCTCTGTATAAGTCTTTGGTGCGACCTCATTTGGAGTATGGTGTGCAATTCTGGAGACCGCACCTTCAAAAGGATGTGAACAGGATGGAGTCGGTGCAGAGGGTTGCTACCAAAATGATTAATGGGCTTCATTATAAAGCATATGAGGACAGACTTAAGGATCTTAATATGTACACCTTAGAGGAAAGGCGGGATAGAGGTGATATGATTGAGATGTTTAAATACCTCCGTGGCATAAATGTTCAGGGAGAGAGCCTCTTTCAATTGAAAGCAAGTTCTGCTACGAGGGGACATGGGATGAGGGTGAAGGGAGATAGATTCAGGAGTGATATGCGGAAATATTTCTTTACGGAAAGAGTAGTGGATCAGTGGAATAGTCTCCCAGTGGAGGTGGTAGAGATGAGGACAGTAACTGAATTCAAGAAAGCATGGGACCAACACAGAGGATCTCTAAAGGCAAAAAGTGGACTGTTGTAGTTGTTATGGAAGGACAGACTAGATAGGCCATGTGGTCTTTTTCTGTCGTCATATTTCTATGTTTCTATGTTTTTATGTTTCTATTAGGTATGGGCCCGAGATATTGATGTTATTAGATGCTGTATGGGCCCCCAAACAAGTGGCAATCATGCACTGCCGATGTCATCAGGCAGGAGCAGGAGAAGTCACCCGAGGGAATAGATTTGCAGATGCCACAGCCCGAAAGGCAGCCACCACAGGACAAGTTAGGACCCAAGATACTGTAATGCAAGCAGCCCTATTCCCTGTGCCCCTTAGTTCCTGGGCACCCCGATATACTACAAGAGAGTTAGACTATTATTGCGAAAAGGAGGGAGGAGTCTTGACAGAACAAGGTTGGATAGTGCTACCACCCCCAGAAGGTAGTCCACCTCCAAGTCCTACAGTCATCCCTGAAGCATTAGGGCCAGCCTTTGTTCAAGCTTTTCATCAAGCCACACATTATGGAAAAACAGCCATGAAGAAAGCCCTGAGGCCCCATTTCTGTATTTCATTGCTAGGATCCCTGACAGCCTCGGTGGCACAGCAATGCCTGATATGTGCCAAGAATAATGCCAAGCAAGGTCCTGTTCCACCCCCAAGAGTTCAGTCAGTAGGGGTGACCCCCATGAGTGATATACAGATAGACTTTGCTGAAATGCCCCGTGCAAATGGATATCACTATATGTTAGTGTTAGTCTGCACATTTTCAGGGTGGGTAGAAGCCTACCCCACCCGAACTGAGAAAGCCTGAGAAGTCACTAGGGCATTGCTTCATGAGATCATTCCCCGATTCGGAATACCATCAACTATAGGGTCAGATAATGGTCCATCATTTGTATCCCAAGTGACTCAACAGTTAGCTCAAGCTTTACAAATAAAATGGAAGTTACACACTGCTTACAGACCCCAGAGCTCAGGGAAAGTAGAACGAATGAATAGAACCCTGAAAACTCAGTTATCCAAGCTTTGTCAAGAAACACACCTGAAGTGGCTCCAAGTTCTTCCCATAGCCCTTCTTAGGATACGTTCAGCTCCTACCAGATCCTTAGAGGTCTCCCCTTTTGAGATTTTGTATGGGCGACCTCCACCCATAGTGCAGGGAATAAAGGGAGACATGAGACAGATAGGATCTGAAATAACAAGACAAGAACTATTAGCTTTAGGTTCTGTTTTGCAGAAACTCCAAACGTGGGTGCAAGACCGACTACCCATCAACCTGACCGAGCCTCTGCATCCCTTTAAGCCAGGAATGTCCGTGTGGGTGAAAGAGTGGAGAAAGACCCCGCTGGCGCCGCATTGGAAGGGACCCTAGGTCGTCATCCTGTCAACCCCCACCGCGGTGAAAGTTGCAGAATTCGAACCCTGGATCCACCACAGTCGAGTGAAGCCGGCAGCTGCTCCTGATCCTGACCAGTGGACGTCAGTGAATGATCCCGAGACTCCATTGCGACTCACCTTGAGGAGACAGCCAGCTTTATAGAGAATCTTCAGAATCTACTTACGTCACGCGAAAGTGACCATCACAGTAGAAACAGAAGAAAACTCAGCAAAGTTCATTATCCTCAACTTTCTAGTTAACTTCCAAAGACTGTAATCACAATGTTCTTCCACTATTGCCTTGTGGGAGTGGTGATCCTGGGAATCCTGGAAAAGACTTTTGCTCTACCCCCTTGTGCAGCTTGCATAACCACCACACGAACAGGACAAAAGATTACTCAGACTTTGCTCTATCACTCCTACTATACTTGCACTGGTACAGTTAGACGGTGTGTTTATAATGGCACTGAACTGAACATTTGCACTAAGGGGAAAAGTAAGACTTGTTATAACCCTCGACAAAACCCATCATACTATACATTTGAGATACGCTGGAATGATGAAGATGGAGCCATCCTGAATGTGACAAAACCCCTCACAACCCCACAAAACCTATCATCCTGAACTTTGATGCTTGCGATGCAATCAACAGAAATGCTTACCACAGATGTGGGTCATGGGAGCGAGCATACTACCATGATGATAAATATATGTGTCCAGAAGGAGCCTATAGATGGGGATGGTGTACAGGAAAGAGTACTGCAGCCACCATCTACACCACCTCATCTAGACATGGTTACTTTTGCCCAAAATGGGAATGTGTATATTTTGCTACCTGGAAGAATGCACCAACGGGACGAGATGGAGATCATTGCAAAGGCAGTCTAACGAAGATCAGACTACCAGAACCCAGGAAATGCCAGAAAGGTGCCTGTAATCCTCTACAACTCCTCATAGCCAACCCCAGCCACAGGAAGCAAGGATATAAGTTTGGGTTGTGTATTGCAGGAGGAGGTGTAGATCCTGGAACTATCTTATATCTGCAATTAAACACCAAAACTCATGTATCCTCACCCTATCGTATACATCACTCCTTCTATGAAGCCATGAAATCAGAATTTGAAATTCCTCCTGCCTCCCAGAACTTATTTCTTGAATTAGCGGGAGCAGTTGCATCTAGTCTCCATGTTTCAGACTGTTTGTTTTGTGGAGGAACAACAATGGGAGACCAATGGCCTTGGGAGGCACAAGAACTGAACTATTCTGTTCTGTATAATCAGACTAATATACACAATACCACAAGTGAATGGGTATTGGCCCACTCCATTGTGGGTAACTTATGTTTTTCTCGTTATGGACCAATGTTTAATATGGAAGTGGGGCAGCTGGTCTGTCTGAATCAGAAGTTCTACAACAGTACCACTAAGAAGACTTCTTGGTGGTCAGGAGTCAACACTACTGAACCTTCCAATCCTCTAGTTAAATTCCCCAAACTTGCCAGTATCTGGACTAATTTAGCAGCATATAATTCTTGGCAAGCACCACCTGGACTGTACTGGATTTGCGGAACCCGAGCATATGCCAGACTTCCTCATCACTGGGGAGGCGCATGTGTGTTGGGAACCATACGGCCTTCCTTTTTCCTTCTGCCAACATCCCAGGGAGAACAGCTGGGATATCCTGTGTACAGAAGTCAACAGCTGAAGGAGGCCTTGAAGATAGGCCAATGGGACAAATGGGATGCGTCATCTGAAGAATGGCCACCAGAAAGAATCATCTCATCCTATGGACCTGCTACTTGGGAGCAGGATGGGACTTGGGGATATCGTACTCCTGTTTATATGATTAATCGAATAATACATTTGCAAACTGTTGTTGAAATAATATCCAATGAAACTAGTAAAGCACTAACCCTTCTGGCAAAGCAAAGTACGCAAATGCGCACAGCCATTTATCAAAATCGTTTAGCTTTAGATTATTTGTTAGCAGCTGAAGGTGGGGTATGTGGGAAGTTGAATCTAAGTAATTGTTGTTTACAGATTGATAATAATGGGCATGTAGTTGAAGATTTAGCCACCCAGATGAGAGAGCAGACATTTGTGCCTGTCCAGACTTGGCACAGTTTAAAGATGGATGAGTGGTTTGGTTCATTGTTTTCTTGGATTGGTAGTCTGAAATCCCTTATGTTTATCGTACTATTCATATTAGCCATGTGCTTATTGCTCCCTTGTCTCCTACCCCTTTGCTTACGCATGGTAACATCATCAATTGATAACACTATAGAGCGGAAGGCAGCTGCGAAAGTATTAGCTATGTGGCAATATTACCCTATACCCCACGATGATGATGCCATTACACCAGTATAATGTGTTATTTGACTAATGAGTGATTTAATTCTCACCCTTCCTCACTTGCGGGTGAGAATAATCAAAGGGGGGAATGTGGTAGGCTATGGTCTAGCATGGCCTGCTACTATGAAAGGCCTGTAAGTTAGGCCTGGATCCTAACTCCCATTATAGCTAGAAAAGAACCAAAAATCTGTGAAAAATAAGAAAACTGTTTTAAAATGCCAAATAAGAAGTTTTCATGAATTCATAAGTCTTCTATTATTCTCTTGTGTGTGAAAGAACAGAAATGTTACAGTATATGCATTCCAGAAGCCGAAGTTAACCTTGCAGTAGAAAAGTAACGATATTCAGAACTGTACCATTGTTCAAGCAATCCTAAAGGAGGGGGCCGGTTGCTAGGCTCCGGAGGGATTTCTAATTGGACAAATGAAGGGAATGTATAACCAATGAAAAGTTTGCATGTATTGAGTTGGAACCAATAGAAAGTTCTCATGTATCAAGCTGGAAAAGAGGTATAAATGGTTATGTCTCTGTATAAACATTTGCTCAGTTCCTTTTGAAGCTTTGACTGACTGGGCCTGTGCACAATAAATTGGCTTGGACCCTGTCAATTGACTCCTGGACTTATTCATTGATTGCACTTTGCCACAGCAATCTAAGAAGTATACAAGTTAAACATATGAAATGATTAATTATACAACAGATATTTAAAAAGATTGTCTCAGGTACAAGCTTAGATAATTTCACATGTAGTCACTATATATTTTGCATTTATGCATTGTAAACTGATTGTGTGTGTGGCACACCCAACTCTACTACTGAGACAATATTTAGTTCACCAAACTATCTGTGATAGGGCACTAGGGTTGCCAACTGCCAGTTTTCAGCCGGCCTGACTGGTTTTTACATGGCCAGGCTAGTTGCTGGCAGAGATCTAAGATCAGCCCTTGAAAAGCTGTTTTTTTGCTCTGGACACGAGCGGCCAGAGCAGAAAACCAGCTTTACATCTGGTGTCCTTGTCCCCACCAGCGCAGCATCACCTTCTCCTCTGCTGTCAGTCCCTTCCTGCCACCTCTCTCCCCTTGCAGCCGAGGCTCCTGCTTCTTACAGAGTGGTGGCTGCAATAACACTAATTTAAAAACAAAAATAAACTGATGTGGAGCCTCCAGCACTATGGAACCCCTGACACAGTGTCCTGCTCCCTGTAGTGTCACTTCCTTTTGAGCGTGGGATGCTGCAGCAGGGTTTCCATAGGGCCGGAGGGCTCCGCACAGGTTTTGTTTTTATGCTGAAATATTTTATTGGTTTTCCATAATGTTTCCAATTACAAGCAAACAAAGCGAAAGTTAAAGCACAAAATCTTTCACATTATGAAGAAAAAGAAAACAAACCAATATAGACCACAAAAGGAGAGAAACACAATAAAGAAATAATCAAATTAAAGTATTCATAAGGAGACTAAACGCCATATTTACAGCCAAACACCCTTTCATACACCCCCTAAACCTCAAGGATCCAAGACCTCCTTACTAGGCAGAAAGTTCTCTAACTGAAGCAGTTCAAAAAAGACATATCTAACCCCTTGATAGGACAAGAAGCATTTGCAGGGATAGCGCACAAAGAACGAAGCGCCAAGAGCCAAGACACGGGATCTTAAAGCCAAAAAGGCTTTCCTCCATGACTGAGCGGCTCTAGACACATCTGGAAACAATTGAACAGGGGCCCCACAAAAAGAAATGTTTCTAGTCTTGAAATATTCTTTAAATACATAGACTTTATCACAATCTGAAACAAAAGTCACAAACCCTGGAAGGGATGATATCCTGGGTGTCCTCCAGGAACTCGGTTAAATCAAGCCCTGGAGATAACTGCTGCTGAGAGTCAGCAGCAGACCGCCCATCTGAAATACCCTGACCAGAAAGGTAATACATCTTAGGAAAGGAAATAATATCAGCATTAGGACATTTTAATACCTCACGAAAGACAGGAAGAAAATTGATGCCTTTGAATTGTGGTGTTTGCAAGGAATACTGGGCCCAATATTCAAAGGCATTTACACTGTTTGCAGACTTTCAGACTGTGTAAATGCCGGCTAGCGGGATATTCAGCTGCGCTAACACGGTTAGTTACACAGAATATTCATAGGTGCTGCAGCTACATGCCTCGATGCTACATGATTAGCATCGGGGCATGTTATGGAGTTTCCGGGGTAGAGCGGAGGCAGCACCTGTTGCTAATTGGGCAGTGGCAATATTGAGCCCAGTTAGCGACCCATGGGTAAAGTCAGGAGTGACAAATGCTGATCTAACTTTAGCTGCAGAAGCGAATCGAGTAATGACTCAATATCACAACTGCCCGCTTACATTCTGGTGTCTGTGGCTAACCTGAATATTCAATGCTGATTGCTGGATATGGCCCCAGCATTGAATATCTGGAGTTAGTCGTCATCAGTGACGGCTAGCCTCTGAATATCAGGCCCACTGTGTATACCATGCATTGCTCAAAGAACAAATCAACCTGTACTGGACATCAAATCTAAGCTTTCCTTGGAGTCTCAAATCACAAGACTTCGACTTTCATACTTTAGACACATCATGCAAAGAGAAAGATCGTTCAAGAAGAACATCATGCTTGGCAAGGTTGAAGGTTGGTGCAAAAGAAGAATATTGGAAACGTGATTGATTAATATGATAACAGCAGCTACGAATGCCACTCTATTGTCAATTAGCCTCCTGACTTAAGATCGAACAGTTTGTATAATTATCCTTAGGGTTACTATGAGATGACATCAACTCAACAGCACTTAACAACAATAACAACCACAAGGCCATTATCAGGTTTTAAGCCTTTTCTACTGCAAGCCAGAAGGTTGCAGAATTCAAGGTTACTTTATTCAAACTGGCAACATATTAGTAATATCCAGTGTTACAGTTAGCAGATTCCAACATAACCATAAAAACTTTATTTTCAAAGATGTTTTCGTGACAAATAGATGTAGACTAGTCTAGTTTACAGTACCGATATGAGGGTCAGTCTAGCTACTACTAATACTACTGCTACTACTAAATATTTATAAAGCACTTTAAGGCATATCCAGTACTGTACAGATACATTTAAAAGACCATGCTCGTCAGCGCTTACAATCTAATCAAGACAGACAGTACAATAGATGAGAACAAGGTATGAATAGGGAAAGATAAGAAGACACAAGGAGTCCAAATCCACAAACAGCCAATATTAACCATTCTCTCACATACAGCATTAACATTATTTACAGCTCTGCAAGCAGTCTAAATGCTGCTGAGCTGGATATTCATTGGCATTAACATGGTTAGTACTACTGAATACCCCTGGATGCTGCTGCTATATACCCAGATGCTAAGCGATTAGCAATGGGGCATTCAGGGGGTATTCCAAGGCGACACGGAGGCGGCATCCATCGCTAACTAGACAGCATGGATATTGAGCCGCTGGCTGCTTAGTGATGCATGGTGAAAACCAGGCACAGGAAACTCTAGCCTAACGTTTGCTGTATATCACTAACCGGGCAACGGTGATATAAATCTGCTGCCAAACTGGATATTTACTACTAGGGCGGGACATGACCCTGACATTGAATATCTCCCCTGAAAGTATTTCTCGCAGTTACCCCTTATGTAAGGTTTGAGGATTAATGCAATTTCTCAGGGGAGAGAAGGTGCAAGTCTTACCTCAGATCTTATAGAAACCCTTTTTTACTTTGCTCAGCATTACAACCTAGTGCTGGAAGTCAGCATTACAACTTTTCATCCCAGTCAACCACTAGTTCCATTTCAGAAGCTTTTCATTTTCCAAGTAATTGCTATTGGATTAGCAAGTTATCAAATCTCATTGGATCTAGTTCACTGGAAAAGAAACACTGGTGGCTAATCCATGACCCAGTTCCACTGTATATTAAATTCTGTCAAGATATCTCATTACTGCCTACTATACCTCTCCCTGAAGGAGAAAAGCATGATTCTTTGTACTTTCTTTCTGGATAATGAACTCGGTTTGTATTTGAAAATCTGGCCTGCATTTTCTCTCCTATTGCCACTTTATTAAAACAGTGTCTGCTTACTTCATTTCTACATTTATGTGATCTACATTAATGCTTGTCTTTTATCTTTATTCCAGGTTGTAGTACATTGCCTTTAGGTACCAGCAAAGCTGTTTACAAATTCAAAATTATATAGAGGTAAAGAGTTAAAGAGGAAGGGAATACCATTTTCCATAGGACGGTAGCAGAAAAGCTAGAAAGCAGCACAGAATTAGGTTGGTCGAGCTCAGCCCTGCCCTCCAAATGTAGTTTGGAAAAGAGAGGTTTTCAATTTGACGCAAAAGCTTTTATGGGATGATTCCATATGTAAATGTGACCATTAAGCATTCCAGGGGAAGGTACGGTGAAAAAGAAAGCTGAGGTATATGGAGAGTCTAATCTAGCTGAAGTCACTTGAGGGATATAAAGATGGTTCTCTTGAGATGAGCATAACGCGCAAGTGGGCACATAAGGAATGGTAAGAGAAGCTATAAAGGGGGGGGGGGGGCTATTGTAGAAAGCTTTGTATGCAAGAACCAGTATTTTGAAATGAATTCTTTGAGGGAGAGAGAGTCAATGAAATTGAATGAATTAAGGAGAGACATGATCGTATTTGGTAGCATGTGCCAAAAGACGGATGGCAGTCTTCTCATTTCAGCAGCAAAAATTCCAGTGTGTGGATCAAAGTATTCTGGGCAGAGGGGTCTAACAATGAACAAACAGAATGGAAATGATGGAGGGCATGAAAAATGGATTTTATTAGACCAGTAGTGTGATGATGGAATGAAAGTTCTGAATCAATATGAATTCACAGATATTTAAAGTGATCAGTAAGCGTAGTATGAGCATTTGCCAAAGTTGATGAAACCATGGGACAGGAAAGATGATCAGTGATTCAAATGGTGGTGGTTTTCCCAGGATTTGATGATGTGCTTAGAGCCAGCTTAAAACGTTCTCCAAGCAACTATCAATAGCTGATAAGTAAGGAGAGCAGCAGTCAGTAAAAGTAATCAAGAGAATGTAATAGGTTGGGGTTTTTATATATATATACTAAACACCTGTATCCTGAATGAGGGTGGCTAATAGAATCAGGAAGATATTAAATAAGAGGGGCTAGACTCTTGTGGGACCCCACAGGGTAGGGCCGACGATTATAACAGGTAGATCTAGTGGAAAAGGAGAAGACCCAGGATGTGAGAAATGAGGTGAACCAGTGTAAAACAGTACTAGGAATGCCAATGTCATGATGTCGGGCAAAGAACATATCATGGTTCACCAAGTCATAAGCTGCAGATAGATCCAATGAGATAGCTAGCGCTACCATACCCTTTTCCAGGACACAATGAATGGTACTAAGTAAGGCTGTAATGATAGATTCAATGCCATGGCCGGAGCAAAATCCTGACTGCTTTGGGTGTAGTACATTAGATTTTTCCACAAAGCTAGTTAGCTGATCAAAAGCATTTTTTTCAATCAATGTTGAAGTGAACAGAGTATTAGAAACAAGATGGTAATTTGCCAGAACGTCCCGATCTAATTTTGGTTTCTTGAGAATGGGTTGTACTACTGCTTGTTTCCAGGCTACTGGGACTATGGCCTTCATTCTATAACGTGACTTGCCGTGCTGAACTTCCTGCCGGGACATGCAGCCCTGCAATCTGCCTAAACCATATTCCCCCACCGACTCTCCCTATATGTCCTGTGCTTCAGGACAGGGAGAGCTGGTGGGGGGGGGGAGGGGAAACAGGGGAGGGCCACCAGGCAGCACGTACAGGGCTGATTCAGGTCAAGCCCTGTATGTGCTGCTGGGCCTGCTGGGTCATATTGGTTATACCACCATGGAGATATTTTAAAGTCTCTATTATATCACCCCTCTCCTGCCTTTCCTCCAAAGTATACATATTGAGATCTTTACGTCTATCTCCTTATGCCTTATGACAAAGACCACTGACCATCTTGGAAACCACTCTCTGGACAAACTCCATCCTGTTTAATAACTTTTAAAGATGCAGTCTCCAGAAGTGTACTCTTTACTCTAAATGAGGTCTCAGAAGAGACTTATTCATCACCTTTTTCCTGCTGGCCATTCCTCTCCCTATGCACCCAAGCATCCTTCTGGCTTTTGCCATTACCTTAAGATAACCATCAGATCCTGCTCTTCTTTTGTGCACTGAAATTCTTTACCCCCAAAGCTGTTCTGCATCTTTTAGTTTTTGCAGTCCAAATGCATGACCATACATTTTTTGGAATTAAATCTTAGCTGCCAAATTCTTGACCATTCATCAAGCTTCTCTAGATCTCTCCAAGTTATCAACACCTTTGTGTATCTACCCTGCTATATGTTTTGATAACATCCCCAAAGAGGCATGCCTTTTCCTACAGTCCTTCCGCAATATCACTTTAAAAGACCATGGACTGATCCCAGCATAAGCCAGTGATAATGCCCCTATCTTTAGAATGAACTCCATTTACCAATACCCTCTGGTGCCTCCCATTCAACCAGCTTCTTACCCAGTCGGTCACTTTATGGTTTATCCCAAGGGCACTAAGTATATTTATTAGTTGCTGAAGTGGAATGGTGTCAAAGACCCTGTTGAAATCTAAGTATTTATTTATTTATTATTTATTTATTTATTTAACATTTCTTCTATACCGCGCTATTATAATCAGTGCGGTGTACATCGAACAAAACATACTACAATGCATACAGGTAACATTGAGTTTACAGTGAAACAGGATATTAAACATGGAGAAAACCGGGGAAACTATATACAAGCTAACTTTATACTATGTACACTTCTCTAACTCTTCTAGCTGATACATGTGTGTTCGTGGGAGGATACTACACGTTTGATGGTTAGCGGTGGGACTTATGAGTAGGCTAACCATTATCTGATTGTGTTAGGGTGTTAGGGCGGCTGGGAGGTAGTTTGTCAATTGAGTGTTCACCATGGAATGTCTCTGGGTAGAATTTTGTAAATAGGTGGTGTTTCAAGGCTTTTCTGAATGGGGCTAGATTTTTAATGCCTCGGATTTCATGGGGAAGGGCATTCCAGTTTAAAGGAGCAAATATGGAGAAGGCCCTGTTGGAGGTTGTCTTTGAGCATTTTGTCATCATCTTTGGGACTACTAAGGTGTTCGTTGTTTGAGGCCTCCGGTTTCTATTTTCAGGGGTACTGTGGATTAACTTGCTGATTGGCGTAGTGGGGTAGTTATTTAGGGCTTTGAATGTAAGGACAATTGACTTGTATTGGAGTCTGGCACGTAATGGTAGCCAATGCAGTTCTTTCATGATTGGCGTTATGTGGTCAGATCTTGACGATCCAGAAAGGACTCTTGCAGCTGCATTCATAGCTAGGCGGAGCGGATTTAAGGTTAATTGTGAGAGTCCGTGGAGGATGATGTTGGCAAAGTCCAGATGTGGGAGGACTAATGCCTGGAAGGTTGTCCGGTAATCGGTAAAATCCAGAAGGGGGCGAAGGTGACGCAGCGTTCTGATCTTATGATATATTGCTTTTGTGACGTTTTTTACATGAGTTGTCATATCAAGGTGCTGATCGAGCATGATGCCTAGATAACGGATGGTAGATTTGGATTTTAACTCTGCATTGTTGACATGTAGTGCTGGAGGAGGTATGAATTTCCGGTTCCTCGTGACGAATAGAACATCATGGGTTGATCCGTAGGTTTTGTGTCAACAGCCAGTCAGCTACAGCTTCAAAGCATCTTATTATTGGGGCGAGTACTGGTGTGTCAATTGTGAACGGCATGTAAAGGAGGATGTCATCTGCATAAGCAAGGCATTGTACGTTGAAGGATCGGATCAAGTCACATATTAGCAGCAGCTTTTGATTCTGTTGACCACAACCAACTACTCACCAGGCTCCACGAAAAAGGAATTCAAGGAACGGCATTGAATTGGTGCAGATCTTACCTAGAAGATCGCTGGCAACAAGTAAGGACTGGTGATACCACATCTCAACCTTTTCATCAGAAGCAAGGAGTTCCGCAAGGTTCCTCTCTCTCAGCCCTTCTATTTAACATCTATATGCAACCTCTCTGCAACATCTCCCGCTCTTTCGGAATATCATGTCTTATCTACGCAGATGACGTGCTCTTATTCACTCCAATTAATGTATTAAATCCTGACTACACTGCACTAATCACCTGCTTCAACTCTATATCAGATTGGCTACTCTCACAAAATCTCAGAATCAATTTTAAAAAAACTGAAGTCCTGATTGTCACTAGGAACAAAGACTTCTCTCCTCCACCAACTCTAAAAACACGAGATGCTGATCTACCACTCAAAACATCAATACGTTATCTGGGTGTTATACTCAACCAACGACTTGAATTCAAAGATCACATAAAAAATACTGTAAAAGCCATTTACTACAAAATCAGAACTCTTCGACAACTCAGACCTATGCTTGAACCATCTGATTTCCGTACAACCTTCCAGGCATTAGTCATTCCTCATTTTGACTATGCAAATATCGTTCTTCATGGCCTACCCAAGAGTACTCTAAACCCCCTTCAATTGGCCATGAATACAGCGGCCAGAGTTCTTCATGGATCCCCAAAGAACCAACATATTACTCCCATCCTGTTTGACCTCCACTGGCTCCCACTAGCATGCAGGATTTTATACAAAGCTCTCATTCTGACCTTCAAAGCATTCCACCATATCTCATCATCCTCCCTATCTGATCTCCTCCAACACACACAGAACACCAGATCTAGACGTTCTGTAACAGAGAACATGCTAACAGTCCCAAAAGACAGCAAAAAAACTCACTCAAACAACCACTTTAAGATCATTCGCTTCCTTCGCCCCTAAATGTTGGAACACTCTACCACCTAGTATTAGATCACAAAAAGACCTATCCCAGTTCAGAAAATCCCTGAAAACACATCTCTTTCTACAACACTTTTCACAATACATTGACTCCCCACCCACACAGACCATCGATCATGGCTAGTCAAATAAGCTCCCGAAATCTTATCATTTGATATAGACCATTTATCACAAACCCTACCTTTAGAGCTAGAGCATTTAAGAATCTATTGTAAATAATTGAATATATCTGTTAGTTGTTTATCCCTGTTATCCATGTTTTATTCCCTGTTCTCTGTAAACTTAACATTTGTTTTATGTTTAAGTACAAAATTTGTTGAAATGTAAACCGCGCTGATGTCAAAAGTGCGGTATATAAAAGCTGTTAAATAAATAAATAAATAAATGTAGATATTAAACATCAGTGCCGATAAGGACGAACCTTGAGGCATCCCCTGGGTCTGTAGAAATGGTTCTGAGGATGTGTGGCCAGCCTTGACTTGTTGCCATCTATTGGAGAGGTAGGATTTGCACCATTCCAGTGCCGTGCTTTGAATCCCCTTTTCTTTTAGGCGTTGTAGGAGTATATCATGGTTCACAGAATCAAAGGCGGCAGAGATGTCCAAAAAGATGAGTACGAATCCTTGTCGGGAATTATTTATTCCTGTGACCAAGTCGTTAAAGAGGGTTGTAAGGACGGTGTCAACTCCGTGTGCTTCCCTGAAGCCATGTTGGGAAGGATCTAGTGGTGCCTCAGTATCAATATAATGTTGGATTTGCTGTTGGGCAGCTTTTTCGATGATCTTGGCAAGCAGGGGGATGCCCGAGATTGGTCTATATGATTCCACTTTGGATGGATCTAGTCTGCTGTTTTTTAGTAGCGTCTTGATTGAGGTGTGTTTAAGGCTCTGCGGGAACGAATCAGTTAAAAAGGACTGGTTCAGAATTTTACTCAGGATTTGGCTTAGGTCGTGTCGAAGTTCCCTGATCCAGCTTGCTGGGCAGGGGTCGTTGGGTGCAGTGCTGGGGTTGATCGAGGCTATGATGTCTTCAACTTCTTTATTAGATACCTTGGTAAAGTTGCATAATGGTGATGCCTGGAATGCTTCAGTCGATGCAAAGAGGTCGCTGACCCCTATGTTTGTGTTGGTCTTAATCATCTTTGCTTGTAAATAGTTTGAGTAGTCCTGTGGTTGGTATTTCCCCAATTCAATATTTTGGTCACTCAAAGAAATAAATCAGATTCATCTGATAAGACCTTCCTCTACTAAATCCATACTGTCTTGGAAGCTGTCATCCTTTCGATTCCAGAAATCGTACCATCCTCAGCTTTAGCAGCATTTCTATTAATTTACTTATCACAGAGGTCAGATTAAGTGGTCTGTAGTTACCAACCTTTTCATTACTTTGACTTTTGTTGGCAGGAACCACAATCACCCATCTCTGGTCCTCCAGACTCACTCCCAACTCTAAAAAAGCATTGAGAAGGTCAGCCAGTGGAGCCACCAGTTCTTCTTTAAGTTCTTTTAATACCCTTGGATAAATGCCACTTGGCCCCATCTTTGTCTACTTTTAGTTTAACTAGCTCCTCATGAACACAGTTTGAGTTCAATCTCACTTTCATTCCTGTTTATGTTTACTTTCTGAGGTCCAATTCCTAGCCCTTCATCTGTGATCACAGAACAGAAATACTTGCTAAAAAATTCTGATTTTTCTTTATCAGCATTTACATATTCCCCTCTCCTTCACCCTTGTGTCTCGCAATGCCTCTTTTGCCATTACTCCTGTCACTAACATAACTGAAAAAAAAGTCTTGTCCCCCATACATTATTATTTTGGCTTCCATCTGCATCCTTGCCTTCCTGACTATTTTAACAGCATCCCTTAGCTTCTTCAGATATTATTTGCCTTCCTCTTTCTGTGATCTCTTACATTTATGAAGGCTAATCTCTTTTTCTTAGGTAAGGAGGATATTTTCAAAACTATCTAGGAGCATTGAAGAAAATTAATATGCCCTGAATGTCCTGTGTAAAAATATGTATGTTTCATGATTTGAAAAACTTTTAGCCATTTGATGCATAGGCATAGTTTGGGGTGGTCATAGGTATAGGGCCCCCTCAATATATTGCAGGCATTAATGTTGAATTGGAACCCCTCCCCTCATTTTCAATATGACTTCTGTGCTCTTTGCCCCCCCCCCCCCCCCATTAAGAAGAAAAACTACATTGATGACTTTATGGTGCTTTGGGAAACAAGAAGCATAGATTTGATTTTCCAATCTGCATGTTATTTTGCAGCAAAATTCTAACTGTAGAAAAAGCAGCCACAAAATCCGCAGATTCTTTGTATCCTGGAACAATTTTCAAACAGAAATAACATGCATACTTTCCTTTTGAAAATTAGGTCTTCAAGGTTTGAGGGTACCAAAAGTCCATTGATTGTACATAAAGGAGGCTGTTTGCCAGTTGCCCTTAGTGGGTAATTTCATAACCCAGTGCTTTATGTAGAATTACTAAAAATGGAAATATTTTATAGAGGCAACATAGATACTTATGTTAACATAAGGACATAAGATATGCCATACTAGGTCAGACCAAGGGCCCATCAAGCCTAGTATCTATGCAGTCATAGTCCCTGTGGGTGAGACTCTCCTTACTGGGGGAGGCCAGAGTAAGTCTCTCTTGGTGGATGGACTAGACAAAGGTGTCAGCAGGCATGAGTCTGGAGGCTCTGGTGTGGATGTTGGTCACCACGGATGACACTTTGAGAAGTTGGGGAGCCCACTGTCTATCCCAGGTAGCTCAGGGACTGTGGAATCCAGAGGAGAGACTTTGGTCAATAAACTGTCTCGAGATGCAAGCTGCACATCCAGCCCTCTGGGTCTTCTGTACCTTGGTCCAACATAGAGCGGTGCGGATCCTTTATGACAACGTGACAGCAGTCATGTACATCAATTGCCAGAGTGGCATGTGGAGATGGGGCCTCTCTATGGTGGGCTAAAGACCATCTTCTAGTCCATATGGCCAAGAAGGAAAACATTCAGACTAACTACCTAAGTTGAAATTATCTTGGGGCCCGATATTCAAAGGTCTTACACACTTACCCGTATAAAGGCCTTATCCAGGATTTTCAAAGGGTACCTACAGGGGTAGTGGCCTTCGAAAATTCTGGCTAAGTCCCAAACGTGCCCAGATGCTATCCGTGTAGCATCAGGGCATGTTAGGAGTGTTCCGGGGTGGAGGAAGGGGTTACATGGATAGCGGCAATTTTCGATCGCTGCTACCTGTGTAGCCTCTACAGCTGCCGGGGTGTCTAGACTAATCTGGAATTTCACTTCTGCCGGCATGGAAGTGAAAATCTGGGTTAAGGGGGGTAAGCGGGCATCTCAATATCGAGCCTTTGGTTTTTAGTTGAGGCTGCTTTCCAGTTGATTGTTCAATGTTGGGGAGTGTTATTAATAGATCTGATGGTGACAGCCATGAATGCCAAGGCGAGCAGGCTCTTCAGCTGGCAAAACTGTATTACCCTACACTTGGTAATACTCATGTTTTTGACATATTGAGTTATAGAGCTGTTTGGTTAAACATTGTGCACACATTTTAGGGCTGGCTCTTAAAATCAAAGACAATTTTTTTGAGTCCTGGAATAGAGTATGTTGTGTGGCCAGTCCAGGTCACAAGTACCTGTCAGGTTCCCAAAAGGTATTGCGATGCTTCCGCTTGGGCCCAAGAGCTTACAAGCAGGAAACAGCCTTATGTTGTCCACTTTTGAATAAAGCTTCCCTTGTTGTCACCAGATGTATGCTGGGACTTGTAGTCAGTTTATTCTTTAAGGACAAATTGTAGTTGTGAGTCGGTGGTTCAAGGCAGTAAGAAAATTTATTTTGTGGGGATTTCCAGGGCATTTAAGCTCAATACACAAACAAGGCAAAAAGGATGCTTCTCCAACATAAAGGATAAATCAGGTAACAGAGAGTGACGTAACAAAAAACCTCTTTTCACTGTTCAGCTGTTCTTATTCCCACAAGCTTACACCGAGGACTGTCTCGTGTGGTCATTCAACAGAAATACTGATAAACTTGCAACAGCTGTGATTTTCTTTTCTCAAAGCAAACTTTTTCTAAGCACTGCTTCTTAGCTTCAGAAGGCAATTAAGCTTAGTAAAACACAGTATTAGCTTTCCTTAATTCTAAGCAGGTATTGCACTTATTCTCTATATTGTTTCACAGTCTCTCAGCTCAGGTCAATAATGCAGACTCTTCTCAAACACAATGAGCAATCCATTGGTACAGGTTCACACTCAGAGCTTGGCAAACAGGAATCTATTTGCATTCCTTCTATGGCATCAGGATATATGGTATCTCGTGGGGCGGAGCTTGATGCTGAGCAGGATGGTCACCTAGTGTGGAGGCTCCAGGGAGACCCGCCAAGAATCCTGCAGATATCACATAATTCGGCAACACAGGCCTGATTATAGCAGCGGTAAGATCACGGATGGCGGGATCGAAGCCGACCCGGCTAGATTATGCGAGTGCGCTGAATAACAGCGTGAAGCGTACTAAAACAGAACCCATCTCCCTGCAAAAGATGGCACCGGCACGAGAAGGGCCTGACACCCTGCAAGAGCTCCTTGCAGAGATAAGAGGGGTGAAAGAGCTGGTCAAAGCCAACGGAGCCTCATTAAGCACTGTGCACGAGGAAATAAATGCGTTGCACAGTAAAATAGAAAGCATCTCACTTCGTCAAGAAAAAGTGGAAGGTGTCCTCTCTGTGCATGGGGCCCGCCTGGAAAAAGTAGATAAGATCGAGAGACAGCTTCAAGCGCTCCAAAAGGAAGTTGAGGATGGCAATAATTGGGCCTGGCGGAATAACGTGCGAATAGTCTGCATTGCGGAAGGGGCAGAGGGCACAGATATAAGAGCCTTCCTAGCAAAGCTGATCTCTACGGTCCTTAAACTTACTTTTGAGAAGGACTTATAAATTGATCGGGCCCATCGCGTCCCCTCACATACTACACCGCATAGAGCGCAGCCACTGCCTGTCATTCTTCGAGTCTTGCATTACCAGCAAGTGGCGCAGATAATGGATGCAGCGCGAGCGCGAGCACCTTTGGAATATGAGGGACGCAAGCTCTCCATTTATGCTGATCTGGCTAAACCCACCGTGGACAGGCGGAAGAGATTCCTGGCACTACGACCATGTCTGCAGCAACTTCAAGCATGCTTCGGGCTGATGTATCTGGCAAAGATGCGAGTCACCCTGCACAACCAGACCCGGACATTTGATGAGCCGGACTCTCTTCTTGCATATCTTGAGGAAAAAGAAGCAGCACAAATGCGCCGAGGAAGGCGGCGGGCAATACAGAATTTCTTGTCAACTTGTGAACGGCCTGGTCTGGAGATGTATCAACAAGCAAGGCCGGAAAGCTGAGGATACGCTGGGGAGGCCATTCACCACGGATAATATGGACAGTGAGGCCTTTGTAAGATTGGTTAATTGCAATTGTTGTGATTTGTTAGGCTCCTGTATTAATGGGTAGTGGGATGATGGGGGAAGTTGTTTAAGCGGGTAGCTGTTGTTTTTTTTTTTTCCCCTTTTATTAGATGGGATAATGCACTGTTCAGATTTGAGACTAGTGGGTCTCCCGAGCCAGTCCAGCTGGCTTGAGCTCACCTAATGTTTTATGTTTATGTTTTATTGTATTTGATAAAAACCGCCTTTTACAAGAACCAAAGCGGTGTACAATTAAAAATTCAATAAAAGCAGGCCGAGGCCAGCGAAAAGGAAAAGAAATACAATATTTGACAGGACAGCAGAAAAATCAGGAGAACAAGACAAGACGTAGACGAAAGGTAAGCTTAGGAAAGAACAGGAGGCAGGGAAGAGAATTAATCACACAAAAGGGGAGGGAAGGTTGAAAGCTAGGGAAAACAAATGGGTTTTTAGCTGTTGTTTAAAAGTAGTAAACTGAGGGTCCAGACGGAGGGAGGGGGGAAGGGCATTCCAAAGGGCGGGAGCAGCAAAGAAAAAGGCAGAGGAGCAGGTAGACTGTAGGTGAGCGCGAGAAGGGGAAGGGAGGGTGAGGCGGTTGAGGTGAAAAGAGCGGGGAGTGTGTTTAGGGGAGTGAAAGGAGATCTGTTAGGTGTTGGGGAGTGCTAGTGTGGAAGGCTTTATGAGTCAGGATCAATAGTTTGAAAGTGGCCCTGAAAGGGATAGGCAGCCAGTGGAGGTGAAAAAGCAGGGGAGAAATGTGATCCCGAGGGGAGGAACATGTGACCAGGCGTACAGCAGTATTCTGAATCCGTTGTAGGCGGGTAAGCTGGTATTTTGGGAGACCAAGAAATAAAGAGTTGGCAAAGTCTACTCGAGACATAATTAAGGACAGAACCAAGGTAACAAGGGCTGAAGGGGAAAGAAAAGGACGAATAGAATGAATCTGGCGGAGGAAAAAGAAGGATGTTTTGGTGACGTGAGAAATGTGGGAGTGAAAAGACAAATTGGAATCAAAGTGCACACCAAGGTACCGGAAAGTGGAGACCAAGGGTACAGGGGAGCCAGAAAAAGAAGGGGTCAGTGAGGGGGGAGAGCCACAGTGAGTAAACCAGGGAGCAACCGTTTTGGCAAGATTCAGGTGAAGGCAGTTGAGTGTCAGCCAGTCTGCTACAGCTGCAAGGCAGGAGTCTAGTACAGAGAGATCGGGGCAGAAAGGAGAAGTATGATGGAGCAAAAGAATATCATCTGCATAGAAAAAAGTAGACACACCAAACTGCTGAATCAGGGACGCAAGTGGAGCCAAGAAAAGGTTAAAGAGGAGAGAGGCAAGAACAGAACCCTGAGGGACCCCACAGGGAAGAACGTGAGGGTCAGAAGGGGGAGAGGAAGGAGAAGATGAAAGAACCGCACAAGATCGAGAAGAGAGAAAAGAGTGGAACCAGTGAAGCACAGTGCTACAAAGACCTGCATCCCGCAGGCGGAGAAGAAGAAGAGAGTGATCTACCAAGTCGAAAGCAGCTGAGAGATCTAAAGCAACCGCCACCGAAACGTCACCTCGATCACATGCTACATGCAGTGCATTTGTGAAGGCTAAGAGAACAGTTTCAACGCTGTGACCCTGACGAAACCCTATAATGTTTTTGGGTGGGGTCTCTCCTCTAGAGCACACATACGTACATGGGCATAGAAGTTTCAGCAGTCAAGGTAGAAACCGTCACAACTGGGAGATGAGAGTTGGCAATTTCCCCTCTGGTCACCATTCTCTTATGATAAATGAGCAGGTGTATCGCACTGGGCCTAAGGGGCCATACTTAAATACAGCAATGGCCCCCTGTAATGTTTTGTCGTTAAATGTTAAAGGGATTAACAACCCTGTCAAAAGAAGAAAGATCATTGATTATGCGTGACATAAGAAAGCAGATATATTGCTACTGCAGGAAGCGCACTTAAATAATAACGAATTGCTTAAGCTTAGCATAAAATCCTTTACTGTAGTGGCATATTCGGCGGCCTCCAAGAAAAGAAATGGGGTGGCCATTTTAGTAACAAATAGGGGCCTTCTTTCCTTTATAAAGTAGGTGCATAACATAGGTATTTGCACTTCCATCCTCCCTTCATACACCTTCAGTGAATATGCTGTATGACACTAGGGCTATCTGGCAAAAGTTATGGCCACAGCTTTATTCCAATTTACAACATATAAACTCCATAGCAATATACAAACATGACATTCCCCAAACTAGTTTCCTCCCCATTATGAAACATCCATGGCTTGTCATTAAATCCCCTCCCCCCCCCCACTCCAAAATCACACTTGGCCACCTAGCTGGTTGATGGCGATTTAGCTATGAGCTGCAAAGCACCCCTTTTTCTCCCCTCCCCCGCACAGCCTGTGGTGATGCCAAGCTATGCCCCTGAAGCTCATGGCAACATCGCATACAAGCTTCCATATCCTTTACCTCCCTTTCCCATGCTTAATACCACCTCATTCAGTTCTATCCTGGGATTAATTTGACCCCCTCAACCCTGCATAATTGGTGACAGCCTCTAGGTACTAACTGCTCCCCCACTCGAGCAGCAACCTTTTTGCTATCATACAAAGCTTCCAAAACATTCTAAACTGTACTCAGTAAATATACTGTATTTAAGCCGATGTCCGAGAGCCCTGATGTTATTGCGATACAGCCCCAGACAGTTGCTTATCAATGGCTCATGTGATCATAGCAAGCCCTACCACTGAAACCACGAACGTAGCACCTCTGCATTTACTTTCCACCAGCTGAGCATCCTTCCAAACCAACCTGGGAATCATCTGAGACCATATTATGCAGACATTTGGAAAAGAACACTTCACCATCAAAAAGTTCTCTATTTGTTGAATCAAGTCCACACTCTTTATCATACAAATGTCATTCCCCACATATGAACCAATTGCAGTGAGGAAAAACAATTTGCTTGCAAGAGGGAAGGGATGAACTGGCTCCACAGCATACCCAGAATCTCCAGCCATCAGTTTCAAAAATCCAGTGCTGCCAGTCTCAGATGTGCTCCCAGCTGGGATTCTGCAGCTCTTCTTTGGGTCCACAAGTTGAAGGAATGTCCACACATCCAGCTCCCCACTTTTTGAATCAATGTTGGTGAGCCCTCCCCCCCCCCAAGCAGCCATAAACGTCACCACCCCTATGCAGAATGAATGAATCCGATACTGTTTGTGATCATACCCAGCCCACACTAGACTTCTCTAACATCCTCGCAACCTGAAATCTAGTCAGTGGCGAACTGTCCATATGGATGAGCCAATACAATCCGCCAACTGGACACCTACTCAAGAAGTCTTGGGCTCAGCCCACCTGGCATGTGGATAATCCTGGAGAACACTGTAGGACTGCCCAAGCCCCCTTTCCTGCCTGGTCCATCTTGGACCTATGTATTCAGAGGCGCACTCTCTGATTCTCTACCAAGATATCATCTCACAGCAGTCCAGTGTGCAAGTAGGTCATCCACCCAAAAAGCAGTATAAAGCACCAGCACAAACATGACTTGCAACAATATGACCACAAAAAGTGTGTAACACACATACTGCAGTGCCTCCAGAAAGCTGCATTAAAACAGCATGGGTTATATAGATAGGTTGGCCAGCCACCCCTGGATATGTATTAGATGCATCTAACCACATACAAACCTTCTGACCAAGAAAGAAGCCATAATGTCCTTGAACATCCATATCTTGTTGATAACAGCAATGCTTGCCAATGATGCCACCAGTGCCTCTGCCGATGTCCCCCTTCCCACTTTGTGAGTACTATCAGCTCCACTACCAGCTGCTCCTTTACATTCTGGTACCTAAGGAGATCTAAAAATTGCTTCCATGCAGCTGTGTAAACCTTTCATGTACTAGCTGCTAATGAACTCTTCAACAAACTCTCAATGATTCCTTCAAGGCTATCCATAAGTCTTCTGGCATCTGGGTCAGGAAATTGTCATCCCGGGGGGGGAGGGGGGAGGGGGGGTGGCAACACTGGAATCATACCCATTGGAATTGATAAAAAGCATCTGCGTTCTTGTTATGAATGAAAGGCACATACCTTGCTAACAGTGACGTTCTAGCACAAGCAGCATACTAGTACCAAACTTATTAACTCAGACAACAGAGGGCAACATGCTACATGCTGGTTAAATGCCTGCACTATGACCATGTTGTCTCTTTAATGCTACCTGCACTAGAACAATTCCAGGAAGACTATATTATGGAACCATTCTCTCTCATGCCACACCTCCAGCCAAGCCTGCACATACCATGCACCTTGAAAAAAAAAATCTAAAAACTGTATCCACCAGAAGCATCAGAGAAAAACCCCAAATCCAAGTTCATCACTGCAGGAGCCTGTCATATGCATCCCCCATTGAACTGCATAAAAATTGAACCTCTTATTTCTAGATCCTTATGCACCCCCCCAAGACACAGCAAGTGATGCGTCCTAACAATCGCATGGTCAATCGACACACGCAAAGTGTAAATGTGCACCCCATAGGGATCACCTGTCTTGCAAAATTGAATTTGCCAATCAAAGATCAGACTTGTCGCAGCATGAGTTTTCTCTTGCCCTTTACTTGCTCAGTTGCACACAGGAGAGCCTCAAATGTCTCCTTCGGCAGGCTGGACTCCATCCTCTCATAGTCCTACTTAATACCCAAAAAGTTGAGCTTTGTACCTGGCTCCTCCAGTTTTTCTTCAGCCAACAGGACATCAAGTTCAACCACTGCCCTCTGAAAAGCTGCAACCAACTGTGCACATTCATTTGATCAGGCAATGCCCCCAAACAGAAAATCATCCAAGTACTATTGTATCCCTACTTGATATCCTGTGGACCACCAAGTACATCAAAATCATAAAAGCTTTGAAGATGGCACATGCCATCGGCACCCCATCAGCATGCACTTATAAAAGTAAAAGCCCCCATAAAAGTAGAAACCCAGCAGGTGAGAATACATCGGGTGTACTGGCAATAGGTGAAAAGCATGAACATATCAATGGCTTAGGGTCAAGGAAGGAATTAACACTGTACCCTACTGGGTAAGATAGGTTGTAGATAAAGTGAAACTTGTCCAGCTCTTTCTATGATACGAGACCCAAAGGTGAAATCATCAAATCCTGGGGGGCGGAGCCTGATGTCCAGCGGGATGGTCGCATAACGCTGAGGCTCCCGAGAGGCCTACTCAGAATCCTGAATAAACACCGTAAATACTTGGAACTTCTACTCTGATCCTGCCGGGGCACATTGGTGAGATGGCGGGGACCAAACCCACGCGCCTGGAATTTGGATCTCCAGCGGCTTCTCACGGCAAACGATCCAAAACTGAACCTCCGTCCCCGCAGAAGGGGCTGGCCTTGCGCGAGGGCCCCGAAATGCAGCAGGAAATCCTCGCAGAGATTAGAGGGGTCAAAGACCTTGTGCAGTCAAACGGTGAAGCACTCCGAGCGCTGCGGGAAGATTTTGGTGTGCTGCAAAGCAAGCTAGAAGGGCTTTCTTCGCGTCAGGACAAAATGGAGAGCATATTGGACTCCCATGCGGCCCGGTTGTCCAAACTCGACAAAGTTGAACGCCAGGTGCGGGCCTTGCAGAAAGAAGTGGAAGATGGCAATAATAGAGCGCGCCGCAACAACATTCGACTCGTGGGCATACCGGAGGGAGCAGAATCGGGAGACATGAAAGAGTTTTTATGCAAAATCCTCCCTTCCCTGCTTCAAACCACCTTTACCAAAGATTTGGAGATCGATCGCGCTCATCGTGTGCCCACAAGCATAACGCTCAACAGGAAGACCCCGCGGCCTATCATTTTCCGACTTTTGAGATATCAACACGTTGAGCAAATTCTAAGTGCCTCTCGGGCAAAGGGCCATATGGAGTTTGAGAGCCACAAGATCTCCTTCTATCCCGACTTGGCTAAACCCACGGTCGACCGCCGAAAGCGCTTTCTGGAATTCCGGCCGAGGCTTCAACAACTACAAGCACGCTATGGCCTGATGTACCCGGCCAAGTTCCGAGTCACGCTTCACAATCAGACAAGAACATTTGAGGACCCTGATCTACTAGCGGAGTTTTTGGATTCCAAAGAAGCCGACTTGATGCGCTGACTTCCAGAATATTCCTACAAGTATTCTTATATCCGCTACACCCGCCATATTGGATCTGCCGCAGCCCAGCAAAGAGTCTGGCGAGGGCAGTTTGTTGCCTTACTCTTGATGATATCTGTGACCCGACTCCATCTTCCCACAGTAGCCTCGATGAGTATCAGAGACAGTGTTAATTATGGACTCTGGTGTTTCTTTTCTTTTTTCATGTTTTTCTATTCCCTCTCTAGGGCCTCCTCCCGCAGACATATGGTCGCCATATTCTTTGGGGGTTTTGCTTCTTCTCTAAGATACTTTGGTGCATACTTTTCAATATGGGGTGTATTAGCCAGAATACTTGGTGATTATGTCATTGTTGCACAGATTCTGATTATGTTGTATGCTTTCAAGCGCCCTTACCTGAAATGTCTATTACCGATTGATGGCACCATGTAAGATTTTCTCATTGAACGTAAAAGGAATCAATAATCCGATAAAACGGAAGAAAATCCTAAGCTACCTAAGTCAGGAAGCCGCGGATCTGATTTTTCTCCAAGAAACGCATTTAAATTCGAAGGAAACTCTTAAACTCAATATTAAACCTTACATGGTGGCCGCCTATTCCCCAGCCGTTTCTAAGAAATGTGGGGTCGCCATACTGGTTAGGAAATCTTTGCATGCTACTATTATTGCGACTAGCTCAGATACAGAAGGTAGATGGTCCAGAGTCCACCTCAAGATAGGTAGTCTTGAAGTTACATGTATATGCCTTTACGCTCCTAATGTGGATGACCCTGCCTTTTTTGCTACCATTGCTCAGGTTGCACAGGCCTCTGCTCATACTTCATTGATAATTGGGGGGGATTTCAATCTAGTCCTTGATCCCCTGATTGACAAACAGCCGCCTAGGACAAGTGGCCCCCCCAAGAGTCACACCACGCTTACCTCCCTGATCAAAGATCTTGCTTTAGTTGATCTATGGAGGTTACTACACCCCAATGAGCTTGACTTCACCTTCTTCTCTTCCCCTCATAAATCCCAGTCTCGCATAGACTTCTTTCTAATATCAAAACTGTTAGTTCCTCAGGTGGACACTGCAAAGATTCACTCCCAACATATTTCAGATCATGCCGCCATTTCCTTTCAATTACACACTACTGCACCCCAAGGGAATTCGGGGGCCTGGTTCTTTGATAGAGCCCTGTTAACTCAGCCAGAGTTCCAGGTAGAAATTCGAGCAGCCATACAGGATTACTTCCATTTTAATCTACCCCAGGATACTGCGAATTGGGCTTGGTGGGAGGGCTTCAAAGCGGCCATTCGAGCAACGATCACTAGCTATCAAATCCGCCTGCGGAAACAACGCAAACAGCAGCTACTCACACTAGACCAGCAAATAAAAGCAGGCGAACGAGTTCTAACTTCACGTACTGATCCATGTGTATTAATTCGATTACAGCGTCTCCGTTTTCAATATAACTCAATCCTCTCAACTGCAGCTTCTAAGAGTATTGAGCTTCAGCGAGGGACATATTATCGTGAAAATAACCGAGCCGGTCGACTCTTAGCCAACGCCTTGAAAGGTCAAAAAGAAGCCAAACGCGTAGCGGCCCTTCGAGCTCCACAGGGAGGGGGCATAGTAACCACAGACTCTGACATTGTAGAGCTCTTTCGGGATTTCTATACCCGCCTATATCAATCTGAATGTGAGTTCTCGTCCGAGACATTCGAGCGATTGCTTTCTGGCATTCAGCGACCGACCCTCTCTGAAGATGATAGGGATGCGATGGATGAACCCTTCTCTACTTCAGAGATCCAATCTGCCCTAACACGAACAGCCTCGGGCCGTGCCGCAGGGCCCGATGGTCTCCCGACCGAATTCTACAGAACGTTCAGTGCAGATTTAGTTCCCTATTTAAAACTCTATTTTACTGCCCTTGTGGTAGATACATCCTCTTTGGGATCCTTTTCTGCAGCTAATGTGGTAGTCTTTGAGAAAGAAGGCAGAGACCCGCTACTAACCGCCAACTACCGTCCAATCTCCCTACTTAATGCCGATTATAAGATCTTCGCAACGATCTTGGCCACCCGGCTATCAGACAGGATGGCCACCCTAATTCACCCCGACCAATGCGGTTTTATACCCGGCAGATCAACTGCTGACAATGCTCGGACCTTGTGCCATGTGCTATCCAGTGCTGCCAATCTAGATCTTCCATGGGTGGGTCTTTCCCTGGATGCCGAAAAAGCCTTTGATCGTCTAGAATGGCCTTTCTTATTTGCAGTTCTCCGATGGTATGGCTTTGGGGAGGGCTTCCTCCGATATCTCCAAGTCATGTATACTCAACCCGTCGCCAGTATTTGTGTTAATGCCATCAAGTCTCAGCCATTTAATCTCCAAAGAGGCACGCGTCAAGGTTGCCCCCTATCACCAATGCTCTTTGATCTAGCTCTTGAACCCCTAGCCCTCCTTATTAGACAATCCGCACGTATTCGAGGTGTCCCCTTCAGTTGTAGGGAGGTTAAACTCTCTGCATATGCAGATGACCTTATGCTTTTCGTATCCCTCGATTCGGTTCCAGCTGTCTTGGATCTGATTGACGGATACTCACAATTATCGGGCTATAAAATTAACTGGACCAAATCTGTAGCATTCCCACTGAACCGCTGGGTACATGAGGCTGACATGCAGGCCTTTCCCTTCCTTTGGCAACCCCGCATGGTGAAGTATCTCGGGGTCCATTACTGTTCTCCTTTAGAAGACACTATCAGTTTTAATGCCAAAGAGGTAGTCTCCAAGGTCCGTGAGCTCACGAATCGTTGGTCTCCCTTATCTCTTACATGGTGGGGTCGCTTAGAAACTGTGAAAATGATGATAGTCCCCAAAGTGAATTACATTTTAGAAATGCTGCCATGCTTACTCCCGCTACATACTTATAAAGATATTGAGGGCCTTCTCGTCCGTTATCTCTGGCAGGGCAAGCCACCAAAGATAGCTAAACAAAAATTACAGTCTGCGAAGGAAAAAGGGGGTACCAGATTTCCTGATTTTCTTAGATATCATCAAGCCTTCCTACTTAAGCAAGGTGCCCGATGGCTAGATACCTCAACAGACAGCAGACCAGTTTGGCTTGACATAGAAGAGGAGCTTAGTAGCCCAATTCCGTTGACCCATCTCCCCGGTATGTCCTATCAAGTAGACACCCGCCATCCACCAATGATTGTCGATACTCTTGCGGCCTTTAACACTCTCATTCTTTCACTGGGCCCGAACGTATGTCCTCCGGACGGACTCCCGCTATGGAATAACCCCAGAATTCAAGTCCTAAATAAAACGATAGCATGGAAACCCTGGTACTCAAGGGGGATCTGGACACCCCAACAGCTTTTCTCTGCAGCTTGTTGGAAAACCTTTTCTGATTTACAAAAGGAATTTGCGTTACCAGCGAAACACTACTTTCAATTGATGCAGCTTCAACACTGCCTCAAAAGTGCTCGAATCATGCCGCCCTCTGTCCCTACTGAGGATGGGCTATTAGAGATAGTTCACTCTATTGGTAGTACGCATGGGGTAGCCTCTAACTTTTATAAAATATTATGTCAGGGTACAGACACGGCCACTTTTAGAGCCCAACAAGCCTGGGAGCGCGAACTGCAAACCACTTTAACCCCTGTGCAATGGAGCGTTTTCTGGAGCAAAGTAGTGCGGGTCTCCCGGTCTGCCTCTGTTACCCAAACTCTCTTCTTCTTTGCACACAGATGCTTTTATACCCCAGGAAAAATAGCCAAATGGAACACAAATGCTAGGGACCAGTGTTGGTCTTGTCATACTGCTGTGGGAACCCTCGCTCATGTTATTTATGAATGTCCTCAACTACAGGTTTATTGGGGGCGGGTCTGGGGTCGTATTCAGTTTATCTTACACCTTCACGAACCTCTCTCTTGGAAGATCGTGGGACTCCGCTCTGTGGCGGAGATCCCCTCTCTTCCTAAGAAGGGTCACTTTCTCCTTGATTTCATGCTGGGGATAGCCATATGCTTAATCACGAGGAATTGGAAGGATAGCTCTCGACTTACTGTCAATGAATGGTGGAACCTTGTCTGCTTATATAGTAAATATGAGCAGATACCTCGGAGAGCTATTCCCCATGCCCAACCTCACTCTCGCTTGTCTAAATGGCAGATGCTTAATGATTATGTACAATCTGCTCATTGCTCCAACATGTCTGTATAATGTGCACTCATCATGTTTCCGATCACCGTTAGGTTTTGTAACACAATATTGTAAGTACACGCCCGCTTCGGGAATGATTAGTTTTCTAGAGAAGAAGCAGGGGGGAGGGGGGTGGTAGGGGTTTACTTTGGTGTATGTATTACACTTTTGTATTTGTCTTTTAGCTGTATGTCTTCCTTTTCCTTTGTTGTTATAAAACGAAAATAAAGAATTTAAAAAAAAGAAATCATCAAATCCTTGAAAGTCAGTTCCCAAAATGGACCTGCAGTCTTTCCTAGAAACAGCTCTTTGGCCAAGTTCTCATGTACAGTATCCCTTTTCTTGGACACCGAAGGGAAATTATGACTTACATATATCATGGGTGGATCAGCAGCCATTTTTGCAATGCTGGCAAGTTAATGGGGGAAGCCACCTTGGTGAACAACACTGGGGAAGGAAGTAAGCCCAGCACGTCTCACCTATGCTCTAGTCCACCATCCTGGTCTTGTACAACGAAAGTCTGGATGATTGCCACTACACATGCTATAACTATGCTGGAATCAACATACTGGCTGATCACACTTTACGGCATTAAAGAGGATGCAGAAATTGGCCGTACCCCCTGATTTTGGCCACCAGGTACCCCAGCATCCCCCAACCCTGGTTCCTCATTCATCCCCCTGAATATCCCCAAGTAATTCTGAAGTGGAGGGCCCACTGATGGAAATTTTTCTGCAGGGGACCTGAGACAAAAGGGCAAAGAACGTGCTGGTGTCCATCTCCACCAACCAAATATCCATGTCCCTGAAACCAACACCTTGGGCCTGTCCTTAGCCAACTGCTTCTTGAACTGCCATATGTCCAGTATGCTCTCAAGATGAAGTTGGAGTAGCACAATAAACCTGGTTATAGTTCCTGCTTGGTTTCCCCAAGGATTCTCGAATAAGCATGAGAAGTGAGCAACCAATTAAAAATTATTTTTGAGACTTTGTGCTGTTTTCGCTTCAAATTCTCCCTCCCATCAGATTTCTTCAGTTCTCCCACGTCCTGCTACCTTGCTAATAACAAAAAATGCCCATATATTTACCCCTTAAAATTCTTTGCCTCAATTTCTGAGGAACCTGACAGTCTGTGGCATAAATGAATTCAGTGTATGCCCACCATATGACAGTTGAGGTCCTGCCACCATCTACTGCCCACCAACCCCACGTCTCCTGAGAGGGACATCAAGGATGTTGACGAGGAATGGGAAGACTGCAAGCGATTCAATGTGTACCATTGAGTCAATGCTGATTCCTGGTGACCCAGCAATCCCTGGGGTTTCTTGGGAAGATGTGACCCAAAGTAGATTACTTTCCATCGCCTTGGAAGAAAAGCAAGGCAAAGTGACTTGCCTAAGGCCACAAGGAGTATCAGTAGAAATTAAACTCTGGTTTCTTTGTGACCAGGCCACTACCCTAACCAATGACTCCCAAATGTGGATAGGTTCCAGCCCCTGTATGATTTTCATGATCTCAATATTTTACTACATAGCAGAGGATTTGCATAAACTTTTTATCTCGTGGTTAATGGAATATGCTTTTTTGACTTGGTTTCCTTACATCTTGTCTCCATAATTGTGTGTTTGCCCATGGTCAAGGTTGCCACCTTTCCCCCATTAGCTTTCTCCCTCCTGGCAAATAGTGCTATGGCTATGAACCCCTCAGAATCACAACTGCTGTCAGAGGGAGGAGTAGCCTAGTGGTTGGGGCAAGGTACTTCAGACCGGAAGGTCGGGGGTTCAAATCCCACTAGAGGACAGCAACCTTGGGCCGGAAGGACTGGGGTTTCTAGTCCCACAGATGCTCCTTGTTGTCTTGGGCAAGCCACTTAACCCTCCATTGCCCATGTTCCCTGTAAGTATTAGTGTATGTATCTCTTATCCCCGCATGTTAAATGTATCCCCCAATTGTGTTGTGACCGCTTTGATTGAAGGATAAGGCGGTATACAAAACTGTCTAAATAAATACAATTTTCAATTGAGCTGCACATGTCCTGTGATGACCTCACTCACTTGGGCACCGAGTGACCTATAGACTGGCAAGAAATCTCACCCCACTGCTTCAGAGTCCTCCCCCTAGTGACCCATCCCGGGGAAGAAAGTTTGGAGGATGTCCTATTTTCACTAGGCCCTGTCCCTCTTTTCCACTATTGGAATTCCCCTCCCCCCCCCCCCCCCCCTCATTTGCCTGAGCTCCACTGCCAATAGCTCACACCATCTGGCCAGCAAATTTTGTCTGTACTTTTTTAGCTGTTCTGCCCTTCTTCACCCCTACTGCCATGGCCCTGAATCCACCACATGGACCCATCAGTAAGACACTCACTGCAGGAACCTCTCAAACAATCCCCTTGCTTCTGAGGCTATTCAAAATGATGAACAATGCAGCTAAACCTACAGAGTGGATAGCAAGCCAAACTGCAGCCACTATGTGACCTGTACTAGGACCCCACAACCACCTACTCTGCTTCGGTTTAAAACAAATGAAACCACCTCCTTTATAGACCACTCATTCCCAGAGGGAAGCAAAGACCCCCCCCCCCCCAGGCCAGGACTGCTAGCTGTAAGCACCCAGTTCACTCAGGAAGAACCCTTCTTTTTAATTTTATTTCTATTTTTAGCCACGAGGGCCTTTCCACCTTAGTTCACTTCTGCAGCCCATAAGATTGCGATTCCACCACTCTGCACTGCCTTGTCACATCACAAATGCCTACCAAACCAGCAGCCCCTTTGTTCCCTCCCTCTTTCTCACTGCTCCTCCCCACTGACCAACCAATTGCCAGTTGCCCTGTGCCCCCTCCCACATGCAACCCAACTTGTCCTGACCTCCTCCCCCCCCCCCAATGTTCAGAGTGTGGGCTCAGCCATGTTGTTGTGCCCCCTCCTAAATTTGGGGTGGGAGCATTAGTTATGGCTGTCTTAAATTAGGGCTTAGTTAAAGTGCATTTTAATGCATCTATGATAAGTGTATTTTATAAAGTAGGTGCTTACTTACTAGCATATGTGGCCATATTTATATTGAAGGCATGGACATTTACACAAGCCCAAGAACTGATCTAAATGCCCACACCTATATTTTGCATGTACACATGTAAATTATAGTATTTTATGATCTATTCATGTACTTGGGCACTCCACCCATGCTGCATCCAAACTCCACCCATGCATACACTTATGACAAAGTTTGCACCTTCAGGGCAAAACACACACTTTTACATCAGTCAGTTTTTATCAGAGGTATTTGTTTTATTTATTTGCAGTGTCTCTTATATCGTTAATGGAATACTCATAGCATGAAAGAGCAGCCTAATGGTTAGAGCAACTGTCTAATACCTAGAAGATCAAGGGTTTGATTCCCACTGGTACACCTTGGGCAAGTCACTTTACCCTCCAATGCCTTGGAAGAAAAGGTCAGTAATCTACTTCCAATCATACATTGCCAAGAAAACCCAGAGGCAGCTGGGTTGTCAAGAGTCAGCACTGACTTGATGGCACTAAAAAAAGACCAACTCATATTGTAGCAATCAAGTTGTTGTTTTTTTTAAGTGCCATCAAGTCAATGCTGAATCCTGGCGACCCAGCAGCCCCTAGTTTTTCTTGGCAAGGTATAACTGGAAGTAGATTGCCAGGCCTTTTCTTCTGAGGCAATGGAAGGTAAAGTGACTTGCCCAAGGTCACAAGGAGTATCAGTGGGAATCAAATCCTGGTCTCTTGGGTATGAGGCTGTTGCTCTAACTGAACCAGATATGAGTAAATGCACATTCTGAAGAATTGACAGGGAGAAAAAAACCCCAAAACAATACATAGAGACAAAAGGGATTAGTGTCGTAGGATGACAATGTTTTCCAAAAGACAGTGAGACATATCCCAGATACACAAGGACTATAAGAGAGGGAAATTTTTCTAGGACAGAGGCTAGAAGGCCTACCAGAAGAGCCAAGATTTTAGACTGGTGGAAATGTGTAGGGAGAGTGTTCCAAAGACAAGGGACAGAAGAACAGAAAGTCATAAATTTGTAGGTCTGGAGACACAAAATAGACATTGAGGGGACAGTTAGAAGATTCTGATTGGAAGAGGGCAGAGTATGGGCAGGGCTATAGCAGATGCATTGAGAGTGAAATTAGAGAGGCAGACTTGTGTAGAAGGCACAATGTGCCAATAGAATTTTGAACTTAATCAGAAGGAGAAAGACGACCAGTGTTGTTCAAGAAGTAGCGGAGTCACGTGATCTATTTTTGCATTGTAGATGAGTTTAACTATGGTGTTTTCAATGAGCTGAAATCTTTTTAGTTGAGACTAGGTGGTGCCAACCAGCAGGGAGCTGCAGTAGTCGAGGTTATTGATCACAAGGGAAGGAACAGCAGTTTTTAGCACCCTCAGGTCAAGATAAGGTTTTACCGATTTAATCCTATTCAGAGAAAAGAGACAGCTTTTAACCATATTGGAAATGAAAGGTCTAAAAAAAGAGGTGGCCATCGATTATTACTCCCAATGAGCAAATGCATTTTTGAAATAGAATTGGACTGGAAGATATATATGGATTAAAGGGAGGCAGTCTTTGATTATGAGAAATCCATATTGCTTTTGTTAAGTGCCGTCGAGTCGGTGTCGACTCATGGTGACCCTCTGGATAGTTGTCCTAAACTGTGTTCAGTCTTCAGTCAGGCAGCTCATTGTTGGTAGAGTGACATCCATAGCTGCTGTTATTGTAACGATCCACCTCATTCCTCTTTTGTGTTGACCTTCTACCTAGCTAAGCATGATGTCTTTCTCTAATGATTTCTCTCTTTGCATGATGTATCCGAAGTATGAAAGTCAAAGTCTTGTCATCTGAGTTTCTAAAGAAAGCTTAGGTTTCATCTCCTCTAGTACTGACTGGCTTGTTCTTCAGGAAGTCCATGGTATACACGGTATTTGTTGCCAGCACCATAATTCAAAGGCATTGATTTTCTTCCTGTCCATCTTTTTCACTGTCCTACTTTTGCATCCATATGACGTTATTGAAAATACAATGGCTTGAACGAGTCAAATCATCAGGGCCATAGGAGAAAGGAAGAGACTGAAAAAAGTCAGGGAAAATACAAAACCTTGTGGGACACCTGAGGAAAGAGGACATGGATTGGAGAGGAAATTTTCAATGGAAACTCGAAAGGAATGTTGACTAAGGAGCAAAACCAATTTAGCACCACATCTTTGATTCCAGAGCTTTTTAGTTGTTCTAAAAGAAGAGAATGGTCAATCACATCAAAAGCCATAGTTAGATCGAGATGGATGATTAAAACATCTTGGTGATTGTCACGATGAAGGGCAACCTCATTCAAGAGGGTGAGGAGTGTGATTTCCATACTATGAAAGCTACAGAAAACTGACTGGCAGGGGTGGAAAGAATCTAGAAACATGTTCAAGACATCTTTCTCCAGCAATTTGGCTGGGAAAGAGAGGTTAGATATAGTAAAGTAACTATCCGGAAGGGCTGGATTCAGATCAGGTTTCTTTACATGTATATGTGGTCACATATATGCAGTGAGTATTATAATAGGACACCTAGGTATATAGGGTAGGAAGGTGTCTGTATTTCAACTATTTTTATAAAGACACATAGGCACTTATGTAACTTTCTAAAATACTAACACAAATCCTGCAGAAATCGTGCCTACACTGAAGGTGTGGACATTACACCTGTTTAGGAGCAGATGTAAATGTTAGTGTGTATTCAATGCACATGTACAAGTATTTTATGAAATATGGAGATAAAATGTGACTCTACTCATACTCCATTCTAACTCCCCCTATGAGCAGACCTACTCTACAAATATGCACCACCTTGCACTGCACCTATTTTAAGCATGGCCTAATTTTATAAGAGGCCACTTCTATAGTTAAATCAGCATGTTATATGCAGAAAATGTTTATAAAATTACCTCAAAAATGCCCAAGAGGTGGAATACCATCAAATGTTTTTATTTTTATTTTTTTTTTAGACTTTTATTTTCATTTTGCAACAAACAAAAGAAACAACACACCAAAGGAGACAAAACAATTATACAATAAAGAAAAGTAAACCCAATTACCCCCCACCCCCACGCTTCTTCTCTAGCTGATTATGTCAGTATGTGAGCGCTTCCAAACAACAGTGATTATACATCAAAACAATCAAAAGAGTATCTGCGATACAGAATAATCATGGGACAAAGATATATACAAATTTAGACAGTCAGATGAGAGCATTGAGCAGAATGTACATAGTCATTGAGCATCTTCCATTTAGACCGATGATGAGGAGTCTGAATGGGGGAAGCAAACATACGAGGTACTTGTTCATATTTACTGTAAAGACAGACATGATTCCACCATTCATTGGGGCTCAGCTGGGAGCTATTTTTCCAGTATTTCGTAATTAGGGAAATAGCAATGCCAAGCATAAAGTCCAAAAGGAAGTAAGCCTTTTTTGGAAGAGAGGGGATCCCCGCAGCTGAGCGAAGTCCCACTATCCTCCAAGTAAGGGGCTCTTGAAAGTGCAAAATAGACTGGATACGACCCCAGACCCGACTCCAGTAATACTGTAGTGCGGGACATTCATACATAACATGAGGTAGTGAACCAATGGCCGCATGACATGTCCAACAACTATTGCCCTGAGTGGTGTTCCATTTGGCTAATCTGTCAGGAGTGTAAAACACCGGTGGGCCAGAAAGAAGAGTGTCTGAGTGAGTGAGGCGGATCGGGAGACCCGTGTCACTCTACTCCAGACAAGGCTCCATTGCTCCGGGGTCAAAGTCACATGCAATTCTCTCTCCCATGCTTTCTGCGCTATAGGGGTATCCCTAGTTATAGCATTGCATAAGGTTTTGTAAAAATTGGATGCTACACCCGGTGAACTACCGATAGATCGGATAGTCTCCAACCAACCTTGTGTAGGGGAGGCCGATGGCGGGAGCACCTTAGCACTCCGAAGGCAATGCTGAAGTTGCACCAACTGAAAGTAGTGTTTCGCTGGGAGACCAAATTCAATTTGCAATTCACTAAAAGTTTTCCAGCGACCTTCATGGAACAACTGGCTAGGAATCCAAATGCCCCTAGTGTACCAGGGGCTCCACGCCATCGGTTTATTTTGTATTTGAAATCGAGTGTTGTACCAAAGTGGGAGCTTGTCTATCGGACAGAGTCGGGAGTCTAAAGATTGCATGAGATTATTAAAGGCACCTAAGGTGTCTAAAAGCATTGGTGGAAAGTGGGAGTCTGATGGGAGAGTCATACCAGGGAGAAAAGTAAGAGGAATCGGTTTGCAAAGGTCCTCTTCTATGTCTAGCCACACAGGTCTACTCGGTACTGGATCTTCCAGCCAACGAGCGCCTTGTTTGAGAAGAAAAGATTGATGATACTTCAGGAAATCAGGGAATCTGACACCCCCATTTTCCTTATCTGCTTGCAGCTTATGTTTCGCTATCCTAGGTGTCTTGTTTTGCCACAGGTATCTAGTCAGAAGGCCCTCTATATCTTTATATATACGTCGAGGGAAGAGACAGGGCAACATTTCTAAGATATAATTCACTTTCGGAACAATCATCATTTTTATGGTTTCTAATCGACCCCACCAGGTAAGTGTTAAAGGAGTCCAGCGGTGAGTAAGCGCCCGGACTTTAGAGGTTAAGTCTTTGGCATTGAAGGAGATAGTGTCTTCCAAAGGAGAACAATAGTGAACCCCAAGGTATTTGACCATGCGAGGTTGCCATAAAAAGGGGAAGGGTTGCATATCTGCCTGATGAAGCAAAGGATTTAATGGGAAGGCTACCGACTTGGTCCAATTTATCTTATAACCGGACAGTTGTGAGTATTTACCAATTTGCTCTAGGACAGCCGGTACTGAATCTATAGAGACAAAAAGCATAAGATCATCAGCGTATGCTGAAATTTTGATTTCCCTATGGGTGAAGGGGACTCCATGAATCTCCTCCGATTGCCGGATTAGTAAAGCCAAGGGCTCGAGTGCAAGATCGAAGAGAAGTGGAGACAGTGGGCATCCCTGGCGAGTGCCGCGTTGAAGGGGAAAAGGCTGAGACTTTAAAGCATTGGCACATATACTGGCTGTAGGCTGTGCGTACATGGTGCGAAGACAACGGAGAAAACCTTCCCCGAATCCGTACCAGCGGAGGACTGCAAACAGGAAGGGCCACTCTAATCGATCAAAGGCCTTCTCAGCATCAAGTGAGAGGCCAACAAATGGGCGATCAAGATTAACTGCGGTAATCAGTACATGGCATAGAGTCCGAGCATTGTCAGCAGTTGATCTACCAGGAATGAAACCGCATTGATCTGGGTGTATTAAGGTAGGCATTCTATCCGAGAGCCGGGTAGAGAGAATGGTGGCGAAGATTTTATAGTCCGCGTTTAGGAGGGAAATTGGACGATAATTAGCTGTTAGTTGCGGGTCTCTCCCCTCTTTCTCAAAAACTACTACATTTGCCATTGAAAAGGACCCAGAAGGAGAACCCTCCTCGGCCAGAGCAGAAAAATAAATTTTCAAAACTGGAGCTAAGTCAGCGTGAAAGGTTTTGTAGAATTCAGCAGGGAGACCGTCTGGGCCTGCGGCTCGACCTGAGGCACATTTCTTGATAGCAGAATGAATTTCTGAGACAGTAAATGGTGTGTCCAAGGCCACTCTATCTTCGTCAGATAGGGTCGGTCTTTGTACCCCTGAAAGTAAGCGTTCAAATACATCTGGCTCAAAATCACATTCAGATTGATAAAGCCGAGTATAAAAATCACGAAAGAGTTCTAAGATTTCGGTATCTTTAGTGACCAAGCCCCCCCCCGACGGATTACGAAGGGCGGTAACACGCTTGGCTTCTTTTCGACCTTTTAGGGCATTTGCTAATAATTTGCCAGCACGATTATTTTCCCGATAATATAGCCCTTGTTGTGATTCAATATTTTTAACAGCAGAAGTATACAAAAGCTGATTGTATTGAAAACGCAAGCGTTGTAAACGGAGTAAAATACATGGGTCAGTACGGGACGTGAGGAGACGCTCCCCAGCTTGTATCTGCTGTTCTAGAATCAGTAAATGCTGCTTTCTTTGTTTCCCCTGCCGAATTTGATAGCTAGTTATAGTGGCACGGATAGATGCTTTAAAACCCTCCCACCAAGCCCAGCCCGCTGTGTCATGGGGTGAGTTAAAATGAAAATAATCTTGGATAGCGGCCTTTATATCAACCTGAAAATCTTTTTGACCCAGTAGGGATCTATCAAAAAACCAAGCTCGGGGAGAATCGTCCCGCGCAGTGACACGTAATGATAAAGATATGGCAGCATGATCTGAAATATGGAGAGGATGAGTCCTAGTCGTATCTACTTGAGAAATCAGTGCTTTGGAAATGAGAAAGAAATCTATTCTAGATTGGGAGTGATGGGGGGCAGAAAAGAAAGTGAACTCTAAGTCGGAGGGGTGAAGCAGCCTCCATATATCTACCAGCGCAAGATCTTGCATCAGAGCTGTAAGGGTAGCAAGACTCTTGGGTGGACTACTCGTTCTAGGCGGCTGTCTATCTATCAGAGGGTCTAACACTTGATTAAAGTCACCACCAAGTATTAATGGAGTATTGGCAGAGGCCTGTGCCAACTGCGCAATACTTGCATAGTAAGCAGGGCTGTCCACATTCGGGGCATAAATGCAAATACATGTAAATTCACTATCTCCAACCTTAAGATGTACTCGGGCCCATCTACCCTCCTTGTCAGCGCTAGTATCAATTACAGTAGCTTGCAAAGATTTCTTAACCAGAATGGCTACCCCGCACCGTTTGGAAACGGCGGGAGAATAGGCAGCCACCATATAAGGCTTAACATTGAGTTTCAGTGTTTCAGCAGAGTTTAAGTGCGTTTCCTGAAGAAACGCTAAATCAGCATGCTCATGGCTAAGATAGCTAAGGATTTTCTTTCTTTTGATTGGACTATTAATGCCCTTTACATTGAGTGATAAGATTTTACATAAAGCCATTCAGACAAGTTAAAAATTCTGAGCATGATAGCGCACCTAATTTCACAATGTCCCTCATATTGACTGTAGCTGGCTGTACATATGGCATAAAAGAAAATAAGCTTAGATAATACAATGAAGCGCCCCACATTAAAAAAAGAAAACCGCAGCGCGGTAGAGAAGAAGCAAAACCCCAAAAATTACTGGCGACCATGTGTCTGCGGGGAGAAGCCCCAGAGAAGGCCAAAATTGTAAAAACACATAACCTGTAGGACTGTGCGTGCTCCGAATCCGACCGAGGCACACATCATGGAGGGATAGGAGACCACAAAACGAAAGTCATAGAAAGAAAGAAAGAAAAGTCCAGGTAGTCCCTGTGCTTGACTATGACCGCCGCGTCGGGCCCTTCAAAATGGCGGACAGAGCCGGCAAGTAAAAGTCCACGTCGTTGGATTAGCGCATCTGCTCTGCTTCTTTGGAGTCTAAAAATGTTGATAGTAGATCAGGATCTTCGAATGTCCTGGTTTGGTTGTGGAGAGTCACTCGGAGCTTCGCGGGATACAACAGGCCAAAGCGAGCCTGTAGCTGTTGAAGTCGAGGGCGAAAAGCAAGGAGTTTCTTCCGTCGGTCAACGGTAGGCTTTGCCAAATCAGGGAAGAAGGAGACTTTGTGACCTTCAAATTCCAAATGATGGTTTGCCCGGGCAGCATTTAAAATTTGTTCCACTTGTTGATATCGTAGCAAGCGAAAGATAATAGGCCGGGGGGTCGTTCGGTTGAGCGCCATGTGGGTAGGAACACGGTGTGCACGATCGATTTCCAATTCTTTGTGAAAGGTGATCTTCAGCAAGGAAGGAAGAGTTTTGAGCAGGAATTCTCTCATATCTCCCGCTTCCACCCCCTCCGGTATTCCAATGAGCCTCACATTGTTGCGACGGGCTCGATTATTGCTATCTTCTAACTCTTTTTGAAGATTCTGTATCTGGCGCTCAGCCTTGTCCAGTGCGCCCAAGCGCACCGCGTGCGAGTCGAGGACCCCCGCCATATTGTTCTGCCGTAATGAGAGACTTTCAAGTCGGTCCTGGAGCACTCCAAAGTCTTCTCGCAGGGCTCGAAGCGCTTCTCCATTGGACTGCACCAATTCCTTCACGCCGCGTAGTTCCTCCAAAATCTCCAGGTGCACTTCGGGGTTTTCACGAAATGGAACCATCTTCTGTGGGGAGGACACCTCGGTTTTGGAACGTTTTCCGTGAGAAGAAGAAGGAGACCCGAAGTCCAAGCGCGCTGGTTTATGGGCCGCCATCCCCCCCGAGGTACCCCGGTCAGCCCGGAGCGAAATAGTAAGTTTGTATAGGTATTAAGTCAGGATTCTAAGTAGGCCTCTCGGGAGCTTCAGCGCGAAGCGTCTTACCCGCTGGACATCAGGCTCCGCCCCCCATGTTTTTATTTTTAAATCTGGATTTACAATAGACAATTTAGATGAACTCCTGAATTGCTTTAAGATTCTTTTTTTTTTTATAACTTTTTATTGCATTTTAATACAACACACCACAGCATCCACCAACAACAATATGCACATAACAATCAACTTCCCCCCAACACCTCTTCCTTACCCCTCCCCTTCCCTCCCCGTCTCCCTGGGTAGCTCTCTTACTACATTTAGAACCTACCAGGCCCTCTATCTTAATCACCAGACTCCAGTCTTATTGCTTCAACATACATTTGGCCTTCTCTGCGAAATCCTCAAGGTATTGCCACTTATTAACTATCCTATTTCCATCACTCCTCACTTCTTGAAATATCCCTACTTTGCCTCTCAGGTCCCTTTGAGCTGCCACTTTATCCTGTGCTTTTTTGTGTTTGGAATATGTTGTTGTTAAGTGCCGTCGAGTCGGAGTCGACTCATGGCGACCCTCTGGATAGCTATCCTAAATTGTGTTCGGTCTAGAGTCAGGCGGCTGATTGTTGACAGACTGGTACCCGTAGCTGCTGTTATTGTATCAATCCATCTCATTGCTGGCCTTCCTCTTTTTTGCGCTGACTTTCTATCTTGCCAAGCATGATGTCTATCTCTAATGATCTCTCTCTCCGGATGATGTGTCCAAAGTATGAAAGTTGAAGTCTTGTCATCTGAGCTTCTAAAGAAAGCTTAGGTTTGATCTCCTCTAGTACCGACTGGTTTGTTCTTCGGGCAGTCCATGGTATACACAGTATTTGTCGCCAGCACCATAATTCAAAGGCATCAATTTTCTTCCTGTCTATCTTTTTCACTGTCCAGCTTTCGCATCCATATGATGTTATTGAAAATACCATGGCTTGAACAAGTCGAATCTTTGTATGGAGAGAGACATCCCTGCTCTTGAGGATCTTATCTAGGTCTTTCATAGCCATTCTGTCAAGAGCAATATAAATTTGGAATATAAACATACCAAATTCCACCAAAGATGGCCATCCAGTTTAGCCAAATCCTTCCAGCAGCCCACAATGAGTTTTAAAGCGATAGAATTGCTTTAAGATTCTGATTCCTTGTATAAGCAATCCTAAACAGCACTTTTTGAAACTGGGGTAGATAACACATTACATAAGAACATAAGAAATGCCATACTGAGTCAGACCAAGGTCTATTAAGCCCAGTATCCTGTTTCCAACAGTGGCCAATCTAGGTCACCAGTATCTGTAAGATTCCCAGCTATACTGACAGCTTTTACTACATCCTCTGGTAATGAATTCAAGAGTTTGATTAAGCAATGATCAAAAAATATTTTCTCTTATTAGTCTTAAATGGGTTACATTGTAGCTTCATTGCATGTCCCCTGGTCTTTCTACTTTTTGATGGCGTAAACAATCAATCTACGTTTACCCGTTCCACTCCATTTATTAATTTATAGACCTCTATCATATCTCCCCTCAGCCATCTCTTTTCCAGATTGAAGAGCCCTAAACATTTAAGCCTCTCCTCATAGGAGTATCCTTCCATCCTGTTTACCATTTTGGTGGCTCTTCTCTATACCTGTTCTAATTCTGCTATATCCTTTTTAAGATACGTCATCCAGAAGTGCACACAATATTTAAGTTGAGGTCGCACCATGTAACGATACAAAGGCATTATAATATCCTTTGTTTTATTCTCCATTCCTTTCTTTATGATTGCTAACATTCTATTTGCTTTCTTAGCTGTCTCTGCATACTTGGTGGAGGGTTTCAACATGTTTTCCACGATGATGCCTAAATATTTTGCTTGGATGGTGGTTTCTAATGTGGAACCTTGCATTGTATACCCACAGTTTAGATTGATCTTTCCTAGATACATAACTTTGCACTTGCTCATATTAAAGTTCATTTGCCATTTGAATGTCCAGTCTTCCAATTTATCAAGGTCCTCTTTCAATTTTTCACAATCCTCTCGTGTTTCAACAACTCTGAATAATTTTGTGTCATTTGTAAATTTGATCGCCTCAATCACTAGTCCCATTTCCAGGTAATTTATGAATATGTTAAAGCAATGGACCCAGCACAGATCCCTGGGGTACTCTAATATTCACCTTTCTCCTTTGAGAAAATTGGCTGTTTAGTCCTACCTTCTGCTTTCTATCTTTTACCCACAATAGTTCACTGCCTCCGATCCCATGGCTTTTTAATTTTGTTAAGAGCCTCTCATGAGGGTCCTTGTCAAAGGCTTTTTGAAAATCCAGATACACAATATCAACAGACTCACCTTTGTCTACCTGTTTATTCACACTTTCAAAAAAACATAACAGATTAGTAAAACAAGACTTTCCTTGGCTAAATCCATGTTGGCTTTCTAGCATTAAACTATGACTATTAACATATTTAGTAATTTTGTTCTTTATAATGGTTTCTATCATTTTTCATGGAACCGATGTCAGGCTCACTGATCCGTAGTTTCCCGGATCACCCCTGGAACCCTTTTTAAAAATTGACATTACACTGGCCATTCTTCATTCTTCAGGTACTACAGATGATTTTAATGATAGTTCACAGATTACTAATAGTACTGTAGGTCTGCAAACTCATCTTTCAGTTCTTTTAACACCCTAAGATGTATACCATCCAGTCCAGGTGATTTGATATTCTTCAGTTTATCAAATAATTATTATACATTTTCCCAGTTTATCGATATTTCTTTCAATTCTTTAAATACCATATCAAGAATGGGTAACCTTCCTACATCTTCGGTAAAGACCAAAGCAAAGAATTTCTTCAATCTCTTCACTATGGCCTTTTCCTTCCTTAGCACCCCTTTTACCTCTATCATCCAGTCGTCCAACTGACTCTCACAGGTTTTTTGCTAGATTTTACTTGAAAAACATTTTATTATGCGTTTTTGCTTCCACGGCAAGCTTTTTTTCAAATTTTCTTTGCCTTATCAATGACTTGCATCTTACTTGCCAGTGCTTATGTTTCCCATTTTTGTCATTTGGCTCTTTTCTCCATTTCCTGAAAGATACTTTTTTGGCTATAACAGTCTCTCTGACCTCGCCTTTAAACCATGCTGGCAGTTTTTTGGCCTTGCTTTCACTTTCTTTAAATCATGGAATACATCTGATCTGGGCTTCCAAGATAGTGTTTTTTAAACAATGCCCATGCTCGATGTAAGTCTTTAACCTTTGCAACTGCTTTTCATAGTTTCTTTCTTAACTACTTACCTCATTTTAGGAGTGGAGGAGTGGCCTAGTGGTTGGGGCAAGATACTTCAGGCCAGAAGGTCAGGGGTTCAAATCCCACTAGAGGACAGCAACCTTGGACCAGAAGGACTGGGGTTTCTAGTCCCACAGGTGCTCCTTATGGTCTTGGGCAAGCCACTTAACCCTCTATAGCCCATGTTCCCTGTAAAATAGTTATCTCCAAGTTATAATGCCCTGTTCAATGTAATTTCAGTTTGTTCAATGTAAACAGCACTGATGCAGAATAGCGTAGTATATAAGAGAATGTAAATAAATAAATAGTCTTCCTTTTGAAAGTTAAAAGGTAGTGCTGTGGATTTCCTTTGCCATCCTTTTTCCATTTATTAAATCAAACGTGATTATGCTATGGTCACGATTGTCAAGTGCCCCAACACCCTCATCTCTTGCACCAGATCCTATGTTCCACTAAGGACTAGCTCCAGGACAGCTTCCCCTTTTGTCGGTTCATGAACCAGCTGCTCCAAGAAGCAGTCATTTATTTCATCTAGAAACTTGATCTCCCTAGCATGTCCTACAGTGACATTCACCTAATCAATACCGGGATAATTGAAATCACCTTTGTAGCTTTTGTAAGCTTCCCTGATTTCTCTTATAATGTCATCATCCATTTGTTCATTCTGGCCAGGTGATCGGTAGCACATCCCCCACTGCTATCGCCTCCCCCTTTTTATATGAGATTTCAATCTATAGAGATTCTACAGTGTATTTGTTTCATGCAAATCTTTGATCCTAACTTACTTACTTTAAAGGCATTTATAAACTGCCAAGTGCAAAGCCGCCTGTGTGGCTCAATGCCATCTCTAATATAGAGTCCAACTCCTCCACCAATTTGATCTACCCTCTCATTGTGATATAGTTTTTTACCCAGGTATCACAGTGTCGAATTAGTTATCCTCTTTCCACCAGGAAGCCAATCATATCTAACCATTCATTTAGTGCTATATATTCCAGCTTTCCCATCTTATTTTTTAGACTTCTAGAATTTGCATGCAGGCATATTAGAGGTTTTACTGTATTCATGTTAATCTGGTTATCAGTTGATAGGCATAATTTAGAATCTTTCAGCTCTGTACTTAAGAGCATCTGGGTTACTTTTATCTATATTGGAATCTCTCTGTCGGGGTGACCTAACTGCCCTCTTTTGCTAGCATCCTTCAAGGATACATCCTTCTGAACCATTCACTGTTGGACGACTGTTGGCTTTTCCCCATTATCTAGTTCAAAAGCTGTTCTATCTCCTTTTTAAAGGTTAATGTCAGCAGTCTGGTACCATCCTGGTTAAGGTGGAGCACATCCTTTTGGAAAAGCCTATCCCTTCTCCCGAATGTTACCTAGTTCCTAACAAATCCAAAACTTTCTTTTTTGCACCATTGTCTCATCCAAGCATTGAGACTCCAGAGCTCTGACTTTCTTTTGGGTCCTGCGCACGGAATGAGATATGCCACCCTGGAAGTTCTGGATTTCAACTTCCTACCTAAAGCATAAATTTGGCCTCCAGAACCTCCCTCCCACACTTTCCTATGTCATTGGTACCAACATGTACCAAGACAGCAGACTCCTCCCCAGCACTATCTAAGACCTTGTCTAAGTGGCACATGAGGTCTGTTACCTTCGCACTAGGCAGGCATGTTGCCAGGCGATCCTCACATCCACCAGTCACCCAGCTATCTACATGCTTAATGATTGAATCACCAACTATAATGACCGTCCTAACCCTTCCCTTATGGACACATGGGCCAATACTTCCACAAAATCTTTAATTTTAGATCTCACTCCATATCTGAAAACACATGTATGCGCTTCATCTAAAGATACAACTTTTTAAAGATGAAATAACCATTCTCAATTAGAGACTTTAGCTCTCTTGAATGCTGATACTAAAATCATAGGATAGCTCCAATCCTGGAGTCTCTGAAACCAAATCTTATATTGCAATTTAAAACCCTCGCTAGTAGAGCATATTCTCTTTAACTCAAAAATTGTGAATAAGACTGAGTCTTTCTAAACCCCATAGGAAGAGAACCAGTGTAACTCACAAATGCATTCCTGTCAGTTTCTTTAAAAAAAAACAAAAAAAACCTGTGGTAACAAATTCAGATTCTTGTTGAATGACAGACACCTCTAAATAATTTATTTGTTTCTCTGCTATAATGAGCTATAAACTGAATATGAATATCACAATTATTCAAGTAAACAAAAAATAGACCAAACACTACTTCAGTGTCCATCAACAGTAAAAATAAATAAATAAATTAAATAAAGTAATCTTACTAGTATGGAAAGCAATGTAACCAATCCTTTTCAGATTTAGTCGTATTTAAATTTGCAATTTTATGGTGTAAATGCAGCACCCATTATCCTCTCAAAGTTTGAAGGTATAACTGATTTAAAAAGAAAACATCTCTTAGTGCCAATTATAGCCAAAGCTAGCAAAAATTAAGTCCTGTAGGTACTCTATGGGGTCCATATTTTGTTAATGCTTCTCATATAATACTGTACCTAAAGCATTATCTTGGGAATTGAAGCATATTATGAGTTTATATCTAATGTGACCATTATGAATGACTGAATAATCATTGACGTCCAATAAATGTATCACTTAAGTGTGCTAATGTTTATAGTGTGCTAAAGCGTTTGCTAAACAGTTAGCGCAAGATCATTTTGAATATTACAGTGCGCTAAAACAGCCAATCAGTAAAAATAACATGCTAACTGCTTAGTGCACAACAGGACAGGGACCCAGCTAACCGTTAGGGGTAGAGACTAGGTGCTGACAGCACATTGCTGTTAGCAAGGGGGATACTAATTATCAGTTAGCATGGGTGTACATGTTGCCATCTCAATAGGTGGTGTTAAGTGCACCTGCGTTAATTGTAATTGATGGTTTTAGAATGGTAACATATGTCTCACTGTGCTAATGGCTGGGGACATGCACTGATCCCTTACACTTTTCGTACTTAATGCATGCTTTAGTAAACATACCATAATTTGAAAAAGGTTATAATAAATACCCAGAAGCTGAAATACTGGGCCATCCCAGAGGAATTTGTGTAGATACAGTATGTGTACTTTAGATATTGCACAAATGGCAGGCGTTTTAGGAAATTTGTGGGGTTTTAGGATGCTTTTTTTTTTTGAGAAAACATTTTAATGGGTCAGTTTGCTAAAGTGTTATAAACAGTTACCATGTGTGCATAGACATGGTAACATACCAAATGGCCATAAATCCTAGGGACATGTTTACTAAAGGGTAGAGTGGGGTTAGCAGATGGTTTTAATAGGGTGCTGAAAAGTAACATGGGGCTATGAATCAGGATGGTGAATGGTCAGGATGCTGCTGCATCCGTACACTCTCCTCCCTGACCCTGCTTATTTGCACACTGCTCGGGTAGCATGGTGATTTTAGCTTGGGAGACTTCTGGCCATGTGCTCTCTGCTACCACATAGCCACATGTTAGTGTTGTGCTAAATTCTGCGCTACCGGCTACCACGTTTTAGTAAACATGTACCTAATTCATGAGCTGTGCGTACCCCAACATTTACTACACCTTCTTGGCAGTTACTGTGCATTAATATTTGCAGCTAACATACTGTACGGTAAATGCAAAGTTTTATCACATTTTTATTAACAAGCCCTAAGTTTCATTGAGCGCTTTATAAATAAATGTATTGCTTATATTCTCAAGAAGGTTTTATAAAAACAATGATTATATTGAACAATTCATTAGATACCTTGTTGATATAAAAAGTTTTACATTTTGAACATTAAGAGAGTAATTCTATAAGGCACGCCTAGATTACCGCACATTTATATCTGCATATTAAATGCCTACATTATAAAGTGGGAAACACACATACTTTACAAAATAGGGACTTAAGTTGTCAACAACATGCTTTAATTTAAGCAGCAAACACTTATGCCAGTCCTATAGCTGGTGCAAATGCCCACACCTAGATATTTCAAGATTACGTGCAAATTATAGCATTTTATAATTTCTGCACAGAACGTTACACTCCACCCACACTCTACTCAAACTCAGCCCCTGTACACTTCCAAAGTGAAAGTCAATGTAGTCCGCCTTTCACACTTAATTTCAAAATAGCAACCACATCAAATATGCAAATAAATGGCCATTTATGCTCATATATGATTAAAATTTACTGTGTGTAAATCTAGGTACAACTAATAAATTAAAACCTCATTAATTAGGGATTAAGTTTAACACCAACGTTTTATTCTGCAACATTGTACATACAGTGGGGCGTCCCGGTCGCTTGTTTCACTGGTTCACTAATCGAATACTCCACTCCAGGTTTCTAATCCAGTACAGGGTTTTGTAGGAGTCCCAAACAAGCTGCCTTCTTAACCCAGCAACTATCAGGAGCTTATTCCAGTTGTGGGAGTCCCCACTGGAGGCCAACACTCAGAACACTGTGTTTACCTTAGCAACAGTGCCATATTGAGCCTTTTACTACAAAAGTATACATCCACATATAGTTCCATAGAAACATAAGTAAAAGCCTCTTTATATCTCCCTTGGAAGTGCTCAGGTAGGAAGCACTTGTTCCACCTAGGGCCGTACCGAGTGTAAATCGCGCCCTGTGCGATTTGCACATCTGTTGCGTGCCACCCCCCCCGCCCCACGGCGGGAGAGAAGAGGTGCACCCAATGTGCAAGTCGCCGGCATGCTAAGCAGATCTGTCCCTCCCTGCAAGAGCAGGGAGGGACAGATCTGCTTAGCATGCCAGCAAGAAGGCTAAAGGGGCGTATTTTAGCTGTCTTCAGTTGCCTGCCGCTGCTGAGAGAAGAAAAAATGGCGGCAGCAGGCAATGGCAGACAGCTAAAATGTGCCCCTTAAGCCTTTACACGCTGTGCGGCCACACCGCTCGCAGAGGGCTAGGTACGGGCCTGGTCCCCCCCCCCCCCCCCAAACAAATAAACTGTCTTTCTCACGTTAACAGCTGTGTCACTGAAACTCACAGGTCTAGCAACTGTGTTAGCAGCCCTCTCTCCCTTCCTTCAGGTTTATGTATTTATTTATTTGTGTTTTGCATTTCTATACTGCCTCTTCCAGAGATCAGGGGCGGTTTATAAAGAACAAACATGTTACATATAACATGTTTTGTTACTTGCCTGAACCTTCCAGCGGATTGCTCCATTAACCACTTCAAGAACAAAGTACATCCATAGGCTCAGAAGAATCCTGTTCCTCAAATTTCCCAACTTCCATCAGCTCTTCCTGGTCTGCTCCTCCTTCCTCCTCAGTCTGAAGCTCAGGGACATTTTCACAGACAGGAACCTACAACCCCTCCCCCTTCCAGCCTCCTTTTGGTTCTAGGGAATATTGCCTGGTAAGTCATGGATACTGGGCTTGATCTAAAACCTGTCATATCCTGGTGGACTGGCTCTTCCATATCTTGAACCTTCCTCCTTTCTGGAGGCCATGGCAAGTTTTTGTCTGATCTGCAGGCTCTAGGCTTTCCCTGTGGCTGCAATATTCCTGCTCTTTCCCAAAGAGATTCTCTCCTCTGGTTTTACCTGGCAGGTCAAGGACTCTTGAAGGACTACCGAAAGCGACAGCTACAACTGGAAGAAGATCTACACTTGTGAGTATAATCTGAAATAAATTCTTAATCTTGGGATAAAAGGGACTTCTTCAGGTTAAAGCTGATAAATCTGTGTATTTTAGAATTCAGTGTTTTTGCTGAGTCAGTCAGGTCTTAGTACCACCAGTGAGTTTTGTATTTAAGTCAAAGCAGAGTACAGCTTAACATAGAAGATAAAATAAGAGTAAATAGATTTTGAAATAAATTTGTTTCTAGAGAGCTTTTTTACTTAAATCAGAATATAGCTTAGCATACAAGTAGAATAGTCTGAGTAGAAAGAAAAATAAACTTGCTTCTAGTGGCCTTTACAAAGAACCCTTTGAATTAGGAGGAAAAAGATTTATGAAGTTGCCTTAAATAGGTGTTAAAGGTAAGTGACAGATCAAAGGGGCAATTTAAAAGGCCCCTTCTATCAAACTAAGGGCTGTGTGAATCATCCAGAAAATGGGTAAGACTTTACCTTAGAAGCACAGGTCAGGGCACTGTGTAGCAGCCAACTTTTAAATAGTCTTCTTTCCCTCCCTCCCTCCCTGACTCCCACCCACCCCTGGGACAATTGAAGCATTATGGGTGCTTAAACCTCTTAAAGGGAAGGAGGTGACCATATTCACACTCAGGTGCAGCTGTTTATCCTCATCAGGCATACATTAAGGACCTGAGATTAATTAATCTTGAGGTGAACAAAGTGTATTAAACATATTAGGTATAGTTTTATTAGCAGAAATATCCCCAGCAAACCTAAGTAAGTAAACAACTTAAATACATAAACACAACCTTCAAACTAAGATGCAGATAGCAGTCCAGCAGTGAGATGGGGGCATTCCAGTCTTTTGCATTGAATGTCACATGTATGATTTTCTCCCAGTTGGTGAGGGGTCTTACATATGCACTAGGTGCAAGGAGCTCTTTGCTCTCAGGGAACGAGTCTGATCTCTGGAGGCTACAATACAGAATTTGGAGGACATAAGGAAGACATAGAGGTACATAGGCAAGACCTACAGGGATATAGCACTGAAGTCCCAACTCCAGTCTGGCAGCATCCCAGTTGACATGGAGAAGAGAGGTCACATGACAGGTGGTGTGGCAGGAAGTGATCCTGTCCTCCAGGTGATACAAAACCCTCTTGCACTGAGGAGGTTTCTCCAGGGCCATGTGTCCACGAGGGAAGGGTTAGGGTAGCCATTATAGTTGGTGATTTGATCATTAGGCATGTAGATAGTAGGTGGCTGGTGGAAGTGAGGATCGCCTGGTAACATGCCTGCCTAGTGCTTAGGTAACAGACCTCATGTGCCACTTAGACAAGGTCTTAGATAGTGCTGGGGAAGAGTCTGCTGTCTTGTTACATGTTGGTAGCAATGATATAGGAAAGTGTGGTAGGGAGATTCTGGAGGCTAAATTTAGGCTTTTAGGTAGGAAGTTGAAATCCAGAACTTCCAGGGTGGCATTCTCCGAAATGCTTCCCGTTCCATGTGCAGGACCCAAAAGTCAGGCAGAGCTCTAAAATCTCAGTCCGTTGATGAGACTGTTAGAACTAGGCAACATTCTGGAGAAGGGAAAAGCTTTTCCAAAAGGGTGGGCTCCACCTTAACCAGGATGATACTAAGCTGCTAGCATTAACCTTTAAAAAGGAGATAGAGCAGCTTTTAAACTAGATAATATGGGAAAGCCGGCAATCGCCCAAGAGCACATTGTTCAGGAGGATGTATCCTTGAAGAATACTAGCAAAAGATTGAAGTTATGGCATATCGATAGAGAGGGTCCAATAAAGACAAAAGTAACCTAAATGCCCTTAACACTAGAAGCCCCAAAAGGAATTTTACCTAGAAACCCCAAAGTGCGTCAATTGACGCATTATCACAACGACTGCGTTTAGCATGAAATGCAGATGTGAATTAATGTGAAGTTACTTATTTGTTAAATACGTGCAGTATGTGATGTCATTACATGACGTCATTGTGTGTTTACTGTTTGTAATGTTGGAGTAAAACTGTAAACAGTGATTGAGATGTGCCACCTATTGGGAACATGAATTTATACCTAGAAGCCCCAAAGTATGTCAATTGACGCATCCAAGACAATTGAGTGCGTCAATAGACGTACTTTGGGGCTTCTAGGTATAAATTCATTTTCCCGCTAGGTGGTGCATCTGTCATTAATTTTTGATGCACATATTTGAACATCTTGACCTTGCTAACAAAGTCATGGCTGACATGGTTCTAGCAGTGGCGCTGGTATTTTATTTTATTTATTTATTTATTTATTTTATTTAGACAGTTTTGTATACCGCCTTATCCTTCAATCAAAGCGGTCACAACACAATTGGGGGATACATTTAACACGTGGGGATATGAGACACATACACTAATACTTACAGGGAACATGGGCAATGGAGGGTTAAGTGGCTTGCCCAAGACCACAAGGAGCATCTGTGGGACTAGAAACCCCAGTCCTTCCGGCCCAAGGTTGCTGTCCTCTAGTGGGATTTGAACCTCTGACCTTCTGGCCTGAAGTACCTTGCCCCAACCACTAGGCTACTCCTCCCTGCCATACAACGTATACAACGTCGAAGATGCATTTGCGTCAATTGATGCACTTTGGGGCTTCTAGTGTTAAATACAGAGCAGACAGAGCTTAAAGATTCCAAATTACCACTGCCTACTAATAGCCAGATTAATATGAATAAAATACAGCCTCTAAACTACTTGTATGCAAATGCTAGAAGTCTAAAATAAAGGATGGGAAAGTTAGAATATATAGCACTAAATTAGAGGTTAGATATGATTGGTACCTCAGAGACATGGTGGAAGGAGGACAACCAGTGGGACACTGATACCTGGGTACAAATTATATCGCAATGATAGAGCAGATCAAATTGGTGGAGGTGTTGCACTCTATTAGAAAGGACATTGAGTCACAAAGGATTAAAGTTTTGCAGGAAGCAAAATACACTGTAGAATCTCTATGGATTGAAATTCCATGTAAGAAGGGGAAGGCGATGGCAGTGGGGGCTGGGGCGGCTCATGGCAATCTGCTGCCTGAGGCGAAGGAGGAGATGCCCCCCTTCCCCCCGTAGAAGGGGCAGGGCTTTTTCAAAACTCCAATCAGGGACTAAACCAAACCAAAAAGCTGATTAGATTACGGTATATGGAGGAAATGCAAGATGTTTGCACAGCAAGGAACTAAAAGAGAGCGTGAACCACAGCACAGTTTATAAAACTAAATTGTAACTCATTTTTATTTTGTTATAAACTGCATTATGGTTATTGCTTTTTCTTTTTCAACATATATTTTGCATCCACAGAACCCCCTTCAACAGTGGGTGCAGAGCAGAACCAGGACATTCACCCACAGAACTCAATATCTGAAAAAAAAAAATCTAATTCTGATCATCTCACTAACAACAACAAACATTCTCCAGTACCAGACATATTGTGAACTAATACAAAACCCTACAACAAAGTCACTGAGTATCTATAGAACAAATCTACCATACCATACCATATCAGCACCAACTTCCAAAACTCACATAAAAAGCCCACCAAAAAAAGTGTCACTGTAAATACTACAGTGGGCCCTGGAACATCCACACCCCTATTTGAAATCTGAACATGTCAAATTACTACAGTATAGTATAGATCTTTATGTACAAACTCCATGTTAACAGAACACGTTGGCTCAGTCACACACTCAGAACACAGACCCTCACCAAGTACAGAATAAGTAAGCACAATCTAATGTAAAAATAAAAATATGTAGACAATTTAAACTGAAACCCCAAGAAGTCAGACTCCTCAAGCAGTGCAACATCAGATAAATAAGATATGCAGTTCCCCCATACAGTGTAAAATATAAAGATAACACAAAGTCCAATCACTAAAATGAAATAAAATTATTTTTTCTACCTTTGTTGTATGACCATTTTATTTTCTGATCATGTTGATTCCGATCTGAGGCTTCTGCTTTCCTGTCTTCTCTTAGCTCTCTTTCTGTGGTCTATGGTCCATCTGCCATTTCTTTCTTTTGTTTTCTTCACTTCTTTCCATCAGCCTATTTCCAGTCCCAGTAACCCTTCCCAATATCAGCCCCTTTCCAGTCCTCCCTCCCAATACCTTCCAATGTCAACTTGCATTCCCAGGACTGCCACTGGTGACCATTCCCTTCCAGTCCCCCTCTTTCTCCATTGTCCAGCCCTTCTAGTCCAAATACCATGGCAGCCCCTCTCAGCATCCACTCCCTTCCAGTTCCATTCTCCCATCCCCTCGCATCAGCCCATTTGTAGCCCTAGCCCCCAGTTTTCTTCCAGGGCCAGCAGCTCTATCCTCCCCTGCCCGCCATCTACCCATTTCTAGTCCTAGCCCGCCTGATCATCCCATTTCCTTTGGTAGCTCCCCATCGGCCCATTATCAGTCCAAGCCTCCCCTAATCAGGTCACTAGCAGTACTAGCCCCTCCCCCCCAATCGACCATTTCCAGTGCTAGTCCCCCCCCCCAAACATCCCATTACCAGTCCCAGCACCCACTTGATCAGCCCATTTCCAGTCCTAGCTTTCTCTAATCAACCCATTGCCAGTGCTAGTCCCCCTAAAATCAGCCCATTACCAGTGCTAGTCCCCTCCCAATGCCCATTTCCAGTGCCAGCCCTCCAATCTGTCCATTTCCAGTGCCAGCCCCCCTCCAAATCTGCCCATTTCCAGGGCTAGTCCCCCCACCAATCTGCTCATTTCAGGTCCTAGCCACCCCCCCTCACCCCCACGGGAGGCCCTGCATGCCTGGCAGTCAGTGGCCCCAGCTCTGCAGATGCGCGGGAAAGAACTCCCTTTCCTTTCTTTCCCATGGCTCTGTTGAAGTTGAGCCTGGCGGCACCGCTGATGGTTAACATCATTTCCTGTTTAAAGGCAGAGTGAGGCGGCTGTTTTGTGGGCATTTGTTGCTGCCCCCAAAACCTTGCCGCCTGAGGCGACCGCCTCAATCTGCCTCATTATAGAGCTGCCCCTGAGTGGGGTGTACTATCGATCGCCTGGACAGACTGAACAAATGGATGATGACATGCTCAAAGAAATCGGGGAAGCTAACAAAAGTTACAGCACAGTATAATGGATGATTTCAATTACCCTAGTATCAACTGGTCAGTGTCATAGCAGGACATGCTAGGGAGATAAAGCTTCTAGATGAAATAAATGATTGTTTCTTGGAGCAGCTGTCTCATGAACTGACAAGAGGGGAAGCCATTTTGGACCTAGTCCTTAATGGAACACAAGATATTGTGCAACAGATAAGGGTGTTGGGGCCACTTGTGATAGTGATCAATAGTGATCATAGCATGGTCGCGTTTGATTTAATAAATTGAGTAAGGTTGGCAAGGAAATCCACAGCCTTTTAACTTTCAATAGGGAGACTATGATAAAATGTGGAAAATAGTTAGGAAAAAACTAAAGCAGTTGCAACGATTGAAGATTTACATCAAGCATGGGTGTTGTTTAAAAATACTATCTTGGAAGCCCAGACCAGCTGTATTCCACACTTTAAGAAAAGTGGAAGGAAGTCCAAAAAACTGCCAGCATGGTTTAAAGGTGAGGTCAGAGAGGCTGTTGCCAAAAAAACATCTTTCAGGAAATTGAAAAAGGAGTCAAATGGCAAAAACTGGAAACAACATAAGCACTGGCAAGTTAGATGCAAGGCACTGATAAAGCAGGGAAAGAGAGAATTTGAGAAGAAGCTTACTGTGGAAGCAAAAACACATAATGACTTTTTCAAGTGCATTTAAAGCAAAAAACCTGTGAGAAAGTCAGTAGGACCATTAGATGATAGCAGGCTAAAAGAGTCACTAAGAGGGGAAAGACTGAATGAATTTTTTGCTTCAGTCTTTATTGAGGAAGATGTAGGGATATTACCCATGAATGAAATGGTATTTAAAGGTGATGGCTCAGAAGAAATGAAAGAAATATCAATATACCGGGAAGATGTATTACAACTATTTGATAAACTGAACAGTAGCAAATCACCTGGACAGGATGGTATGAATCCAAGGGTGTTGAAAGAACTGAAATATGAGAGAGTTCACAGATTTCTAATAGTATGTTTGCAATCATTAAAATCACCTGTAATACCTGAAGACTGGAGGATGGCCAACATAATACCAGTTTTTAAAAAGAGTTTGAGGGGTGATTTGGGAAACTACAGACTGGTGAGCCTGACGTCAGTACTGGGAAAAATGGTGGAAATCATTATACAGAACAAAATTACTGAACATGTAGATAGTCATGACTTAATGGGAGACAGCTAACATTGCTTTTGCGAAGGAAGGTATTGTCTTACTAATCTATTATGTTTTTTTGAAGGTGTGAATAAACAGGTAGACAAAGGTGAGGCAGTTGATATAGTGTATCTGGATTTTCAGAACGTCTTTGACAAGGTCCCTCATGAGAGACTCTTGGCAAAATTAAAAAGTCATGGGATAGGAGGCAGTGTACTATTGTGGATCAGGAACTGGTTATAAGATAGAAAGCAGAGGGTAGGGCTAAATGGCCAATTTTCCCAATGTAGAAAGGTGAATAGTGGAGTACCCCAGGGATCCGTCCTGGGTCCGCTGCTTTTTAACATATTTGTAAATAACCTGAAAATGACGAGTGAGGTAATTAAATTTGCAGATGATGCATAATTATTCATAGTTGTTAAAACCCAAGAGGATTGTGAAAAATTGCAAGAGGACCTTGATAAATTGGAAAACTGGACATTCAAATGGCAGATGAATTTTAATGTGGACAAGTACAAAGTTATGCACCTAAGAAAGAACAATCCAAACAATGGTTACATTATGCAAGGTTCCACATTAGGAACCACCACCCAGGAAAAGATTTAGGCGTCATCATACATAACATGTTGAAACCCTCCGCCCAGTGTGCAGCGGCTGTCAAAACAGCAAATAGAATGCTAGAAATCATAAGGAAAGGAATGGAGAATAAAATAAAGGATATTATATTGCCTCTGTATGGTGCGACCACTCCTTGAATATTGTGTGCAATTCTGGTCAACGTATCTTAAAAAGAATATAGCATTATTAGAAAAGTTACAGAGAAGAGCCACCAAAATGGTAAAGGGGATGGAAGGATACCCCCATGAGGAGAGGCTAAAAAGGTTAGAACTTTTCATCCTGAAAAAGAGACAGCTAAGAGGAGATATGATAAAATGTCTATAAATTAATGAATGGAGTGGAATGGGTAAATGTAGATCAATTATTTACACCATCAAAATATAGAAAGATTAGGGGACATGCAATGAAGCTACAGTGAACCCTATTTAAGTGAAAATATTTTTTCACTCAATGCATAATCAAATTCTGGAATTCGTTATCGGAGGATGTAGTAAAAGCTCTTAGTGTAGCTGGGTTTAAAAAAGATTTGGACAAGTTCCTGGAGGAAAGGTCTATAAACCATTATTAAAGTGGACCCAGGAAATCCACTGCTTGCCCCATTACAAGCATTGTGGAATCTGTGACTTTTGGGGAAACTGCTAGGTACTTATGGTCTAGATAGGCCCCTTTTGGAAACAGGATACTGGGCTTGATGAACCTTCGTCTGTCCCGGTATGGCATACTTTGGGGCTTGTTTACAAAGCCGCGGTAGCGGTTTGCGATCGTAATCGGAGCCACGGCCCCATTGATTTCAATGGGGCCGCGGCTGCGATCGCGAACCACTACCGCGGCTTTGTAAACAAGCCCCTTTATGTTCTTATCATAATATGCAGAGGGTAATTGTATAACTGGTCACCTATTTTTGAAGGCTCTGCAGGAGCTATTTTTTGATGATTTTATGAACACCCATGGGTAACTATGTGTCTTTTTGTGGAATACTAGCTGAAACCTGGCAGAACTGGTTGCTAAATTGAAGCAAATTACCAGGCCAATTACCAATAAATATTATCAATTAAAACACAAACGTTAACATATCCACCTATAAAGGTAGAATACACATATGGAATTTATTACTTCATATAATATTAAAATACAATATCAAACTACAATAGAGATGTCTACAAATAATTTAACAGCTAGACACATATGATATAAACCTACCATACTCATTCATACTCTAACACACTCATACTTACCCCACTCACTCACATTATACTCTACTACCAATAACAATAGATATTCCCAATCTCACTAAAATCACTATAAGTATTCATAACCCTTATATCAATAAACATTAGTAGACACATAATATAAACACACTTATATTTCTAACTAATAAATATGTTAAACCCTAAATTCATGCAGTACTTCTCACTATTGTCCTAAATTCATTCAGTACTCCTTACTATTATCATATAAGCACCGTTATTCTAATAGCAAATTGCTATTGTATTTTAATATTATATGAAGTAATAAATTCCATATGTGTATTCTACCTTTATAGATGTATATGTTACCTTTTGTGCTTTAATTGGCTAAATTGAAGCTGCAGACACTTATACCTGCTTGGAAGCAGGAGTGAATGTGCATAAATGAAATACATTCAGGCATATTTTATAAATAGGGCTTCTGGTTCTAGATGTTTATCATTTGGGATTTTAGGCGTTTGTTTTTGAGGCTTTCCCATAATTGAAAAAATATAGGTTTATTGGAGTGTTTACATTGGGGGCCATTCTAGAACCCAAAAAGGCTGTTTGCACCATGTGTGAGAGACGTGTATTTATTTATTTTATTTTAGCTGTATTTATATCCTGCTTTTCACTGGGTCAAAGCGGTCAATTGGGAGATACATTTAACACGAGGGGATATGACACACATACGCTAATACTTACAGGGAACATGGGCAATGGAGGGTTAAGTGGCTTGCCCAAGACCACAAGGAGTGCCTATAGGACTAGAAATCCCAGTCCCTCCGGCCTGAGATTGCTGTCCCCAGGTGGGACTTGAACCCCCAACCCTCCGGCCTGAAGTACCTTGTCCTAACCACTAGGCCACTCCTCTCCCTCATGTATCTCATGAAACCGTCTATGGGCATATTCCGGTACATGGTGCCTGAGGATGTCCATGGTACTTGCACAGGAATTTCAACCAAAGGACAAGTGGGGCGGAACAGACGCGTGGTTTGCTGCGGAGACATGTATAACATATTCTGGAAAGGCTCGTGTACGTTTTTTTACTTCCTCGCAGATGTGCCCGTTATTCCTGCCAGAGACATGGAATAAGGCCAACTTAGAAAATTTTCTGCTGTGTTCAAAAATTTGTTCCTGCAAGTATAAGTGTGTGTGTGTGTGTGTATGTTTGTGGTTTGAGGGTTGCATGGGTGGAAATGGTGTGCTGATCTTCAATTCATGGAGGACATGAATGCCTGGCCAGTAGCTGGACCTTATGGATGACCGCAGTGTCACCGGGTGCTAGTGTGATAGGGCAACCATGCATCAGCTGTGCCAGGCATTGGGTGACATGACTGATTTTGTGCCAACACTTCCTAGATGGTGCCATGAGGCCTACATCCTTACCCAGTCCAGAATCTATGCAAACTGCGAGATTGGTGATATATCTGGAGGCTGGCTACTTGGTATGATGGCACAAGGATCCCCCCCCCCCCCCCATGCCCACACAGGCCTGACTAGGAGAGCATTGCCACAAAGCAGACTGTGGGAAGGCAGACAGGGTTGCTCCATGGATAGCGGATGTATACAGACCGAAATAAGCCAAGACAGAGAGCGGACATTTTATGGGACAGTTTTAGCTACATGTAGGAAGCTGATGTGAGAAATGCCAGTACCCACATATGTGGGAAACAGATGCCATAGCCAGAAGGCCATAGTCATTAAAAGAGCATAATTTTGAAGCTCAGCAATATTATGCATCCTTTGGGGCACTGCAAAGTTAGTTAAGGTTTTTGTAAACTTGGTAAGGGTCCATACTTAGCATTTTAAAGAGTGTTTTTAGAGATAACCAATGCAAGAATGACTGAAACATTTATACTGTCAAGTACTTTTTGATGCAATGTATGTCATGGCAAACATATTAATATTTACTTTCTCTTATAATATATTAGAGTGCACTGAGATTACCTAGCACTTTTCTGGGCATGAAAAAGACTAGTATATAGTCTAGTTTACACCAGCAAATACTATCGGTGAGACTAGCAGCTTAGGAAATGCATGTTTTAACAGAGGAGGTGTGGCTGTCAGAGGCATCCACAGGTATAGCGTGGAGACGAGCACGATCAGAAATGTGTAGCTATCTAGAATACGGTGAGCATGGGGATGTCCAAACCATTTCAACACCTATCCTTGTCCCATAATATTAGCGGGGATGGGATTCTCCGCTTCATTCTATGGTCCGTGCCTGCACCCATGCGTGGCTCTCACTCTGAATACGCGCATGGGCTGGCTGAAAAATATGTTGGATGTGCCGCCCCAGACACGTCTATGTGCCAGTTCCATAAACACAGGCACGTCTTAATCCATGGATGTAGAATTAGGGCTGAATCATGCCCATGCCCAATTTAAATGTGTCCACCAGAGATAACCGGCCTATATGGAATCTATCTCATTGGGAATAAAAATTGTGTAGTTTGTTTTTTAAGATGGATTCCCAGTGGATTCCATTCAGTGACCCAAAGCACAATTTTCTTGTGTTATCCAGTAATACACTGCGATCAGATATTGCCTCTTTCCATATTTCATGCAAGAGAAAATGGACCTTAATGCATACATTTTTCTTAATAGAAATGCATTATATATACAAAACTACAACAAATATGTAGGTAAACTACAACAAATACAGTATGTTGCTAATACATATGCAACCAGAAAACACTATGGTGGCATACAGAAAAAGACAATGAAGCTATGTACCTTGGTTTCGGTAAAAATATCCCTATTCTCAGTTAATTCTTTCTGAAAGAAAAACAAGTGTTGTGCTATTTATCCCCCTCCTTATGGAACTGTTTTGTCTAGTCACCGATAGGTAACAGAATTAAGCCTGATTTGATTTGCCATGATGTAAATGTTGAATGGCGGTATATCAAATTTCTTAAAATAAATAAGTTGTGTTTGCTACCCTCCAGTGCCCCCCCTCAAGCAACAAACAAAAATACTCCCCAGAAAACAAACAAAATGGCCCTAAATACTGAAAAATGTATCCTTCCAATGTACAACTCATAATCTCAATTGAACTGTATTTCAAAAGAAAACCAAACACATTAAGGCTATTTCACAAACTGGACAGTTATGCCATCGTTTTCTTCTGAATAACATGAAGCATGTTCTCTTTGGTCTAATTTCCATCTAGAACCTGAATAATATTGCTAACAAAAGAGTTATAGTCTGTTTTCATTCCCACTTCGATTTACTGATGACAGGTAATTGCTGGCAAATAAGCCATGATTCTCTCTTAATGACAGCTAGCTGAACAATAATCTCCTCTGTTTTTCCAAAGAGGTGGCAGAAATTGTGAGGGCAAAAAAGGTTAGCACACAAAACCATAGAAAGGGTCTCAAGAAGAACACAGGAAAGAATATCTGATAAAGCTGAAATAGGTAAGTAAAGAAGTTATGCTGGCAAAAAAAATGTGAATGGAAGATATTTGAATAGGGTCTTCACCATTAATGGAATGAAACTCTGGAATTCGTTACTGGAGGATGTAGTAAAAGCTGTTAGTGTAACTGGGTTTAAAAAAGATTTGGACAAGTTCTGGGAGGAAAGGTCCACAAACCATTATTATAAAGGACCAGGGAAATCCACTGCTTGCCCCAATACGAGCATTGTGGTACCTGTATGTCTTTTTAGGAAACTGCCAGGTACTTGTGACCCAGATTGGCCACTGTTGGAAACAGGATGATGGGCCTTGGTCTGACACAGTATGGGCATATCTTGCGTTCTTATCTCAGTGAAAGGAGGAAGGTCAGAAGTGAAATTGGTATATGGAGAGGAGACGATGAGAGATGTGCGGAGGCAGATAAGGAGAATGCTAAACATTTGAGGATTTAAATATAATTACTTTCCTTTTCAAACCTGAACTCAACAGCTTATATTTCAGGAGCAATATGTGTTTGCCTAACTTAGAGAGCTTATGCTCTAACAGCCTGATTTGCTACGGCTTTTCCCCCACTGTGATGGTAATTTTATAACAGGATGCCTAGGGTAAGTGGGTTAGAAGGTGCCTATTTTATGCTTATTTTCTTAAGACAAATATATGTGTTCATAATTTTCATTCCCCAAGTTCAAAGCCCTGTTGAAAACTTGTCTGTTTCATCTTTCTTTATTTATGTTTTATACTGCGCTCTTTAGAATCAGTGTGGTTTACATGTATACTAACAGGTACTTCTATTCCCTTGTCCCTGAAGGGCTCACAACATAAGGGGTATGTTTACTAAACGGCGCTAACATCGCAACGGCGGTATTATCGCGCGATAAGTGCCATTATCGCGCGATAACGCGGCTGCGGCGTTAAGGCACCCTAACGCTGTGAAGAAGATATCATGTTTGGAAGGGTCTATTCTCCGTCCCCCTACAAATTGAATGATCCCACATTGAAATAGTGCTGATCAGGGTTTATTCACAGCATCAGAACAGTTGCCCTTTCCTACGTGCTCACTCTGCTGTTGCTGTACATGTGCACACCTAACAACCTGCCCAATATAAACGACAAAAACCCTGATCACCGCTATTTCAATGTGGGATCATTCACTTTGTAGGGGGACAGAGCATAGGCCCTTCAAACATGATATCTTCCTTTTTACGCTTTGTCAGTAGTGTTGCTTTATGTTTATCATTAATATCACTATTGGCCAGCTTGGTTATTGGGATTTCAGATGTGGTTCTGGTCATTTAATATGTTTATTTGCCTTTCTGGTTCCTGCACATGTATCACTACTATCACTTTTCTGGGTTTCCCTGCCTTTGCTATACATTGTTGACTGAAATGGTTTCTCTCTCCTGCAAATGTGCCTCTAGCGCGAGGTTTTCACTGGCGCTAATTTTCAGACCTTCATTTCATGGTGTTAGTGTGCATGGAGCCTCTCCCCGCCCAATTTCTGCCCATTGACCCCTATCTCCGCCCTCTGGGGAGCCTCACTCCTCCCTTCAGATCCGGCTTTCACAGGGTTAGTGTGCCTTAACGCTGCTGCCAACGTTATCATGCGATACGTGACGTTATTGCGCGATAATGTTACATTATCGTGCAATAACATCTGTGCTGCTATGTTAAGACGGTTTAGTAAACATACCCCCAAGTCTGCATTGCAGGCATGAACATTGCGTCTGCTGGAACGGAGGTGTAAATGTTAGCAAGTAGTTGAAGATGCATGTGCATGTATTTTATGAAATGTTAGCATAAATTGTGACTGCCCAAGCTCAACCCAAATTCCACCCCTATGCATACCTACTGTACAAGTATCATGTACTTTCAGGTATGTCCTTATTTCCTAATTGTAAAGCCCATAAACTGTATTTTATACTCGAAAATGCTTTATCAACTTATCCCCTGTGTCTTTGCTTGGTAAATAAGGTTCTTACCTGACATAACAGAGCATGAATGATCAGATAAAGTCATAAGAAGCATCAGTAGGAGAAATAGGATTTGAGTCCAGGTTTTGTTGGTCTTCTGTCTGCTGCTTTAAGGAGTTATTTTAAAAAGCCTTTTCATGTTTTAAATGTGGATACAGTGGCAGAAAAATATATAGGAACTGTTCTTATGTTTAAAATGCCCTCTTAGAGAAGCTGCAAGATGCATGTTATGCCAGGTGCATCAATTTCTGCATGCCTCTGCAGGGGGCATTCCAGAAGCATTTCTGGGTGGCATCGGCACTAGCAGGCTCATGATATATTTCACATAGGCTGGAGACATGCAAGGTGGATTTTTTAAAAGTGCCAATCTACACCTGCTATAAATCATGAATATGGATGGAACTTTGTTGTCTCTTGGGACCACTTTTGATAACAGTGACTAGAAGAGCCTGGTTTGCAAGTTTTTAGCTTGATGGTCTTCTGTGTCCATGAAGATGTTTTTTGAGCTGCCATTTGTTTTTCAGAAGTGTATCCAGTCAAGAATATCCAGTTTTGCCAAAGACCGGCTATCTGATTAGCAGTGTTATTCATAGAAACATAGAAACATGATGGCAGAAAATGACCATATGGCCTTTCCAGTCTGCCCTTCCATACCAATTACTATAGTCTCTTTTTTTCCTTTAGAGATCTTCTGTGTTTGTCCCATGCTTTCTTGAATTCAGATACTGTCCTGGTCTCTACTACCTCCACTGGAAAACTATTCCATGCATCTACCACTATTCCTTTGTCTATCCCCTTTCACCTTCATCCTATGTCCACTCATTGCATAATTTTCTTTCAATTGAAAGAGACCCTCCTCCTGTGCATTTATGCCACAGAGGTATTTAAACATCTCTGTCATATCTCCTGCTTTCCTCTAAAGCAGTGGTTCTCAACCCATTCTTCTGGGACCCCCAGGCCAGTCAGTTTTTCAGGATATCCACAATGAATATGCATGAGATAGATATGCATACACTGCTTCCATTGTATGCAGCTCTATTTCATGCATTTTCATTGTGGATATCCTGAAAATCTGACTGACCTGGGGGTCCCAGAGGACTGGGTTGAGAACCACTGCTCTAAAGTATACAGATTGAGATCTTTAAATCTATCCCCATATGCCTTATGACAAAGCCAACTGACCATTTTGGTTGCCACTCTCTGCACTGACTCCATCCTGTTTATATCATTTATCATGTGTAGTTTGTAGAGTTGCAGATAATACTCCAAATGAGGTTGCACCAAAGACTTATGCACTTCCTTCTTTCTGGTCTTTCCTCTCCCTATGCACTCCAGCATTCTTTTGGCTTTAGTGGTTGCCTTTTCTACCTGTTTAGCCATCTTAAGATCATCAGAAACAATCACGCACTGGTCCCGCTCATCTTTTGTGGACAGAAGTGCTTCATCCCCTGCACTGTTGCCATCAATTGGAGGAGGTTACAAGAGGATCCAACTGCCACAGTGCTCTGGAAGGGATTTGGCCCTAGTTTCTAGGATAAGAGGTTGGTAAGGGAAGCTAAGGCACCAACAAGGTATTTATTAATCATACTTTTCAAATGGGAGATGGGGGCTTTTCCAGGTTCCAAATGGGATTTTAAGAGAGAGAGAATCTCACAGAATCCAGGCCTTCTGATCCTGTTATAAAGACACTACCAGCCAGGGAAAGAATCCAGGCTCAGACACTGGTTCAGGCCCTCCAGCTGCTGCAGACAGAATCCGCTGAGAGAGGAGAAAGAAAGTGAGCTCTTACTGGCCTCCTGGGGTGCCAATGTGCCCAATGGAGAAAGGTGAATAGTGGTGTACCCCAGGGATCTGTGCTGGGTCCGCTGCTTTTTGACATATTCATAAATGACCTGGAAAGTGGAATAATGAGTGAGGTTATCAAATTTGCAGATGACACAAAACTATTAAAACCCAAGAGGATTGTGAAAAATTGCAAGAGGATCTTGATAAATTGGAAGACTGGGCATCAAAATGGCAGATGAAATTTAATGTGGACAAGTGCAAGGTTATGCACCTAGGGAAGAACAAAGCAAACTATGGTTACACGATGCAAGGTTCCACATTAGGAACCACCACCCAGGAAAAAGATTTAGGCGTCATTGTGGATACCATGTTAAAACCCTCGGCCCAGTGTGCAGCGGCGGCCAAGAGAGCAAATAGAATGCTAGGTATGATAAGGAAAGGAATGGAAAATAAAACAAAAGATATTATAATGCCTCTATATCGTTCCATGGTGAGACCGCACCTTGAATATTGTGTGCAATTCTGGTCGCCATATCTTAAAAAGGATATAGCGATTTTAGAAAAGGTTCAGAGAAGAGCCACCAAAATGGTAAAGGGGATGGAAGGACACTCCTATGAAGAAAGGCTAAAAAGGTTAGGGCTCTTTAACCTGGAAAAGAGACGGCTGAGGGGAGATATGATAGAAGTCTATAAATTAATGAAAGGAGTGGAACGGGTAAACGTAAATCGATTGTTTACGTTATCAGAATATAGAAAGACTAGGGGACATGCAATGAAGCTACAGGGTAAACTATTTAAGACTAATGAAAGAAAATATTTTTTCACTCAACGTGTAATCAAACTCTGGAATTTGTTACCGGAGGATGTAGTAAAGGCTGTTAGTGTAGCTGGGTTTAAAAAAGGTTTGGACAATTTCCTGGAGGAAAGGTCCATAAACCATTATTAAGAAGTGACCGAAGATATCAATGCTTGACCCAGTTACAAGCATTGTGGAACTTGTGTCTCTTGGGGAAACTGCTAGTTACATATGACCTAGATTGGCCACTGTTGGAAACAGAATACTGGGCTTGATGGACCTTGGTCTGACCCAGTATGGCATATCTTATGTTCTTATGTAATGTTACCTGAGTACCAAGGAGTGGACACTCAACACAGCCAGGAAAATTCAGACTCACCTGTGTCTTTCAGAAATGGCTCCTGAACAGCCTTTCTGTGTGGCGGCTGAGAAGGCCTGACCATATGGTTACCATTGATGCGCTTTGGATTTCTCTGTGCCGACTTTTGTGAAAATTGCATTGCCAGAGGGGCACAGTTGTCTAACTTGAGGATCTGGCCCTACCAAAGAGTTTGTCTTCTGCCCAGAGGAGCTCATGGAACGTTCAGTTAGACCACTCTGAGTACACTGAGGGACAGCTGGGAGTGCATGTAAAGCCAATGGAGTCTATAACCTTCACAAATTGTGACACTGAAGCTTCCCAAATCCTGCTGGTTATAACCCCGAAAAAGGACTATCCCCATTTCATGTATCTGCTCAGTGCTACTTAACTCTTTTGTATTGTATGATTAATCAATTGTACTAATAATATAATTATTAATTAAATTATTATTAATACTAAGTTATCTTTTCTTCTAACTCTTCCTCTCCATTCTTCTCTTCTTATGGCTCCACATCATTTTCTCTTCCTTTTTTTGGCACTCCCTAACTTTCTCCTCTTACACCAACATCCTCTTATCTCCCCTCCTTTTAACCATCTCTCTACCTTTCCCATTTCCTCTCCCAGCTGATCTTACTCCCTCTCTTCGGCTCTCAAGCTTCACTTTTTTCTTCCTCTCATTCATCCTTCTCCCTCTCTCTTAAAAAACCTTATCCTCGTTTCCACTATTCTGTCTCCTCTCTGCCTCGCACTCTCCTCCTCCTCATTCTTTCCTGTGGTGACATTGATCCTAACCCTGCCCCCCCCCCTAGATTATTCTCTCACTCCCACTTCCTCTTTCTACCACTCTAATCTCATCCATATTTCTCTCCTTTCCCCCTCCTCTCTCCTTTTCTCTTGTGCATTATGGAATTCTCATTCCATATCCAACAAACCTCCCTTTACCTATGATCTCTTCACTTCTAACTCTTTCCATCTCTTAGCTCTCACTGAAACCTGGCTACACCCTGACAACTGCTTCAGTTGCCGCCCTCTGTCATGGCAGCTACCAATTTTCCCATACTCCTCGTGCCATTGGCCACATTCTCCTTCCTGTCAATTCCAACCCCTCCTTTTATCTCCATCTCACTCTTTTTTTTCTCCTTTGAAGTCCATTCCATCTGCCTTTTTAAATATAGCTATTATCGATAGACCTCCTGACACATCCACCTCTATCTTTCTCTCTGACTTTGACTCCTGCCTTTCCCTATTTCTTGATTCTTCTTCCCCTTCCCTTATTCTTGGTGATTTTAATATTCATGTTGATAACCCTTCTGACCCCTATGTTTCTAAACTCCTTTTCCTTACCTCCTCGTTCAACCTCTAACTTTGCTCTTCTGCTCCCACTCATCAGCATGGTCACTGCCTTGATCTGGTTTTCTTCTCTGTCTACCCTCCAATTTCCATATCTCAGTTCTTCCCCTATCTGATCATCACCTTCTAACCTTCACCCTTCATCACTCCCAAACTCAATCCCGCCCAGTCTCCTCCTACCTTTTTAAGAATCTTCATGCTATCAACTCTCTGGCACTCTTTACTATTGTCTCATGATCACTTTCCTCATCCTTGTTGTCTAAATATGTTGATGAAGCTATAGTTTCCTATAATACTGCCCTCTTCTGCTCCATCTATCCCATGTCATGTAAGATGCATAATAACTCAGCCCTGGTTATATTCAACTACGTGCTATCTATGCTCCTGTGCTCACTCAGCTGAATGCATTTGGGGTTTTTTAATTTTATATTTATGCAATTTTAACAATAAATTAAGAATTAATACTAACTATATTGTAGAGAAAACAGAACAATACAGTTGAAAAGCAAATATTAGGAAAAATGTTTTTTAGGAAAAACAGAAACATAATCACTGTTGGCTCATCCTAGCCCTCAAATCGGAAAAGAAACTAAACCAAAAATATATATAAGTTCGAAAGCTACAGAAGAAAAAGAATCGGGGCACTACCCAGTCAATACAAAATCTACGACTCAACAGTCAATGGATGCTTCCAGGCGACGATCATTTATGAAAGCCACCAGCTGAGGGCTCATAAAAAATATAAGAATTTGAATGGTACTTGACCAAACACATGGATGTTTTAGAAAAAAAAAAGCCTCCCCAGTTGGTGGACCCCAGGGCGAAGTAAAAGAAATTCTCTGCACCGCCTCTGGGTATCTCTAGACAAATCTGGATAAATCCGCACCATCAATCCATTAAAAGGTAAATGTCGCTTCCTAAAGAAGAGCTTTAAAAGCCACTCCTTACTGGAGAGCAAAGCAAATGTAACCATTAAAGTAGATGGAGTTGGAGTTTCCTCTGATGACTCCAAAACACAAAAGAAGAAGGTATCCGCAAGAGCAAAGCAGACAAAAAGCGGAAACCAAAAAACAGGCCTACACACAAAAATATATATACAAAACAATAAAGTGTTTTGTATATATATTTTTGTGTGTAGGCCTGTTTTTTGGTTTCCGCTTTTTGTCTCCTCTGATGACTCCAACAAAGTCGTAACATTTAAAGCCTCGGCAGGTTGATCATTAATTCTTACAGAGGAAGCAGATTTTTTGCCAGTTGGCAAGTAAAACACTTTCACAGTATGTGGAATCATATCTGTGAGAACCACAAGAGTATCAATTAAAAAAACTTCTAAACATGTGTCTCGGTGTTATTGTCAACACTCTAGGAAAATTGAGCTGAGTGCATTTGGCTCAAATCCCACTCCCTCTCTGACTTTCTTCACTTCAAATTCATGCTTATCTCCTTCCAATCGGACTTGGCTCTCACCAAGCAAAACTACTATGGCCATCTGGCCAACTCTCTTGCCACTGACCCTCGCCGCCTCTTTTCAACTGTTAACTCTCTCCACAAGACGGCTCCCCCTCTGACCCTTCCTCTTTCTGCACAAGCCTTAGCTATTTCCGTGACAAAATCCATAGGATCACTCTTCAATTCCCCACTAAATCAGCTTCATCCCCTCTTCCCCCACCTCAATACCAACTTTTTCCCTCAGTCTCTGTTACCCTTCCTTCCTTCTCTAAGATCTCTGATGAGGAGAAAACTCATCTACATTTCTCCTCTAAACTTACTACTTGCTCTTTTGATCCTATCCCAACCCATCTCCTAAGTGCCATTTCCTCCTCTATTATTCCTTCCATATCACATATTCTCAACCTCTCACTCTCCTGCCATGTTCCCTTCAGCCTTCAAGCATGCTGTTGGTCACGCCTCTCCTTAAGAAACCTTCTCTTTATCCTATTTGTCCTTCAAATTATCGACCCATCTTCCTTTTTCCCTTCATTTCTAAACTTCTTGAGCATGCAGTCCTCTGTCATCTTGAATTTCTTTTTTCTCAAGCCCTATTGGATCCATTTCAGTTCTGTTTTTGTCCCTTTCATTCTACTGAGACAGCACTTTCCAAAGTCTCCAATGACTTATTCCTGTCTAAATCCAAAGGCCTTTATTCTGTCCTCATCCTTCTTGACCTTTCTGCTGCTTTTGACACCATTGACCACCACCTTCTCCTTGTGACACATTGTCTTATCTTGGTTTTAGGGACTCTGCCCTGTCCTGAATTTCTTCTTACCTCTCCCAACGCTCTTTCAGTGTTTGTTCTGGTGGTTCCTCCTCTACTGCTATCCCACTTTCAGCTAGTTTACCCCAGGGATCTGTTCTCAGCCCTCTTCTTTTCTCTCTCTGTATCCAGATGAGGTGCTCTCATCTCCTCCCATGGATTTCAGTATCATATTTAACACTCTTCTACTTCCTGATTCCTCAGCCCGCAACCTTGGGGTTACTGACTCTTCCCTTTCTTTCTCCTCACATATCCAACAGATAGCTAAAACCTGTCGGGCCTGATATTGAGTCACCCACATTTTGAAAGGGCTATGCACTTTGTCGGCACATAGCCCTCCCTGCTGACCTCTAACCCAAATATTCAATGCCGTGGCAATGGCACTGAATATCCAATTATTGCCGCTGACAAAGCTAACCACAATATTGCATGCTGCCCGGTTAGCTCCTGTGCCTTAAAGATAAGCAAGGGTTTTCCTTGCCTATTTTTTAGCCACAGGTCGCTAACTGGGCAGCATGCAGTATTGCCGCTGCCCAGTTAGCGACAATCTCCGCCTCTGCTCCACCCTGGTATACCCCCAACACACCCTGATGTTAACCGGATAGCATTTGGGCATGTAGGGGACTTAGAAGGGGATGTTCAATGGCACTAACCATATAAGTGCCATTGAATATCCCCATTTAAGGCATTTACATGGTTTGCTGGGCTATAAATAATGTAAATGCCTTTCAAAAAATGCACCTGTCATTCCTTTCTCTATAACTTTAACAAAATGTGCCTCTTCCTTTCTGAATACACTACTAAAACACTTATCCACTCTCTAATTACTTCCCACATCAACTATTGCATCCTCCTTCTTGCTGGCCTCCCTCTTAGACATCTTGTTCCCTTTCAATCTGTTCAGAACACTGCTGCATGACTAATTTTTCACCAGCCTTGTTATTCTTATATAACCCCTCTGCTCAAATCACTTCATTGGCTTCTCTTCCATTTCCATATCCAATTCAAGCTTCTCCTTCTGGCCTATATGTGCATTCAGGCTTCTGCTCCTTTCTACCTTTCCTCTCTTCTCTCTCCTTACACCCCTCCTTATGAACTCTGCTCTTCTGGCTTGCTTCTCTTTTTGCCCTTTTCTTCCACTCCAGACTTTGGTCATTTCACCTTGCTGCTCCTTATGCCTGGAACAGACTCCCTGAGTCTGTTAATCAGGCTTCATCTCTGTCCCTTTTCAAATCCATGTTAAGGGCTCACCTCTTTTTGAAGCTGCTTTTGGATCCTGGCCCTCTTTTTCCATGTGTCTCCTTACCTTCCTTTTCCCCTTATTTTGTATCCTTTGTCTTATCTGTCTTAAGTGAATTGTAAGCTCTCATGAGCAGGAACTGTCTCTTTCTATGTTTGTATAATACTGTGTATACCTTGTAACATAACATAGTAGCATAGTATACCGTATGATGGCAGATAAAGTCCAGTATGGTCCATCTAGTCTGTCCAGCAAGGCAGCAAGTGTAGATGCACTTGCCGCTCCGAGCAGGTCACCTCTCTCCATGTCTTTGTTTAGGGGTGTACCCACAGCTCCGTGTAGGTCACCCTATTTGTTCAGATATAAGAGATATTTATGCTTATTTTGATTTTATCCTGTTGCTATACAGGGATCCACTGTGTCTGCCCCATACCATTTTGCATGGCTGCATTTTTTAGCATTACATCTGAGCTGACAAATTCTCGACCATTCTTCAAACTTAGCTAGATCCCTCCTCATATTATCTACTCCTTCCTGGGTGTCTACTCTATTGCAGATTATGGTATCATCTACAAAGAGGCAAACCTTACCTGACAGCCCTGCCACAATATCACTAACAAAAATGTTAAAAAGTTTCGGATTAAGGACAGATACTTGACACACTATTATTGGTAACATCCTTTTCCTCAGAGTGAGCTCCATTTACCTGTACCCTTTGTTGCCTCCCACTCAATCAATTTCTAACCCAGTAAGTCACTTTAGGGTCCATTCCTAGGGTGCTCAATTTATAAGTCACCTGTGCATAATGGTGTCAAAGGCTTTACTGAACTCTAAGTACACTACATCTAGGGTTCTCTCTCGATCCAACTCTGTTTGCCTAGTCAAAGAAATTAGATTTGTCTGACAAAGCCTACCTCTAGTAAAACCATGCTGCCTTGGATCATGTAATCAATGGATTCCAGAAACTTCACTATCCTCTGTTTTAGCAGCATTTCTATTAATTTACTCACCATAGAGGTCAGACTAACCAGTTTGTAGTTCTCAACCTCATCCTTACTACTGCTTTTGTGTAAAGGTACCATATGCACCTTTCTCCAGTCCTCTGGGACCATACCCAAATCTACACCGTTGACCACCACCTTCTCCTTGACACATTGTCCTTTCTTGGTTTTAGGGACTCTGCCCTGTCCTGGTTTTCTTTTTACCTCTCCCAAGGTAAGAAAAGGTAAGACAGTGGAGCTGAGAGAACATTCCCACATTCCTTCAATACATTCAATACATTCCTTCAATACATTCCTTCAATACATTCAGTGATGGGGCCAGATGGGGCCAATATATCCCATCTGGCCCCATCACTTTGTCTACTTTTAGTTTAGCAAGTTCCTCATGAACACAGTCATCTGAAAATCGTTGAAGATCCCCTTCACTTCTGTTCCTACTTGTGGGTGTTTTCTGAGGTCCTGCTCTTGGCCCTTCATTTGTAAACACAGAACAAAAATATTTAAGTAATTCCTTTGTCCTCATCAACTTCTACATATTCCTTCCCTTGACCCTTGAGTCTAACCATATCACTTCCTCCTCTCACTAACATACCTGAAAAATGTATTGTCCCCCCATTTTACTGCTTTGGCTATTTTTTTCTTCTATTTGTATTTGTGCTTCCCTGACTACTTTCCAAATATTGATGTTTGTCTTCCTCTTTCTGTGTTCTCTTGTATTTTATGAAGGCCATCCTCTTTTTCTTCACCTTTTTAGCTACTTGTTTTGAGAACAATAGTGGCCTCTTTTTCCTAACAAAAGGCTTGTTGCCCCTTAAGGGGCCTAATATCAGGGCCTAGTATCAGTAAAGAACTTTTAGTTTAAATTTAAAACTCAGCAGGTAGCTTTCAGTGCAGCAAGTCAGCCTTTACTAAGTGTTAATTCCCTCCCACCAACCCCAGGCATTATCCTAGTTTTATAGGGTTTTGAACCTATTAAAGGGGGAGGGGTATTCAAATTCACTTTCAGATTCAGCTGGTTATCCTCACCAGGAATAGATGACTTAAGGTCCTGAAGGTAATTAATCTTGACATCAACAAAGTCCCTTAAACCTATTTGGTATAGTTGTTTTAGTACAAGTATCCCTAGTAACTTCAAACAACTTAAATAGCTAAGCAAAGCTTTCAAACTAAGATGCTGACAGCAGTCCAGTCTTTTGCATTGAGTGTCAAATGTATGATTTTCTCCCAGTTGGTGAGGAGTGTTACATGTGCACTAGGTACAAAGAGCTCTTTGCCCTCAGGAAACAAGTGCAATTTCTGGAGGCTAGAGTAGCAGACTTTCAGTGTAGTAAATCAGCCTTTACTAAGCCAATCAATCACCTGTCCTAACTTTATGCAGTTTATCTATCTGATTAGCTGCTGAATAATGCTGCTAGCTGGATAGTCACTGGGACCACCCCAGTTCCTCCCACAGACCGCCCAAAAAGCAAACAGATGATTGCTAGGTGGTATGTGGGGATATGTAGTGTACCAAACTAATTTATGCCCTGAATATTTGGTAGAGAGGGATTTATATGGTTTAAAGGTCCTGCAAACTACATAAATCCATATTTTATAAAGGCACACATGTGTCTATGTTGCCTTTATACATAAAATAGGTGGCTTTTTGAAAAGTATTCCCTTGGAGGCCAATTTTATAAAGATATTTTAACATATATGTAGCAATATATTGTGATAAGGAAGCTTATAGCTCAGGAAGGAGCTATAGGAAAGGTGAAGTGACTCTGAACAAGCAACCTGTCAGTTCTGGTAGAAATAAGAAAACAGAATTTTCCCATAAAAGACTACCAGTCCCAGAATGCACCAGGTTTCCAGCAGCCATTAGAGGAGCTGAAGTGGGGAAACGTGTGTTCAATCAGGAGGGCTATGAGGTAATCCCTAAGCACTCATCTCAAAGGGCAGGGCCTGATCCAGGACAGCTGCGCTGTGTTAGGGAGGAGCACTCATCTAAGCAGAATAAAGGTAGAGTTTATTCTACAGAGAGGCAGCTTGAGCTTGATCATCTTCATCATCAGGAGGATCATCAGAAGCAGAAGCCCAACCGGACGGACAGAGAGGGAAAGAAACCCTTTGGAAGAAAGAGGAAAAAAGCCTTTGAGAGGTCTAGAAGAGTCCAGAGCAGTACGTATACTGGGAGGCATTCCAAGGGCCAGCATACACCATTGGACTGGGGAAAGCCAGAGGAATGGTGCTGCAGAGCTAGGAATCTCCAGACGGTACCTGTGAGAGAGACGGCTGCACGTGGAAGGGACCCTAAGACCCGTGCCAGAAGGTATGTGAAGAGAGATCCAGTGTCCAGGGATCTGGATTGGAAGGCTGGACATAAGAACTGGACTACATACTGGCCAGGCTATATAGAGAGGAACTCTAACAGCAATGGAAGCTCAGGCATGAACACTGATCTATGCCCTAGCTATCACCTTGAAAGACAGCAGGGAAACAAGTATTCTCCTGAAAGTGCTCCATTGGGAGATTCATCTGTGCCAATCCATGATATTGAACCCATGCTTGTTGAAGAAGAGGGGGTGATAGCAGATGAAGAATCTGTTTACATGGACTGTTCTCTGTCTAAACTCCTTTGGTGATTTTCTGTTATAAAGTACAGCAACCATCACAAAGAAATACAAACTTGTTCTTTAATCTACTCAGAAAAGCTCCTGAGTAAGATTTTTAGCCACGCAGTAGAAAGCAAGCCAGCTAAGGGGTTTCAGCTGGATAACTGCTAGCAATTGAGCCTTACCTAATTGCTTGTGAGCTAGGAGAGAATCACTTCTGAATCTATGTGGGAAGATATAAGAAGTTATCCTGAAAAGAACAGTTTTTTTCTTTCTTTGTGGATTTTGTTTGCTGTTTGATACATGCTAAGAAAATATTAGCTAAGCCTACAGAAAAGACCAGTTTGTTATCAACCAGGTCTTATTTCTTTTGCTTTGATTGCCTGATAAGTTAAAATGTTGTTTTCCTGATTTTGTTTTTTCAAGTTTAACACTGAAAGCAAGTAACCTGATTTATGTGCTACCAAGCATATCTGTGTTGGGAGAAATAACCCCATAAATAAATATCTTATTGACTTTACACTTGAGCACAACTAAATTATTGTGAGCAGCTGTGTCTGGTGTGAATGAACTGCATTGCCCACAATCCCTTGCAAATCATATAGATATATGCACTTGCCAAGACTGTGAAGATTCTCACCCAGGCAGCCGTCTGACAAAATGCACTTAATGGGGTTTCTGAAATCGTTCTAACACCCCCCCCCCCACCCCCCCAATATAAAGGTGGACTTTGGTGATTTCTAAGCAATTCTCATGGCTAAACATCACTGAAATATGTATTACAATCACACAAACATGTAATAATTAGTGATGCATAAGGGGGAAAAAGACCTCAGAATGCATCCTCTTCTTTGCTTTTAACCACAAAGTACCCCTTGAGGAGCCTTCAAAAGGTTAATAGGACTACCCCTCAAAGGTCAGAAGAAAATTCACCATCTTAACCATACTAAAAAAGAAAAATATAATGAGAAATTCTAATATCAGACCCACACTAAGCAGTGAACCTCTCTGTTTTACTATACAACACACCCGACAGAGACCAACAATTTGCATACTCTGCCGCATAGGGAGTGTAATCAATTTTGCTGTATCAAAGGTGTGACCTAAAACATAAATAACACATGTGTGATCAGTCAAATTTATAAATCATAGTATGGCACCCTTATACTCTATAATAAAATGAATACTATGAATCACCATCATCAAGGACCTCATAAGCTTGTTTTACATAACTCCAACTACAGGGAAAAAAACCTGTGTTAATAAATGCAAATAGCTCTATTAACACAGACTAATATGAAACATTATTCTGCACTTCCACCACCAAATACTGGAATAATTCCCATTTTACAAGCACTTGTAACAACAAATGCTACCATAAATCAAATACTACACTTCTTACCTGAGCTGAATATTACCGTCTCTCAATAATTGTGTGGTGCTATTCTATTTGGGATCAGCGTGCCAAAAACTGATAACATTATTTAAAGAAATGCTGACCCATTCTACTCCAGGAACCAGAACTTTAACCATCCAGTTATTAGAGTGGATAATGCAATGAACTAGATTTACTAGCATAAAACTGTATCATATAAATGTTTAATGCAGCCACTGATTGACTCCAAATACTGCATTATCAACATCACTTACCCGGTATATGACTAGCAATTACTGATAGTCAAAGGGTCTCATTTAGAAATATTGTGTCATGGAACTTGGATTATTGATCTAACTACAAAAAGATATGCACATTACTCATATTATATGTGACACTTAGCAGCCTTACATGTTACAGATCCCCTATTAATATAGTTTATAATCTAAATAAATGAAGTGCCCGTGTCTAATGTGAAATACTAGCTGACCTGATATGGCAGCCATTCCCCACCAGAAGATTTTACAACTAGCACAAATAAAACATAAGTTTAGAAAAGATAGTGAAGATGAGGAGCAGAGAGGGAGTAGGTGCAGTGTAGTGAGACTATGGGGGTATGTTTACTAAACCGTCTTAACATCTCAGCGGTGGTATTATTGCGTGATAAGTGACGTTATTGCGTGATAATGCGGTGGCGTTAAGGCACACTAATGCTGTGAAATCCGGGTCTGAAGGGTGGAGTAAGGCTTCCCAGAGGGCAGAGAGAAGAGGTCAATGGGCAGAGAGTGGGCGGGGAGAGGCTCCAGCCACACTAACGCTGTGAAATCCGGGTCTGAACACTAACGCAAGTGAAACCCTTGCGTTAGGCACATTTGCAGGAAAGAGAAACCATTTAAGTCAGCAATGTGCAGCAAAGGCAGGGAAACCCTAGTAAAGTGATAGTTGCGATACATATGCAGGAACCAAAAAGGCAAATAAACATATAAAATGACCAGAACCACATTTAAAATCCCAATAACCAAGCTGCCCAATAGTGATATTAATGATAAACATAAAGCAACACTACTGACAAAGCGTAAAAATGAAGATGATATGTTTGGAAGGGTCTATGCTCTGTCCCCCTACAAAGTGAATGATCCCACATTGAAATAGTGCTGATCAGGGTTTCTGTCATTTAGATTGGGCAGGGGGATGCTGGCGGCACATGCTGTGGTCCAGCTGGGGCACAGTGCGGACTAGGCAGATGCCTAGGTGGCACATAGGAATGCCGAAACTGTAAAGCAGAAAGACAGCAACTGACGAGGGTCCAACATGGGCACGAGTGTGTGTCCCACAGTGTCATAGGGGATATGACCCAGCAGGTACCCCCAAGGGCACATAACAGTGGCAGGCAGTGCCGGGGGAAAGCATGCATGTCCATGTAGGCACCCCTACCTGAGAACCCACACCATAGGCAGCTACCTAGCGGCACACTGGATGGCCTGGGACTGCGCACCACCAGCACCACCGGCATAATGGCATGGCAGCATGGTGGCGGAGGGGTGGTGGTGGCAGAAGGGGCAGTGGCATCTGCCCACAGCAGACCATAGCCAAGCCCTGTTTAGGTGGGTGCCATGCACTGCAACAGACAAGGTCTGTCTGACGAACAGTCATGGTATCTCCAGGGAATGATCTGTCCCTGTGGCAACAGTGTGGTGCAGTACACACAGCCAGTGTGTTTGGGAGCAGAAGGTCACAAGTTCAAGTCCCAGCTGTGGCTCCTGGCAACCCTGTCCCCATATTTTACCCAGTACTAAACTGTGGTAATAAAGATGGAACCTTTATTGCAGATAAAATAAACATGCCTGAAACGCCTGTATTTTACCCTACAGAGCACAGACACCATAAACATGTGTAATCCCTAGAGCAGAGTTTCCCAACTGCAGTCCTGGAGGGCCAAACACCATTCAGGTTTCATTCTATCCCTAACAAATATGCCTGTGCTGCATTTGTATGCGCCGCCCCCATTGTATGCAAATGTATCTCATGCATATTCATTAGGGACAGCATGAAAACCTGAACAGTGTTTGGCCCACCAGAACTGGAGTTGGGAACCTCTGCCCTAGAGGAGCAGCCAACAAGGGCATAAACACCCACACCCACAGGCTTCACTATCCAAAGTCTCATGGAGAGTCAGGCTGTTGGGCCCTGCACGGAGCAGCATCTCCCAATACTGGCACCTGCATACCTTAGCAATGTCGTCCTAAAGTTGGGAACACGTTCCACATATATAAAAAGGTTGCTATAAATGTCAGCTAACAAATCCTAAGTTAAACACAATTTGTTGATAGAGATTTATTATAGCAACCTTTCTGATATCTGTGGAGTGTGTTTCAGTTATTGATTCTGACAGTGTTTACCACCCCGGGGAGTGACCCTGACTGTATTGAATACCATAGCAATGCCCACACTGTGCTCAGGACTGGTGTGGCGGCCAGTGCTGCCACAAACCTCTATAATGCACAATGCTGGCATAGGTGTGGGAGTGTGTGTCTGTCTATCCGGTGTGTTGTGGCTGCCAATACCTTACTGAGCCCACATTGCTTGCACTTTTTCCAGTGTTAGCCTGCCAATGTGCATAATGAGGAGCAAGGTATTGTGGGTATGGCCCAGACAGGGTGGCATGGGCAGGATGCATTTGCACAGGGTATATGGAAATGGCTGGGACATTGTAGTGCCTGACCACCACCTGCACGAACAGGGTGGCCACAGCATGTCATGCTGGGAGGTTGCTCTCACTCTGACTGAGCAGTGACCACGGCTTGGCTAGGTTCCCCCATAGTGCTATACAGTATTTCTCTCATGTGATATTTATGGGTTCTTTATTCTTGGGCTCAATCACTGATATAGCTGTGTGGTGTGTGTGCTGACATCCCAGTTTTGGGTGCACACAGTTCCTCCAGGAACATGCACTATGTACTAGCTAGCAGATTGTCTGCAGTTGGCATCTGTATGGCCGCACCACCTTGCAGGATTCAGCAGGTGCACTCTGACTGCCTTCTGATGCTGAATGCCAGATCGTAGTGGGGGGCAGCTGAGATGACTGTGCCCACTACCTATCTGCTAGTGGCCCTGTCCCAAATGCAGATTTTCAGCAGCTGTCCGTTCGCCACCAGGACTGGGGTTGCTGGTCCCACAGCCTGTCGTCATGTACCTCCACTGCCCCCCTTGCAAAGGGTGAGAGTGTGGGTCTGTTTGGGCAGATAATGTCCCCAACCCTGACCCAGAGAGGGTGGTTTTCTAAGTACATTGTCACCATATGAGCCCTGATACACCCCTGCTCCCTAAACAGGTGACAATAGCAAGCACAGTGGATATGCACTATGTTGTGTGCATCATGGTCCACAAGGGCCAGACATGAATGGCAATTATAAATGGACACAGAGACCTCCTAAAGGTGTCTGCAACAAATACCTGTCACACACTGGCACTGATAAAGACCTGCTGCATAGCCAGCTCAACCAACCTCGGTGCTGCGTATCTGGTGCTGGCCACTCCACCTCACTGTCAGGGTGAGCACAGAACATGCACATTGGCATGGCCTGTGGGTACTCTGTGCCAGTAACACGCACGGTCATTCCCCCCTACCAAGCTGACATGCTGTAGAGGTGCATACCCCATCTGGTGAGCAGATGTAGACTGCTGTTCTGCATGTGAATTGCATTATGAGTACTGTTGGTTCTATCCTATCCTGGTAGCCACAGCAGACAGTTTTATGGTGATGTGCACTCTTTCTGTAGCCAGCCATTGGTATGATAGCTCCCAAAGTGATGTAGCCTGATGGTTAATGCAATGACTTTAGTAGCAGAGGTCATGGGTTTGATTCCTCTCTGTTCCCCTTTTTTATGGCTGTCCTACACAACTACTTTTCATTCATGTAATAGTCATATCTGTGCAGATCTGTGCTGCTGCCACATTATACCCTCATCACTGTTGCCATCCATCCTTCTGTCCATCTATGTGTGTGTGGCAGCTGTGTGGCATCCTGCCCTAATGTGCAGGCTGCTACCCCATGTCCTGCACTGGCACACTTTTCTGCATTGCGGCTCTTCATGCTTGCCTCTCCTGTGTCTGCTCTGCATGGCACTGCTGTCCTCTGTCCTCCTGTCATTGCACTTATCCTGCCACCTCTGCCTCCTCTGGTGGACACGTATCCCTATCCTCTGCCACACACTTTCATTGTTGCACTGTACATTACCATCACCCTGTACATCGGTACAGCTGCCCCCGATATGTTTGTCCACTTTACCTGCTGCCACATGGGCTCCACGCAGATTTGGCTGGTCCATGAGCTCCGTCATCTACTTTCTTCCATCACTTGTTCATTGCCTTTCCTTGGTGCTCTGTGCAGTGTTATGGTTACATCTGTGTTTGAGCCATACATTTCATGCTTGTGACTTTGGGGCACCATCTCCTGTGTCACCTTGGCATCCTTGGGGCATCTTTTGCGGCACCTTGGGTTTGGCCAGCTTATGGGGTGCCTTATATGCTTCCTTGGAGGGTGCCAACTTTTCCTTTCACCCTCTGGGGCACATTATGACCTGCCTTGGATGACGTGGTGCTTTATGATGTGCCTTATGATGCGCCCTAAAAGGTGCATTAGATTGCGTCACTGGGGTGAGGCTTTTTTGGCTGGCAGTGCAGATTGTTGGGATGTGTCTGACTGTTACAAGCAGGAAAAGGGATTGCCTCAGACAGTTTTTTAACTGAGCCCACTGGGGGGATCAAACTCATGACCACTGTATCAGCAGTCAATGTATTAACCAGTGTGCTACACCTCTGTTGCTGTGATTTAGGTCAGCATGCCTAATTAAGGCTAACGCACGTTAACGTGCCACGGCTCCCTCTATTGCGTGATAACGGACTTTATCGCGTGATAACCTGAAATGCTACCTTAAGATTGGAATGCCCACTACCTTATATGGCATTCGTCACAGTAAGACTGCAACTAACGCCGGTAACATTAAGACGGTTTTGTAAACATACCCCTATATCTGAATTTTTTCTAGTGACAAGTTTTCAACTGTAGAAGGTGCTTCAGCATTTGAATGATACTATATGTAGTCTTCACCCTGGGCCCACGAAAGTTTTAGAACTGTTGGGAAGGTTAGTGGAGGGTGCATTGGTTGACATTGTGAATCAGTCATTATAAAGTGATGAATTTTCTAGTAATTTAAAGTTAGCAATGGCATGTCCCTTGTTAAAGAGTGATAGATTAGATTCCAGATTAGTGTCACACTATTGCCCTGTTTCAAGCCTGCCTTGGCTAGGTAAGGTGATCAAAAAACTGTATTACAATCGGTTCCATTTTTTTTTTTTAATTCAGGGTCCTCCATGGCTACCAGCCTGGTTTTAAGGTTGATCACAGGACAGAAATGGTTTTGGTAAGTTTGGATAGGATTAAAATCTGTGCAGATAACAGAAAGATTCCCTTCTGGACCTCCTGGCCTCCTGGATCTGTCCTCTACATTTGATACAGTGGACCTTAGTATTTTAGTGAGGTGTTTAACAGAAATAGGGTTGTGAGGAAAGGTATTGAAATGGTTTGCTTCCTATCAGCGGGAGAGGGAATATTGTGTGCAATGGGAAGGAACCAGTTCTGCTGCTTATTGCCTGGGGGAAGCAGTGCCTCAAGGGCCCCATTAATCGAGGTGTTTTTTTTCTTTGGCGTGTTATGCCATTTATATGTGAATGATGTACAGTTGTTGACAAAGGTTGTGGTTAATCAGTTGGAAGATATGGGCAATTTAATTGATTGTTTGAGGACTGTAGAAGGTTATAAGAACATAAGAAATGCCATACTGGGTCATACCAAGATCTATCAAGCCTAGTATCCTGTTTTGAACAGTGGCCAATCCAGGCCACAAGTACCTAGCAGTTTCCCAAAAAAGATACACAGGTTCCATAATGCTTGTATTGGGCCAAGCAGTAGATTACCTGGGTCCTCTTTAATAATGATTTATGGACCTTCCCCCAGGAGCTTGTCCAAACATTTTTTTAAACCCAGCTACATCAACAGCTATTACTACATCCTCCGGTAATGAATTCCAGAGTTTGATTATACGTTGAGTGAAAAAATATTTTCTCTTATTAGTCTTAAACGGGTTATACTGTAACATCATTGCATGTCCCCTAGTCTTTCTATATTTTGATGTTCTAAAGAATCGATCTACATTTACCCATTCCATTCCATTCATAAATTTATAGACCTCTATCATATATCCCCTCAGCCGTCTCTTTTCCATGTTGAAAAGCTCTAACCTTTTAAGCCTCTCCATCCATTCCCTTTACCATTTTGGTGGCTTTTCTCTCTACCTTTTCTAATTCCACTATATCCTTCTTAAGATACAGTGACCAGAATTGCACACAATATTCAAGGTGCGGTCGCACCATGGAATGATACAGAGGCAGTATAATATCATTTGTTTTATTCTTCATTCCTTTCCTTCTGATTCCTAGCATTTTATTTGCCTTCTTGGCCGCCACTACATACTGGGTGGAGGGTTTAAATGTGTTATCCACGATGATGCCTAAATCTTGATCCTGCGTGGAGGGTCCTAATGTGGAACCTTGCATTGTATAAACATACTTTAGGTTGTTCTTTCCTAGGTGCATAACTTTGCACTTGTCCACATTAAATTTCATATGCCATTTGAACATCCAGTCTTCCAGTTTATTGAGATCCTCTTGCAATTTTTCACAATACTCTTGTGTTTTAACAACTTTGAATAATTTTGTGTCATCTGCAAATTTGACTACCTCACTCGTTATTCCCATTTCCAGGTCATTTACAAATATGTTAAAAAGCAGCAGACCCAGCACAAACCCCTGAGGCATGCCATTATTCACCTTCCTCCATTGTGAAAATTGGCCATTCAGCCCTACCCTCTGTTTTCTATCGTTTAAGAAGCTCCTGATCTACAATAGTACACTGCCTCCTATCCCATGACTTTTTAACTTTGCCAAGAGTCTCTCATGAGGGACCTTGTCAAAGGCTTTTGGAAAATCCAGATACACTATATTGACCAGCTCTCCTTTGTCTATCTGCTTATTCACACCTTCAAAAAACATAACAGATTAGTAAGACAAGAACTTCTTTGGTTAAAGCCATGTTGACTTTCTCCCATTATACCATGACTATCTCTATGTTCATTAATTTTGTTCTTTATAATGGTTTCTACCATTTTGCCCGGTACTGATGTCAGGCTCACTGGTCTGTAGTTTTCCCGGATCACCCCTGGAACCCTTTTTAAAAATTGGCATTACATTGGCCATTCGGCAATCTTCAGGTACTACAGATGATTTTAATGATAGTTCACAGATTACTAACAATAGGTCTGCAATCTCATATTTCAGTTCTTTCAACACCCTTGGGTATATGCCATCGGATCCAGGTGATTTGCTACTCTTTGGTTTATCAAATAGTTATAATATATTGTCCCGATTTATCGATATTTCTTTCAATTCTTCTGCGGCATCACCTTTAAATACCATTTCAGTCATGGGTAACTTCCCTACATTTTCTTCAGTAAAGACTGAAGCAAAGAATTCATTCAGTCTCTCTGTTATGGCCTTGCACCATCTTAGTGCCCCTTTTACCCCTCTATCATCTAATGGTCCAACTGACTGTCTCACAAGCTTTTTATACAATTGTACTTGAAAAAGTCTTTATTATGTGTGTTTGCTTCTACAGCAAGCTTCTTCTCAAATTCTCTCTTTGCCTGCCTAATCAATGACTTACATCTAACTTGCCAGTGCTTATGTTTCTAGTTTTCATCATTTGGCTCCTTTTCTCATTTCCTGAAAGATACTTTTTTGGCTACAACAGCCTCTCTAACCTCAGCTTTAAATGATGCTGGCAGTTTTTTGACCTTCCTTCCTCCTTTCTTAAAGTGTGAAATACAGCTGGTCTGGGCTTCCATGTTTGATGTAAATCTTTAACCTTTGCAGCTTCTCCATTTAGTTTTTTTCTTAACATTTTTCCTCATTTTATCATAGTCTCCCTTTTGAAAGTTAAAAGGCGGTACTGTAGATTTCCTTGCCGTCCTTCCTCTATTTATGAAATCAAATGTCAGCATGCTATGATTACTATTGACAAGTGGCCCCAACACCCTTATCTCTTGCACCGGATCTTGTGTACCATTAAGGACTAGGTCCAAAATGGCATCCCCTCTTGTCTGTTCATGAACCAGCTGCTCCAAGAAGCAGTCATTTATTTCATCTTGAAACTTTGGGCTCAATTCTGTGATGTGCAGCCCCGCAAGCCATCCAAGCCCTATTCCCCTTCTGGCTCTCTCTGTATGTCCCAAGCAGCACGATGGGGATAACTGGCAGGAGGGAGCAGGATCGAGGCAGAGCGGGGGTGGGCCAACCCGGCAGGACAACCCGGCAGGACATACAGGGCTAATTCAGGTCACGGATCTGTACATTCTGCCGGGCCCATGAGGACGTGCTGTTTATTCCATCTCAAAGGTACAATAAGCAGCAAAAAACCAGCCCAGGGCCCAGGAATGTGCAGGGGTTCCCCACCACCCGATCCAGGCCACCGCACACCAGCCTTTGGTTGTGCAGCAGGGAAGGGATCCGAGGATGTGGGAGTCGGGACACCTATGGGGAGGACATCCTGCAGGCGGCAGGGGCACACAGGGCCATCCTCGGGCCCAATTCTTGTTCCCACGATCCAGAATTGTGCCCAAATGGGCCAGTCTTGCTTAGGGCCATCCAGATGGCCCGGATGTGCCCCTATCTTCACATCTCCCTAGCATGTCCTGCTATGACACTGACACAGTCAATACCAGGACAATTTAAATCACCCATTATTACTATTGTATTTGTAACTTTTGTTAGCTTCCCTAATTCCTTTGAGCATTTCATCATCCATTTGTTCATTCTGGCGGTTGGTTTATAGACAATTGTATGAAACTAAATACTGAAAAAGAAGGAGATGTTATAGATTATCAGGTTAGGATTGTTCCAAGGGTTGCAGAGCAGAGATGGCATCCATCTGTCCAAGAGAGGTCAACGCATCTTTGGTAGTAGACTGGCTGATCTACTGAAGAGGGCTTTAAACTAGATTCGTTGGGGATGGGTGATGAAAGCCCCCAGGTAGGTGATACATTAAATACCTTTATGGAAATGGGTAACAGGGGTAACATATGGAAAGCAGTGTGTATTAATGCCCGTAGCATGGGAAATAAGATTCCTGAAGTTGAAGCTTTGGTGGGAGTGGCTGACTTGGATTTAGTGGCAGTTACAGAAACGTGGTTCACAGAAAACCATGACTGGGATGTAACTATACTTGGCTATACTTTATTCAGAAAGGACAGGGTAGGAAGAAAGGGAGGAGGAGTGGCACTATATGTAAAAACTACTATTAAAGCTTTGGAATTACAGAGCTTAAAAGGGAGAGAGAAGGCATTGTGGGTTAAACTAGAAAGAGGGAAAGAGAAATCTATTTGCATTGGAGTGATATACAGACCTCCCTCACAAGAGGAAGAGGTGGACAGAGAGTTAATTGAAGACATACGCAGCATTGCTAGGAAAGGGGAAGTGCTACTGCTAGGAGATTTCAATATGCCAGATGTTGATTGGCACATTCCTGCTGCAGTATCATCTAGAAGTAAGGAGATCCTGGATTCTCTATAGGGAGAACTATTCAGGCAATTGGTAACAGACCCCACACGTGAAGGGGCCATACTGGACTTGGTGCTTACCAATGGTGAAAGTGTTTCTGATGTTGTAGTGGGAGATCATTTTGCATCCAGTGATCACCAGATGGTGTGGTTCAGTATTAGGACTAGGGCTGTTAGAATCCATTCCAAGGTGAGGATCTTAGACTTTAGGAAGACTAACTTTGCGAAGATGGGCCAATACCTCAGGGAGTCGTTAGTGGGATGGGAACAGCTGGGGGATGTAGAAAAACAGTGGGTAAAACTGAAAGGGGGTATTTTAAAGGCAACCAACCTTTTTGTTAAAATGGTAAATAAAGGCAAAAGGAACAGGAGACCGCTATGGTTTTCGAAGGAAGTAGCTGAAAAAGTGAAGAAAAAGAGGGAGGCCTTCATGAAATACAAGAGATCACAGAGAGAGGAAGACAGGCATCTGTATTTGGAAAAACTTAGAGAAGCTAGCAAAGTAGTCAAGAAGGCAAAGACTCAAAAGGAGGAGGAAATAGCCAATGCAATAAAATGGGGGGATAAGACATTTTTCAGATATATTAGTGAGAAGAGGAAGGGCAAAAGTGGTATTGTCAAACTCGAGGGTGCAGGGGGGGAATATATAGAAGCTGATAAGGATAAAGCGGAATTGCTTAACAAATATTTTTGTTCTGTGTTCACAGATGAAGAACCAGGAGCAGGACCTCAGAAAACGCCCACAAATAAGAACAGAAGCGAGGGACATCTTGAACTATTTTCAGAAGACTGTGTTCGTGAGAAACTAGCTCAACTTAAAGTAGACAAAGCGATGGGACCGGATGGGATACACCCTAGAATACTAAGGGAACTTGGGGACGTTCTAGCAACTCCACTGACTAACCTTTTCAATGCCTCATTGGAGTCGGGAGTGGTGCCAAAGGACTGGAGAGAGGCTCATGTGGTGCCTTTACACAAAAGCGGAAGTAAGGATGTGGTTGAAAACTACAGGCCGATTAGTTTAACTTCGGTGGTGAGTAAATTATTGGAAACGCTGCTGAAAGAGAAAATAGCGAGGTTTCTGGAGTCCAGCGGATTACAGGATCCGAGGCAGCATGGATTCACCAGATGCAGGTCTTGTCACAAATCTGATTGATTTCTTTGACTGGGTGACCAGGGAGTTGGACCGAGGGAGAGCTCTAGATGTGGTGTATTTAGATTTCCGTAAAGCTTTTGACACTGTTCCTCACAGGCGACTTATAAACAAACTGAGCACCCTAGGGATGGACCATAAAGTTACTGCTTGGGTTAGAAATTGATTGGGTGGGAGGCGACAAAGAGTACAAGTAAATGGAGCTCACTCTGAGGAGAAGGATGTTACCAGTGATGTGCCCCAGGGATCTGTCCTTGGTCCGATTCTTTTTAACATCTTTGTTAGTGATATAGCGGAAGGGCTGTCGGGTAAGGTTTGCCAAAATCTGCAATAGAGTAGACACCCAGGAAGGGGTAGATAATATGAGGAGGGATCTAGCTAAGCTTGAAGAATGGTCTAGAATTTGGCAGCTGGGATTTAATGTTAAAAAATGTAAGGTCATGCATTTGGGCTGCAGCAATCCAAGGGAGCAATACAGTATAGGAGGTGAAGTACTTTTGTCCACTAAAGAAGAGCGGGACCTAGGCGTGGTTGTGTCTGATGATCTTAAAGTAGCTAAACAGGTAGAAAAGGCGACAGCAAAAGCTAGAAGGATGCTTGGGTGCATACGGAGAGGAATGGCTAGCAGAAAAAAGGAGGTGATAATGCCTCTGTATAAGTCTTTGGTGCGACCTCATTTGGAGTATGGTGTGCAATTCTGGAGACCGCACCTTCAAAAGGATGTGAACAGGATGGAGTCGGTGCAGAGGGTTACTACTAAAATGATTAATGGGCTTCATTATATAGCATATGAGGACAGACTTAAGGATCTTAATATGTACACCTTAGAGGAAAGGCGTTATAGAGGTGATATGATTGAGATGTTTAAATACCTCCGTGGCATAAATGTTCAGGGAGAGAGCCTCTTTCAACTGAAAGCAAGTTCTGCTACAAGGGGACATGGGATGAGGGTGAAGGGAGATAGATTCAGGAGTGATATGCGGAAATATTTCTTTACGGAAAGAGTAGTGGATCCATGGAATAGTCTCCCAGTGGAGATGGTAGAGATGAGGACAGTAACTGAATTAAAAAAAGCATGGGACCAACACAGAGGATCTCTAAAGGTAAAAAGTGGACTGTTGTAGTTGTTGTTGTTATGGAAGGACAGACTAGATAGGCCATGTGGTCTTTTTCTGTCATCATGTTTCTATGTTTCTATGTAGGATGAGGTTTATTGATCTTTCCTGAGGTGGGTGGTATGGTTCTTATACCTAAGGATGAATTACACAGCCTGGGTATCTGTTTAAGACATTTTGGGTAATCTTTGCCTATTTATGGCAAATTCAGAACTGCATCTTTATTTCTCTTTTTCTGTCACTTCAATTGATTGTACAGACATTAGTATTATTGCAATGCATTGTACCAAGGCATTTCCAGAATAATATGAGTTGCCTTCAGTTGCTGCAGAATGTGTTGGCAAAGTTGATGGGGGCAAAAAGATACGATTCCATTACTCTGAACTTGTGTCGTCTCCACTGGTTACCAGTGGAATTGAGGGTTCAATTTAAAATTTTGGTCCCCTTGTTTAAGGGTTTATGGATGGGGCAACCATTGTATTTGGTAGAATCGTTACCGCTGTATGAATCATCTCGATCTTTACATTTGAGTAGTCAGGTGCTTTGTCCTTGCCCTCTCGAGTGTGGTTCATTTCAGTGTACAAGATGGTCTGTTTTCACTGTATTGATCCTAAATTGTGGAATTTGTTGTCACAAGAAATCCAGGAAGAGTCACGTTGTTTGTCTTTTTTCGGAAGTTGGCGAAGGCTTGGCTTTTTTTGCTTGCTGTGATGGGAAGTGAATTGGGTTGCAGGTGACATATTAGGGTTGGTAAGAGAGAGGTCGTAGGATTGGGTATTATTATTTTTTAGATCTGAGTGTTAGTTTTCAATTTAAATTTTATTTTGAAACTCTTTGAGGTTTTATGTATGCAAGACAAGATATCCTTTGGTTGGGGTCATCCATAGTAAATAAATCGGGGCATGGATTCAAATGAAAAATAGCCTAACTGCTTACAGATTAAGTGGAAGAAGATTCTTAAATATCAAAGGCTTGGAGGTGGCCAAAGGCTGCAGCAAGTTAGAGAGATCCAGTTTTGGTTGTTCTTTGCTACTAGACTCTAGAGCTTCTGCCTGAAAAGGCTATGTAGTAGTTGCAAGCACAGCAGGTCTCATATTATTGGAAGTCCCAAGTTATGACGTCCCATGTTTCATCCAAGTTCTCTGACCTTGTTCTCTGTAAAACCAAACAGTTTGTTTTGGTATGTTGTTATATTGTGAACCGCGCTGATGCTGAATAGAGCGGTATATAAGAGCCTGTAATAAATAAATAAATAATAAATAAATAAATAAGTCACATGCAGATTTCTACTGCACAATCTGTAATGTTGTCAGTTGCACAGTTACCCCTTTCTTTGTAATAAATCCAGATAAATACCCAAACATAAATATCAACATATCCTCAAATCAAGGGACTGCTGTGGGTGATATGAAATATATACCAGATTAATGCCACTTCTGAAAAAGCAAAATCTTTATTGCACATTTATTTGAGTCATACAATAGGTGCAGACTTGCCACTCTACTACAGCCTTAAAAGCACACTCCGTTTTAACAGCTTGACATTTTACATATTGCTTGCTGAGAAAATATTAGGGTGCTTCCATTTTTCAGGCATTTGTTCTGCTGGCTTATATGTTCCCTTAACATATTCATTTTCCATACCACCAAACTCACAATCGTTCACTCTCTGAATTACAAATTGCTCTATTATCTCATTTCTTTTTTTGCTTCATTTGACTAAACCAATGTCCTATAGTGGGAACATTTACTTGTGCAGACAATATGAATTCATCTTTTGAAGAGCTTTTCTTTAGCCATTCTAATCTCTTTTGACTTGAAAATAATTAAATATATATTGAACAGTTATACGTTTGCAATTAAGTAATACTGCATACTTATGTCCTTTATATACATTTTTTGTTTCATTGGAAGACCTAAATGTTATATTTTTATCTCGCCATCAACCTACAGTCATTTTTCTAATGGTCTGAGTCATGTGCACTCTTGCTGTGATACTGACAATTCTAGGTATTTCAGAGTTTAAAAAAGAATCAAAATATATTATTGAGTTCTATGAAATACACAAGTAATGTAGAATTAAGATACATCCATGTTCTCATCTCATCTCTGCTTTCCACTATTCCACTGAGAGAGAAATATCTGCAAAACAGCAAAACAGATTTCACAGCAAGTTTAAGCATTTCCAAAATGTAGGGGGTTGTGTTAGACATAATTAAGACTGAGCATTGTTTAGTTTTTTTTGTTAGAAATCCATCATGTGATTAAAAAGTTTTAATCATGTGATGAATCAGTATTGTTTTTGGCTATGGAGAGAACAAATTCTGTTAAACATGTGGAGGATGATTTTGATTGGGGCAAGTCCGGGCCATCTCGACAGCAGCAACTTGTACCCGATTCTGCAACCGTAAGAGCTAGACATTTCTGTGGTTGCAGAATTGGGCACTTAGATGGCCTGGATTGGCCAGTGTGGGACATCCACCTGAAGACTCTATCTCCCTCCTATGGTCTGCAATCCTTCACTAAACCTGGGTTCTTTTAATTACCTGTAACCTCTTAACAGGAAGGAAAAAACAAGACACAATTGATCAATTAAATACTACAGAGCTCTGTATGACAGAAAAACATGGAGCCTAAGGACAGGTGTATCCATCAGAGTTTCTTCAAAGATGGCTCTATAGGGCTCTAGCTTTTATTGAGAATTTATCAGCTGATACAGTTAATTTTTAATTAACATCTGGTGATATTCGGGTTACAAAAGTGCACATAGAATTTGCTAACATCTGTGCCACGTCACATAAAAACAGAAGTTATAAGGAGAAGTTACAGATTTATGACTATATTTTCTAGACTCAATAGGTGTCGCTGTGTTTCTACTATACAACAGAAGCTAATTAGTTACTCATAATATTTGCTGATTTTCTACTATTTACTCAAGCTTTGTTTGCCATTGACCTAAGCCCTAGTTCCCTAAAGCAGTCCATCCTGACCCAGCTAATTCTTTAGCCTATCATATTGCAGAATAAAAGAGGATGTACTATTTGTTCTATCGATTTTAGAGAACTAGCTTATGTACACATAAGCTCTATTTGTTAATTCTATGAAGCAACTCTGAAAAGCAGAAGAACAGGTCAAAGTTACTTTTAAAGAGAACGCTTTTAATTTCACTGAGACTTGGCCTGTAATTTCTACATGAGCATATATATTTCACTTATAGCAAATCTCTATAATCCAGTTTTGTTTATAGATCTACTGCTCTCACTTCCAATTCCTATGTCTAGTATAGATCCAGAATCACTATCTGTTCCTGAGTCCATTAAGTCCAGATTCCCGTATACTGGGTGAACCATAGTGGCATAAGTTAGTGCATCAGCAGCTGATTCGTCCATTTCCCTGATCGTATCCAATTTGGTTTTGAAGCCTGGCCTAGCTGGCCCTTTTCCACAGTCCTCCCTTTGGTTCTGCCCAGAACCACATTCTTCATAAAAGGGCATTTCACGGAGTAAATCTCCAGTACTAGGAACACTTCGCAATTTAAGGACTGCAATAGTATTTGTAGTTTTGGCCATGTATGAAGTACAACACTTCATAATACAGGCAAGACATATTCCTAAGAGTAAGAGGGCTACAAAGAAACCAAAAAGGCCTGTCAGTAAGGCCTTTACCGGACCTGACAAGCCACTCCACATGTTTTCAAACCAGGGCCGTACAGAATCAGAATTTCCTTCTATATTATCTTTGGAGAAGTGAGTCTCTTTCCTCACCTGTTCTAGGATACCAGAGACCACCTTACTCTGTGAATCGATGAGCGTGCAGCAATGCTGTGTACAATCTCACACACGCCTCCTTCCTTGGCTAGTAAATAATCTAAAGCCATTCTATTTTGGGCAGAGTAAGTAGTCAGTTTGTCAGTACCTTGCATGACTGTGAGAGCATCAGTCAAATCTTGAGCTGTTACTTCTATCAAAGCATAAATTCGTAGTAATTGTTCACCATAACGTGCTGTAGGATGTATGGCGCCAAAGGTACTTAGCCAAACTGTTCCCGTGAAGGTGCTTACTTCTTGTTGAGTTAACATAGTGGTATCATCTAATAACACAGGTCTGCAAAAAAATTTTTTTCGAGAGCTGTTTTGGTTATTCCACATAATCTTTGTTTTTTGGTGCACTGAATCTGAAAATGACCTCCATTTCGCCATAGGACATCACGTTTCCTGACAATTTAGATAACTATGTTAAATAAGGCAATACCTCAAAATAAATGGAAATAGACTTATAAAATTAAAGTTTTATTACAATATTTTCATGAAAATCCTTTTTTGAACTGAAATGAGCTCACCTACACACACTAAACTCGATTCTTCTTCCTTGTGAGGCTCCTCTTGGTGCATTTATGCTTGTGAGTAGCATCTAGAATGTCTCTCTGAAGCATCCAACAGTAGTCTGCCATCATTGTAATACTCCATTTTCCCTGGTATCTCCTTTCCATCTCTTTAATGTCTTGGTGGAATCGTTCACCTTGTTCCTCACTCACAGCTCCCAAAGTTTCAGGAAAGTAGTCAAGGTGGGACTGGAGGAAATGCACTTTCAAACTCATCAGGCAACCTAAAGCTTGAAATGCTTTCAGCATTTGTCCGACGATCTTTTTGTAGTGAGGATCTTTGTTATTGCCTAAAAATTTCTGTACGACTTCTTTAAATGCAATCCACCCTTCTTTTTGAGGATCCGTCATGGTATTGACAAACTCTTGATCAACTATAAGCCTTCTAATTTCTGGTCTGACGAACACACCTTCCTTCAATTTTTGCCTCTGACAGGCCTGGAAACTTGGTGACCAAGTATTTGAAGCATTCTCCATCTCTTGGAAGTGATTTTACGAATTGCTTCATCAATCCCAATTTTATGTGGAGAGGTGGTAGAAGAACTTTATGGGAAGGTACCAAAGTTTCTCGGAGGACATTTTTTTCACCGAATGTTAGCATCCTCAGCTGCCAACTCTTCTTGGTCCAGTGATTTTGTCTGTCTCGACTGTCCCATAGACACAGAAAACAAGGATATTTGGTATACCTAGCTTGTTGCCCGAGCAGCATGCACAAGACCTTCAAGTCCCCACACACTTGCCAACCATGGTCTTCATATTTAAGTTTATGAAGAACCAATTCCAAGTTCTCGTATGTTTCTTTCAAGTGTACGGAATGACCTACAGGTATGGAAGTGTAAAAACCATTGTGGAGTAAAACTGCTTTGAGACTTCTTTTTGAAGAATCTATAAAAAGATGCCATTGCTCTGAATCATATTGGATTTTAAATTGACCCATCAGACCTTCGATGTCGATGCAATAAACCAACTTGTCTTCCTGGGCGAAGTAAGGAACGAACTCCTTTTCACGATGTCTGAACCATGAAGATGACATTCCTGGCAACAATAAATTCCTGCTTTTCAGCCTTGATCCGAGTAACTCAGTGGCATCTTTGGGAAGATTCAAGTCTCTTACCAAATCATTCAACTCCTCCTGAGAAAACAATTTTGGTCTTGTATCATCTTCAAAGTAAGAACCGTCATCTGGTTCAGGTATGATTTCACCTTCATCGGAGCTAGGTATCTCTTCCAAGGTAGCAAGGGGCTTGGGTACTGGTATATCTGTGCCATGGGGGATGGGACGAATTGCCGAGTGAAGATTGGGGTTTGAAATGGAATACTTCCATTTGGAATTAAACCCTTTCACATCGCATGAACAAAAGTAACAGTCGTCACTATGGTTCTTTTGCTCTCGCCATACCATAGAAATCCCATAACGGAAAGATTTTTTCTTACCCTTGAACCAGTTTCGGAGGTCCTCAACACACCGTTTGCACACTTTTTGAGGCGCCCAAACTTTATCTTGATCTCCAATTTTTAGTCCAAAGTATGCAAAGTATACTTTTTTCACAAAGTCTGTAATATTCTGCTGTTGCTTCCACACTGTACATTCACCACAGATGAAACAGAAACTGTCTGGCGAATTAATACACTTTCGCGGAGCCATAACATAACGGTTGATGAATGACGAGCTAACACGAATTGCGATGAAAAAGTGTGAACAGCCTAGAACCAAGAACCTGATGATGATTTGTGCACAAGTGTGGCATGCAGGAGAAAGCAGCTCTGTGTCTGTACACGAGACGTCACAGTGCTGGCCACGCCCCCTGCACTGACCGGAGCTGCTGCTATCTGCCCTGTGTCTCCCTCCCACTGGATTCTTCAGGAAAGATTAACCCCTTCTACCATTAGAAGTACGGACTTAAAACTTGCTTAGCTTATGTATATATTGCTGACCATCAGATTTACAGTGCTATATTTTTTTTACATAACTCGGACAACCCCTTTAAGGTTTTTTTGGCATTTTATATCTTACATGCACTTACGTGAATTAATTAATAGTAATTTGAAAAAATTTGATAAATTTGAAGACAGTTTTGCATGTTGTGGCAAATCATGACGTCTAGGAGTTTTTTCAATATTTTATTTGTTTTCAGCACACCAAAATACATGGAAATTAGATGAAAATAATCAAACAGCTTTTTAGTCGCAGACCTGTGTTATAATTTCCTTGCCGCACGTATATCTGCACTAGAATCATCTACAGCTCAGCGATGATGGCTAGAAGGCATTCCAAGTAAAGTTTCATAGGGGACCAGTTTCCATGGCAAGTCAAGAGTAGCTATGTAGCAATTGCCAGACCAATCAGCCGGCAATCGGACATAGGCTAAAGTTCCACACACAAAATAGTGACCCACCAAGGCAAGAAGTCCATCAGGCCAAATTTTATAATATTTAGATTGTGTAACTAGAACTTCAGTTCCAGGCCAAATATCCCTTAACCATGGATGATAGTATCCTAAATTGGGATACACATAATTGTCAACATACCCAGATGCTGAACCATCTTTGCTTTTCTGCAATCTATACTTCCCATACGTCAGAAACCCATCCTGGTCATAATATTGCAATTCATACTGGTCAAGGCGAGTCTTAAGGTCAGGGAGGACATTAACTACTCTTAAATTTGAAAGGGTTTGTACAGAACTTACTGTAGGAGAATCCATCACTAAATGCACATGATTATTAGTCATGATAGTCTGACATTTAGATAGAGGAGTTTCTCCCACAGGATATGCTCCTTTTCTCTGAAAACAAATAGGAGGGTTAGTCATTGGCTGTGGAGTAATAATTCGTGGAGTGGGGGTTACTCCCTCAGGCCATGCTACAGTAAGATTGAATAAGGTTTCATTCACAGACAACTCTTTCAGCTCTTGCAGAGAAATAGGTCGAGGTCTAGGCAAAAATCCAAACTGTGTAGCTGCTGGATGAGGCAAGCACACTGCACAACTGGAAATATTAAAATGCTGAATTAAATAATAAATGTGAGAGTGAAACACATTGTAGAAAACGCCATGTTTTGCCCAAGCAGCATGTGGATCATACTCAGGGACTGTATGGTCAGGCACTGTATGAGCTTGGACCACTGAAGGAGTAGGAACAAGGTTGAGGATCTGAAGCAAGTTATCTACTACTGTCCGGTTTTCAGGGGCTAGTGTTGGTTTTCCTACTAGCATTTTCACCAAATCATCCACACTCCCTACATTATTAAGAGGGTTGCCAGACACCAAATCCAGAAAAATAAAAACAGTGCCAGTGCTACTGAAAATATACATATTAACCAATTCTCAATCGACAAATCCGAAGTGGGTTGTAACTGTCCAACAACTTCACAATCCCTCTCTTGGTCAAGTGGAGATAGACTTGGAGGGGATGAGTTCAGTTCAATGTCAATTAATTCATCTGGTTTTGATCTAGGCGGTATACACGGAAGTGGTCTTATCCAGGGGATGGAGCCTTCTTGCACTGGTCCAGATGTGTCCACGCTTTCCGTCCCTTCACTTTCAACGCTGAATATCCCACCAACAACACTTGGAATGGTCCCAGGAATCTCGCTGCCAGGGCAGTCTTCGGTGCTGGATCCTTGACGAGCACCCAGTCTCCAGGTTCCACTTCTGGAAGTGGTCGAGATGCCTGCGCACCTTGCTTTGTGAGCTGCAAAAAGGAAGGAGACACCAGCGTTTGGTACAAATATTTACAATAGGATAATAGATCGCTGCGCAACAATTGGGGATCCGGTAATTGATCCGGTGGAATTATGACATGAGCTTGAGTAGTAGCTGGACGACCTGTCACAATTTCATAAGGGGTAAGACCTTGTCGAGTTCTCTGAGGAGAATTGCGAACTGAAAACAAAGCAAACGGCAGAGCTTCCACCCAATCCTGACTCCAATCATGAGTCAGAGACCGGAGAAGCGCCTTTAACGTCCGATTCATCTGTTCCACTTGGCCAGAGCTTTGCGGATGATACGGAGGATGAAGTTGCTGATGAAGGCCAAAACATGCAGTTATGCCTTTCCAGACTTCTGCCGTGAATGCTGGACCTTGATCAGAAGACAAAACCAGAGGCACACCCCACAAGGGAATAAACTGGGTAAGCAAACACTTCAAAACTGTAGTAGCAGACAATGAATTAGTTGGATAAGCTTCAGGCCATCCTGAATATAAGCAGTAAAAACCAAAAGATGTTTCCTTCCCCCCCTTGGCACAAGGCAGATCAGTAAAGTCCATTTGCAGGAAGAGGAAGGGTCCTTGAGGCCTAGGCAAGGATGGAGAAGGTGATACGTGCAGAGTGCATCCGGATTTTCCTGCTTGCAAACACGGGAGACAAGAAACACACACAGCATGAGCAGCAGAAGCAAATGCAGGATTATACCACAATTGAGCAAAAGCTTTTGTCATAGCCAACACACTTAAATGCAACTTGTGATGCAAGAATAAGGCAACAGGATATAACAATGATTTAGGACAGATAAACAATTTGTCCTTTATCCATAGTCCAGTACCATCAGGCGATGCTCCCCAAGTGAGCCATTCTTGTTTTTCGGTGAAGTCAGCTGAGTCCTGATGTGAACGCATCAAGTCCAGGGACAATGAGCCAGAAGTAGAAGCTGTAGGTGAACAAAGAGTTAATAAAATGTGTGCTGGAGCTGCAGGTCCTGCTGCTGCCGCTTTAGTAGCTTGGTCTACAAACTGATTGCCTTGTGAGACCACAGTACCAGTAAAGTCATGTCCCTTGAATTTCAGCACAGCTACTTGAGCCGGTTTAAGTACTGCAGCAAGCAAACGTTCAATGTAGCGGGCATGTTTAATAGGCTTATGAGCCACTGTCAAAAATCCACGTTGAGCCCAAATATTCCCAAAGTCCCATAGAAGCCCGATTGTGTAACTACTGTCGCTATGGATATTTACAACTAAATGTGTAGACATTTCCAAGGCCCAAATAAGAGCGAACACTTCTGCCAACTGGACACTAGCAAATGGCAACGCTCCTGCTTCTATTACAGAATCAACAGTAGTAACAGCATATCCCACAAGTAAATTCTCTTGTTCATCATGGAAAGCAGAACCATCAGTAAATAAAGCCTAGTCAGGATTTGACAAAGGGATAGCAGACAAATCAGGCCTAGCCTTTGAATAGGCTGTTACAGAAGACAGACAATCATGAGTTCCATCAGGATCAGACAGGTGTAGCAGTGGTTCTAAAGAAGCCAAAATTTGAGCTGGCTGTAACAGAGAAACCTCATGTAGGGTAACATGTGCTTGGGAAATAGCCAGGTCAAACAATAACAAACGAGAGCTTGACAAAGGCTGAGTTTTAGCCAAATGCAATAACCTAGCAACTGAATGAGAAGTATATACATGCAATTCATGTTGGAGAACAAGAAAGTCAGTAGTCTGTATTACAAACACCACAGCAGCTAAAGATTGGAAACATGGTGGCATGCCAGAAACAACAGGATCAAAAGCTTGAGAAAAATAGCCTAAAGGCTTGAGTCCAGTAGGAAAGCATTGTGCCAAAACACACACAGCAGCAAATGCAAATCAGAAAGGCAAGTCATAATCTGGAAACGAAAGACAGGGAGAAGTCAGTAAAGCTTGTCGTAAAGAGTGGAAAGCATTGTGCTGAGCCTCAGTAGGAACTATAATACCCTCCGGAGCCTCACGGCCAAGCATGGCATACAGTGGAGCAGCAAGCTCAGCAAAGTTAGGAATCCACTGGCGACAAAACACTAAAAGGCCTAAAAAGCGTCGTATGAGGGGTACAGTAGCAGGGAAAGGCATTAACATTATAGGACCAATTCTCTGAGTAGTAATAGAGCGTCCAGCAGAGGAAAGACACACCCCAAGAAATATCACTTGTGGTAAAGAAAATGGTAACTTTGACTGGTTAACTTTCAAACCTAAATGAGAAATGTGTGCAAGACTTAACACAGAATCAGTAACACAAGTATCATAACAAGGAAAGCAAATAAGCAAATCATCTACATACTGTATTAGTACAGATTTGTCCAATGCCAAGTCCTGCAAAGCAGCTTTAAGGGCCTGCGAAAAGTAAGCAGGACTCGGTGTACCCTTGAGAAAGTGTAGTCCAGGTATACTGGCGCCCTTCGTACATAAATGCCAGTAAATATCTCGACTCCTCCCCCACCAGTATGGAGTAGTAGGCGGAGCTTAAGTCTATGACAGAGAAGTGGGTGGAGTCACATGGTATGCGAGTCCAAATATCATGAGGATTGGGTACAAGAGGAAAAATTGGTAGAACAATACGATTAATTGCTCTCAAATCTTGCACAAATCTGTAGGACTTACCATCAGCCTTCAGCACAGGTAAAATAGGAGTATTGCAAGGAGAAGAAGTGGGTACCAACACACCTTGAGACAGCAGATTTTCAATCACTGGCCGTATTCCAGCCACTGAAGCTGCAGGCAATGGGTACTGACGCACATATGGTAGTGGAGCTCCCGGTCGTACTTCAATCTTGACTGGAGGAATATTAAGATGTCCAATATCATTACCTGGCACCGCCCATAAGGATGAAGGAAGAGTGTCCAATGGTGGGGCGGTCACGACAGCTGATGTCACAGCTGTAGGCTGTTGTACTTGCAGGGGACACAAGGTACAAGTCAAAGTGCCGGTTTCCCAGCTTATAACAGTCTTGTTTCTGGATAGAAAATCTCTGCCAAGCAAGTTGACAGGCAAAGTAGGGCCAACCAGGAAATCTGTATGATACAATTTTCCTTCTACTAGAAGTGACACATCAGACAATTTTCTGTGCATTATAGTTTTCCCTTCAATTCCTTCACAAGGGACTTTAGGAGCAGCAGGCAGTGCCTCAAACAGAGGGGGAGGTAACTGAGATAGCGCTATGGCATATGTGGAGGCACCTGTATCTAACAAGAAAAGCAATTCATACCCCAGAATAGTAGCGCGTATTTCCCCCTGTGTGTTAGGATACACAACCAAGCCTAGTCAGTCCTCACTAAAGTCCACATCAGTTTCTGCATAATATTGGGTCATGACAGAAGGCTGGTTAGGGGTGAAAACAGGGTATTGCGCAGGTGAATAACTGGCTCCTACAGCCTCCTGATGTACTCCAGATTGGGGAAGGTTGCTCCTTGGCATAGTACAATCTCTTATCATATGTCCCATTTTTCCACATCCATAACAGTCACGATCTCCTTGTTGCCCCATCATGTAGCCACGACCTCTACCTCTAGAGGGTACAGTACCCCTGCCACCTCTTGCTCTGCCCTGTCCCCTAAAATTGGATTCATAACTTGCTACTTGAAAATTTAAAAGTTTTTGACATTGGCGATCAAGTTTACCTTTATCAGCATCCTTCTGCTTCTGGATCCGCTTCTCTGCATGCAAAGCAGCTTCCAAGATCTCCTTTGCAGACCTTGTAGACCATCCAAGCAAAGCATTTTCCAGTATAGTTTTTATTTCTGGTTGCAGTCCATTCACAAAAATTGAGGCAAATCCCTCCATCTCACCATTCTGAGGAGAAAAATCTCGGAGTGCCAGGCAGCACCTCGTATGGAACTGGGCAACAGTTTCATCCCCACACTGCTTCAGATCTAAAAGCTTGTACAAATCTTTTATAGGAGTACATTTTTTCTCAATAGCTTTTAACAAATTATTCCGATCTTCTCGGAAAGCAGTCATTTGAGTATCATCAGAAGCATTAATAACAGGATTTGCACAGGGCCATACTCATGCTGCATTATCAGGCAGTTGAGGGTGGGTGACTGCCCTTAATTCTATAGGGTTCAGGAAAACTGCTTTCAGTAAATTTTGTAAATCTACCCAAGAGGGATCATAAGTAGTTATTAACTGACGCCAATAATATACAAACTGACCAGGTTTTTCTCTGTAGTCAGGGCAAGATCTAGCCAAATTAAAAACTTCAGCTGAGGACCAATGAGATGCTAAAGTAACTAAACCACCATTCCCCCTAGGAAAGGCTCTGAACGGAGCAAGCAGATCTATCTGCTTACTCTGTTCTTTCACCTCTTTATTCAGAGTTAAAAATTCACCTAATTCCAATGTCAACCACTGCAAGCGCTGCCAATTAGAAATCAATGGAGGTTTGGTCCAATGCCCAACTCCTTTGGCAACAGCAGCCATAGCCTCCGCTACCAATGCCCTATTTTGACTGCGTGGTAACAGTTCTAACATATGCTGTTTTAATTGCAAGTCAAGTGCCTCAAGGGCAGCTATAATAACTTCAGTTAACATACGGGCTTTGTCTGCTAAATGGGCAAGATACTGTGTCAGCTGCTCTCTACTAGTTATAACCTCAAGCTGACTAGCTTCCACTCCTATTAACTGTTCAAGTTCCAGAATTTCCTTTTTTAATTGTTGAGTTCTAGTGGTATGAGGGATAACTACAGGATCTATAGGAATAGCAGGAACAGGACCACCTGGCGTGACTAAAGGAGAACCATCCACCCCAGCCACAGAAATTGGGGAATGCAATATTACACTTGAAGTGGCATCTAAGGGATAAGTATCAAATTTAACAGGGGTAGAAACACTAGGCATATCATCCAATTGGATGAATGACGACACCTGATCTTGACGAGATGCCAACGCTGTGGCATTATTTCTAGATAGCGAAACAGCCAATGCAGTAAACTCCTCTGGATCACAAACATTTACTTTTTCACTGCCACAATTAGTTGTGCTGTCCGCCTCTGTTTGCTTAGTCAACACACATATTTGTTCTTCTATCCTATACACTTGATCCTTAAATTTTTCAAATACAAAATTAGTCACTTGTTGACTTTTCTCGGCGGCTTTGGCAGACCACCAACTATATACAACCCACTCATGACTGGTATGAGATTTGCTTACATTTTCGAAAGCCATTTCATACTGTAACCATCTCAATTTGTCTTGCTGAAACGTGCCCCCAAGGGGAAACTGCAAACTGGGATTACTGGCAGTCAATAAATGCCACTTAGCCACATAATCTAAAGCACTGTCACCAAACTTTCGCCTCATTTCATAATTAGGGCTCCCTTTTCTCTTTTGTCCTATCTCACGAGCCTTCTCGCTCCATTCATCTAACTGAGATCTCTGTGTAATCTTACTGGCTTTATTACCCATTGTAATCACAATACACACACACACACACACACACATATCTGTTAAATCTTTAGTATACTCACTCACAGCAACCACTGCCTGTGTCCTTATCAGTGTTTTCGTTCCTGCTGAAAGGCCAGACAATCCGAGTCACGGCAAAAAACTGAAGACACTATCTCCCTCCTAGGGTCTGCAATCCTTCACTAAACCTGGATTCTTTTAATTATCTGTAACCTCTTAACAGGAAGGAAAAAACAAGACACAATTGATCAATTAAATACTACAGAGCTCTGTACGACAGAAAAACATGAAGCCTAAGGACAGGTGTATCCATCAGAGTTTCTTCAAAGATGGCTCTATAGGGCTCTAGCTTTTATTGAGAATTTATCAGCTGATACAGTTAATTTTTAATTAACATCTGGTGATATTCGGGTTACAAAAGTGCACATAGAATTTGCTAACATCTGTGCCACGTCACATAAAAACAGAAGTTATAAGGAGAAGTTACAGATTTATGACTATATTTTCTAGACTCAATAGGTGTCGCTGTGTTTCTACTATACAACAGAAGCTAATTAGTTACTCATAATATTTGCTGATTTTCTACTATTTACTCAAGCTTTGTTTGCCATTGACCTAAGCCCTAGTTCCCTAAAGCAGTCCATCCTGACCCAGCTAATTCTTTAGCCTATCATATTGCAGAATAAAAGAGGATGTACTATTTGTTCTATCGATTTTAGAGAACTAGCTTATGTACACATAAGCTCTATTTGTTAATTCTATGAAGCAACTCTGAAAAGCAGAAGAACAGGTCAAAGTTACTTTTAAAGAGAACGCTTTTAATTTCACTGAGACTTGGCCTGTAATTTCTACATGAGCATATATATTTCACTTATAGCAAATCTCTATAATCCAGTTTTGTTTATAGATCTACTGCTCTCACTTCCAATTCCTATGTCTAGTATAGATCCAGAATCACTGTCTGTTCCTGAGTCCATTAAGTCCAGATTCCTGTATACTGAGTGAACCATAGTGGCATAAGTTAGTGCATCAGCAGCTGATTCGTCCAATTCCTTGATCGTATCCAATTGGTTTTGAAGCCTGGCCTAGCTGGCCCTTTTCCACACCACCCTCCTGCCTGGCCAGCCCACCCTATGCTTCTGCTGGTGTGCCAGTGTCGTGGTGTCCCATTGCTGTGGCACCAGGATGCCCAGCAGGAGCACTGATAGCCCGATGCCACTCAAAGCCTCCTTTGCCCACTGCCCAACCCTCAGAAGGATCAGCCAGGGCCAGGTTCAGGTGGTGGAGACCTACCTGAAGCTGCTCTGCCATTTCAGTGGGACTGCCCAGACTGACTCCCTCCATCGATGGAACTTATTCCACCTTTAAGGTGGAATAAGTCTCACGTCCATCTCCCGACAGCCAGACTTACAGGGCCAGGAGCAGAATAGGCTCTGTATGTCCAGATGCTTGTGCCCGCCCTCACTCCACCCAGTCACTGCCCCCTCCAGAGTTCCTTGCCCAAAGGCCCTGTGCATGTGTGGTGCTCTTGCTTCTGAACATGCTCCCAGAAAATAGCAGGGGTTCTACATCTAAACCAGATGTACATCCCCGCTATTCGCTCTTCAAAATGACCCCCAATGGGAGAAGGATATTCAAAGGCATTTATTCGGTTTGCAGACCTGCAAATCATGTAAATGCCGACTAGTGGAATATTCAGTAGCACTAACATGAGTAGTGCTGCTGGATATCCATGGATACCTTGCTACACACCCCAGTGCTACGCATTTAGCATTGGGGCATTCCGGGATGGAGAAGAGCGGCACCCTTTGCTAACCAGGCAGCGATGATATTAAGCCGCTGCCCAGTTAGCGACTGTCAGGTAAAGTAAGGTGTGGCAAAGGCTGGCCTAACTTTGCCAATGGAAGTTAACTGGGCAGCAGCTGAATAATTCCACTGCCCAGTTAGCTTCCTGCTTCTGCAGTGACCAGGATATTGAGAGCTAGTGGCTGGATATGACCCCAGAATTGAATATCTGGGGTTAGTTCTCACCGGCGACAGCTTGTCGCATTAGCAGCACTAGCCATCACTGCTGAATATCCCCCTCCCCCAAATGATTATGGAAAATAAAACTATTTTAGTGACACATTTGAGTAAACATAAAACTCATTTGCATTTTCCAGAGTTGCGGAGACAGTTTTTACTCAGTATGTGACCAGCCATAGAGAATAAACTGTCTCAAGGCACTGTTAAAGGTGTTCCTTGATATATTCTCACTAATGCAGATAAGACAGGCTATTCAAAAATCTGGCACTTCCACCAGTCCAAAATATTAATTTCTCCATACAAGACTGGTTTTGACTTGTAGCATGTAATTTTGGTTTCAATTGTGTATGTATGTATATGATTAAAGACACACACTTTTTTTGGTGCTGGTTCTTTAGGTGAACAGCCCTATTTCAGTGGGGATGAATTTGCAGAGGACAGTCATTTTTTAACCTTAATCTGTGTCATCTCACATTCAGTGTGATTCAAAAATGTTAATTTCTTAAACCGTTGGTCCAAAGCAGTCATGGCTGTTAGCCCATTCCAAGTTGAAGTTAACTTTTCTTGCAATCATATCTGCACAGGATGCTTCCTTGAATCATTCAATGTATGTTGGATCATCTTCTGAGACTGAATTGTTGCAGGAGATGCAACGTCAATGGCTTAAAAACAGAATACATAGTTTTCACAGACCGACAGTTCTGTTTCTTCCTTGGGTGATTGAAGCACCTTGGACAATTTCTCCAGCTTTTGTCATGTTTTCGTTCAGCTCGCACCGCAAGGACTGCTTCCCTACTGTATGCTTTAGAAGTCATTGCAGTTTATTGTAGGTGCTTTTCCAACGTGGCAATATCCTGAATTGAATTTTTTTCTGGCAAACCTTTCAATTTTTGGTGCCTATTCAAATGTTTGCTATTACCTAGACTGTGTTTAAAGTGTCCTACTATCTTCCTGCACTTGGTAAGAAAAATCAATATGGTGGCTTCTTTAATTGCATTATTAACTGAAAGTTGAAGAACATGTTCAATGTATTAAATATACCACCAGGACATTGTTTGTGCCAACCACATTTTTTTGCTCAGGTTCCATTCTTTCAGCACATGATCATTGTGCTTTCCATATTTTCTCAGGTATAACATTCAGTAAAATTAAATATTCCAACTGCAAATGACTTGTCTCAATTCCTTATCAATAAAATGAGTAGACTCCCAAATAACTGTCTACCATGGATGTCCAACTATGCAGTTATTGCTAATTGGTACCATCTATCAGGCTTGCTAGTTTCACTGCTTTTATTCTTTAGAACAGTTCTATTATTTTTCTAGAAATTGTTCTTGAGGACATTTCCTAGATGGCGTCAAATGCTGCTATTCTCAGAATGTCTCACAAACCCATTTCTGTAACAACATTTTACAGCCTGCAGTCTTTCATGATCCAGTACACAATGGCATCCTTTATTACCTCACTTTTGGCTTTGGTGATAGGCTTGGATTAATTATAAAGTCTGACACAAAAAGAAGCAGGAAGACGGAAGTCCACTGAAAGGAATAGGTACTTTATTGTTGTGGATCTGCTCTACATGTGTTTTGAAAGTAAAAAGAGCCGAACCCTATCGGAATCACCAAAGAACCAGAATATTTGAAAAATTCCGATAACAGAAATCCCCCAGTGTTAGAAAAAATATTTTTGTCGGAGAATGTCAGCTCAGTGCTATGTAATCAGGCAGAGCACCACTGTGACGTCTCCTTTTATTAATATATTTGAAAAAAGTTTAAAAACTTAACTTCGATATCAGGAACTGCCAATAGTGCCAAATAGACAACACGACGTAGCACTCGTTTCGGGTTTATTATGTTCTCAACAAACCCTGCTTCAGGTCCGTCCATGAGCGACAGTTGGCAATCATGCAGTAGGCTAACCAGTAGGAGTGTAGCAAGCCTTTCAATCTTCGGTGTCTGACATCAGAAACACCTGAGGAACTAAGAGCCAATAAAAATGCTCCCAAAATGCGAGGAAACACCCACCATCATGGAATCCCTCTATAGCAGTATGAAAGCAATATTAAATTATAGTGTACCAATCAATTTGTTGATTTAAACCCCTAGGGGTGACAGAATCTAACATATGAATCCAACGTTGTTCTTGATACTGTAGTTTCTGCTCCCGATCACCATCCCGTGGATCGAGCGGTATAAAATCAAGCACCTGCCAACGCAGGGAGGTAAACAGATGACCTTGAGAGATACAATGATCCACAATAGGGGCCGAAAGAGATTTTGTCCTTAATCTTGATGCATGTTCCGAGAGTCTGATCCGGATCGCTCGTTTTGTTCGACCCACATAGTACAATGAGCAGGAGCATACTATAAGGTACACCACAAATTGGGATGAACAATCCGTATGCCATCTGGTGGAAAAGATACGAGAAGTATGGATGTCCACCCAATCAGGTCCCACTAAGGTCAACGTACAGTATGTACAAGCCCCACAAGCAAAATGTCCATTGTCTGTATGACGAATTTCCGGACGATCTTGCACAGCTGTAGTCTTCATAAGAAGATCCCGAAGATTAGTACCTCTTGAATAGGCAATTTGTAAACTCTTCTCACGAAAACAAGAATGCAACCCCAGCACTGTCCAAAAGCGACGAAGGAGCTGAGTAACCTTAGAGATGCCTCTAGTATAAGGAAGAACCCCCGTAATTGTTGAATCCTGGTCCTGAGACGCATTTGCCGAACCCGACCATTCACTATGCAAAAAACGCGCCCTTTCATAAGCCCGATTTATAACAAAAGGGGGGTATCCCCTCTGGGACAAACGTAATGAGAGGTCCCCCGAATGTGCCTTAAACTCTTGTAAAGATGAGCAATTGCGCTTCAAGCGTAAAAACTGCCCGAAGGGCAACCCCTGCTTTAAAGCCCGCGGGTGAAAGCTGTCATAGCGGAGCAAGGTATTATGCTGCACTGGTTTGCGATAAAGGGTCATTTGAAAACCCATAGGGGTTAAGGAGACAGTGACATCCAAAAACTCCAATTGCTGAGAAGCAATATGTGCAGTGAATTGAATCCTGGGAAGATGAGCGTTTAACCTTCTTATGAAGCTATCCAATTCAGCACGTGGTCCCGTCCAAAGAAAAAAGACATCATCTAAAAACCGCTTCCAGAACGGGATAAATTGGAAGGCTGGGTCCGTGTACACATAAGATGTTTCAAAGGCCGCCATGTAGAGGGTGGCAAGAGACGGGGCTACCGTGGCACCCATAGCAATTCCATGTATCTGTTTATAGAATTTTTGTTGATGCAAGAAGAAATTATTGTGTAAAACCAATTCCAGTAGCTCAAGCAAAAACGACTTCGGTATTCTAGCTGGAAGGGTTAAAGAGTAATCCCGCAAGTAAAGTAATGCTTCACATTGATCTATATTGGTGTATAGTGCTTGTACGTCTAAAGACACCAAAAAAGTGTACGACTTCATGTCGTGACAAGCACGCAGTTGGTTTAAAAAGTCACCAGTGTCCCTAATAAATGAACGGACCTCGGCTGCCGCAGGCTGTAAAAACAGATCACAAAACCTCGATAGAGGCTCCAACAGAGAATCCCTGCAGGAAAATATTGGGCGGCCAGGGGGGTCCGTCAGGGATTTATGTATCTTAGGGACCAAATAAAAAGTAGGAATCTTGGGGTGTTGTTTTTCAAGAAAGGCCATCTCCTGTTTTGTGATCCAGTTGTTAAAAAATGCGGCGGAAACTATTGAATGGATTCGCTGACGAATTCTTTGGTTGGAAGAAATTCGGAGGTTACAGATTCGTCGTTGATCCAGAATCCCTCTAGATGGCTTCCCCCTGGTTCCCCTGATGCTGCTATATCTACTTATCAAGATTTAGTTTTTCAACATTTGTCCACACTGGAGTCAAATAATTCCCGGAGGTATTCCAACTTGACTTGTGATCAAATTCATGCTTTGAAGCAATTGCGAGAGTCTAACTTGGTGATACGGCGAGCGGACAAAGGGGGTGCCACTGTGGTTCTTTCCCCGGAACAATATCAATGGCATATTGATATTCATCTTGCTGATCGACGCAATTATGTCATTTTGCCTTTTGATCCAACCGAAGAAATTCGTCAGCGAATCCATTCAATAGTTTCCGCCGCATTTTTTAACAACTGGATCACAAAACAGGAGATGGCCTTTCTTGAAAAACAACACCCCAAGATTCCTACTTTTTATTTGGTCCCTAAGATACATAAATCCCTGACGGACCCCCCTGGCTGCCCAATGGTTTCCTGCAGGGATTCTCTGTTGGAGCCTCTATCGAGGTTTTGTGATCTGTTTTTACAGCCTGCGATGGCCGAGGTCCGTTCATTTATTAGGGACACTGGTGACTTTTTAAACCAACTGCGTGCTTGTCACGGCATGAAGTCGTACACTTTTTTGGTGTCTTTAGACGTACAAGCACTATACACCAATATAGATCAATGTGAAGCATTACTTTGCTTGCGGGATTACTCTTTAACCCTTCCAGCTAGAATACTGAAGTTGTTTTTGCTTGAGCTACTGGAATTGGTTTTACACAATAATTTCTTCTTGCATCAACAAAAATTCTATAAACAGATACATGGAATTGCTATGGGTGCCATGGTAGCCCCGTCTCTTGCCACCCTCTACATGGCGGCCTTTGAAACATCTTATGTGTACACGGACCCAGCCTTCCAATTTATCCCGTTCTGGAAGCGTTTTTTAGATGATGTCTTTTTTCTTTGGACGGAACCACGTGCTGAATTGGATAGCTTCATAAGAAGGTTAAACGCTCATCTTCCCAGGATTCAATTCACTGCACATATTGCTTCTCAGCAATTGGAGTTTTTGGATGTCACTGTCTCCTTAACCCCCTATGGGTTTTCAAACGACCCTTTATCGCAAAACAGTGCAGCGTAATACCTTGCTCCGCTATGACAGCTTTCACCCGCGGGCTTTAAAGCAGGGGTTGCCCTTCGGGCAGTTTTTACGCTTGAAGCGCAATTGCTCATCTTTACAAGAGTTTAAGGCACATTCGGGGGACCTCTCATTACGTTTGTCCCAGAGGGGATACCCCCCTTTTGTTATAAATCGGGCTTATAAAAGGGCGCGTTTTTTGCATAGTGAATGGTCGGGTTCGTCAAATGCGTCTCAGGACCAGGACTCAACAATTACGGGGGTTCTTCCTTATACTAGAGGCATCTCTAAGGTTACTCAGCTCCTTCGTCGCTTTTGGACAGTGCTGGGGTTGCATTCTTGTTTTCGTGAGAAGAGTTTACAAATTGCCTATTCAAAAGGTACTAATCTTCGGGATCTTCTTATGAGGACTACAGCTGTGCAAGATCGTCCGGAAATTCGTCATACAGACAATGGACATTTTGCTTGTGGGGCTTGTACATACTGTACGTTGACCTTAGTGGGACCTGATTGGGTGGACATCCATACTTCTCGTATCTTTTCCACCATATGGCATACGGATTGTTCATCCCAATTTGTGCTGTACCTTATAGTATGCCCCTGTTCATTGTACTATGTTGGTCGAACAAAACGAGCGATCCGGCTCAGACTCTCGGAACATGCATCAAGATTAAGGACAAAATCTCTTTCGGCCCCTATTGTGGATCATTGTATCTCTCAAGGTCATCTGTTTACCTCCCTGCGTTGGCGGGTGCTTGATTTTATACCGCTCGATCCACGGGGTGGTGATCGGGAGCAGAAACTACAGTATCAAGAACAACGTTGGATTCATATGTTAGATTCTGTCACCCCTAGGGGTTTAAATCATCAAATTGATTGGTACACTATAATTTAATATTGCTTTCATACTCCTATAGAGGGATTCCCTGATGGTGGGTGTTTCCTCGCATTTTGGGATCTTCTTATGAAGACTACAGCTGTGCAAGATCGTCCGGAAATTCGTCATACAGACAATGGACATTTTGCTTGTGGGGCTTGTACATACATTTTGGGAGCATTTTTATTGGCTCTTAGTTCCTCAGGTGTTTCTGACGTCAGACGCCGAAGATTGAAAGGCTTGCTACACTCCTACTGGTTAGCCTACTGCATGATTGCCAACTGTCGCTCATGGACGGACCTGAAGCAGGGTTTGTTGAGAACATAATAAACCCGAAACGAGTGCTACGTCGTGTTGTCTATTTGGCACTATTGGCAGTTCCTGATATCGAAGTTAAGTTTTTAAACTTTTTTCAAATATATTAATAAAAGGAGACGTCACAGTGGTGCTCTGCCTGATTACATAGCACTGAGCTGACATTCTCCGACAAAAATATTTTTTCTAACACTGGGGGATTTCTGTTATCGGAATTTTTCAAATATTCTACATGTGTTTTGGCCAAAAGGCATTGTCCAAGAGGCACTTTAGCCACTAAAATCATACAATCATATACAAAAGAGAACACATATTAAATAATAAATTTATGAAAATAAGATAAAACATAATGAGTAAATTCATAAAATAATGATCATCATATAAAATAAAAAAATCATAAAATAATCATTAGATAAAATCATCATTGTTTCACCTCACACAAAAATATTTAACTGTCCCATCCTGAACCCTAAAGTTATGATGCAAGTTGTAAATAGTGCAAAGTTATGTTGCAAGCTGTAAATGGTGCAAGTTATGTTGTAAGTTGTAAATAGTTTCTATGCTTATACTGTTTTTTTGTAAATAGTTGCAATTTTGCATAATGTTCAAGGTGTGTTTACTTTTTTCCATGTAATGTTCTATGTGTGTTTCCTTTTTTCCTTGATCTTGGGAAGGGGCAGCATATAAAAGTTTACAAATAAATAAAATATAAACCAACTGAATTAAAAAGTCAGTCCAGGGGGGCGCTCGGGAGCCCGCTGCAAGATGGCCGCACTTTACTAGAGCTCCGTCCCCTCAACCCCTAAATCTTTGCAAGCATGTGCTAACAGCCGCATTTTACCCCCCCCCCCCTGGTACCTTCCCTGGATCAGCGCAAGCCAACGGTCTCCCTCGGAGCCTGGTCCAGCGATTCGGCGGGATCTCTGGTGGCTGGGGAACCGAGGAGTTTGCCATTGCAGCGTGGCCTGCTGGATGCTGTTTCCTGCCGCCGGACTCTCGCTCGACTGACTCTGCCGCCAGCTGCTGTATCCAGCGCAGTTGAAGACCTCCCGGCAGACTCCCGCGGGGCCTACGGGCTGGGCCCTTTTTGTTGCCTACGGATCGAGCGGCGGTCCGTTCATCGGGAGGGGGCGCGCACTCTCAAGCCTGTGGCGCTCGGCTGTAGCGCTGAAGAACTGTTGGGGAGACCTGCCGAGACCACGTGGAATCCACGCGGCAGCTGCCGGCACCTATCATCTTTCCTCACTAACACGAGCCACCTTGAGGGGGGTAAGTTTGAGTGCTGCCTCTTCTCCTGCATACCCTTTGAACTGCAGTTTGAGCTGGTGACCGGGGCTATTTCTCTTTGGCAGCCCTGTGTCCCGCCGAGGCCTCTGCCCTCCTGAATGGATCCTGGGTGCCCTGTAGGTCTGCACATGCGACCTCTCTGACCCCAGGCCTCTCATTGAAGCTTTACAATCTACAACTACGGGCTCTTGCTGGTACAGCCCCACACCGCTTTACACTGCTCTTTGATTCTCATCTGTGCCAGGCTGTTTCTCCAGGGGGGCCGGAGGCAGCTTACTACTCTCTGCCCCGCTGTCTCACCAGTGCCTTCTGCTTTACTGACATTGCCTGTACGCATCTCCTGACACTGTGTAGTGGTGGCTACTCTGCGGGCTGGTGTGACCTCGAGCGTCGTCATCTTTCTGGTGCCTTCACTGTTGCTGGCATTGGCTCTATCTCTCTCCTAACACTGTGTGAACTTGGTGACTCTGTGCGATGGCTGCTAAAATCAAAAATTCTGAAATTCGGGAGGGGATGCGCTCCTCCCAGCGACTGCAGAGTAAGTCTGGAGCCTCAAGCAGCCCACACGGCCAATCTCCCCCATCAGGTTCCGGTGATGAGACTGTAAGTGAAGAGGAACTGGATCCTCATAAGCAACTCTCCTTGGCTCAAATCAAACAAGAGCTCCGTAGGGGCTTCGCAGAATTAGCCAATGAGTTCCGCACACTATGGGAAGACTTGATGAAAGATGTTGCAGAACTCCGGACCGACGTTAAGGAACTGGGAGCCCGAGTAGAGGACGTGGAGACCAAAGTGGTTGATCATGATGGGACTCTGATGGATTTACAATGTGCTCTCGACAGGCAGCGTGCGCAGGCACTGGAGCTGACCAGGGCCGGCCCGTCCATTGAGCGAGAATGTTTTTTGCACAGGGCCCCGCGTTTCAGGGGGTCCCGCGCAAAAAACATTCTTTTGTAAAAGTAAAATTGAAAAAAAAAAGAAAACCTGTCTCCTGCCGCTGTCGGGGCCGCCGCGGCAGAATCGAGCGTGCCGCGGGGCCCCCCTGTACCCGGCACAGCCTCTCCTCCCTGTAGCAACTCTCTCTTCTGAGCTGCAGTCAGACGCGCCGGCTTGCAGAGCGCGAAGGGAAGAGTTTCCCTTTCGCGACTCTGTTAGGCCCGCGGGGGCTGATGGGAACTTCCCATCAGCCCCCGCGGGCTTAACAGAGCAGCGAGGGAAAAACTCTTCCCTCGCGCTCTGCAAGCCGGCGCGTCTGACTTCAGCTCCAACGAGAGAGCTGCTACAGGGAGGAGAGGCTGTGCCGGGTACAGGGGGGCCCCGCGGCACGATCGATTCTGCCGCGGCGGCCCCGACAGCGGCAGGAGACAGGTTTTCTTTTTTTAAAAAATTTCCCTGGGCTGGGCTGGGCGTTAGGAGTGGTGCTGGGCTGGGCTGGGCTGGGGGTTAGAAGTGGTGCTGGGCTGGGCGAGAGGTGTTAGGAGTAGTGATGGGCTGGGCTGGGCTGGGCTGGGCGGGGGGGGGGGTTAGGAGTAGTGATGGGCTGGGGGGGGGTGTTAGGAGTTGTGATGTCCTGGGCTGGGCTGGGCTGGGGGGGGGTTTAGTAGTTGTGATGTCATGGGCTGGGGGGGGAGGTGTTAGTAGTAGTGAAGGGAAGGGCTGGGCTGGCTGGGGGTGGTTTAGGAGTGGTGATGGACACTGGGCTGGTTGGGGGGGGTTAGGAGTGGTGATGGGCACTGGGCTGGCTGGGGGGGTAGGAGTGGTGATGGGCGCTGGGTTGGCTGGGGGGGTTAGGTGTGGTGATGGGTGCTGTGCTTGGGTGGTTGGGAGTGGTGATGGGCGCTGGGGGGGTTAGGAGTTGTGATGGGCGCTGGGGAGGGGTTAGGAGTGGTGATGGGCGCTGGGGGGGCTTAAACTAAAAATTGGGTGATGGGGGATTAGGACTGGAAATGGGCTGGTGGGATTAGGACTGGAAGTGGGTTGATGGGGGTTAGGACTGGTAATGGGCTATGGGAGGGCTTAAACTAAAAATTGAGTGATGGGGGATTAGGACTGGGAGTGGGCTGATGGGGAGGTGATGACTGGAAATGGGGAAAGGGGGTGGTTAAACAGAAAATGTCTTGATGGGAGATTAGGACTGGAAATGGGCTGGTGGGATTAGGACTGGGTGTGGGCTATGGGGGGCGCGGACTGGTACTGGGTTGGGGTTGCTAGGACTGGAAATGGGCTGAGTGGAAGGGGGCTTGAACTGCAAATAGCTGTTGGGGATGGGGCTTGGAATGGAAATGGGCTGAGGGGACGTGGGGGGGTGGAACTGCAAATAGCTTATGGGGACGGGGATTGGAATGTAACTGGGGTGAGGGGACGTGGGGGGCTTGAACTGCAAATAGCTGATGGGGAGGGGGACTTGGAATGGAAATGGGCTGAGTGGAAGGGGGCTTGAACTGCAAATAGCTGATGGGAAGGGGGGCTTGGAATGGGCTCTTAGGGGAGGGAGCTAGGACAGGAACTGGGCTGATGGATGGGCTAGGATAGAACTGAGAATTGGGTGTTGGGGGGAGCTAAGATTGGAAATGGGCTTTGGTGGGGGCTTGGATTGAAATGGACTCATGGAGGGGCTAGAACTGGAAGTAGGCTCATGGGGGGCTTGGTTTAGAAATGGGCTGAGTGGAGGGGAGCTAGGATTTAACATGGGCTGATGGTGGGGCTAGGAAAGGACTAGAAATGGGCTGATGGGAGGCTGGTATTGGAAATGAGCTGATGAAGGGACTCGGATAGGACTGGAAATGGATGGGGGAGCTAGGACTGGAAATGGGCTGATGTGGGGACTAGAAGGGAGCGGATACTGGGTGGGGCTGGAACTAAAAGGGAGCTGATGTTGGGGGAGATTAGAAGGAGATGGGGCTGGGAGAATGAAATGGAGAGGGGAAAAATATTTTGTGTGGGAGGGAAGAAAAATGTACAATTGGCCGGGTATTGGGAGACTAAGTGGGGATTGAGGATGGAGGGGTAAAATTTGAGTGGATGAAATAGGAATGAGGAAAGAGCAAAAGGAGAAAGATTATTATGTTAAAGCAGATGTAGAGAGAGAATGGAAAAAACTAGAAGAGAAGAAAGGACAAATGGACAGCAGACGATGGAGAGATAGCAGAAGACACAAATAAACCAGAAGAAAGTGGCTGGAACAATTGCAACTGAAAAAAAACTGCACAAAAGGTAGAAAAATATCTCTTTATTTTGAATTTATTAACTGGAATATGTCAGCTCTGGGAAATGTGCATCATTAATGTCTGTGCTTTGTGTAGTACAAGAGGAAATTAATTTATAGTTTTATTTCTACATTGTTGTTGTACATTCCAAGTTTGGCTTTTAGGGTTCCCAGTTTAATTATTGTCTTCCTGTTTTTAAATTGTGATTCCTTGTTTGGTGATAGTCTATGTTCTGCATGTGTAACTGAGCTGAGGTATTCTGTTTATGTAATTCCTATTTGACATTGTCACTTGTTCTCTTTCCCCAGTAGGTCATGTATTGTTATTCTCTGAAATGTATTGGTTTAATATTTGCAGTGTTGCCTTTTGATAGGTAGTGTATGGTGCTTTATGAGTCCTGGTAGTGCTGTTGGGATACGGTGGGTTTGCTATGGGTTCTAAATGGGCAGTGTTTGTAGTAGTTCCTAATGTGCCTGGCGGTTGGCACTGGATTATAGTAATGTAGAAATCTTTGTCTTTTTTTATCCATACACTCATGAAGAGGCATGTTTACTAAAAGTTAGTGTATGGTAACATTATGCAAATATTTATGCAAATGAGGCCCCTTATGCAAATGAGGCCCCGCACCGAGTCTCCGCACATGGCCCCGCACCCCCCTTGGGCCGCCCCTGGAGCTGACTTATAAAATTGATGACATTGAAAACCGCTCCCGCCGCAACAACGTGCGTTTTCGTGGAATTCCAGAGGCGGTGAGGGGCGGGGAAGACTTGCCGATTGTGCTTAAGCTGCTGATAACGGAGTTGCTTCTGGCGGAGGAGCTGGCTACGCACGCTTCTGGAATGGAAATTGAGCGGGTTCACCGCGCTTTGGGAAAACCCCCTAACAACCAACCACAAGATGTCATTGCGAGATTTCTGCGCTATTCTGATGCTGAGCTTCTTATACGTCGAGGCCGGGAGAAGAAGACGGTCCGCTTCCAGGACGCGACAGTGTCCATTTACCAGGACCTCTCGACGTTCACTTTGGCGCGCCGGAGAGAGATGAAACCAGTCTCGGCGGTCTTGAACAGCAAGGGGATTCGCTATTCTTGGTCCTTCCCATTTCGAAAACTGTCTAAATAAATAAATAAACTTCCTTTTGGGCAACAAAAAGATTTCTGCAAAGGACTACTCTGAAGCTTGGCGAGCTCTTCGCCAGGCGGGCCTAGTTGATGATAATGCCCAGCCACATCCGCCATCCCCTAAGCCCCCGCATTCCAAGTGGACCCGGGTGGGCAAGTCTGCTTGACACTTTTGTGGAATTGAAAAGCTCCTCTTACTTTTTCTTTTTTAGGGAGCCTCATCCAGTGGGTCCCCTGATTTTTGGATAAAAGGTGGCAAGGATTAACTTGGGGTCCCCACTCCATTATCCATGGGGGGCGGCGGTTGATCTGCAAATGTTTTGCTGATGTTATTGTTCTGATGGGGGGGCATGATGGGATTGATGATCTGGGGTGGGTGGGGGAGGAGTGGGGGGAATGTTTTTCTATGTTTAGGTTGAGTTTTCACTTTGTGGGGTTCTGGGGGGTACGGGGTTTGTGGTCAATTTACCGTGTCCTGTATTAACCGAGACAGGCAGGTGGTATTGACTGGAAGGGGTGGGAGATGGGTGGGGGGGGGGGTTTCCAATATGGAGCTGGGGGGTATGTTTGGGCTGGGGAGGAGGGTCTATGGCTTTTGTTCTTGGAGGGTGGAATAGGTGGGCCCGATTAACTAATTTCCTGGGTTTGCTGGGGGGAGCTCCCATTGGGACTTTCTGGGTGGCTGGTGGATGTGTGGGGTTAGGTTGTAATTCTTAATGGTGCGCTTCATCTCTTTAAATGTTAAGGGTCTTAACTCCCCGAGGAAGCGGTCCCTGCTGTTCTCAGAATTGCGCACTTTGCAAGGGGACATTGTTTATTTGCAGGAGACCCATCTTCAGAACTCCAAGCAGGGCTGGCTAAAGCGATCCCCATACACTGAAGTGCGGGTGGCCTCCGACACGCAGGGCCGGAAGAAGCGGGGAGTGGCTTTACTATTCCACCAGAGCCTTTCCTTGCAGATTGAAGAGATAAAACGAGATACCCTGGGGAGGTGGCTTTTCCTGAATGTTCGCTTAGACGGACACCTGCTAACTTTAGCTAATGTTTATGCACCAAACACAGGTCAGGGGCCCTTTTTTACACGATTGAAAGCCCTACTGGCGGATTTTGCAAAAGGCCCCATTGTTTTGGGTGGGGATTGCAATACGCACCTGGTGCCCCATTTGGATTCTACGGGTCGCGCTGGGGGGGAATGGGGGGATCGGCAAGAGCCCTTCAACGCTTGATGTTTGACTTGGGCCTACGGGATATATGGAGAGACACCCATGCGGGAGAGAGGGGTTATACTTACTACTCTCCGGTCCATCAGGTCCATACCCGCATTGATTATTTTCTATTGGATCAGCGCCTGATGGACGGGAGAGTGCAGGCTGGACTTGGAGCGCTGACTTGGTCAGATCATGCCCCGTGCTGGCTTACCCTCCCGGACGGCACGTATAGTGAGTATCGCCGTCTTTGGCATTTAGACGTGAGGTTCCTGCGGCGGCAGGGTGCAGTGCAGGATCATGCCCGCTTTATCAAGGAATTCTTTGATCATTTGGTGAGGGAATCTGCTTGCCTAGGCTTGGAGCATGCCCGAACCAGGTCGAGGCAGGTCCTACATCAGTGGCGGACGGTTCGAGCGAATTCAGATGCGTGTATGCAGAGAGAATTAGATAATAAGCGCCGGAAATTAAGGCAAACTTTTAATGAACATGGGAACAAAACTGGCCGCCTTTTGGCTTTGCGCCTGCGTCAACAGCAGTCCTCGAGAGTGGTCCGCGAATTACGCGACGCTGGGGGACAGAAAAGGGTTATCTCCCGGGAGATCCGTGATCTTTTTGCTGATTGCTTGGAGCGGCTTTATAAAGCAGAGCCCTCTGGTAGGGATCACGTGCAGGATTATCTTCAGCGGACCACTCTACCTCATCTTTCTGACTCTGACCGGGCTCAGCTGGACTCGGAATTTACGATTGACGAAGTGGAAAATGCAATCCGGCATCTGAAAACTGGCAGCGCGCCGGGTAGTGATGGTTTTCCGGCAGAATACTATAAGAAGTTCCGAGCACAACTAGCACCATCCCTGACCTGTTTGTTTAATGAGGACCTGGGGGCAGCTTCCCTTCCCCTGTCCCAGCGTGAGGCATTGATCGTGATGATACCCAAACCCGGTAAACCCTTGCACGATGCGGCGTCGTACCGCCCCATCTCCTTGTTAAACGTTGACGTTAAAATCTTTGCCTCTGTGCTGGCTGCGCGTCTGAATCGGGTTCTTCCAGGCTTGGTGCATCCAGACCAGGTTGGCTTTGTGCCGGGTCGCCAGGCCGCCGACAACATTCGGCGTATGTTGCAGATTATTCATGTGGCCCAACGGGACCCACAACCAGCGTTGCTAGTGGGAATTGACGCAGAAAAAGCATTTGACCGGGTGGATTGGGGATATCTATGGTGTGTTCTGGAGATAATGGGCTTTGGCCCTAATTATATTGGTTGGGTTCGTAGCCTTTACCAGCAGCTTCAGGCGTGCGTTCGGATTAATGGGGGACACTCGAGACACTTCTTTTTGGAGAGAGGCACACGACAGGGTTGCCCTCTGTCGCCCCTGCTCTTTGCCCTAGCGATGGAACCTCTGGCTCAGAGCTTTCGAGATCACCCAGGTTTGCGAGGGGTCTGCATTGGTCCTGCGGAATATCGGATCGCGCTCTTTGCGGATGATATCATCTTATCCTTGGTGAATCCGTCTGCCTCTCTCCAAATCGCGATGCAGCTGTTCGCAAATTTTTCTCGAGTCTCCGGCTTCAAAATCAATTATACTAAATCAGAGATCTTGAATGTTGGGATCCCTAGGGCGGTTTGTGCGGAGCTTCAAGAGGCTTATCCTCTTCGCTGGGTGTTAGGAGCCCTGCGATACTTAGGGGTGAACCTAACCGTGGAACGGGCGGATCTTTTTAAAGCTAACTATGATCCCCTGCTTCGTCAGGTCCGGCGGGACTTAGAGGTTTGGAACGGCCTGCTCCTCTCCTGGTTTGGGCGTATAGCCGTAGTCAAGATGGTGATTGTCCCCCGCTTCCTTTATTTCTTTCAGGTTCTCCCGCTTTCCATCCCGTGAGCTACTCTGGCGACCTGGCAACAGTTGCTTATGAAGTTTGTGTGGCATTATCGTCGCCCGCGCCTAGTGCGGCAAGTTCTTTTTGCCCGCACGCGTTCCGGCGGTATGGGAATGCCCAATTTACATTGGTATTATGCGGCGGCGCAATGTTGGGCGGGGGTGGAATGGATGATTACCGATAGCACTAAGCGATGGAAATGAATTTGGCGGGGGGAGCGGGGTTAGGGGACTGGCTGTGGCTTGGTCCACAACTTTGCCGCAGCAAGTGCACCAGTAATCCCTACGTTTTTCATACCCTCCATTGCTGAGACCAGCACTTTCGACCCCGTGACGTGGATCTATCCCCTTTAGCCCCTATAGTTGATAACGCTTCTTTCCCACCGGGTTTGAGTGACGTAGTTTTTCGGCAATGGGGGCACCTTGGCCTCAGCCGGGTCGGCCAATTTTTTGCTGATGGTCGGCTACAACCCTTTCGTGCATTGCAGGACGAATTTGACCTTCCGGCTGGGCATCTCTATCAGTATATGCAAGTGACGCATTGGGTCAATTCTAGGTCCGTTCGGCCCCAGGTTGCTCGGGACCTGACGGACCTGGAGCGCTACTGTGAGGGGTGCACTACTACAAAGGGTCTTGTGGCGACATTATATGCCCATTTGCAGGGGGCCCAGGCGTGCCCCACACGTCATAGGGTGCTTTGGAACTCTGACTTGAGTCTCTCTTATACTGATCAGCAGTGGGAGACAGTGGAAACGCGCCTGTGGAAGAGCTCGGTAGCGACTAATGCCCGAGAAACGAACTATAAACTGCTGTACCGTTGGTATATGACTCCGGCGCGGATTGCTCGTATGTATCCCGGGGCTGGGGACCTATGTTGGCGTAACTGTGGGCAACGGGGCACCCTGGGACATATCTGGTGGGCGTGTCCCCGCATTCGTGCCTTTTGGAGAGGTGTACAATTCCGGATGCAGTTGCTTCTGGGACTGAGTATCCCTTGGGATCCGGGGATTTTTCTTTTTGGGGCCTCCGTGCCGGGGGCCCGGGCTTTGCAACTTGCCTTACTCCGGCATGGCCTGAATGCGGCCTGACTATCCCTGGCGGCGGCATGGAAGCGTGCTTTGGCCCCCTCTTTCCAGGTCTGGCTGGAACGCATGTGGGATACATACTCCATGGAACGGGGGTAGCGGTTAGCAGGATGCGTTTAGCTCGCTTTGAATTGGTGTGGGCACCCTTTGTCTCTCGTTATGGCGCGTGATTGTTCTGGATAAATGGGGGTAATATGCCGACCTCTCAGGAGGTTTGCTCCCTCTGTGTGTCTCTTAGCTTACCACTGTCCTGAGCCCTAGCATTAGCAAGCCATAGTTGGGGGGGTTGGGAGGTGGGGGTGGGGGGCCCCGGGATTGGGGTGACTTTGGGGGGGGAAGGGAGGTTGGGGGGGGGGGTCCTGGTTTCCTTATTATAAATGTGTAAAAATGAAGACATATTGTAGGTTACTATTGTGACCTGATGTTGTGGTGTTACTGATGCATTCTTTTTGAAGATCTTTGTGGTTCTTGTATCTTTGTATTCTTTGGAAGTCTTTCAATAAAAAAAAAAAAAAAAAAAAGTCAGTCCAATAAATAATGAGTAATAGCATCAAAATCTCTAAATGTATTAGTAAAATCATGTCCAAATGACAAAATAAAGGTACTAAACTAATATGTATACAAATAAATAAACACATTGATAAAACTGAATAAAAATATACACACTTCATATGTTCAGAGTGTGAGTGGACTACTGGAGCAATAGAGGTGAGATCACAAATACATACATTTGATTGTATATTTAAAATGATCATATATCTAAAATTATGATATTTCAATCTGAACAGTTGACAGAACATATGGAACAATGCGATTGTTTTGTCTTCCACGTATGGTGAGTTACACAATGTACACTTGAGATTAATGTTCAAAAATGGTAGAGCTAAGAGAAAAGAGAATGCACTCAAATTACATTGTACACCTCGGAAGAATGAAGAATTAAGAATAAGCAGTTCAAAATGTACCACAAGAAATGAGGAGGGAACTGAACAGATGCATTTAGAAAAAACGGTGGCTGGTAACCCCTTTATTTTGAAAAGCACATTGCTAAACACAAGGCTGGGGGAGGGGGAAGCAAAGTGAACAGTAAAAAAAAAAAAAAAAAGTTTCAGCTTGATATATTTAAGTAACTCATGAGTCAATTTCAAAAAAGAAACTAATAATGAAACATCAAATTAATTGTTCATCTGACCATAATGTGTTAGTGTGATCCAACCGTGAAAATTCTTTAAAACACGAATCTTATAAACTGCAGACTAATAACCTATGGACAAATGTACTGCATAGTGGAAAACTGATGAATGCATAACTGCACATCAGGGTACTAACTTCTGGGCTAGCTAAATCAAGCCTTTTCTTTTAATTTTACTTACTTTGATACAAAATTGATATTGCCATGAACATACGGTTATTTAGAAACATAGAAACATGATGACTGAAAAAGACCACATGGCCTATCTAGACTATCCTTCCATATCAACCACTACTACAGTCCCCTTTTTTCTTTTAGAGATCCTCTGTCCCATGCCTCTTTGAATTCAGACACTGTCCTCATCTCTACCAATTCCACTGGAAGACTATTCCACGGATCCACCACTCATTCTGTAAAGAAATATTTCCACATATCACTCCTGAATCTATCCCCTTTCACCCTCATCCCTTGTCCCCTCAAAGCAGCGCTTGCTTTCAATCGAAAGAGGCTCTCCTCCTGTGCATTTATGCCACGGAGGTATTTAAACATCTCAATCATATCACCTCTATCCCGCCTTTTCTCTAAGGTAGAGGTTCCCAACCCCAGTCCTAGAGTGCCAAACACAAATTCAGGTTTTCAGGCTGTCTCTAATAAATATGCATGAGATTCATTTGCATGCACTGCCCCCATTGTATTCAAATGTATCTCATCCATATTCATTAGGGACAGCCTGAAAACCTGAATGGTGTTTGCCCTCCAGGACTGGAGTTGGGAACCTCTGCTCTAAGGTGTACATATTAAGATCCTTAAGTCTGTCCTCATATGCTTTATAATGAAGACCACTAAACATTTTGGTAGCCACCCTCTGTACGGACTCCAGTCTGTTTATATCCTTTTGAAGGTGTGGCCTCCAGAATTGCACACAATACTCCAAATTAGGTCGCACCAAAGACATACAGAGGCACTATCACCTCCTTTCTTCTGCTGGCCATTCCTCTCCCTATGCACCCAAGCATCCTTCCAGCTTTCACCGTCACCTTTTCTACCTGTTTAACTACTTTAAGATCATCAGACACAATCATGCCTAGAGCCCGCTCTTCTTTAGTGGACAAAAGTACTTCACCCCCTATATTATATTGCTCCCTTGGAAAGTTGCAGCCCAAATGCATGACCTTGAATTTTTTAACATTAAATCTCAGCTGCCAAATTCTAGACCATTCTTCAAGCTTAGCTAGATCCCTCCTCATGTTATCTATACCTTTCTGGGTGTCTACTCTATTACAGATTTTGGTATCATCCGCAAAGAGGCAAACCTTACCCGACAACCCTTCTGCTATATCACTAACAAAGTTGTTAAAAAAAAGAAAAAACGGACCAAGGACAGATACCTGGGGCACACCACTGGTAACCTCCTCCTGAGAGTTAGCTCCATTTACCTTTACCCTTCATCGCCTCCCACTCAACCAATTTCTAACCCAAGCAGTAACTTTAGGGTCCATCCCTAGGGTGCTCAGTTTGTTTATAAGTCGCCTGTGAGAAATCTAAATACACCACATGTAGGACTGTCCCTCTGTCCAACTCACTGGTCACCCAGTCAAAGAAATCAATCAGATTTGTCTGACAAGACCTGCCCCTGTTTCTGTAATCTGATGGACTCCAGAAACCTCACTATTTTCTCTTTCAGCAGTGCTTCCAATAATTTACTCACCACTGAAGTTGAACTAACCGGCCGGTTGTTTTCAACCACATCCTTACTTCCGCTTTTGTGTAAAGGGACCACACGTGCCTCTCTCCAGTCCTTTGGCACCACTCCCAACTCCAATGAGGTATTGAAAAGGTCAGTCAGTGGAGCTGCTAGAACGTCCCCAAGTTCCCTCAGTATTCTAGGGTGTATCCCATCCATTCCCATTGCTTTGTCTACGTTTAGCTAGTTTCTCACAAACACAGTCTTCTGAAAATTGTTCAAGATGACCCTCGTTCTGTTCCTGTTTTTGGGTGTTTTCTGAGGTCCTGCTCCTGGTTCTTCATCTGTGAACGCAGACCAGAAATATTTGTTAAGCAATTCTGCTTTATCCTCATCAGCTTCTACATATTCCTCCCCTTCACCCTTGAGTCTGACAATACCACTTTTGCCCTTCCTCTTCTCACTAACATATCTGAAAAATGTCTTATCCCCCCATTTAACTGCATTGGCTATTTCCTCCTTGTTTTGAATCTTTGCTTTCCACACTACTTTGCTAGCTTCTCTAAGTTTTTCCAAATATAGATGCCTGTCTTCCTCTCTCCATGATCTCTTGTATTTTATGAAGCCTCACTCTTTTTCTTCACTTTTTCAGCTACTTCTTTTGAAAACCATAGTGGTCTCCTTTTCTTTCTACCTTTATTTACCATTTTAACAAAAAGGTTGGTTGCCCTTAAAATATCCCCTTTCAGTTTTGCCCACTGTTTTTCTACATCCCCCAGCTCTTCCCATCCTGCTAACGACTCACTGAGGTTTTGGCCCATCTTGGAAAAGTTAGTTTTCCTAAAGTCTAAGACCCTTGCTTTTGAATGGATTTTTAACAGCCCTAGTCCTAAAACTGAACCACACTATCTGGTGATCACTGGATGTAAAAGGATCTCCCACTATAACAACAGAAACACTTTCACCATTGGTAAGCACCAAGTCCAGTATGGCCCCTTCAAGTGTGGGTTCTGTTACCAGTTGCCTGAATAGTTCTCCCTGTAGAGAGTCCAGAATTTCCTTACTTCTAGATGATACTGCAGCAGGAATGTGCCAATCAAGATCTAGCATATTGAAATCCCCTATCAGTAGCACTTCCCCTTTCCTAGCAATGATGCATATATTTTCAATTAACTCTCCGTCCACCTCTTCCACCTGTGAGAGAGGTCTGTATATCACACCAATGGAAACTGATTTCTCTTTCTCTCTTTCTAGTTTAACCCACAGTGCCTCCTCTCTCCCTTTAGCAATATTGGGTAATAGTCAGTGGTCTTGATGAGTCTCGGTAAACTCTCCATAACATCTCAGATTTTGGCACCTGGCAAACAGCATACCTCTCTGGATATCAAGTCTGGTCAGCAGATGGACACCTCAGTACTCCTCAGAAGAGAGTCACAAACTACCACTAATCTTCGCTTCCTTATGATCATTGATTCTACAACTTTGGGGTGCTTGAGTTCTGGTTCTTCCCTTTCCAGGGATGCTTTCACCACCTCCACTTCCAGGGCTGCATAATGGTTCTTCAATTCAAGGGCTGGAGAAGTTGGATTGGTGATTCTGCAGGCCCTGGTGACTTGTGCCCAACCTTCATCTTTCTGTAGGCTCCCATCTTCTCCTCTGCTGGAGAGCTTGGATGTTGCAAGAAGCATCTCATCAATGTACTTCTCGCTCTCTTGAATGCTCCTCAGCCTCGCCACCTCCTCTTTGAGTTCCTCAACTTGTTTCCTGAGAGTTTCTGCCTGCAGGCATCCTGCACATGGAACAGGTTCTTCAACTGGCATTGGGACCTCTGTCTGGATAGAATTGCATAAGCTGTAATGGAAGATTGCTGAAGATTGGATAGAGGATGAGCTATTGGGAGGAGTTTGTTGCTGGAAAGCTACAACTTGGCTGGTTCGGTTCCTACAGTGCAGTTTGAAGTTTGAAGACAGCTTTGTATGGCAGAACCTTTACTGACATCATCGGGACGTGGTAATCTTCAGAATTCCCTCAGTTAAGTGCTATCATCTTTTTGCTTTGAACATTCCATGGATACAGATTTTTTCTGAACGTGAAGATTTTTGTCTGTTGCTATAAGCACTTTTTATGCGCAGGGGCTGGTCCTACGGGCTGGTTATAGCCTCGAGCGTGATTTGGGTCATACGGACCTTTTGAAATACGCTGAATAAAAGGAGGGTCTGTCACCTGAGTATGGTTTCCCATCCTCACGACAGATGATCCGACAAAAAATAGTATTTAGGTAATTGTCTGGGATTCAAACATGACTGTTAATTAAGGGCTAGCAGTGAGTCACCTTTTAGTATTGGATATTGTTTTTGGTTCACTCCTTGGGGTTATATATTTGTAAGCTGTAATGGAGGCAACAGCTTTGGCAATACGATTTTTCCCAGCCATTGTTCAGTCGGTGAAGCTTAGGTATCTATTAAAGCAAATAAGAGAGACATACCAAATTATCAGCTGGTTTCCCAGCTGTCCTTTCAGAGAAAAGGCAGTTAAATCTCTTTAAGTGTATTCAAAATATGCTGTTCCAAGTCCCTGTGTAGTTAATTGGGAAGGTGTCCTATAAAGCAAGACTGCTCACTAGGGGTAGGTGGGAGTTGGGGGGTAGGGAGGGAACTAACACCCGATGAGGTGTCAGTAGCTTGAAAGAGCTGAGAAAGATACTAAAGCAGAGTTTTAAACCTACCCCACTAATGAAAATATTTCCCCTTTTAAACTAAAACACCAAAAATAATGTAACTTTGTTTTAAAAATGTACAAATGTACAAATGTACAAAATGTACAAATGTACAAATGTACGGAGTGGAGGAGTGGCCTAGTGGTTGGGGCAAGGTACTTCAGGCCGGAAGGTCGGGGGTTCAAAACCCACTAGAGGACAGCAACCTTAGGCTGGAAGGACTGGGGTTTCTAGTCCCACAGGTGCTCCTTGTGGTCTTGGGCAAGCCACTTAACCCTCCATAGCCCATGTTCCCTGTAAAATAGTTATCTCCAAGTTATAATGCCCTGTTCAATGTAATTTCAGTTTGTTCAATGTAAACCGCACTGATGCAGAATAGCGCGGTATATAAGAGAATGTAAATAAATAAATAAATAAAAACTCTTTTAAGAGCTCCCAGGCAGAGAGCTGTAATTTAAAAAGCCACAAACTCTTACCTTTTCTTGAAATGTATAGGCCCTGATAGGAATGCCTCAACAGTGCAGGGTTCTGAAGCCTTTAATGCAGGCCTCAGCTGCTCTCAGTTCCTTCATAGGCTAATCAGGCCCACTAACTCCTGATGAGGTGTCAGTGGCTTCAAAGAGCTGAGAAAGATACTAAAGCAGAGTCGAGGCAGCTCAAGGCAAACTGCTGCCTGAGGCAAAGTATGAAATTTATTTATTTATTTAATGGTATTTATATACCACCTTATCATTCAATCAAAGCGGTTTCCACTGCAAACAATCAAGGGGGCAAATGTTTTCATGCAGTGTACAGTGTGGTGTGTATGTGTTGGCGGGGATGTGATTAGATTTGGTTTATCTACATAGTGCGCTATTATACATCATGAGCTATTATACAGTCTTATATACAGTCTTGGGGTGGTGGGGGGGGGCTGATGAACTGACTTGTATGCTGGTTCAGGGGGTATGCCCATAGTATTCAATGAACAGGGTTGTCTTCAGCTGTTTTCGGAAGTCCTTGATTTCTGTGGTTAGATCATCTGGGAGGGAGTTCCATATGGATGGAGCAGCCAGGGAGATTGCTCATTGTTCGGTGTCTTTGCGGGTCTTGGTGAAGTCTTTTGGGGTGTTAACCCGATTGGAGGTTCCTCTTCTTGGCCGTGTGCTTGTGTCGGGTTGTATGAGTGTGTGTAGGCTTATGGCGGAGGAGTGTTTGATCTTGAATATGTTTATGATAGTCTTGTATTTGATGCGTGAGATGATTGGGAGCCAGTGTAGTTCTTTCAGTATGGGTGTGATGTGATCGTGTCTTGTAGTACCGGCTATTATGTGGGCAGCTGTGTTTTGGGCCAGTTGTAGTGGTCTGAGGGTCTGCTTTGGTAGCCCGGTGTATATTGGATTGCAGAAGTCTAGTAGAGGGGTTATCAGCGCCTGGCAAACGGTGCGAAAGTGCTCTGGGTCGAGGAGGGGCTTGAGTCTTCTGATGAGTCGCATTCTTTGGTATGCACTTTTGGTTGCTCTGCCTATGTGTGCTTGGAAGTTAAGTTCTTTGTCCAGGATGACTCCAAGGTACTTTACTTCTGATTTTATGGGTACGAGTGCATCTCTTATCTTGATGTCGGGTGGGGGGGATAAAGGCCGGGTTTCGCGTGATGATCAGTGCCTCCATCTTGCTGTAGTTGATTGATAGGTTGTTTTCCTGAAGCTAGTTTGCCATTTGGGTGAGGCAGTTTGTTATGTTGGTATAGTCCGGGTTGTCGACTGAGATGGGTGTGTAGATCATGATGTCATCTGCGTAGATTGTGTAATGTATGTGGTGCTCTTTCATGATGGCATATATTGGCTGGATGTATAGATTGAATAGGAGAGCTGAAAGGGCCGATCCCTGTGGCACTCCTTGTTTGACTTTTATGGGTCGAGATGTGTTGTGTCCTACTTTGACCTGTATTTGTCTGTCGGTTAGGTATGAATGGAACCAATTCAGGGTGGCACCGTGTAGACCGATGTTCTGTAGTCTATCCAATAGAGTCTTGTGGTTAACTGTGTCAGATGCAGATGAGATGTCAATGAATATCATGAGTATGCCTTTCTTGGTGTTGTCTATGATGCGGAGGACGCTGTCGAAGAGGTATATCAGAAGTGTTTCTACCCCGTGGTTGGGGCGGAACCCGTGTTGATTGTTGTCCAGGGGAGTGTGGTTGTCTATGTGTTCTTGTAGTTGGTGCTGTACAGTTTTTTCGATTATTTTTGCTAAAAGTGGAATGCTGGAGATGGGTCTGTATGCTGCTGGATTGTTCTTGTCAAGTGGGGATTTCTTCGGGATAGGTCTTATTGTTGCGAGCTTCAATTGATTTGGCATGTGCCCTTGGGTTAGGGAGGAGTGTTCTATCTTGTGGATGGTTTGGATGAAGTTTGATTTGGTGGCCTTGATCCAGGGCACTGGGCAGGGATCTGTGGGGGCTGTGCTTGTCTTGATTGCTGAGATGATGTGGGAGAGTTGCTCTGTGGATGGGGTGTTGAATGTTCCCCAGGTGTTCAAGGGTGTGATAGTCTTTGGGGTTGGGCTGGGTCTTGTTTATTCTGCTGCGTGGAACTTTTCTTGGATGTGGTCTGCAAATTTTTGTGGGTCCAGTTGCACTTTGTATTTGGTATCCTGGTCTTTGGTGAAGGCTTTTATGATTTCAAATAGTTCTCTGGGTTTGTTGTTGGAGTTGCGTATGAGGTTTGTATGGTATTCCCTTTTTGTTTGGTTGATGCATTCTTTGTATTGTTTTTGCTTTGTTAGGTATAGTTCCTGGTTCTCGGGTGACTTGTTCTGTCTTCATCTCCGTTCTATTTTTCTGAGGTTCCTCTTTTCGTTTCTTATAGTTTTAGAGTACCATGGTTTGTATTGTAGTTTGTTGCAGCGAGGTGTCCTGTGTCTATATTCTGTTGCTTTGGCAGCGTTGTATATGGTGTTGTTCCAGTTGGTGATTAGTGCATCTAGGTCATCTGTTTCATGGTTTAGGTTTTGTATTGTGTCCTGCAGTAACTGGTCTCTGTCGAAGCATTTAAATCTTCTTTGGGTGGGGGTGTTGTCCGGATATTTGTTTAGTATCTCCTCATGAGGTGTAATGTTTACTTCAATTAAGTGATGGTCAGACCATGGTACTGGTGTTGTGATGGGTGTTGATATTAGGCCTTTTGAGGTTAGGTAGTTGGGTGCAAAAATAAGGTCTGGTGAGGATCCATGTCTGTGTGTCGGGGTGTTGATTATTTGCGTGAATTGGAGTGAACTCATTGCTTGGAGAAAAGCTTCTGCATCTTTTTTGTTGGTGGACTTAAGGTTGAAGTCTCCTAGGAGTATTGTGGGTTTGTGGCTGGAGCTCACTGCGCAGACTGTCTCTAAAGTTGATGCTAGTTCTTCAGGTGGTGCATGGGGTGCTCTCTAGGTGAGACATATGGCCATATGTTTGTTCTCGATCGAAATGGTGTTAGAGTGTTGGGTGTCCGTGTTACTTTTTGATTTGAATTTTAGGCTGCTCTTTGCTATTATGAGTGCCCCTCCTCCTCGCCTATGAGTGCGCGGACAGTTGTATGCTGTGTATGTGTCGGGCACTAATTGATTGAGTAGGACGTTGTCAGTGGGACTGAGCCACGTTTCTGTGATGCAGAGTATGTCGGGCTTATGGTCATCTATGTGGTCAACTAGGGTATAGATCTTGTTGCATATTGACCTGGCGTTTATGAGCTTAATTGTTATTGGTCTTGGGGTGTTGTGTGTCTTGTGTAGTTCCTTTGTTTTGGTGTGGATGTTGGACTTGTGTTTTGCTTGTCTCTTTGTTGTAGGAGAACCGTGTGAGTCCCTGTGGGTATGCTGTTGGTCTATGTATGTCCATATAGTTATTGGAGGCCATGGTGTGTATGTGTGTGGGTGGTGGTAGTGTGCGTGAGGTGGAATGAGTAGTGTATGAGGCCGAGGGGGAAGATCAGATTTGTGTGCATGTTTTTGTTCAGTTCTGTGGTTTGCACTTACGGTTGCTGTTCTTCTCTCCTGGCTGCTTGCTGGGTATTTTTGCTTCTTTCGTGTGTTTTTTTGGTGAGGCTGTATCTTATTTGCTCTTTACGCCTTTAGCGTGGGCCCGCCAGGCGCGGGCACGCTGGGTGGCGCCGGCGTTTTCAAGCCGGCTCGGCTCCGCCTCCCACTGCCCTGATTGAGCAGGAGCCTCCGAGCAGGAGAAAAAGGCTTCCCTCCTGTTCGGGCGCTCTACCCCCGATCGGGGGAGCTGCTGGACCGCTGGCTGCTCTGCTCCGTTGGAGCCGGCGTTTTCAAGCCAGCTCGGCTCCGCCTCCCACTGCCCCGATTGGGCAGGAGCCTCCAAGCAGGAGAAAAAGGCTTCCCTCCTGTTCGGGCGCTCTATAGTGCCCCCTCCCCACCTTAGAGGGGGTGGGGCTTTTTCAGAAATCCAATCAGAGACTGAACCAAACCAAAAAGCCAATTAGATTATATGGAGGAAATGCAAGATGTTTGCACACAGGGCCGTATCGAGCTGCAATCGCACCCTGTGCAACTTGCAGCTTTGGTGCACGCCCCGCTTCTCCCCCCATACCTCCGTCCAGTGTTGCCTGCTCTTTCCCTGCTGCTGCAGCCACCCTCTGTATTTTTTCATGGTGGCGACGGCAGCAGGGAAAGAGCAGGCAGCACTGGACGGAAGTATGGGGAGGAGGAGGGGGGCATGCGCCCGATCTGAAAGGCACCTGCACGTTAAGCAGATCTGTCCCTCCCTACTCTATTGCGTCGGAGGAGGGAGGGATCCGACCTGCTTAAAGTGCTGTGAAAAGACTTGGGGAGCACATTTTGGCTGCCTGCTATGGTCCTGTCAGCGGTGGCAGGGCAACAACAGACAGCTGAAATGCGCCCCCCAAGCCTTTCCGCCCTCTCTGGCTGCACCACTTGCAGAGGGCTAGGTATGGTCCCACTGCCACTCTCCAGGGTCCATGCGTACTCGGCTGAGGTAGTTTGCCGTCATATTGTCGACTCCTTAGACATGAGTCGCCGACAATGCCTGGAGATGAGTCTCTGCCCATCCGAACAGTCTTTCGGCCTCCTCCTCCAGGACTGAACTGCCCGCGCCGCCCTGCCAATTGATGTAAATCGCCATGGTCACATTGTCCAAGAGGACTCGGACTGCCTTCCCCTGCAACCATTGTCCGAAACTCTCTACTGCCAAGGTTACTGCTCGCATTTTGAGCATGGGTGTCCGCTAGATAGACTGCCCCCTACTACAATTTGGCAGCCTCCCCAGACAAGTCCATCTTAGGGTCTCCAAGCTATTGGACTCTCTACGACCAGTGAAGGCAGGCCCTTACCACCCAGGCCCCACAGATGGAAGCTGGCAATGAAAGAGGATTAATATCAAGCTCCTTCTTCAATAGGGTTCCCAAATTCCTTGACATCCTTGAGAGCCACACTGCCTTACACCAGGATTGTGGCCTTCTTGGTAATCGTTGATACTTCTGTGACCACTTCGGGCTATCTAAGGAGCTCTCGTTCTTGCTCAGGCAGCGGGTACAGGCATGTCATGGTCCGTACCCCTTTAAGACCTGTCTCTGGCAGATCCCACTCCTCTTGGTTCATCTGTCGACCACTCTATGTACCGGGAAGTCTTTCTGTGACTTCTGCTCCGCCTGGAGCAGAGGGTCCTCTAGTGTCTCGTCCTCGACAGGTAGGTTAGTGGGCATGATCAGGGCCTTCAAGGACTCCAAAATGATCGCTGGCAGTTCCTCCTGGTGGAACACCCAAACTATCCAGGCCTGATCCTCCTGCTCCGGGATCTCTCCTCATTCCAGCTCCTTCTGTAGATCCAGTTCTGTATCCAGATCCTCGGCATCCAGCCCCTCTGATAATGGTAATTGCTGCTACTCTTCCGAGCCTCTGGGCCTCTTGGCTGTCAACAGCTCTTCCTCCTTTGCATTTGACTTTCTCTTGGCCCTGTGTTCTGACGCTAAGGGGACTCTCGCCATCCCCGTCTGCCTAGAATACTGAGGGAACTTGGGACGTTCTAGCAGCTCCACTGACTGACCTTTTCAATGCCTCAATGGAGTCGGGAGTGGTGCCAAAGTACATGAGAAAGGCACATGTGGTCCCTTTGTACAAAAGCAGAAGTAAGGATGTGGTTGAAAACTACAGGCCGGTTAGTTTAACTTCGGTGATCAGTAAATTATTGGAAGCACTGCTGAAAGAGAAAATAGTGAGGTTTCTGGAGTCCTGCGGATTACAGGATCCGAGGCTGCATGGATTTCTTTGACTGAGTGACTGGGGAGTTGGACAGAGGGAGAGCCCTAGATGTGGTGTATTTAGATTTCAGTAAAGCCTTTGACACCAGTCCTCACAGGCGACTTATAAACAAACTGAGCACCCAAGGGATGGACCCTAAAGTTACTGCTTGGGTTAGAAATTGGTTGAGTGGGTGGTGACAAAGTGTACAGGTAAATGGAGCTCACTCTGAGGAGGAGGAAGTTACCAGTGGTGTGCCCCAGGAATTTGTCCTTGGTCTGATTCTTTTTAACATCTTTGTTAGTGATATAGCGGAAGGGCTTTCGGGTAAGGTTTGCCTCTTTGCAGATGATACCAAAATCTGCAATAGAGTAGACACTCAGGAAGGTGTAGATAACGTGAGGAGGGATCTAGCTAAGCTTGAAGAATGGTCTAGAATTTGGCAGCTGAGATCTAATGTTAAAAAATGCAAGGTCAAGCATTTGGACTGCAGCAATCCAAGGGAGCAATATAATATAGGGGGTGAATTAGTTTTGTCCACTAAAGAAGAGCAGGACCGAGGCATGATTGTGTCTGATGATCTTAAAGTAGCTAAACAGGTAGAAAAGGCAACGGTGAAAGCTGGAAGGATGCTTGGGTGCATAGGGAGAGGAATGGCCAGCAGAAGAAAGGAGGTGATAGTGCCTCTGTATGTCTTTGGTGCGACCTCATTTGGAGTATTGTGTGCAATTCTGGAGGCCACACCTTCAAAAGGATATAAACAGGCTGTGGTCCATACAGAAGGTGGCTACCAAAATGTTTAGTGGTCTTCATTATAAAGCATATGAGGACAGACTTAAGGATCTTAATATGTACACCTTAGAGCAGAGGTTCTCAACTGCAGTCCTGGAGGGCAAACACCATTCAGGTTTTCAGGCTGTCCCTAATGAATATGTATGAGATACATTTGAATACAATGGGGGCAGTGGTCTTCATTATAAAGCATATGAGGACAGACTTAAGGATCTTAATATGTACACCTTAGAGGAAAGGCGGGATAGAGGTGATATGATTGAGACGTTTAACACTAGAAGCCCCAAAGTGTGTCAGTTGACGCAAATGCATCTTCGAAGATGTATACCAGCGCCACTGCTAGAACCATGTCAGTCATGTTCCATGACTTTGTTAGCAAGGTCAAGATGTTCAAATATATGCATCAAAAATTAATGAGAGATGCACCGCCTAGTGGGAAAATGAATTTATACCTAGAAGTCCCAAAGTACATCAATTGACGCACTCAAATGTCTTGGATGCGTCAATTGATGTACTTTGGGGCTTCTAGGTATAAATTCATGTTCCCGCTAGGTGGCACATCTCAGTCACTGTTTACAGTTTTACTCCGACATTACAGACAATAAACACACGATGATGTCATGTAATGACATCACATACTGCACGTATCTAACAAATAAGTAACTTCACATTAATTCACATCTGCATTTCATGCTAAAAGCAGTCATCGTGATAATGCGTCAATTGACGCACTTTGGGGTTTCTTGTTAAAATGCCTTTTGGGGCTTCTATTGTTAAATACCTTCATGGCATAAATGCACAGGAGGAGAGCCTCTTTCGATTGAAAGCAAGCTATGCTATGGGGGGACCTGGGATGAGGGTGAAAAGGAATAGATTCAGGAGTGATATGCAGAAATATTTCTTTACGGAAAGAGTGGTGGATCCGTGGAATAGTCTCCCAGTGGAGGTGGTATGAGGACAGTATCTGATTTCAAAGAAGCATGGGACAAACACAGAGGATCTCTAAAGTAAAAAGGGGACTGTTGTAGTGGTTGATATGGAAGGACAGACTAGATAGGCCATGTGGTCTTTTTCTGTCTTCATGTTTCTCTGTTTCTATGTAAGCAAAACATTTTATGCAAGAGCAACACAAACTTTGGTATAAAATCTCCTGGGAACTCTCCCACTTCTGGGTCTGAGGGCTGGATGGTCTGGACATATTGGAGGGGTCAGGGGCTGGCTCCAGCACAAGAAGTGCAGGACCACCTCCTCCCTGAACCTCCTGCGACAGGGAGGTGCTGTACTGCCAAGGCTTGTCCTGCAGATCCTGCTCCGAAGTATTAGACTCCTGTGTGCAGTTGAGGCAAACCCCAGCCTCCAAGACCGTTCCTCACTGTGTCCCGCACACCAGACACTGTGGCCTGGCCAGCATGATGGGAAGAAAGGTTGAGTTCTCCCAAAAACCCTCTCCCCTCATACTGCACTCAGATCATCAAAGGATTCCTCCCAGTGCCCCCTCCCGATGGGTCAAAAGCACAGCCTGCAAGGAATTGAAACCAGCCGGGCTCTTCTCTGTGCCAAAACCCCCCAAAATGCAAAGGAAACTGCAGAGTCTTGAATAAATGAAAATAAGCTTAAACCAGAAGTAAGAACACAAAATAAAAAAAACTAAGACGAAATAAAACTAAACCTGAAACCTGGGATTAAACCTTGAAAACAAAACCCCTTCTGCACTCCCAGGCCCAAAAAGCCCTGTGGGAAGTAAAAGAGGAGAGCACATGGGCTTGGAGAAATAAAAGTGCGCCTGTTTCCTACGCTGATAACAGTACCCCATACGCGATAGTCTTGGCTCTACTTATGCCTTCCCTGGTGGCCCTCGGCACTCCTAGGCTCACCCTGCTCTCCCCTCACCGCTCTTACCTCAGGAAAGGCTCACCGCATGGCTCCCTGTCCCCTTGCACTCAGCCTGCAATTTTCAGCGTTGACGCTGAGGTGGGGTGATCCGAGACTGCCGGTTTGTAGCTCCTGCCCACACGGTGGCTTCTCACCCGATGACGGGTTCGGGAGCCGCCTGAAGACTCGGGCTATGAGAGGCCTCCTCAAACACCCCCCCCCCCCAGGATGGGAAAGGGAGGAGGGTATCCTCATCCTGGCTGCCCGTCTCCTCTTCTGTCTTGGAGCTCTGCCCAGTAACAACCCTTATCTTAAAAAAAAAAACCTGTATCTTACAGGGAAAATAAACGCAAAACTTCTCCTAACTCTAACCTATGCTACTTAGTTGTCCTTTCAATGTGTCCAGCACCCTGGCACACTACCTCTTCCAGCTGCTTGGATTATGAGCATACTGGGGCTGGAAGGCAGTGCCAGCTGCATAAGTACACTGGTGTCATCAAAAAGATGACATGCTCAGTCTTCAAGCTGCTGGAAGAGGTAAACTACCCAGAGGTGCGGGACTGGACTGGAGGGACGATAAGTAATGTGCGTTAGTTGGTCCCTTAGCTTTAAGATGAAAAGGGGTGGAGAGTGGGTGTTAATGGGGCGGGGATAGGATGTGCTCCATTACTGATGTTTGTTGTTACCATGCATTGGAGGCAGAGCCGGCAGGAACCCCCATGCCAGCTTAGAGCTCGCGTTAAGGGCTACCTCTAAAATGAGAGAGCCATTTATGTCTTACAAGCAGCGCACAGGGAGCCTATTTATCTGTATGCAATGTGCTACTCCCATTGTAGCCCTAGAATTAGTGATAGAAGTCCTCCATTGGCAGTAATAGCATGGTGTCCTAGAAATGAAGTGGAATATGTTGCTGATGCCAGATTGCCACACAAGGTGGCATGGGAGCAATGCAATGGGTCAAACTGTTCCTCTAGGCTGGCCAGGCACCTGCTTAGGGTATACATCTGTGATGTCTGTTGTGACTCTGCTGTTACATGCTTATGCTGTCTGAAATGAGTTGACCCACTGCCTCTGCCACCACACAGCCATGTTAGCATTGTGTGGGGGTGGAGATGGCGGTTGCGTTCGCTTATATCTGCTGCTGAAGAAAGCCTAGTCTTGGCCGTGCATGTCAGGTGCAATTCTGCTGTATTTACTGTCATGGGCTTGCGAAACAAAACAATAAAATGTTGCCTTGGATATTGCAGATTACATGACCTTCATTATGCTGCCATGCTGAGCTTGTAGACTCTAAGCTAAGTTTCTTCACCATTTTTTCTTCTTTATTGCTGCTGCTTTATGGTACTAATCTGAGCGCTGTGGGGGGGGGGGGGTCCTTTTTGATATATGTTTTATTGGTTTGTTTGGCACCCCATTATAGAGGTTTTTTTCTGACCACTGATGTCTTTTGAGTACAGTTCGATGATTGTGGTACCATTTGGCTGACGTTCCTGTCTGGTTTGCCCTTCGGCTGGCTCATCCTCTTTGTCTATATTGGAGGGAGAGGTCACTGAGGTCTTTTTTTCCTCTATTTATGTATAGTATTTGGCTCTAACTGGCACCTCTTTTTTTCTTTCCTTTTTTCTGGCTCTCACTGCTTGTGCTTTTTTTGTAGCCTAGTTTGGAGTTTTTTTTCTTTGTTTTGTTTGTATAATGCCAACAATGTCATGGTGGCTATGTGCACATGCAGTGGGTGATGGCCAGCAGACTGGGCCTTGATGGTATGTGAGTGACTGAGACAGGCCAGTGTGGCCCAACACATGCATGTTTAATGTAATGATTCTAAATGATATGAGCTTTCAGGAAGAGAGGTTAGCAGTTTTTCTGGCATAGCCAGCCACCTGATTTTGCAAGGCCCTGCTGGTTGGTTTCAGTACACACCCCATCCCACCTCACCATACCATATATAACACTGACTGCAGTCTGGTTTCCTTGAAAGAGTGGCTGCCACCTTATGGCATGGCATAACATATTACAGGAGAGCTCCCGGCCAACAGGTATAGGACACAAAGTCCAGATAAGACATTCCATTCCAACATGCTCTTGTACAGGATAACAAAAGAGTACTGTAGCACCACACACTGCATGACACACCTGCAGTAATCTAGCAGGGAAATATTTTAGTTCCCGAACCTGGATAAACCATATACTGCAGTGCCTGGTCTGTGGACCAGGTGATGTGGGTCCTTCCTCACGTTTAGTGTGGCTGATCCCAAAGATCATTTGCACAAGTGCTGGCTGCTATCCAGCATGAAACAGACAATGTCCAGTCATATTACAGAACTGATGTGATGGATTGGTGAAATCATCATTTTGGAAAAAGTGGCATATAGCTGCTCAGATACTGAGGTGCATCATGGGAAATTAAGGAACAAATCTAGAATGGTGCACAGAGCCCCAGTTGCTGCTATAGTGGTGAGTGAGATCACTGGAGCATTGGCCATTACCATGCATGTTGTCTGTTTATGTTTATTTCAAAATTTGATATACCGCCCCCATTATATCGGGGCGGTTTACCGTGTTACAAAAAACAAAAATGAAGTAGAACCCCCCCCCCCTACAAATCCATATAGAGAATAGAGGGGAAAGCAATAGCCAATCATACACACTTAGTGGGGAAATAAGGGGTAAGGAGGGATTGGTGAGTCAGGGAGGGAGATTAAAGGCAGAGGCAAAGAGGAGGGACTTCCAAAGGGAAGGACCGAGGTAAAAAAAAGCAGATTGGCTGGTCGAATGTAAATGCGCCTGAGTTGGAGAAGGTAGATGAAGACTGTTAACGTGTACCGAGCGGAGGCTATGGGAAAGGGTGTGAAAAATCAATAAATCTGCTAAGTACTGGGGAGTGCGAGTATAAATTGCATGGTGCACCTAATCCAAAAATCCAACAGGAGCCAGCGAAGCTGAAAAAGGAGAGGGGTAATGTGATCCTGTGGAGAAGCGTGCAAGACAAGACGGGCTGCAATATTTTGAATTAACTGCAATCTATGATGCTCGTATTTGGGAACACCCGTGAGGACAAGGTTACAGAAATCCAATCTAGTGATAACCAGTGACAGCAAGAGTGCCGTGAGAGCCTGAGGAGAGAGAAACGGTCTGATTGCACGTATCCGTCGAAGATAAAAGAAAGAGCGTTGTGATACAAGGGAAATGTGATCATGAAAAGACAGGTTAGAGTCCAGGAGGACACCCAAATAGCAAAGCTTAGGAACGAGAGTGATAGGTGTACCTGCGAATGAAGGAACCAAAGAAGGCCAAGGGGAGCTGTGAGAAACCCAAATAGCTGCTGTCTTGGTAACATTAAGAACAAGACAGTTGTTAAAGAGCCAGGTAGAAATCCATGGCTAAGCAGGAAACAAGACTAGTGATATCTGGACAAAGGGATGAGGTACGATGTAAAAGAAAAATGTCATCTGCATAGTAATAGGCTGATATGCCGAACTGTTGGACCATGAGGGCTAGTGGGGCTAGGAAGACATTAAAGAGCAGAGGCAATAATATAGAGCCCTGTGGGACCCCACAAGGCAAAGGGTGGGGTGCTGAGGCAGAGTCAGAGGAACCAGATGCGACTGTAAATGTCCTGGAGTACAAGAAAGAGTGGAACTAGTGGGAGACAGTACCCCGAATCCACGCATCCCTTAGCCTGGAGAGTAAAAGTGAATGATCCACCAGGTCAAATGCTGCAGATAGATCAAGAGAGACCGCCACCGATATATCATCCCGGTTATGAGAAGAGTGAATTTCATTCAATACTGCAGATATGATGAACTCTACGCTGTGTCCTGGGTGAAATCCGGACTGACAGGGGTGCAAAAAGTGAGTTGTATCAAGGTGATGGGAGAGTTGTGAAAAAAAGAGCTTTTTCCAGAAGTTTTGATGGAAAAGATAAGTTAGAAACTGATTGATAATGTGCGGGTAGCAGTGGGTCTACCAAAGGACTTTTCAAAAGAGCACGGACCAAAGCGTGTTTCCACGGGTGGGGAAAAACAGCAGCACTGAGATGATGATGGAGCAAGTGTGTATTGCCCCACAAAGAGGGTGAGATGGTCAGCAATGGACCACAGGGGTCAGTGATGTGGTATGCCTTTGATGTATGTGCTTAAGTACTTATCTCGCTGTGCTCTGCACCTTATAAGGGAATGCATGGCCAGTACAAGTGCTGCCTCAGTGCTTAGTGTCACACTCTAGCCTAACACACCTATGTGTGTGATGTTCTTTGGGCTTTGTAGGTACACTGGAGGGATGGTCATCTTGCTCTCTGATGTGGCTTGACTCTTGCACATGAGATGTAGTTGGCAGCTCTGTGTCTGTTATGCAGATGTAGTAATGAGTGTCCAGTGCAGTCTGCACTACATGTGTTGCGCAGTATGCTGGTCCTAGGTGTGGTTCCCGACTGCCTCTGAATGTGCCAGCTATGTTGTGTCTTGTCCTGGTTTGTGGCCACTTCAGCCAGGGACTGCTGTCTCTTAGATTCTAGACACCGTTTCAGAGATGGCTGTTTTGCTGTAGTCTAATGGTTAGAGCACTAGGTCAATAAGGAAAGGACCTGGGTTCAAATCCCACTTGGGCACCTTGGGAAACTTACATCGATACATTGCCAACTCCCCCCCCCCCTTTTTTTTTAATTTATAAGATTTATTACAAAACAAAACCAGTAAGTCATAGAAGAAATATACAGATTACATATAAAACAAAGAAGACATTAAATATAAAGAAATGCTACAATCAGCCCCCATCAAGAGGAGAGAAGGCTAAACAGAGGCAATTAATAAAACCAAACCATCATAAAGGGAGGCAAACGGGAAGCATAGACCCCTCCCCCCTCCCCCCCTCAACAAGCCCAAAAGGCTTAATCCTTACCATCTCCTACAGAACTGGCAACTTCTTTATCAGCTACAAACTTTTCCAAATGTGACGGCTCACAAAAGAAAAAAGTATTACCCTGCATAGTGGCTATACATTTGCAGGGAAAAATGCAAAAAGAAAGTTGCTCCCACACCCATCACCCTTGACTTCAAAGCAAGAAAGTGCTTCATACGAAGCTGAGTGTTCCTGCAAACATCAGGAATCAGTAGAAATGCAATGGTAACTGCCCAATTGGAGGGGTGAGTGATGCAATATCCATAGCAACACCTATGCTTACTGTAGGAGATCAGCTAAGGCAGACAAAGGATGCAGATGAGTTTCAAGATAATGTGATGAATGACATTGAAAATCTGAGAAAAACATTCAGAAAGTAAAAAGTTAAAAAAAAAAGAGCAACTCATATAACTTTTGTTGCTGTAGGTACTGTACGAGTGAGTTGGATGACTGACGCTCTTTGAGGAAAGAATCAAATACAACTGTGACCAAAAAGAGAAACTAATTGGCAGTTTAATTTGGCTGAGGGGAGAAGCCTGGAGAGGATAAGGCAAGGGTTGTTTAATACTGCCTCAATCTGATGACTCATGGTACATCAGATGTATAAGTGAAAATTATTAAAAGTGAACTGAATCAAGTTGAATGTACCTGCAAAAAAAGTAAGATGTGAAAGTAGTAAATGAATGTTTTATGAAATTGATCTCCATTAGTTAGAGAATATAATTATCTTTTGTTTTAATGGTTAGGGATGGTGTATTGGTAAAACTAACCTGCCATTCAGGCAAAGTTAATTTTAAGTTCAAAAGAAAAGGGAAAAGTTTAGAATACCAGAAATGTGAGTGCAATGCTAATAATTAATACTGCACCTTAACCATTAGCATATGCTCATTTTTGCATTAACCTCCTATCTCAGAAGGGGATATAGTATGAGCAGGGAATGTAACTTACAGTAGGGGCATTTTTACTAACCTATATGCCAGTTGTGTGTGTGTGTGTGTGCGGGCCACTTTACCAGTGTGGAGGGTCAGCGGTAACTGCAGGAAGGCAAGTGTTTCCATCCCCCTGCAGATTGCGGGACCTAGCATGCTGGCGCCGTGCAAGCTGATACAAGGCATGAACTAACACCACCCATTTAGGTGGCGTTAAGTGCATCAGTGCTATCGGTATCAAGAACAGTTTGCATGGACTACTAATGCCTACACTAACCGCAACATGCCAAGAATGCCCCGGTTCTGTCCAGTCTCCACCTTGACATGTGCCACACCTTAACTTGGAGAGTGATGTCTGCCTCTTAGGCTAGTATTTTATAAACGATCAGATGTTGGGTTGTCACTTATCAGAACTAGATGCTATATAGCTGCAAGATAATGTAACTAGCTCTACTCTTTTACCATCAACCAACTCTAGTATTCTATAACAAGAGTGTATTCTTTCTTGTGTAGCAAACAGATCTCAGAATCGAATCGGCTATAGACTGCTTTCACTTTCGTAATGCAGCCAGGTGCCTTCAATACATCAATGATCTGTTAAATTTGCTATTAACTTTTAATTTGTTTATCTTTTTTAAATTAATTTTTCTTTTTATTTTCAATAAAATTATTTTCAATAGAATTAAATTAAACTGCAGTATTTTATAAAGACATGTAGGTGTGTACTTGTTTTTATAAAATAACCTTAAAATAGACTCCTTAAAAAAAACATTTTAACTAGGTGCCCTGTTATAAAATTACCCTTATGAAGAGGAACAATTAACAACACCAAAATAGTTGTAGCTTACTGCATTGTGCTACAGTATCTGCTATTCAGTTAGCAATCAAGTAGTAAAGAATTTGTCTCTGTGACAGCTGAATGTCCAAATGTTGGGAACAACCTAATATTTTATGCAGAGACTTTGGAGTTGCTGCTCATTAAATTTGGCCATGGTAGCTGCAAAATCTTACCACACTTAAACAAAAGGGCCCTCTGCGTCTTACTCGGCAGTCTTTTTTTTTTCCTCAGTCACATCTATAGAAAAATGTTTTGTTAAATATGGCCCTCAATATGGAAGTTACAAATGTGCATGATGACATAATAAACTTAAGAATGATAGTGCCAAGGTAATTTAGCCAACAGATGAGGTGAGAATTTTGAGACTCGTGTGAATCTACTCTTTGCCACTCACTATGCAACCTTAAAATCAATTTAGTGTTCAGATTTGGATGGCACAGTGTTTTATAAAAAGAGACTTTGTAAGCATGTGAATTACCCTGCATAGTACCAAGATCACTGTATCTCAATTAGATGGCACATTTAGCTGACTAGTTATCCCTGAATTAATTTGTAAATCCTAAGAGGTATAGGAAGGTAATGTCTTATTTAAGATCTGCCAAAATAGCCACTGGGTAGGATCTAGCAAATGCTTATGATGAAATCTCTGAACTTTAATGATAGTTTGCAAGACTATCAATAAAGTGACCGTGGGCATGTTTTCACAGTCTAATCCAGGCTGCTGGCACAAAGTTTAGTGCCTTGTATTCCTATTTCTTCCGTGGAGTGATTCCTTTCAGTTTTTAACTGTGGAAACATTTCTCTATTGAACATGTTATTCTGCAGGGAAAGAAGAATATTTTAATGCCCTTTACAGTCAAAACAAAATTATAGCAAGATATTTATCTAAGGCCATATATATCATTGCTTTTCTTTTAATTTTATTTATTTAACAGTTTTTCTATACTGCTTTATCCTACAGTCAAAGCGGTTTACATTGCAACAGAACATTATACATTGAACAGGGAAATCAACTTGGAGGTAATAGTCAACATTAGCTTAGGTTTGTAAGTCTAGGGTATCATTAATGATGTAAAGTGGTCAGGGTGAGTGAAGGATGAGGAGGGAGTAAACGTGGGAAGGTGTATCATGCATAATGGGCCTGATTCTGTGCCACAAATAGCAGGGAGGGACTTCCCAATGGTTGTGCAGGGAAGTTAGACAGAGGCGGAGAAGGGGGTAGCTGGGGGGGCGGAGTCTGGGTGGGCGGTGGGCGGTCACCAGTTCTGGACGTACAGGCCCGATTCTAATGTCGGCCCTGTACGTCCAGGGCCGGCAACATGTGTGGGGAAGTTATTCCACTTCCAAGGATGTCTTTTGTTCAATGCCGGAATGCAGATGGGGCAGGGGGGCTGGAAGACATTCCTTGCAGCCCGACCCTGGCCTTAGGAGGACATATCAGGGGTCGGGCTGCGGAGAATAAGCTTTGTTTTCCAGCGGCCGGCATCATGGCTCTTCAATGAAGCCGCGATGCCATGGCAACATGACACCATGGCGCCGCGGCTCCATTGAAGAGCCTTGACTGAATTGCAGTCCCGGCCTACACGTACAGGACTACTTTCAATTTTGATCCCGCAGGGCTAAATGTGCCCCGATGGATCAGAATCATGATCCCCTCTGTACATCTCGCTCATACCAGACGTACAGAGGGGATCTACATACAGAATGGAATAAGCCTGAATATGTATTATACAGAAAATGAATATATGGAGCATGCAGAGGACTTATTGTCTGTTCATTTTCTGATCATTTTAATATTTTTGCTTGATTTTTTTTTGAATATTTTTGGAGGTTTCAAAATCATAAAATTGTGCAGCCGGATATTCACATAAAAGTATATGTGCCATGATTGTACATATTTATAAGTGTATGATGCATAGGCACTTATGGGGCATAGTTAGTTTGGATAGCTTATAAAATGTGTGCACATGAAGAGAGAAGATGCAGTTCTTTGCCTTTTTCAGAACAAGTCTACATTTGTCTATGAGACTTTTGAGGTTACATATTTTAGAAGCCTTATTGGCAATTTCCATAGGACATCAAGCATATACCTGTGAAAATGCATCTGTATTTAAATGATGATTTCAGAAAGAACAATTATGTGGATGTCCATGTGTACAAACTGCAAGCAAGAAGATTAGCCTAATAGAGCAGTAGGCCAAGAACCTCTGAACTCTACTCATATATCAGGTCACTAATGTGCTTATTATTTTTCTACATCATATAACTATGTTTAAGATATTTATACATCCCCTCTGATTTAGTCTTACCACCATCTTATAGAATTTACTTTTCATTTACCATGTATTAAGATTTTAAACTCTCCTTCGTTTGAAAGTATTCCCATACAATTAAAGCTTCCCCCAGATCTCTATTGGAACAGGATAGAGTATAGCAGGTTCTTAAAGATTCCGCTATGGTTTCTTTAACTAATTGGGTCGAAAATATAGTTTCCATTGTCGAAGATATGGCCCCTATTGTTTCTAAAAAGTGTCTGTATTTAGACAATGTCTTCCTTGGTTTTCTCAGGAATTGCTAAATTTGGAGAAAGAATGTAGAGTCTTAGAAATAATGTGGAGAAAGTAGTATAGTAATAATGACAGTCGTATAGTAATAATGACAAACAAAACTGGCAGATTAAATATAAAAAGTATAATGCTGCAATTCGCAAGCTCAGAAACTATATTAAGCAAATGAAATTATATCCGACCCTGTTCAGTCCTGTTCTTTATCAAATTTACCTCTTCTTTGCCAGCCCGATCGGAGCTCAAGCAGGGAGCGGGAAGGTACGCTCTGCCCTGCTCCCCAAAAGATGCATAATCAGACCGGCAGAAGTTTCCCTTTAAAACTGGAATCCTCAAGACTCCAGCCTCTTCTCCACCAGCCCAATCAGAGTTTAAGCAGGGATGGGAAGGTATGCTCCACCCTGCTCCCCACCAGATGCCCAATCAGACCGGCAGAGGCTGCCCTTTAAAATCTGGTGTGCTGAGGACCCCGGCCTCTTCTCCACCAGCCCTATCAGAGCTCAAACAGGGAGAGGGAAGGTATGCTCCACCACGCTCCCCACTGGATGCCCAATCAGACTGACAGAAGCTGTCCTTTAAAACCAGTGTACTCAAGACCCTGGCCTCTTCTCCGCCAGCCTGATCAGAGCTCAAGAAGGGAGCGGGAAGGTATGCGCTGCCCTGCTCCCCACCGGATGCCCAATCAGATTGGCAGAGGCTGTCCTTTAAAATACAGCGTGCTCAGGTGCACCTGCGTCTGGTGGGCCCATGCCTGAAGGCCTCACTAGAGGGCCCTTTGGTGTAGCCCTTAGGCATGGACCAAGGAAGACAGCAAACATCTCACGGAGCAGGAAGATTGCCGCAAAGCAAGTGCCTATACAAATCCTTCAGAATCACCACTGCCACTGTCATCATGGGGGACTGAATGAAAGCAAGTTGCAGAATCGGAGCTCAAATACTTATTCTTTGGTCATCCGATCATAACTATCTTTAAGTCTCAGTACAGTTGTTAATTACAATAGTCAATATGTTACTATATGTATTTACTTAAAACTACTTTTGGGGATCAAACACTGTTAAAAATCTCACACACTACAGGAATGAACTCTATCCATCCCCTCCAGCTTCTCTGGATCCCCTGAAGGCTTATCCCTCTATCCTTTACTTAGCAAGCTTGATCAAGTGAGTATTGAAATAAACAGGGGACATCTAACATGCCATACGTGAGTAGATTTTTGATCTGTCCAGGCCGTGCCAAACCATGCTCTCTTGCAATTTCTATATATTAGTTGCATCCACATGTAAGTTTAGCCCTTTCTAAAATCCCCATTTATACATGAACACATTACAGGACAATGTAATCATTTTAGAAGTCACTTAGACTACAAGCTATCTTTTGATAAGTACATCATACATTTCATTCAGTTGTGCTTTTTTCCCCTTAGATCTTATCTAGATGTCAAAGACTTATAAACACTAACTCACATCCTTATTCTTATGAGATTAGATACTGTAATTCCCTATATAATAGAATCAAACTCAAATTCTAAAGCATTTACAAATTATTCAAAATGGTATCCCATGCAAAAAAAAAGTACATCTACATGACTACTCTTCTTATTGGACAATACTGCCTCCTGATTTCATACTGTACTAAGGGGTATGTTTATTAAACAGTGTTAGCGGCTTGCATGCGATATCGGAGCTGCGGTCCTATTGAATTCAATCGGGCTGCGGCTCCGATATTGCATGGAAGCCGCTACCGCTGTTTAGTAAACATACCCCTTAGTTTAAAGTTTCACTTCTGACACAGAGCATTCTAGCAAGGTATATAGCTCATTATATAAACCTCAATACACTCTTCAGTTCCAATTAGACAATCACTTAAGTATTACATCTCCAGCTCTTGCCAACGTAGTCATTTCTCCATTCATCATTTTTCTTTTTTTTTCTTTATATTGTACTGCATTAACATGTCACATCTTGCAGATATAAAATGAACAATCAAGTTTAACAGTGTGACAAAAAAACAACTTTTGTGTTGAATTATTTTTCTTATAATTATCCCACAACTTAGCTCCCCCCCTCTTCCCTTCCCCCTACCCCTCCTCACTCCAGGTGTGTGTAAATACCTCAGTACCACTAAAAGATTAGTCTAGCCTCCACCCTACAATTCACATCATTTGGACTGAGAAACATAACCTGATTGCATTAAATGTGTTCCCTCCAGATGCTACCCATCTTCTATCTCTAATTAGAGATAGTAGTACCTTCAAATTTCTTCCTGTCTCCCTTGTGTTTCCATACCAAATAAGCTCCCCAAATGTGAGTATACTTATCTAAATTTTAATATTTATAAGCTGTCATTCTCTCAATAAAATCAAATTTCTGCAGAATCTCTTCACTAGGCACTCGTGCCTGCTTCCAGACTTCTGACAACTTCACTCGCATGGTCAACCGTACCTGCCCTCCCCACCAGGCTATTTTCAAATCCATATTTTCAGGTGGTAGGTTGAGGAGCATATATTGTGGGGATGACTGCACCTTCACCAAATTAACAGACTCAAACATTTCCTTTGCCCACATACACATCCTTGCCACTTTCATACAGTCCCACATAAGTGGAAGAAATCCCCTTCCAGCCCACACCCCTTTCAGCACTGCTGAGTCCCTCCACCTCTAAACCTACTTAACCTCTGAGGTGTGAGGTATGTATGGCACATAACCTTATAAACATTCTCTTGTAAACGAGCTGACATTGACACCTGCTGTACTTGGTCAAATATCTGTTCCTATTATCCATTTGTAAGGGGGACCCCCAAATCATTTTCCCAGGCTTTCTGAAATCACGGTTTAGAACATGTCCCTTCTAAACACAACTGATATAATCGAGACATTAATCCTTTACTAGTCTCATGCTTTCTATAGAGGAATTCAAAGGCTGTTTCTGGTCGGTTCAAATCTCCATGCATGGATCTAATTCTGCTAAAGGAGATCATCTGCACATAAAGGTAACAATCTACCTCCCAAAGTCGCTGTCTTGTAGCTTTTGAAACTGCTTCATATTTCCATCTTCCCCCACAAGATGCCCTACCCTCCAGATCCCTCCCTTCTCCCAATGCCATCTTTGTGGGAAGGCCTTATTCTCCCAAAGAGATGTCTGTCGTCCCTCATCCCGTCCTCCTAGTATCCACTTCTGAAAAGCATTCCATATTTTCAGAGTTAGGACTGTATAAGGATTCTGAATTCTGTTCTCCCTCCCTTGAGCCCCCACTCATGGGGGCATCCTGGAGACTTCCCTGTCCTCAAACAGTTTGCTCAATGATAACCCAGTTTTTCCCACCTACTACTATTCCCTTCCATTTAAAGATACTATAAACCTGGGCTGCTTCATAATAGGCTTGTAAACACGATACACCTAGTTCTCCTTTCCAGCGTGTCTGCCATAAAACTTGCCAAGCAACACACGATGGCCTTTTTCTCCAAATAAATGAGAGATTCTTCCCCTGGACCTTCCTTAACTGACCTCCAGGGATCTCCACCAGGAGTGCGGTAAAGTAGAAGAGAAAACAAGGCAGCACACTTATCTTAAATGTTGCCACCCAACCTATTAGTCTCCTCCTCTTGCAACTTGGGCACTGTATAGCCCCTCAAGTATTCCTGTCCTGCCCCTCTCCACCCACATTCTCTGAAGTGTAGAGAGCTGTATACAATTTTTTAAACACCTCGCAGATCTCGGATGATTTGAATTTAAGGTCCCCCCCCCCTTTCAGATTTTGTTAATGAGCTGCTGATTCTGCCATGCCTTCAGCTTCCTCGCCAGTGCCCTTCCGGCCTTATCATTCCATTCAAAGAAGTGCTGTTTCAAATGCTCCATGAGATATGCCATACTGGGTCAGACCAAGGTCCATCAAGCCCAGTATCCTTTTTCCAACAGTGGCCTATCAAAAACACAGGTTCCACAATGCTTGTATTGGGGCAAGCAGTGGATATCCCAGGTTCCCTTTTAATAATGATTTATGGACCTTTCCTCCAGGAACTTGTCCAAACCTTTTTTAAACAGGGCTACACTAATAGCTTTTACTACATCCTCCAGTAACGAATTCCAGTTTGATTACACATTGAGTGAAAAAATATTTTCTCTTTTTAGTCTTAAATAGGTTAAATCTTAAAAAGGATATAGGGCTATTAGAAAAGGTACTGAGAAGAACCACCAAAATGGTAAAAGGGATGGAAGAGAGGCTAAAAAGGTTAGGGCTATGAAGAGAGGCTAAAAAGGTTAGGGCTCTTCTACCTGGAAAAGAGAAGGCTGAGGGGAGATTGATAGAGGTCTATAAATTAATGAATGGAGTGGAATAGGTAGCTTCATTGCATGTCCCCTAGCCTTTCTATATTTTGATGGCATAAACAATTGATTTATGTTTACCTGTTGCACTCTGCAACCCCAGCAATTGATCTCTGTAGTTACTGAGTGACCTTGCCACTGAAAAGTTCCTACTTGCCACATTTTGGCAGCCACTTTCTCTTTGATAGCGTTAGCTGTGAAAGCAAGTTACAATGTCCCTAGAGCGCTCACTCCACTGTGGCCCAAGCACTCTGTGCGCCCTATCCAATTTTATCTCTGGTGCTGATATTCTGGTCCTTCTGGTACACCTTTTATATGCAAATTATTCTGCCAACTGCAGTTTTCTAAGTCCTCTAATTTTAACTGAATTTGCAAGGTTACCTCTTCCACTTTACACATGTACTCGTGAATATGCTCATGTTCCATTAGGCATTCATCCTCCACTCTCTTACTCAGTTCATGGAAATCTGCTCGTAAGTTCCACACCATTCCTCCCAGCTTAGCTCATACTACTCTGAATTTGTGTTTCAGTTCGTGAACCATTGCTGCATCTCTGTTTTGCAGACATGCACCATCTTGCCGGCGGTGTCTTCTTTATTAGACCCATTTGCCTCTTCAGTGTTCTCTCCTCCAGAATTGCCTACTGCTGGTGCCATTTTGGGCAATGTTCCCTCTAATTTTCTGTAGGCTGTGTGCGCATAAAATATCAGCTGTGTGCAGCTTTTGAAGGAAGGTTAAATTTTTGTGCCCCACATAACGACACTCGGAGTTATATATATATATATATATATACACAATCCCAATAGAATTAAGACAACTACCTGATATAATGGAGTTCAGAAAAAAACTCAAAACACACTTATTTACAAAGCATTATGGATCTATGACCAGCTCATCTCTCACCCCCCAGCTAGATAAAGGATAATCCGACACCAGGTAATGCACTATTTCAACAAAAGAATAAAGCGCTGTAACCTAAGACGAAGTGATTAAGAAAAATGTAAAACAAAAATATGTATATAGTTAATTGTACATAGTTCACTATTGTTAATTGTTAATTGCTATTTGATAACTGTAATTACCTAAATTTAAACTTGTTATATGTAAAAACAGATCATCCTGTTTATTGTTGTTATATGGAAACCGCACCTGATCAAATGGAAGGAGCGGTATATAAATAACCTGTTAATTAAATTAAATTAAATATACTTTAAAATTTGACTACACGTCAGAATACAGTATGTACACCACATTGATTTTAATCAAATTAAATGAAAATAGACGATTACTAAATGAAGCGGAAAATTTCTAGTAATTACAATCACAACTTTTAAATTTTAAGACATCTGTGGTGTTTTCTATCAGAATCAGAACCGTAATTTTTGTGCGCTCTGTTGTAAAGTATGTCCGCTCGCTCGGCAAAGTGTGTGCGCGCGCACAGCTTAGAGGGAGCTGATTTTTCAAGGCTCTGGTAGGAGAGCTCTTTTTTTAAAAATCTGCTGCCTTCCATTGGGTTTGTATCATCCCTCGATAGCAGGTTGTTTCTTCCATTCTGGAGGCAGTGTGCAACTTCAAATTTGTCACCAGGAGGTTAAAATTATCCCTTTTGGATGGTCAATCCGGTGGAGCTTAAGGCTCAGCCATCCATAATGGAGCGTGATGTCACTTATTTTTATTATTTATTTAATTTATTTACAGTCTCTCTTATACTGCGCTATTGGACATCAGTGCGGTTTACATGGAACAGAAAACTTACAACAGTGCAGCAAGCCGCTCTGTGTTTACAAAGAACAGGTACTAAAACTTGGATAACAGTGGGGTAACTATTTACACATAGGCATCACGACTGAGTCATATCAATGGTAATCGTAGTCATGGATGGCTTGCCAGGTATGTTGGTGTGGCTGTACTAGGTGGGAGGGGGGGAAGCTGTTAGGGTGCTGTCCTCCGGGTAGTATTTGAGGAAGAGGTGGTGCGTCAATGCCTTCCTAAACTGGGTTAGGTCAGGGATTGCCCGGATGGTGGGTGGTAGGGCGTTCCAGCATCTGGGTGCACAGAACCTGAAAGCCCTGTTTGTTGTTGCCTGGGTGCATTGGGTTATTTCCTTCGGGATTACCAGTGTGTTGACTGCTGCAGATCTTCTAGATCTGTCGGGGGAGATGGTGTGGATAAGCTCCATGAGTGAAGTAGAGGAGAGCCCATTGATGGCCTTGAAAGTCAGCAGTAGGGTTTTGAAGGAGATTCTGCATGTATTGGGAGCCAGTGGAGCTGTTTCAGGATGGGCGTCACATGTTCACTCTTGGAAGCCCCGTGTAGGACTCTCGCCGCTGCATTCATTGCAAGCTGGAGTGGGTTCAGGGTGGATTGTGGGAGCCCTTGTAGGATTGCATTAGCGTAATCAAAGTGTGGTATAATCAACGCTTGATAAATTGTGCGGAAGTTGTCCGGCTCTAGCAGGGAGCGTATGTGCCTAAGTATTTGGATCTTGTGGTAGACTGCTCTTACTGTGTTGCTTATGTGTACCTTCATGTCCAGGCGTTGGTCTAAAGTGATGCCAAGGTATCAGATTGTGGTTTTGGTTTGTAGCTCTGCTTCCTTAACCTTTAGATGGGGTGGTGTGGTGAAGTTTTGGTTTCTCGTAATGAAAAGGACCTCAGTTTTCTTGTGCTGTATTTGAAGGTTCTGAATTTGGAGCCAGTCGGATACTGCATTAAAGCAGGCTGTCAGTGGGGAGAGGTCCAGCTGCTCTGTTGCGAATGGCATGTAGAGCAGTACATTGTCGGCATATATCAAGCAGTCTACGTTGAATGATCGGATGAGCTTGCAGATAGGCTGCATGTATATATTGAACATCAGGGCGGAGAGGGAGGATCCTTGAATGCCCTGCCTCTGGTGGAAAGGTTCTGATGATGAGTCTCCGGATCATACGTGCTGCCATCTGTCAGATAGGTATGACTTGCACCATTCGAGTGCTGTGTCACATATACCCTTCTCCTTGAGACGCCCCAGGAGATGTTCGTGGCTTACTGAATCGAAAGCAGCAGCTATGTCCATGAAGATGAGGACAAACCCTTGGTGAATGTTGTCGATTCCAGCAATTATGTTGTTGTAGAGGGTGGTGAGGAGTGTTTCTACACCATGGTACTCCCTAAATCCGTGTTGGCAGGGGTCCAGCAGAGAGGCGGATTTGATGTGGTCTTGTATTTGTCTTTGGACTTCTTTCTCAATTATCTTGGCCAGTAGTGGTATACTAGATATAGGTCTGTACGAGTCCACCTTCTGGGGGTCAAGCTTACTGTTTTTAAACAGAGGCCTGATGGATGTATGTTTGAGGCATTGGGGGAATGAGCCTGTTGTGACGGATATGTCCGTGAGCCTGGCTATGAATGGGCTAAAATCGCAGCGTAGCTCTTTTATCCAGGAGGCAGGGCAGGGGTCGGTTTGTGCTGTGGTGGTATTGATTGCAGCGATGGTGTCTTCAATGTACTTCTTGGCTGGAGTGGAGAAGATGGTCAGGGGTTTTAAATAGGTGGACTTGTGTACTGTGGTGGGTGCTGTGAACCTATTGGTCTGGCATAGTTTTGATTGCAGGTAGTCTGCGAATTCTTGAGGGTGGATCCCACTTGATTGGTCAGGGGCTGGTTCCTTTGTTAGGTTCTTGACGAGACTAAACAGGTCGTGTGGTTTGTTTAGTGACCGTTTAAGGGTGTCCGTGTGCAATTGTCTCATTTTCCCTGTTATTTCTTCATGGTGCTTTGTCAAGGGAAGGGTGTATGCCCTCTGGTCATCTGCGGAGTGTGATCGACGCCAGCGTCTTTCTAGCTTCCTTAGGTGGGTGAGTGATGATCGCAGATCTGTGGAGTACTAGTCTGCGGTGGCTCGTTTCCTTGGAGGCTTGTTAGTTGGTGGACATTGGGCAATGGTGCTGAGGCTATTATTCCAGTCGGAGATCATGTCATCGAGGTTGGGTGATGTCGAGGTGAGGAGCGGGCCGGTTTTACTCAGGATACTTTCCTTGTCGAAAGGTCGGAACCTTCTCAGCGGTGCCCTGTTGGTGCCGCTCAGACTACCCACATTCTTTTGGCTGTTGCTGAGCATGGGTATTTGGAAATTGATTAGTTTGTGGTCCGACCAGGGTACTGCGGTACAGCATTTTTCTATCTGGGAACTATACTTTTGAACAGTCTTCCTTGCTCATTAAGACTAGAAACATTCCATACCAAATTCAAAGTAGGACTGAAGACACTGTTTTGAAAATGCCTATCATGAATATTTATAGCCTATCAGAGCCAATCCTGGTATGCAACCATAATGTCTGACTTGAGCTGGGGCTCAAAAAAAAATTGCCTAATGCCTGTTTATCTGTCTGTCAATATTTTGTGTTTTTGTGGGGGTCATTTTGGAAGTCCTATTTATGCTTTAGACATTCAAAAATGGGCATATAAAAGTCCAAAGCACAGAGACATCTCCAAAGTCATTTTAGAAGTTGGGTCTGTGGATATACCCAGGGTGAGGACGTCCGAGTCTGAATGGAGGCATGGAGGAGGCATGGCTGGGGCATTTCCAGGAACCTGGATATCTACATCTGATCTCAGAAATGTCCTCGATGCCTGGAGACCTGTTCCAGGCATGAACAAGCAGCTGAAAAGTGTTCATTTTGGTTGAAAACCATCCAGAGGATTAAGGAGGCCATTTTGGAATCCTTATTTGTGCTTTGGATGACCGAAAATGGGCAAAGAGATGTCTGTCTGAATGGGGGGGGGGGGCATGGTGGAGGTGTGGCCAGGACATTCCCACCTGATCTCAGAAATGCCATGGATGTCTGGTATCACCTCTAAGCTTAGATGTGCTCCAGGCACACACAAGCATCTGAAAAGTGCTGGTTTTGGCTGAAAAAACATTTAGAGAGTATAGAGAAGAAGTCACTCCATTATCCCCAGTACTCAATTTCAATGATAGCAGCAATGGGTTTTGAGCCCTGGCTTCCCTGTTCCTATCCCACCGCTGCAACCATTAGGTTATTCCTAAGGTCCAGGTTCAGAAATACTATTCTGGGGATGTCTTTGTAGACGTCCCATAGACATCCATATCGGGCACGTCCACATTTATGAAATTATGTCTGCACCTGGACATGCTTTTTTTCCCCAAATGTTCTGGCTTAGACATCCCAGATTGCACTTGGACACCCTATCTAAAATCCCCCTCCACATTTTTAGTAAAAATGGTACTTGTAAACTGCTTTGCTGTATTTTTTTCAAAGAGTGGTATAGCAAGAATATTAGTAAACTAAACTAAACTATTTGAAGTCATTTCCACATGGAAATCACATAAAGGGTTTCTAAAATAATCCTCTTTATATTAGTGCATGTTAACTTTTTAACCCATTAAACATTTTTTTGTTATAAATGAATGTGTGAAACAAACAAAAAAATGGCCAAAATGCAGAATAAAGGTAAAACATATTGAAAATGAACCAAAACGTTTTGCTCTGTACATATTCCAAGTAACGTAACTGTATGCCATATTATCTGCCATGCTGTTAATGCATGGTCGTATTCTTTGCTATTTGTTCCCAGCATAGCTGCCCTCCCAAAATTTCTGGGAATGCCACCGATAGTTAATGCAGAGGTCTTGAACCTCGTTTCCTTAAATTTGGCTCTAGCTTGAGTTAGGTGAAAAACCTTAACACACTTTAGTAAATTTTCATTACGTTTCTTTTGAAAAATCTTACATTATTTCATAATTGTATTGACATATTCCAAGACTTGGAGCCACCAAAGTACTGTCCTTGTGAACATTGCAAGTGGAGGGGTATTCTAGTGGTTAGAACAGCAGACTAGCAACTAAAACTAAGATTCAAATCCTACCAATATTCAGTATTAGGCAAGTCCCTTCACCTTCCAGTGCCTCAGGTACAAGCTCAGATTCCAAAGCCCCTCTGGAGACAGAGAAATATCTATTTACAACTGAATATAACTTGCTTTTGGTTACTATTGAAAAAGTGTGAGCTAAATTCTAAAAAGTGTATAGATATGTGTGTATGTATATCTATATCTATATGCATATATATGCAAGAACAAAAGGAAAGACAATGCATCTGTTGTAGATCTGCTGTGGTCATTATTCAGATGATATAATCCATGCTCGGCATGCCAGCTTTTATAGCCCAATTAAGAGTATATTGAATTACAGAATGTTAAGCAGATAAATGTAAGTAAGTATAATGAAAAGAGCTTCAGACAGTTTAACTTAGCTATTTATTTCACAAATTACATTGTAGTGATTCTAATGATCAGGATACATTTTCAAAGTATATTGTATCATATTCTAGAACAATCAATATTTTAAGCTGACTTATGATTTTTTAAAATCATTTAGGGTCGTGGCAGGATTTGAACTGACCAGGAACCGGTTTGGTCCATCCCACCACTCTGCATGCCAAGCGGGTAACAGCACGGCACGTGATCGTGTTGCCAGCTCCACTCGCTTGGGCCACTGGCATCCACCAAAGGGAAGCAACTCCCTGGTGGCCCAATGGCTCAATCCCCCCACCTGCCATTGGTTTGATGGCATTGGGGGCTTCTGCTGATGCTGTGGTCCTCCAATGCCGTCATACCACTGGTGGGTAGGGGAAGTCCCACCATTGCAGAGCCAGCATCGCAATGCTGTGTTCGGTCCAGTTCAGTGAATGCAGCCCATGGCCAAACTGGCTGAATCCCACCACTGATTTAGGGGCAAGATAATAAGAACATTAGAACTGCCATACTGGATCTGACTAAAGGTCCATCAAGTCCAGTATCGTGTTTCCAACAGTGGCCAATCCAGGTCACAAATACCCAACATATCCCAAATGTAGCCAGTTCCATGCTACTTGGATAGGCAATGATTTTCTCTTGGACTACCTTAATAACTGTTTATGGAATTTTCCTCCAGGAATTCCTCCAACCCTCTTTTAAACCCAGCTACACTACCTGTTTTTACCCTATCAACTGACAATGATTTCCAAAGGCTAATTATATAATGAGAGAAAAATATTTTTTCCTCAGTACATTAGTGTGTGCAGGTTGCCATGAAGAAGTCCCTTCTGAGCCTATAAAGATAGGGCAAGATGAGGATTTGCTTTCAGAAACTGACAGGCAGTCTGAGCACATGGCTCAGTGTTTGCAAAGAAGAAGTAAACAAAGAGAGTCACGAGCTATAGAGACACGCCCCTGCAGTGACGTATTCCCTAGCTCAGGAGGTAATGAGCTTCACCTGTTTCAGGGCAGGGCACAGCTAAGCCCTGAGAGTTACAATGATAAAAAGTGGTCATTAGCTTGGACCAAGCAGAAGCAGAACGAGAAGCAGAATGAAAGCCAGAGAAGGAACTGGAGTCAGAGCCAGAAAGGAAGCCAGCAAAGGAGCACGCTGACTAGAAAGAGTCAAGGAGGAGTGAGAACCAAGGGAGCCATATTCCTGAGGTCAGAAGGAAGCAACCCAGGACAGGGGTTGTCTGGCAAAGGTAGGAGAGAGAAGAATCTTCCTGAGAGGCAGGCTTGGCAAAGCTCACACGCTCCTAAGAGAGAGAAAGGCTGGTGGGAGAATACCGGTATGTCTGAAGGGAAAGTTAATAGGCTGAAAGGCAAGCAAACACAAGCCGTGTTTGAGAACCAGTCTAACCCTGCAGAGTGGAGAGTTCCTTCCCTTTCAAAGCCAAAAGGTAGGCTTAATAATTCATACAAGTTTGAACCTAGCTATAAAGCTGTTCCCTATAGTTACCAGAAAGTAGCAAACTCCCTGGACAAAAACTACAGCATATATGGTAGTTTACAACCCTGCTCAGGAGAGTGTTACAGAGAGAAAACACGTGAGGTCAGAGAAACCGTTTGTTGCAAAGATCAGGATAGCAGCTTATGGACACACCCTGCTATTCCTGATACTGAGGAAATGCAGATAGACTCTGACCATAATGAAATAGTGGATGATCGGATGGACTGTACATTATCTTTGGCTGACCATGTGAATTCCTTATGCTGAACAGTGTCTGAGAGAGACGGTAAAAGCAGCAGAAGAAAAGGGAACATTTTCTTTGCTAATTGAAGCTGTTGTGATTTGTTTTGTATCAAGCACTGCATGTTTAAAGCCTGAAGCTGACAAGGCTGACTTACCTGAGTTCATGTATAATTTCCTCAAGCCAATTGTATGGCATGTTTTGTCCTGAGTTATTCACTTGCATTTAATCCGCCGGGAAGGGGAAAATAAATTCTTGTCATTGCCTGAAACCATTCGACTGCAACTCATCTGTGCTCAAGGGTAAAGGGACTTACTTTCCCAGAAGGCCTTGCAGGGTTAAAGCAAGCCCACGCTCTCTGAGGCAGGAACACCACAGGCAGACCAAGTCTCAGTGCCCTAGGCGTTGGGCTGGCCACCGTGAGGGTGACAAGGTGCACCAAACATATTTGGAACACACTCCCAACCACAATAAGAAACACCAATGACCTCCTTGCCTTTTGTCAACAATTAGAAACCTACCTTTTCTCAGAACATTTTAACCCAAACACATAACCCCTCCTCCCATCATCTGTACCTACTGAATACCATGTAAACACCACCCAAGAGTTACTATCCACTGTATGTAGTTTGCACGTTCAATGTAAATCACATGGTACCTTACTGTTCTATGTAAACTGCTTTGACCTAGAGAAAAACACTATCTAAACACTGCTAAATCAATACATTAAAAAATAAACAATACCCTTGGAGGTATCATTAGGTGCACTCACACTAATAGCCACATTAACAGTGCTTCCCCGCAAATGTGTTCTCCATGGCCACACTTCATCTCTAACCCACCCTCTCTCCACACTAGCATGCAGGTGCCCGTTAACATGCTAGGTCGCACTGGCAGCACACATTATATCAGAGTGCATGTGCATCCGTTCCTGTGTCATTGGCACGATGTGAGCACACAGCGCTATGGTAAACTGGCATGAGGGTGCAGTTACTGCCACCCACTGACATGGCATTAAGTGCACCTGCACTAAAGGCAACAATCACGGTTAGCATGCACCCATTATGCCTGCAAAAACTGCAACGTGCCGACAGTGCCCGCTTTCCACTGCAACCCGCCCTGTAGCCACCCAGGCACATGCTAAGCTACTTGGGCGCCACAAAAGATTTTAACATGACCTGCTTACTGTGTGTTTTACACTAACGGTGAGCGCAATTTCATACACATGCCACTTAGTGTGCAATCTAGACAGTCTCAATTTACCCTTCAAGCAAGCATAATTTCATTCTGTTCTGGTACAAAACTACATGTCATTTGGGGGTCTTTAATTTTAATTAGTTTTTCCTCTTACATTATATTTTATCCTAATCATAAATCATTTTAATGATAGCGTAAACATTTTAAGCACATTTCCCATGTCAGTTTTATTATCTATTTAACATCTCAAATTATTTCTTTATTGCATTTTATGAATTATGCAAACTAAAAAAAAACAATACCATAGCAAAACTCTCTTTTCATACACCTAAGGCTAAATCTAAGCTACAATTACTCTGGAGAAATACCTAGTAACATAGTAAATGATTGCAGATAAAGAACAGTAGCCTGTCCCCTCCAGTCTGCCCAGTGCGGTGCCTTTATTTTGGTTGTAATTACCACTCAGTGCAAGTTACCCTGCCTAGTGCCTAGTGTAAAAGTTATTAACTTTTACTTTGAGTAGGAATTCTCCTCTTGCCATGCCTTTTTGAATTCCATTACTGTTTTTTATTCTACCACATCCATTGTGAGGACACTGTAGGCATCCACTATCCTTTTTGTGGAAAGGTACTTCCTGATGTTGCTTTCACTGTAAGTTTACCTCCAGGACCGTACCTAGCTCTGTGCGAGTGGTGCGGCCACACAGGGTGCAAAGTTTTAAGGAACGCATTTCGGCTATCTGCCGTTGCCTGCCGCCGCCACTTTTTCTTCTCTCAGTGGCTGCAGGCAACGGCAGACATCTGAAATGCGCCCCTTAAGCCTTCTCGCGGCATGCTAAGCACAACTGTCCCTCCCTGCTCTGACGCAACATCAGAGAAGGGAGAGGCAGATCTGCTTAGCGCGCCGGCAGCTTACACAGCGGGCACGCCTCTTCTCTCCCACCGCGGGGGAGGAGGGGAGTGCGCCCTTTGTGCAAGTCGCACAAGGCGTGATTCAACCTCGGTACAGCCCCGTTTACCTCCTTGTAACTTCTTTTCATATTCTCTAGTTTCATAACTTCTGTGAAAAAGGTTTACTTGTTCATTAATACCTTTCATGTATTTTTTTTTTTAATTTTTATTTATCCATTTCGATTCATACAAATACAAACAAATTTTCAAACAACCAAAACATCATAACAGCTAACACTGGCCATGGAATACAGTGTGCTGAAGTTAATACGGATCTATGCAGATATACATATAGGCATCTTGACATAGGTACATCAAACAAACATATTAGGCAGACACACTTTGAATTGTAGCGTAGCACCCGGCGATGGACACTGACTCCCAACATCAACCTCAATTAATTAGGAATAATCTTGGAGTCCAGGACAACCCACTTTATCAATTTAGAGGAGAGATAGGGGTTTTGCTGTACATAGTCGCTCATACGTGCGATGGGCACAAAGCGAGTTCCACCACTGCTCGAAGGTTAAAGCAGTAAAATCTTTCCAATGACTCATCAGGGCTTTTAATGCCAGTCTGAGCAGCAGATCCAAGGTGGAGTGATCTCTTTTCGACAATCCCGGTATTCCCGCTCTCGAACGGAAAATAAGTATTCGGAATGTCAGAGGGACATGTAGACCCAACAATAGGGCGATTCTCTCCCATACTTGTTGCCAGTATCTTCTCAGCTGTGGGCATGCATGCAGCATGTGCTCAAATGTGCCGGATTCTGCTTTGCACGACCAACACAGGTTATCCGCTTGGGTCTGCCATTTTGCCATCTTAACAGGAGTCAAGTAAGCCCGATGTGCCAGGAAAAACAGTGTTTGCGTTAAGGAGGCTGAACACGCTATCCGAATCTGAGACTGCCAAAAATATGCCCAATCTTCCATTCTTTCCATGCATCCAACCTCCCCTTCCCAACTGGATTGCATGCTTGTGCACTTCCTGGTCTGTCCTTCTCGTATACTGGAGACTACTTTGGAGACAATCCGTGGTCCTTCCCGTAACTCTTTAACTTTTATCTTCCATGCACTGGTAGCAGGCAGCCCAACTGGCGTCACTTCGGCCTTACCCAAACAATGCCGCAGCTGGCACCACTGGAACATCCCACTGTTAGGGAGGCCAAATTCTTGCTGCAGTTCTGGGTAAGTTTTAAACCGATCCCTCACAATCAAGTGACCAAGGGTAGATATCCCATGTTGGAGCCATAGAGGCCAAATGAAGCACTCCCCAGCTATCTTAAACCTGGGATTTAGCCAGACAGGAGTATCCGCTGTATATCCCATCCATCCTGCATCTGAATTCTGAAGCAATTGAAAGGCTTGTTGCGTCGCTTTGATTACTGCATTAGATTTTACCCCTTTAACACTGACAGCCCCAATACAGGCAGTCAATGGGAGCGGTTTGCAGATTGCAGTTTCTATTCATAACCAGTGTGGTACATCAGGGCACAGATCTTCATCACTCCAAAGGCACCCATGTCGCAAAATGGCTGCCACATGATACCAATAGAAATCTGGAAATTGCACTCCTCCACTCTCCTTGGCCAACTTGAGCTTCCAGTGTGCGATTCGGGGGTTTTTATTACGCCATAGAAAGGCTAACAGAATCTTAGTCAAGGTTTTATAAAAGCGTGGCACAAATAAAACAGGTATCATACTTAAGATATAGTAGATTTTAGGGACAATCACCATCTTTATGGTCTCAAGTCTGCCCCACCACGTCAGATGTAGGGGATTCCATTTGTGGATGCATTCTCGCACAAGCTTCTCACAATAGATTTCATTATGCATCACTGTTTCCGAGAGGGTGGTACAATATTCGACTCCCAGGTACTTAAAATGATTTGTCTCCACCTTAAATGGAAAGTTATCCAACAGGCCCCTCGCGACCATGTGGTTTAGCGGGATTGCCACTGTTTTGGTGAGATTCAATTTGTAGCCAGACACTTCCGAGTAGATTGCAATAGTGTGCAATAATGCTTCAAGAGACTGCGGCTCCACGAATATGAATAAGTCATCGGCATACGCCGACAATTTGTAGCGGTGCTCATGTATCTCAAGACCCCTGATGTTATCTTGCTGCCGTATACAGATAGCCAACGGCTCAAGGGCTAGGTTGAAAAGTAACGGCGACAAGGGACAACCTTGACGCGTGCCCCTGTACAACCGAAAGGTAGATGATAGTGCTCCATTTGCAAATATCCGTGCGGTGGGCTGGGTGTACAGCAACTGTATCCGTTTCAGGAAGTGATCTTGAAAGCCAAACCATTGCAGAGAGCGAAAGAGAAAGGCCCATTCTATCCTGTCAAAGGCCTTTTCAGCATCCAATGCCAGCCCCACAATCGGGTACTCGGCTTTGTGAGACTCCAATAGTACATGAGCCAGCAATCTTCCATTATCCACTGTCGATCGCCCAGCCATGAAGCCGGATTGATCCGGATGTATGAGAGAACTCAGCACTTTATTTAATCTATTGGCCAAGACTTTAGCATAGATTTTATAGTCCGAGTTGAGAAGAGAGATAGGTCGGTAATTCTCAATCCGCTGAGGGTCTCTACCCGGTTTAGGATGTATGACAATCGTAGCCTCAGCTAGTGCTCCCATGTCAGGGTGCTCCTCATATAGTCGACTGTAGTACGTTTGCAGTTCAGGAATTAGAAGAGCAGAAAAGGTGCAATAAAATTCCAATGGAATGCCGTCGGGGCCGCATGCCTTCCCCTTGGCCAGTTGGCGCATCGCTTTGTCAATCTCGGAGCAGGTGATCTCAGCTTCCAGCATCGACGTCTGCTGTTGATTTAGCTTGGGTCCCTGAGCATTTGCTATCAGGCGCTGAAAAGTTTCTTCATTCCACTTCACTTCTGACTTATACAGGTCCTGATAGAACTCCCTGCATTTCTCCAGAATGTCATCATCTTTTACTAGTACATGGCCTTGCATACCTTGCAAGCCCGCTATGCGTTGGGATAACGGACGCGCCCTCAGGGATCTAGCTAAGAGTGGGCTAGCACGATTACTCTCATAATAATAGACACTTTGTTGTGCTTGTTGCAGGCGCTGGGCTTCCTCACTCAGGATGGCATTATAGTGGTATCGAAGACGCTGTAGCCGAAGCAAAACCAATGGATCAGAATGCCTGGCAAGAAGCCTCTCACCGACCCCTATTGAAGTTTGCAGTTCCTTTAGCTTTTCCTTACGCAATTTCCTCTGCTGAATATCGTATGTGGTCATATGGCCTCTGAGAGTCGCTTTAAGAGCTTCCCACCAAGCCCAAGTGGCCGTGTCACCAACCTTGTTACACTCCAGATATGTGTCTATACATGTACGCATATGGCTCACAAACTCTGCATCCGCTAGCCAGGCTTTATCCATTCTGAATTTCACACGTGACTGCCCACTGATTTTAGCTCCCAGCATCAAGGCTATAGCAGCATGATCCGATATGGTTTTTGGCAAGATCTCTACCCCTATGAGTCGCGGGACCAGTGTCTTAGATATCAGAAAGTAATCAATTCTAGTTTGCGTTTGGTGTGGCATGGAGTAGTATGTATATTCCCGAGCGCTGGAATGCAGAAGTCGCCACGGATCAACGAGTTCAAAGGTCTCCATCAGACCTTGCAACACTCCATGTGCCCTGGGTTTGTTCTGGGGTCGGTAAGGAGTGCGATCTAGTAAGGGATCTTGGATCATGATGAAGTCCCCTCCGAGCACCAAATGGACAGAAGCCGGTACCTTCATTTCAGTCGCTAATTGCTGGAAGAATGTCGGATCTTCAATAGTAGGGCCGTACACCGCTAGCAAAAGATATTCCTCGGATCCGAGCTGAACTCTCGCCCTGGCCCATCTACCGTTAGGATCTATCCTGGTCTCTTGTATGATTGGCTGCAGAGCTCTCTGGATGAGGATAATTATGCCACCCTTCTTTTTTGGCGCAGGAGATACCAGAACATTCTGATACACACTACTACTGACCTTGCAGGACTCAGCTAGGTTCAAATGTGTTTCCTGCAAATATACTATATCGGCTCCTTGTTTCTGACAGTATAACAATATTTTTGTTCGCTTGATGGGGTTGTTAATGCCCTGGACTTTCAGTGTTAGAAGTTTAACTCCAACATTTGCCATCAGGTGCTTTAGCCGGCTTCTTGGGAGCCATATCCATCGCCGAGTGCTTACACGCCATTTCCTGTCTGTCAATCATAAAATGTACACACAGCCAGTTAACATACAAAACTTTTAACAACCAACCCCTTTGTGTGGTGGAGTACCCCCCTCCGCAATCAGACCACCCACCCTCCCCCCCATTGCAATTATCCTGCAACATAAGCATGTCCAAACCCCTTTCTTCCCTTTGATATCTTACATCCCCATTCATTTAACATCACTACCGTGCCGATCACAGACAGTAGGCCATCATCTTCTTATACACAGTTTCCACCATGTCTCACATCACTAAAGACACATACGGGCTTTGCTAACAAGGGATTTGGTGCTACGTGACCCTAAAATGCTTACAAGCCCAGCGACACCCACCACCTCCGTTCTTCGCCCTACCAGGCACACCAACTCCGCCAGGCTCCAGAAGCGCGATCTCAATTGACCGCCGTGAATGAATTCACCAGGTGTCCGGAGTCATCGGCCCACCTCCATCTGGGAGTAGTTCTGTAAAAAGGTTCGTAGCATCGCTGCGCTTTCAAAGTTCCTGGTGACATTGTCGACTGTGACCCGCATTTTCGCTGGATAAAAGAGCCCATAGCGTGCTTGAATCTTTTGTAACATAGGCCGGCATTCAAGCAGCTCCCGACGCCGGTCCACTGTTTTTTTGGACAGGTCTGGAAAAAAGGCAATCCTGTTACCATTCAACTGTATGGAATTCCGCTGCTTTGCTACTTGCATGATTTGTAAAACTTGGGGATACCGCAGGATCTTGATCAACATAGGTCGCGGTCGCTTCGCTTGCGTCGAGCTTGACATGGGGACCCGATGTGCCCTCTCAATTTCAAAGGGGGCTGAGAATTTAATTTGGAGGAGTTCAGGTATCAACTTTTCCATATAACCAAGCGGGTCATTCCCCTCAGCTCCCTCCGGGAGACCTAGCACCCGTACATTGCTCCTGCGGGATCTGTTACCCTGTTCTTCCAGTTGTGCTTCTAGCAGGGTCACTCTCTTTGCAAGTGGGCCTATCTGTGAGACCATGCCCTCGTGCTTTTGCGCCAAGGCCTCAACTTTAATCAATCGACCGTCCATGCCGCTCAGTTTTTCGCGAACCGCATGCAGCTCCTCCTGCACTTGAGCTAGTGTCTCCCCATTATTCGCCATCATCTCCTTCATTGCTCTCAGCTCCATAAGGATTTCGCGAACGCCATCATCAGCCTCCTTATCTGGCTTCACTTTTTGCGGGGAGGCCGCGTCATGCTTTAGGCGCTTTACAGCTTGTCCCATGGTTGGTGGGAACTCCAACTTTGCCGGTTTTAGCGACGCCATCGGTTCTTACACTGGCACCAGAAATTAGATCGTGACCCTCCACTTTAACCAGGAAGAAAGGGCGGATTCTGCTATGCAATGCAGGAGAGAGTTCTTTAGGCGGCCATCACGCTTCGCGGCAAGCTCCGCCCCCCCCCCTTTCATGTATTTAAAGATATGTATCATATCTCCCTTGTCCCTCCTTTCCTCTAGGGTTTACAAATTCAGGAATTCAAGTCTCTTCTCATATGGCTTCTGGTGCACACCTCATACCATTTTGGTCACTTTATATCCTTAATGAGATATGGCCTTCAAAACTGAACACAGTACTAAGTGACCTGTGACCTATACAAGGGCATTGTCATCTTCTTTCAGCTGGTTAGTGCCCCTCTCTATGCAGCCTAGCATCCTTTTGGCTTTGACCACTGCCTTTTCACATTGTTTTGCCACTTTGAGATCCTCAGATACTGTCTCTCTCCTTGTCCATACACGTCAGCCTCTTGCACTTATTGCATACTGCTTCTTTGGATTTCTGCACTCCAAGTGCATCATTTTGCAGTTCTTCACAAGAATGTGATGTGTGCCTTCGAGTCAATGCTGACTCCTAGCAGCCCAGCAGTTCCTGGGTTTTCTTGGATGTGTAACCTGAAGTAGATTTCCAGGCCATTCTTCCAAAGCAATGGAGGGCTAAGTGACTTGCCCAAGGCCATAAGGAGTGCCAGTGGAAATAAAACTCTGGTCTTTTGGTTACTAAGCTAGTGTTCTAACTGCTTGGCAGCTCCTCCATTCTGTAGTGCTTCATATTAAATCTTAAATGCCAAATATTAGACCATTCTTTACATTTTTTTGGATCATTTCTCATGGTTTCAACTCCCTTCAGGTTATCTATCCTATTGCAAATCTTGGTGTCATCTGCAAAAAGGCAAATGTTTCCTTCCAACCCTTTGTCAATGTTGTTCACAAAGATATTGAACAGAATTGGTCCCAGTACAGGTCCTTTAGGCACTCCACTTCTCATCTTTCTTTCTTTCTTCTGAGTGAATTCCATTTACCGCCACCCTTTGTCATCTGTTCATCAACCAATTTGCAATCCAATTCACCACTTTTGGGCCCAACTTTAGGCTGCTCAGTTTATTCATGAGCCTCCTGTGAGGAACAGTATCAAAATCTTTATTGAAATCCAAGTAGGTCATATCCAGCGCATTTTCCAGAAACAGTTCTCTGATCACTTAATCAAAGAAATCAAACAGATTTGTCTGGCCCAAACTTAGCACATTCTGTTTCACTGTTTTACTAATGCATTACTGAAGCGCCATTTAGTGGCCCCAAACAACAATTTTGAAAGTGCCCCAAGAGAGGGAATTCTACTTCAGAAGATACAGGAGCAGCTGCAAATGGGTCCCCTTATTCCTTGGGTCCCCCCACCATACACCCCTGCACCACAGATGCTACTTGGGCCAAATTTATGCCACTGGTGCCATTGGATTTAGGACTTAATTTCTGTGACTCAGGAATTTTGCTAAAATATATTCAACCCCCACTACATTTGTCCACTACTTATGTGTATCTTACCATACTCTAATCCCCAGTTTCAGTATGGAGTTCATTCTGAACTGCAAATAGCAGGAATGTACATGCGTTTTGGATATACAACCCCTGCTATTTGCAAGGACCCGATTCTGCATATCTAGCTTCCCACATGCACAGGGCCTTTGTGCGGGGAGCTTCAGACAGGGGCAGGAAGGGGCAGTGACAGGGCAGAGAGTGGGCAGAGTGGGGCTGGGCCACATAACCCAGATGTACAGGGCCTGTTCAGGTCACAGCCCTGTACGTCTGACACTGACAGGATGGACGTGGGACTTATTCCACCTCAGAGGTGGAATAAGTCCCATGCGCGGTGGGGATCGGGGCATGCAGGCCCACAGAAGTCCCAGGGCAGCCAGAGGTAAGTCCTCACCAAGCACTCCTTACCCTGACTGCCCCTGCTAAGGGCTGGGCGGTGGGGAAAGAAGAGCAGGATGGTGTCAGGTCTTTCAGCGCTTCTTCATAACATCCCAGTGCCATGCCGATGAGACACCATGGCTCCAACAGAATCATAAGGAGGGCTAGCCAAGGAGGTTGATAGATGTTCAGCATGGCAGAATTGGGGCCCACCCAGCCTAAGAGCCTGATTCTGTACCAGTGGGAATACCTAGCAGCCACGGGTGCAGAATCGGATACACATTGAGGCCGTCCATATTTTGGATGTGCGGATGGCCAGGACGTGCCCCAATTGGAATTGCCCTTCCACATGTTTTGTCTTGATTCGATTGTAAGCTCTAATGAGAAGGGAGTGTGTCTTACATCTGTAGCCTAGTGGTTAGAGCACTGGCTTGGGAACCAAGAGACCAGAGATTGATTCCCACTAGAGTTCCTTGTGGCCTTGGGTAAGTCACTTAACTCTCCGCTGCCTCAGAAAAATCCAAGTTATCATTGTACCTGTTTAATGTACATTATCAAATTAAAATTACAATGTAAACTGTTTTGACTAAAATGATAAAGTGGTATAAAAAAACCTGTTAAATAGGTACAGAGCTGTGTATGCCTTGTAGCGTTATACAAATGATTAGGAGTAGTAGTAGTAAATTTTTCTCAAGCTCAGATATATGTTTGCTGGTGTCATAATCTTTAACACATTTATAAAATCTAGAGTATGTATTATCTGTAGCAATTTTGTCAAGAAACAGTTTTCAAAAGAAGCTAAGTGATGTTTGCTAACTACTTTAAACATTTCAAAAGTATTAAGTATGGTTTTTATTTGGTTCGTTAGCACAGTGGAAGATAGGTAATCTGAATGACAGCATAAACTGAGTGTTCCTAAACTGACATAAATTGTAAGATTTTCCGAGTTTTATCTGCTCAGAACGCGTACCTCTTACTGTTCATGACTCCAAGAATGTCAAAGAATTCTAAATCCTCAATCTGCAATTTGTCTAGCTTGAAATACCACAAAATGGATCCTCTCTCTCCTAAGAAAGTAGCAGTAGCAAAGGACAAGGCTAGGGCAGTGGACCTGATGATGGTGGAGATCCAAATATTGAAGGAAATGATGCACACACAACTTGAAGTCACTAAAAACATCCAGCGTTAGAACATCTTTCTATGTAGTTTAGAGCCTCTCACAAGTACATAGTAGAGTTTGAGGGTCGAATGGATAAACTGGAGCTGGTGACACAGCACACTCCTTCAAGCACAATAGATATTCACTCATTTAACACAGCTGTAGAGGACCTGGCAATCATCAGAGTAACATAGGGGACCCAGCCTGCATGTTCAGGACTTAGACCCGATTCTCATCCTGTGGGCACGTCTAGCCCCTGTGGGATCAGAAACGGGTCTAACTCCGGGCATACTGCTTCTGGTCAGCCACACAGGGAGATGGATGGGCAGTTCAGAATGTGTCTCCAAATGCCTTCCTCCCTGGCACTTTTCGAATCTAGGGCAATGCTGCCATAAACTGGATTGCTGGTGACATGGCTCTTCCACATGGACTGTTGAAAGAACGTTCTTTACAAGGCTTCAGGATTGGCATTCTGCCTCTTTGGATTGAATGTGTTAAGGAGGGATCTTATTTTAATTGAAGGGGAATAAAGGTGAGGGATATAGGGGAAAAGAGGATATAGTGTATGTAGTTTGAATATGAGTGGGTAAATGAAAAGTACAATGAGTGGTGTGGTATTTGAGGACATTAAAAGTGGACCTCAGTAAGGTGTGAATTGAATAGGGTGGGGTGGGTTGTGATATTTCTATTTACAGGAGTTATTCAATGAACAACAGTATATTGTAATTTGGTTCTTTATTGGGGTATATAATGTTCTTCTCTAATAACAGTGGGTTTTGGATATATGGAGAGGAATGTACATCATGAAGAGATCAGTCTGAGTTGCATCAACAGGGGCAATTAGGGATGTGGGAGTGAATTAAGGTATTGTTCATTACAGGTTGCTTTTATATCTGTTTTTCCACCTGTTGGTTCTTGTTACACTTCTCTGTAGATACTGAAAGCATAACATTCACTAGTGATGACTTAAGATGGGAGGAGTTATCATTAATTTCTGAACCCCATCTGCAGTTAAAAGTAATTTTGTGTTTTAATAATGGACCAGGGATATACATTTGAGGCTCTCTCTCTCTCAGTATCAATGAGCTTAATCATTTAATAAAATGTTCCAAAACCTTCAACTATTTTTTTAAAAAAAGATAAAGCTGATGTAGAGATGCTGCAAGAGACCCATTTATTTCCAAATATTCATTCAGCAGGAAATACGTTAGACTTGCTGTCCTTCTCCCATAATAGTTGTATCTTATATGGAACTGAGAGGCTTGAATTGAAACATGTCCATTGGTCTCGTCATTATTTTGTCTGATTTTTGATATCCCTAAACTCTAAATGATCTTTCTCTTTAACTTAATCCTTTTTTGATCATCACAAATTTTGCGCAGAATGGTTAGATAAAGATGGAGCATCTGAAAAAAAAACAATAGACGAGTTATTACAGATGTGGGAGAATGATACATCAAAATTTTGTACTAATAAGGTGGTATCAAAGGGGTGCACACATTCTTCTTCTAATACCCTTGGTATGTATACTTGCTTTGTGAAGCTAAGCAGAAGGTATGTAGAGCAGAACGAGCTTGACGGAAATATTATACTGATGATTTGAAAGTAATTTATGTACAGAGACTGTGCGATTATAGATTGCAGATAAATGAGGTTAAGAAGAATGATTACATCAAAAAGATATAATCCGCCTGCTGAATTATTTTCTGTAATCAAAGAATTGCTGAAAGAGACAGAAAATAGCACAGTGTGGAGTCCCATGGCTCAACAATTTGCTGATTATCTTCGATCAAAGTTTGTTAGTGCACAGTGTAGATGTGTGTTCCCTGAGAATATTGATAGTATGTCAATTCTGTGGGACAATTTTGATTTAATAAAAGGATGGTTTTAGTTTTGGAACCAATTAGTTCTGCCACGTATTTGAGATTCTGTGCCTACTTCTATGCCTTATGTGAAATTATTAAGAGAAATAGTTGCTCTGTATTTTTCAGGCATTATCAATCGATCTTTAGGTAATGCTCATGAAAGTGATTGATCTGGTTGTTAGTTTTTTGGAAATAAACAATTTAACATCAACAGTATCACATCAATATGGTTTTAGGTCTAAACATAGTACAGAAATATTGTTGACTTCCTTTTTGGATTATATATTAAAAAAGGTAGAAGAGAACAGTACAGCTATACACTTTTTTATTGATCTCTCTGAAGGTTTTAATTCAGTGCATCATTCAGAAGTATTACATAGATTAGCCTCTGTTGGGATAGGTGGTAAGGAGTTGTGGTTTCATGCTTACCCAAAAAATTCAAAGCAAAGCATTTTCTTTGAAGGTTCTACATCAGTTTGCTCTGAAACAGGAAGAGGATTTCTCCAGGGTCTGCATTAATCAGTTGCATTATTTAATATATACTTGCAGCTATTTTTTTTGTGTGTGTATTGCTGCATGGGCTGGACATTAATTTTAGGATATATTTTATTGTTCATGCTATTTAAAAGTGAGGAGGGATTTGTATCAACAAATACTTTAAATAATGTTCAGCAATTAAGGAGTGTTTAATAGCTATTGGCCTGGATAAAAAAGCACATACCTTCTACAAAGAGCTCAGAACATCTGTGCAAAAGTAATTGCTAAAGCTCACCTAACAGATCACGTAACCCCAATACTACGGGAACTACACTGGCTCCCTATTAACAGCCGAATTAAATACAAAATCGTCCTAACAACCTTTAAACTCATAAATGACATAGCCCCCTCACACCTATCTACACTACTGCACTCTCCAACCACAACCAGATCCCGCAGACAAAACGCAGCCCACTCCCTCATCACACCAAAAGATATCCGGAAGACTAAGAAAACCACTAGCTCCAGAGCATTCACGTTCGCTGCTCCAACGCTCTGGAACAACCTCCCAATAGACATCCGCATCATAAAAGACCTCTCCCAATTCAAGAAAGAATTTAAAACCTACCTATTCACTGAGCACTTTGAAATCCCTTACTCCCCCAAAACATGCTCCACAACAAACATGGACACACATACACAAACCCCCTAACCCCCCGCTAACTAACTCCCTGTCTTCCCCCCCCCCCCCCCCCGCACCCCTCACCTACGACATAAAAGGAAATTATGCATAAAAGGAAATAAATTCCAACTCCCTACACTTGCCCTTCTCACCACACACAGCCATTGTAAATACTTATTGTAAATAGTTAACTGTTTTACTTAATACCTTACAAAGTTAAATTTTATTGTTCAATGTAAATAGTTGATTTCTACTGTTCAATGTAAATGTATACAAATGTGTACAATACTGTTAAGCTGTTACATGTAAACCGCCCTTGATCTCTGGAAGGGGCGGTATAAAAGAAATAGTTAAATAAATAAAATAAATATAAAATAAATAAATATTTAACAAATCTAAGGCTATGATTATTAGTAGTAATAAAAACTGTATCCGGTCATCTTATTAAACACATTTTGCATTAGTGATAGCGCCTATTGTCGAGGCTCCATCCATGTTTTTATTGTATGTTTTGTCTGACTGTCTAAGTATATGGTTCAGAATAAGACAGGCAGGCAGAAAGCAACAACGCTATGCTACTATCTGCCTGTGGGGACCCCCATCTCCAGCAAGCAGAAGAGGACGGCAAGGCTGCGAACATGGCCAAGACCACTTCTGTGTGCCCATAGTGATCTCATCTCCCGTGCACATAGGAAGAAAGAACTGTGTGCAGTGTTGGGCCTACTCACAAGCCAGAAAAAAGGTTAGATGCAGCGGGGGAGGTGGTGGGAGTATATGGAGCCCAGGCAGGGCCGGCCCGTCCATTGAGCAAGAATGTTTTTTGCACAGGGCCCCGCGTTTCAGGGGGCCCCGCGCAAAAAACATCTTGCATCCCATTAAAGTTTAAAAAAAATCATAAACCGGCTACGGCTGCCGCTGCAGCCGTGGCAGCGGCAGAATGGAGAATCCCGCGGGGCCCATTTACAGTCCTTACCACCCCCCCCCCCCAATCAGCCCAACTAAGTTTAAAAAAAAAAACCCCAGAAACCGGCTGCTGCTGCCGCTGCCGCCGTAGCAGCGGCAGAATGGAGAATCCCGCGGGGCCCCCCTGTCCGGCAGTCTTCTCTGTGGCCTCCGTCGGCTGTCAGAGCTGCGTGAAGAGAGAGAGCTTCTCTTCTCGCAGCTCTGTTAATCACGCCGCGGGGCTGATGGGAAATCCCATCAGCCCCGCGGCGGGATTAACAGAGCCGCGAGAAAGGGAAACTCTCCCTTCGCGTGGCTCTGAAAAGCCCGCGCTGAGGCCGCATCAAAGACTGCCGGACAGGGGGGCCCTGCGGGATTCTCCATTCTGCCGCTGCCACGGCGGCAGCGGCAGCAGCAGCCGGGTTCTGGGTCTTTTTTTTTTTAACTTAGCTGGGCTGGGGAGGGGGGGGTAAGGACTGTAAATGGGCTGATGGGGGGGGGAGGGAGGGGGGAAAAGGACTGTAAATGGGCTTAAGGGGAGGGGGGGGGTAAGGAATGTAAATGGGCTGATGGGGAGAGGGGGGGTAAGGACTGTAAATGGGCTGATGGGAGGGAGGGAGGGAGTAAGGACTGTAAATGGGCTGATGGGGAGGGAGGGAGGGGGGTAAGGACTGTAAATGGGCTGATGGGGAAGGGGGGGGGGTAAGGACTGTAAATGGGCTGATGGGGAGGGAGGGAGGGGGGTAAGGACTGTAAATGGGCTGATGGGGAGGGAGGGAGGGGGGATAAGGACTGTAAATGGGCTGATGGCGAGGGGGGGTAAGGACTGTAAATGGGCTGATGGGGAGGGAGGGAGGGGGGTAAGGACTGTAAATGGGCTGATGGGAGGGAGGGGGGGGTGGGTAAGGACTGTAAATGGGCTGATGGGGAGGGGGGGAGGACTGTAAATGGGCTGAGGGGGGGAGGACTGTAAATGGGCTGATGGGGAGGGGGAAAGGACTGTAAATAGGGAGGGAGGGAGGGGGGTAAGTACTGTAAATGGGCTGATAGTGGGGGGGGTTAGGACTGGTAATGGGCTATAGGGGGTTCGGACTGGAAGTGGGCTGATGGGGGGGGTTAAGACTGGGAATGGGCTATGGGGGGTTAGGACAGGTAATAGACTATGGAGGGGCTAAGACTGGAAATGGGCTGATGGGGGAAGTTATGACAGGTAATGGGCTATGGGGGGCTACGACTACAAGTGGGCTGATGGGGGGATTAGGACTGGAAATGGGCTATGGGGGGGTTAGGACAGGTAATGGGCTGATGGGGGGGTTACAACAGGTAATGGGCTATGGGGGTCTAAGACTACAAGTAGGCTGATAGGGGGTTAGGACTGGTAATGGGCTGTGGGGGGCGTTAGGACTGGTAATGGGCTGGGGGGGTTAGGACTGGTACTGGGCTATGGGGGGGCTAAGACTACAAGTGGGCTGATGGGTTAGGACTGGTAATGGGTTGATGGGGGGGTAAGACTGAAAATGGGCTGATGGGAGGGTAAGGACTGGAAGAGGGCTGATGGGGGGGTTAGGACTGGTAATGGGCTATGGGGGTCTCCGACTCCAAGTCGGCTGATGGGGGGTTAGGACTGGTAATGGGCTATAGGGGGTTCGGACTGGAAGTGGGCTGATGGGGGAGCTAGGACTGGTAGTGGGATGGGGGGTTGCTAGGACTGGAAATGGGCTGAGTGGAAGGGGGGCTTGAACGGCAAATAGCTGATGGGGACAGGGGCTTGGAATGGAAATGGGCTGAGTGGAAAGGGGGCTTGAACTGCAAATAGCTGATGGGGAGGGGGGCTTGGAATGGAAATGGGCTGTGAGGAGAGGGAGCTAGGACTGGAAATGGGCTGAGTGGGGGGGGGCTAGGACAGGAAATGGGCTGATGGAGGGGCCAGGATAGGACTGGAAATGGGCTGTTGGGGGTGCTAAGGTTGGAAATGGGCTGTGGTGGGGGCTTGAATGGAAATGGACTCATGGAGGGGCTAGAACTGGAAGTAGGCTCATGGGGGGCTTGGATTGGAAATGGGCTGAGTGGAGGGGAGCTAGGATTTGACATGGGCTGATGGTGGGGCTAGGAAAGGAATAGAAATGAGCTGATGGGGGGCTGGGATTGGAAATGAGCTGATGGAGGAACTGATAGGACTGGAAATGGGCTGATGAGGGGCTGGGATTGGAAATGAACTGATGGATGGACTCGGATAGGACTGGAAATGGATGGGGGAGCTAGGACTGGAAATGGGCTGATGGTGGGGCTAAGGATAGGATTGGAAATGGGCTGATGGGGGACTAGGACTGGAAATGGGCTGATGCAGGGACAAGAAGGGAGCAGATGCTGGGTGGGGCTGGAACTAGAAAGGAGCTGATGTTGGGGGAGGATTAAAATGGGATGGAGCTGGGAGAGTGAAATGGAGAGGGAAAAATATTTTGCGTGGGAGGGAAGACAAATCTACAATTGGCCGGATATTGGGAGAGTAAGTGGGGATTGAGGATGGAGGGATAAAATTTGAGTGGATGAAATAGGAATGAGGAAAGAGCAAAAGGAGAAAGATTAGCATGTTAAAGCAGATGTAGAGAGAGAATGGAAAAAAAAAAAACAAGACAGAAGAAAGGACAAATGGACAGCAGATGGAGAGTTAGCAGAAGACACGAAGAAACCAGAAGAAAGTGGCTGGAACAATTGCAACTGAAAAAAAATGCACAAAAGGTAGAAAAATATCTCTTTATTTTGAATTTATTAACTGGAATATGTCAGCTCTGGGAAATGTGCATCATTAATTTTTGCGCTTTGTTTAGTACAAGAGGAAATTAATTTATAGTTTTATTTCTACAGTGTTGTTGTATATTCCAAGTTTGGCTTTTGGGGTTCCCAGTTTAATTATGGTCTTCCTGTTCCTAAATTGTGATTCCTTGTTTGGTGATGGTCTATGTTCTGCATGTGTAACTGAGCTGAGGTATACTGTTTATGTAATTCCTATTTGACATTGCCACTTGTTCTTTCCCCAGTAGGTCATGTATTATTGTTCTCTGAAATGTATTGGTTTAATATTTGCAGTGTTGCCTTTTGATAGTTAGGGTATGGTGCTTTGTGAGTCCTGGTAGTGCTGTTAGGATACGGCGGGTATGCTATGGGTTCTAAATGGGCAGTGTTTGTAGTAGTTCCTAATGTGCCTGGCGGTTGGTACTGGATTATAGTAATGTAGAAACCTTTTAGTCTTTCTTTATCCATATACTCATTAAGAGGCATGTTTACTAAAAGTTAGTGTATGGTAACATTATGCAAATATTTATGCAAATGAGGCACCTTATGCAAATGAGGCCCCGCACCGAGTCTCCGCACATGGCCCCGCACCCCCCTTGGGCCGCCCCTGAGCCCAGGCATTATGGCTGTGTGAGACGTTAGCTCTATGGGACCATTGCATGAATAATCACCAATCACCTGCTAAATCCTGCTAAAATCATGAGCTTTTGCTTCCAAAGGGTCAACTGTTGGCTCAGAGCTAAAGCGGCACAAAAAAGATCCCTCGACACCAGACAAAATGGCAAAGCTGCCCTCCCACACGATGCTGAGAGAAATGCAAGGTATAAAAGAGATGAGGTCCCAGCAAATTGAGGCAACTCGTGGGGTGCAAAAAGAGTTGGAATAACTGACAGCACAGCTTACCCTGTTCCAGCAGAGACTTGATTTACTGGAAGATTATGCTTCTGCTGTGGAGCGGAGTATACCGCAGATTGCCTCTGCCTCTAATACTGCCGATATTCAATCTTTAAAGATGAAATTGGAGGATCTAGTTAATTCCAATAAAGGAATAATGTCAACCTGTCAGAATTCCTCAGACCAATGTCGTCTCAACTTCTGGGGCATAGAGGTTGAACGAGTATATAGAGTTCCATCTGGGTCCTCAAGAAGCAACAGCAAGCACCCGCGGCCTAATGTACTTCATCCCCTTCGTTATCCACAGGTGTTGCAAATATGGTGAGGCCGCGTGGCCCCCCCCCCCGGGGGCGTGCGAGCGGCCGACATTAACCGGGGGGGCGGCCGGCCGCGTGCCCGCCGCGGCGTGGCTGCGTGGCTTCGCGGCTTCGCGGTTGGGGCCCGCAGTGCGTGGAGGGCTCCCATTGGTTCCCGAGGCACAGGGCTGTGCGCGGGAGCCAATGGGAAGAGGGGAGGAGTTTCGGGGGGAGAGTAAGGGGAGCGTTGTGGCGTCCTCCGGCCTTTCTCTCGAGGCGGCCGGAGGGCGACGGACGTCCCGCCCTCCCCCCCATTAACTGGGGTTAGGGGGTGTGGTGGCTATGGAGGGGTGTTGCAGCTGGAGGGGGTGTGGCGGGATCCCGGAGGTTTCCGGGGTCCGGAGCCGGAGCCAAGCAGTAGGGCGGGGGTGGGGTACCCCCGCCCGGGCGGTCCCTCAGGCTTTTGCTAATAATAGGGCGAAGCCGGATGAGGGAGGCTAGGCAATTTGCCGGGGCCTGGACAAGGCGGAAGCGGAAGCGGCATCACTTTGCTATTCACATGGCTGGTGAGGGCTCGCTCTGCTGGGGGGGGGGGGGAAACCAATGTAAAGTTGGATTGTTGATGTTATGGTTTATGGCAATAAAGCTGCGACCAGTTGAATTCCCATATATGTGTGGTCTACCTTTTTTATGATGGTGGGGGGGGGGTGTTGCGGTGTGGCGGAGGCCGGTCCGCCTTACCCGGTTAATAGCAATAGCAAGAGAGGAGGCATCTTTCCTGAAATTTGCTCATCATAGGATTATCATAGCACCGGATCTTGCCCGTTTTTTCTTTTTTTTTTTTTTTTATATAAAAACAAAACCTCGTATGTATTTTAAAAGAACATTGTTGTTGGTTTTTTTGGGGGGGGGGGTAGCAACATACATGGTTTTATTACAACAAAAACATAATAAATCAGGTGGAAAATAAACTGAACAATCAGCACTAAAACATTTCCATTGGAAATGTGCTAAAAATCACAAAAAGTCTTCCATTACCATCTCGCAGCCATTTTCTTATGTGTTACTAGCCTACACATCTCTGTGGTCATACAAATACAAATTAAATGTTGAATGCTCAGATAAGTGTAAAGTCCATATTTTGCAAAGACTCACTTTTCCATGAAGTAGCCAGCTTAGGCAAGGGCAAAATCTGCAAAATGATTCTTCAAGTGTTTATACACATTTCAGAAACCATGCACTTTAAGTTGCTCCTGCTTGATAATGCCAATCTCCAACAGGAATTGGCAGATTTTTTTTCTCTGATCACCTTGTAGTTGGATAACTTCTCTGTACTCTGGATGTTCGATCACAGTACCATTACAAGCAAATTTCTTCTTGAAGGCCTTTACAAGTTTCTTTTTGTCATAATCATCTGAAATCCCCTGAACTGTGGTTAGCGTTTTGCGGCCATTTTGTTTTTAGATTCTTATATGAATGTAATCCTCAGTCCCTGCCAGGAGTAAGTTGTCACCCTTAGTTGCATTAGCAAAGGGGTCAAAGGATTGGAGGTTCTGGGTAGAGGACATGCAATATTATTGCAAGACCTGGTGTTGCGACGAAAAGGCTTCGGCGAGTTTCTGCCGCTTCTCCTGTGTTCTTTTTCTCTCTTGTTATGAAAATCACAGGGGTGGTGGTTAAAAAGAAGGCGTTAGCTGATTGAGAAGGAACAATAAAAACCACCAGGAAACCCGCGCTCCAGAATCTGACAAGAACTCGCTATTCCCACAAAATGGCCGAAGAATGCTCAGAGGCTTTCCCTCTTGCCAGTGTTTCTACTGCATGACAGAAACGTTTCTTAGCATTGCAGCAGCTGCTTAAAGAATTTGGTGCTTGTTACGGCTTGCTTTATCTGGCAAGAATGGTATGTGTGTGACAAAGGTATGACTGCTTTATGATATTTATGTTGGAGAGATCCTTGAAGTTACTAATTAAAAGATTTATTTTCATGGCTGAATGTGTTGTTTTAGGTACAATATGTTGGGTTTGACTGACTATATGCTGAGCAGTAGTAATGTTGTAATATAGTTTTAGGGATGAATGACTGATTTACTTATATGTTGAATTGTATAATTTTTGGTTTTCTGTTCTAGCAGCTGTATGGGATTGAGGCAAGTCAATGCACTGAGTATATATAACTGGACATTGATATAATTTGTGAATCTGCAGGGTACAAAGGAGAAAGTCATGGCTTCCAGAGTTTTAATGTATCATGCTTATATAACATAAAATGTAGGAATGTCCGTCAGGTCAGGGGACAAGAAACCCCTTCGAATGTACAGACCTCTCCCTTTAATCTTTTTTATTTTTTTACTCATGCAACAGTCTTAATAATATTAAAAACAATTCGGATCCCCAAAGCCACAGTGCTAAGAACCTCGATTCTGGACAACTGAATAAATGAAAAATGAACTTAGCTGGCAATTGGGTCCTATAAATCATTTCATCATTCCATGAAGAGATGATCCCGATGATTTCGAATGAAAAAGATCTCCTCTTCAACAATTCTTCATCGAGAAACCATTCTTCAAACCATTCCTAAAAACATTATTCATTGAGAAAACATTCTTCAAAACACCATAACCCAGCGCTGTGTTTCGAATCCTCCGATCCTGCTTCAGATGGTATTTTATAATCTTCTCTTATCAAAGGAATTCTCCGTGCTTGTTTTACCAAAAATAACCATTGCTCATTCAGAGAACGTCCTTCCTGAGAATGGCGTCTGACATCAGCCAGAACAATCAGCTGTTTTATACCTAATCCAAGTGATTTTTCCAGCATCACAGATTGTCTATCACAAATGTCCACCTGGTGTAAAACCAACAATATGCAAATTAATTTTAGCAAGACAGAGGCATTATTTGTATCTCGTAACCAAAATTTTGCACATCCACCTGTCATCAAGATAGATAATTCAATTATTCCTATTAAATCAGAAGTGAAATATCTTGGAGTTACTCTAGACAAGGAATTAAATCTCAGATCACACATAAACAAGACGATTAGAAGCGCTTATTATATCGGGGGGCGGAGCCTGATGTCCAGCGGGTAGGACGCTTTGCGTTGAAGCTCCCGAGAGGCCTACTTAGAATCCTGACTTAATACCTATACAAATTTACTATTTCGCTCCGAGCTGACCGGGGCACCTCGGGGGGGATGGCGGCCCATAAACCAGCGCGCTTGGACTTCGGGTCTCCTTCTTCTTCTCACGGAAAACGCTCCAAAACAGAGGTGTCCTCCCCACAGAAGATGGTTCCATTTCGTGAAAACCCCGCAATGCACCTGGAGATTTTGGAGGAAATACGCGGCGTGAAGGAATTGGTGCAGTCCAATGGAGAAGCGCTTCGAGCCATGCGAGAAGACTTTGGAGTGCTCCAGGACCGACTTGAAAGTCTTTCATTACGGCAGGACAATATGGCGGGGGTCCTCGACTCGCACGAGGTGCGCTTGGGCAAACTGGACAAGGCTGAGCGCCAGATACAGAATCTTCAAAAGGAGTTAGAAGATAGCAATAATCGAGCCCGTCGCAACAATGTGAGGCTCCTCGGAATGCCGGAGGGGGTGGAAGCAGGAGATATAAGAGAATTCTTGCTCAAAACTCTTCCCTCCTTGCTGAAGATCACTTTTCACAGAGAACTGGAAATCGATCGAGCACACCGTGTTCCTGCCCACATGGCGCTCAACCGCACGACCCCCCGGCCTATTATCTTTAGCTTGCTACGATATCAACAAGTGGAACAAATTTTACATGCTGCCCGAGCGAATCATCATTTGGAATTTGAAGGTCGTAAGGTCTCCTTCTTTCCTGATTTGGCAAAGCCTACCGTTGACCGTCGGAAGAAACTCCTTGCTTTTCGCCCTCGACTTCAACAGCTACAGGCTCGCTTTGGCCTGTTGTATCCAGCGAAGCTCCGAGTGACTCTCCACAACCAAACCAGGACGTTCGAAGATCCTGATCTACTATCAACATTTTTAGACTCCAAAGAAGCAGAGCAGATGCGCTAATCCCGAATCTTGGACTCTTATCTGCCGGCTCTATCCGCCATTTTGAAGGGCCCGATGCGGCGGTCATAGCCAAGCACAGAAATAGCCTGGACTTTCTTTCTTTCTCTGTATGACTTTTGTTTTTTGGTCTCCTATCCCTTCATGATGTGTGCCTCGGTCGGATTCGGAGCACGCACAGTCCTACAGGTTATGTGTTTTTTCAATTTCGGCCTTCTCTGGGGTTTCTCCCCGCAGACACATGGTCGCCAGTAATTTTGGGGTTTTGCTTCTCCTCTACCGTACTGCGGTTTTCTTTGTTAATGTGGGGCGCTTCATTGTATTATATTAGCTTATTTTTCCTATGTCATGTGTACAGCCAGATACAGTCAGTTTGAGGGACATAGTGAAATTATGTGTGCTATCATGCTCAGAATTTTTAACTTTTCTGAATGGCCTTATGTAAAATCTTATTATTCATCGTCAAAGGCATTAATGGTCCACTCAAAGGAAAGAAAATCCTTAGTTATCTTTGCCATGAGCATGTTGATTTAGTGTTTCTTCAGGAAACGCATTTAAACTCTGCTGAAACACTGAAACTCAATGCTAAGCCTCACATGGTAGCTGCCTATTCTCCCACCGTTTCCAAATGGTACGGGATAGCCATTCTGGTTAAGAAGTCTTTGCACGCTACTGTACCTGATATTAGCGCTGACAAGGAGGGTAGATGGGCCCGTGTACACCTTGAGGTTGGAGATAGTGAATTCACGTGTATTTGCATTATGCCCCGAATGTGGACAACCCTGCTTACTATGCAAGTATTGCGCAGTTGGCCTCGGCCTCTGCCAATGCTCCATTAATACTTGGTGGCGATTTTACTCAAGTGTTCCCTCAATCTTTTCTTCTCAAACAAGGTGCTCGTTGGTTGGAAGATCCAGTACCGAGTAGACCTGTGTGGCTAGATATAGAAGCGGGCCTTTGCCAACCGATTCCTCTTACCTTTCTCCCTGGTATGACTCTCCCATCAGACTCCCACTATCCACCAATGCTTTTAGACACTTTAGGTGCCTTTAATACTCTTATGCAATCTTTAGACTCCCGACTCTGGTCAGTGCAACTTCAGCATCGCCTTCGGAGCACTAGAGTACTCCCGCCATCGGCATTCTCTACATAAGGTTGATTGGAGACTTTCCGATCTCTCGGTAGTTCACCGGGTGTGTAGCATCCAATTTTACTAAACCTTATGTAATGCTATCACTAGAGATACCTCTATGGCGCAGAAAGTATGGGAGAGAGAATTGCATGTGACTTTGACCTCGGAGCAATGGAGCCTTATCTGGAGTAGAGGGACACGGGTTCCCGACCCGCCTCACTCACTCAGACCCTCTTCTTTCTAGCCCACCGGTGTTTTTACACTCCTCACAGATTAGACAAATGGAACACTACTCAGGGCAATGGTTGCTGGACACGTCCTGCGGCCATTGGTTCATTGCCTCATGTTATGCATGAATATCCCGCACTACAGTATTACTGGCGTCGGGTCTGGGGTCGTATTTAGTCTATCTCGCACTCTCAGGAGCCCCTTTCTTGGAGGATAGTGGGACTTCGCCCAGTTGCGGGGATCCCCTCTCTCCCAAAAATGGCTTATCTCCTTTCGAACTTTATGCTTGGCATTGCTATTTCCCTAATTAAGTAATACTGGAAAATTAGCTCCCATCTGAGCCCCAATGAATGGTGGAATCATGCCTGTCTTTACAGTAAATATGAACAAATACCTCGTCTGTTCGCTTCCTCCGTTCAGACTCCTTCTCATTGGTCTCAATGGAAGATGCTCAATGACTATGTACATTTTGCTAAATGCTCTCATCTGACTGTCTAACTTTGTATATATCTCTGTCCCATGATCATGCTGTATTGTAGATACTCTTTTGATCGTTTGATGTATAATCACTGTTAATTGGAAGCGCTCACATGCTGATATAATCGGGTAGAGAAGAAGCATCGGGGTGGGGGGTAATGGGTTTACTTTTCCTTATTGTATACTTGTTTTGTCTCTTTTGGTGTGTTGTTTCTTTTGTTTGTTGCAAAATGAAAATAAAAGTTTAAAAAAAAAAAGAAGCGCTTATTATAGAATGAAAATCATCAGAAGACTAAGGCCGCTTCTGGAAACTGTTCACTTCCGCAATGTTTGTCATGCTCTAATTACACCATTACTTGACTTCTGCAATCCAATATATCTGGGTCTAGCTAAGCAGTCACTGAAGCCTTTACAGTTAGCGCAAAACACCGCTGCTCGTATAATTTTTGGTCTATCAAGTAAAGAGCATATAACTCCTATCTTAAAGGAGCTTCATTGGTTACCAATATCATCTCGTATTAAATACAAAACAGTAATTTATATTTTCAAGATAAAGCAACAATGTTCTGCAAAAAGTCTGACGTATCTTATCCGGTCAGATATTAGCAACAGACCTAGGAGAAGTGTATCTGAAAATAGAATCAGCTCCTCAAATGACATCAGAAAAACACGCAAGGAGACCTCTGAGAGAGCTTTCTCGTTTGCTGCGACTTCCATCTGGAACTCCCTACCTAATGATCTGAGAGCAGCTCAGGACATCAAAGACTTTAGAAAACAACTGAAAACAGTTTTGTTTACGGAGCACTACGGTCATGCAATCAACTAATTAATTTTTAAGAAAGCAATTATTTATATATACATTGTACAATAGCTCACTTTATAGTATAGCTCACAATATATATAGTGCACCTTTTCCCAAGACATTTAATCATATATTTACAAACTATGTATATATTATCACAGATTTTTTCACTATTACTAATTTTCTCTTTTGTTAAACCGCTTTGATTGTATGATAAGGCGGTATAAAAATCCAATTAAATAAATAAATAAAAATAAAATTACAATGAACAATCCAGCAGCATTAGGTGGGTAAAATACTCCACCAATCCAATTCTTGATTAAGACCATTCGGGGTAACCGATTTCAATAAAAAGATCCAGCGATGTTCCAAAATGTTTAAAGCTTGCTCCCGATCTCCCCTTCGAAGGCTTTCAGGCACATGATCTAAAACACACCAAGACAGATCAATAAATGCATGATTAGTTTGAAGGCAACACACATCTACAGTCAACACACATCTACACTGTTCACTAACAAACTTTGATCGAAGATAATCAGCAAATTGTTGAGCCATGGGACTCCACACTGTGCTATTTTCTGTCACTTTCAGCAATTCTTTGATTACAGAAAATAATTCAGCAGGCGGATTATATCTTTTTGATGTAATCATTCTTCTTAACCTCATTTATCTGCAATCTATAATCGCACAGTCTCAGATCCTTAGCATGGTTTTCGTATAAAACGAAATTGTACTACCAAGGAGGAATTCACGAAACATGCTAAGGATCTGAGTCAACGTTTATTGTCTCGGGGTTATCCACCACAAGTTATCAGAAAAGCTTATAAAACGGCTAAATATGCACATCGTGACTGGTTATTACACTCTGCTACTCGGAAGGATATTTTACCCAGAGGGGGGACCGAAATTTCTGATTTATCACTTGTGTCAAATAAAACCAACAAGATTGATGACATTAGTGAGCAAACAGATGATAATAGTAGGAAAATTGTTGGAATTTAACCGTATATGATTGGATCTCCACAAGTAGTGGCCATTTTATGTAAATATTGGCATATTTTGCAACTTTGTTCTAGTTTTCAACGTGATCTCATGATTGCTTATCAGCATGGTGCTAATATTAGGGATTTAGTGGTACACTCGATGGTGAATGTTGAAAACCAAGAACAACCACGGATGGATATGGGTCATTTTTCATGTCTGTCTTCACGTTGCCAATATTGTTTACAATCACAAATTGGTACTACATGGACGCATATTGCCACTGGACGGATATTTCAGTTAAAATGGCACACCGATTGTTCTTCATCCTTTGTGGTTTATGTTCTAACATGCCCTTGTGGACTTCATTATATAGGTCGTACGATACGTCCAATAAAGAAATGTCTATCTGAGCACAAGTCCCGGATACACACAAAGACACTTACAGCTCCTTTGGTAATTCATTGCCTTCAAACTAATCATGCATTTATTGACCTGTCTTGGTGTGTTTTAGATCATGTGCCTGAAAGCCCTCGAAGGGAAGATCGGGAGCAAGCTTTACAAATTTTGGAACATCGCTGGATCTTTTTATTGAAATCGGTTACCCTGAATGGTCTTAACCAAGAATTGGATTGGTGGAGTATTTTACCCACCTAATGCTGCTGGATTGTTCATTGTAATTACTTGGATTGGGTATAAAACAGCTGATTGTTCTGGCTGACGTCAAACGCCATTCTCAGGAAGGACGTTCTCTGAATGAGCAATGGTTATTTTTGGTAAAACAAGCACGGAGAATTCCTTTGATAAGAGAAGATTATAAAATACCATCTGAAGCAGGATCGGAGGATTCGAAACACAGCGCTGGGTTATGGTGTTTTGAAGAATGTTTTCTCAATGAATAATGTTTTTAGGAATAGTTTGAAGAATGTTTTCTCGATGAAGAATTATTGCAGAAGAGATCTTTTTCATTCGAAATCATCGGGATCATCTCTTCTTGGAATGATGAAATGATTTATAGGACCCAATTGCCAGCTAAGTTCATTTTTCATTTATTCAGTTGTCCAGAATCGAGGTTCTTAGCACTGTGGCTTTGGGGATCCAAATTGTTTTTAATATTATTAAGACTGTTGCATGAGTAAAAAAATAAAAAAGATTAAAGGGAGAGGTCCATACATTCAAAGGGGTTTCTTGTCCCCTGACCTGACGGACATTCCTACATTTCATGTTATATAATTGTTTTGTTAATGTTGGTTACTGTATGTCCTTGTATATGATCTGATTGTTTAGCTCGATTTGATTGTACAGATCAGTGATTTGGCAAATATTTTTGATTTTGTTTTAATGTATCATGCAGCAACACAGTACACAATGGCAGACAAAGACCAGCATAGTCCATCCACTCCTCCCAGGAAGGTGGCCAGAGTAGTTGTACCCATCACTCTGTGCAGGTCACCCCCCTCTATGCCTTTGTTTATTTTTATTTTATTTATTTATTTATTTTACATTTCTTATATACCGCACTATTTGCGATCAGCGCAGTTTACATAAAACAAACAGTATCCGACAATAAACAAGAGTCAGGTCATTACAATAAACAGGAGCAATCAACTTGGATAACGGGGGAAACTATATACATATTTGAAACATTGAAATAGGTAACTGTATATATGTGAGATGGAGTTATTGTGTGTTGTTCATACCTGGTGGCTGGGGTTCGGGGGAGGCTGTGAGGTGTTTAATAAAGAGGAGGTGTTTTAAGGCCTTCCTGAACTGGCTCAAGTTGGGGATAGTTCTGATGTGTGGTGGTAGGGAGTTCCAGAGGCTTGGGGCGCTCAGGCTGTAGGCTCTATTAGAAGTTGATATGGCGCATCTTGTCATAGATTTTGGTATTGCTAGCATGTTGACTGCAGCAGTTCTTCTTATCCTGTTGGGCCTGGGTAGTTGTATGAGGTCACATATTGAAGAAGCGGATAACCCATTGATGGCCTTGAAAGTCATCACTAATATCTTGAAGCTAATCCTGGCTTGAATGGGGAGCCAGTGTAGCTGCATCAGGAGGGGTGTGATGTGTTCTCTCCTTGGTGCTCCTAAGAGGATTCGCGCAGCGCTGTTCATAGCGAGTTGTAAGGGATGTAAGGTTGCCTGAGGGAGACCTTGTAGGATGGCGTTTGCATAATCAAAATGAGGGATGATGAGGGCTTGGTAGATGGTACGGAAGTCGTTCAGCTCGAGTAGAGGGCGTATGTGTCTGAGGGATCTGATCTTGAAGTAGATCGCTCTTACTGTTTTTGCTATGTGCTGCTTCATGTTGAGGTTCTGATCCAATGTGACTCCGAGATACCGTATGGCTGATTTAACTTGCAACTTGGCATTGTCTACTTCCAAGTGGTTAGGTGGAATAAACTTAAGATCTCTAGAGATGAATAGGACCTCTGTTTTCTTATGTTGGATGCGCAGATTTTGGGAGAGAAGCCATTCAGATATTGCGTTGAAACACTTAGTTAGTGGGGTGAGGTCCGGGCAATCCAGGGATATTGGCAGGTACAGTAGGACATCGTCAGCGTAAATCATGCAACTCACATTAAAGGATCTAATGATGTTACAAATGGGTTGGATATAAATGTTAAACATAAGTGACGATAGGGAGGATCCTTGAGGGACTCCTTGACTTTGTAGGAATGGCTCGGATGTGGTTCCATTTGCTCGTACGTGTTGCCATCTTCCAGACAAGTAGGATCTGCACCAATCCAGCGCTGTTTCGGTGATTCCTTTCTCTCGTAGCCGCATCAGGAGGATCTCGTGGCAGACTGAGTCGAAGGCTGCCGCAATATCTAAAAAGATAAGTGCGAAACCTGTACGTGAGTTGTCAATGCCTGAGATTATGGTGTTGAAAAGAGTAGTGAGTAGTGTTTCCACTCCATGTGACTCTCTGAACCCGTGTTGTGTTGGATCTAGAGGTGCATTGGTGTCCACATGATCTTGTAGCTGCCTGTAGACTATTTTTTCCACAATTTTAGAGAGCATCGGGATACTGGATATGGGTCTGTAAGACTCGACTTTTAGAGGGTCTAATTTGGTGTCCTTAAGCAGCGGTCTAACAGAGGTCTGTTTGAGCATGGATGGGAACGACCCGGTGCTAAATGATAGTCCTATCATTTTAGCTAAGATTGGGGCAAGGTCAGATCACAGATCTTTTATCCAGAATGCCGGACATGGATCTGAGTATGAAGTGGAGGTATTTAGGGTAGCAATGGTGTCTTCAATAGTTCTCTTAGACGGAGTGGTAAAGGTGGTTAGATATGTTGCGCATGCTTGAGCATCAGGGGGGTCCAGTATCACCATCTTGTCGGTTTTGCATAGTTTTGATTGCATAAAGATGGCATAATCCTGTGGGTGTATAGATCCTGTGTGCTCCGGGGTTGGTTCTCTGGCGAGAGACTTGACCAGGTTGAAGAGGTCGTGTGGCTTGTTTAATGAACGTTTCAGAGTGTTGGTGTGATGTTGTTTTGTCTTGTCTGTGACAGCCCTGCGATGAGTGTGTAGGAGTTGGATGTATGCTGTTTGGTCATTGCTGGTACGTGATTTCCTCCACCGTTTTTCCGATCTTCATAGGAGGGTTAATGATGCCCTTAGGTCAGGTGTGAACCATGGTGCGGATGGTCTTTTCTTTGGGGCTTTAGTCGTGGGAGGGCGGATTGCGATCGCGCTGAGTTTGCTGTTCCACGTGGAAATTAGGACATCTAGGTCTTGTGAGGTATTGTCAAGGAGAGAGTTTGTTTCATCCAGGATGCGTTCTTTGTTAAATGGATAAAAACTTCTAGCATTTGAGGTTGTGATTGTTTGTGTGTTCGTAGTGGGCCTTTGTGACCTGATGGGGGTCGGAATTTGGAATGAAATAAGCTTATGATCCGACCATGGGACTGCTGTTAGTGATAACGTGATGTTTTGTGCTTGTTGAAGCACCATTTGTGGGGCGAATATCAGGTCGAGAATGTTGCCCTTTGTATGTGTAGGTTCATGAACCAATTGGGTGTATCCCAAGATATCTAGTGCTTCTGTGAAGGCGGCTGCCTGATTGTCCTGTAGGGATGGCAGGTTAAAGTCACCTAGTATCCAGTTTGGTCTATGTGGAGCATGGGTATTTGTTGCTATGTTTATGATATTGGAGAGGTTGTCTGGATCAGTAGAGGGCGCTCTATAAATAAAATTTATGGAGCAAAAGTGGTTAGAAATAGATAATGTTTCAAGGGAATTGGTGTTACTGGCTTCTGCCATTTCGAATTGAAGGTCAGATCTGGTGATGATGGCAACTCCTCCACCCCTTTTGTTTTGCCTGTGGCTAGTGAAAGTGATGAAATTGGGTGGGAGAAGTTGATTGAGGATGGTGTTATCTTCCGGTGAAAGCCAGGTCTCAGTTATCATGATGATATCCAGATTAAGATGAATTATTGTTTCAGTGATTGCTGGCCATTTTTTACGAAGTGATCGAGCGTTAATGAGTGCGCACTTCAGGCTGTTAGTATGTGGGCGTTTATTTTGCTTTGGTTTAGAGTTATTTTGCAGAGGGATATAAACTAGACGGGGGCGGCGTGGATAGCCCGCTCCATGATAATGGTTGTTGACGTCATCGGGACATTTTTTTCCACTAGTAGAGAGCGTTGGGATGTGGTTTTGTGCTGTCATTAGAGCCAGTGAGCTGGATGGCAAAATAGAGATTAGAAGGTAAAGACTCATTAGAGTGAGGATTATGTGCTTCATGTTGGGTCTATCTGTGCCGGTACAAAGGTGGCAGAGGAAAATGTAAGACAATTGGTGTGGTTTCAGTTTGTTAAAGTGTGGGAGAGAAAAGTCTCTTATAACTACCTTTTTGGAGTGGTATAAGACTGTAGGCAGCTAGTAAATAAGTAGATACAATGATTCAGTTTTCAATTTGGAACATTGGACATGTAGTAGAAGCCATGTAACAAATTTATAAGTTGTAGCAATGTACATGCAGTAGACACAATGTAATAGTGTGTAAGATTGAGCAATGGAAACAATGTAACAAATGATGGAAACAATGCTGGAAACAATGTAACAAATGCTATTAGACGTCGCTACCCACAAGCACTCATAAGTTAGCTAGTGCAGTAGGCAAACAAACTTGTGTGACAATCTTTTTCAGGAAGTTAATTCTAGGTGGTGTGAGATAGTCATATATTTGGGTAAGAACAGTAAGGTTGATAATACTTATCAAACCTGGTTTCCACCGGGTGTTGCAGGAAGGAGTAGTCTTGTAGGCTCGGCGGGCTAGTTTGTTGCTGCCGCGTGGTGTTCAGCAGAGGAGTAATACCTGAAGAAGCAAGAAAGAGCTCAGAGCCAGGGGAGCTTACTCTACACGATTGACCTTGACGTCACCTTCTTTCGGTGCACAGGCGATCCGAGTTGTTGCCTTGATCTCCTGTCGTGCCACTCCTAAGGGCCACGCCAAAGGGCCCTCTGACGAGGCCCTCAGGCGCGGGCCCGCCAGGCGCGGGCGCGCCCGATGGCGCGAAGCTTTAAATGACTGAAGACCTACCCCGATTGGGTAGCGCTGCTCCGGAGGCCCCTCCCGCTGCTCGTAGCTCGATCCCCAGGGAAGGGGAGAGTTGCTGGTAGTGGCGGGGGTTTAAGGGGCCTGCGCCCGATGGCGCGAAGCTTTAAATGACTGAAGACCTACCCCGATTGGGTAGCGCTGCTCCGGAGGCCCCTCCCGCTGCTCGTAGCTCGATCCCCAGGGAAGGGGAGAGTTGCTGGTAGTGGCGGGGGTTTAAGGGGCCTGCGCCCGATGGCGCGAAGCTTTAAATGACTGAAGACCTACCCCGATTGGGTAGCGCTGCTCCGGAGGCCCCTCCCGCTGCTCGTAGCTCGATCCCCAGGGAAGGGGAGAGTTGCTGGTAGTGGCGGGGGTTTAAGGGGCCTGCGCCCGATGGCGCGAAGCTTTAAATGACTGAAGACCTACCCCGATTGGGTAGCGCTGCTCCGGAGGCCCCTCCCGCTGCTCGTAGCTCGATCCCCAGGGAAGGGGAGAGTTGCTGGTAGTGGCGGGGGTTTAAGGGGCCTGCGCCCGATGGCGCGAAGCTTTAAATGACTGAAGACCTACCCCGATTGGGTAGCGCTGCTCCGGAGGCCCCTCCCGCTGCTCGTAGCTCGATCCCCAGGGAAGGGGAGAGTTGCTGGTAGTGGCGGGGGTTTAAGGGGCCTTATGGTTTTACCCGCCACTCCATACTGTTCAACTCCTGTTTATTGAAGTATAAAAGACATTTACGTTTGCTTTGATTTCATCCTCCTGCTATAAAGGGATCCACTATGTCCGTCACAATCCATTTTGAATTCTGTCACTGTATTTACCCCACAACCTCTATTGGGCAAGCATTCCAAGCATACGTCACCCTTTCAGTTTCCTGATTTTGCTTTTAAGTTTACCATCTTGCAGCTTCATCATAGGCCCTCTAGTTTTACAGCTTCCCCTTCTTTGAAAAAGGTGTGTTTGTTCATTAATACCCTGTAAGTATTTCAACATCTCTATCATATCTCTCCTATCCCTCCTCTTCTCTAGGTTATACATATATAGGTCTTCACATCTCTTCTCATACATCTTCTGGCACTGGCTCCAAATCATTTTGGTTGCCTTCCTCTGAACCATTTAAAATCTTTTTATATCCTTTGTGCGATATGGTCTTCAAAACCAAACATAATACTCCACGTGAGGCCTCACCAACAACTTGTACAGGGGTATTAATACCACCTCCTTTCTACTGGTTATTCCTCTCTGTATGCAGCCCAACATTCTTCTGGCTTTGGCTACCACCTTGTCGCATTGTTTTGCCACCTTGAGATCCTCAGACACTATCGCGCTGAGGTCCCTCTCCTGGTCTGTGCACAACAACTTCTCACCCCCTATCACATACAGTTCCTTTGGATTTTTGCATCCCAATTGCATGACTCTGCACTTCTTCACATTAAACCTTAACTGCCAAGCATTAGACCATTCTTCCAGTTTTTGTATTTATTTCCTTATGTTGTCCACTCCCTCAGAAGTGTCCAAGATGTTGAAAATTTTTGTCAAATACAGAAAGGCAGACTTTTCCATTTAGTCCTTCAGCAGTGTCACTCATAATTACATTGAAAAGTATCAGTCCCAGGACTGATCCTTGAGGCATGCCACTATGCACCTTCCTTTCTTCTGAATGAGTTTCATTTACCACCACCTTCTGTTGTCTGTCAGTCAACCAATTCCTGATCCATTTCACCATCTTAGGACGTATCCCTAGGCTGTTCAGTTTATTGATAAGCCTCCTATGAGGAACAGTATCAAAGTCTTAATTGTAATCTAGATATGTCACATCCATCACATGCCCTTGATCTAGATCTTTGGACACCAAGTCAAAGAACTCAATCAAATTTGTTTGGCATGATCTTCCTTTGGTAGACCATGTATATAGTTTCACTGTGTGTATATAGTTATAGTTTTATTACCCCCTTTTCCAAGTTTAAGTTACCTGTTATAATGTAAGCACACCAGTGTTTTCTGATTGTGCAGATCTGTTACTTGTAAACCGCACTGAAAACAAATAGCGCGGTATATAAAAGATGTTAAATAAATAAATAAATGTATTGCCTCAGATCATGCAATCCATTGGTTTCTAAAAAGTCCACTATTCTTTCTTTCAAGATTGTTTACTAAAACCACTTCATATATCAGACCATGCTGCGGTGGTCCTTCATCTCAGATTTACTAGCATGCCTGTAAATATGTCTGTTTGGTGGTTTAACAATCGACTATTGTTGGAATCCGAATTTGATGTTAAGATGAAAGATCTAATTGAGGACTTTTTTAGCATAAATGAAATTGAGTGTATGAGTCATAGGGTAATATCGGAGGAATTCAAGGTCACATTGCATGGTGAGGTCATAAGTATGCTTTCTGGAAAAGAAGGCACAATTTAGGTAAAATTTGAAATTTAGAATCTGAGATGTTTCAGCTTGAAAATATTCATAAATGTAATAGTGACAATGGAATCTTTAGTTAATTGATGCAACTTAAATATACTGTACCTACAGTAAACCCCTGAGTAAGTAGGTTGAATATGAAGTCGTTATGCAAAGAACTAGGTATTATGCTGGTGGTAACAAAGCTGGACACCTCTTGACTCAACTTCTCAAGGTGGGTAGAAAGTGGCAGCATAATGCGTCTGCCAGTGGAGGTAGTAGAGACCAGGACATTATCGAAATTCAAGATATCTTCTGTGTTGGTCAAATGCTATTTAAAGAAAAAAAAAGGGACTATAGTAGTTGGTATGGAAGGGCAGACTGGATAGACCATATGGTCTTTTTTCTGTCATCATGTTTCTGTGTTTGTTTCTGTGTGATGAACCAGCATGTGTTTTTACAGCAACAGAAGGTATTTCATGTCTTTTCATCTCTTTCTATAAGAATTTGTTTAAATCTTCTGTTTGTGATGTTTCTGAGGCATGTGAGACTTTTTTAAGGTCAATTGACCATCTCATTTTATCATAAAAAGTTAGTGGAAAATTAGCAGCCCCAGCTCAGATTGAGAAGATTTTATTGGCAATATGGTCTCTACCAAGGAATAAAGTGTCGGGACCTGACGGTCATACAGTTGAGTTTTATTAGCACCCGGGCTTCAAAAGCTGTTTAACTGTTTCTTTGCTAATTTAGATGCTGTTATAAACTTTTTAGAGGCATTCAGGAGCCTTGCTGGGCTATCCAGGGAGTCTGTTGTGCATGCTGAGCATCCAGAATTAGGGCATAGCCTGGATGTCCTATCCCTGTTCCCGATTCTGATCCTGCAGTCAAGTCTAGCCCCCGCAGGATCAGAATCGGGTGCAGCTGGTACATGTCCCGATTCTGGGCACCCAGACAAAGGGTTGGACATCTGGATCGGGATGTGCCTCCACAAAAATGATGATACTGGCTAAGCTATCTGGCTTATGTAAGAAGAATTTGTACTTTCAATTGGATAGCCTATTGCCTAAACTTTTGTGGAACGCATCCTCCAAACTTGGCCAAACTTAAGCTACCTATGGAAAAAAGTGGTGTTGGTTTTCCTAATTTTTTTCAAATATCGCATTGTGGCATTGCTGTGATATGGCACAATGTGGCTGATGGAGGACCTTGAGTCTACCCGAGCTCCCCCTTGGTTAGAGATTGAAAAGTAAATGATAAATCCATTTCCACTCACATCATTGCCTACAACAAATTTTCCTAAGTCTAAGCTTGATGTGCCTCCCATTGAGAGTTCAATTAAAGTTTTGAGAGAACTAGACAGCGATTACCAAAATCTCATTGGAACTCACTGGGGACTTCTCTCTGTTATAGTTCCTTGAGTTGGATTAATGGGTGTAAAATATCTTGGAAAGACTGGCAAGCCTAAGGAATTTGGTGTTTAGAACAGATGTTTAAAGATGGAAGGCTTATCTCCATTCCTGGTCTCATTGCTAAATTTCATCTGACAATGGCTAGGCACTCAAGTCAAAGTTTAATGCAAGACTGCTTTCATTTCAAAAATCTTTGCTCTGTTTCTGATTTGTATTTATCATGCAAAGTGTTCTTGCAAATGGGCACACACAATCTCTGGATTTTATATGCTTTTAAGGGCTTATAAAAGTCAATCTTTTTTATAGGTTTGCATTGTACTTGGGAATATGATGCAGAAATACAGCAAGATGAAATTAACTGGAGCATTTTTTGGTGCTATAGTGTGCGTCCAACGATGTCCAGTAGTTTGTCTCAATTTTATACTTCCTAGCTCATGGGGCTATATGGACTCCGTAGAGCAAGACCAGCATAATAGTCTCCCCAAACAGCTCCCCCCACACCAATATGACGAGTCCGTCTGGTTTTCGGGATACCCCTACCAAAATAAAGGGTATATCCTTCTGATCATAATAGCTACCCCTGCTCGTCGATGGTCCCCATCTTCCGCCGCAAAGAAGATTTGAAAGTTCCTAGGATTAAGCAATCATTCATCCCAAATCCACAAGTGCATTTCCTGAATAAATATCACCTGCCGGTGACATTCCCTGATTTCCCACATCAACAGCTGCTTCTTCTGAGGGGAACTGAGACCCTGCACACTCCGCTCACTAAAGGAGCCAGCAATAAGTCCTTCAGCAGTTCCAAAAAGGCTTCAGGCGTCCAGAGGGTGGCCCTCAGGAGGAGAGCCAGCCCTTTTACTCGGGTCCCCCGACTTTTGCCGCAGTCTCTGTCCTTTAGCGGGGCTCCTTTCCCACCTCGCTGATGGACACATTTGGACAGACTCTCCTGAGCCTATAGGGTGGTCCGGCAGATTTAGTGCTCCTTTCCTTCACAGCATGGCCCAGGCCTCTTCCACTGTGTGCACCCGAAAGCTCCTGTCATTAATGTCCAACAACAAGGTGAAGGGATAGAGCCAGCAGTATTTTGCTTTCTCCGCTCTCAAATACTGTGTCACCGGGTGCATGGACCACCAATGCTGCAAAGTGCCCACTGACAAGTCCTGGACCACGTCAGCTTCTATGCCGTCCCAAGTAAAGCGCCTTTTCCGAGCGGCCACTCACACCACCTTTTCTTATGTGTATGAAGTCATACAGTAAACAGTAGGGTCATTAACAGAGCCAAATTACGATACTTCATATAAGGATACATTGACTCCATTACTTAACCTTGTTATAATATCGAGAACAACGTTGGATTTTTTTTATTGGGAACAATAATACCAGAGGGATTGAACTCCGGTGTCGATTGGGGGGGTTGTGTGTAGGAGACATGATTGGCTGTTTGGAAGAAATGGGTGGAGCATGGATTAACATTAGTACATCTGCGTGGCGTTTTTTAATCAGTACTGATCATGCTGTGATAGAGGAATTGTGCTTCCCGAGACTGGATGGATAAGTCATTCTGGACTGGCTTTGGAGTAAACAAGTTGGTTGGGTGAGACAAAGATGGTTTCAGTTTGTTAGGAAAAAAAGGGGTGATTGTGTATGTTATAGTATGAGTATTAAGCAATGGTGGTGTGTTTTATTTATTATTTTTTAGCTTATGATTCCCTAAAGCAGCTGAGGCAAAATGCTGGAGGGATGCCCCAGCGGGCGTCGGGACTGATTTACTGGATATCTCAAGCTACCGAGCTATCAAGAAGAATATGTGTTTGATGTGGAGACTGCACATTAGAGAATAAGTGAAGAATAAGTTGAAAAGAAGTAGTCTTGCTGCTATATAAATATGTTTGTCTTTACATGATTTACTTAGTGCTTTTTGATATCTTTATTTGGTATGAGAAAGGGTGAGAAAACTGTTGATGTATGATACTCAAATTAAACCACCTGATTCACTGGATGTGGAACGTAGGCGGTGTTTGAGAGATCTGAGGTTTGCCCCTCTATTTTTCATATCTGCTAAGTAATGATATTATAACAAGGTTAAGTAGTGGACTCAATGTGTCTTTATATGAAGTCATACAGACCACAATATCCCTCGGCCTCCCAGCCATAGCCAGTCCCAATGTTCTGTGGACTCTGTCCACTCCTATCTGTTCGGTCTCGTTCTCACCACCAGAATCCTGCAATATCCACCAGCACAACTGCTGCACCACTGAGGGGATCATCCATGTATCACTCTATTTCTGGAACTCCCTGAATAAGAATGGTACTGCGGCACGTGCAGTTCTCCAGGTCATCAGTCTTATCTTTGAGCATGTTCCACCCAAAGCTGTTGTAGCTGGGCTGCGGCCTCGCACTCCTTCTCTACCTGCTCCTCCAAACTGTTCACCCGATTCCCCAGCTCTTTTATATCGCTCTTAAGCTCCTCCAGGGCCTCTCTCATCTCCCCTCAAGTAGAGACAATTTTTCTTAAAGTGCTCATCCAGCCCCAGATGTCACTGTGTGTACAGCTGTCATTCGCAGGCTCCATCTCCTCCTTAGATTCGTCCTCTGAAGCCATGCGGTCTGCCAGGTCCTGTGCCTTGTACTCTTTGGTGTGCAAATAAGAGGACTTGAATTTTGCCAGCTTCTTCTGCACCGACATAGCCATGGGCTGGGGAAAAACGAAGGACCCAGAGTCCTCAAGGTTTATAGAGGTAATGCACTTTTATACCTCTTTATTGCTGCATCCTGAAGGGAGCTACAATGCCATAAATCATATAAGATAAATATTACACATATAATCATACATTAATCAACAATTCACAATTTATATAAACAATGCTATTATCAGTGTGTTATAAAAATATATTTATTTATAAAACTCAAATTATTGCCCATGGTGTTTCACAAATACAAAAACCTTCTCTTGATATTGTTGTTCAACTGTTACTCCCAAAGAGACACAGATGTTAATGTTCCACCATCACTTGTAAAAGGACCCTGATAGTGAACATGTCATAAGAACATAAGAACATAAGAAATGCCATACTGGGTCAGACCGAGGTCCATCAAGCCCAGTATCCTGTTTCCAACAGTGGCCAATCTAGGTCATACGTACCTAGCAGTTTCCCCAAAAGACACAGGTTCTGCAGTGCTTGTACTAGGCCAAGCATTGATATCCTGGGTCCCTTTTTAATAGTGGTTTATGGACCTTTCCTCCAGGAACTTGTCCAAACCTTTTATAAACCCAGCTACACTAACAGCCTTTATTACATCCTCCGGTAACAGATTCCAGAGTTTGATTACACGTTGAGTGAAGAAATATTTTCTCCTATTTGTCTTAAATAGTTTACCCTGTAGCTTCATTACATGTGCCCTAGTCCTTCTATATTCTGATAGCGTAAACAATTGATCCACGTTTATCCGTTCCACTCCATTCATTAATTTATACACCTCTATCATATCTCCCCTCAGCCGTCTCTTTTCTAGGTTAAAGAGCCCTAACCTTTTTAGCCTCTCTTCATAGGAGTAGCCTTCCATCCCTTTCACCAATTTGGTGGCTCTTCTCTGTACTTTTTCTAATAACTCTATGTCCTTTTTAAGATACGGTGACCAGAATTGCACACAATATTCAAGGTGCGGTCGTACCATGGAGCGATACAGAGGCATTATAATATCCTTTGTTTTATTCTCCATCCCTTTCCTTATGATACCTAGCATTCTATTTGCTTTCTTGGCCGCCGCTGCACACTGGGCGGAGGGTTTTAACATGTTATCCACGATGACTCCTAAATCTTTTTCCTGGGTGGTGGTTTCTAATGTGGAGCCTTGCATCGTGTAACTATAGTGTGGGTTGTTCTTTCCTAGGTGCATAACTTTGCACTTGTCCACATTAAATTTCATCTGCCATTTGGATGCCCAGTCTTCCAATTTATCCAGATCCTCCTGCAGTTTTCCACAATCCTCTTGGGTTTTAACAACTTTAAACAGTTTTGTGTCATCTGCAAATTTGATAACCTCACTAGTTATTCCCTTTTCCAGGTCATTTATGAATATGTCAAAAAGTGTCTCCGTATTAAATCACTGTTGATCCAAATAAACTTGTCTCCCAAGCACTTTAAATCAGCGCATGATGACCAGCCACAAGATCTAAAAAAACGCATTGATGAAAAAAACGTTTATCTTATATAGAAACATAGAAATATGATGAAAGAAAAAGACCACATGGCCTATCTAGTCTGTCCTTCCATATCAACAACTACAACAGTCCCCTTTTTACCTTTAGAGATCCTCTGTGTTTGTCCCATGCTTTTTTGAATTCAGTTACTGTCATCTCTACCACCTCCACTGGGAGACTATTCCACGGATCCTCTACTCTTTCCGTAAAGAAATATTTCCGCATATCACTCCTGACTCTATCTCCCTTCACCCTCATCCCATGTCCCCTCGTAGCAGAACTGACTTTCAATTGAAAAAGGCTCTCTCCCTGAACCTTTATGCCATGGAGGTATTTAAACATCTCAATCATATCACCTCTATCCCGCCTTTCCTCTAAGGTGTACATATTAAGATCCTTCAGTCTGTCCTCATATGCTTTATAATGAAGACCACTAATCATTTTAGTAGCCACCCTCTGCACCGACTCCATCCTGTTCACATCCTTTTGAAAGTGCGGTCTCCAGAATTGCACACTATACTCCAAATGAGGTCGCACCAAAGACTTATACAGAGGCATTATCACCTCCTTTTTTCTGCTAGCCATTCCTCTCCGTATGCACCCAAGCATCCTTTTAGCTTTTGCCATCGCCTTTTCTAACTGCTTAGCTACTTTAAGATCATCAGACACAACCACGCCTAGTTCCCGCTCTTGTTTAGTGGACAAAAGTACTTTGGAACCCAGCAGAGAGCTTGTAGCTTAAATTTAATAGTCACTCAGGGCCTAGCATCAGCAAAGTACTTTTAGTTTAAATTTAAAACACAGAAGAAAGCTTTCTGGTTAAATTTAGAACCCAGCAGAGAGCTTGTAGTTTAAATTTCATAATAAGTTATAGCCTAGCAGCAGCAAAGAGCTATAATTTAAATCAAATAAGAATATAGCTTACCTCAGCAGCACAGGACAGGGTACTGTGTAGCAGCCCTCTTTTAATAAGTGTTATTACCCTCCCTCCCTCCCCACACCCACCCACCCCTGGGATAATCGTAGCTTTATAGGTACTTACACATCTTAAAAGACAGGAGGTGCTCTCAGGTGAAGCTCGTTACCCAAATCAGTCATACACTAAGGACCTGAGATTAATTAAGCTTCAGGTGAACAAGGTATATTAAACGTATTAGGTACAGTTTTATTGGTATAAATATCCATAGCAACCCTTAGTAAGTAAAGAACTTAAAGATCTAAACAAAAACTTAAAACTAAGATGCAGACAGCAGTCCAGCAGCGAGATGGGGGCTTTCCAGTCTTTTGCATTGAGTGTCACATGTATGATTTTCTCCCAGTTGGTGAGAGGTCTTACGTGTGCACTAGGTGCAAGGAGCTCTTTGCTCTCAGGGAACAAATCCGTTCTCTAGAGGCTAGAGTAGCAGACTTGGAAAACATAAGAAAGACAGAGAGGTACATAGACGAGACCTACAGGGATATAGTCCTGAAGTCCCACCTCCAGTCTGGCAGCATCCCTGTTGCCATGGAGGAGAGAGGTCACGTGACAGGAGAGCATCACCCTGGTGTGGCACGAATTGATCCTGTAACTAGGACCTGTCCTCCAGGTGATGTAAAACCCTCTCACACTGAGGAAGTTTCTCCAGGGCCATGTGCCCATGAGGGAAGGGTTAGGATAGCCGTTATAGTTGGTGATTCGATCATTAGGCATGTAGATAACTGGGTGGCTGGTGGACGTGAGGATCGCCTGGTAACATGCCTGCCTGGTGCGAAGGTAGCGGACCTCACGTGCCACCTAGATAAGGCCTTAGATAGTGCTGGGGAGGAGTCTGCTGTCTTGGTACATGTCGGTACCAATGACATAGGAATATGTGGTAGGGAGGTTCTGGAGGCTAAATTTAGGCTTTTAGGTAGGAAGTTGAAATCCATAACTTCCAGGGTAGTGTTCTCCGAAATGCTTTCCGTTCCACGTGCAGGACCCAAAAGGCAGGCAGAGCTCCGGAGTCTCAATGCGTGGATGAGACAATGGTGCAGAGATGAGGGGTTTGGATTTGTTAGGAACTGGGAAACATTCTGGGGAAAGGAGGGGCTCTTCCAAAGGGATGAGCTTCACCTTAACTGGGATGAAACCAGGCTGCTGGCATTAACCTTTAAAAAGGAGATAGAGCAGCTTTTAAACTAGATAATAGGAGAAAGCCGACAGTCGCCCAAGAGCGGATCGTTCGGAAGAATGTATCTTTGAAGAACACTACCAAAAGCAGAGAGGTTCCAAAAAAGAGTAAAGTAGCCCAAATGCCCTCGAGTATGGAGCAGACAGAGCTTAAAGATCCCAAATTACCAATGTCTACCAATAGCCAAATTAATATGAATAAAATACAGTCTCTAAAATGACGGTATGCAAATGCTAGATGGTATGCAATAGCCAAATTAATATGAATAAAATACAGTCTCTAAAATGATGGTATGCAAATGCTAAAAAATAAGATGGGAGAGTTAGAATATATAGCACTAAATGAGAGGTTAGATATGATTGGAATATCAGAGACATGGTGGAAGAAGGACAACCAGTGGGACACTGTGATACCTGGATACAAAATATATCGTAATGATAGAGCTGATCAAATTGGTGGAGAGATTGCGCTCTATGTTAGAGAGGGCATTGAGTCAGAAAGGATTAAAGTTTTGCAGGAAACAAAATTTGCCGTATGGATTGAAATTCCATGTAAAAAGTGGAAGGTGATGGCAGTGGGGGTGTACTGTCGACCGCCTGGCCAGAATGAACAAATGGATGATGAAATTCTCAAAGAAATCAAGGAAGCTAACAAAAGTTACAGCGCAGCAATAATAATGGGTGATTTCAATTACCCCGGTATCGACTGGGTCAATGTCACGGCAGGACATGCTAGGGAGATAAAGTTCCTAGATGACATAAATGACTGCTTCTTGGAGCAGCTGGTTCATGAACCAACCAGAGGGGAAGCCATATTAAACCTAGTCCTTAGTGGAACACCAGATCTAGTGCAAGAGATAAGGGTGTTGGGGCCACTTGGCAATAGTGATCATAGCATGATCACCTTTAATTTAATTAGTGGAGGAGGGATAGTAAGGAAATCCACAGTACTACCTTTTAACTTTCGAAAGGGAGACTATGATAAAATGAGGAAAATAGTTAAGAAAAAACTAAAAGGAGCAGTTGCAAAGGTTAAAGACTTACATCAGGCTTGGGTGTTGTTGAAAAATACTATCTTGGAAGCCCAGACCAGCTGTATTCCACGCTTTAAGAAAAGTGGAGGGAATTCCAAAAAACTGGCAGCATGGTTTAAAGGTGAGGTCAGAGAGGCTGTTGTTGCCAAAAAAGCATCTTTCAGGAAATGGAAAAAAGAGCCAAACGACGAAACCTGGAAATAGCACAAGCACTGGCAAGTCAAATGCAAGGAATTGATAAAGCAGGGAAAGGGAGAATTTGAGAAGAAGCTTGCTGCGGAAGCAAAAACGCGAAATAAAGATTTTTTCAAGTACATTCAAGTACAATACAAACCTGTGAGAGAGTTAGTTGGTCCATTAGATAATAGAGGAGTTAAAGGGGCACTAAGAGAAGACAAGGCAATAGCGGAGAGACTGAATGAATTCTTTGCTTCAGTCTTTACTGAGGAAGATGTAGGGATGTTACCCATGACTGAAGTGGTATTTAACGGTGCGGAAGAATTGAAGGAAATATCGATACATCGGGAATATGTATTACAACTATTAGATAAACTGAAGAGTAGCAAATCACCTGGGCCGGATGGTATACATCCAAGGGTGCTAAAAGAATTGAAATATGAGATTGCAGACCTGATATTAGTAATCTTTGAACTATCATTAAAATCATCTCTAATACCTAAAGATTGGAGGATCGCCAATGTAACACCAATTTTTAAAAAGGGTTCCAGTGGTGATCCGGGAAACTACAGATCGGTGAGCCTCACGTCAGTACTGGGAAAAATGGTAGAAACCATCATAAAGAATAAAATTACTCAGCATGTAGATAGTCATGGCCTAATGGGAGACAGCCAACATGGCTTTAGACAAGGAAGATCTTGTCTTACTAATCTGTTATGTTTTTTTGAAAGTGTGAATAAACAGGTGGACAAAGGTGAGTCAGTTGATATAGTGTATCTGGACTTTCAGAAAGCCTTTGACAAGGTCCCTCATCAGAGACCTTTGGCAAAACTAAAGAGTCATGGGATAGGAGGCAGTGTACTACCATGGATTAGGAACTGGTTAAAAGATAGAAAGCAGAGGGTTGGGCTAAATGGCCAATTTTCACAATGGAGAAAGGTGAATAGTGGTGTACCCCAGGGATATGTGCTGGGTCCGCTGCTTTTTGACATATTCATGAATGACCTGGAAAGTGGAATAACGAGTGAGGTTATCAAATTTGCAGATGACACAAAACTATTTAAAGTTGTTAAAACCCAAGAGGATTGTGGAAAATTGCAAGAGGATCTTGATAAATTGGAAGACTGGGCATCAAAATGGCAGATGAAATTTAATGTGGACAAGTGCAAAGTTATGCACCTAGGGAAGAACAACCCAAACTATGGTTACATGATGCAAGGTTCCACATTAGGAACCACAACCCAGGAAAAAGATTTAGGCGTCATTGTGGATAACATGTTAAAATCCTCGGCCCAGTGTGCAGCGGCAGTCAGGAGAGCAAATAGAATGCTAGGTATCATAAGGAAAGGAATGGAAAATAAAACAAAAGATATTATAATGCCTTTGTCGGTCCATGGTGAGACCGCACCTTGAATATTGTGTGCAATTCTGGTCGCCGTATCTTAAAAAGGATATAGCGTTATTAGAAAAGGTTCAGAGAAGAGCCACCAAAATGGTAAAGGGGATGGAAGGATACTCCTATGAAGAAAGGCTAAAAAGGTTAGGGCTCTTTAACCTGGAAAAGGGATGGCTGAGGACAGATATGATAGAAGTCTATAAATTAATGAACGGAGTGGAACAGGTAAATGTAGATCGATTGTTTACGTTATCAGAATATAGAAAGACTAGGGGACATGCAATGAAGCTACAAGGTAAACTAAGACTAATAAAAGAAAATATTTTTTCACTCAACGTGTAATCAAACTCTGGAATTTGTTACCGGAGGATGTAGTAAAGGCTGTTAGTGTAGCTGGGTTTAAAAAAGGTTTGGACAAGTTCCTGGAGGAAAAGTCCATAAACCATTATTAAAAAGGAACCCAGGATATCAATGCTTTACCCAGTACAAGCATTGTGGAACCTGTGTCTTTTGGGAAAACTGCTAGGTACGTATGACCTAGATTGGCCACTGTTGGAAACAGGATACTGGGCTTGATGGACCTTGGTCTGACACAGTATGGCATATCTTATGTTCTTACTTCACCCCCTATACTATATTGTTCCCTTGGATTGCTGCAGCCCAAATGCATAACCTTACATTTTTTAACATTAAATCCCAGCTGCCAAATTCTAGACCATTCTTCAAGCTTAGCTAGATCCCTCCTCATGTTATCTACACCTTCCTGGGTGTCTACTCTATTGCAGATTTTGGTATCATCCGCAAAGAGGCAAATCTTACCCGACAGCCCTTCTGCTATATCACTAACAAAGATGTTAAAAAGAATCGGACCAAGGACAGATCCTTGGGGCACACCACTGGTAACATCCTTCTCCTCAGAGTGAGCTCCATTTACTTGTACTTTTTGTCGCCTCCCACCCAACCAATTTCTAACCCAAGCAGTAACTTTAGGGTCCATCCCTAGGGTGCTCAGTTTGTTTATAAGTCGCCTGTGAGGAACAGTGTCAAAGGCTTTACTGAAATCTAAATACATCGCATCTAGGGCTCTCTCTCCGTCCAACTCCCTGGTCACCCAGTCAAAGAAATCAATCAGATTTGTCTGACAAGACCTGCCTCTGGTGGATCCATGCTGCCTCGGATCCTGTAATGTGCTGGACTCCAGAAACCTCACTATTTTCTCTTTCAGCAGCGTTTCCAATAATTTACTCACCACCGAAGTTAAACTAACCGGCCTGTAGTTTTCAACCACATCCTTACTTCCGCTTTTGTGTAAAGGCACCACATGAGCCTTTCTTCAGTCCTTTGGCACCACTCCCAACTCCAACGAGGCATTGAAAAGGTCAGTCAGTGGAGCTGCTAGAACGTCTCCAAGTTCCCTCAGTATTCTAGGGTGTATCCCATCCGTTCCTATAGCTTTGTCTACTTTAAGTTGAGCTAGTTTCTCACGAACACAGTCTTCTGAAAATTGTTCAAGATGTCCCTCGCTTCTGTTCCTATTTGTGGGTGTTTTCTGAGGTCCTGCTCCTGGTTCTTCATCTGTAAACACAGAACAAAAATATTTGTTAAGCAATTCCGCTTTATCCTTATCAGCTTCTACATATTCCTCCCCTGCACCCTTGAGTCTGACAATACCACTTTTGCCCTTCCTCTTCTCACTAATATATCTGAAAAATGTCTTATCCCCCCCACACACATTTTATTGCATTGGCTATTTCCACTTCCTTTTGAATCTTTGCCTTCTTGACTACTTTGCTAGCTTCTCTAAGTTTTTCAAAATACAGATGCCTGTCTTGCTCTCTCTGTGATCTCTTGTATTTCATGAAGGCCTCCCTCTGTTTCTTCACTTTTTCAGCTACTTCTTTCAAAAACCATAGTGGTCTCCTTTTCCTTTTACCTTTATTTACCATTTTAACAAAAAGGTTGGTTGCCCTTAAAATATCCCCTTTCAGTTTTTCCCACTGTTTTTTCTACATCCCCCAGCTGTTCCCATCCCGCTAACGACTCCCTGAGGTATTGGCCCATCTTCGCAAAGTTAGTCTTCCTAAAGTCTAAGATCCTCACCTTTGAATGGATTCTAACAGCCCTAGTCCTAATACTGAACCACACCATCTGGTGATCACTGGATGCAAAATGATCTCCCACTACAACTGTTGTTGTAGTGGGAGATCATTGTAGTTCATTGTAGACTGTTGTAGTTGTTATGGAAGGACAGACTAGATAGGCCATGTGGTCTTTTTCTGTCGTCATATTTCTATGTTTCTATGTTTCTACAACATCAGAAACACTTTCACCATTGGTAAAGATACCCTGAAACCACAAACCTCTTAAAACATTACCACGCCCTCATCAAATATTATAATGGAATGCCAAAACACTTACCAAACTATCCGGTGCTGGTAAATCACCTTCAAAACCCTCTCCTCTTGAGGTATATCAGAACCGTCCTCTTTAGAAGATCACAGCTGAACAGTGTGATGAGGAAGCCTCTAGTGAGCATATGGAAGTAAAAGAAAAGAATGATTTTTCCTTTAAGAAAAGTGACATCCCTGCAGTACACACATTTCAGTGTTTGCCAAAAGAAAGCAAGCACAGAGAAACTGAAGCTAGGCTGCCACACCCAAGCTCTGCTGACGTAGTAGCAAGCTTGGAACCTAATTACAGACACCTGTCCAGAGAGGCAGAGACACGGCTCAGAGAGTAGGAATATAAACCCTGGCTAGAGAGAGAGTCAGGACGATGAGGGGGCAGGAGGAGAAGGGAAGAACAAGGAAGAGACAGGAGAACAATGATGACAGCACACGAGAGGGATCACAGGAGGAGACACAGCTGGAGAAGTGGAGCTAAAGCAATCAGAGCAGAAGGGGAGAAGAGAAACCTTCAAACCCCAGTGTCGGATAGAAAGGTTCAGAGAGTTCAGAGGTGGGAGCCCAGGACTCAGTCCAAGAGTCTACAAAGCCTAGCCTGGAACAGGGAAAAGGGGCAGAGCTCCAGGGAGGAACTCCAACAAGGGAACCAGAGACTGTTTCCACATAGCTGGAGAGAGATTGCTGAACAGAGCCAGAGAGGAGTCTCCACAACCTCAGGTACCTGTAATCCCTATCACATAGAGCTGTGCTCAAAGGAGACACAGAATCCCTTAGGGAGGAGTTACCCTAAGATGTATGATAGTAGCTTGAAGCAGCTTGGAGGAAATGCAAGTGGACTGTAATGAGAATGATTCATTATCATCTGAAGTACCTATGGACTGCACGCTGTGTTTAGTTGATGACATTGAATCCCTTTGCTAGTGTATATTGGAGAGCTGAGGGAAGACAAAGGAAAAGAGAATATTTTTCTTTGTTGAAGGAAGCTGCTATGTTTTTCTTTATCTGTTAAGCAGTTGCACTTTTGAGTAAAGAGTGTGAAGCTCAGCCAGCATACTTGTATAAATAACCTTGAGCGAGCAACTGAAGAATTATCCTGATGCAATCTGCATTGAACCTTTTCTTTGGGGAATAAATTTTGTCATCTTTGCCTTTACCACTGGTTTCACGACTATTTTTTCTTAGAAGGCAAAAGAACTACCACTCTCAGCAGGCTTAGCTGGAGCAAAATAGTTCATCCCATCATCTATAAGGAGAACGTAATGGCAACCCTAACCCTCTTAGCCTGAGGCAGAGGGCTAGGGCATGACAATAGTCAAAGGCTTTAAAGTGCAATACCTGCTGAATTCATACAATCTCAAATACACATATTTTTCAGTAGCCAATATATATTTTTTTATTGTTCACCGCCCTGACGCTCCGGCATGGGCGATATATCAAACCTCACAAATAAAGATAAAGATAAAGATGAGTCACAGTTTCACCGATAACTGGCTTCTTCAGGGAAAACGTCCTTGCTTCACAATAACACTAAAAGCAAATGCCACGGCATCAACTAACTTGCCATAGACCATAAACACCAAATCAAACACACATTACAACAATACTGACCTTAGAAAGCCATAGTATTTCTCCAGCTATTTCCTCCCGAATTGAAAGCAGTTCAAAAAAACGCCAGCACTTGCGCTCTTATAACCAAGATTCCCAAACCACATTAAATAGAACCAATGCCACTCAATTTGGGAATTTAACCCATAACGTGCCATACTCTTCCATCGGAAGATAAACTGTTGTTCTCTATGGCATAACTGCCATTGATAATTATCACCCTCACCACCCCTAATATGTTCCAAAACATAACAACGAAAATCATCTAATGAATGATTTTTCAATTTCCAATGCATTACCTAAAGTACTGATTCTACCCCTTGATGAATGGCAGATTAATGTTCAATAATATGTACTTTAAACGGGCGTGAAGTCTGACCAATAACGAACAAGGACATACCACTACATATATGACTCCACTAGATTGACAATTCGTATTGCCACATAACTTATATGTAAATACCAATGTAGAGTGTGTAAAAGACTGTATCTTTAATGTCACTGCACATACTACACATCGATTACATTTTTTGTGTCCATGACAGTCTAAGATTGAAGTCCGTTGGGAACTGGAACTTTACCATCTCCTAAGGTAAGACATAATTTGACTAGGAATGAATGGGCAGCGATGAAATCTTTGCAGAATGATTCATCAATAGTTTTGTTTGTTTGTTTATTTATGTATTTGTTTATTTGTTTATTTATTTATTATACCACACTCTTTAGAATCAGTGCGATTTACAAGTAACAATAAATTGTACAATGCAGGCTGAAACGTACATTGAACTTTACAAAGAACAGGTAAAACAACTTGGGTTTCAAGAGGGATAACTATATACATATTGAGTAATTGTAGCAGCGGATATGGTTAAGGGGAGGGGGTGTTGTAATTTTATATAATGTTGCATATAACACAGAGGTGCTGTCTCAATTGAATAATGGTCAATTTTATTGTTTGTTACAAGATGATCCCACTCAGGCGATACTTATAAGGCCGCGGGGCCACGTACCTGCAGGCCGCTCTAACCAGGGGGGCGGCATGGTGCGTGGTCCCAACCGCGTGGCTGGAAGGGGGGGTCGTCTCGGCGGCGGTGGGGCGTCGTTTAAATCTATTGGCTCCCGCGGGTGATGGAGGGCGGCGGGAGCCAATAGGAAGGACGGTGGGTCCGGAAAGGGGGTGATTGGGGGCGAGCGCGTCGGCGAGGCTGCAGTTCATCGGCACGCTGCGGAGGAGATGGGCGCTCGTAGAGCCGCTGCGGGGAATTTTCTTTTGCGAGTCTGCCGGTGTGGTGTCCTGTCTTGTGCGGTGCGGAGTTCTGGGCTCTCTTTGGGCGGTGGAGTGTCGGGGCGAGTCTGCCGGTGCGGATCCTGCAACCGGTGAGCGTTTTCTGCCCTTTAGATTGAGGGGCATAGGGCTCTGGATCTGGGGCTCTTTGTTTGGGTGGGGGCTTCTTGGGTGCCTGCCTTACAGGCAGTTGGTATCTGGGTGTGATCACAACACGTAAAAAAAAAAAAAAAAAAAAACGTGGGGCGTTTCTAGCTGGGGTTTTTTGGCTCGCCGATTGTTGTCAGGATGGGAGCGAGCGACCCCTTGGCGGGTGGATGGTAGGCGTCCTATCACGCATGACCTGCTAGTACGGCTCTGTGCCGCTTTGCCGGGTGTGGCGGCGTCAACTTATGAGGCCTCGCTGTTTAAGGCAGTATTTTGCGTGGCCTTTTTGGGGCTTTTCGGGTGGGGGAGCTCGTGTCGGCATCCGGGGCGGGGAGTCGGGAGGGGAGCTTTACAGGTACGCGATGTGCGGGTGGTGGGGGGGGAGTTGGGGCTCCGGTTGGTGAAATCCAAGACGGATCAGAGGGGCAAAGGTGCCTGGATACGGTTGGGAGCTATTGCGAATGCACCCACTTGTCCAGTGGCGGCGATGGCTGCCTACCTGAGGCTGCGGCCGCGTGTCGGCGGTCAGCTATTTCTGCATGAAAACACGCGCTGCCTGACGCATTTCCAATTCACGGCGGTTTTGCGCTTGGCGGTGCGCTACGTGGGCTTGGATCCTTCTGTTTACGCTCCCCATTCGTTCCGGATTGGGGCAGCCACCAGCGCTGCGGCGGCCGGGGTGTCGGATCACGGCATCCAACGCATAGGACGGTGGCGTTCTGATGCCTTTCGAGGGTATGTGCGTTTGTGAAGGGGCTGTAAGGGGTTAACTGTTTATTTTCTTTTTTAGGTGTGGGCCAGCCGTCTTGTTGCTGGATGGTCGGCCATTCTTTTGTGTATTGGGCTGGCCGGCCGGCAGGCAGCGGGGGACCCCCTCGGTGAAATTCTTGGACTTCCCACGGCAGAGGTGACCGTCTCATGGCTGGGTGAGCGCGGGCTTCGGTGGCTGCAGCTCCTGCCTTTGCTTCGGCACCATCAGCGTGTGAAGGGATCACCGGCTCTGCTGCTGCTGCACCTCGGTGGTAATGACCTGGCGATGTGGACAGTGAAGCAGCTGATACGGGCAGCCAAAAAGGATATTTTGGAAGTATTGTTAATGTTTCATGATGTTGTTTTACTCTGGTCTGACATAATTCCGCGGCCGGCGTGATGGGGTCACCGGCGGTGGTCGCGGGGGTTGATTAAGGTTAACCGGCAAATTGGCCGCTGGGTTTGTCAGAACGGGGGTTGGCAGATATTACACCCTTGGGTGGAGGTGGACTGTCCCAGTTTGTATCAGTCTGATGGAGTACATCTATCCCCGGTGGGGGTGGCTTTACTCCTGAACGACTGGCAAGAAGCTTTAGAGTATTTGTTTAAGTGCAGAGTGGCTGGTCGCAGCTTTATGTCTGGGGGGGGCTCAGGGACAGGTGTCTCTGAGCCTGTGGTGGGATCCCGGAGGTGTCTGGGGTCCGGAGTCTTGGCAATATGCAGGGCGGGGGTGGGTTACCCCTGACCCGGAGAATCCCTCGGGGCTTTTGCTAGTAGTATGGCTAAGCCGGATGAGGGGGGATGGTATTGCCGGGTGATGGTTCATGGCGGAGGCGGGATGGAACTCACCTTGCTACCCATATGGCTGGTGAGGGTTCGTCCCGCTGCCAGAACTGGTGGGTGACATTGTCATGGTTTTGTTGTTATGTTGGTAATTTTATTTATTTATTTTATTTATTACAATCTCTTATATACCGCGCTATTTGGCATCAGCGCGGTTTACATTATAACACAACGACCATAACAACATGCTGTTTGGTTTTACATCGAACAGGGGACCAAACTTGGATAACAGGGGTAACTATATACATGAGATATTTACATGGTAAGGAGTAACTTGGATAACAGGGTCAATTATATACATGAGATATTTACATGGTAATGAGTAAAAATATCATAGTGAACGTGGGTCATCTCTTCAGAGGGGATGTCTAGGTGCCATTGGTGGTTGGGTAGCATTGGAGGAAAAGATGGTATTTGAGTGCCTTCCTGAACTGCGATAGGTCAGCAATAGCCCTAATGTCAGGGGGTAGAGCATTCCAGCATTTAGGTACATAGTAACTGAAAGCCCTGTTTGTGGTTGATATGTTGCACTTTGACGATTCCTTTGGTGTTACTAGTTGGTTTATGGCTATTGCTCTTCTGGATCTGTTGGGGGGCAACATGTGAATAAGATCTGTGAGTGAATGGGATGAAATACCTTTGATTGCCTTGAATGCTAGGAGTAGGGTTTTAAAGATGATTCTCCCATGGATAGGTAACCAGTGAAGTTGTTTGAGAATGGGGGTCACGTGGTCGGTTCTGGCGGCTCCGTGTAGGACCCTTGCTGCAGCATTCATGGCCAGCTGTAATGGGGCTAGTGTGGATTGAGGGAGCCCTTGTAAGATGGCGTTTGCAAAGTCGAAGTGAGGCAGGATTAGTGCTTGGTATATGGTCCGGAAGTCATCTGGGTCCAGCAGGGAGCGCAGATGCCTGAGTGTGCGGATTTTGTAGTATACAGCTTTGACAATGTTGCTTATGTGGTGTTTCATATCCAGGCGTTGGTCCAACGTAACTCCAAGGTATCTTATTGTTTCTTTGGTTAGTAAGTCCGCTTCCTTAACACTGACATGGGATGGAGGAGTAAAGTCGGGGTCTCTGGAGATGAAAAGAACCCCCGTCTTTTTATGTTGAATGCGTAGATTCTGTGATTGGAGCCACGCTGAGACAGCATTGAAACAGTCTATTAGTGGTGCTAGGTCCATTTGGGCTGTGGAGAACGGCATGTATAAAAGAATGTCATCTGCATATATCAAACAGCTCACGTTAAATGATCTTATGATGTTGCAGATGGGCTGCATGTAAATATTGAATAGTAGGGAGGACAAGGAGGAGCCTTGAGGTACACCTTGTTTTTGATGGAAGTGTTTTGATTCCTCTGATCCAGACTTCACGTATTGCCATCTTGCTTCCAGATAGGATTTACACCACCCTAGTGCATTGTTGCAGATGCCCTTCTCTTTCTTTTTTTTTTTTTAAACGTTTATTTTCATTTTACAACAAACAAAAGTAACAACACACCATAAGATACAAATACACACATACAATAAGGAAAACAACCCCAATTACCCCCCACCCCTATGCTTCTTCTCTAAGCTAATAAGAGTCATCACATAAGCGCTTACACACAACAGTTATTGTACAGCTAACAAGCAGAAATGGTATTGATGATATAGGCTGATCCTGTGGCAGAAATGTATACAAAATTAAACAGTCAAATGAGAGCATTTAGCAGTTAGAACATAATCATGGAACACCTTCCTTTTAAACAAGTAGTGAAGGGCTTGAGTGGAAGAGATTGACATACAAGGTAGTTGCTCATAATTACAGTAAAAATGGACATGATTCCACCAATCATTGAGGCTCAGATGGGAGCCAATTTCCAGTATTTCGTGATGAAGGAGATAGGAAATAGCTATGCCCAGTAAATGGGCCTCCTGAAGAAACACTAACTCAGAATAATCATGATTAAGAGAGCTAAGGATTGTCCTTCTTTGGAATGGACTATTGATGCCTTTTACAGTCAGTAATGATAACTTACATAAAGCCATGCAAAATAGTTAAACAATCTGAGAAAGAAACATAATAGCGCACAGAGTTACACAATGTCGCTCATAGTATCTGTAAATGACTGCAGAAACAACATGATAGGAATTAAACTAAGGAAAACCATGAAGCGCCCCATATAACAAAATAAGCACCGAAGTGCCTTAGAGAAGAAGCAAAACCCCAGAAATTACTGGCGGCCTGATGTCTGCGGGGAGAAACCCCAGAGAAGGCCTGAATTGAAACATAAATCCTACAGAGCTATACGGGCTCCGAAACTAACCAAGGAGCTCATCGTGGAAAGAAAGGAGACCAATAAGGTAGATATAAAAAGAAAGAAAAGTCCAGGCAGTCTCCGTTTCAGGCAGCGATCACCGCATCGGGCCATTCAAATGGCGGACAGTTCCAGCGGATTCCATCCAAGCTGTTGGATTAGCGCATCTGGTCTGCTTCTTTGGAAGCTAGAAATGTTGCTAGCAGATCAGGATCTTCGAAGGTACGAGTTTGGTTATGGAGAGTCACTCTGAGCTTCGCTGGATATAAGATGCCGAAGCGAGCCTGTAACTGTTGAAGTCTAGGTCGAAAAGCAAGGAGTCTCTTCCGACGGTCAACTGTGGGCTTAGCCAAGTCAGGGAAGAAGGAGACTTTATGATTTTCAAACTCCAAATGACGATTCGCCCGGGCAGCATTTAGAATTTGCTCAACTTGCTGATATCTCAGTAGACGAAAAATGATGGGCCGGGGGGTCGTCCGATTGAGCGCCATGCTGGTAGGAACACGATGTGCTCGGTCAATTTCCAGATCTCTGTGAAAAGTAATCTTCAGCAAGGAGGGAAGAGTTTTGACCAGGAATTCTCTCATATCTCCTGCTTCCGCGCCCTCCGGTACACCAATGAGCCTTACATTGTTGCGACGGGCTCGATTATTGCTATCCTCTAACTCTTTTTGTAGATTCTGTATCTGACGCTCAGCCTCATCCAGTTTCACCAAGCGCACCACGTGCGAGTCGAGGACCCCCGCCATATTGTCCTGCCGTAATGAAAGACCTTCAAGTCGATCCTGAAGCACACCAAAATCTTCTCGCATGGCTCGGAGCGCTTCTCCGTTGGACTGCACCAGTTCCTTCACACCACGTATTTCCTCCAAGATCTCCTGTTGCATTTCGGGGTTATCCCGAAATGGCACCATCTTTTGTGGGGAAGGCAGCTCTGTCTTGGAACGTTTTCCGTGTGAAGAAGAGGGAGATCCGAAGTCTAAGCGCGCTGGTTTATGGGCCGCCATCCCCCTCGAGGCACCCCGGTAAGTTCGGAGCAAAATATTAAGTTAATGTAGGTATTAAGTCAGGATTCTGAGTAGGCCCCTCGGGAGCTTCAGCGCAAAGCGTCTAACCCGCTGGACATCAGGCTCCGCCCCCCGATGCCCTTCTCTTTCAACCTTCCCAGGAGAATTTCGTGACTCACCGAGTCGAACGCAGTGGCAATGTCCAAGAAGATGAGCACAAAACCTTTATGGATGTTGTCTATGCCTGTGATTATAACGTTGAATAGGCTAGTAAGAAGAGTCTCGACTCCATGATATTCTCTAAACCCATGTTGGCAGTGATCTAGGGGAGCTACAGAATCTATGTGATTTTGAATTTGCCGTTGTACCTCTTTCTCAGTTATCTTGGCTAGGAGAGGAATACTGGCTATTGGCCTATATGAATCGGCCTTTTGCGGGTCAAGCTTGGGGTTTTTCAATAGTGGCCTAATGGATGTCTGCTTGAGTGTTGCGGGGAAGTATCCTGTTGTGAAGGAGAGGTTCATTAGGTTTGCGATGAATGGACTGAACACACCACGTAGTTCCTTGATCCAAAAGGCTGGGCATGGGTCAGTCTGTGCAGTGGAGGTGTTGAGGGATGCTGTGGTATCTTCAATGCATTTAGTGGAAGGAGTAGAGAACTTGTCAAGTAGGGTTAGGCCTGTTGGTTCCTGAAACTGTACTGCTGAATCCTTTTTGGTTTGAATGATCTTGGATTGCAGGTAGTCAGCGTATTCTTGTGGGTGAATCACACTGTGCTGATCGGGAGATGGTTCTTTCGAGAGGGATTTAACCAAGTTGAAGAGGTCACGTGGTTTATTCAATGATCTCTTTAGGGTGTCAGTGTGATATTGTTTCATTTTGGTTGTGATTGCTTCACGATGAATTGAGAGGTGAGTTTGGTAGGCGGTCTGATCTTCAATAGAGAGTGTTCGGCGCCATCGGCGCTCGAGTCTACGTAGTTGAGTAAGAGAAGATCGTAGCTCCGGAGAGAACCACGGGGCAGAGCTTCTCTTCATCCTTGCTGTGTTGTTGGCTTCCGGGCGTTGTGCGATGGCATTTAAGTTGGAGTTCCAGGATGATATCAGTTCTTCAAGGTCAGGCATGGTTTTGTTGAGGAGGGATTGGGTCTCAGATAGAATGTGTTCCCTGTTAAATGGGCGAAAGCTTCTTGTGGATGCTCGTGATGTGATGTTCTGATTTCGGCTTCTGTGCAGCTGCTCATTGTTGGTGGGTATCTGGATAATAATCAATTTGTGGTCTGACCAAGGTACATCAATCACTGATATTGGTAGATTACGGTTTTTGCTCGATGATTGGCTGAGGAGCAAAAACCATATCAAGTACATTCCCTTTTATATGTGTGGGTTCATTGATGATTTGTTTGAGTGCGAGTTCTTCCATGGCACCAAGGAAGGCATTTGCGTGGTTTTGGGGTAACGATGGGAGATTGAAATCACCCATTATCCAATTTGGTTTATTGGGACTGAGGGTGTTGGCCGCAAGGTCAATAATGGTTGGGAGGTCATCTGGACAAGCCGACGGCATTCTGTATAACAGGTTGAGAGAGCAATGCTGGTTTGCAATAGAGAGGATGTCTAGACTGCTTGTACTAGAGGAGTCTGTTATATGGAAGTCAAGGTCTGCTTTGGTGATTATAAGCACCCCACCTCCTTTTTTGTTTTCTCTATGTCTTGTGTGTATAGCGAAATTGGGGGGTAGGAGTTGATTGAGGATAACGTTGTCCTCCGATGATAACCAGATTTCAGTGATCATAAGTATTTCTAGGTCGTAAAGTGAAATTGTGTCTAGTACAACAGGCCATTTTTTGCGAATAGAGCGTGCGTTAATGATGGCACATTTCAGTGGTCGGCAGCTCAGAGGTTTTTGCTGGCTGGGTGTATTGGATAACTGGAGTGCTACATGGATAAGGTGGGAGCGGCGCGTGTAGGCGTCACTTCTTGGGTGGGAATATGGGGGGTCATACCATCTTTTTCCATGGCTATTCAGGACAGGAGTAGTGTTGTGGGACGTGTAGAGGGCCTGGGTGGTTCCAAGCCAGTGAGTGAGGAGGTAAAGGCTAAAGAGGGAGGCGAACTGGAGGGCCATTTTGAGGGTAGCAAGTAGTAGTGAGGCACAATGTGACAGTAGTATCAATGAGGCACAATGTAGTGGCGGAGCACACTATAGTAATGAGGTGCAGTAGGGAAGAGGAGATATTATGCAAAAATATACATTAGGATGGAGCAGTAGGAAGGTTTGCAGTAGATGAGGCCTTAGAATATAGGTGACCTATCTACGAAATTGAATACATTCCAATCATATTAAGGAGATACAGAATGATATGCTGCAATGCTGGGATGATGCATTAACACGTTAATACTGAGATATAAGTAATGGGATAGGATTCCAACAGATTACATTGTATCTTTGATAGGTAAACTAGTATCACATTAACAAAAGACTGTGTCAATTAGTACCTTTCCCGTGTGAGCTCAGAAGATTATAACAGACTGTTATGTGGTGGGAGGATTCGGCCTACCTCACGGTCCACGCCTCTGGCGAGGCCCTCAGGCGCGGGCCCTCAGGCGCGGGCGCGCCCGATGGCGCGAAGTTTAAATCCGGTGTGCTGTGCCCCGATTGGGCCTGCGATGACCAGGAGGCCCCTCCCGCTGCTGGTGGCTCGATCCCCAGGAAGGGGAGAGCTGCTGGTGGTGGCAGTGGCTTGAGAGAGTCAGCGCCCGATGGCGCGAAGTTTAAATCCGGTGTGCTGTGCCCCGATTGGGCCTGCGATGACCAGGAGGCCCCTCCCGCTGCTGGTGGCTCGATCCCCGGGAAGGGGAGAGCTGCTGGTGGTGGCGGGGGCTTGAGAGAGTCAGCGCCCGATGGCGCGAAGTTTAAATCCGGTGTGCTGTGCCCCGATTGGGCCTGCGATGACCAGGAGGCCCCTCCTGCTGCTGGTGGCTCGATCCCCGGGAAGGGGAGAGCTGCTGGTGGTGGCAGGGGCTTGAGAGAGTCAGCGCCCGAAGGCGCAAAGTTTAAATCCGGTGTGCTGTGCCCCGATTGGGCCTGCGATGACCAGGAGGCCCCTCCCGCTGCTGGTGGCTCGATCCCCGGGAAGGGGAGAGCTGCTGGTGGTGGTGGGGGCTTGACTAATGTTGACTAATGTTGACTAATAAAGCTGCGACCAGTTAAATGCCAATATGTGTACTGTTGTGGTTATTCGGGGGGGGGGGGGTGCTGAAGGGTGTTTTCAGGGACCGTAGCATCACGTCCGCCTTACCTGGTTATTGTAAGGCCGCGGGGCCACGTACCTGCAGGCCGCTCTAACCGGGGGGGCAGCGTGGTGGGTGGTCCCGACCGCGTGGCTGGAAGGGGGGGTTGTCTTGGCGGTGGTGGGGTGTCGTTTAAATCTATTGGCTCCCGCGGGTGATGAAGGGCGGCGGGAGCCAATAGGAAGGACGGTGGGTCCGGAAAGGGGGTGATTGGGGGCGAGCGTGCCGGCGAGGCTGCAGTTCGTCGGCGCGGTGCGGAGGAGACGGGCGCTCCCACCCTTGGGGTGGCGGTGTGGGGTTTATGGGGGGTTGCAGCTGGGTGGGGTGGCGGGATCCCAGAGGTGTCCGGGATCTGGAGTCTTGGCAATATGCGGGGCGGGGGTGGGTTACCCCTGACCCGGAGAATCCCTCGGGGCTTTTGCTAGTAGTATGGCTAAGCCGGATGAGGGGGGATGGTATTGCCGGGTGATGGTTCATGGCGGAGGCGGGATGGAACTCACCTTGCTACCCATATGGCTGGTGAGGGTTCGTCCCGCTGCCAGAACTGGTGGGTGACATTGTCATGGTTTTGTTGTTATGTTGGTAATGTTGACTAATAAAGCTGCGACCAGTTAAATGCCAATATGTGTACTGTTGTGGTTATTTGTGGGGGGGGGGGGTGCTGAAGGGTGTTTTCAGGGACCGGAGCATCACGTCCGCCTTACCTGGTTAATGCCGAGATTTTAGAGGTTTTGGAGGAAGCATTGCAACAAGGTTAGATAATGAAACGTTTAATGAAATGTCTATAAGTAAAGGATCCCCGTATACCTTCATTTTATATTTTTTCAAAGAATCATAAATCATCGATTAATCCGCCTGGCCATCCGATAGTATCAGGAATAGGATCGGTTTTGGAACCTTTATCTCAATATATGGATTATTTTTTTAAACCTTTGGTATGACAGGCGTCTTCATGCATTAAGGATTCGGGAGATTTGTTGGTATATTTGGTTACATGGCAGATGGAAGAAGGGAGGTCTTATTTATTGGTTACCATGGACATTTCGGCGTTTCATACAAATATCCCCCAGGAACAGGGACTTACTATTGTGATGCATTATTTATCAAGTACAAGATTTGTCGGAAATCTTTTTTCCATAAATTGTTAACATTAATCTTATATAGAAATTATTTTGATTTTCAGGGCCATTATTATCATCAAATAGAGGGAGTCTCTATGGGAGCTGCAGTGGCCACATCACTGGCGGGATTATACATATGGTATTTTGAAGAGGAAATTGTATTAAAATCTCGGTATCGGTCCTCTATAGTTAAATGGGTTAGATATATTGATGATGTTTTTTTTATATGGCAAGGTTCGGATGGTTATTTATGGGAATTTTTACATTGGTTAAACAGCCAAGATTCACATTTACAGTTTACTCCTGAGATATCAGGGACAGAGGTTCATTTTTTTGGATATTAAGATTGTGTTGGATAATCATGGTTTCCGCATCTCTATTTTTTCAAAACCTATGGATCGGAACAGTTTATTAGATTATGCTAGTTTTCATCCGCATCATATACGGGATGCATTTGTGGAAGCTATGTTCTTCCAAAGATGAATTTTTTGTACAGGCACAACAAATGAAGAAGTTTGATTTGTGGGGCTATCCGACTCGTGTGACTCATAAAGCTTATAAATGGGCTTCAAATGTTCATCGGGAATGGTTTTTCTTGCGATCACAGGAGAAGACTGAACCTACATTAACCTGTGTTTTACCTTTTTCAACTCAAGCTAGATATATACGGGATTTGATTTTATCCCATTGGAACATATTGAGTGTCCATTCAATTTTTGTGACGCCTCCTATTTTTTCATTTCGCAGGGGCAAAAATTTAAGAGAGATTTTGGTTCATTCCCTTTCCCAATGGACTTAAATCTTAGATTGTCATGGACACAAAAAATGTAATCGATGCATAGTATGTGCAGTGACGTTAGAGATACAATCTTTTACACACTCTACATTGGGATATACGAGTACATGAGTTGCGTGGCGATACGAATTGTCAATCTAGTGGAGTCATATATGTAGTGGTATGTCCTTGTTTATTATTATATATTGGTCAGACTTCACGCCCGTTTAAAGTACGTATTATTGCACATTTATCTGCCATTCGTCGAGGGGTAGAATCAGCACCTTTGGCAGAATTATCAACGGCAGTTATGCCATAGAGAACAACAGTTTATCTTCCGATGGAAGAGTATGGCACCTTATGGGTTAAATTTCCAAATTGAGTGGCATTGGTTCTGTTGAATGTGGTTTGGGGATCTTGGTTATAAGAGCGCAAGCGCTGGCATTTTTTTTGAACTGCTTTCAATTCAGGAGGAAATAGCTGGAGAAGTACTATGGCTTTCTAAGGTCAGTATTGTTGTAATGTGTGTGTTTAATTTGGTGTTTACGGTCTATGGCAAGTTAGTTGATGCGGTGGCATTTGTTTTTAGTGTTATTGTGAAGCAAGGAAGTTTTCCCTGAAGAAGTCGGTTATCGGCGAAACTATGGCTCATGGTGTATTTGAGATTGTATGAATGGCCATTCAGCAGGTATTGCACTTTAAAGCCTTTGACTATTAAACTGTGATCTTCTAAAGTGGACGGTTCTGATATACCTCAAGAGGAGTGGTTTTGAAGGTGATTTGCAAGCACCGGATGGTTTGTTAAGTGTTTTGACATTCCATTATGATATTTGATGAGGGAGTGGTAATGTTTTGAGAGGTTTGTGGTTTCAAGGTATCTCATACAAAATAAACGTTTTTTTTCATTGACTCATTTTTTTAGATCTTGTGGCTGGACCTTGTGCGCTGATTTAAAGTGCTTGGAAGACTAGTTTATTTGCATCAACAGTGATTTCATACGGAGGCATGTTCACTATCAGGGTCTTTTTACAAGTGACGCTGGAACATTAACATCAGTTGAACAACGATATCAAGAGAAGGTTTTTGTATTTGTGAAACACCATGGGCAATAGTTTGAATTTTATAAATAAATATATTTTTATAACACACTGATAATAACATTGTTTATATAAATTGTGAATTGTTGATCAATATATGATTATAGTGTAATATTTATCTTATATGTTTTATGGCATTGTGGATTTGGGTAAGTGTGGATGATTTGCAATTTTATGTTTTTTGATTGTATATCCTGAAAGGAGCTCAAATATTAAGTCACCATCTGCCGGGTGACATCACTTCCTCAAAAGGCTGCTTTTACTAACACTTAGCTCGAGCTATCTGCTGCATGGTCCATTTTATTTCTATGGGATATATGGCAGCTCAAGTAAAAAGGGCTCAAAGTGTTTCCATCTCTCTCTACGTCATGAAGTCCATATTGTAACTTTAATGAAGCCCTGATGATCTTACTGTTATAGGATGGATTCAAACTCTATACAATACTTCATGCTTGAAAATACTGCTCAACTTCGTCCAATCCTCTCATATCAAACTAGGCAAAGACACACACAGCAGGGATGTCTCCTCTTTCTTGCTTAATTTAGTGTTGGAAACTCCTCGCACGGCTATCCAGCAGGTCTGTTAACCACACGTTAATCACGGTGACCGGGATATCCTTGGGTGTCACCGCTGAACACCCTGATGCTAGCTAACTAGACTGGGACATTGTAGGCATGGAGTGGATGTGGCACCCAACAATGGAGCAGCAATATTCAGTCACTGCCTGGTTATCTCTAGACGGCAAAAGTTAGGCACCTTAAAGGGTGACCTAATTTTTGCCACAGAAGCTAAAGGGGCAGCAGATGAATATCATCACTCCCCGGTTAGCTTCTCTGCTATCCGATTGACCTGGATATTCAATACCGGTGGCAGGATATGGCCCCAGCATTGAATATCTGAGTCAGGTTCAGCGGCGATGGTTAACCGCTTTACAATGGCTAGCCGCTACCGCTAAATATCAGGCCCACTGATTTTAAATGTAAACTTGCAGATGACAATACTTTTTTTGTTTTTAAATCTAGTCCTGGTAAGTTCTTATAGTTTTCAGTTTATTTTAATTTAATATACAGCTTTTTGCAAACATTCAAAATGGTTTACAATTAATTTTAAATTGAAAGTAGTTAGGAAAACAATTTCATTGATGACAGAAAAGAAAGGAGGAGGCATATTCAAATAGGTGGTGCAGCTTAATCATCCTTGGGGCCCCGTCTGATCCCAAAAACCTGCTGAAAAAAAATGTTTTTAAGAGAATTTTGAATTTCTTATAGTTAGCTTTAAGACATATATGGGCTATCAGACAGTTCCACGTTGAGGGGGCAATAAAGAAAAAAGCTGAGTTTCTAGTGCTTTCATATCTTGCTTTAGTAGGAGGAGGAATATATAGCCTGTTGCCATGCAATGAACATAAGCAACGTGGAGGGGCGTATGGAAGAATAAGAGAAGATTAGTAATCCAGGGCACTATTTTGCAAAGTTTTGTAGCCCAGAGTTAAAATTTTATGGCGCATCCAAAAGAGAGCCGAAAGTCAGTGGTGCTGAATCATTAACTGCATGATGTTATCAAATTTCTTTGCATGGGCTAATATGCTAAGAGGCCGATTCCTAAAGGTGCAGGTCAGGGCCGTTTGCACGGTGAAAATGTGTAAGGGTCCTAGTTGGACCCGATTCCACAACTACTCGTTCTAGAAGCCCCTACAATTGTAGAATTGGGCAGATAGACGAGCCGTATACGGATGTAGGAGACTTCTTCGACCCTGCCCATCCCCAGCACACAATGCATTGGCTGATGTGCCGGTGCAGTGGTGTCCCATCACCATGGCACCGACACATCCAGCCAGCAGCATGGAATACCGTTCCCTACACTGGTCCTCACAGAACGCTGTCCGGCCATCAGTGGGGGCCTACAAGGGCATGCCATGCTGACAGGCTCTGTCCTGGCCTATTGCCATGGTATGTGGGAGGCTGCAGCCCGCCAACTGAACTGTGGTCTGCACTTATTCCACCCTTGGGGTGAAATAGGCGGGCCATCCATGTCATTGCTGGGGTACCTTCAGAGGCCTGTCCTGAATAGCCTCTGTACATCCTGGCGCCTAGCCACTCCCCTGCAGAGGTCAACCGGCAGATCGGATGTTGGGTACAGCAGTCTGGTGGATGGCATGTGCAGCATCACTGGGAGGAGGTGAAGTGTATGGGGCTGTACCGTATGGATGGGGTTCACCTGGGCCAGGATTTATTATTAAATGATTGACAGGAGGCACTGGAGGAGTGTGTTGGTCGCAGCTTATGTGGGGTGGGGCGGTGCGAGGATAGGTAAGCTACCTCGCGCCGGTGGCAGGGTAGAGAGCTAACGCTTGCCGAGGTGGTGGGGTAGAGAGCTAGCACTCACCGAGGTGGCGGGGCTTTACCTGATTGCGGCGCACTGGGGGGGGGGGAGCGAAGGGCTCCCCGGAGTGGGGTGAGACATCCCGGTTGGGGGTCTCGGCCCGGTAGAAGCCTTTGCTACTAACATGGCGAGGCAGGCGGCGGGCTTTAGGGGAGGATGATGCACCACCTTGCTAATAATATGACTGGTGGGGGCATTGTCCGGAGATTGGGGGGGGGGGGGGTTATGTTATGATGTTGGAAATTTTGGGGCCCTTGTTGGGGCCGATTGTTATATGTGATAATAAAGCTGTGACCAAAGTTATACCATAAAAGGGTGTGTGAGTGTTTTGTTATGCTGAAATGGGGGAAAAGAAGGGGTTGCAGAGGAAAAGGGGGCATGGGGGGTGTGGTTTGGGGAGGCGAGGGAGGCCTCCGGGATACCCTAGTTACGTAGAATTCCTTATCTTGAAGTTGCCTTCTAATCTCTCCAATGTAGTCCATATGATTTAGAATCACAATGGCGCCCCTTGGCATAGCCCCGCAAGTACGACGACCACAGCAGGTTTAATAACAATCCGATGGTGCATTTTTAATGTACTGATGGCTTGTCTTTGCTCATGTGTAATATTGTAAAATGTATATGACTTTTTACCTTCAAGATCAGCAAAACATGACAAAACTACCTTCTCAAAGGTATCAGTGACTGCATTAGTGCCTTGTGGGGGTAGCCATGTGGACATTTTTGTATAACCGATGTATCTACAATGGTTTCCTTTTTATTAAAAAAGACATCTCTAATCCTTAATTTTCTAACACATTTATAAAAATCCACCCTGGTGTTGAAGGCATCATACCATGCTTTAGGTGCAAATGATAAGCTCTTTTTTAAAATATTAATCTGTACTGGGGTTAAAACCACATCAGATAGATTAATTATACATCCCATTGCTCTTGGTAGGATGCTCCCCTGCTGCTTCCCTGATACTGTTTGCTGTCTCTGCCTCTGGGGGGGACATTGTGGATGTATCTGCTGAATTGTGATGACTTTGTGATTCTCTGTTCTCCCCTTTCGTCTGTTTTCTCCTTCCTCCCTTCCAAAGCCATTTCATAAAAAAATCCTGATCTTGTTTTGCACTAGAATTACCAGTACCCAGTAGGGAGGCGGTACAGACTATGTGATCATCTGATTGGCTCCTAATCCTTTCTGAGGTTCCATAATCTCTCCTGATTCAATTGTAGGTTCAAAATTGGTAAGAGCCTTCTTTTTATTATTATTATTGTAGTTCCTATTGTAATTCCTGGTATTACGGTAAGTACCATCAGAATATTCTTTCTTCTTAGTCCATTGGTACACATACCCAAATTTGTAGTCACCCTTGTCTTTCTTAAATTTGACTAACTTTTTTCCTTTAACTTCCTTCTTAAATTCTTCTAAATTATCATTACATTCTTTTAAGAATGTATCAAATGCAGTATCTCTGTCTTTCAAAGATTGCAATTTTTGGTCTATTTCCTTTTTATACTCCTCTGATCGCTTCTGAGAAGAGCGAATCAAGAGGATCATGATGTCTAAAGAACATTTAATTAATATTGCATTCCAGCTCAGTATGAAAGAATTATCATTTAAGTATATTCCTGAAGCTTTATAAACTCGTAACCCCACGGAATGACTTGAGCCCTGCAATAATTCAATAAAGAGGCAGCATGCATCTCTTCTTTGGCATTTTTCTGGGTTAGGCATACAACCTCTTCCCAAGCATCCCCTCTCTCTTGAAGAGCATCATCTTTAGCAAAGAAGGGTTCATCTGGCAACATTTCTTGTAATTCTTCATTGCTAAAGCTCAATACATTCTTCCAAGGCATGAACATGGTAAGAAAGAAACAGCACAGAGGTGAACCACCCCACCTGCAGTTTGAGAGACACAAGAACAAGCAGGTCACTCCACAACTTGGACAGGAGAAGACTTTTACTGCTAGTATTACTGATAGTATATTTAGTTTCAGATTGTAGGTTAATGGTATTACACTCTCTTTGTATATATATATCCTAACAATTTTATATGTTTTATGCTTTGAGCTTTAGATGATTTTATTTTATGTTATTGTTTTTAGAGGTCAGGTACCCCTGAAGAAGGCAATTTGCCGAAACACGTGTAGGGTGACCTCTTTAGGTATCAATAAAGTCTTCTTCTGTCCAAGTTGTGGAGTGACCTGCTCATTTTTGGGGCTTCTCCCCTGTTGTCCAGTATTTGTCCTCCTGTCCCTCCCTTGTCCAGCATTTACCCTTCTGCCCCCCCCCCCCCCCCCGTTGTCCAGCAGCTGCCGTCCACCTTTTCAATATTGACATCAGGACAGGAAAAGCATGGGGTTTTCAAGACTCCGGTACATCTAAGACCCTGCTGGTTCCGCTGCCCTCTGACGCAAAAAGCATCATCAGAGGGCAGGGACCCATTGGAGCCTTAGAAGCATGCCGGGGTTACAAGAGCCTGTGATTTTGCTTTCCATGTCTTTTTTCAAAGTCAATAGCTTGCTGCTGCTGTGGTGAGCTATCAATATTTAAAAAAAAAAAAAAAGAAAGTAAAATCACGGCCTCTTGTGACTCTGGCATGCTTCTAAGGCTCCAACAGGTCCTGCCCCCTCTGGTGATCCTTTTTGCATTGGGGGGGGGGTGCAGAACCAGCAGTTCCTTATAAGCTCTGGAGTCTTGAAAACTCATGCTTTTAGTTTTTTTTTTTTTCAAATTTATAGTTCACCGCTGCTGCACCAGTGTCCTTGGATCTGGAGCAGTGGCAGGGGGGGGGAAGAGGGGGTCAATTCTGCCACTGCTGACTTGGGAGAAGCGGAGGCGGTAGCGGCTAGTCCTCTAGATTTTTTTTAACCTTGAAGGCAGAGTGAGGCAACAGCCACTTGGCTGCTTTGGGGGCATTTTTTGCCGCCCCCAAAACTTTGCTGCCTGAGACGTCCGCCTCACTCTGCCTTATTATAGAGCCACCCATGGAAATGATTACTCCAGCTACTTTGATTACTCCTGGTCTTATTTCAGATAGGGAATGGCTACTCAGAATGCTTTTTAGGAAAAAGAATGTCTCCATTTAGGGCTGCCTGGTCAGGACCTTTCATGATGTAGCTAAGGAAACCCAACATCGCAGGTGGGGGTTTCTTGTTCTGCACCAGCAGATATTGCAGCTAGGAGGGGCATTTTTTGTGCCTTGTTAAACTTCAGGGTCAATCATATATTTTTCTTTTTCCTTCGCAGATGATTTTTTTTTTACATGCCCATAGATCCATGGGGGTTAGAGATCGGTGATTCTCCTTCCCGTGTTAGTGTATAAGCTGGTAATGCCAGTCACAGCTTTCCTATAAGAGTTTTGTATTTTCTTTTTTGTACAGTATTTCCTTTTCATCATGGATCCCTATGTTATGGGCTGGAGGAAAAGTTGCTGGAATGTTTTGCTTTTTGAATCTATTTTCCAGAATGTTTTTCTTTCTGTTAACTTAGACAACTGTCATTTCCTAAGCAAGTTTTTATGCTTATATTTTTGTAAAATTGCATAAATATATTTATTTTTTAAAGTCATTCATTAGCCACTGCTGCTTGCCAGCTCTTAAAGACATTTATTTTATTTAGCTGCATTTTTATTTATTTTATTTAGCTGTATTTATATCCCGCTTTTCACCGGGTCAAAGCGGTCAATTGGGAGATACATTTAACACGAGGGGATATGACACACATACGCTAATACTTACAGGGAACATGGGCAATGGAGGGTTAAGTGGCTTGCCCAAGACCACAAGGAGTGCCTATAGGACTAGAAATCCCAGTCCCTCCGGCCTGAGATTGCTGTCCCCAGGTGGGACTTGAACCCCCGGCCCTCCAGCCTGAAGTACCTTGTCCTAACTACTAGGCCACTCCTCCCTCATTGACACAAAATAGCTAGAAGCATGCAATTGGGGTTTTAGGGGCTACATTGCTCATTGTTGCTGATCATGTCTGGCCTGTTCTGTTACATGCACATTTGTTGCCTGTGCCTGTGTGTTGGTGCTGACTATGGCACATGCACATCACTCACATGTGTGGCCTTCTCAAGCAATCACCATCTTCAGCATCTTCACACTGTTCCTTCCTGGATCCTAACAACTGCCTTCTCTCTCCTTTTGACCTATCCTGTGGGTCCATGGGCTTTGCTTGTGACCAACCCCCCACCCTACTCCCCCATGCTGTATCTCCATAGGTTTTCAGAGACCACCCCCTGATATCTGCCCCTTTGGCCACCTACACTATCAATGGCAGCATCTTTGCAGGACTGTCTGTTCATCACCATTCCCACAAATGCCCATGATTGCTGTGGTTCAGCAACTGCTGGCCCTGTGTGGCCATCCATGTTCTGGATGCTTGCCATTGGCTTACATCTCCCGTTGATGTGTTTTTCAGATGTTTCTCCAGGGAGCGCTCACACTGCAATCCTATGCAATATGCAGCATGACTTAGGGTGCTACTGCTGAATCTCCACCTGGAGGCGCTGTAGCAAGCAGAGTCTCGTCCTCCGCACAATCCTTGCCTCCAAATCTAGTAGGATGTGGACTCATCTGATGGAGAGAGGAGCTGATGTAATGCTTAGTGAGAACCATCTTTATGCAGGCTATCCCATTATGCATCTGACTCTGTCTCTTTGTGGCATTTGAGTTTGGTGGCCTTCAATGTACAGTTGTGCAGAGTCCCTGTCATGACCCCAAGTGATACTCTCTGCTTCCAGATGCTAGCTGCATCCTCTTCCCCTCCCTGATGTCATCCTTCTTCCCCAACCCTGTCAGCTGTATTTATACACTCTCTGGATACAATGTAGCTGTTGGCCTAGCGTTTTGACTTGTGTGCCAGCTATGCCTGCATCTGTGTATAGTGCTGTCCTGTGGATGAGGTCGTCACAGGACCTTATGTTAGCCTGTACACATGCATTGCCAAACTATGAACCTGGGGCATGGCAGTTGCAACACTACTCATGTAATCATGCAACCATGCACAAAGCATAATTACTCACCTGTAACAGATGTTCTCCAGGGACAGCATGAATCAGTCCTCAAATATGGGTGACATCGGCACCGACAGAGCCCACACACAGCAATTCCCCAACTTTCACAGAAAACCTTTGGGAATGCTACCATGCATGCGTGGTCCCCTTCCCACCCAAGGGTGCCATCTTGCTCAGTCAGATGACTTAGCAAAAAAGGACTTAAACAATGTAGAAAGGCAATCTAAGGGGAGGAGGTAGGGTTGTGAGGACTGATTCCTGCCATCCCTGGAGAACATGTTACAGGTGAGTAACTATACTTTCTCAAGGAACAAGCAGGAAGTCAGTCCTCACACATGGGACTCCCTATTTCCAGGCTGCTGAGGACCGAACCACGACAGCACCACCGGTGACCCCAACTGGTCGTCATAAGTTGCAGGAGATGAGTCTCTATAGAGACTCTGCAAGACCCTCATGTCCGGCGACAACTTCACTCCAGTAGCCTGAACACAGAAGGGTCGGAGGGCAGGAGTTGCCTATACCACGAAAATATTAGAGTACTGCCCATCCGAAGGCACTGTCCCTATGGGACTTGTTCTCCAGGCAGTAATAAGTTATGAACATATGAATCAAAGACCATGTGGTGGCCTTCCAGATTTCCGTCACTGGCACTGAGCGAAGGTTGGCTACCGATGTGGCCATAGCCCGCATGCAATGTGCAGTGATCCAGTGCTCAAGGGAGAGGCCTGCTTACTCATAAGTGAGAACAATGCAGTCCACCACCCAAGGGGGAATAGATCCACACAACCCTGGCAATAGGGGGCAATATACAGCAAGGACATCACTTATCACAAGGAAAGGGTGTTTCTCCAGGAACAAGCAGGAAGTCAGTCCTCACATATGGGTGACGTCAGCACCGATGGAGCCCGCGCGGTGCAATCCCGCAGTTTTCACAGAAAGCCTTTGGGAATGCTACCATGCATGCGCGGTGCCCTTCCCGCCCAAGGATGCCATCTTACTCAGTCTTTTTTTCCGCGGAGCCCAAAGGACACTTGTCCTGTTTCCATGGAAAAATCCTCTAAAATTATCCTTAAAAGTTGTTTTTTTCCCGGTTTGTGTACCGGTTCCTCTTCCTGCCTCGAGCCGGCACCCTCCCCAAAGTCGTCCTAAGCTCTTCCTTTCTTTTTGACAAGGCTTGCCTAGACCGGCGTTCGCACCATTTTTTTCTCCCAGGGGTCATCGACCCCAGCCAGGTGTCTCCCACCATGTCCCCCGGCGGGTTCAAAAAGTGTGACCACTGCGGTCAAACCAGGTCTGATACAGACACTACAGTTGCTGCTTGCACTACCTTGGCCCGGACCACGACAGCTCCACCTGCGACCTGTGCCAGGCCATGACTCTGAGAACCAACAGGAAATGGTTGGATTTGCAAGAGAATCTGTTCCCACAGTCTGACTCAGCCCTGGCTTCCCTGACACTGAACCCCAAGTCAAACACATCCCGAGAGGTCAGAGCATCTTCAGAGTCCCATGGCAATGCCTCCTCCGTAAAGGTGCCGGACCCCAGGAAGAAAAAAAAGAAATCCTCAAAGCCAGTCAAGTTTCCACCAGTGAAACCCGGTAAAGTCCCATGACGCGACTCTGAGTAGCACCCCCCCCCCCCCCAAGGTCTCTAAGAGGGAGTTCTCGGCCGACGGTAACCATGCGAGGCCCCCCCCAAGGCTGTGGTCCTCATCAAGGATGCACTTGCAAGAGTGCCGGCATCAGGCCCAAGACTCTCGGTGCCCATGCCGAAAGCTGCGGAGCCTTCTGGCATCGAGTCCAGAATGGAGTCCCTGGGCTTCAAGCCAGGTCCCGAGTGCCGACGGCCTCAGGCGAGCCCTTGACACCAATCAAGGTCTCGGTCCTGATCCTCAGGAGTCTGCCTGGCCAGTTTCTGGGAGTCAGACCCGCCGGGGATCCTGGTTCCTCGGGGCTGGCCTCGAGACCCGAGAACCTGAAACTCTGAATCCTCGACACCTTTTGACTCCGATTGGGAAACCGATGTTGAGGCATCTCCCGAGACCTCTTGACACTGAGATGTCCCTTTGGAACAGTCTCCTCCAGAACCCTGGCACCATCCTCCCCGAGGATGTAGCCTTCCATGACTTTGTTCGGGACATGGACTGGGCCATCTCGGCTGAATTAAACCAAATCAGAGGAGGACCCATGCACAAAAGAACTAGAAATCCTCCAGTACGAGTCTCCGCCAAAGGAGACTCTTACGGGCTGGTCCATCCTATCCTCGAGCGACTGCTCTTGCGAATGTGGGAGACCCTGGCCTCTGTGCTGGTGTTCAGCCAATGCCGCGATATCATCTATCACGTCAAGAAGGGCCCTGGCTTCCAAAAATCTCAACTCCCACATAACTCCCTGGTCATAGATTCCTCGATACAGAAGCTCAAAAGTCTGCCTTTTGTTCCCCCTGGGCAGGGAGGCCCAAGCCTTCGACGCCCTTGGGCGTAAGTGTCTCCAAGGCTCTATGCTGGGCTATGATACAGGCCTATGAACTATACATAGGCATGTATCTCAAAGGCCTCATCCAGGAATTTGCAGGTTTCTCTGCAGGTCTCACCAGGGAACCACTCCAGAGGTTCCAAGCCCTGACAGCTGGGATCTGGGACTGCTCAAAGTTCCTGTCCCATGCCACCTACGACGGCTCTGAGTCAGCAGCCTGGGCGGCAGTGGCTGACATTGGTGCCTGGTGCCAGTTCTGGTTGCGAACCTCCGACCTTGAGCAATGGCTACAAGAAAAACTGCTAGATATCACCAGCACCAGGGAAAATATATTTGGCAAACCCATGGCCAACAAGGCAGCCGAGATTGAGGCCAAGATTGTGACCAGGCAGAAGCTCTTGAGGAAGACCTCAACCCTCCCCCGAAAGAAACCATCAGGGAAAAGACCACCTTTCCTGAGGAAAAAGGGGTCTTTTCACCAGGGCCGATACCAACCCTTCTTGGGGCAGCAACAGTAGTGCCCTCAGCCCAAGAATCAGGGCCATGGGCCAAAAAAGCCAAAGGCTCCGAAGCCTCAGCCCCCAGCTCCCACCCAACCTGGGGGGAGCTTTTGACTTCCCGTGCAGGGCCTTCTCCCGCCCGGGAGTCCTTCCTCAGCCCACAGGAGGCCACCTGGTGCTCTTCGTCCACAGGTGGGCCAGAGTTGTCATGGCCCAGTGGGTCTTCCAGGTGGTAAAGGAGGGCTACCTCCTCCAGTTTCAGCAAACATCACTAAGGTTCTTCCCAGGAGAGCCGGTGCAGCCTCTCCTTCACCAGACTTTGCTCATCTAAGAACTCGCAGGCCTGCTCAATGACAGGGTGGTAGAACCCATAACCAGACACATGTGGAGAAAGAGTTCCTACTCCAGGTATTTCCTTGTCCCCAAAAGAACTGTGGGCCTCAGACCCATCCTGGACCTGTGAAACCTGAACAGATTTCTGGTAAGGGAGAAGTTCAAGATGCTCTCCCTTGGAACACTGCTGCCCTACCTCCACCACGGAGAATGACTGTGCTCTGTAGACCTGAAGGATGCGTTTGCCCACATCCTGATCCACCCCTCCCACAGGCAATACCAAAGATTTGTGGTGGGAGGAGAGCATTACCAGTACAGGGTGCTTCCATTCAATCTGGCCTCACCAAGAGTCTTTACAAAGTGCCTGGCGGTTGTGGCTGCTTACATGCACCTGCATGGGGCCTTCGTCTTTCCCTACTTGGATGACTGGCTCATTAGAGACAGAATGGCCCTCAAGGCCACCCAGGCCACAGGATGAACAATCTGCCTCCTGCAGCACTTGGGGTTCATCATCAACTACGCCAAATCACACCTCTCTTTGGCCCAAAACCTGGAGTTCATAGGAGCCCAGTTGGACACACTAAGGGTCAAGGCCTTTCTCCCAAAAGAGAGGGCACATCACCTTGTACAACTGGCAAGGGAAGTGCAGGCTCACCAGTCAATATCGGATCACCTCCTCCACCTACTTGGACCCATGGCCTCAATGGTCCATGTCATGCCCCTAGCCCACTTGCACATGTGGGAAGCCCAGTGGTGCCTCCACTCTCAATGGACTCAAGCCATGGGCAGGTTGTGGGACAGAGTCAGAGTCACCCATCAACTGGCGGTCTCCCTCAACTGGTGGAAGCCCCTATGCCACCTCCAGGCAGGGTTGCCATTTCAAGCACCTGCACCTCAGAGGGTCCTGATAACAGATGCCTCCCTCCTGGGTTGGGGGGGCGCACTGTGGAGAACTGTACACTCAAGGCGCCTGGTCTCCAGAGGAGTCTCTCTTACAGATCAACTTCCTGAAACTCTGAGCCATCTTCTGCCACCTGCTGTGCAACCAACTTGTGCTGATCCAGACGGACAACCAGGTTGTCTTGTTTCATGTTAATAAGCAGGGGGGCGTGGGCTCACACTCCCTTTGTCAGGTGGCAGTTGCTCTGCTCTCTTTCACTGTCCACCATGGAATATCTCCCAGGTCAGGACAATTAATTAGCAGACAAGCTCAGTAGAGTCCTGCGCATGCACGAATGGCATCTGAACCCCAGGGTGGCCATTTGTGATGGATCTGAGGCAGATCCATGATAAACCTGTTCGCCTCCCTGGACAACACGCAGCTACCCCACTTCTGCTCATTAAGTTCCAGAGTGAGCAGGCATCAGTGATCCTAATCGCCCCCAGATGGCCCCAGCAACCCTGGTTTCCCCTGATGTCGGTGGCACTCCCAGCCCAACTGGGTCAGGACCTGGCCCTCCTGTCCCAGGAGGAGGGCTCTTTCTTGCATTACAACCTGGGGTCACTAACATTGACAGCATGGCTGCCGAAAGGGTAACCCTGGCCCATTTCAATCTCCTGGGAGAATTTGAGGAGATCCTACTGGCCTCCCAAAAACCTTCCACTAGATGGACATGTGCCTTCAAATGGAGAAGATTCTCCTTCTGGTGTGAAGAGAGAGAAGAGAATCCCTTCTCCTGCCATGTGCAACTTGTACTTCAGTACCTACTGCATCTCTTGCATGACGGTCTGAAGTCAAACTTGGTGAGGGTACATCTGAGCGCCATAGCCGTGTACCATCACCCTATAGAGGGAAAACCCCTCTCAAATCAGCCCCTGGTCTCCAGGTTCCTGTGAGACCTCTTGCTATTGAAGTCCCCTCTTCGCCCCCCTGTGGCAGAATGGGACCTGAATGTGATGCTCTCCCAACTCACCAGATCGCCGTTAGAGCCCCTGGCCACTTGTAATTTATGATACCTATCCTGGAAAGTGGTTTTTCTGGTGGCACTCATGTCCGCTTGGAGAATAAGTGAACTCCAGGCCTTTGTGGCAGATCTACCCTACCCACAGTTCTATAAGAACAGGGTGGTACTCTGCACATAACCTAAATTCCTCCCCAAGGTGGTATCCCTTACACCTCAATTAGGAGGTGGTCCTACCCATCTTCTTCCCATGGACTCATGCCTGCAGGTAGGAACTCATACTGCTTACGCTGGAATGTAAGTGGGCCATGTCTTTCTACCTGCAGTGGACACAGGCCCATCACAGAGCTCCTCAGCTTTTTGTATCATACGACCCCAGTAGATTGCATCTCCCGGTAATGAAGCGGACACTTGGGTGTATATTGCTGTATATTGCCCCCTATATTGATGTCCTTGCTGTATATTGCCCCCTATTGCCAGGGTTGTGTGGATCTGTTCCCAGACCTTTCTTGATGCAGTATGAGAGGGTCTGTGGCCATGTGGGGGGCAGAGGGTCTCCTCCTGCTCCAGAACCATGTGGCACAGAAGTAGTGCAATGGTGTAAACATTTCCACTCCCATTGAGTGCTATGATGCAAATTTACACGTGCTTGCCTGTCCATTTTCTACTGTGCGGATGTCCATCCTTTCTTTTGCCAACCATGTCTAGAACTGGGGATGTCTGTGCCATGATTTCACAAGATGCATAAATGTTTAGAGCCACACTTATGAACTTACCACTGCACGTTTCTGTTTGCGCATCTCTGCGACGGCCCCAGTGTTCTCTCTAAAATATGTCTTTATGTATCTAGATCTAAGGTATGGGTGGTTTCAAGGCCAAACCCAGCCAACATTCTGCATTCAGTTCATTTGTATGTGCTATGCTTCCCCAGATTTGTTTTTGTGTCTTTGTTGTATTTGCTATGTTCTCATCTATTGCTTTAAAGCAGGGGTCTCAAACACGCGGCCCGCGAGAGAAGGTTGTGCGGCCCGCGACGGAGGGAAATAAAAAAAGCCTTGCTTCTGCCGTTGCCGCCGTGGCAGCGGCAGAATCGACTGTCAATTTTTTTTTTTAAAACGGGCTTCTGCTGCTCAAGCAGCAAAATCAGCTGTGCTGCGGTACCTTCCTCTCTGCCCGGAGATCCTTCATTGTGCTCCATCAGCGTGTGCTTTTCAAGCCGCGAAGAGAGTATTCCCCTCTCGCGAGGCTTGACAAGTGAATAGGCTTAAGCCGCGCGAGAGGGAAATACTCTCTTCGCGGCTTAAGAAGCACACGCTGATGAAGCACAATGAGGGATCTCCGGGCAGAGAGGAAGGGGCCGCGGAACAGCTGATTTTCTGCTGCAGCAGCAGCAGCAGCAGCAGAAGAAGCCAGGTGTTTTTTTTATTTACCCGAGGGGGGGGGTTATGACTGGTAATGGGCTATTGGCAGGGGGGGGGTGTAGGACTGGAAATGGGCTATTGGCAGGGGGGGGGTAGGACTGGAAATGGGCTATTGGCAGGGGGGGGGGGGGTAGGACTGGAAATGGGCTATTGGCAGGGGGCGTGTAGGACTGGAAATGGGCTATTGGCAGGGGGGGTGTAGGACTGGAAATGGGCTATTGGCAGGGGGGGGTAGGACTGGAAATGGGCTATTGGCAGGGGGGGTGTAGGACTGGAAATGGGATATTGGCAGGGGGCGTGTAGGACTGGAAATGGGCTATTGGCAGGGGGGGGTTATGACTGGAAATGGGCTATTGGCAGGGGGGGTTATGACTGGAAATGGGCTATTGGCAGGGGGGGTGTAGGACTGGAAATGGGCTATTGGCAGGGGGGGTTATGACTGGAAATGGGCTATTGGCAGGGGGGGGTAGGACTGGAAATGGGCTATTGGCAGGGGGGTGTAGGACTGGAAATGGGCTATTGGCAAGGGGGGGTTATGACTGGAAATGGGCTATTGGCAGGGGGGGTTATGACTGGAAATGGGCTATTGGCGGGGGGGGGGGGTTATGACTGGAAATGGGCTATTGGCAGGGGGGGTATGACTGGTAATGGGCGATGGGGGGGGCTAGGACTGGAAATGGGCAGGTGGGGGTTAGGAAGGACTGGAAGTGGGCTGATGGGGGGAGTTAGGACTGGTAATGAGCTATGGAGGGGCTGACTGAAATGGGGTAATGGGGGTTAGGGCTGGAAGTGGGCTATTGGCAGGGGGGGGGTTATGACTGGTAATGGGCTATGGTGGGGGCTAGGACTGGAAATGGGCAGATGGGGGTTAGGACTGGAGGTGGGCTGATTGGAAGGGGGGCTTGAACTGCAAATGGCTGATGGGGAGGGGGCTTGGAATGGAAATGGGCTGTGAGGGGAGGGAGCTAGGATTGGAAATGGGCTGATGGGGGGCTAGGATTGGAAATGGGCTGATGGGGGGCTAGGATTGGAAATGGACTGATGCAGGGACTAGAAGGGAGCGTATGCTGGGTGGGGCTGGAACTAGAAGGGAGCTGATGTTGGGGGAGGATTAGAATGGGATGGAGCTGGGAAAGTGAAATGGAGAGGGGAAAAATATTTTGTCTGGGAGAGAAGACAAATCTACAATTGGCCAGGTATTGGGAGAGTAAGTGGGGATTGAGGATGGAGGGGTAAAATTTGAGTGGATGAAATAGGAATGAGGAAAGAGAAAAAGGAGAAAGATTAGTATGTTAAAGCAGATGTAGAGAGAGAATGGAAAAAAAACTAGGAGAGAAGAAAGGGCAAATGGACAGCAGACGATGGAGAGTTAGCAGAAGACATGAAGAAACCAGAAGAAAGTGGCTGGAACAATTGCAACTGAAAAAAAATGCACAAAAGGTAGAAAAATATCTCTTTATTTTGAATTTATTAACTGGAATATGTCAGCTCTGGGAAATGTGCATCATTAATGTTTGCGCTTTGTTTAGTACAAGAGGAAATTAATTTATAGTTTTATTTCTAGTGTTGTTGTACATTCCAAGTTTGGCTTTTGGGGTTCCCAGTTTAATTATTGTCTTCCTGTTTCTAAATCTTTTAGTCTTTCTTTATCCATGCACTCATTAAAGAGGCATGTTTACTAAAAGTTAGTGCATGGTAACATTATGCAAATATTTATGCAAATGAGGCCCCTTATGCAAATGTGGCCCCGCGTCTTATGCGGCCCCCGGGTTACTTTACAAGTCCTCATTCGGCCCTCAAAGCAATTTGAGTTTGAGACCCCTGCTTTAAAGTAATAAAATGTGGGAACTAGACTGGTCTAATGGGACAGCTAACTTGTCACTTTGGCATAGTGAATACTGCATACTTGGCATACTGTATCGTAGTTAAAAAAAAAAAAAAAAATCAAAAGAAATCATCAATCCATGGAGTTCAATCCATTTCGCTTGGAGTCTGATGTACTACAGTACAGTGTGAAAGCACTTCACAAAAATAGGCTTTGCACAGAACATAGTGCAAAACCCTCATCACTCACAATGCCCCCCCCCAAAAATTTTTTTTCAGGGGTCAATATTCAGAAGCACTTATCCAGATAGCAACAGCTGTCATCAAAACAAGTACCTTGAGCTGGAGCAATCCAGACATATTCAGTGACACTATCTGTATAGTGCCTCTGAATATCTTACAGATGGTTATAGTTCCTGGGTGATCTTTGGGTGAAGCAGGTAATTATCTGGATAGAGACAATATTCAGTACCATTATCTGAATAATGATTCAGATAACTTAGGATAATGGCACTGAATTTCACCGTTATCTGGATAATGCCACTGGTCACCCGATATTCAGAGCTGGCCACTATCCAGATAATACCACTGAATGTTATGATTTGTTTTTAGCTGCCACAGCAAACATTGAACAAAAAAATGGCAACCATGGCAGCTTACTATCTACCTATCAACATTTAGCATTATTTTGATGTGATGTCCACAAGTTTTAAGCAAGCTTTAATATAGGTGGCTGGAAAATTCCACTGTTACAGTACAGAATCTTTATCTTTATTAAGGTTCTTAATATACCGCACCTTCGGAGACCAGCAGGGTGGTTTACAATACATCAAAAAACTACAGAGGCCAAATTTGACAAGAAAACAGAAAGGAACCACAATTCATGATAGGGAAGCAACAAGCACCCAGGATAGAAGAGAGAAAAAGAGAGAAGGAACAGACAAGAGGAAGAGGTAGTTAGTTGGGAAGGCTGGATGGGAGGTCATAGGCTAAACAGAAGAGGTGGGTTTTATAAAGAGTACTTTGAACTTGGAATAGGATGGCTCCAGACGGAGAGGAAGGTGGGAGGGGAATTCCAAAGGGATGATGCCAGGAATAAAAAGGCAGAGCTGCAAAGTGCCGGACGGAACTGCAGTCGGCTAAGTATAATAGTGTGTGGGTATAAAGTGCTCTGTGAGTTAGGATGAGGAATTTAAAGACAATGCATTGAGGAACTGGTAACCGGTAACTTTAGTAGACCTGAATGAAATGAAGGAAATAATTTGTGGAATGTGTAAATGAACCACAAGGCCGGCTGATCCAAACCATAACCAAACCAAATGTTTTCCGTGCACATTCCTACAGACCACATGTTTCTGAGCAATATCATCTTTTGCAGCCACTGATGCTGGCCTAGAAAAATTTGACCTATTTAATCCAGATGAAGATTTGAAAGCCACTGAGATTGCACATAGATGACCAGCTGGATCTACTCAGCTAAATTAATTGATGTGCAAAAGCTCTATGTCAAAAACTGAAGAGATGGCAGCCTAGGGAGATGTTGCTTAGATCCTCTGAATTTCCAGTTCCTTTTCAACTCTCTGTATTGCTGCTATGTTTTGGACCAATCGAACAGCTGACAGCTAATTTCCTTTGCTGTATACTCCTTACCTAAATGATGAATAAACTGTACCAGCAAAGGAGATTGTTTTATCTTTGTGTTCTTTGTTTAATTCCCACTTCCCACTGGTAGCATTTTCCTCGTTCACTACTGTAATTCAGTATCCACAGGCTTTCAAACTTGAAGAATGCTTACAGCCTGTGTTGGCATGTAGAGGAAGGGGGAAATATTTCTATAAATAACTTATTTTGAACTATTTAGCCTTCATTATTTGTGACTAGTGAGAACAGACTCTTATTGAATGGCTAATCGTTATATTTTCTGTTATAAGAAATATATACAGTACACCGATGAAAGGAGTAAATGCCTTTACCAGCAATAATGCCATGCATGCCTTTTGTTATGATTGTACCACCTTAGAAATAAGTCGTTCAGTATCAACTCTATGTAACCTAGAGTAAATACAAATTGCTTTATAGTCAAATCAGAAGCACTCGCTACAGTTCAGATAGAATAATTTTAGTACTATCTTATCAAATATCGTCATCTCATTAGTATTAGCAAAGTTGTATGTTTTATCATTTTAACAGTTGATTTAATAGTAGTTTGTGTTTATTATTCATTCTTATGGTTGTTTTAAGGTATGGCATTATTTATTGATATTCTTTCAAATGATTTGTTTTATCTTCCTGACATTTTTACTTTCTTTATAGTTTATATTCATATTTATAATTTTAATATGATTTCTGATCTTATAATTGATACTGTATATATGTCTCTGTTTTTAGGCCAGAACCTCTGACGAAGGCAGCGCCAAAACAGTGTCTGGTAGTGGCCCCAATAGTCATCTACAATAAAATAATTTGTTGACATGCCTCGTTCTCTGACTGGTGCTTACTTAACATGAGTGCCTTCATGCTTTGGCATTGGATACATAATAAAAAATGCAGACAGTGATTCTTGTGACACCTCATAGAAATGACTTACTAAATGTACTCACCGTGGTTCCACTCGAGAGTTGCACACAACTGCTTTAACCACTCTCTCTCATGCAGGTTGCCAAGAAAAGAGTGAGACTAAATAGAGTCAATTATGCCCATGTAATATGGTATGTTCCTTCCTTCGTGCATAGCCAGAGACCTCAGCTATGGTTTGGCTTCTCCACTTCTTTGCATCTATGGATCCTCTGTACTTTTCCTATGTCTTCTGTTTCTCCATGATAATTTCTGCCTTAAGAATTTTCCTTAGAATCACTGTATATGCACCTAGAACCCTTCCTTTGAACTCATATTCAGACAGGTCAAGACAGCTTCAACCAATCATCTTTCCCATCCAATCTGACCTTTCTTTTGTCCTCTCAGACTATGACCACCTGACAGCATTGCCCTTACCCAGGACATCCTTGTTTCTGTTTGTTTAGTAGTACAGAATCTTGAGCAAAGAAGCATGTTTTGTATTCCCTATTACCTATTTTCTCAATACATACATGGTAGTTTCTAAATCAGCCAATTTTTAGGCTCTTCTCTTTCACAGGTAGAAGGCCCAACAGTTGATGTGCCAAACAAGGGTCTAGCAAGCCCAGCTCTTCCTTGCCTGCCTTCTCCAAATGAAAGGAATAGGGAAAAGATGGTCCTCCTGGGCAGGGTTTTTGTGAGGGGGTACTCGGTGGTACTGAGTACCAATACCTTTTTCAATGTCTCTTAAAATTGACACATGGTCCTCATATATTAATGAAAGAGCCTTGTATATGAGTACTGACATATTTTTGCCAGGAAAAATACACTGCTCCTGGGCTATGGGGAGCTGGGTGTCCCTTTGCAAGAAATTTGACTTGCAGGACACCAGTGCCATTTTGCTGATGTTTCCACATACTCCCAAATACATGTGAATGACATAAGAAAATGTATGCAGGGGAGCTGTATATGTTATGTGCATAATTATGCCATTACAAGAATATTTTGGGAGATGGAGATATGCATAGTTTAAAATCTGTGTGAGTTTCACTGACTCTTCTCTAAAATATTGGTATAATTTCATGCAGTCCAACAGCTGCCAAAAGCCATACCACTCTGAGTATGCTGAATTTCATCTAATCTTGGAAGCTAAGTAGGGTTAGGCCTGGTTAGTACAGAGGAGGAGACTACCTTGGAATAACAGGTGCTATAAGCTGACCATGGAACCAACCAGGGAAAGCTCAATGCTGAATTTAGTGTTCACCAACGTTGAGAGCGTGTCGAAAGTCTGGGTGGGCGCCGCTGTGAGCAGCAGCGATCATCACACGGTGTGGTTTGAGATAAAAGCCAAGGTGCAGTCCAATCATAGCAAGCTCAAAGTCCTAAACTTCAAAAACACTGACTTCAGTAAAATGGCCAAGTACCTGAAGGAGGAGTTGGCAAGGTGGGAGGGGATAAGGGAAGTGGAATTGCAATGTGCTAAACTAAAGGTGGTAATTAAAGGGGCAACAGATAAATATGTAAGGAAAGTAAATAAAAACAAGAGGAGAAGGAAACCTATTTGGTTCTCCAAAGAAGTGGCTGCTCAAATAAAGGCAAAAAACACATCATTCACAAAATTCAAAAGCTTGCAAACAGAGGAAAACAGTAAGGAATACAGGATCAAACTAAAAGAGACAAAAAGAGAAATAAGGAAAGCAAAATCAAAGGCAGAGGAAAAGATGGCTAAAGACGTGAAGTGTGGCGACAAACCTTTCTTCAGGTATATTCGGGAGAGGAGGAAAATCAGAAATGGAATTGAGGACTCAAGTGCTGGGAACGGATTTGTGGAAAGTGACATTGAAAAAGTAAAATTGCTAAACATAGAAACATAGAAACATGATGACAGAAAAAGACCACAAGGCCCATCTAGTCTGTCCTTCCATAACAACAACTACAACAGTCCACTTTTTACCTTTAGAGATCCTCTGTGTTGGTCCCATGCTTTTTTTAATTCAGTTACTGTCCTCATCTCTACCACCTCCACTGGGAGACTATTCCACGGATCCACTACTCTTTCCGTAAAGAAATATTTCCGCATATCACTCCTGAATCTATCTCCCTTCACCCTCATCCCATGTCCCCTCGTCGTCGCAGAACTTGCTTTCAATTGAAAGAGGCTCTCTCCCTGAACATTTATGCCACGGAGGTATTTAAACATCTCAATCATATCACCTCTATCCCGCCTTTCCTCTAAGGTGTACATATTAAGATCCTTAAGTCTGTCCTCATATGCTTTATAATGAAGACTACTAATCATCTTAGTAGCAACCCTCTGCACCGACTCCATCCTGTTCACATCCTTTTGAAGGTGCGGTCTCCAGAATTGCACACCATACTCCAAATGAGGTCGCACCAAAGACTTATACAGAGGCATTATCACCTCCTTTTTTCTGCTAGCCATTCCTCTCCGTATGCACCCAAGCATCCTCCTAGCTTTTGCCGTCGCCTTTTCTACCTGTTTAGCTACTTTAAGATCATCGGACACAACTACGCCTAGGTCCCGCTCTTCTTTAGTGGACAAAAGTACTTCACCTCCTATGCTGTATTGCTCCCTTGGATTGCTGCAGCCCAAATGCATGACCTTACATTTTTTAACATTAAATCCCAGCTGCCAAATTCTAGACCATTCTTCAAGCTTAGCTAGATCCCTCCTCATGTTATCTACACCTTCCTGGGTGTCTACTTTATTGCAGATTTTGGTATCATCCGCAAAGAGGCAAACCTTACCCGACAGCCCTTCCGCTATATCACTAACAAAGATGTTAAAAAGAATCGGACCAAGGACAGATCCCTGGGGCACACCACTGGTAACATCCTTCTCCTCAGAGTGAGCTCCATTTACTTGTACTCTTTGTCGCCTCCCACCCAACCAATTTCTAACCCAAGCAGTAACTTTAGGGTCCATCCCTAGGGTGCTCAGTTTGTTTATAAGTCGCCTGTGAGGAACAGTGTCAAAGGCTTTACTGAAATCTAAATACACCACATCTAGAGCTCTCCCTCGGTCCAACTCCCTGGTCACCCAGTCAAAGAAATCAATCAGATTTGTCTGACAAGACCTGCCTCTGGTGAATCCATGCTGCCTCGGATCCTGTAATCCGCTGGACTCTAGAAACCTCACTATTTTCTCTTTCAACAGCGTTTCCATTAATTTACTCACCACCGAAGTTAAACTAACCGGCCTGTAGTTTTCAACCACATCCTTACTTCCGCTTTTGTGTAAAGGCACCACATGAGCCTCTCTCCAGTCCTTTGGCACCACTCCCAACTCCAAAGAGGCATTGAAAAGGTCAGTCAGTGGAGTTGCTAGAACGTCCCCAAGTTCCCTCAGTATTCTAGGGTGTATCCCATCCGGTCCCATCGCTTTGTCTACTTTAAGTTGAGCTAGTTTCTCACGAACACAGTCTTCTGAAAATTGTTCAAGATGTCCCCCGCTTCTGTTCTTATTTGTGGGTGTTTTCTGAGGTCCTGCTCCTGGTTCTTCATCTGTGAACACAGAACAAAAATATTTGTTAAGCAATTCCGCTTTATCCTTATCAGCTTCTACATATTCCCCCCCTGTACCCTTGAGTCTGACAATACCACTTTTGCCCTTCCTCTTCTCACTAATATATCTGAAAAATGTCTTATCTCCCCATTTTATTGCATTGGCTATTTCCTCCTCCTTTTGAATCTTTGCCTTCTTGACTACTTTGCTAGCTTCTCTAAGTTGTTCCAAATACAGATGCCTGTCTTCCTTTCTCTGTGATTTCTTGTATTTCATGAAGGCCTCCCTCTTTTTCTTCACTTTTTCAGCTACTTCCTTCGAAAACCATAGCGGTCTCCTGTTCCTTTTGCCTTTATTTACCATTTTAACAAAAAGGTTGGTTGCCTTTAAAATACCCCCTTTCAGTTTTGCCCACTGTTGTTCTTCATCCCCCAGCTGTTCCCATCCCACTAACGACTCCCTGAGGTATTGGCCCATCTTCGCAAAGTTAGTCTTCCTAAAGTCTAAGATCTTCACCTTGGAATGGATTCTAACAGCCCTAGTCCTAATACTGAACCACACCATCTGGTGATCACTGGATGCAAAATGATCTCCCACTACAACATCAGAAACACTTTCACCATTGGTAAGCACCAAGTCCAGTATGGCCCCTTCACGTGTGGGGTCTGTTACCAATTGCCTGAATAGTTCTCCCTGTAGAGAATCCAGGATCTCCTTACTCCTAGATGATACTGCAGCAGGATAGTGCCAATCAACATCTGGCATATTGAAATCTCCTAGCAGTAGCACTTCCCCTTTCCTAGCAATGCTGCGTATGTCTTCAATTAACTCTCTGTCCACCTCTTCCTCTTGTGAGGGAGGTCTGTATATCACACCAATGCAAATAGATTTCTCTTTCCCTCTTTCTAGTTTAACCCACAATGCCTCCTCTCTCCCTTTTAAGCTCTGTAATTCCAAAGCTTTAATAGTAGTTTTTACATATAGTGCTACTCCTCCTCCCCTTCTTCCTACCCTGTCCTTTCTGAATAAAGTATAGCCAGGTATAGTTACATCCCAGTCATGGTTTTCTGTGAGCCATGTTTCTGTAACTGCCACTAAATCTAAGTCAGCCACTCCCACCAAAGCTTCAACTTCAGAGATCTTATTTCCCATGCTACGGGCATTAATACACACTGCTTTCCAAATGTTACCCCTGTTACCCATTTCCATAAAGGTATTTAATGTATCACTTACCTGGGGGCTTTCACTTACCTGGGGGCTTTCTTCACCCGTCCCCAACGAATCTAGTTTAAAGCCCTCTTCAGTAGATTAGCCAGTCTACTACCAAAGATGTGTTGACCTTTCTTGGACAGATGGATGCCATCTCTGCTCTGCAACCCTTGGAACAGCATCCCATGGTCTAGGAAACCAAAACGCTCTCGAAGACACCATCCACGCAGCCATGCATTAATCTCCAGGATGCGAGCCTCTCTGCCTTGGCCTTTACCCTCAACAGGGAGGATTGAAGAGAACACCACCTGTGCACCTACCTGCTTCACCCTCTGTCCCAGAGCCATGAAGTCACTTTTGATACGTTCCGAGGTATACCTGGCAGTATCATTTGTTCCAACATGGATTAGCAACATTGGGTAATAGTCAGTGGGCTTGATGAGTCTCGGCAAATTCTCCGTAACATTTTGGATCTTGGCACCAGGCAGACAGCATACCTCTCTGGACATCAAGTCTGGTCGGCAGATGGACGCCTCAGTACCCCTCAGAAGAGAGTCTCCAACCACCACTACCCTTCGTTTCCTTCTGGTCACTGATTCTGCAACTATGGGGTACTTGAACTCTGGTTCTTCCCTTTCCAGGGATGCTTTCACCTCCTCCACTTCCAGGGCTGCATAATGTTTCTTCAATTCAAGGGCTGGAGAAGTTGGATTGCTTCTTCTCTGTTTTTACTAAAGAAAATCCTGGATAAGGACCATCTGTGACTTCCAAATATAAAAATGGGAATGAAATAGATACCACACCATTCACTGAAGATGATGTTTTAGAACAACTTGCAAAACTGAAAATGAACAAGGCCATGGGACCAGATGGGATACATCCCAGGATACTGAAAGAGCTCAGAGAGGTTCTTGCAGGGCTGTTAAAGGATGTTTTCAACAGATCCTTGGAAACAGGAGTAGTTCCTCAGGACTGGAGAAGGACCGATATGGTACCTCTTCACAAAAGTGGTGACAGGGAAAAAGTGTCAAACTACAGACCTGTGAGCCTTACCTCGGTGGTGGGAAAAGTAATGGAGCGCTTCTGAAAGAGCGAATAGTGGACTTTCTCAAAACCAACCGGTTGCATGATCTGAGGCAACATGTTTTTATCAAAGGACGATCTTGCCAAACAAATCTGATTGAGTTCTTTGACTGGGTGACCAGAGAACTAGATCTGGGGCATTCGATGGATGTCATCTACCTGGATTTCAGATAAGCCTTTGATACTGTTCCTCATAGGAGGCTTATCAATAAACTCAGTAGTTTGGGGATGGGTCCCAAGGTGGTGAACTGGATCAGAAATTGGTTGACTGACAGACAACAGAAGGTGATGGTAAATGGAGCTCACTTGGATAAAAGGAAGGTGATTAGCGGGGTGCCCCAGGGTTTGGTCCTGGGCCCGGCACTGTTCAATGTATTTGTGAGTGATATTGCTGAAGGACTGCACAGAAAAGTCTGTCTTTTTGCAGATGACACAAAAATGTGCAACAGAGTGGACTCTCCTGAGGGAGTGGATAACATGAGGAAAGATCTACAAAAGCTGAAAGAATGGTCTAATGCTTGCCAGTTAAGATTTAATGTGAAGAAGTGCAGTGTCATGCACTTGGAAAGCAGAAATCCAAGGGAAATGTACGTGATAGGGGTGCGAGACGTTGGTGTGCACGGACCAGGTGAAGGACCTTGGTGTGATTATTTCTGCGGATTTCAAGGTAGCAAAACAGTGCGACAAGGCAGTGGCAAAAGCCAGGAGGATGTTGGGTTGCATACAAAGAAGAATTACCAGCAGAAAGGAAGAGGTACTAATGCCAATGTATAAGTCACTGGTGAGGCCTCACTTGGAATACTGTGTTCAGTTTTGAAGACCATACCTTACAAAGGATATAAAAAGACTGGAAACTGTTCAGAGGAAGGCGACCAGAATTATTTGGAGCCTGCATCAGAAGCCTTATGAGAAGAGACTTGAAGACCTAAATATGTACACTCTGGAAGAGAGGAGGGACAGGGGAGATATGATTCAGACCTTTAAATACTTAAAGAGAAATAATGAACAAACAAACCTCTTCCAAAGACGGGGAAGCTGTAAAACTAGAGGGCATAACATGAAGCTGGAAAGGGGTAAATTAAAAGGCAATGTCAGGAAATACTTTTTCACTGAAAGGGTGGTGGATGCTTGGAATGTCCTCCCGATGGAAGTGGTGGGGGCAAATACAGTGACAGAATTCAAAATGGCATGGGGCAGACACAGTGGATCCTTTTACAGCAACAAGATAAAATCAAAATAAACTTAGCTATCTAATTTCTCAACATACAGGGGTGTCCTACACGGAGTGGTAGGTTCACCCCTAAAACAAAGACATGGGGAGGGGTGGCCTGCATGGAGCAGCAAGTACACTTACTCTTGCCAACTTACTGGGCAGACTAGATTGGCCTTACTGGTCTTTATCTGCCGTCATTTACTATGTTACTATGTTACCATACAGAAAAAAGCCTGGGAATTTTCTTCCAGTTATGCCTTGCAAAACAACCCATAAAAAACACACAACATGGGCAATTATCCACAGGATCTCTATAAGTCAACATCAACCTGACAGTACTCAGCAACAACACTTATGCACTTTGATGCACCCTCCCTGCCCATAAGGTCTACTGTGTCCAAATAAAGGACATCAATTGACTGGAGCCATTTCCTAACTCTGATGACAGTCAATTTTATGAAGACTGGTACAATGATAAAAGCACTTGGGTATATGATTCAGAAACTTGTACAGATGCTGCTGAAGCATTATTGTCCAGTGGTACACTGGTTCCATAAAATGCAAAAAGTTGGAGGTTACTCAATGTTGACACCTTCGGAGCATAATGAGGTATGAGACACAGCAAAATCCCTTTATTCCCCTTGAGGGCACAATTATTAAGTCAGCATTATAGCTATTATGAAATTATGCTTTATATTGATGGATAATTCAAAACTGTGCAGCACTACAGCTTCCACTGTATGATACTTTTAGATGTCAACTATTTTAAAATGCTGAACAGCCAATTAATGTGATCGCTCAACACACAAAGATTTAAAACCTTGTTACTGCTTTTTCTTTGTTATAAAATATGCTCCTTAAAAAGGACAAAGCTCTGAAAATGGACTCAAATGACATTCTATGTCTATCTCTTTATTTCATGAAACAAATGAATGTAGGAGCTCTGATAATTGCCCATTTTCCTCAAAGTACTAAATCTAAATGGCACTGATATGGAAAGTTACATCTCATTTTTCATAAGTAAAGATGGTCCGTTTGTCGCATTCACCTATTCCGTTGGGGAAAGGGTAATCAGATGTGTCCCTTTTTATAGAACTTTTTTTTATCTCTTCCATATAAATTCACATATTTTGCATTTTTTTAACGTGTCAAGCAGTTGAAATTGAACAAACAAGGAAATGAATTCATACAATGGAGCATCTGGGAGCACAAACATGCATTCTGCTTTGCTATGAAGAGGAAGAATAATTGTTAATGAATAAGTCATAAATATGGGATCCTAATATAGTGTCCAATTATTTTGATGGAATGGAGCACTGAGACAAGCCTCCTATGTTCTATATATTTCATTTAAGAGCAAGCAAAATTTCTTTTTGCAAGTTATGTTAATTAACGCTGGTGTAACCATTGCTTCAGTTCTCAAAATCTAAGTGCCAAAAATGTTTTTTATTTCATGTAGATGTCACTATGAGAGATTTGGAGAAAACCAATTAGAAAAGCTCATTAGTATTACCTATAGAGCAGCTTTCACTTTCAAAAAAGCTACGTAGAAATATGCCACACTAAAATCCAGCCATAGGAAGAAAAACAATCAGTGGTGGCCTTTATGTAGGCAATCAAGTTAATGCCAGAGACAATATTGCATTACAGGCATATGAGTTGAATAATGTAATTGAGTGGGGTTTTTTCCTGTAATGAAACCCCACCTTTAGGACTGATAAGAATAAGCTTCCCTCCCTAGGGAACAGCAATTGAAGGATACTAGAAGCTCCTTTGGGACTTTAGTGGATAGGATTTCTTTTGAAGAAGCTCCTCCTTCTGAAATGTGATTGGTGGATTCTCTGTGTCTGAATTTAAAAGGTGTGTGAGTTATATTAGATGCCAATGCTGACGCAGCTGATGGTAAAACAAGGATCTTTGTTGGGCATTGTGAAAAAAACAAAGGCTTTTTGCAAGGCTCATAGATTTGCAGATGAATACAGATAAGTAATGCCTTTGGTTTCTTGTTATATTGAGGTATCAAAGCTTTTGAACTGTTGCAGCTTGTTGTAAGATCGTGCAGGGCCATACCAAGCCATAAATGTGCCTGTGCGACTTGCACATCTGGTGCGCCCCCTTGCCCCCTAATCACAGGTTTGCTTGGCATAAACAGAAAAAAGACCACATGGCCTATCTAGTCAGTCCTTCCATATCAACCACTACAAAAGTTCTCGTTTTTATTTAGACAGTTTTGTATACCGCCTTATCCTTCAATCAAAGTGGTCACAACACAATTGGGGGATACATTTAACATGCAGGGATATGAGACACATTCACTAATACTTACAGGGAACATGGGCAATGGAGGGTTAAGTGGCTTGCCCATGACCACAAGGAGCATCTGTGGGACTAGAAACCCCAGTCCTTCCGGCCCAAGGTTGCTGTCCTCTAGTGGGATTTGAACCTCCAACCTTCCGGCCTGAAGTACCTTGCCCCATCCACTAGGCTACTCCTCCCTTTAGAGATCCTCTGTGTTAGTCCCATGCTTCTTTGAATTTATAGACTGTCCTCATCTCTATCACCTCCACTGGGAGACTATTCTATGGATCCATCACTCTTTCTGTAAAGAAATATTTCTGCATGTTACTCCTGAATTTATTCCCTTACACCCTCATCCCATGTCCCTTCGTAGCAGAGCTTGCTTTCAATCGAAAGAGGCTCTCCTCCTGTTCATTTATAACATGGAGATTTTTAGACATTTTAATCATATCACCTCTATCCCGCCTTTCCTCTAAGGTGTGTACATATTAAGATCCTTAAGTCTGTCCTCATATGCTTTGTAATGAAGTCCACTAACCATTTTAGTAGCCACCCTCTGCACCGACTCCAGCCGTTTATATCCTTTTGAAGGTTCAGTCTCCAGATTTGCACACACTACTCCAAAAGAGGTTGCACCAAAGACTTATCAGAGGCATTATCACCTCCTTTCTTCTGCAGGCTATTTCTCTCCTATGCACCCAAGCATCCTTCTAGCTTTTGCCGTCACCTTTTCTACCTGTTTAGCTACTTTAAGATCATCAGTCACAATCACTCCTAGTTCCTACTCTTCTTTAGTGGACAAAAGTACTTCACCCCCTATACTATATTGCTCCCTTGGATTGCTGCAGCCCAAATGCATGAACTTGCATTTTTTAATATTAAATCTCAGCTTTCAAATTCTAGACCATTCTTCAAACTTAGCTAAATCCCTCCTCATGTTATCTACATCTTTCTGGGTGTTTACTCTATTTCAGATTTTGATATCATCTGCAAAGAGGCAAACCTTACCCAACAGCCCTTCCGCTATATCACTAACAAAGATGTTAAAAAGAATTGGACCAAGGACAGATCCTTGGGGCACACCACTGGTAATCTCCTTCTCCTTGGAATGAGCTCCATTTACCTGTACACTTTGTCACCTCCCACTCAACCAATTTCTAACCCAAGCAGTAACTTTATGGTCTATCCCTTGGGTGCTCAGTTTGTTTATAAGTCGCCTGTGAGGAACGGTGTCAAAGGCTTTACTGAAATCTAAATACACCACATCTCCCTGGTCACCTAGTCAAAGAAATCAATCAGATTCCTCTGACAAGACCTGCCTCTGGTGAATCCATGCTGCCTTGGATCCTATAATCCGCTGGACTCCAGAAACCTCACTATTTTCTCTTTCAGCAGTGCTTCCAATAATTTACTCACCACCGAAGTTAAACTAACCGGCCTGTAGTTTTCAACCGCATCCTTGTTGTTGTTAAGTGCCGTCGAGTCGGAGTCGACTCATGGCGACCCTCTGGATAGCTATCCTAAATTGTGTTCGGTCTTCAGTCAGGTGGCTCATTGTTGACAGACTGGTACCCGTAGCTGCTGTTATTGTATCGATCCATCTCATTGCTGGCCTTCCTCTTTTGTGTTGACCTTCTATCTTGCCAAGCATAATGTCTTTCTCTAATGATCTCTCTCTTCGCATGATGTGTCCAAAGTATGAAAGTCGAAGTCTTGTCATCTGAGCTTCTAAAGAAAGCTTAGGTTTGATCTCCTCTAGTACCGACTGGTTTGTTCTTCGGGCAGTCCATGGTATACACAGTATTCGCCGCCAGCACCATAATTCAAAGGCATCAATTTTCTTCCTGTCTATCTTTTTCACTGTCCAGCTTTCACATCCATATGATGTTGTTGAAAATACCATGGCTTGAACAAGTTGAATCTTTGTATGGAGAGAGACATCTCTGCTCTTGAGAATCTTATCTAGGTCTTTCATAGCCATTCTGCCAAGAGCAATGTGTCGTCTGATTTCTTGACTGCTTGTTGCTTCTTTATTGATAGTTGATCCAAGTAGGTTAAAGTTGTTCACAATTTCAATTTCTTCTCCTTCAACGATGAACCTGTTGATTATGCCAGTTGTCATGATCTTTGTCTTCTTTACATTAAGGTGCAGACCCATTTTGAGACTATGTTCTTTGATTGTGAGAAGCAAATGTTTCAGATCATCTTCACTTTCAGTCAGTAATGTGGTATCATCAGCATAGCGAAGGTTGTTGATGAGCCTTCCACCAATCTTCACACCTCTGTTGTCTTCATACAATCCTGCTTCTCTGATGATTTGTTCTGCATATAAATTAAACAGGTAGGGGGAAAGTATGCAGCCTTGTCTTACACCTTTGCTTATTTTAAACCATTCTGTTTCTCCTTGTTCCATTCGAACTGTTGCTTCTTGATCAATGTACAGATTGCGCAAGAGAACGATCAGGTGTTCTGGTATACCCATGCTTCTTAATGTGGCCCACAGTTTCTCATGGTTTACACAGTCAAAAGCCTTGCTATAGTCGATAAAGCACAAATAGATATCCTTTTGGTATTCTTTAGTCTTTTCAAGGATCCATCTCACATCCGCAATGTTGTCTCTCGTTCCTCGCCCTTTCCTGAACCCTACTTGCACTTCAGGTAGTTCTTGGTCCAGGTATGGTTGTAGTCTCTTTTGAATAATCTTCAGTAGAATCTTGCTGGCATGTGGGATCAGAGCGATTGTGCGATAATTTTCACAGTCATTTGGATCACCTTTCTTTAGTATTGGTATAAACACAGATCTTTTCCAGTCAATTGGCCATGATGTTGTCTTCCATATTTCTTGGTAGAGCCTTGTGAGTACGGTAACAGCTGCATCAGATTGCTGCAATACTTCTATGGGAATGCTATCAATGCCTGGTGCTTTGTTCTTTGATAAGGCTTTCAATGCTGCTTCAACTTCTTCTTTCATCACCAATGGTTCCCGATCATAAGGTACAGGTTGAAACGGCTGTTGGTCCACTTGATCTTTATCATATAAAAACTCTGTATATTCCTTCCACCTTTTCTTGATCTTCTCAGCATCATTCAACATAGAACGTTGAGCATCTTGTAACATTCCAATTCGAGGCTGGAACTTTTTCTTTAACTCTCGTAGCTTTAGGAAAGCCGATCTTGTTCTTCCTCTAATAGTTTCTGCTTCTATTTCCTTGCAAGTGTCATTGTAGTACTTTTCCTTGTCCTGTCTTGCTGCATGTTGGAAATCTCTGTTGAGTTCTGCAATTGTCTTTCTTTCTCCTCTGCGTTTCTGGGCAATTTTCAGAGTTTCTTCCGTCATCCATTTTGGCCTTTTTTGCTTTTTCACCTTTTGTAGACTTCTCGCTTTCTTCCAACACAACCATCTTGGTGTCATTCCATAACTCTTCCGGAGCTCTGTCATTTGTATCTAAAGCAGCAAATCGATTTTGCAGGCAGTCTTTAAATTCCAGTGGTATATTCTCAAGGTCATATTTTGCTGCATTCATGAGTGGTTTGCTCTTTATTCAACTTTAGCTTGAGTTTGCATACTAGTAGTTGATGATCTGTACCACAGTCAGCTCCAGGTTTTGTCTTTGTTGATGTTACAGAGCTTTTCCATCGTTGACTTCCACATATGTAGTCAAGTTGATTTTTATATAATCCATTCGGTGATGTCCATGTGTACAGTTGCCGCTTTTGTTGCTGGAAGAAGGTGTTTGAGATTTATAGATCACTGGTCTTTCAGAATTCTATCAGTCTTTCTCCAGCTTCATTTCTGTTGCCAAGTCCATATTTTCCAACTACTTTGCCTTCTTCTTTGTTGCCAACGTTTGCGTTCCAGTCACCCATGACTATCAGGATATCCTGTTTGCATGTTCTGTCAATTTCAGCTTGTACTTGTTCACAGAACTCTTCAATTTCATTCTCTTCTGCAGCTGTTGTTGGGGCATATACTTGAATTATAGTTGTGTTGATAGGCAATCCTCGTAGACGAATAGAGATTAAGCGTTCGCTGACTGCATTGTATTTCATTACAGTTCTTACAAGTTTCTTCTTTATTATAAATGCAACACCATTTCTTCTTTGCCTTTCATTTCCAGCATAGTAGACCATGTGATCATCTGAAGCAAAGTGCCCCATGCCAGTCCATTTCAGTTCGCTGACATCCAACAGATCAAGTTCTACACGTTCCATTTCATTCTTGACCACCTCCAACTTCCCTTGGTTCATGCTTCGTACGTTCCATGTTCCAATGTGTAAGACATCTTTACAGCTTCTGACTCTCATTTCATGCGCAGCTACATCAGCAGTCAGACTTCCCGAGGGCTTTGATCCAACCACATCATAAATGCTGGCTTTACTCTGAAAAGTCTTCTGCTCTTCCCCAGTAGCTAGTTGAGTGCCTTCTGACCTTGGGGTCTCATCTTCCAGCACCATAGCACAATTTGTTTTGTTGTAACTATCCATTGGGTTTTCATGGCAAGATACAGAAGTAGATTGCCGGGCCTTTCTTCCACGCAGTTTAAGTTTGGTGTTGTTGCCGTTGTCACAAAAATGTGATCCTCCGCCGTCAACACTGTCCCATTCAGCTGCTGCCCAGATGGGTGGTTTGTCGTGGTCTGGCACCTCAGCTGAGACCTGTCCATTTTGGGAGACCCTGCCAGTAGTTAAACTACCGATAGTTTAGCTCTCAGCATCACTGATGCACGCAAGCCCTCACAGCACGACAAGCTGCAAACCAAGTGAGAGACCGCATCCTTACTTCTGCTTTTGTGTAAAGAGACCACACGTGCCTCTCTCCAGTCCTTTGGCACCACTCCCAACTCCAATGAGGCATTGAAAAGGTCAGTAAGTGGAGCTGCCAGAACGTCCCCAAGTTCCCTCCAGTCTCATCCAGTCCCCATTGCTTTGTCTACTTTAAGTTTAGCTAGTTTCTTACAAACAGTCTTCTGAAAATTGTTCAAGATGTCCCATGCTTCTGTTCCTATTTGTGGGTGTTTTCTGAGGTCCTGTTCCTGGTTCTTCATCTGTGAACACAAAACAGAAATATTTGTTAAGCAATTCTGCTTTATCCTCATAAGCTTCTACATATTCCTCCCCTTCATCCTAGAGTCTGACAATACCACTTTTGCCCTTCCTCTTCTCACTAACGTATCTGAAAAAATGTCTTATCCCCCCATTTTATTGCATTGGCTATTTCTTCCTCTTTTTGAATCTTTGGTTTCCTCACTACTTTGCTAGCTTCTCTAAGTTTTTCCAAATATAGATGCCTGTCTTCCTCTCTCTGTGATCTGTTGTATTTCATGAAGGCCTCCCTCTTTTTATTCACCTTTTCAATTACTTTTGAAAACCTTAGCGGTCTCCTTTTCCTTTTACATTTATCTACCATTTGAACAAAAAAGTTGCCTTTAAAATATCCCCTTTCACTTTTGCCCACTCTTTTCTACATCCCCCAGCTGTTCCCATCCTGCTAATGACTCCCTGAGGTATTGGCCCATCTTGGCAAATTTAAGTTTTCCTAAAGTCTAAGGCCCTCGCTTTTGAATGAATTTTAACAGCCCTAGTCCTAATACTGAACCACGCCATCCTTCCTTACTCCACACCTCTGTGTCTAGCCGACTGCCTGCCCTTGCCCCACCACAGCTTTTCATGGTTCTTCCGTGGTGGCAGCAGTGGAGCGGACATCCAATTTTTAAAAGAACAATGCAGATCTTTCAGACTCATACTCTTCAATTTAGTAAAAACACTAACCAAAGAGCCGCCGCCGCCGCCGCAACAAGAATGCATACAACCACAACTATATGCCAACTTCATCCAATCCAAATTAGTCAAAACGAATACAACTTCATTACAATTGCTGACCCAATCCCCCAGACTCAAACCCCACTTGTTAAATTTTCACCTCCATCAAGAAAAACCATCGAAGACATTATTGCCGCCATAAATACCACCACAGCACCAAATGACCCATATCCGGTACACTGGATCAAAACCTTGCATGCTGAACTTAGCCCTTGCATAGCTAGGATCGCAAACCTCTCCTACCTAACTGGGGTTTTCCCTGCTGCCCTTAAACAGACATCAATTCGTCCACTGCTAAAGAACAACCAGATGGATCCAAAGAAGGAAGAGTCTTACCGCCCAATTTCTAGTATCCCTTTTCTAGCCAACAGGCCAACACGGATTCAGAGAAGCTCATGGAGTTGAAACACTCATGACTTCGCTATTCAACAAACTCATATGCGGGATTGACAACATACAGATGGCCTTCGCAATGATTTTCCTTGACATATCGGCGACATTTGACTCAGTTGACCATAAGATTCTTCTAGCGAGACTCCATGAAAAAGGCATCCAAGGTCTCGCTTGGGACTGGTGCAAATCATACCTAGAAGATCGATGGCAATAGGTCCGTATAGGCAACAATACATCTGAGCCCTTCCGACAGAAGCAAGGAGTACCCCAAGGCTCTTCCTTATCTGCGCTGCTTTTTAATATATATATGCAGCCAATCTGCCATATCACCAGAGACTTCGGTATATCTTGCCTATTATAAGCAGACGACGTGCTAATTTTCACGCCGATAAACGTCTCAAATCCTGACTACTCAGCGCTAATCAACTGCTTCAATGCAATAACTGACTGGCTCCTCAATTAGAACATGAGAATACATTTCAAGAAAACCGAAGTTCTCATAGCCACAAGAAACAAGCGATTTTCTCCCCCACCAACACTCATAGTAAGAGACGCAGAACTTCCAATCAAGGCCACCATAAGGTATCTCGGTGTGATACTCGATCAACAACTTAATCTTAAGGAGCATATAAAAAGCACTGTAAGGACAATTCACTACAAGATAAAAACACTGCGCCACCTGAGACCCATGCTGGAGACCAAAGATTTCCGTACAACTTTCCAAGCAATAGTCACACCTCACTTCGACTATGCGAATATCGTTCTGCATGGCCTCCCCAAGAATACACTAAGTCCACTTCAACTGGCGATGAATGCAGCGGCCCGCATCTTGTCCGGAGCTTCAAAGAGAGATCATATAACACTGATCCTAATGGATTTACACTGGCTCCCGATAAGCTGCAGAATATTATATAAAACTCTCCTCATCACTTTCAAGGCCATTAATAAAATATCCCCTGCATCGATCTCAAATCTCCTCACCCATACACCAAACAATAGATCCAGGAGACTAGTAGCCGAAAACACACTAGTTACTCCTAGTAATTCCACAAAATGGACACAACTAACTAACAGAGCTTTTGTGTCTTATGCTCCCAAATGCTGGAACAAACTCCCCCCCCCCCCCCCAGCATCAGATCAATCAGGGACATCATTCAATTTAGAAAGGCTATTAAGCACTATTTATTCACTTTGCACTTCAACCTACCTTACCTACCTCAGCATTGCCTTCCGCCTGACCACCCTTAATTGCCTCTCACATAGCTATAACTCAGAGCAGAGGTAATAGAATTGAAGAAAGTGCTGCTTTTCTGTAAATATCAGGCCACGATGTTACCTGTTTAAATGTATATAGTTTTCCCCTGTTCATACCCAGTTTATATTCCCTGTTATCTGTAAACCTATGTCAGTTTTATCCTGTCTAGGTAATATGTTGTTTAATGTAAACCGCACTGATGATGAATAGTGCGGTATATAAAAACTGTTAAATAAATAAAATAAATACTCTCTTCAGAGGAGGGAGGGACCGGACCAGCCATTTAAACGCGGGTCTTTGCAACTTCACGCTTGAATGGCTGGTCTGGTCTCTCCTTCCTCTGATACGAGCATATGTTAGAGGAGGGAGGGATCAGACCTGCATGGATTAAAAAGTGTGGTATATAAAAGCATTAAATAAATAAATAAATGTGGAGTCGGAAAAGACCCTGTGGCTTTTCTTTTAGAATTGGATGCCCACTCTGCTGCTGCTACCACCACATCCACTGCCAAGGAAACACGAAAAGCAGCAGTGGGGCAAGGGCAGGCAGCATGAGGGGGAGCTGAGGCCGGCAGCTACAAATGTGCCCCTATTTCTTGCGCCCTGTGCTGCCGCAACGCCCGCCGAGGGCTAGGTATAGCGCTGAGATTGTGTATGTCTTTTAAAGAGTGACTGACCTGATTATTTTATGTAATATTGAAAAGACAAGACAAGATAAGTAAAGAAGATAATTTCTGGTTTTACTTTTTATTTTTTATCTATATTTTATGAGGAATTTTTTCAGTCTGGTGAGGTCTGTGTGAACACCAGATCTCCTGTGGCAAGGGTATTATCTCGTACATTGTAGACACTGAGATCTTTTTCTGCTTATGAAAATGTGCATTCTATTAGGGATTTATTTGTACTATTTGGTTACAAGCATGTGCCATATTCCTATAATTAAAAGTCCAAAACACACGAAAATGGCATCTATTGCATCTTTATTTTTCCTAACTAGAATTTCATTGCTTACTTTCAAATATAATCACAGTATCCTCCTTTCAGATACAGAAATCTCTCTGTTTTCATCCTTTTACAAGGCATGGTTTCTTGCTTTAGAAGAGTCTTCTTTCTTGTAAATTTGGATATAGGTGCAGTGAAAAAGCGCAGCAACTTTCAGTCTAGATGCTAGTGAAGGCAAATGATATCGATAGCAAAGAGGAACTATGCGTTCTCAAAAAATATCAAAACCAGACTAGTATTCATACATCACTTTCTGCTGTTGTGTTTCAGACTGATTCTGAAATTCTCTGAGGCCTTTCTACTTCAATCAGGTTCTGTATGAGGAATCTATAAATGACTATCAATAATCTTTGAAAGCATCTTTATATGTGATGACTCTATCATTCTACTGCATTTGCTTTGGCTATATTGTTGATCTTTGGGAATTTATTTACCTAGATGAAAAGGTTTTATTTGGGTTTCTTTTAAAAGTCCATTTATGGTGGGATGAATGAAAACTATTGATACTCCCTTGGAGCTTCATTCTGTGACCCCTAGCTCTAGAATTTCAATTCCATTGAAAAAGGTTTACTTTTTGAAGGACATACTTACAAAGGATGTGCCTTTTGGCATGTGTTCAGGCCATAAACTACTGCAGAGGCCCATGCTATCTTTTGGAGGGGGGGAGGTGCATTAACATTTTGCTAATGTGTTGCACCATACTAACTGGCGTGTTAGTGCATTCCTTGAGATGGTGCTAGGCAGGGCCGGATTTACCTTGAGTGAGGCCCTATGCCAACAAAAATTGTGGGCCCCCAGCAGGGGCGGCCCAAGGGGGGTGTGGGCCTCATTTGCATAAGGGACCTCATTTGCATAAATATTTGCATAATGTTACCATATACTAACTTCTAGTAAACGTGCCTCTTCATGAGTGTATGGATAAAGAAAGACTAAAAGATTTCTACATTACTATAATCCAGTGCCAACTGCCAGACACATTAGGAACTACTACAAACACTGCCCATTTAGAACCCATAGCAAACCCGCCGTATCCTAACAGCACTACCAGGACTCACAAAGCACCATACTCTACCAATCAAAAGGCAACACTGCAAATATTAAACCAATACATTTCAGAGAACAACAATACATGACCTACTGGGGAAAGAGAACAAGTGGCAATGTCAAATAGGAATTATATAAACAGAACACCTCAGCTCAGTTACACATGCAGAACATAGACCATCACCAAACAAGTAATCACATTTTAGAAACAGGAAGACAATAATTAAACTGGGAATCCCAAAAGCCAAACTTGGAATGTACAACACTGTAGAAATAAAACTATACATTAATTTGCTCTTGTACTAAACAAAGCGCAGACGTTAATGATGCACATTTACCAGAGCTGACATATTCCAATTAATAAATTCAAAATAAAGAGATATTTTTCTACCTTTTGTGCATTTTTTTCAGCTGCAATTGCTCCAGCCACTTTCTTCTGGTTTCTTCATGTCTTCTGCTAACTCTCCATCGTCTGCTGTCCATTTGTCCTTTCTTCTCTCTTCTAGTTTTTTTCCATTCTCTCTCTACATCTGCTTTAACATACTAATCTTTCTCCTTTTGCTCTTTCCTCATTCCTATTTCATCCAGTCAAATTTTACCCCTCCATCCTCAATCCCCACTTACTCTCCCAATACCCGGCCAATTGTAGATTTTTTTATCCCTCCCACACAAAATATTTTTCCCTTCTCCATTTTACTCTTCCAGCCCCATCCCATTCTAATCCTCCCCCAACATCAGCTCCCTTCTAGTTCCAGCCTCACCCAGCATCCATTCCCTTCTAGTCCCTGCATCAGCCCATTTCCAGTCCTAGCCACCCATCAGCCCATTTCCAGTCCTAGCAACCCCCCAACCCAATACCAGTCCTAACCCCCCATCACCCCATTTTCAGTTTAAGCCCCCCCTATAACCCATTACCAGTCCTAACCCCCCATCAGCCCACTTCCAGTCCTAACCCCATCAACCCATTTCCAGTCAGCCCCCCATAGCCCATTGCCAGTCCTAACCCCCCCATCAGCCCACAGCCCATTACCAGTCCTAACCCCATCAGCCCACCTCCAGTCTTAACCCCCCCCAGCCCATTTCCAGTCCTAACCCCCCCCCATAGCCCATTACCAGACAGCCCCCATCAGCCCACAGCCCATTACCAGTCTTAACCCCCCCCAAAGCCCATTACCAGTTCTAAACCCCCCCAACAGCCCATTATCAGTCCTAACCCCATCAGCCCACCTCCAGTCTTAACCCCCCAGCCCATTTCCAGTCCTAGCCCCCCCATAGCCCATTACCAGACAGCCCCCATCAGCCCACCGCCCATTACCCGTCTAAACCCCCCAAAACACATTACCTGTTGTAACCCCCCCCCCCAACAGCCCATTACCAGTCCTAACCCCATCAGCCCACCTCCAGTCTTAACCCCCCCCAGCCCATTTCCAGTCCTAGCCCCCCCATAGCCCATTACCAGACAGCCCCCATCAGCCCACAGCCCATTACCAGTCTAAACCCCCCAAAACCCATTACCAGTTCTAACCCCCCCCCCCCAACAGCCCATTACCAGTCCTAACCCCATCAGCCCACCTCCAGTATTAACCCCCCCAGCCCATTTCCAGTCCTAGCCCCCCCCCCCATAGCCCATTACCAGACAGCCCCCATCAGCCCACAGCCCATTACCAGTCTTAACCCCCCCAAAGCCCATTACCAGTTCTAACCCCCCCCAACAGCCCACAGCCCATTACCAGTCCTCCTCATCAGCCCACCTCCAGCCTTAATCCCCCAACCCATTTCCAGTCCCAGTCCCAGCCCATTTCCAGTCCCAGTCCCAGTCCCAACCCATTTCCAGCCCCAGTCCCAGCCCCCCCAATTACCAGTCCTACCCCCTCCCCCTCCCCCTCCCCCGGCCTAAAGTAAAATTTATTTTTAAAAAAAAAACCTGCTGGCTGCCGCCGCGGGGCCCCCCTCTGCTGCCGCGGCAGCATGGACTGACCCGCGGGGGCCCCCTCTGTAAGCTCGGTCCCTGCCTCCGTGTCTCCCTCCGTGCAGGCTGTTAGAGACGCGAAGGCAGACTGTCTCCTTCGCGTCTCTGTTAAGCCCGCAGGGGCTGATGGGAAATTTCCCATCAGCCCTGCGGGCTTAACAGAGACGGGAAGGCAGAAGGAGACAGTCTGCCTTCGCGTCTCTAACAGCCTGCACGGAGGGAGGCACGGAGGGAGACACGGAGGCACGGAGGGAGGGACCGAGCTTACAGAGGGGGCCCCCGCGGGTCAGTCCATGCTGCCGCGGCAGCAGAGGGGGCCCCGCGGCGGCAGCCAGCAGGTTTTTTTTTATTTTATTAAAAAAAAAAGCCTAACTACTTCAATTTTTGTGGGCCCTTTGCAGCTGTGGGCCCTACGCCATGGCGTACATGGCGTATAGCTAAATCCGGCCCTGGTGCTAGGTTCAACTATACTAATGGCAACATTTTCAGTTAGTGCATGCCCAGCACACCCATGCTAACTGTGATGTGCTGTCAATGCCCATATTCTGCCCCTAACCCACCACCTCCCTGCATAATCACATGCTCACTGGTTAGTGTGAGATTTTTAGCGCAGGACCCCATGCTAATAGCGTGATGCACTTAGTTTGTGGCAAATCCTATGCTGGCGCACACTAGTAAACATGCCCCCTATGTCTCATGCCCCCTACTTCTGTCCTCTCCAGTATACTTACAGTATTTTGATCCCTATGCCTCTTCATCTCATGACTTTTGATGCAAAACCCCACAACCAAACCATTCTGGTTGACTTTTTCTTGACCACCTATAGCCTATCTCTATCCTTTTTGAGAGACCGTCTCTGAACTGAACATAATATTTTATGTGAGGCCTTCTCAATGTCCAATAAAGAGGCATGATCACTTCCTTTTTCATGTTAGTGCTATTTCTTCCTATGAATATGATACAGACTTTGTTGACCCAGATCATTTCTGGAAACACCTGCAGGATCTTCCAACATTATTATTGAATAAATAGTAATAGTCACCAGCTCCGGACTCATAAGAGGACCCAGAGAAGATGATCCCCAGAACCAACAGGAAAATCGGGCACAGATCGGCAGCTTAAATAGGGAGGTAAACCAGCTCCATGCGGCACCTATCCCCACCCCCACGACTTCATCACCATTAGCACCAGGAACTTTCATATGCGCCCGCACCTAAGAACCATGCGTGGACTGTAGTGAAGACGGTAGTGCTGACTATGGAAATGACTATCGCTATGCAGCAAGAGTAAGCTACACAGTACGGACCTCCGACCCCCAGAAGAAGACCATTGAACTACCTCAGATGACTGTCAATACAAACCTGATGCAACCAAAGGAAAGGTGAGGTAAGCTTCCACCCACATTGCCGCTGAACATAGAATTCCAATTGTAGTCCCTTGCTTGGAATACTGCTAAGCCCGTCAGAGTTACTATTTAGGGATAAAGAATACCTAAATAGCCCAATAAGAATGAGACCAATCACAAAACATTCAACTCACCACACTAGCATGCGAATCAACTAAACAAAAAGGACTCTTCCTCCCCACAAACAAGACTATCAATAATCATCTGAGAACCTCTGAATAAGCAAGTCACCACTAGAAAAATAACACTAATAGCCACTGAATTACTCTTGTTGCTCTCTTTCTCACTAACGACCCCCTCCAGTCCAACCAACATTATCCATGGCATGATCCGAATTCTACACAGACAGAGACCTCTTTAACTGGGACCCACCATACCCACAACCACACAGAAGACAACACAGGCTCAAAAATATTTAGCTAACCATGATCACAATGTTCCAACGGGCATCCACATAAGTCACTCAGTACTTAAAATGTGGACTAGTCAATGCCTGCTCTGCCCATAATAAAATACATACCATAACTGACTACTTCCAACAACTATGACCTGGACATCATGCTTGTCACTGAATCATAATTTACAGATACAGATAATGTCCTAATAAACCAACTCATCACCTCAGAACTAGCCCTGCTCAACTACCCAAGGCTAACTAAAAGATGTGGTGGGATTTTCATCCTATCTGGCAAACATCACAACTTCTATGTCACCACAGCCACACTATTCTTGAGATATTCTTTTTCACCCTTGCGTATGATTTGATCTACTGCACGATTCTATATAGTGATTAGTAGGCTCCTTCCACTTCTCAAGCTCCTACTGGCGCTCCTTTAGTTATACAATTCCTTCTGGGTTTTTTTTTCAAGTTTATTAGTGCATGTTCTCAATTGTCTACATAGTTCACATACACTTTGGCACCTTGAGCAAGCATTTTTTGGTTGCTACTGTGCATTTATTCTCTAGTGCTTGGCTTTAGAAGTAATTCCTGGCGAGAGTGCTAAGATACAGTATCCTCCTCTGTGGGTGTGTTTACATGTACAACACGTTTTTTTCTTTATAGCTTGTTGTATTTACATTCTTGCTCTGCATTTTCGATCTTATTTATTAATTATTCACTTTTTATCTGGATTCAGTTTTTAATGAACTAATTGTGTCTAATATTAGTTTTCTTCTGGGTTTTGGATTGATTTTTTATTTCATGCATGTTCTATTTTAGAGTATGTTACTTGTTGTATATCGATATATCACCCTTTCCTAGTTTTATGTCTCCCCTATTATCTTATATTATGTATTTCAGTATTAATGATTTTATCATTTATTTTATTGTTTTTATTTTGTTTTATGAGGTCTCAAGCACATGAAGAAGGCAACTGCCGAAACACATGTAGGGTTTTGACCTTTTAAGATACTCAATAAAGCCTTTTGCCCCTTCACAGTGTGCCATGAATCCAGCTTTCCTTGCTGCTTGGACAATGCAGGTGGTGTGCTCTTGTTTTCTCATGGATCAAGATGGCCAGAAATGAGCTCTTGCATACCCTAACTAAAATAATACATCTCTCTCTCCAAGGGCACATGCCTGCCAATTTAAAAACCACCTCAATCAGACCATTCTTAAAAGGACCTGCAGCTGACACCAATTTACTGTCCTCTTACAGAACAATCTCTAGCATCCCGCTCTTAGCCAAAATAATAGAAAATGCTGTATAACTCCAGCTCCAGGACTTTGTAGACATACTTGCTTCTCTTGACTCTCAGCAACATGGGTTCAGGCCTAACCATAGTGTTGAAACATTGCTCATCTCACTCATAAACACCCTACTCAAAGGGATTGAACACTCTTAATAAGGATTCATTCTTATATTCCTTGACATATCGTCTGCCTTCGTTTCAGTAAACCATAATAACTCTTAGGACACCTGATGGACCTGGGCATAAGCAGCACCCCTTTGAAATGATTCTATTCCTATCTAATAGAATGCTTACAGCAAGTCAAGATAAAAGAGAAGACATCCAGTCCCTTCAAGCTACAATGAGGAATACCCCAAGGATCATACCGCTCAGCCTTACTTTTCAACTTTTATATTCAACCAATCTGCAATATCTTCCAAAAACACAACATACTGTACCACATATATGCAGATGACCTAATGTTCTACACCCCATCTCCACTAACTTCCCAGAATATACTCCTATACAATAATATAGTGCTGAGGCAGAATGGCTAAGGGGTCTATTCTGACCCATGCTTAGCAGGGATATATGTCCCTGTGGGACGTATATCCCTGCTAAATGCCTGGTCCATATTCAGCAACAGAGCTCCCACATGTATAGCTGAGATGTGCAGGGAGCTCTGATCAAGGGTGGGAGGGGGCGGGGTGAGGGAGGAGCAAAAGCAGGCAAGAGGTCCTACCCTCAACCTGGACATACAGGGCCTATTCCATTGATGGTCCTGTATGTCTAGGCATGGGCAGATGGACAGGGGACTTATTTCACCTTGGAGGTGGAATAAGTCCCCTAACCATGGGGGAATGGCATGGCGGGGCAGGCAGCAGCACTGTGAGTGGGTTAGGGGGTTCCCCACAGCCTGACCCTGGTCTTCACAGGCCCAATTGGGAGTCAGGCGGCGGGGAACAGAGCATCTTTGCTTTAGGTAGCTAATAGCTTTAGGCAGCTAAGACTACCAAGATCACTTGCCCACAACCAAAACCTTGACACAAACCTAGATGACTGAAATACAAAAGTATGGTCTATATACCACTCAAATGTAAATAGTTATCAGTTAAAATGTAAATAGTTAATTGCATTGCGATTCGAGTTGCCTATACCCAGTTAGTTGTACCATGTCTCATGTAACTCTTGCTCTGTTCAATGTAAACCGCCTTGATACCACTGAAAGGTGGTATATAAGAAATGTTAACTAACTAAATAAATAATCGGGGTTCCTGTATAGAGCCATGGTGCTATGGCAATGGAATGTCATGGCACTGCGGCTCCATGCAGGAGGCAGGCTGAGCTAGCAGGGGAAGTATCTGGATGTCTGTGGTGCGAAATTGGGGCATATCCTGGACATCCAGACCCAATGCTGCGATTCTGCTCCCATCTAGCAATAGGGTTCATCTCCGGGCCATCTGAATTTCTGGATGTCCGGACGGGCCTGGACATGCATCTGCAGAATTGGCCTCTATACAACAACCTTTCAATCAACTATAATAAGACAGAAGCAATATTCATATCCCATGATCCATCATTCTCACCCCCAGAAAGAATAAAAATAAACAATATTACTTACTTTTTCCTTTTTCTTACTCTATCTTACAATACCAAATTCTCCACATTATCACATTTACTCTTTACACTAATAATTCTAGTGAACTACAATACATTTTTCCTTGCTCAGATAAGATAAGATTTTTGAAATTTGTAAATATTTAAATCTCTATATATGTTTAAACTATCTATATACCTAATCAGCATTTACTCAGCATTGTAACCCTCAAATTACCATTTTTATTATATACAATTTAATATTCACTGTAATTTCAATTGTTTGAATAAGTTTCAATGTAATGTTCAAGTTTTGTTCTATGTAAACCGCTTTGATTTTTCTGAAAGGCGGTATATAAAACAGTTCAATAAATAAATAAAATAAATAAATAAATATTACCCTTCCGGTTAAACCGGAAGTTAAATACCTTGGAGTCACTCTGGACTAGCAACTGAAATGCAAACACACATAGAGTATTACAAATACTGCATACTACAAAATGAAGACCCTACATTACCTTTGCCCAATTATGGACCCTACCCACATCCGTACTGTTTGCCAAGCCATAATCACCTGACAACTGGACTACTGCAACTCTGTTCTCCAAGGTTTCCCAAAACATGCCCTCCATCCCCTCCATTTGGTTCAATACACTGCAGCTTGACTGATAACAGTTACCATCCAACGTTGCTCAAGAAAAACAATGGTTCTAAGTGAAGGAAGGTTTCAGCAATATCGGGCTGGTGTCCACTGTGGCATTTTCTCACAAACACCAATATACCATGCCCATTTCACATCAACAACCTCCAACACCAGAGCCCCAAACCGATTAAATAGAAGAGCCACAGAAAACTTAACTTGTGAACACTTCTGCTTTATGTGGTCTTTTCAACCCCAACCCTCCATTCAAGCGCTTATGAGCTTTTCGCCATTCATGTCGCTTTTTCAGGGGAACTGCTAAAAATATAAATATAAACATACAACGATCAATACAATACCATCTAACCACAACCTATACCTAATACAACCACAAAATAAAATAAAAACAGCTCACTTACCCCAGCTTATAAGGGTCCTACACGTTAACAACTAGCTCTGTGGCTACCATACTTCTGCCAGCCATCCAGCTTCATACCAACGCGCATGAGCCTAACGCAATCCAACACCCTTATAAACTGACATGCAATGCTTGTGTCATGACGCCTAAGAAACACCCCACTCAACTCCTTAAACTAACACTACCATCACTGTCAACTCAAATGTAACTACCCCACTCAATCTGAGCATTCAACCCCTCAGGAGACACCGTCCTAACTGTAAAAATCCACTTCTGCTCACACAGCACTAATGATTGCTCCCGCATCCATCCCTCTCTTCCAACTAATATCTGATCCAGGCAAAAACAATGCAAATCCAAAAACTGATGACCTTTCTCAAGACAATGCGCTACTAACGGGGCTTCAACAACTTTACAAGAAATCCTACTTTTATGTTCAAGACTGCGCTTCCGAAATGATCGATTTGTTTTACCTATGTATTGCACGGGCTCAAAATACCATAAACCACTGAACAGGAACTACAAGAGGTGTGTTTCTTCAACCTAAAAAGCTTACTATGATACGTAAACTGAGAAATGGCCTTAGAAACCACACAAATAGAACAATTACCACACGGATTATGGCTCTCTTGTAGTTAGGACGGTGTCTCCTGAGGGGTTGAATGCTCAGATTAAGTGGGGTAGTTGCATTTGAGTTGACAGTGATGGTAGGGTTAGTTTAAGGAGTTGAGTGGGGTGTTTCTTAGGCGTCATGTCGCAAGCATTGCATGTCGGTTTATAAGGGTGTTGGATTGCGTTAGGCTCATGTGCGTTGGTATGAAGCTGGTTGGCTGGCAGAAGTAAGATTGGTAGCCACAGAGCTAGTTGTTAACGTGTAGGACCCTTATGAGCTGGGGTAAGTGAGCTGTTTTTATTTTATTTTGTGGTTGTATTAGGTATAGGTTGTGGTTAGATGGTATTGTATTGATCGTTGTATGTTTATATTTATATTTTTAGCAGTCCCCATGAAGAAGCGATATGAATGGCGAAACGTTCATAAGCGCTTGAATGGAGGCGTTGGGGTTGAAAAGACCACATAAAGCAGAAGTATTCACAAGTTACGTTTTCTGTGGCTTTTCTATTTAAGCGGTTTGGGGCTCTGGTGTTGGAGGTCGTTGATGTGAAATGGGCATTTTATATTGGTGTTTGTGAGCAAATGCCACAGTGGACACCAGCCCGATATTGCTGAGACCTTCCTTCACTTAAAAAAGAAAAGACCACATAAAGCAGAAGTGTTCACAAGTTAAGTTTTCTGTGGCTTTTCTATTTAATCGGTTTGGGGCTCTGGTGTTGGAGGTCGTTGATGTGAAATGGGCATGGTATATTGGTGTTTGAGCAAATGCCACAGGGGACACCAGCCCGATATTGCTGAGACTTTCCTTCATTTAGAACAAACCATTGTTTTTCTTGAGCAGCGCTGGATGATAATTTTGTATCCATAACCGCATACTAAGTGCTTGTTTTTTGTTTTATTTGAATGTAGGCTAGTTATTTTTTGGATATTTTACATTCTACTAGTGACCTGAGAGTTTTTTTGACTGATAACAGTGACACCAAAACACGATCACATCACCCCGATTTTCAAAAATCTAAACTGACTCACCATACAGGCATGCATAAAAAAAGTAATTATGATCACCTACAAGACTATCCCCAACCAAGCTGAGGACTGCCCGCGTAAACTCATCCAGAAGCCTCCAAACTCAAGAACAAGAACACAACAAAACCAGAGCTTACTCAACATTCCAACACACAAGGCAAAAAGTACCCAAACAACCTGCCAGAGATCCTTCTCAGTATACAGACCTGCACTCTGGAACTCTCTCACAAGTACCCTAAGAGATACTGAAGACTCTGGAGACTTCTGTATTAAACTAAAAACATCCTATTCTAGGAGTACATTGGTTCTGATATATGAAACAATGTAGCAGATCACCACGGACCTTTCATTAATTTAACCTACCCCCTCCCACCTTATGCTAATCTATTACATATAGTTACAAACCCTGCTAGATGCTAACCTGTCCACTGTTCTACTGTTTTACTGCTTACTGGTATTAATGTTTTATTGTTTCAATGTAAACCTAAATTTTGAGTTCAATGTAATCTGCTTTGATAATTTGAAGGGTGGTATAGAAGAAACGTTAACAAAAATAAATAAATAGAGTGCGGATCAGTGAATGTGTTGATAAGCTGTAATGAGCAGAGTATATCATATTTTCGCTCTAAGAAAGAAATGGGAAATAGTTCCATACTTGCTCCTCTCCCAGGATCTCAGAGCCTTTAAATGATCTCAAATTTAAAGTTAGAAAAATAGAAAGGACGTGGCATAAATCAGAGGATTCCATGGATAGAGAGGAATGTAAAATATTTATTAAATCATATCAGGATACAAATAAAAAAGATCATTATGCCAAAGCCATCAAAGTGGTGTGAATTAGCCTAAATAGCTTTTCCAGAGAGTGAATATTTGTTATGCTCATTAATAGGTTTTGTATTGCTAGAGAAGGGTGAATTAACTTCCAATGTAGTTCTATCAGAATTTTATGGTTAAAGTGATGGCCATTCTGGATACATTACCAACTACATCTCACCCAGACCTTGAGATGCCTCTTGTGGTGACTCCCAGTCATAGCAAGTGTATGCTTTTCAAGCAATTTGTATTGAAGACATACTAAGGAGGGTATTTCAGAAGCTCTAGTCATGAGTTGGACGTCTGAAAACAGGTGCATAGATGTGTAAATCATGGAGACCTCCCCAAACTCATTTTATAAAGCCGGAGCTTGATGGAGGTGTGCCCTAGGTGGGGTAAGGGAGATACACGTTGTGGCGCAATTTCAGAATGCCACAAGCGCATCAGTCCCTGGTTGCTGAGGCTTTTATGCCTATACGTGCTTCTGACCACAAATAAGGTGCAAAAGAGTGCTCATTTCATGGCTGCAATGCTTCCGGGGGAAGAGCAAAATGCATACCATCACAGCTGTTAATATTTCTTAGCCAAAGAACCCTGTCCATAAAAACATATCCAAACATACAACTGACCCGCTGCCACATGTTGGTTTATCTGAAATGTCAGGACAGGAGAATGCTAGGATGCTGGGAAGGGGCATTCAAGTACCTGGCTCTGCAGACGTGCACTTTGGGGACATTCACATTTGTAAAATGGCCTACACCTATATATGTACCCAGCCTTGCTATCTCCAGAAGCTGCATCTCCAGAAGCAGTTACTGGGATGTTCATTTTTTGAGGGAGAGATGGTGCGATTTCAGAAGGCATGGCTGTGCTCACTCAGTTTTTCGACATTCTACTGGATGTCCCAGATTTTTCCTAGATGTCCCTTCTGAACTGTCAGTTAGATAGTAACAGAATATTAGAACTCACTTCTGTTAGATCCTTAGCCATTAAGACTTTTTTAAAGTTGGCCATGAAGAGCAGTTCAGTTGGTAAATACAATGATCAGAACATCCCTTAGAAGTACTATATTGCCAAGTACACTGAAAGAGAACAAGATGAAAATATTGTTGAAAAATCTAGATCACAGTTCTTGAGAAAATTATAGCTGGTAGCAAATATATTGTTGTAACAGGATAACTAAATTCACATTCTAATCACGTGGCATCAGAGCTATTACTGCATTCATTAGAAGTAAGAAAAAGAAGAGAATGGGTGTGTTAATGCAAGTAACCTGCAACATCTGAGTACAAAACCTGTACTCGGGTCCTAACCCAAAGTTCCTTGTAGGTGCCAGGGCTCATGGAGAACACCTGAGTCAAGATAATCTAGACATGTATCTATTGTATTCAGGGTCTGTCTCCCAACAGGGCCCAGGAAAGCACTTAAGGAACCTAAGCTGTGAGGAGTGATCCTTATCACTGAGGAAAAGATTGTACTTTTTTTTTTTTACAATAATAGAAAAAAATTGAGTAAGAGCATGAAATCATTATCATTATCACAGTAGAAACAGAAACCATGAGAAAACAAATGTATTGTTCTTCCAAGCAGAAAAAAGAGAGTTGGAACTTAAGAAAGGAAAATAGGGGGAATAAATTGGTAATTATTTTAAAGAAAAAAGACACAAGTCTGACCTTAGTCAATCAAGCATTAACAATAGTCATTAAAATGCCTGGAATAATCATTCACACTAAACAGTCCCTTAGCCACCCACAGCCATACCCAAAGCATTTGACTTGAGATGGCTCATTAGATCATATCTCACTTTAGCATACTGGGCAAAACACTTACAGGGGAAAATAACACAATTTTGGCTCATAGAAAACCTCTCGTTTGACGTGCACACGTAGATCTATGCAGATCTCTCTCCAAAAGAGACAGCCTGCATCTAAAGTACAAATGCAAATGTTTATCTTTCTCATAGACAAAAACCACCCACAAGACGTCTCTGCCTTGTACCTTCTCCATTGATTTTTGTAGCATTGCTGACGTTTCCAAACTATCAGCTTCAAAATCTTGATATTTAGGTTCCCTTTCCACTTTCAAACCTAATAAAAGGTAGCACTTCATCACAGGGGGAGGAGAAGAATCTTCTTGGGAATCTTCATGGAGCAACGGGTACAAAGGCATAGAGGGGTTAACCTCTATGAAGTAGCAGGAACCACTTGTGCCACCTTACTGGAAAGACTAGATAGATCATACTGGTCTTTATCTGCCATCATTTGCTATGTTACTATGTTTAGTACTGCATGCAAAGTGTAACTATAAGATGCAAATGAGCTCTTGGTTCATTTACATCCTTAGCTAAACTTCATGTGTTGCCACAGCTAGGAACTTTGTACATTCCAAGTGCAACTCCCTAGAAATAATACCCCTAAAGGGAGTAGTACATCATTTTGAACTAGACAGCCATGGGGCAAGAGTAAGGGGGGGGGGGGGGATAACCCCTGCCCTTTTCTTCTCCTAGACAACCAGGGATAAGTCAGGATCCCAGGGGAGACAGGGATAGGGCTTCAGGGGGAGGGATTTTCTGCATACTAGCCTCACATTGGGGCGGGAGGGGAGGGAAATCCACTGGACTACCATGGCTCAGTCATACTCTTAGGAGAGTTAGTCTAGGAGCCTTCAATTCAGGCCAGTGGGACTTTTAATTTTTGTATTCCATGGCCACACAAAGGGACTAATCTGTTTCTAGTCGCTCTTGGAAAATAACTACAGTTCTTTAGCTATAAACATTTTTTCTGCCAAAATAGTTTCACAAAGTATTTTTTTACATGCTCAGTTTTGCTTTTTTTTTGCATTCATGAGCTGCTTTGCATGATTTTGCATCACAACAGCACATTAATGCAAATTCTACATAAACCTTCACATGGTGCAGTATGTAAGTTTACTACTGCAAAGTATACTTTTGTGCAGTCACTTCACAAAAGTGCACTTTGTACAAAAAATAGCATAGACCACCTAAACTTTGGAATTTTTATGTTTCTAGATGTATTTTCTTTTTAGGAGAGAGGCAAGCACCTCTGCAAAGACACTTTGCACTTTAAGTGTAAATCTTAGAGCCCCATGTACTAATTTTTTATGAAATCATGCTATGAGGTTCTTAATATCCGTAGAACTATCATTTAACATCTTATTTGATAGCACCCTTGTAAACACAGGTTAGACTCAAGGATGAGAGTTGGCTTGGTAATTATCCAATAATTCAAGAACCGGTCTACAATGATTACAGTTTTTTCCAGGATCAATATGGTTGCTAAAACTGAGTGAGAGTATGCTCTGTTAATGAAACATGGGACGTGACAACCCCCCCCCCCCAACACACGCACACACAAATGAAACAAAACATAACATTTTGCACAGTAAACATAAAATGACACAAAATTAAATGTGTTGGCCTGCATATCCTTATTATTAAGGTATACCAAGAGAAAACCACTGCTTATCCCTGGGGAACTGGCAACCTTTTGGCGTATCCCAGGGACGTGTGATCTGGATTGGCAACTATTGGAAAAAGACAACAAAAAAAGCAGGGGTAAACAGAATAGTCACAGGAATCCTTTAATAAGCCCAACATGTCTGCATTTCAACACAATTTGCCTAGGACGGAGCAAATGCCTGCGTTTCAATACAGAGAATAATAATAATATTGCCAGACTACAGCATAGCTCAGTGTTCTGGAAACAGGACCCATTCTGGGTCAGACCAAAGGTCCATCAAACCGGTATCCTGTTTCCAACAGTGGCCAGTCCAGGTCACAAGTAGACCTGTCAGGTTCTCAAAAGGTAGACAGATTCCATGCTGTTTATCCCAGGGGTAAGCAGTGGATTTCCCCAGTCCATTTTAGTAATGATTAATGGACTTTTCCTCCAGGAGCTTGTCCTAATGTCTTTTAAACCCAGTTACACTAACAGTTTTTACTACATCCTCCAGTAACAATTCTAGAGTTTGATTATGCATTCAATGAAAAAGTATTTTCTCTGATTAGTTTTAAATGTGCTGTTTTGTAGCTTCATTGCATGTTTCCTAGTCTTTATACTTTTTGAAGGAGTAAACAACTGATCTACACTTACCTTTTCCACTCCATTCATTATTTTGTAGAATTCTATTATATCTCCCCTCAGCCATCTATTTTCCAGGTTGAGAAACCCTAACCTTTTAAGCCTTTCCTCATAGAGGTATTCTTCCATCCTCGTTAGCATTTTGCTTGATCTTTTATTTATGTATTTATTTATTTATTTTATTTAAGTCTTTTTTATACCACGCTCTTTAGAATCAGTGCGGTTTACAAATAACAATAAATTGTACAATGTAGAAAGGAACGTACATTGAAACTTACAAGGAACAGGAGATAAAACTTGGATTTCAACAGGGATAACTATATACAAGTTTCTACAGAGGTGACTATATACAAGTTATGTAATTGTATCGACGGCTATGGTTTTGTCAACATGAAAGGTAAAGGGTGTGCTGGGTTATGTCATTATGACGGGTAGAGAGGGCATGCTGGGTTATGTCATGTCACTGGGCTGAGAGTAATGCTAAAGGAAAAGGTGGTGCTTTAGAGCCTTCCTGAATTGTGTGAGGTCAGAAATAGCCCAGATGGTGGTAGGGAGGGCATTCCAAAGAGTGGGTGCGTAAAATTCAAAAGCTCTGTTCTTTGTTGCGAGGGAGCATTTTGTTATTGCCTTGGGGACAGCGAGTGTGTTGGCAGCTGTTGATCTTCTGGATCTTTTCTGAGGAGTGGGGTGAACAAGGTGTATGAGGGAGGTGGAGGATAGTCTGTTGAGGGCTTTGAAGGTAATCAGTAGAACTGTGAAGGTGAGTCTGCAGTAGATAGGGAGCCAATGGAGATTTTGCAAAATAGGAGTTATGTGAACTCTTCTGGAGGCTCCGTGCAGGATATGGGCAGCAGCATTCATTGTCAGTTGAAGTGGGTTAAGTGTGCTCTTAGGGAGCCCATGTAGGATGGTGTTGGCATAGTCAAAATGGGGGATTACATGGGCTTGAAATATCGTCCGGAAGTCAGCAGGCTCCAGTAGGTGATGTAGATGGCAAATTGTGGTAGATTGCCTTGATAGTGTTGCTTATATGCATTTTCATGTCAAGCTGCTGGTCTAGGGTGACGCCAAAGTAGCGGATGGTGGGCTTACTTGGGAGCTCTGTGTCTCTCACCTTAATTGAAGCAGGATGGGTGAAGGATTGATTTCTTATGATAAATAGGATGTCCGTCTTATTGAAGTTAATTCTGAGGTTTTGCGTGCGGAGACAGTCAGTAACAGCATCAAAGCATCTTGTTAGTAGCGAGAAGTCAGGCTGGTCAATAGAGAATGGTGTGAACAGTAGTATGTCATCGGCATACACAAGGCAGGAGATGTTAAAGGAGCGGATGATTGAGCAGATGGGCTGTATATAGATGTTAAAAAGGAGGGCAGAGAGAGAGGAGCCTTGGGGGATGCCTTGCTTTTGTTGAAAGGCTTAGAGTTAGTAGAGTCAATTTGTACTTGTTGCCATCTATCTGATAGGTAGGACTTGCACCAGCTCAAGGCTGAACCATAGATTCCCTTCTCTTGAAGACATGTAAGGAGCAATTCATGGTTGACTGAGTCAAAAGCGGAGGCAATGTCTATGAAGATTAGTGCATAGCCTTGTTTGATATTACCAATCCCGGTGAGAAGGGTGCTGAGTAGAGTGGTGAGGAGTGTCTTGATGCCGTGGAGTTCTCTAAAGCCATGCTGGCATGGGTCAAGAGGAGCGGCAGTCTCAATGTGGTGCTGGATTTGGAGTTGAACAACCTTCAAGATTATCTTTGCCAACAGGGGGATGCTGGAGATTGGACGATAAGATTCTGCCTTCTGGGGATTCAGCTAGCTGTTCTTTAGGAGGGGTCAGATGGAGGTTTGCTTTAGAATCTGGGGGAATGCTCCTGTTGAAAAGGACAGCTCCATGATCTTAGCTAAGGTTGGGCTGAATTCGGCATGTAGGGATCTTATCCGGCATGCTGGGCAAGGGTCACTGGGGTATGTGGTGGTGTTGATGGATATGAGGGTGTCCTTGATGGACCTCTCTGAAGGGGGCGTGAAGGAGGTCAAATGTTTCAGGGAGCATGGCGTGTGAATTGGTGTGGAATTAGGGAGAGAGGTGTTGGTTAGGCTTATTTTGGAACGTAGATGATCATCGAATTCCTGAGGGTTTAGGAAACCAGGTTGGGTGGGAGAAGGCTCCTTAGTGAGGGTCTTGATGATGTTAGAGGTCACGAGGTTTGTTTAGGGAGTGGAGCAGGATCTCAGAATGGTATTCCTTCATTTTCTTGGAGACTGTTTCTCGGGGTGCATTAAGGTGGGATAAGTAGGCTCCATGATCGTCTGAGGACTGTGAATATTGCCAACATCTTTCAAGCTTCCTTAGGAGGAGTAGTGAAGTCCATAGCTCTGAGGAGAACAATCATGCTGTTTGTCATCTTCTTGGTGGCTTATTTGAAGCTGGTAGAGGTGCAAAGGAGCTCAGACTGTTGTTCCAGGTGGATATCAGCGAATCAAGGCTGGGTAGTGCCATACTGAGGTTTGGTAGGGCTTTGTCAATTATCTCCTCTTTGTTGAAAGGCCGGAATCATCTTGTGGGAGCTGAGGAAGCATCAGTGGCCTCCTGAGGGGTGTTGTGACCCTGAAGCATAGGCACCTGGAATTTAATTAAGCTGTGGTCGGACCATGGGACCGGAGTGATCGAGAGGGAGGAGTTGTAGTAGTTTGAGTTGGCAGTTGATAGCAGTGCAAAGACAAGATCGAGTTTATTTCCTTTTGAGTGGGTAGGGGCGTCGATTATCTGTTTGTAACCCAACTCAGTGAGTGCTTCGAGGAAAGCATTGGAGTGGTTGCTTTGGAGAACTGATAAGTTAAAGTTGCCCATTACCCAGTTTGGTTTGAGTGGGTTACTGGGGTTGCAAGCAAGGTCTATTATAGTCGAGAGGTCCTCCGGGGAAGAGGACAGGGATCTGTAAATGAGGCATAATGAGATGTGTTTGCTGGTTATGATGATCGAGTCTAGGTGTGTGGTACTAGTAGAGGAGAGTAGTTGGAATTGGAGCTCTGTCTTAGCAAGGATGAATGCACCTCCTGTGCGGTTTGTTCTGTGGCAGGTATAGATTGAGAAGTTGAGAGGAATGAGGTGGTTAAGGAGGACTGAGTCCGAGTCAGTCAACCATGATTCTGTGACCAGGAGAATGTCTACGTTATAATTGGCTATTAGGTCAGAGATGACTGGCCATTTCTTTCGGACAGAGCATGCATTTATGAGGGCGCATTTCAAGTTGTGAGGATGTATGTGCTTCTCTACCCGGGACTTTGTGGTATGCTGAAGGGCTATGTAGAGTAAATGCTGTTGTCGGTGAGGCTTAGTTTCTATTGGTGGCCTATGGGGGCCACCATAGTATCTCTTACCTAGGCCTTGTAGAACTGGAATGGGGCTGTAACTGGTGGTGAGTGGAGGCATTACAGAATAGGTTTGCAAGGAGGTAACAGCTGGTAAAGGCTAGTAAGGAGGGTACCATTTTGAGGGGAGGAGAGTCGAGGTTGGTTAGGGATTTAATGAGGGAGGGAGTTTGACAGAGGTTTGGGCTAGATGCTAATGTTTGGTGTTTGTAAGTGGTGTGGAGATAGTATGTGTCAGGGGTATAAGAGCTAGAATTTGGCTGTTACATATGCATAACTTCTACAACACTGCATTTAGTATAGGCATTTTAAAAGCATACTACTCGCTTAGAACCAGCTGAATGAACATTTAATGATACTATGTCACCTGTTGTCCTTCCTCAGGGCTGAGGATCCTTGTGGTGTCTCTGGTCGCGTTGTGTTGTGCAGCGCTGGTCCTGATTGGTCTTGGGGGCTGATCGGGGAGGAGCAATCATCCTGCTTGACTCCTCGACGCTTGTTCAAGTGTCCGATGGAGACCTGTGCTGTTGCCGCTTTGTGCCATGTGGCACAGTGATTTGAATTGTGCAGCACTGGTCCTTGTTGCTGTGCCTGTGCTAATTCCATTATATCCTTTTTAAGATATGGCAACCAAAATTGCACACAATATTTGAGGTGCAGTCGCATCATGGAGTGATACAGACAGGGCCGTATCAAGCCATAAATGTGCCCTGTGCGACCTGCACATCTGGCATCCCCTCACCAAATCACAGGTTTGTCATTTGTCTCGTGCATCTCCTCATCTTGCTCCTTAATCCAGCTGGCTCCCCCATGCTGCTTGCCCTTGCCCAGTGTCACACCCTGCTCGGCCAGCAGTGTAGTATACTGGTTGGGCTACAGGGGGACCTTTTATTGAAAGGATTGTAGTTGGGCTCCTTTGCAATAAGGTAATTGAGACCCGAGTGGTAAGGTCAAATCAAGTTTTTATTTCCCCTCCCGGGGTTTGGATCATAACACAGGTAACAAAAGAACAAAAGCCATATACTCTGGCAAAAAGGATAAAGTAAAGTTTGGTGCTTTTAAACAGGCAGTTAAATCACTTCCAGCATTGTATATCTTCAGCACAATGAAATCCTATCATTCATCACAGCCAATGTACAGTCCATCTGGTAGTCAGATAATTCAGGCTCTGGCGGATCAATTATCATTGATTCAATCTGCATAAGGTTGTTGCCTATAGTGTGTTGGCAGATTATTCTCCTCTGCCAGCTCCCTTGACCTCCCTACTATTTCCTCCAGCAGGTAAGGGTCTGAGTCACCATATCTTGGCATACAATTCCAATAAGACTTATGTCCTTTATAACTTCTAGGTGAAAAAGACTTGTAAGCAGCTTTACCTTGGTTAATTAGGCCACCTTCGGGGTTTGAGGCAGGAGAAAAGCTATGCACAGCTTCATTCAGTCGGGGTTTACACCTCAGAGGCTTTTCTCTATGCTTAGGCTGTTTGTCACCCTCTTCCAACATACAGATGTCTTGCACCGTATATTCTTTCCTTCCTGAAGCCTGTAATTGCTTTCCAGTTATTCTGACTGGTACTTTCTCCTTATAAATGCCTTCATGATAAGGTATATGTTTGGAGGCTTGGTTAAAAGGTTTTTGAGCCTTTCTCCTCCAATTAAGACTATCAGCTGTTATCTGCTTTTCTCTTTCACATTCAGAATCAAAGTCATTCACATCAGTTTTCCTACCAGCCCAAAGCAGACGTTGCTTCCCAGATTCAAACCTCAGCTTGCGCTTAGTATCCAGCTGGTTCTCATTCAGCACGTCTCTCCTGCTTCCAGTTACTGGTTTCACTGAATCTTCCACACTGCTTTCTCTGGAGTTACCGGAGCTACCAAAGCCAAAGTCAGAACTCCTTCTCCAGCTACAGCTGTTGCTCCTCCTATTGCTCGTCCTACAGCTACCACTATTCTCTAATGAATGTCCCTTATACGTTTGCTGAGGCTCTACTCCAACCCTTCCCCCTCCCAGGTGAGAGCTATTAGAGCTAAGAGCTGGGGAATGCCTATCAGCTGTGTAGGGTTCCTTCCCTCATGGCTGGGAATGTTTATGTTGCTCTTGGCAACTGGGTGTCCTGATATCTTCCTTCCTGCTAGAAACAGCCCTATTACTCCTAGGTTCCTCTGCTTTCCCATCACAGGATATCTTTTCCCCATTACACCAGACACCGCTGCTTTTAATGTTTAAAAAAAAAGTGCAGGTCTTTCCAACTCAACGCTTGCATGCAACTCTTATCCCTCCCTCCTCTGATGTATGCTCATGTTTACCCATGCTTGAATGGCTGGTCTGGTCCCTCCCTCCTCTGATGCAAGCATACGTCAGAGGAGGGAGGGATGAGGCTAACGTGCAAGCCACCAAAGCAATACTAAACGTCTTGGAGGTGGGGCAAAAGCATGCAGCATGGGGAGCTGAGTCTGGCAGCCCCAAATGCACCTCTATTTATTTGGGCCCTGTGCTGCTGCAATGCTTGTACAGAGATAGGTACGGCGCTGGATACTGAGGCATCATAATATCATTGGTTTTATTCTCCATTCCCTTCTTAGTATTCTATTTGATTTCTTGGCCGCTGCTGCACATGGGGCAGAGGTTTTCAACATATTATCCATAATGAAACTCAGATCCTTTTCCTGGGTGCTGATTCCTAATATGGAACCTTGAATTGTGTAACCATAGTTTGGGTTGTTCTTCCCTAAGTGCATAACTTTGCACTTGTTCATATTAAATTTAATCTGCCATTTGGACATCTAGTCTCCCAATTTATCAAGATCCTCTTGGAATGTTTCACAATCCTTTTGTGTTTTAACAACTTTGACTAATTTTGTGTCATCTGCAGATGTAATCACCTCACTCATTATTCCATTTTCCACAACAACTACATTTGAAAATCCTATAGGTTACTGAAGTTATCAAAATAAGGGTACTGAGAGAGATACTCTGTGGGTAGAGCAAGGACAGTGCAACCACTATCCAGATAACTGAAGCACTTATTTGGATAGCGACAATTTTCAACTACTATCCGCCTAAGGTATCTGGATATCTTGGGCCACAGAAAAGCTGGCCTACGTTGATAGCCACATAACATTGGGATAATGGCTGAAAATCATCAGTATCCAGATATGTGCCCCAATATTCAGGCAATGGATGTACAATCTGGATATTCAGTAGCAGCTACTATCTAGATGCTGGCACAGAATATCCAGAGGATATTTAAGTACCACGGCTCACCAACATGCTGTTTAAATAGACATGACTCCAGACATCCAGGATCCTGGTAATGCCCCAGCCATGACTTCACCGCATTCTCGTTCAGACTTGAACATCCTCACACTGGGGGCATCCACAGACCCAGTTTCGAAAATGGCTCTGGAGACATCTCTGTGCTTTGGATGTCTCTATGCCCATTTTCAGACATCCAAAACATGAACAGGGCTTACAAAATGACATTGTATGTATACCAGATTTAGGTAAACCAGTTAGTTTTCTGGATCCTGTTCTGTTGGTATTGTTTTTGAAGGATAAGCCAAAACCTGCTAACCATTCCCTATTTTGAAATATTTTTCTTCTATAAGGTATCATTTATTTTCGTATGAATCAATATTAACTATTTTTTGATTGGGTGTTAATTACCATGGGTATTGATTATCATGTATGTTTGTGTACATATATATACACATCTTTTTGACCGCTGATGGGAATGTGTTCTCGTTTGAGGAGCTTTGAACCCAATATGACTTGGCGACTGCAGATCTATTTTCTTCTTATCAAATCTGCAGCTATGTTGGAAACTAAACTGTGGCACTTTGTCAAGTGACTTCTGTATAGACTTAGAGGACTTTTTCCTGTCAGAAGAGTCAGTGAAGATTATGGTATCCAGGGTCCAGAGCTCCTTTGCAGAAACCTCCTCATGGACAATGTGCCACAGCCTGGCAGCCAAGTGGAACGCTGACCTGGGAATTGTCTTAACAGGGGCAGCACTGGAAATGCATTGGGAAAATTTCCCAAACTAATGACTATGGTATTCCTAAGAGACATTCAATATAAAGTTGTACTCCGGGTGGATCTTTTGCCGGTACACATGCAGCGAAAGGGATATTCCGATTGGACCTGATGACCCAAATGTGAGACAGAGGGGGCTTCTCTGAGCTTCTATTTTGGTCCTGCCCATCCATGTAGGCCTATTGGCAGGAGGTGCACTCTTTTCTGGAGAGATTGGTACAGAGTCAGTGGAGTCTGACTCCTCAGACTGCTTTGTTTCACATCATGGAGGGGGTGGGGGCTACCAGGCAGGGTCAGTGAAGGTGGCTTAAATTGGTCTGGATGCTGGCAAAAAAGGTTATTCTGCTGATCTAGAAGACAGAAGAGCTTACTAACACTGGTGAAATGCACTGCATCAGCACATTGAACTTGACAAAGAATAGGTGAGGGAAATCCAACAGAGTCCCAAATATTTAGCTGTCTGGGAAGACTATATCCAGACACTGTCTCCAAGGGGTTGGAGTATGGTGTTGAATGACCTGTAAGAGGCAGGTGGACAGGCTTGGTGGAAGTGGAGTGCTTGAGAAGGGGGCTAGGTTGGCAACCGCTGGACAACAGGTGGTGGTGGGGGGGGGGGGGGTAGGGCCTTGACAGTAATCAATGGAAGGATAGGGATCTCCCCTGAGAAGTTTAGGGTATGCAGTGTGTACTCCACTATCTGCTTGAGGGATGGGTGTTAGTACCTGAGACTAAGGGTCCCCTTATGTATGATTACATGGATGGCCCCCATTAGGGGCCTGTGTGCCTGGGGGAGGTGGCTAATTGTAAAATAAAAAAGTTACTATGTTTCTTATGATTTGCCTGGGAGTGTGCAAAGTAATCGCACCTCGGGGACTTTTGTTGTTCCTAATAAACAGATGAAACATGAGACATTGTCTTGTTGCTAACTAGTAGTCTCAGATCCTTTTCCCTTTTAGGGTTTGATTTCTATATATATATCAATTTTATATATAGCCTCATTTCAAGCTTTTTCTGGGAAATTGTAAATTAAAAAAATTAAAAGGAAATAATCTTTATGTCTGCGTCTCACAGCTTGATAGAGGCACTTTTTAATCTTGCTTTTTCAAAACGTTCTTTATGCTTTCATTTTCTCCTGCATTTGTAATTGATTTTATCTGAAGAACAACGTGCAATTTTAAATCTGTACTGCACACCAGCGGGATCAACCCCCTGTGTTTTCCTGAGTTTGTGCAATTGAAGTAAAGTTGTATAATTAGGGAAAAGGTAATGAGCCCTATACTCACTAGGAATCAGAACAGTATTGCTTTATGTCATTGCAATTATACTGAGCCTTAGTAAAAATAGCATCAAAGCACTTGCTATTAATTTGAGCTCCATTAGGTCTTTCCAAATAAAGAATCCCTGCAACTAAAATAGGAGACACTAGCAAGTGTCATTCAATTTGCCATACAAGAAAAGATTTTATATTAGAAAGTCAGAAAAGTAAGGTAACACAGATGGACTGCAGGGTTACTAATATTCAAAAATGGGGCCCTCTTACTAAGCTGTGTTTAGCAGTTGACATAGGAATTTATGAGTGCTAACAACTCAGAGGCTTGACGGCCTGCTGTAATTCCCATGTTAACTGCTTAACAGGGAATGGAACAGGAAGTGGGTGAGAATGAGCGGTGAATGGGCGAGGAGATCCTTACAGTTAGCAGTTATCGTGTGATAATTTATGTTAACAAGACCAAGGACACGGCACAGTTTACTGTTATCTATAATGCAGTAAGCTATTGAATGTGTCTGGGTGGGTGGGGGTGGGGGTGGGGGGGCAGATTTGTTACTCACAGGGCACATTTCTAGTTTGGTATGGTCCTGTTGGAAATTGTACCAGATAGTAAACATAAAGGTTTTCTAGTTACTATACATTAATTTTGGCCATTAATAAATGCTAACTTTGAAATATTACTGTATTTTACTAGTTCCTAGAGTATAGCACAAAATTTTGACAAACAAGGCAATGGGCAGTTGTGTCTGCATTACAGACGGTAAAGAGGCCATTTTAATTATGATCAAATATTTTTCTTTGTTCTATAGCGACTTGGATAAAATACCTCTGAGATGCTGACAAAACAGACAACGAATATGTGCAATAGAAAGTCCCTTAGGGGCTTATACACATGAAGTGGTATTTTAGAAGCGATGTCTAGTAAGAATCAGGAATGTTCAGAGAAGATTGTCCAAAAATGGGGGGGGGGGGGGGGAGAGAGGGGAGTGGCAGCAGCGAAGGGAGGCACGTATAAGTGTCTTCTGAACTCACTCCGCCTCCATCCTGAAAAACGGACGTCCCTGTAATCTATTATAGAGGCAGGACCCATGCAGATTGCAAGGCCAGGTATGTAGATGAGTATAGGCCCTTTCATAAATGTGGACATTCCAGAAATGCACAGCCTCAGAACTGGGCACTTGGATGTCCTGGCAAGGGCATTTCAGAAGGGGATGACTATGCTATGGGACTTGCCACGTCCTGGCCTGCCATCATAGATATTCGGTCATGTGGCAGCGGGCCAGTAATATGTTTGGAGTATGTATTTATGCTCAGGTTTCTTCAAGCAGAAAATAATAACTGTGGTGATGTAAGCTCATTTTGTATGAAATGAGCACTTTTTTTCACCTTATTCATGGTCAGGAGTAGGTATAGGCATGGACCTCACCAACCAGGGCCAGATGTACTGGAGCCATTTTAAAATTGCACCATGATCTGCATCTCCCTTGCTCCGCCCAAGCCATGTCTCCACTATGCCCCTATGTTACATGGACGTTTTCATACTGGGGGCATTTACCAGCTTCTAAAATGGCCCCAGGAACATCTCCATATTTTGCATGTCTAAGTGCTCATTTTCAGACATCAAACTCATGAATTGGACTTCTAAAATATCCTCCAAAATCTCTAGCTAAAATATTTTGCATAAATATTGAAAACATACTTAACATATACACTGCATCATTAAGTGCAGCTGAAAAATGTAGCATTAGGTTTTATATAGATGCACTTATAACTATAATTCCTCACTTTTCCAAACCCAGCCTCAATGTAAGTTAAAATTCAAGTACAGTAGATAGGTCTGTCCCCTAGACTAAGGGCTTGCAATGTCAGTTTGTACTTGAGACAATAGAGGGTGAAATGAATTGCCAAAAGTGACATGGAACATCAGCAGAAGTAAGATCTGAATGCTGATTTTTTTTTTTTTATTTGTAGGCTCTGTACTCACCATTAGATCACTCCTCCACATCATTCAGTAGTGTACATATGGAGTACAAATATTTATTTATTTAAAAATATTTAAAGTCCGCCATTCAAGAAAACTATCTAAGTAGCTTAATCAAACAGAACATAAAGGATACATAAAGCCCTATTTGTGTTTTAAATAGGGATATAGCACGGAAAAATATGGAAGTCATGTCCAAGTCTAAAATACAATTGCAGATAGGCTGTGAAATGCACATTTCAGCACTGGGCGTGTCGATGTTTGCATTTCTCCATGGGATGCATTCCAGGGCATTTTAGGGAGTAGCCTGGGTGGCAACAGCAATTACACATCTATGACATATTTCACATAGGCCGGTGACATACAGGGTGGATTTTTTAAATGTGCCAATTTGCACCTGCTATAAGTCGTGAATAAGGCATGGGATTTATGTTGTCTTATGGAACTGCTTGTGGCATTGGTGATTGTAGGTATCCTATGAATGACCATTTGTTTCTATGCAGCATATCCTGTGTTTCTCTTAAGCCTATTCTCCTCCTCATATATTCTCACTCTGATCCCCTCCCCCACAGTAGCTCAGGTCCTAAACTTTCAATGTCCCACTCCCCTTCCCTTGGTCTGTTAGTCTTTTTGCTGTCCAGTTTGCTTGGTGCTTACTGTCTGTGTATGCCTCCGTGTTCCCTGTTCCCTCTGTGAGGCACACAGATAAGTAACAGGGAGTACTGAGTCTACATACAGGGACTACAGGGAACACTGAGGAAGACACAGACAGTAGGCACCAAGCAACTGGGACACAGTGACTACAAGGAACACTTAGGCACAGACAGGGAGTAGGGAACTACACAGAAACACAGTGGCTACAGGGAACACTGAGGAACACACAAAAAGGTAGCAGAGAACCACAAAGAAAAAGTCGCTATGTTCCTGTATGGTTCCCTGGTGTGTGTGTGTGAATGCACATGCATAGCATGTGCAGTGCTGTGAGTGTTGGTGATGAAAGTCATTGAATGTTGGTGGTGGGAGGTGGGAGACATGGTGGTAGTGGTTTGCACTGGCCATGCTGCATGAGACCTACAGGGATAACAGGACAGCCACCAGGAGGCACCCATAATCAGAGGGTCTACAGACCCAGGACACAATCCCTGAACCTCATAGTTCAGCAGTGCCTCATCAGGTACTGTTTTGATAAGGCAGCCATCCACCACCTCTTCCAGAAACAAGAGCTGCTTTTCCACTCCATAACACAGAGGGGCCAGCCAATGTCTGTCCACCTCAAGGTCACTATGTCTCTTGCCTTCCTAGTTCACCACAAGTTTCCAATGACCACAGCAGGTCTCAGCCAGTCAGATGCATCACAGTGGACTTCGCAGTTCCTGAAGACCTTTCTAATTTGTTCTGTCAAATATGAATCCTTCCCTCAGACCATGCAGCAGAGGCAGCAAACTATGATCCAATTACATGAGGTGGCCAGATTTCCATCTGTACTGGGGGTCATTAATTGCACACATGTGGCCATCAGACCCCCACGAGGGAAGGAGGCCACTTACCACAACAGGAACATAGCCTGCATGCTATCATGTAGGTAAATGCAAATGGTTTACAATGCACAGGGGGAGATAAACAATATCTTTCCAAGGTTTCCAGATGCCTGTCCTGACTCATCTGATCTCTATGAGATATTTGAGATTGGACAGATCAATGGTGGTTGGCAGCTAGATAAGCCATGCACCTGCCCAATCCACCACCTAGATATGGGCATGCTGGTAGGTTTCATTCATCCATGGCAGCTGCAATACATGGCAAACATGGTTGCAGACCCACCCAGCACATGAAACACCCTGCTGCAATACCTTAATGTGTCCACACTCTCTCCTGACCTCCATCGTGGCATCACACACAGATATAGACGAGAAATACATTAAGGCTCTCAGGCCCATGTGTGCTATCATAGTAGCATAGTAACATAGTATATGATGGCAGATAAAGACCATCATGGTCCATCTAGATTGCCCAGCAATGTGGCAAAAGTAGGTGCACCTGCTGCTCTGTGCAGGTACCCTTTCCCCATGCCTTTGACTATGAGTGTACCCATTGCTCCATGCAGGTCACCCCTATTTGTTGAGATAGCAGAGACATTTAAGGTTACTTTGATTTTATCCTGTTGCTATAAAGGGATCCACTGTGTCTGCCCCATTCCATTTTGAATTCTGTCACTGTATTTATTTTTTTATTTATTTAGACAGATTTGTATACCACCTTATCCTACAATCAAAGTGGTCACATCACAATTGGAGGGTTACATTTAACATGAGGGTACTTAACAACATTATATATTTGCCCCCACCACTTCCATCAGGAGGGCATTCTAAGCATCCACCACCCTTTCAGTGAAAAAGTATTTACTGACATTGGCTTTACCTCATCAAGAACCACTTCTGGTATCTTAACTGATCGAGGGGTGAACTGCTATACTGCCTAGCCAGGGTATGTCAGGGTGTTTATGGCCTGCTGCATGCTCTCCCATCTTGGCATAGAGGCACCATAAACCCCTCTCTCAAGAAAACGAAACAGCAGACCCAGACCTAGAAGAAGATGCAGACATCCCAAGGCAGGAGGATACTGGCCATTTGAACCAACTGGACATAGATGCAAGAGATGACCATAACTCCCATCCCATGGCCAACCGCACCAAATACAAAATCTTAACAATGGTGTTTAAAAGTTTACACAATCTTTCATTGAGCTACCTCCAAACCATCATTAAAAAGTCATCCAGAACAGGACCACAATGTTTAGTACCCTAAACACCTTCACCATCCCTGCCAAGAGAGGAGGAAGCAACCAATCAACCTGTTCTAGAGCATTCTCACTGTGTGCACCAAGCTTCTGGAATGCACTCCCAAACAGAATACATACCTGCATCAAACTCACTACCTTCCGCAAAAAGCTGAAAGCTCACCTGTTCCAGGAACGCTTTGGAAGTGTAACATAAACACCCTAACCAACCACACTGACTAACTGCAAAACACACCCAACATAGCTAAGAGCGCTTTCCCCAACCTTTTCTCCCATGTTGATTCTCCCCAGTACACCCCAACACTTCGAGCAAATTGTTATATATATCTTTATCTTTATTTCTTCACTTTATATACCGCTCTTGTTGAGATATTAGAGCGGTTTACAATAAATGTGTCTACGCTACAGAAAAAAGGAAAAGGAACGCCATAGCAATATAGGAAAGGAGTAGAAGCAGTAGTAAAATCAACATAATAGACAAACAGAAAACAAAAATACTTAGGTGGGGAAATCACAAGGGAGGTCAAAAGCCTATTTCTTATAACAAGTTTTGAGATTGTTATGTACAATACCATTGTCCAAAATTTGATATAACCATATAGCCAAACCACTTAAATATATAAAGGTGGTATATGGAAAGAATAAATACATAATTGACCTCATACACAGGTGCTTCATGTGAGGATAGTTTAGTGTGAACAAATAAACACCTGTGCACATGGGCGTTCTCCATCCACCACTATCTCCCTTTCCACTTCCATGTCTATCTTTGCCCACACCATCACCCCTACCCCCCCAACATCTGTGCAACAACCCCTCCTCCCAGCACCACTAACCCCCTCCCTTTTACCCCAGCACCTATCACTCCCCATGAAGCACATTAGGAACCACCACCCAGGAAAAAGATTTAGGCGTCATTGTGGATACCATGTTAAAACACTCGGCCCAGTGTGCAGCGGCAGCCAAGAGAGCAAATAGAATGCTGGGTATGATAAGGAAAGGAATGGAAAATAAAACAAAAGATATTATAATGCCTCTATATCGTTCCATTGTGAGACCGCACCTTGAATATTGTGTGCAATTCTGGTCACCGTATCTTAAAAAGGATATAGCGATTTTAGAAAAGGTTCAGAGAAGAGCCACCAAAATGGTAAAGGGGATGGAAGGATACTCCTATGAAGAAAGGCTAAAAAGGTTAGGGCTCTTTAACCTGGAAAAGAGACGGCTGAGGGGAGATATGATAGAAGTCTATAAATTAATGAACGGAGTGGAACGGGTAAACGTAGATCGATTGTTTACGTTATCAGAATATAGAAACTCTAGGGGGACATGCAATGAAGCTACAGGGTAAACTATTTAAGACTAATAAAAGAAAATATTTTTTCACTCAATGTGTAATCAAACTCTGGAATTTGTTACCGGAGGATGTAGTAAAGGCTGTTAGCTTAGTTGGGTTTAAAAAAGGTTTGGACAAGTTCCTGGAGGAAATGTCCATAAACCATTATTAAGAAGTGACCAAAGATATCAATGCTTGACCCAGTACAAGCATTGTGGAACTTGTGTCTCTTGGGGAAACTGCTAGGTACATATGACCTAGATTGGCCACTGTTGGAAACAGAATACTGGGCTTGATGGACCTTGGTCTGACCCAGTATGGCATATCTTATGTTCTTATGTTATAAATAGTTACCCCAGTTACCCAAGTTTTGGTTCCTGTTCCATGTAAAAAACAGATAATATGTATCTTATCTGATGTTTTATTGTTCTTTGTAAACCGCGCTGATTATAAATAGTGCGGTATATAAGAGATGTTAAATAAATTAATTAAATAAATAAGCAGCCTTCTGCCCTTTTCTATCCCCTAGCACCAGCTCTCTTCCCCCTACTATGGGTGCCTATATGATAAGAAGGTAATTTCTTCCCATGTCCCCTCTCTCATCCCCTGCCCCCTGCTGCCAATCCTGATTATGTTGGTGAGATGTTATGCTGGATGATGTCTCATTTCTCTCTGAGAAGCTGTCACCAGAGAATCGGGAGTCCTGGAAGAGGGGAAATTGAAGAAGGCCCCCCCCCCTTCCATGAAGTACAGGCCCTAAAATGTAGAAAGAGGGTAACATTGGTCAGACAGGCAGCTGCACCAATGTGCCTGAGGTGGTGGGGGTTGATACTTGCCCATTTATATGCTTTTATATCCCCGCCTGGACGTCCTATTCTGTCCAGCAATGATTCATTGTTGGAGCGTATTGGACTATATTTGGATGAATTTTTAAAAGATGAAGTTCCTAAAATTCCCTCATTTATAAAAGACACTACGCATTTCTTGCAGTTATTAGAAGGTATTGATAATTTTGAGCAGGTTGATTGGATGGCTTGCCTGGATGTGGCAGCATTGTATACTTCAATTCCGGAAGATGAGGCTATCACTGTTCTGAAGATGGTTTGGGATAATAGGCCGCTTCTGCATAAAGTGCCCACATCTTTTTTGACTACTCTGACAGAGTTAGCTTTGAAGAAAAATTACTTTGTTTATAATGAGGATTTTTTTTCAGCAAATTTCAGGGACGGCGATGGGTGCAACCTTTGCACCATCACTTGCCAATTTATATATGAGTTCGTTTGAAAATCAATATGTCTATCCTTCTCCATATGTTGATCATATTGTCAAATGGTATCAATACATTGATGATATTTTTCTCCTATGGCATGGTTCAAAGACTCTTTTGGAGGAGTTTTTTCATTATTTGAATGAGTGTAAAATGTGTATTTCTTTTGATATAAATATGCAAGCACAAGAAATACATTTTTTGGATGTGAAAATTTTGAAAATGATTAATGGATTTCTGACCACGATCTATTCAAAGCCTACAGATAGAAATACCTTGCTGCATTTTGATAGTTTCCATCCTTACCATCTTCGTCGCAGTTTGCCTTATTCACAATTTTTGCGTTGCCGGCGTATATGTTCAACTGTATCTGAGTTTAAGATACAGGCTAAGAGCATGCGACATAAGTTTGAAGATCGTGGATATCCTGATGTGATTCTCTCAAAAGCATATAAACGGGCAAGATACAATCATCGTGAGTGGTTGTTACATCCCCGACATACACCATCAGATTCTGGATCAATAATTACTTGCGTTCTACAGCATTCAAGCTTATCACGCTGGATAGCATCCATGTTACGTAAAAGATGGACATTGATTGGTGCACATCCTAACCTCTCTGGATGTAAGCTTCGCATGGCATATAGCCGTGGACGTAATTTGAGGGATTGCTTATGTCCTGCAGTGTTGAGACGAGATATGATATCAACTTTATCTTCAGGTCATGTGGCATGTCAGCGCTGCTCTTTTTGTGGCGTTATGGTTAATGTGATTTGTGAGAAGTATCATGGTAAAGTTTGATTGTGAAGTACTACGACCTGTAATACTACACATGTTATATATGGACTGTGGTGTTCCTGTTCACAATTATATGTTGGGAAAACTACTCGACCCTTGCGGACTCGCCTTGCTGAACATAAATATAGTCTTCATAAATCTCGTGTGGATGCGCCATTGATACAACACTGTATAGATTTTGAACATCATTTTGAGGACCTCAGCTGTACAGTGTTGGAACACGTTCCTTCTAATATTCGGCGGGGTGATCGAAATAAGCTTTTACTACAGAAGGAGCAGCGTTGGATTTATTCATTAAATACATTGTATCCACATGGCCTCAATGACAAGATTGAATGGACCTTGTTTCTATAATTATGTGTTATCATTATATTTGTCTCTGACCCGTGTGGCTGTGGAACTCCTCCCTCTTTCACTTTTATGTAGTTAGTGACGTATTTGGTTGTGATTGGGTATAGGGTTCTATAAAGAGTGCGTCAGACACTGTGATTTTTAGGAGCAGAGAGTTGGAGAGATTAACAGATTATTAAATTGAAATTTTCCCCTGATGAAGCCTAGATGTGGCGAAACGGGAGCTTTCGTAGGGTGTCTTTGTAAAGAATCTCTTATTTAATTTAACTTGGAAATCTCTCTGCCTCAAATTGTTCATTTTGGGAAATTTGCAGCGGAGTGATTGAGCGCTAATGGAGCGATTGGCTTGAAGTGCTTCTAAAGATAAGTACTTGATGATTTTTTGGTGTTTAAAGTTTTCATCAGCTTACCTTCCTTTTCTCCTTTTTTTAGAGAGTTACTATTCGTTCCTGTGCTGCTCATTCTATTATTTATATTTTGTGACGCTTTGGTATGATTATGTATGTCGTGAATGAGGTGTGTGTGTGATTAGATGTAGTATTTATTGTATTCCCAGAAGTACTCTATGTGGCTTTAAGATTCATTAGAGGTGATTGATTCTGGTTGAATAAAGTGGCTATATGACCTGTGATGTGAGCGTCAGCTATTCCCTATAGTGATTACATCACTATATGTAGGGTTCTAGCCATCCCGAGGTCATTCTCGCCTTTGTAAATTATTGTAGTATTTTTTTTGGAGTATTGACAATAATCCTCATTAGGAGTAAATCTTGCGATAAGGGCATTTTTTGTTGTTTTTGTTTAGTATATCGCTCTTAGACAGTTGGTGTTGTTTGTATTACTTGGCTGTAAACCATGCAAATGCCTTTCGAATATCGGGCCTATATGTCCATAGCAAGTCACATGTTCCCCAGTACACAAGGGGAGTGGGTGCTGGCAGGGAACTGGATCAGGGGGTGTCTCATTCATAGCCATTGTTGGGGGAGCATGGGGAAGGCGGTGTCTCCCCAAATGTTTCAGGCACTAATGGTGAAGTGCCCCAACTGCCAGTATGACTTCCATACCCTTTGCTCCCCCTTACCCCTAAGTAAGAAACCAAACTCCACTGATGGCCCATGCCCACCTCCATCACCACTCACGCTGCTAGTTTTATTACTTTTCTTTTAACTTTTTTTCTGATTCTCTTCCTAGGGGCACTGAAGTATGATAGCCATGTTAGTTCACTGCAATGGTAGTTAAATAAAAAAGAGAAACAAAAAGGACAATAAGGTGATTCTGTCCTGACCTTAGGAAGAAGGTTTCAACCTTTGAAAGCTAGTCTACAAATGTATTGTTAGTCTAATAAAAAGGTTTCACTTTATTTTCCTATAGACATTGTAACTGTTTCCGTATTTTTTAATTATATTTAATTCTGGTTTCTGATTGTATTTTTATACATTGTGAACTCCCTTGAAGTGTATATGAATGGATGTTATAGCAAATCTGAAATAAACATAAACATAAATATAAACTATGCACATGCAGCAAATCTAAACAGGCCATATATGTGTGGTGGCCCCAACCCTGGGCAGATAATGCACTATGTAAAGGGACAAGCAATGGGGAAAATGCTGTTGCCCAAGAGGGTGGTGATGGGCCAGGAACAGGGCCCAAATGGTATGACAGACATGAATAATGCTCACTCACCCCCATGGTAGAAGGCTCAAGGAGTCCTATCTGTCCCTTGGAGCCTTCTTACAACCCAGGCATACCATTAGTGGTTGTAGGGTGCTGTCCTGTGAACTACCAGATTATTGAAGCAAAAGAGTGTGGGTCACAACTTCTGCACACACAGTGTGAAATGGAGGGTATATTCATAGAGCAGTAGCTTGCCCATCATAGCATTCTAGCTGCACGGAGGTGAGACAACATTACAGCATGCCAGTAAGACACCATTGGGGATAGTGGCCCAACTCTCTCCTGCTGCACACACCTCTGGAAAGGCATGAGGCATACAGTACCATGATGGGTAAAGTCTGTAAGGGGAGGGTGATAGGTGATTGCCTGCTGCAACATTAGAGCCACGTGGAGGAGAGACAGCAAACAAGAGGTGGCAGGGAATGCAAAAAGGGTATAGGAATCTGTTCTAGAGACACCTACTGTGTTTCTGTAAGACTCATGAGAAGTGCAGATGTTCAACTCCCCTCTCTATCTCTTCATCTGTCATTTGTATTACCCATCACTCCAGGTTGCTGAGGGGCTGTGGCTGTCCCCCAGACCTGTCTCAGTGGACATCTGCTTGTTTTCTACCTCACCTCCTTCCATTTGCATTTCAGGTTTGGTATGGGCTGGATTGTCACCTAAATGGGACTCACCTGCATGTATCCACATGAAGCTGATGTCTCTATGTTGGGAAAGGAAAGAAAGGTATTTTGTGAGACAGGTAGCATGCTCCTACATTGGAAGCTACATGCTAACTATGGTGTCACTTTTTCTCCTGCAGATATATGAACTGACTCTAATGAGAGGTGGAAGGCTCCTTGTGAAGCTCTGAGCTAAGTGTATGCTACCCACCTGAGACAAAATCTAATACATACTTTGAGAATAAAGTAGGGTCCTTCTATATGGCCTAAAAATCTGTTTTTATGACCTGTTATGTTTTTAAAATAAAAGGTGAGAATCACAAGGAGGGATAAAATAAATCCATCTATTATGAGAAAAAATCCTAATCATTGGACGTTTTTTAATCCTCGATTATCTCTACAATATTCATTTCCAAGTTATTGCAGTAAACTATAATGCCAGTCATTCTAAAGTGCCAGCACTCTGTGGTTGTCATATGGATTTGCCAGAGGGTTGCTGTGGACACCTACTGTGGCTCTATTGACTTCAATGATGTTGATTGTGGGCTGTGATGGCAACCCACTGAGGCATCTGCAAATGGCTATCTCATCACAGCAGACAGCACTGATTAAAAGGTAATCTTTGTTCTGTCTATAATCCAAGGTTTGAGATTTGCAACAAGTCACAGATGCAGGTGGCTCTAGTGTTTTATAAAATAAGAGCAGCTGCTTCTCTAGAACGAGGAAAGTCCATTTGGGAAATTATGATACCCACCTTGTTAAGAGTTTCAGATCAGAGAGGACATGGAACAGTGAAGAAAAGAGGATTCCTCTCCCTCACCCAAACACATACCATTTAAAGATTATATAGTCCGTCTGGAACAAAAAGAATTCACTCGATACTACTTTAGGAAAGAGAAACATTCACTAGAGAATGAAATAAATGAATAGCCCATTCCTTGGGTAAGCTATAGGGAGAAGTTACACACTTTGATGGTAATCTTATAGCAGGTGCTAGTTTATGAAACACAAGTAGGTGCCTACTTATCTGTATACAATTCTAGTGTTAAGGGGCAGAAATTACACCTTAGGTTGGTTGATTGGTTTTATTAATATAATATATCGCTTATCACAAATATTTACACCAGCCCTAGAACTGGTGTAAATGTCTGCACCTATATCTTTTAAGAATGCACATAAAATATAGAATTTTATAATCTACCTGGATACTTGTGCACTGCATCCAAGCTCTGCCCATGTGCACACTAGCCAGCCAAATATGTACCTTCATGTCAATGCCTGAACTTTTACACTGGTCTGTTTTTTTATATATAAGATGTCATTTACGCACACGTTAAATGACTAAAGCACCGCCAAACTAGCTGCTTACATTGCAGCTTAAAATTTGTACCCTCTTTTAAAATGACCCCCATTTTTGCATGTAAAACACCATTTTACACCCATAATTAGGCTTTTATAAAATTAGGCCATCCTCAAATTACGGACAGCCAGCATGTACTTGTACACTAGGTATGCACAGGGGCAGAGTTTGGGCAGAGTGGGTAGAGTCATTATTTACTTCCATATTTTCTAATATGTATACATCCGTTCATTATTTATGTGAAAGGATGCTTTCAAGCTGCTATAAGGCCTCACCTTCAATCTAAGCATGATTTCTGCAGTATTTGTGCTAGTATTTCATAAAGAAACATTTGTACCTATAGGGATCATTCTAGAAGCTCTATTCATGGTTTGGACATCTGAAAATAAGCATACATTTTAGAAAGGTAGGAATTTGGGCGTTGCGGTATGATTTCAGAATAGCATGAGCAGGCCTGGCCCTGTCTTTTGACACAGCCATGCCTATACCTGCTCTTGACCATGAATAAGATGTAAAAAAAAGTGCTAGTTTCATGGCAGCAATACTTGGGGCAGTTTCTCCAAATGGGATAGAATTGCGCATACCATGACAATCATGAACCTCACTTCTAAGCCAGGACATGTGGAGAAAGATCTCAGTCTCTCAAATTTACTACTGATATTCAGCGTAATATTTGCATTGTGCCATTGAGATCTTCCTTCTGGAGTTCGTAAGAAGTAAATGTATAGGTAGTTTGTCAAGATGTGCTTGGAAATTCTTCTTTATTGAGCCTGTGGCTCCCAGTACAATGGAAATATTTCTGTATCTTTCTTCCACATTTTCTTGGTCTCTGACTGCATTTCTTGGTACTTCAGGATATTCTGCCTCTTTATGCAATTCACAGAATAATGACTCGGAACCAACCCCTCTATTATCATTGCCGTTCTGATGTTTTTATTTCACATACTTTGTTACTTTGATCTGTGAAATTAAAGATCTTAAATTTGCATCTGTTGCTTTTGCATTTTTTCTAGTGACAATTTTCCTCTTCCAGTTTTTGGCGGAATCTCTTTGTATACCCACTTGATTTAAATAAAGTGTTTGTAGCACAAAGGTAGCAGTACATTATCTCCTCTTTATCTGTAGGAGTCCACTTAACCGTAGTTAATCCTCTTAACTTTTTCATTCAATTTCTGTGGTTTAGCATTCACATGCTTACCATGGCCTTTATCTGCGGCCGACATATTAACATCCGCAGTGCTTGCACTATCACAACCACCTAGTACCTGAGCATCTTTTTATCCTGGGCAACATGCAGCCAGTATGTATTTTCTGTTTTGCTCCTACCATACTTCAATTGTAGTGTCGTCTAGCTGAGATTTAGTATAAATGTTATACAATGGGGTCACCACGTGAAGGTACTCAGCAAGACTTAAGGAGGGTATTCTCTACCCCTAAGAGATGCATATCAATTCACCAACAACTCTTAGTGAATTTTTATGTTTCACACCCCCTTGCAGTGAGAAGAGCAAAATGCACTCTCATCGCCATAGTTAATTTTTCTGGGCCAGAGAAACCTGCATGTTAATTTATAATCCATACATATTATTGGCCCACCGCCGCATGTCTCCTTATCTGAAATGGCTGGCCAGGATGTACATGTCTCATTACATAGATACTCCTCTTCTGAAATACCCCTATCAGCATATTCAATACCCGATCTTGCGGCCATGCAATTTGAGGACATTCGCCTTTTTGAAGTGGCCTACAAACATGCATATACCCGGCCTTGCTATCTGTACAAGCCTGTCACCAGAATCAATTACTGGGCCATTCATCTTTTTTTTTTTTTGGGGGGGGGGTGTTTGAGCAATTTCAGAAGGCACTTACATGGGCCTCCCTTCACTGCTGCCATTCTCCCAGATTCCTTCTAGATGGCCCTTCTAAAATCCCACTTAAGGGTATGTTTACCAAACCATCTTAATGTTCCTGGCGTTAGTTGCAGTCTTACTGTGACGAATGCCATATAAGGTAGTGGGAGTTCCGGTCTTAAGGTAGCATTTCAGGTTATTGCGCGATAAAGTCTGTTATCGCGCGATAGAGGGAGCCGTGGCACGTTAACGCGCATTAGCCTTAATTAGGCGCGCTGACCTGCAATCACAGCAACAGAGGTGTAGCACACTGGTTAATACATTGACTGCTGATACAGTGGTCATGAGCTTGATCCCTTGGTGGGCTCAGTTAAAAGGCTGTCTGAGGCAATCCCTTTTCCTGCTTGTAACAGTCAGACACATCCCAAAAATCTGCACTGCCAGCCAAAAAAGCCTCACCCCAGTGCCGCAACCTAATGCACCTTTTAGGGCGCACCATAAGGCACATCATAAAGTACCATGTCATCCAAGGCAGGTCATAATGTGCCCCAGAGGGCGGAAGGAAAGGTTGGCACCCTCCAAGGCAGCACATAAGGCGCCCCATAAGCTGGCCAAACCTAAGGTGCCGCGAAAGATGCCCCAGGGATGCTAAGGTGACACAGGAGAAGATGCCCCAAGGTCACAAGCATGAAATAGATGGCTCAAACACAGATGTAACCATAACACTGCACAGAGCACCAAGGAAAGGCAATGAACAAATGATGGAAGGAAGTAGATGATGGAGCTCATGGACCAGCCAAATCTGCGTGCAGCCCATGTGGCAGCAGGTAAAGTGGACAAACATATCGGGGGCACCTGTACTGATGTACAGGGTGATGGTAATGTACAGTGCAACAATGACAGTGTGTGGCAAAGGATGGGGATATGTGTCCACCAGAGGAGGTAGAGGTGGCAGGATAAGTGCAATGACAGGAGGACAGAGGAGAGCAGTGCCATGCAAAGCAGACACAGGAGAGGCAAGCATGAAGAGCTGCAATGCAGAAAAGTGTGCCAGTGCAGGACATGAGGTAGCAGCCTGCACAGTAGGGCAGGATGTCACAGAGCTTGCAGACACAGATAGACTGACAGAAGGATGTTTGGCAACAGTGATGAGGGTATAATGTGCCAGCAGCACAGATCATCACAGATAGGACTGTAACAGGAATGCAAAGTACGTGTGGACGAGAGGCATAAAATAATTAGAACAGAGAGGAATCGAACCCATGACCAGTAGCACAAATGGCAATGCACAAACTGGTAGGCTACAACACCAACATGAGTGTCACAGCAAAGGCTGTATACAAGAACACTGGAGGGCACCACACCAAAACGCAGCTGGCTGCCAGGATAGGGCAGCCCCAACAGTCACGAAGATGCAATGCACATGCAGAACCAGTGTGTACAGCTCATATTGCAGTCAGTAATTGGGATGACAGCCACATATAAACACATGCACACACACACAATGAAATGTTATGCAGTGGACATAGCATGCAAAAGAGCAAAGAAGCTAAACCCAATGGGCGGCAGGGGATGCTCTGTGGAGAAGGGCAAAATGGGGAACAGAACGGAAAATGAGCATGTGAGACATGAACCTACAAGCAGACATGGACCACATCAGCTCAACAACAGCAATGCCAATCCCCCATCCGACATGGGCAGTACAATGAAAGAGCCATATATAACAGCTAATATGCGACAGATAGGCTGCATCAAGGGCATACTGTGGTGTAAGGAGAAGAGATGGAAGGGTGTGCAGAGAGGTGACCAGTCGTCAGGCAGCTCCTGGTCAGGTTAGCACCAAAAAAGGGCAAAGAGAAGGAACATGTGGGACTCAAACCTGCAACCTATGGTGCACCAACACATGTCCACAACCACTACCAAACAACCACAGCAAGCACAACCCAAATATGTCCCCTCAAAGGGAATGTCAGTATGGAAACACGTAGCACCCTGTGATGTGTCAGACGGCTGCCACATAGCCAGCTGCCACCGTACAAGGATGTGAGCACAGGTGGACCATGTACATTACCAGAACATAACGAAGGACATGTGTCAGTGTGGTCAAGCAGCAGCAGAGAGAAATGTGGGTCAAACACATAATTTTATTGGGGTCACCAGTAGACATATTGTATATACCGCCTGTCATCATATCAAGGTGGTTGGTTTACAATGACCAAACTGAAAATACATTGAGCATGCCAGCTACTCATTGTCACCCCAAAGTCACTGGCACGTCTACAGATGATGGACAGGAGAGATAATGTGCCGTAGCTGCATGGTGTTCACTATGCAGTATCCCCCCCACACACTTCTTGCTGCACGTCCCAGATGCCCTAGTCACTTGTAGACACTAAGCAGTGCATGATGAGGGATCAACACACATCAGTCATGAATTGTCCCCAAAAACATCCATCTGCCAATACAGGTGGCAAAAGCCTGAAAAAGCATAAGTAGCAACATGTAAGCAAGTGTACACACAGATATAGATATATATTTCACAGCTGCCCCAGAATGCATGATATAGCAATGAAAGTGTCAACAATGGAACCCAAAACAAAGGCCAAATGCAAAATGAGGATAAGGTAACAGGTACAAGAGGCATATGATCCCAGAGAAGACCAAAAAAAGAACCTCACAGACATGCAGAGATATCACCATGCAGCAGGTCCCCTACAATGGGTGGCGTGGATACATGAACCGTACACACAGATCATGGTACATGGGATGCACAAATGAAGGACAAAAATGGACAATCACACTGCCACACTGCAAATGTCATGGGTGAAGGTGAGTGGCGGAATGTCAGGGGACAAAGAGGACTGTGCAGACATGCAATGCTATGTTTGTAAATCAATGTACAGCAGCACGGCGGTACAGTAGCCAAACACAATGACCTGTATATGGAGTGTTAAAGAAAGGTCAAACATGGGCCAGTACCCCACACAGAAGCCACACTGCCACATGCCCTTGTGTACCAACATATGCAGTCACATGCACATGCATCATGTAGGGTGAACCATGACACAGTGATGCCCCACATGCACTGTAACTTCCTTGGTGAGGGCAATCATCAATCCAAAATGTTGGCGGCCATTAAACTGGTGTGGTGGTAACAACTGTGTCATGTCCAAGTGCAGGGTAGGCCGACATTCACAAGAGTACGTATACAATGTTTCCCCTGTGCCACACGCATGGCTGTATGCCCCTGTGACCTCAATAGATGAGGATATCTTTTGGTGCATGTTACACACATGGCCAACACACACTAACAAAATGTCAGATGGATGTAGGACATACAGAGACTATTCCAGTCCGTGATGCACACATACGGACCAGTACACAGTGTCCACAGTGCAAAGTGTGTCTGCAACCCCACATGTCCCGTTAAGACTGTCTGTGAATCACTGGGCATGCATAGTCAAGTGTGATATCTCAATGTGCCACAGTACTCGAATGGTCATGTGTGTCCTGCGCAATCAACAGGATACCCAGCCAGATCACGGTAGCAACGGTGTGTTGGACAGGCCTGTTATACAGAAAGTAGCAGTCCAACAATAATGTTCATCATAGGCATGTGTCCCACTCGCAGAGGTCAAACATACTATGGCACCATCTCCCAGGGATATTTGAATGGTGGTGTTGTGTCCTGCAACAGATGGGTGATGTCGCCCGCAGATGTACGTAAGTAGATATGCTGTGTGTATCCTCTGCCCTGTGTCAGAATAAGGACAAACACTGTCATGATATGCTGGACGCAACAGCAGGGCACATTGCAGCCAGTCAAACATCAGTACCGACGTAATTAAATGTCACACAGGCAAACATAACATGATCACAACACAGAACACTGTGCATGTTGTGGACATTTGGAAATGCAACCGCAGACGAGCGTGTCCCATGGATACGGTCATGTCCATGCCCAAGTAACACAGGCGTATCACAGGTGCACCCCTTGTCCATTAGCGCTGGTGCACAGAGACCTAACAGGAAAGGTCCATGAAACAAGCAGCAAAAAACAAACATATAAAGGCTGATGTTACACCCAAACGAGCCAAGGTGCTACCTACTGTGTATCTGCAGCAAATGTCTGCTTGGGATCCTCACAGGCAGGCAAAGTCCACAACATGTCTCAATAAAGGCAGAAGATGTCATCAACATGTGTCAAATAACCATGTCCCCATTCCAGCCGCTGTTGCCACATGTCCAAATTATGGTGATATCTTGGATACATAAATGCTGTTGTGCAGTGGTCTGTCAATACACATGAGAAAGGTCAACTCACAATACGCAACACATGCGCACACTGTGCACAAGGTTAACACCAGAAAGGTAGAGATAGCACACTCAGCACCATTCCACAGGTGTGCAGACCCCGCCCACCACATGATAGTGCAAACTGCATTCATACTGTATCATAACAGAGCCACCCACAAACACACACATACAGTATGAGAAGGTGAGCATACCACCAGTAACATACGGCCTGTATGTGCACAATTGGTGAATAGTGGAGATAAAGGCCTTGTAAATGCGATGATACACTGCTGTTGCTACAATGTCAGGGAAGGGTGTAAGTGCGCCCACCACCAGAACACCTAGGACCTGTAGACACACGCAGCCCTGTTGGATGTGTCCCAGAGACAGTGCTGGAGAAGACAAACTGGGCATGAACACATGTGGATATGTGTGGCCAACATCAACATATGGGGTACATGGGAGCACGCTCAATAGGTCACGCACAACATATGTGCATTAAACAGACAACCCGTGACATGTGCTGTTCCTGACTGTCCACACAGACAAAGTACCTGTATGTCCACCTACCCCAGTGTCCTGCACGTTGAATGAGTTACACACAGCTACCACCCCACTACGCCACCAGGGACGTCACCAAGCATGTCCTGTGGAATGAGAAACACAAGGGAAACATACATATGTCAAGTTGGAGCTGTGCCACAAACACACCAGCTTCATGTCCTCATCTCTCATAACCCCTAGATCCGTCACAGTCTGGCAGTTCATCATTCATAGTAATTAGTCACTTTTCAGAGCTTAATTTACTATGTAAGAATTCAAAACATATTCAGCTCCACTTCTTCACCTCCAAGATGATAGTTTAACTATACCTCTCCAACATAGAACAAAACGCTCTGTCCAACTGGTGAGATGTATATATAGCCTTTAGCAACAAGGTCTCAGACTAGTATAAAGCAACCGTCTAGATTTACAGTATGTCTGGACTCCGAGCTTCAATTTGCATCAATGACCTCAAATGTTGCTTATTCGGCAGGTATATTAAATCCTTATCTTACTTAACTAAATATTGAACAATGATGCTTATCTTCTATGGAAATGCTTATCTTTTATCTTCTGTAGTTCTTCTTTCAGTCATCTCTGATAATCCCAACGCAAACCCAGCACTGTAACATTTCACAAGTTATGCGTTTCATCAGGGGATAAACAGTGTAGTAATGCGGGCGAAACCTGTAGAAAATAATGCAACTTAGGCATTCCAGAACTATCAAATTTCAATCTTTTATATAGCATTGTTTCTTTTTGCTGACCATTTTCTTAGTTGTTAAGGCACGGGGATCTCACCGTACTCGATGGCTCCCAGCTCAACGAACTCATTTCGGTTACAAAAACGCCGCGCATGCGTATCTTCCAATCAGCTGGATTTAAAGGTCTGAATGTCACCTGACTGGTCTCCAACCTATTGTATCTTTCTAATGTATAGTGGAGCGATTACCAAAGTATGTAGATTAGATACACACACCCCCAGTCAATCTGTGCATTCAACCCTGTCGGAATGGTCGATTGTAAATTAAAAATCCAGCGCTGTTCCCGAAACAGTAATGTCTGGTCTTTAGATTTACCTCCCGCACCTTTTAAAATTTAATCTATACAAAAACATTTAAGGTCGGTAAAACTATGGTTGAATTGTAAACAATGATCTACAATGGGAGCTTCTAATCTTTGACATTTAAGTCTACTACGATGTTCTCTTATGCGATGCATGCTCTTTCTTATAAAGAGAGGATACTATTGAAAGAATTGCAAACGAATTCTCAATTAGTAATCAAATGAGCGGACAAAGGAGGAGGAGTTGTTGTCCTGAATAGATCTCAATATTTACAGGAAGCACATCGTCAGTTGTCAGATAACGCTACATATATGATCCTGGAGGAAGATCCCACAGCTTCATTACAACAGAATATAAAATCAATTACATCACAAGCATTAAACAATAAGTTGATCTCTAATAAAGAATGGATGTTTTTGAATGAGCAAAGTCCTACGATTGCCAAATTTTACATGGTGCCAAAAATTCATAAAAGTTTGATCCAACCCCCTGGAAGACCTATAGTGTCTACGAAGTGCTCCGTATTGGAACCACTATCGATGTATCTTAATTCCTATTTGAGATCTTTAGTGTCCAATATTCCATCTTATGTCAGAGACACTACCCATTTTTTACAAATTTTGGAGCAACATTCTCGTTGGGCGAAGACCAGTGTCCTTTTAGTCACGTTAGATGTGACATCTTTATACACTAGCATACCGCAACAAGCAGCACAAGACATAGTGATGGAGACTTTAAGGAAATGAGATGATCTTTCAGGCCTTCATTTGGAATTTATGATGGAACTACTCCATCTTGTTCTGTTTTGTAATTACTTCATTTTTGAAGACATTATTTATCAACAAATATCAGGTGTCGCAATGGGCGCTACTTGAGCCCCTTCAGTGGCGAATTTATATATGGAGACTTATGAACTCACCTGGTTACCGTCAGCTCCCCATAACGAACACACAAAATTATGATGTCGTTATATCGACGATGTTTTTATGTTATGGGATGGTAGTGAAAATGACTTGGCTAATTTTGTCAACTGGTTAAATGATAGAGATGATAATATCAAGTTTACATACGCCAGTAGCATAGATAGTCTGACATATTTGGATGTCCATATTAGAAAAATGGATGAAACGTGGATCACGTCTGTACATACTAAGCCTATGGACAAAAACACCCTCCTGCATTATGATAGTGCTCACCCTAGACGATTAAAAGACGGATTACCGTTTTCCCAATTTCTTAGATACCGTAGAAACTGTACCCAAACATCTGAGTTTAAAACACAAGCTACTCAACTGAAGAAGAAGTTTCAAGCGAGGGGTTACCCTCCATAAATTATTGACATCGCTTATAAATGGCATTATTTAATAACCGCGATTTGTTGTTACATCCTACACAGCGGCAGGATACATTTGACAGTCAGATAAATTTGGTGACGAAATATTCACCTTTCAGCACCCAAATTCAACGTATATTAAGAAAACATAGCAATGTGCTTAAAAGCACCTTGGGACTGGAAGACAAGTCGATACGCTGCGTTTGGAGAAGACAGGAATCTTAAAGAAATTTTAAGTCCAGCAGTGTTGAAGCCTATTTCATCATCAGTGATTTCTTCGAATAATGGCCACTATAAATGTGGACAATGTCCCATATGTGAAATAACCTTGGAAATACCCACATTTAATTATCATGATAAAACTTATGTTCTTAAACACAGAACGTCATGTACATCTACCTATGTAACCTTGGAAATAACCACATTTAATTATCATGATAAAACTTATGTTCTTAAACACAGAACGTCATGTACATCTACCTATGTAACCTTGGAAATAACCACATTTAATTATCATGATAAAACTTATGTTCTTAAACACAGAACGTCATCTACCTACCTATGTAGTTTATTGCATTTTATGCCCCTGTCGATTGATATACGTGGGTAAGACGAATCGTCCTTTTCATGTTCGCATAAGAAAACATCGTAGTAGACTTAAATGTCAACGATTAGAAGCTCCCATTGTATATCATGGTTTACAATTCAACCATAGTTTTACCGACCTTAAATGTTTTTGTATAGATCAAATTTTAAAAGGTACGGGAGGTAAATCTAAAGACCAGACATTACTGTTTCGGGAACAGTGCTGTATTTTTAATTTACAATCGACCATTCCGACAGGGTTGAATGCACAGATTGACTGGGGGGGGGGTGTATCTAATCTACATACTTTGGTAATCGCTCCACTATACATTAGAAAGATACAATAGGTTGGAGACCAGTCAGGTGACATCCAGACCTTTAAATAAAGCTGATTGGAAGATACGCATGCGCGTCGTTTTTGTAACCGAAATGAGTTAGTTGAGCTGGGAGCCATCGAGTACGGTGAGTGAGATCCCCCGTGCCTTAACAACTAAGAAAATGGTCAGCAAAAAGAAACAATGCTATATAAAAGATTGAAATTTAATAGTTCTGGAATGCCTAAGTTGCATTATTTTCTACAGGTTTCGCCCGCATTACTACACTGCTGATCCCCTGATGAAACGCATAACTTGTGAAACGCTACAGTGCTGGGTTTGCGTTTAACCGAAATGAATTAGTTGAGCTGGGAGCCATCGAGTACGGTTTCGCCCGCATTACTACACTGTTGATCCCCTGATGAAAGGCATAACTTGCGAAATGCTACAGTGCTGGGTTTGCGTTGGGATTATCAGAGATGACTGAAAGAAGAACTACAGAAGATAAAAGATAAGCATTTCCATAGAAGATAAGCATCATTGTTCAATATTTAGTTAAGTAAGATAAGGATTTAATATACCTGCCAAATAAGCAACATTTGAGGTCATTGATGCAAATTGAAGCTCGGAGTCTAGACATAATGTAAATCTAGACGGTTGCTTTATACTAGTCTGAGACCTTGTTGTTAAAGGCTATATATACATCTCACCAGTTGGACAGAGCGTTTTGTTCTATGTTGGAGAGGTATAGTTAAACTATCATCTTGGAGGTGAAGAAGTGGAACTGACTAAGTTTTGAATTCTTACATGGCAGTTCGTCATGACACTGTACCTAATTGTCCCCACCCCAACCCGCCACTGATGTGTTCTTGGACATGTCCATGGGCCTGTAGCCTGTCCGTCCCCATTGTGACCTCTCTGCTGCCCTTGAGACCGTTGACCACAACTGTCACCACGCTACCCTGTACATGCTCGGCCCAAAGGTCCAGGTACAAACCTGCCTCCCCATATGTGTCCCATAGCACCCTCAGTGTGTGTTTCCTGTGGGTCCACCTCCCCTGCTAACCCACTCCCAGGTGCTCTACGAAAGGAATATATGCAGGGGCTGCTACATTCCCCTGGCCCCATACCCAGTTCCCTGGTGCAGCAGGCACATCCCCTGGTTATCAGTAGCAGCTGTACGCTGATGTGTCCGAAACATATCTCACCATTCATGAACTACGTTTGCAAAACCACACCCTGACCTCAGCTTTCTCCCTGACATTGCTGGCTGCAGGTTCCCCCTGCTGCATGAAATGAGCATGGCCAATACTGGACATCTGGGCATCGCCCCTAAACCCTCTCCAACCCTTACAGTGTCTGTGTATAGGTTGGATACACCTTCTGTCAATGTGGCCGTCAAGGTAGCAGGTCTCTATCACCCCTCGCACCCCTTCCCCACACATACCCATCATGCAGCTAAGGCCTGCGGTATCCCCCTAGATAACATCAGCAAGATCCCTGCCATCACCCAAGAACACACAAATAAAGCCCTAATGCCCCCCTTCATCACGTGCCATCCTGCTCACTGTAACCTACACCTTGCTGGTCTGCCTCTAAATCATCTCTGTCCGCCGCAATGTATGCAACACTGCGCTACATGACTAATCTACCGACAGTCTCAGTATAACAATAACACCCTGCCTGTCACGACACCTCACAGGCCCCAGGCGAGGTCAAGACGCACCTGCTGATCTATACATGCAGTTACACTGTGGTTGCCGTGTACCTTGATGTGCATAACCCAAGTACTACAAATACGACTGCTACTACTACTGAGCATGTAAATAGTGCTAACACCTGTATGCATCGCCATTCTGAAACATGTTACACACAGTCCCTGCTCATCAGAGCATACAATCCAATCAATCCCCTTATATCCCCCAAATGTCATCCCCACACGTCAAGCCAACTGGGCCTATCAATGGGCTGCCCCCCCCTTGTTAATGCGGGACCAAACACCTGTCACCTAGCAGCACCCAATGCCTGGAACTAACTACGGGTGAAGCCACCTTCACCAACCATCTCAAAACCCTGTGTGACAGCCTACCACATCACCTAAGCCTAATAATCCTGACTACATTAATCACCTCCACCCACTGTTGTCCCCTGCCCACACCTTCTGTGTTAGCGGTTGGACCACATTGTGAGCTCAGATGGCCAGGCATTGTGTCAGCAATGTCAGTGCAGAGCTGCGTATGACTGGTAGTGCGATACCAACGCTCAGTAGTAGTAGTAGTAGTAGTACATATATCTATCCAAATGTTTTTTCCAAAACATCCAGTACTCACATGAAAATAGCTCTTCAATCAGCTGGCGCCTGAGTGCTGCGCCCTCACATATGTCACCACGGGCATATACTGGAGGGCACGTTGCATTGCCTTCCAGATCCTCATTAATTTCAACATCGAGATCGTGCCTGAGAGCAATGTTGTGCAGGATGCAATGGGCAATAATGATCTCTGCCACTGTCACGGGTTGGTATTGTAAGGCCTTGCCGGTCCTATCCAGACCCCTGAAGTGACTTTTCAAAACGCCAAAGGTGCGCTCGATGACGGAGCGACTGGAGGCATGGGCCTCATTGTACCTCATCTCTGCACATGTCCGTGGTAGACGCACAGGGGTTAGCAACCAGGGCCGACACCCATATCCTGCGTCACCTGCAGAAAGAAATGTTGAACGTTCAACCAGCAACTGATGTCCACACACATGCACATATAAATGTACATGCAAACCCACAGCACCTATAGGTAAGACAGAAACATAGGGGAACACATGATGGGACACAACAACTATGCGCCAGTGTCTGCATGTGTGAGGTACAGAGCACGGGGAAGGTAGAAGGAGTGTACACAACATCATCCTGAACCACAGCAGACACATGGACAGACACCAGAGGCCAAAAGGTAGTAGCGCCAGTCACAAACACCTCAGAGACACACATGTAATGCACCTTGGACAAGGGCAGAGATGCACACATGTGCAAGCATGTGACAGTCATGCTATTCACCACACACAGATGGTGCGATGGGAACAGTTATCCCACCGTGGCAGGCTGGTTGGCACAGACAACCCCACACTGTTGATAAACATGAAGCACACATGTGTGTCGTACTGTGCCAACCTAAACACACAAAGTCAAATGTCATGAAATGTTAAATGTCAGTGTGCCACCAACACACAGCACCGCAGAACAGAGGACCTGGAGTCGTCTCCCCACCCCCGCGTCAGCTCCCACACACACAAATGACACACACACACAATTTGGGACACATGTCAAAGACAGACATGTGTTCAGACGGATAGCAGGGGTATACGATGTGCATGTCAGAGATGACAAATACCCACCCAGCAGTATACAGTCCTCAAATTGACTGGCCTCAAATTGTCTGTACAGTGCTGAGTGACGCAAGATATATGAGTCATGGGTGGACCCTGCAAACTGCGGGACCACATTCAGAATACGCATACCTGCATCACATACAACCTGAACATTCAGGGAGTGGTAGTGTTTGCGATTGCAGAAAACTGCCTCCCTGTCTCTGGGCGGGACCAGGGCAACATGTGTGCAATCAATGGCTCCCATCACGTGTGGTAACCTGGCAGTTGCCGCAAAGGCCTGGTTCAGGGTCCCCCACTGTTGCCTAGTGTTGGGAAATGCAATGTAATTCCCAACGCAGCTGATCATGGCACGCAGTACTTGGTGGAGACAGCATGAGAAGGTGGGGCGACTCATACCACCCACTGCAGCCACGGATGACTGGAAACGGCCAGAGGCAAAGAAATGAAGGGCACCAAGATGCTTGACCAAACCTGGTATGGCATGTGACCGACCAGTCAGGGGCTCAAGGTCAGGTCTTAGATCCTCATAGAGCTCCCTAATAGCCCCTGTGCTCAGGCGGAAGAGGGAGATGACCTGGTCCTCACGCATGTCCTGGAGCCGGGCACTGGGGCTGTAGAGGCGAGGCTGGCAAGCCTGCAACTTGGCATGCCTCCTGTGCCGCGCCGGCACAGCCCCTGCCTGGCCTGCCCCCACAGCTGAAGGTCAGTGTTGTAGCGGGCCTGCACCCCCGCCCTGTGCCCCAGCCCCATGGATACCATCTCCCTCATCAGGCAACCGCAAGCCCTGCACATCCCCCAGTGTACATGAGGCAACCATAAAGGCTGCCATAGCGGACACTATTAACCCAACCCTCCTCACCTCCCCACCGCACACTAACCCTGCCACTCACCTCCCCCACCACTCAACAACCCAGCCACACACCACATCCACCACCCACCAACCCTGCCACACACCAACCGTGCCAGCCACCTCCCCCACCACACACCAACCCTGCCAACTACCTCACCCACCACCCACCAACCATGTCACCTACCTCCCACAGCACTCACCAACCCAGCCACACACCTCCACCAGCGCTCACTAAGGCCATCGCTCATCTCTCCCACCACTCACCAACCCAGCCACCTACCTCCCCCACTGCTCACCAGCCCTGCCACTCTCCACGCCTAACCTGCCTCTGACCCTCCGTTTGCTTCACCACCAATAACGCCCGCCATCAACCTCATTCGTCTGCACTAACCCCTCAGCGTGTACCAGGTGTGCATGTTAATATATAGATCTTTGGACGTCTGTGCATGTCTGCGCGTGTTGCGCATGTACATAGGTGATGCATAGGGTGCGTACACGGAACCATGCACCGCACATGCGCAAGACATGTGGCTGTGGTCTGGGTGGTGGCATCTGCATGGGCCCTGTGTGTGACAATGTGTGGCAGTCCCACATCTGGCCTGACACCTTGGCCATGCACATGGGGCAGGTGGCAGGGGCCCTCAGTGCCCTGTGGTGACCTGCATCTGCCCTCATGCACAGGCTCCCCCTCCCCACCCTCCATGTCCCCCTGCCCTCCCCACCCTGGCTGGTCCCCTCACTCTCCCCACTACCCTCCCCCTCCCCCTCCTCCCCCTCCCACTCCACCTCCCCAGCACCCTCCACCATCCCTTCCTCCATCCCCTCCTCCCACCCCTCCCCACCCTCCATGTATTCCTCCCCCACAGCCATGGCATCCTCCACCACTGCAGCTGCGTCCTCCGTCTCAGTGCCTCCAGTGGTTGCGGGGGGGCTGCCACCAGGTGGTGGGGCACAGAGGTCCCTTCCCCAGCATCTGCAGCCTCTGTGGAGATGTCAGAAATGAACAGGGCATCATGCGTTTGTTACGGCACAGACATGTTGTATATGTCATCACAGGCTGGCGTGCCACTGGGACATGGTGTGGCGCACTGCATAGGCTGGGACACTCACCGACACCCCTGGCCATTGCCTCCCACTGCATGCGGCAGAGGTATCCATGGCAGTGTAGCCGCATCTCTCTGCCCTTCTTCCATAGGTTCTCTACCTGGGGGGATAAGCAATGTATATAACCCTATATCCCTGCCCATTGGGAGCCACATGACACACATGTCTGCGTGCAATGGGGGCTGCTCCTGCTATGGGCAGAGGATCCCATACTAGCTGTTGGCAGCACCGCCTGCATGTGTGAACGTGAGGCTGGGCATGTGTGATGTGACACCTATGTGCCCTGTGTGCCGCCTCACAGCAACCCCATGCCATGGAGGAATGGCCTAGTGGTTGGGGCAAGGTACTACAGGCCGGAAGGTCAGTGGTTCAAATCCCACTAGAGGACAGCAACCTTAGGCCGGAAGGACTGGGGTTTCTAGTCCCACAGGTGCTCCTTGTGGTCTTGGGCAAGCCACTTAACCCTCCATTGCCCATGTTCCCTGTAAGTATTAGTGTATGTGTCTCATATCCCCTCGTGTTAAATGTATCCCCCAACCGCTTTGACCCGGTGAAAAGCGGGATATAAATGCAGATAGATAAATAAATAAATAAATAAATAAATAAATGTACCTGCCATCTCCTGGCATGACATGAGAGCAACATGGCATGTGGGGCGTTGCATTTCAGGTCTACAGGGGGGGTGTCTTCATACCCTCAGTGCAGTCCAGCACTCACCTCAGTGTTGGGCAGCCCGTCCCACATCAACAAGAGCCATCACCATGATGCCTGGATGCTGATGCAGCCTCTGTGGTGCGGCCTCGGACACCTGGGGGTGTGGGGGAGCTGGGTACCTGCAACACGAGCAACCACCGTACCACCAGGATGTAGACTAGACCTGTGTAGTCTGGTCTGATGCCTCCTGGGGTTAGGGAAGAGCTGGAAACCTGAAACAACAGCAAACACCATAGCACCAGGATGTAGAATAGACCTCTGTAGTCTGGTTTGATGCCTCCTGGGGTTAGGGAAGACCTGGGAACCTGCAACAACAGCAACCACCATAACACCAGGATGTAGAATAGACCTATGTCAGCTGGTCTGATGCCTCCTGGGGTTAGGGATGTGAACCTGCAACAACAGAAACCACCATAACACTAGAATGTAGAATAGACCTGTGTAGTCTGGTCTGATGCCTCCTGGAGTTAGGGAAGAGCTGGGAACCTGCAACAACAGCAACCACCATAGCACCAGGATGTAGAATAGACCTGTGTCAGCTGGTCTGATGCCTCCTGGGGTTAGGGAAGAGCTGGGAACCTGCAGCAACAGCAAACACCATAACACCAGGATGTAGAATAGACCTGTGTCAGGTGGTCTGGGGCCTCCTGGAGTTAGGGCAGAGCTGGGAACCTGCAACAACAGCAACCACCCTGACACTAGGATGTTTGATACACCTCTGTGCACAGGTCTGGGAGCCTTTGGGGCCAAGGGTGATGTTCCACACATACACAGCACCAACTAACACACCACCAGGATGACTGCTGGACCTCTGTCATCTGATATGGTGCCTCCTGGGGATGGGGCAGGGCTGTGGTACTCCGACTGCTGCAGCTACCAGTGCACCATGGTGACTACTTGACCTCTGTGATCAGGTCCGATGTCTCCTGGGGATTGGCCAGAGCTGGTAATGTGTCATAGCAGCAGCCACCATGGCACATGGATGCCTAATATAGCTCTGTCATGGGGGCTGCAGCTCATGTAGGTTGGGCAGAGGTGTGCACTGCAACAGGAGCAACTTACATCACACCACGCTGACCTCTGCACCTCTGTTTTCATGTCTGTGGCTCCTGGGGATTGGCATACGCGCACACAGCAACATACACAGATAGCTTGATCACAGGTTTGCCCACATACATGTGTTTTGCACATGTGGTGCATATCTTATGTGTTTTGCTTGCTGGATATTGTGTTGCACATCTTCCATTTAGTGACCTGTCCTCATATACTTACCTCACATGGGTAGTCTGCTACACAGTTGAAGCACCTTGTGATGTGCACCCATGCCCTCCTGATGCATTCCAAGTCCTGGCATTTTGAGGCGCCTGGGAAGATGCATGGCTGCCTGGTGCAGATTAAGGCTGCCAGCTGTCATAGGTCGCGGTGGCTAAAAGCTGTCTTGCAGGATCGCGTCACCATTTTGGGGATGCCCATGTGTTGGTGACACATGCATGCATACCGCACATGCGCTGTGTCGTGCTGTGCCCTACTACACCGCGCACACAATGTGTGCATGTCATGGATGCCACATGGAAAACTATCTCTGCGGCTGCATGACTGCATGTCGGATATGAAGATTGGTAACCACAGTGGCTGGCTTTAGTTTACAGCATCGCATGACTTACGCCGTTTGGCCTGGACTGCAACTGGTGCACCTCAGCTTTAGATGCCTTATGATGCGCTTTCGGCGATGCACTGGCATGCCTCTCCTTAGAGGCATGGGACAAGTTCCTGGAGGAAAGGTCCATAAACCTTTAGTAAGAAGGGACCCAGGATATCAATGCTTGACCCAGTACAAGCATTGTGGAACCTGTGTCTTTTGGGGAACCTGCTAGGTATGTATGACCTAGATTGGCCACCTTTGGAAACAGGATACTGGGCTTGATGGACCTTGGTCTGACCCAGTACGGCATATCTTATGTTCTTATGTTCTAGGTTATAATGTAGTAGGCTTGTGTCAATGATTGTAGAGATGTGTCTGACTGTTACTAACACTCATCTTGCTGTTGGTGCAATGGGGATTCGAACCCATAAGCAATGACTCTGGGGGCATTGTATTAACCAGTATGCTATGCCTTTTCTCATAGAATGGGCTGACTACACAGCAACTGGAGGTCAACCCAGTAAATGACAGCTGTGCTTACCGGGATCGGGTAGACCCACAGCTAAGGCACTTTACAGGGTATCAGGTTTTCCAGCTGAGGTGATGGGTTTTTTTTGGTGGACACACTGATATTTGCGATGGGGTATGTATACACCATCCTACTGTTACCGGCGAAACTCCCAGCGATAACGTGAGCAATGCCATATAGGGAGGTGGGCGTGCCAGTGTCCACATAGTATGCACTGTGTATTGCCCAATAGGGGGCGCATTGGCTGTTTATGCGCGGTAACCTTAACTTTGTGGCAGCGCTGTGGAAAGGTGTATGGAGCTGTAGCCCACTGGTTAATACAATGACCAACAAGCCAAAGATCATGAGTTCGATCCCTCAGGGGTCTCATCTGATATGGCTGTCTGTGGCAAGCTCTTTTTCTGCATGTAACAGTCTGACACATCTGTACAATCTGTGCTGCCAGCAGAAACACCCTCACCTAATTGCCATCACCTACTGCGCCCTATAGGGCAGGAGGGGTGCCTGGACCCACATGCAGATCAGGGGGCAGCGCCTACCGACCCGCCCTCTCAAGACCAGGGTGGGAGGGACAGGATCTGCCACCAACAGACCCATTCTCTACATCTTTGCAATGGCAGCAGTGGAGGGACATGATAAAGGGCTGTGGGACCAGCTACCCCTGTCCTGTAGGGGAAGGGCCACTCTCCAAGGCAGTGAATGTAGATCTGTTTGTATCACACAGGGCACTGGCAGACAGGCAGTAGGCCTGTATACACTCAGATGCCCCCCACCACCATCTGACATTCACCAGCAGTGGGCACTGTCAGTGTTCACCCTGCAAGGTGCTCCAGCCATACACACACTAACTGTAGATGGTCTGCTAGCTAGTACATAGTGCATGTTCCTGGAGAAACTGCACACCCAGAGGTGGTATGTCAGTGATTGGGCCCCAACTGGGGAAATTCCTAGAAACCACTTGAGGGAAACACTGTATGGCACTATGTGGGGACCTAGTCACTGCTCAGTCAGGGTGCAAGTGACCCCCCAGCATGACATGCTGTGGTCACCGTGTCCCTGCAGGAGGTGGTCAGCCAATACAATGTCCCAGCTTTTGCCATATGCCCTGTGCAGATGCATCCTGCCCAGGCTGCCCTGTCTGGCCCATACCCACAGTACCTTGCTCCTCATTATGCACATAGGCAGGCTAACACTGGAAAAAGTGCAAGCATTGTGGGCTCCTCAAGGTGTGACCAGTCCAAAACACTTGATAGACATACACACACTCCCACACCTACTTCAGCATTGTGCAAATATAGAAGTGGTTGACAGCCCTGGCCGCCACACCAGTCCTGGGCACAGCGCAGGCATTGCTATGGCACTCAATACTTTTGGGGTCACTCTCCGGGGTGGTAAACACCGTCGGAGACATAAACCGAGACACACTCCACAGATATCAGACAGGTTGCTCTGATGGATCTCTATTAACACATTGTGTCTCATTTTGGGCTTGTTATCTGACATTAATCATAGCAACCGCTTGATGTATGTGAAACGTGCTTCAAGGTTTATGATGGCATTGCTAAGGTATGCGGGTTCTAGTATTGGTAGATGCTACTCTGCTCAGGGCCCAACAGCCTGACCCTCCATGAGGCTTTGGATAGTGGAGCTGGCCAATGCTCTGGGGCAGAGCTTCCCAACTCCGGTCTTGGTGGGCCCAACACGATTCAGGTTTTCATTCTTTCCCTAATGTATATTCAGGGTATACATTTGCATACAATAGAGGCGGTACATACAAATGCATCTCAAGCATATGTCTTATGGACAGCATTACACCTGAATCGTGTTTGGCCCTCTGGGACTGCAGTTGGGAGCCTCTGCTCTAGGGACTGCACATGTCTATGGTGAATGTGCTCTGTAGGGTAGGCTATAGGCATTTATGGCGTGTTTATTTTATCTGCAAAAAAAGTTCCTTCTTTATTACCACGGCTTAGTACTGGGTAATATATGGGACATGGTCTGTAGGAGTCACAGCTGGGACTTGAACCTGTGACCTTCTGCCCCTGGATGCACTGGCTGGGTATACTTCACCAAACTGTTCCACAGAGGCAGGTCATTCCCTGGGTATACCATTACTGTTCGTCAGACGGTCAGACGTTTTTTGCAGTGCACGGCACCCACCTAGACAGGGCTTGGCCTTGGTCTGCTATGGGCAAATGCCACTGCCCCCCCCCCCAACACTGACACCCCTCTGCCACCATGCTGACATGCCGTTATGCCGGTGGTGCTGGTGGTGCGCAGTCCCAGGCCATCCAGTGTGCCAGTAGGTGGCTTCCTATGGTGTGTAATCTGGGGTAGGGGTGCCTGCATGGACATCCATGCTTCCCCCCAGAACCACCTGCCAATGTTCTGTTCCATTTAGGGTATTGGCTAGGTACTGTCCCCTGGGACATTGTGGGACACAGACACTCGTGGACATGTTTGACCTTGATCAGTTGCTGATATTGCGTTCTTGTTTCTCTATGTATCACCTGGGCATCTGCCTAGCCTGCCCTATGCCCCAGCTGCCCCACTGCATGTCACGCCTGCAGTCCCCTGTACCCCATGTGCAGCCACACCATAGTGCCCTTTCTTACTTGGGCACTATCTGGTGGTGCAGCACATGTATCACTACTATCACTGTTCTTGGTCTTGCTGCCTTTGCTGCACATTGCTGACTGAAATGGTTTCTCACTCCTTCACTTTTGCCTCTAACGCCAGGTTTTCACTCGTGCTATTTTTCGGACCTCCATTTCATGGCGATAGTGTGCCTGGGGCCTCTCCCCGCCCACTCTCCACCCATTGACCCCTTCTCTCCATCCCTGGGGAGCTTTACTCCACCCTCTGGGGAGCCTTACTCCACCCTCGGCGCACTTTACCGCCGCAGCAGACGTTATCGCGCAATACGTGACATTATCGCACGGTAATGCGCCATTATCGCACAATAACGTCACAGCTGTGACATTAGCGACGTTTAGTAAACATACCCCTTAATGTGTCTTTATAAAATGCTTGCTTTTTCCATCTCCACATCTGGGTACCATGTTATAAAGTTACCCCCTATAAGCTCTGAGAACTTTACTATGAGTAATATTTCTGAAGTTTGAGTAAGAAGATATGCATCAATGATTTATCTAGCAGGTTGAGCTCCTTGATTCCAAAGTTCCGAGTTTAACTCATAATAGGAGAAGTGTTTCAAGGAGTGCTCCTGCACTTTGGAGTGCACTCCCTGAGACTATAAGATCTATCAAAGACTTAATGGATTTCAGAAAGGCTATAAAAACATATATTTTCATGGAGCATTATGGCACTTGATCTAGTCCGTACTCTCCCCACCCTGCACTCAGCTCGTTTCCCAACTTGCTCAGCTAGTTTGCTCTCTTTGATCTCTATCTTTCCATCTCTAGTTAGCCTTACACCCTAATGCATCTCCTATTTCCCTTATTTCCATTCTTTATGCACAACTGCTCTGACTCTATCCCTCCTATGAAGGAATTCATCACCAATGGTAATTCTTTTCCCTGTTTTAGCCCAAGTTTAATTACACGTTCAATCTAAAGTTACAATTGTTAAAATATTAGAATGTAAATCACTTTGAATGTAAGATAAGGCAGTATAAAAAAACGTCTTAAATAAATAAATACATAAGGAAGAATATGTGAAATCACTGATGTTTAAATTGGAAAGCTGAAGTGGAACCTAGTATACCCAGCAAAGTGAAGGATGCATTTGAGGCTGATGCAACCCTTGTGTTGGCCTCTTGGCTCAAATTTAATGCTGTTGAATATGGTAGTTGGGAGAGGGATCAGGTGTTATCAATGTTCTGCCTTCCAAGCCCACTGAGGACATAATCATTTAATAACCATTGCTAAAGAAGGAGGTTCAGCACAGATAATGAAATCTATGTGCACTTCAGGTGTGCCTGTGGAGTGACTTGTAAATATTTGCTTGCAAATCAGTCAGGCCAATTTTAGTACCTCAATTTCTGGAGCAGTCTGCAGTCATTTCAGGTCTCAATACCAAAGAACAGTGCTGCCACAGAGAGAATTTGGTCATCCTTGCTTTGGAGTGCTTTTACCCCCTCTCCCCCCAACTTTCTAATATACCTGAATATGTGCTAAGGAACCATAACTCCATTCGGGATTACCACCTGAGTGACTGTTTACATTTATTTTCTAATTTTTCAATTTCACATCTCCTCACATCGGTCCAATGTGTTATCTTTCCCGAAAGATTCACAAAGGGTCTGGCAGTCTTTCACTTTACTTTTATGACAGCCATCACTCTTGCTCTTGTACAATGCAGGCTGGACTACTGTAATTGTATATAGGTCAATCCTGTGCTATATTAAAAAGACTTATATTACTATAAAATACTGCAGCAAGATTTATCACTCAGACTAGATAATATGATCATGTAACCCGTGTTTTAATCAAAATGCATAGGCTATCACTTGTAGCCAGAATAAAATTTACAATTCCAACTTGAACATTAGTTGACCTTACAACCAGGTAAGTTCTCTCTGTTCTGTACATCATAATTTGTTAACCCTTTTTTCTCTAAGAACATAAGATTTGCCATACTGGGTCAGCCCAGGATCCTGTTTCCAACAGTGGCCAATATAGATCACAAGTACTTGGCAGGATCCCAAAAGGTAGACATTCCACGCTGCTTATCCAATTTAATAATGGTTTATGGACTTTTCCTCCAGGGACTTGTCCAAATCATTTTTAAGCCTAGCTATATTAGCATTCTCCAGGAAACAAATTCCTGAGCTTAATTATGCAATTGAAAAAAGAAATATTTTCTAAGATTTGTCTTAAATGTACTACTTTGCAGCTTCACTGTGTGTTCCCTAGTCTTTGGATTTTTTGAAGGAATGAGCAATAGATTCACATTTACCGGTTTTGAAAACCCCTGAGACTCACCCTGAGTACAATAAGAAGTGATGGCCTTATTTAAACCTATTCCACACGTTAAGGCTCTGATTAGATGAATTTTACATTTCCTCTGTCTGACCACAAACACCACCTGCTCTCCTGCTGCTATAATACAGAAACTCAGCAAATTCTCCAGATCAAGCACACAATCTTTTTCTGCTGTTTGCAATGTCCTAGATCCAGCTCCAAAGAAGGTCAAACCAGGGCTGGCCCAACTATCAGACAAAGTAGGCATCTGCAGAGGGCAGGAGCTTCTGGGATGCAGCAACGGGTAGGGCATTCAAAGCTAAACGACAGGTTCTGACAGCCAGGGGACGGAGCAATGTAAGGCTTAAAGTTTGCCTAGAATGCCAACACCTTGAACCAACTCTGAGGCCGGCCCTCAGCCCTGCCACTAAGCAAGAACTCCTAAGAAGGACTCTGCCAATGTCTCATGACCACAGGTCATCAGTGGAGAATTCTCACTGATCCAGGAAGAAACTGTTTTCATCTTGCCAGCAAAACGAGAACAGCAGTCAAGCATACGGATGTGCTGTCTACAGTGTTTCTAGACTGGGAGCCAGAGGCATAAGTTACAATGAGGGGCTCCAAGCAAAGTATTGTAGAAGGCCCCCATTGTCACAGCGGTGGTGCACATCCACGATCCCGCCATGTAGAGGCAGAAGTGGGAATCTTACCTCACTGTGTTCACTGTGTTGCACTGCTCCGTTCTGTAAGTTTGCCATGGTCCCGTGGCTCTTCTCTGCCAGGCTGGTCTCACACTGTGGTTGTTATCGTGACACTTTGGCCTGGTGAGAAATGGCTGCTGGGCCCTTGGGAACTTACAAGAGGGGAGCAGCATGGCAAATGTGATAAAGTTTGATGTGCTGCACCACCACTGTTTGGGGCCCCTTTCTCTCCCGCGCCCCTCCCCCCCCCCCCTGCATTGTAGGGATCGCTTGGGCAAAATATCCCACTGCTTGGAGCTATGTCAAAATCAGATGCTAACAAAACACTGCAAAAATTAAAAGCAACAGTTTTTTTAAATTTCTGGAGGCATGGTTTCTCCAAGATGGCCGCGTGAGTGTTGTTGCTTATTACATGATCCTATGCCGAAAGAGGAGAAGCAAGGCCAAGGCTTACTCCGCTGTGCCGCGGCCAGCTGTAACCGGTCCAATGGACCGTTTTGTTGAAGTCACCGAGACTGCCAAGCAGGAGTTACAGGTATTACTGTGGAGGAGATGTAGGAGTCCATACAGCTGTTAGATCTGGATATCGCCCTCTTTCTCAATCCATGGAGTCTGCCTCCACCTCTGGGGATAACCCCCACCCCACACACACACACACACACTGGCTGTCAGCATGCCTGTTGCGTCCGAAGTTGGCGCTAGGGCAAAACTTGTACGGGGAGACTTGGTGGTGAGGAGTGGTACAGTTGCCTCTGGGTTCCTCAGTGGCTCTCCTGGAGTTGTGGAGACGTCGGAAGCCCTCTTGCTCAGTGGTTCTGGTGCAGGTAAAGTTCTGGCTACTTTGTCACTGACTACTGCCTACACTTTCTCGTCCGAAGAAGATTACACTAGACAGTAGTTGGGATGCTATTACAAACTTTTTAAACACCATTTTCCATCAGACTGCGGGGATCTCTGCCCAAGTCACACAAACTGTTGAGAAGTTGGAGAAGTATGTAAGTTTGAATGATAAGTTTGAAAGTGGAGGAGAATGTCCAGAAGTTGAATTTGGTTTCAGATACTACTATGGCTATTATTAAAGATAACGTTGCACTCTATGCTAAATTACAGATGCTGCAAATTTACGTTTTTTAAACTTCCTAAGGATTCCGGGCATCTCACCAGTTGATATGTTTAAAAAATACTTGTCTGAGGTCCTTATGTTCCACAGGATTTGATGCCACCATTTGCTAGAGCATTCTACTTATCTTAATGTTTCAGATCTTTTGGCTTCCCCTGGTTCTCAAGTTATTAAGGTATCTACCCTTCTGGTAACATGTGCATTAGTATTAGACAGAGACTGGCTACAGACATTATATTTTAAGAAGCGTTCTCATCTCTTTAATGGGGTTATTGTTTCTAAGTTCCCTGATATCTCTAGGGAGTCTCAAAAAAAAGACAAAAGCAATTTCTCCTTCTTAAGCCTGGCATCTTGCAGCTAGGTACCACCTTTTTTTTTTTATTAACTTCAAAATTGCATATACATGATACAATCAAAAGACAATCTAGAATAGACAAACCAAATCAGATGTATAACATCAAACAGAAAACCAAACATTGATATAGCCCACATCAAGGAACTCAACTGAGTATTATAATCAAGCCATACTCAGGAAAATAAGACACAAGGCCCACGAAGGGAGGCAACAACTTATTCTTGGGCACTCTGTACTTCACCAAGTGCCTTCCGCTTCTCAAACAAGAAACTTTCCAATTGGGTGACATCAGTGAAAATATATGAAACATCCTTCCAGGTAATTACACACTTACATGGGAAACGAAGGAAAAAAGAAGCTTCTCCTAAGGACAATACCTGAGGCTTTAAAGCCAGAAACTGCCTACGCCTAAGCTGGGTGCTGCATGCAACATCAGGAAAAACATTTACGAGATGTCCACAAAACTTTAAAGTCTTGCGTTTAAAGAAGGCGTGCAGCACACATTGCTTAATATCCTTAGTCAAAAATGTCACCAACAAGGTAGAACGAGAATTAATTATGTCCAGGGAGTCCTCAAGGAAGGCTGTAAGATTGGCAATGGAAGGTTCAATGACATCAAACTCCCCCTCAACCGGATTAACTCTCTTGGAATTGGGGGAGATATAATATAACTGAGAAACTGAAATAGATTCCGTAATTAGTAAGACTTCCTTAAGGTATTTATCTAGCAATATCTTAGGAGCGAGGAGCTTAGAAATAGGAAAATTTAAAAAACGCAAATTGCAAGAACGTGCAGAGTTCTCCATCGCTTCAATTTTATTATGGAGAGTCAGTGAGTCCTTTATACCAACTGCCTGAGCAGCATGCATAGAACCCATCTGACCCTCCAATTTGGAAATAGCGATATTAAGCAAAACCGTCCTACCATCTAACTGCCGTAAAGAGACTACAGTCTCTTGAGAAAATGTAGTCAAAGAATCAAAAGTACCAGAGATCTTACTATCAATAGATTTTAGGACTCCCCAAACATCCTTTAAGGTAATCTCATTATCAGAAGAAATAGTCGGGAGTGCAGCTGCACCACCTGACTCAACAGAGAGAACCGGTTTAGGCAAGGAGAAAGAATCATCTAAACCTCTTACCTTGTCGAGAGACTCCCCGGTAGAAGCGGGAAGCACTGTAGCGAAGGGACACGGTGAAGGAGACCTTCCCCCTGAACTCAGGGAGGCGCCCTCAGGAGATGAATGGGCGATTGGATGCAAAGAAAAATGCTTATCCAGGGGACCCGTCGGTTTGGCAACACCGGCAGGGTCACTCCCAGAAGCACCTCCACCTTTAGCCTTCCGTTTCCCCATATCACAGGGGGACGAGAGCTAAATTAAACAAATCCAAGATAAACTTAAGTAATAGAAACTAAACCTGCCTCACTTCCACAACTGAGGAGCGCGTAGTCACTAGAATGCTATCGTGACATCGCAGTGATGTCGAAGGGGCGTCAAAGGGGCAAGACCTGCCCCTTTGAACACGCCCCTTCGAACCACGCTCCGCGAAACACGCTCCGCGGAAAAGGAAGGCAAACTATAAACAAAGACAGGCACAGGGGGTCCTCTCACAGCTGCGGTTCTCTCTCCCCTGCCTGTCCGGTAGTCCGGGGAAGCTGCAAGCACCCAAACAGCATGCTGAACTCAGCAGCAGTCCCTGAGGCCAACTGAATGACCCCGGATGCCTCCAGCACACTTCCCAGCCGAGTTCAGGTGACAGAAAACAAACTGGCAGCTTTTATGCACGCAGGGGGTCCTCTCACAGCTGCGGTTCTCTCTCCCCTGCCTGTCCGGTAGTCCGGGGAAGCTCCAAGTGCCCAAACAGCACGCTGCACTCAGCAGCAGTCCCTGAGGCCAACTGAATGACCCCGGATGCCTCCAGCACACTTCCCAGCCGAGTTCAGGTGACAGAAAACAAACTGGCAGCTTTTATGCACGCAGGGGGTCCTCTCACAGCTGCGGTTCTCTCTCCCCTGCCTGTCCGGTAGTCCGGGGAAGCTCCAAGCGCCCAAACAGCATGCTGCACTCAGCAGCAGTCCCTGAGGCCAACTGAATGACCCCGGATGCCTCCAGCACACTTCCCAGCCGAGTTCCTACCACCTTTTTACTTACGCTTTCCATGTAAATGTTTAGTAGTGTACAAATCTCAGAGATTTATCTTTTTTCAACCTAGTGATTTATCGGCATGTATCACTGCCAGATTGTCTGTAACATCTCTACCCACTGATCGTGTTGAGGTTGCTTAATCCTGTGTATAGTTTATTCACCTTGGTCCCTCCATGGCTATCTTATTTACTTGCTATGAATGCATATTTTCTTTATTTCCTGTTTTATAGTAGTTGGTTATTTCCTCCTGGCCAACTGCTTTAATTGTTAGCTCCTGCACCTTAAAGATAGGCAAGGGTTTTCCTCGCCTATCTTTTAAGCACAGGTTGCTAACCGGGCAGCATGCAATATTGCTGCTGCTTGGGTAGCGAAAGTCTCTGCCCCAGAATGCCTACAACATGCTCCGATGCTACCCGGATAGCATCGGGGCACATAGGGGACTTAGTGGGGGATATACAATTGCACTAACTATGTTTGCTGGGCTGCAAATGGTGCAAATGCCTTTTGAATATCGGGCCCCTCAAGTTAAAAAAAAAAAAAAAGTAACTGAGCGTTCACCATATAAGCAAGGATAACATAGCACTCCATGGCTCCCAAGGCCAAAGAGCTAAAGCGAGGTAAATGCCTGTGCTTTCCCACAAAAAAGATAAAATTCTATTGCAATGGAAAGGGGGCAAGATGGCAGATAATAGAGATGGAATGCAGTGAGCTCTGTGGCATCCTTGAAGTGGCTCTTCATTACCTCGAGCAATGCCGAAGAGGAAAGGCAAGAATCCAACTTGTCCGTCTGGCTCAGATTCATGAAACAAGGGCCAGCTTACTTTGGAGCAAGTTGGAGTTTGCCCCTTCAAGAATAGTCTCGTAACTTCAGACTGCTCTGGCAATACTGGTCTAGAGTGGAGCCCAATGGGGTTTCTCTTTGCTCTGAGGAAAAAGTGCTGCCTCTGCAGCCCAGAAGTGGCCCTGCGGGAGAGCAAGATACCCTGCCTATGGGTGTGGAGATGCTCGCAGTGCTCAGAGCTATGATGGGCTCCCGGCAAGGAGTTGGTGCAGAAAGGTATGCTGGAGACTCATAACTCGGGAAGAGTCTAGGCACTCTTGAAGGTGGGAGTATTGGCCCTCCAATAACTTTGAATGTTCTGTGGTACTCCATTGGGGCCCTGGATGCTTCTCTGAATGTCAGTTTGGATTAACTTAGTGCAAAGGTTGATTCCCTTGTGGAGTTCATGGGGGTACACAAGAAGATTATTGCCAACCATGTTATTCAGCATGAGCGGCTGAAACAGCAAGTTGAAGGATTGGGAGAGATAAAAGATGCTGAGATTAAAGAAAGCCCAATATTATGGAGGAAGTTGGAGTATTTAGAGAATCAAACCAGAAGGAACAATCTGAGATTCCTGAACCTCCCATGTTTGCCCTTTTTGAGTCTAGTGGAAATGGTAAAGAAGTATTTGGTGGAAATTTTGGGGTTAGCATTGGATAATTTGCCACCTATTACCTGTGCATATTATTTGTCATTGGCGAGTGGTACAACAGCTCCAGGGGACTGGGTTTTGGAAACATTCTTTGGAATTGGTGACCACTCACTGTACTATGGTGGGGACTTTTGCCTTTGAACATGACAGTAACTCTTTTTTGCATCTTTACTTCAGGCATATAAATGAGCTTTTCTTTGGCACTTCTATTCATATTTTTCCTGATATTTCTAAGGCCATCCAAGCAAGGTGTAGGGAATTCCTGGCTTTTCGGCCAAGAGTTCTTGCCTTGGGTGGTTCTTGGGTTTTAAAATGTCCTTGTTCATGTTATATAAGTTTGTTGTTGCTGTTAAGTGCCGTCGAGTTGGTGTCGATTAAGAACTCTCGCTGTTCCTGTCTGCTTAACCCAACAAATTCATCTCTATATATTTGGCTTGCAGGGACTACACTTACTGATGACTTTGAAAATTTTGACCTTATCCAGGTAGCAGAACAGGCAACTCAACTTAGGCCCATGAAATGTTGTCCTAAGTTGCAATCCACATAAGTGCTGGCTGAAAATCCCACTAACCGGATAAGTACTGGCACTTATCTGGATAGCGCTGTTGGGCCCTGATATTCAGCAGCAGCTCCTCTCTGAATCCTCCCACTGAATATCCCACCAATATTGAAGTGCAATGGCTGACTACTATGGTGTCTGAATGTTGACCATTTTGAAAATTGGACCCCTTGACCTTATTCATAGCTACTTCAGCAAAATAGAGTTATGTATTTAAGATCAAATATTTACTAGTCTAGGTCAATTCTCTTTGTTTTGTTTTTCACTTTGTCGATAAGAATTGAGTTTACGTTTTGTTTTTGGTTAAGTTTTCGATATGATTCAGTAGGTGTCTGCCAAAACGGTGACATCTGCGCACCAGCATGCATTTGTGATCATTCCGCAGACAGTGCTAGCAGAACTAGCCTTATGTATCTTTCGCCCAGATGAGCTTGACATGTAGCATAGTCCCTCTGTGTTTCAAATGCTTTTAAGGTAATCGTCTACAAAATACACTGGATCATTCTAGAAATACATTAGACCATATTGGAATTAAAATCTCTCTTCTAAAAAGACAAATTATACTATACTCACGTTAGACAAATGCTCACGAAATATTACACATAGTCAAAAGAAAAAAGGTCTGAAGATTGTTTTCTTTGGTAAACACCTATTTGTGTTTTCACGAGCTTTAATAGTCGGTTGAATTTAAAGCTGATATTATTCCTGCCCTGCCCCAAAGATCTGTTTTTGTTATCTGTTTGTGCTTTCAAAATAAACTGTTGCAAAGGACAAGAGAGAATAAACCCTGTGTGCATCATGAGAAGAAATTCTGATTAACTGATGATGGTAATTTCCAAATCAATGCAGTGCAGTTTTCCAAACTACAGTGCCAGCCATCCTGAGTCCTAGCAATCTGTGGTCGCCCCGTGGAGTTGTCAGAAGATTTCTGTAAACACCCATTCTGGTGCTTTTGACTTCAATAGCATCGATCCGTAGGTTGCCATGGCAACTCAGTGAGGCACCTGCAAATTGCTGCTTGATCAGAAAGGACAGCACTGAGTAAACCTAATCTTCGTTCTGCTCCAAACAACGGTTTGTGATTCGCAACAAGTCACAGTGACAGGAATATGCCAGGCAAGATGGAGATGGCATGTTCAAGTAAAAGCAGCTGGTTCTCTGGATGGATGGAAATCCAGATGGAGATATTCTGAGTGACTGAACATTATTTAGGTTATGTAGCTTTGTTGGCAGTAGCTAACCTTTGCAATGGGGAGCCTACAGGCCCTTACCATTTAAAAACCTGGAATTAAGAGGACCAAGGCTGAAGTAGATAATTCGGTGAAAATAAAATTAGAATAATTAGGGAACTCTTACTGTAGTAAGTTTTTAATTAAAGTGTAATGTAGTTGAGTATATCATTGTTTTTCATATTAAGAGGAACCAGCATTCATAGAACATTATTAGCCATAAATTAATACTGAAATCTTTATTCTATTCTTATTTCTATTTATATGATAAATGAATGGTATTTCAATTATCTGTTAAATATCACACATATTTAGCTTATTTCCAAGAGAAAATGGACTCCTACAGACCAATATCAAGCTTCCCGTTCCTAGCCAAAATTATGGAAAAAATAGTCCAACGACAACTAGACCACCACATTGAAAATAACTCACCCTTGGACACCTGCCAACACGGGGTCCGCGAGTCACATGGGGTTGAAACCCTCTTAACCACGTTATTTAACACCCTAACTGTAGGTATCGACAACATCAGGCAAGCCTTCACTCTCATTTTCCTAGACATCGCAGCTGCCTTCCACTCCGTCAGTCGCGACCTACTTCTCTCCCACCTTGCTGAGAAGGGAGTGCACGGCACTGCGCTATCATGGTGCACATCATATCTAAATGAAAGATGGCAACATGTTCGCTCCGGCCCCTCAAGATCAGATCCATTCCTGCAAGCGAAGGGTGTACCACAAGGGTCCTCACTTTCAGCACTTCTTTTTAATGTTTACATGCAACCCATCTGCACCATCATTAGATCCTTCCACATCAACTTTCTAATATAAGCTGATGACGTTTTGATGTACACAACAATATCAACTGAGCACCCAGATCTCTCCCGCCTGTCCTCATGCTTCGACGCGGTTACAGACTGGCTACACACTCAGAAGCTAAAAATAAACTTCAAGAAAACGGAAGTCCTATTCGTCTGCAGAGACCAAGCATTCACTCCACCATCATCCATAAAAGTGCGTGATGCCGAACTCTTCGCCAAACTTACGATACGATACCTTGGTATCATCCTTGATCAACAACTCAATATGAAGGAGCAGATATCTAATATGGTAAAGGCAGTATACCATAAAATCCGAACACTGCGCCACATTAGACAACTGCTAGACCCGACTGACTTCAGAACAGTATTTCAAGCTCTAGTAATGCTTCATTTCGACCACATTAACTCCATACTGCATGGACTTCTGAAGAGCACCCTACATCCTTTACAGTTGGCAATGAACGCTGCAGCAAGAACTCTACATGGAGCATCCAGAATGGAACACATTACCCCCATACTAAAACACCTACACTGGCTCCCCGTCCACTACAGGATTTCATTTAAGATTCTAACAATGACTTTCAAGGCCATCCATAACTGCACGTCCACCTCCCTCTCTGACTTAGTCCAGATAACCCCCCCCAACAGGATGAGGAGGTCAGCTGCTACTAACACTCTCATCCTTCCCAAAGCAATCATTAAATGCTCCAAGACTACGAGCAACCATGCCTTTGCCTTCTACGCACCCTCCTGCTGGAATGTTCTCCCACCTGACATCCGCGCCATCAACAACCTTCTTCAATTTAGGAAAGCGTTGAAACGTCATCTATTTACCCAGTACTTCTCCATCTCAAATGACAGCTCTCAGCCACCTTCACTCACGTCCAACTCTCTCCACACGAGCCCCATGCCCACGACACCACTGCCTTCCGAACCCACCTCTATTTAATTTACAGAATGTCATTGCCGTATCAACTGTACTTACCAACGAGATAGGTGTTTAAGCCTGCATGCTAAATTGTAAATAGTTGTCACCTGTTAACCTGTTATCCATGTTTATTTACCCTGTTTATTGTAAGTGCATTGAACTGCCCTCTTTGCACAAATACGTTTCCTGTAAACCGCGCTGATAATAAATAGTGCGGTATAGAAAAGCAATTAAATAAATAAATAAATAAATAACGCTAACTATGAGGCCCTTCAGAAAATTTACTTGATGAGTTTTGGGTTTAATACTGAGCCTTGATTGCATAAAGTCTGTATTGTTCTGCAATCTACATTCTGCTTCGACTGGAAGGTTTAAATAAGGGAAAGAAAAGGGGGATTTGAGAGTTTAACTTACAGTGAGTATCCTCAAGTTGGAGCCGTCGACCTGTAACTCATGTCTGGGTTTGTTGAAAAGAGTCATTCCAGAGCCTTCCTCATTCCTGATGAGGAAGAAGACTGGTCCCTCAGTCCCGTTTCTTTATGTATTTATTTATTTATGTGACTTTTATACCGCCATATCAGGTAATCATAGTGGTTTACATTGTTAACAGGTAGGTTACATTATAACATTAAAAACATTTGAACAGGTGCAGAAAAATCAATCACAAATATATACATGATTCAAAACTTTCGGTAACCTATGTACAATTCATAACAGTAATTAATGACTTAAGCTGAACATCTTAAGTAGGTTTGGTAGACATAATTACTCATAAGTTTGTTGTGATATAGGGAGATTATGGAGGTGTTGCTATGTAGGGAGATTATGAGCGTGTCCTGTACTGTTTAATGTCTGTCTAGAATCAGATGGTTAGGCTGGGTCACTGCTTGTAATTTCTTCATTGTGTCTGAAGTGCTCAATAAAAAGAAAAGCTTTGAGCTGAGTGCGGAACGTTGACAAATCTATTATCGCTCTGAGTTTTTCTGGCAGGGAGTTCCATAGCATAGGAGATAAATATTCAAATGCTCTGTTACTGGTGCACTGTTTTGTCTTTCAGTAGTTGGTAGGGATTATAAGGATATTTGTTGTCCAACCTCTTCTGTGTCTGTCATTAGTTGTTGTCCTGATAACCTTTGATAATGTTGATGGTACTAAGTTTCTGATAGTTTTATAGGTCATCATAATTAACTTGTATTTTATTCTGCTGTAGACCGATAACCAATGAAGTTTGTAAAGTATAGGTGTTATATGCTCCGTTTGGTGAGAATTATAGATGATACGTGCCGTTGTATGTTGTACCATCTGGAGACAATACAGTGTATGTTTAGGTAACCTATGTAGTAGACTGTTACAATAATGTGTGGTATTATCATGGCTTGCATTACTGTTCTGAATTCATTGCTTTGTAGTAATCATTTTAAGTGTTATAAAAATCAAATTTTGCTATAAATGGCCCTGGTTGTGTGTTTGATGTGAGTTTTAAAACTAAGGTGTTTACCAATTGTGACGCATAAATATTTCACTTCCTCTTTAACCTCTAGTGAACCTTCATTGACATAAATGGTTTTGGATGGTGAAAAGTTTTGATTTCGAGTAATGAAAAGAACCTCCATTTTTGTAGTTTATGTTGAGACCATGGGATTTCAGCCAGATAGCTATTTCATTAAAACATGATGTGATGGGCTCCAGTATAGATCCTGTTATGCTTATTGGCATATATAACATTATGTCATCTGCGTAGATGGCATAGTTAGCTTTGAATTTTTTTATGATTTGACAAAGTGGCTGAATATAAATGTTAAACAGTAGAGCAGATAGGGAGGCGCCTTGTGGGAGTCCAGATGTCTGTTGATAAGTATTTGAGCATTTTTGATCTATAAGGACTTGTTGCGCTCTATCTGTTAGATATGATAAAAACCATTTAAGTGTGGTTCCATATAAGCCTATTTGTTGAAGCCTTAGTATCATTATTTCGTGGATAACTGAATCAAAGACCATAGCAATATTGAGGAATATTAAAATGAAAGCTTGATTGGGATCATTTATTCCTTTTAATATATTGTTGAGAAGTAGCAGCATTAAGGTTTTGATGCTGTGGGTAAGGCCTAAAACTATATTGATTGTCATCTAGAGGTGCGTTTGTTCTATGTGGTCTTGTAGCTGGATGTGAACGTTTTTCTCTATTATTTTGGCAAGGAAGGGTAGACTAGAAATTGGTCTGTAGGAAATTGGGCACTTTTTGTCAAGTGATTTATTTTTTAGAATTGGACAGATGATAGCTTTCTTAAGATCTCTGGGCATTTAGCCTTGAGCTAGGGACTGGTTGACTATTGTTAGGATTGTGGGTGCTAGTTCATCACAGGCCACTTTAATCCAGGCTACTGGGCAGGGGTCTGTGGTGGAGGCTGTTGTGTTCATGTTTGCAATGATCTTTTTCAGCGGCTCTAGGGCTGTTGAATGGAACGTTTCCCATATAAGAGATTGAGGAGTTATCGTAGCAGAGGACTTAAGGTAGGAGTTGTACAGTGGGGTTAGTTTTGACTTATAATAGCTAATGTTTGTGGAGAGATAGATTGAAGCTCCGTGGCATCCCTTGGCTGATTTATAAGGGATTTTATGATTGAAAAGAGATCCTTTGGTTTGTTTATAGATTTCATTAGGAGTTTGGTGTGATACTCTTTTTTTCACGTTATTGATGCCAACAATGCCAAGTATTTTTCTCCAGTTTCAGTTGTTTTTTTCTGAGTACCAGATACGTTCCTGCTTTTTCAGCTTTCTTTTCAGTAGTCTTATGTCCTGATTATACCATTGTTTTGAGTATTTATTGTAATGGACTGCTGTGTTGGAGTCTGGATGCAATCCTAGGGATATTTTTGTTCCAATTATTTAGTAGCTCATCAATGTCATTGTCATTTTTACTTGTGCCAGTAGATTCAAAACATTTTTTTAATGAAGGTATCTTTATCAAAGTGTTTAAATTTTGAATATTGTTTAGTTAAGTGTTCCGTTTGATGATCATGAAAATGTTCTACCTCTGTAGTGAACTCTATGAGATGATGGTCTGACCATGGGAATGGCGTTACTAGTGGACTGCTATTTTGATGTGTATGCATATCATGTGGGAGAAAAATTAAGTCTAGAATATTACCTTTGTTATGGGTTGGTTCTTTTATAATTTGTCTAAAGTGAAGGTCCTCCATCGCATTAAGAAATGATGTGGCTTGAGCATTTTGTACTGAGCTAAGATTGAAGTCACCTAGAAGTATTACCTTTTTTTTACAAGCCAGTGTACAGACTAATTCCAGGATATTTGAAAGGCCAATGGGATCTGCAGTTGGAGGTCTGTAGATTAAGAAGAATGTCATGTGTCTATTCTCTAAGATCAAAACATCTGTCACCAATTTTGTGCAAGCGGTGTGTAGAGATGGCTTTAATGCCTTTTTTATAATCATTAGCACACCCCTACCACGTTTATTTGTTCTGGGAGTTTGATATATTTCATAATTTACCTTCAGTTGTTTCAGTGGGACATAGTCTGCATCATTTAGCCATGTCTCAGTAATGAAGATTATGTCCAGATTTATATCATGTATGTGGTCGATTATGGTTGGGATTTTCTTTTTTATTGATCGTGCATTTATGTATGTGCACATTAATGTTGTATATTTACGTCCAGCTGTCTGAAATTTAGTTTTGGTGGTATCTATAGTGTTGATGTGAATAAGGGGTATGTTTACTAAACGGGGCACTTGTGCGGGGCGCACCTGAGCGCCCTAAAATGATGCATTTAAGTGCTCTTAAGCGCTCCGTACGCGTACGCGGCACATTAACGGGTCCCGCACGCGTGCGCCGAAAACGCGCACGTTTGCGGGGCGCTCATGTGCGATAGAGGCGTGGAAAGGCGAAATGAGGGCGGAGGAAGGCCCCCGAGGGGCGGAGAGACGGGGTCAATGGGTGGAATGTGGGAGGGGAGAGACTCCCCGCACAGGAGCGTGCCCGAATTTACAAGGAAAAAATACCGCCAGTGAAACACTCGCGGTAGAAAGCATTTAAAGGGAAGAGAAACCATTTCCGTCAGCAATGTACAGGAAAACCTGGGAAACCAGCAAAACGTGAGCAGTGTGATACATTTGCACAGCACAAAAGTGCAAATAAAAATAGAAAATGACCACAACAGAACTATTAAAAATATTAATTCAGCTGGGGAACAGTTATAGTGATGGGCAAATACAGAAAACACACCCAGAAAAGCTCCAGAAAAAGGAAATGAATTTTGGAAGGGTTTACGGAGCGGAGACTCTTCCAAAAAACATTTCCTTTTGTGGAGCTTTCCTGGGAGTGTTTGCTATGGTTGCCCATTAATATCACTGTTGCCCAGCGTGGTGATATTTTGTCCCCCATTTCCCGTGGTCATTTCCATGGTTTATGTGCACGTTTGTCACCAGACAGGGTGCATATGCCCACAGTAAATTTGCGTAGAGCAGGGTTTGTGACTCCATCCTGCCAGGCTTACTACCTCCAGGGGCTGCATTGTCTATGTGGCCATAGTGTGGTGCAGCAGACAGAGTCAGTACCTCGAGGGTCAGAGGTTCAAAGCCCAGCTGGGGCACTTGCCAGCCCAGTCCCTATATTTTACCCACCACTAAACACAGATAGCGCAGACACCCCTGTATTGCAGGGGACATAAGCATGGGGAAAACACCCATATTTTACCCAACAACGCACACACACCACAACAATGGGCATTACCCACAGCCAAGTACCCCAAATGCAGTCCCGTACTGCCACATTCCAATCAGGTCACCTGCTTTTTATGGGAGAAGCTCATGCCAGCATGTTTTATTTTTATTTTTATTTATTTATTACAGGCTCTTATATACCGCTCTATTCAGCATCAGCGCGGTTCACAATATAACAACAGACCAGAACAACAAACTGTTTGGTTTTACAGAGAACAAGGTCAGAGAACTTGGATAAAACATGGGACGGCATTTCTGCAACTATTTACATGAGTATTTACAAGTATACACAACAGAATTTGTTATTAGTTGTAGGGTAAGGATCGAGATTGGTTAGCTGGTCAAGTAATATTGGGGGAAAAGGTGGGATTTGAGAGCCTTTCTAAAAAGGGATAGATCAGTGATAGCACGAATCTCTGGAGGTAGGGCATTCCAGCACTTAGGGGCATGTTGGCGGACGAGTACATGTGGTGCAGGGGGCAGTGGCTGCTAGCGACAGAAGACAGAGGCCTAGCCATGTGCAGGCTGGCACAGTCCACAGCAACAGACAGGCCCTGCCGGATCCACAGTCATGGACTATCCAGGGAATTCAGCCAACCTGTGGCTACACGGTGGTGCAGTGCACACAGACAGTGCATGCAAGAACAGAAGGTCACAGGTTCAAAGACCAGCTGGGGCTACCGGCAATCCTGCACACATATTTTCCCCACAAATAAACAGTGACAGTAAGGACACACCTTTCGTGACAAGGACATATGCAATGGTAATACGTCTATCTTTTACCCCACTGAGCACAGACACCATGAACAGGGGCAGAACCAACAGCAGAATCCCCAAAATGCAGTCCTGGTGGGCCACACACCAGTCAGGTTCCATGCTGCCACTCATACAAATGCCTGTGCTGTATATCTATGCACCACCCCCACGGCATGTAGATGTAGCTCATGCATATTCATGAGGGGCAGCATGAAGACCCGAACAGTGTGATGCAAAACTGGACTGGAGTGGGGAAGCGCTGCCGTAAAGCAGCTGCCAACAGGGGCAGACACACACACACCCACAGGCCCCATTGGCCAATGTCTCCTGTAGAGGCAGAACATTGGACCCTGCGTGCATCTCCCAATACCAGCACCTGCATACCTTAGCAATGTCACCCTACACCTGAGGTACACAGCTCTGAAACGTTTGCTAAGAGTACAGGCTGATAGATATCCCTACGTTACGCACATACTGCTAGTTGACCCCATCCGAACAATCTGTTTGGTGTCTGCGGTGCGTGCTCCAGGCCTGGCCCCTGACGGTGTTCACCACCCTGGGGAGTGACCCCCAGCAGTACTGCGTACCATATCCATGCCTGTGCCGTGCCCAGGACCGGTGTGGTGGCCAAGGCTAATCACCCCCTCAATAGTAGCACAATGCTGGCATAGGTGTGGGCGTGTGTGTCTGTCTATACAGTGTGTGTTGGCTGCAAACACCTTCCCCAACCCACACTGCTAGCACTACTGCCAGTATTGGCCTGCCAATGTGCATAATGAGCAGCAAGGTACCATGGGTATAGGTCAGACATGGTGGGCTGGCCAGGATGCATCTGCACAGGGCATAGGGCACTGGCTGTGACATTGTAGTGCCAGGCCACCACCTACACAGACAGGGTGACCTCTGTATGTGCTGCTGGGGGAGCACTCTCACCCTGAGTGTGCAGTGATGACAGCATGGCTAGGCACCCCCATAGTGCTGTATTGTGTTTCTCTCTTGTGATATATATGGGTTTCCTGTTGGGGCCTCCTCACAGAACTCTCTTGTGTATGCTGCCACCCCAGTTTTGGGTGCATGCATTTCCATCAGGGCTAACCAGCAGACTGTTCACAGCTGGTATGTGTCTTGATGGAGAGCTTTGCAGGGTGCAGTGGCTGATGGCTTGCTGCAGGTGAATATCAGATAGTGCTGGGGTGCATCTTTGGATATCCAGGCCTAAAGTCTGTCTGATATTGTGTTATGGATGTGTGTGGAGCTGCTTGGACGGCCCTGTAGGGTGTTTGTTCCCCAGCAGGACTGGGGTTTGATGGTCCACTACTACTGGCATTGGTGCAGGGGGGTGGGTGTAGGATGGGGATCTGTTGGACCACCTAGGGGTCCATGGGAGTTTCCACTAACTGAGACAGACAGAGATATCCAACATGTTTCTGCAGCACCTTCCTATCTCACAGGTTAGTACTGTTGTGGAGCTCTGTCATGGCCTCATCCAGCCATGGCTGGTGTTGTGGACCTGGTCCTGGGCGCCACATCACACCCTCAGGGTGAGCACAGTACCCGCACAATGTGACGGTGTGTAGCTACTCTTTGCTGGTAGTCCACCCGCTCAGGACCCCCTACTAGGCCGAGGTGCTGTGTGGGTGCACATGGACAATTCCCCCTACCAGGCCGGGTAGCTGTTGGGGTGCATTCCCCATCTTGTGTGCATCTGTGGACAGCTGATTTGCATGTGCAGTGCATCATGGGTACGGGTGGCCTAACCCTATCCTGTCTACAACAGCAGACTGTCTGTGGGGTGACGTGCAGGCTCTCTGCAGCCAGCCAGGGGCTTGCTGTCAGCTATAGAGCTGTAGCCCAATGGTTACGTCACTCCCTGTACAGCCAGAGGTCATGGGTTAAAACCCACAGTGGGGCCATTTGATAGGGCTGTCCACAGCTTTATTTTTATTTACTGTACATATGTCTATGCCGGCAAAACCACACACAGCTTACTATACCCATTAGGTGCCTCTGAGGGTGCTTTATAGGGCGCCCTATAGGCCACCTTATGGTTGCCATCCATATAGGGTGCACTATACATTATCCTGTGTCACAACATACATGGTGCCCTATAGGGGACATTCTAGGGTGCCTTGGCAGACAGTGCACTGTAACATGTGCCTTATGGGCATCCGTATGTTAACACACTGTGAGAGCAGGTTTACTAGTGGTGGGAAATAAAATATAAATGGAAGGCCTCCTACAGCACTCCTCACCATGATACATACTGCCCCAGCCAGCCTTGTTCACTGGGCACTGTGAGGGGTTGAACCCCTGGCCCCTGCACCATTGGTCAGTGTCTTAACCATTGTGCTGTGGCTCTGTTCCTGTGTTTGTGCATCCGCGCGCAGCCTTGTAGCCATCAGCGCGCCATCTTGTGGCGCACTAAATTAACAACGGGCCGCCTTATGCCGCACAACATGGAAATGCCCCTAAAATAATGCCTCAGCCAGCTGTCTTCAATGGGCACTGTGGGGAATTAAACCCATGATCCCTGCATGAGTGGTCAGTGTCTTAACCATTGTGCTATGGCTCCGTTCCTGTTATTTGCACATCAGCGCGCCACTTATCCCTCCCACTATTGGACTGCCCCCTCACACATCAGCGCGCCACCTTCTGCCCACTGGCTCGCCGCCTTCTGTTGCCCACATTTATCAGCGCACCGCCTTCTGCTGCCCAAACTTAACAATGTGCCTCCATCTGCCGCCCACACTAAACAGTGCGCCGCCTCATGCCGTAATAAAAATAACAGTGCGCTGCCTTCTGCCGCCCAAAATTAATATGCCTCCTAAACCACTTTTGCCCATAAATGTTGATGCCTCAGCTGGTCTTTTTTGTTGAGCGCAATGGGGGTTTGAACCCCTGGCTCCTGCATCATTGGTTGGTGTCTTCACCGTTGTACTATGGCTCTATTGTTTGGTTTTGCAGCAGCGCACCACTTAGCCTTCCCACGCCCTAATGTGGGCCCCGCACATTAGCGCGACGCACACAGGTATGGTCTGGTTTTTTGCTTTTTTCTGCCTGGCCCGCCCACTCCTTATATGGCACCAGCACACTAACGGGAACCCGCACAGCAACGGTGTTTAGTAAACATGCCCCTAAGTCTTTGAGTTCGCCGTATTGCCTCTGTAATATAGGGATGGGATGGTTCTGGACATTTATGTTAGAGGTTAAACAGGAGAGTAGAAGTATGCCGATGCTAATGTATGATAGAAATTGGATGTTCATCTCTACTGAAGTCTAACAAGATTAAAGCCTAATTTGAATCTGTAGGCAAGTTAATTGGATTTCTATGTTATGCAGCAGAGCTGGGGTTTTTTTGTTTATCTTTTCATATAGTGTTGACGTAGGTAACAGGGTGTTTAAGCTTGACTTTTCATGAGATACAATGTGAAATTAGAGGTACAGGTAACACTCTATCCTAACTTGATTGTAACAGCATAGTTTACTTGAATAGAATTATATGCTGTCTTAAGTTTTTCATAGGAGAAAAATGGTTTGCCCAGAGTCTTAATTCTGATAATACTTCATTGATACCGCTTAGACTTAAATTGTCTTACTTGATTCCAGTAGAGGATAAAGTGGAAGCCAAATTTTCATGCCTAAGGGCCACGCCAGAGGGTCACTGGCAAGGTCCTCAGGCAGGGGCCTGCCAGGCGTGGGTGCACCTAGATGGTGCACAGTTTTTCTTGAGGAGATAAGCTGTAATGAGCTCTGATTGCCGGGCTGATTGGACGATACCACTGGGTGCAGGGAGGAGCTTACCTCACTGCTCTTAGCAGGTCAGGCAGTCAGTCTGGCGTGCCTGAGAAAAGGCAGAATCTTGGTGCTGCACAGTTTTTCTTGAGCAGGTAGGCTGGAATGAGCTCCGATCGCCAGGCTGATTGGACAATACTGCTGGGTGCAGGGAGGAGCTTACCTCACTGCTCCTAGCAGGTCAGGCAATCGGTCCAGCGTGCTTGACTACAAAGGCTCCCATATGAATTCAATTATTTTTATTATTTCCAGGAAACATGGGAAAATGCTCACAAAGAATATCTTCAAGCAGCTGCACCATTGATTTCTCTGTTGTTATTGGCATAGGCAATGACTGAGGTTCCCACAAGATAAAGAATCTAGAGAAGATCATCAGATTCCCATGGAAATTTGGTCACAACAGCAGAGGCATGAGCTCTAAACAGTTTGAACCCAATATCAGTGGGGTTAGATGCTCTGGAAGCAGGGTTCCTTAAATTGGATTTCTCCATGGCTATTCCCATAGTAATGGGAGATTAATATCTTCTTTCTTAAGTAAAAAAGTAACATTGAAAATCCAAAGAGAGAGCGAGATATTCCACGGCAAATTCTCTGAGGAGTGGTTAGCCAAGAGCATTGTTTCATGCTGGAGGGCTATGGTATGTCAGATTAGTAGTTCTTAAAATAAAACAAATTAAGAAACAATGGGTCCTGTATTCAGCAGTAGCGGATAGTGCTGCTAAAGTGACTTGTTGCTGCTGTGGAACCTTAAACCCAGATATTCAGTGCCAGGGTCATATCCGGACCCCAGCATTCAACCACTGCCCAGTTAGCTTTTGCAGCAAACGCTAGGCCAGCCTTTACTGTGCCTGACTTTCCCCTTGTGTCGTCGCTGCCTGGTTATCGACGTGTGCCACCCCCAGCTCACCTTGATCCTAACCGGTTAACATTAGGGAGTTCAGTGGGGCACTGATCATGTTAGTGCTGCTGAATATCCTGGACAAGGGCATTAACATGGCTAGCAGGTCTGCTGTGTTAATCCTTTTGAATATCCCCAATGTTTTTTCATTAGCCTTATACTGAAATTACAAATAGTCTGGATTTTTTTTGTATCTTCTTCTTAAACTGCACTTTTGTAGAAATACAGCTTTAGGTGGCAGGAAGCTCACTTCCTGAGAAATATTCTTGTATAGCTGAGTCAGGACTGCTAGTCCTGCTAGTCCTGAATGCAATGGTTTTTGTGGCAAGAGAGTCCAGGAGAGACAAATTCCATTCTGACAGTTTAATTTATCTCTATCATCAGACATCCGTGGATCATCACTGATAGTAGCAAATTGATATGTTAGCAACATAAGTTCTCCAAAGTAAACCTTAGAAGAGCATTTTAAACTAAACTTAATACACTTTTAAAATGAAACAATCTTACCCATTTGAAGTGTGTCAGCTACACGTCCTTCTTTTCTTCCTACCTTGCTATTGCAAACCCAAATACACACATGGAATAATTTCCAGATAATTTCTCTGCAAAACCAAACCCATCACAAATAACATTGTATTCATAGTAGTCCAAAAATTTCTGAACCATATAATTTATCTCTAATTTAGTTATCCTGTATTGTAAAAATGGGCCAGCAAAGCATTTTTTGCAGACTTGTCAAAATTCGTAATTAATGACCTGCTTTGCATGCTTTTGTATCACAGAAGTTCATTTTTATATGAATTCAAATAAACTTTTGTGTGGGGAGTGGAGGGCGGGGGGTTAGAACAGGGACTTTGTGTGAAAGTCTCAGACTATGTTTGAAGATATACTATTGAGAAGGGATGAAATTTCCAAGTGATTTGCTAAAATGGATAATAAGCAAAACATGGGGAAAATGATGACATTGCAGGACATTTTACATGTTTTTTAATGTATTGTCCTTGTTTGCAAAATGCATTTTATATTTTAGCTCTTGACTAATTTAAAAGAAAATAAAGGCGCCTATTTACTAACATGTGCTGAGGATTCACATCTAACATGCATTAACAGCCAAAATTAAGGCGTGTTAGATGCAAAATCTTTATATTAAAAGTTGGGGGCATTTTTAGAACCCTTCGGAAGGCAACAGTGCACAGTGCAATGGTGGTTGTTCATTAAGGAACCAGTGAAGCCTGGTTTGAATCCCACTGTAGGTCCTTGTGGCCAGGAAGTCAATTAACCCTCTCAGGTACAAACTTGGATTGTAAGTTCTCTGGGGACAGATGATACCTACCATCACTGAACGTAACTTGACCAATAACATGGAATACAGTTTGTTATACCTCTGGAAATGTAGTTAACTGCACTAGGTTATCTGCCACATTAACAGTTAATGCATGATAACCACCTTAACCTTAATTACATTGTGTAGTCTCCCTCCATTCTCTGCCCCCTAATAGGAATGTGCATGTTAAGTGTTTGACATAGTAATTTGTGAATACTAATAGTTAATGCATAAAAAACAATGTGTGGGGGAGCGTTTCACTCTGCAATCCGGATCCTTCGAGGGAGAGAGGGCCGGTTCCACGGCTGGCGATTGAGTGGCAGCCCAGCTGATGTCACCTCCAGGGCCCTGTTAAAGACTCTGTTACTGCTGCTCTCCTTGGGAGCGTTTCACTCTGCAGTCCGGTTCCTTCGAGGGAGAGAGGGCCGGTTCCACGGCTAGCGATTGAGTGGGCAGCCCAGCTGACGTCACCTCCAGGGCCCTGTTAAAAACTCTGTTACTGGGGAGTGGCCTTTCTAAGATGGCAGCGGCGTTCGTTGAGCATAATGCCTAAATGCAAAAGCAAGCTTCGGGCCCTCCCCACGGAGCCCGTACCTGCAGTTTCTGGCCCGATGGATCGTTTTGTGCGGCTCACTGAGGAACAGAAAGGGGAGATTCGGCAGGGCTTGGTGGCGCCGGTTGAGGAGGGCTTGGTAGCTTTCGCCCATGAGATCTCTCTCTCCCCGAATGGTCGCTCTCCTCCTGCAGCCCGGCACTATAGAGCGGTGCTTCGGAGCGTGGATCTACAGTGACGCCTGAACAGGCGGAAGTGGAGACGCCAATGTGGGGCGCACGGGAGCCAGCTGCTGATAGTGTTTTGGCCGGGTCTGAAGGCCGGGTGTCTCTTCCTGGCAAACAGCATGTTGAGGTGGAAGGTGCCTCTTGCTTGGTGGTTGGAGCTGAGGGAGGGAAGATGGCCACTGGAGCTCCTGTCGCTGGGAATCCCTCGTTGATTGTGCTTACTCGACCTGCCACGGTGACTCTTGAGAATATCTGGGAAGCCATAAATCAGCTCACACAGATTGTGAATCAACAGTTGATTGTGTCTTTCTCTAATTTAGCTAAATTGGAGTGTAATGTCGATAAGTTATCTGCGGATTCAGTGGAAACAAAGAAACAAGTAGTTGCTTTTGACCAGAAACTCTCACAGGTCTCTGGTCTAACTGAGTCATTGATGAAAGATAATATGGTATTGAAAGGGAAATTGGAGATCCTGGAAAATGCTACTAGAGCCTCGAATGTACGTTTGCTGAATTTTCCTGTTATTTCGGCGGTAGCACCGGTTGAACTTTTTAAGAAGTACCTTCATGAATCTCTAATGATTCCCTCTGATTTGATTCCTCCGGTTTCAAAAGCATTCTTTCTTCCAGTTGGTAAAAAGGAGGGGAAACGTACAGTTGGCGTGTTGGAAATGGATTCGCTGGATGTATCAGCATTGCTTCGGTCCCCTCAACCAGAAGATGTTGTGGTTTCCACCCTGTTGGTGACTTTTGCGTTGCCTTCGGATAGAGATTGGCTCCTTAAAATATGTTATAAAAAGTGGAATGTTCTGTTTATGGGGAAAAAGATTTCTATCTTTCCTGATATTTCCCGAGATACCCAGAGAAGGCGTAAAGCTTTCTTATTGTTAAAACCTGGGGTTCTTCAGGTGGGAGCTTCTTTTTTGTTGAGGTTTCCTTGCAAATGTATTGTGGTTCATAATTCTCAAAAATTTGTTTTCTTCCAGCCTAGTGATCTATCTACCTACCTTAGTTCTCATATTGTAACATCTTCCCCTGCTTAAGGTGCCTCGCGTCCATTGTTTTGTAATGTTTCTCTCTCTCCGGCGCTATGCTTAATTCTCCTAATTTTTCTTCCTAAGAATATATACATATGGGGGTCTCCTACCCTGTGTGGTATTTTTGAGTTATCTCCCCCTCTAATTGGGGACTAATGATGTCACTCTATTTTTCTTTGCATGATGTTTTCTTGATATTGATTGTTGTGCATCTTTTCTGTACAAGCGTGTTGCTTGGTTTTTGTTATTTGAAAATTCAGAAATAAATAATAATAATAAAAAAAAACCCTCTGTTACTGCTGCTCTCCTTGGGAGCGTTTCACTCTGCAGTCTGGTTCCTTCGAGGGAGAGAGGGTCGGTTCCACGGCTGGCGTTGAGTGGGCAGCCCAGCTGACGTCACCTCCAGGGCCCTGTTATAGCCGGCTTCTTACGGCGCTCATCCGTCAGCGCGTTTTCTAAGGGGCGCTTTTCAAAGGGGTTTATTTGCCCCTTGTGAGCCCCTTAGGAGCCTACGTGGAGCCTTGAGAGGCCACATCACACTGGTTATGCCGGGCGGAAAGCGTAAGAAGAAACCTCCTGCTGAGGAATCGCAAGCTGGAGCAATTGAGAAGCATGTGATCTCTACGCCGTGTGTCTCCAATGTAGGTACTGTGCCTTTTGATCCTGTTGTCGAGGGTGCGAGTTTAAGCTCTGTTGAGCGAACTCCTCCGCTTCCCCCGGGTTTCCTTGAACTGTCTGGGGAATTGTCTCCTGCAGTTGCCTCTGCGAATAAGGTTCCTAAAGAAGTTCTTTGGCGTCCTCTTCCCGTGCTTCCTACTGAATCTTCAGTCTGCTGTTTCTCTTTCAGATATTTGGCGAGTGGTCTCACGTACAGAAAAAATGCTTGAAGAGACTGTTCCTAAGTTGTGTCAATTTACAAAGGATTCTGTACAAAAGTTTCAGTTTCTAGATTCTCAGGTTGGAGCTCTTAGCTCTGTGTTGGTAAAAATGGAATCTCAGGTTAAATTATTTTCTGACCTGTCAGCTACTTATGCTAAAGATAGCTCCATTTTGCACCAGAAACTTGAGAATCTAGAAAATCTTTCTCGTAGTAAGAACCTTAGGATATTGAATTTTCCTGCTTGTCCGTTATTGTCCCCTCTGGTGCTCTTTAGGAAATATCTGAAGGATACCCTCCTTTATCCACTGGCTGATTCCTGTTTGATTACTAAATGTTATTATTTGCCTTTGAAAATTTCGATTGGCAGTGTGGATAAAGATGAGGCTTCCCCTTTGTATATGGATAATTTCAATTTAACTGCTTTCTTAGAGGAAACTCATGATGTGATAACTACTAGGGCCACTTTATTGGTGACTCTAACCTCAGAGGGAGATAAGGTCGCCATTTTGAAATCTTATTTCAAAAGGAGGGAGTTACAATTTTGTGGGGATAAAGTTTCCATATTTCCAGATGTTTCTCGTTCTACAAAATTGCATAGGAAAGCTTTTCTGTTGTTGAAACCTAGAGTACTTGTTTTGGGGGCTACGTTTTTTCTAAAATACCCTTGTAAATGTTGTATTTCTTTGTCTCATGATAAATATGTTTTTCTTTCGTCATCTGAATTAGAAAAGTGGATTCTGGATCAGGAAAAAGCACGTAAAACTTCATGATTTTTTTCTTGTATATTGGGAAGTGAGGGGTCTCTAACGGCTGCATTAGTTGGCTTTGGACCCCTTCTGGGGTTCTTTGCCTTGTTTTCTATTTGATGTATATATATTTTTTTTTGTTGTTGATGTCTCCCCAAGATGTGGGCTAATAGCTTTGGTTAACATTATATTAGAAATAATTATTTTGAGGGTTTTTTTTGTATTTCTTGCTTGTAATTGTTTTACAATATAACTATGTAAAATGTTATCTTCATAAATAAAAAAAAAACGAAAAAAAAAAAAAACAATTTGTGGAGGGAAACCTTATAAGCCGGTGCTTAGTTTAAGGCATGTGAAATGTTCCTATTTATAAGGCAACTAGCACTCGATTTGGCTCACATCTTTCTCAGAAGTTCAATGCGTGTTACATTCAGGTACAGTAAGTACTTCCCTTTCCCCAGAAGGCTTACGATTTAAGTTTGCACTTGAGGCAATGGAGAGTTAATTGACTTGCCCAAGATTACAAGGAGCAGCCGTGGGATTAAACCTGGCTTCCCAGCCTGCTGCTCTAATCTATTGATTAGACGCCTATTTTTCTTTATAAAATACTAGCATAAGTGGCTGCAAATATTCCTTATATTCAGGTCTATGCCTAGATTTTTCAATGATGGACATATATTATAATATTTTATAATCTACTCACATACTTGTGTGTTCGCATGTGCTGTGCCCAAACTCCACCCATGTGCACGCCCACTGGGAAAGTACATGCCATGCAAACAAACCATGTGCTTTTATGCTAGTCTGTATTCAATAAGAGGTCATTTAAGTGCTGAAGAGTCCACTCGCACTGAGAAATAAATAAAATAGCAACCTTTCGGCATGTACTTATTGCCTAAGTCTAGGTAACTCCTTATGAAATTATCCCCTAAATGCCTAGCACACCTTTGCAAATAAGCCCCAAAATAGGCAAATATAGGTTCAAGTTAACAAAGGATCAATTAGCTGCTATATTTTTAAAATCATGCATTAGCAAACTAATGCAAATTATCTATTTTTAATGGGACAGGCCACCTGGGATCTGGCATCTTTCTCTTTCTATTCATGTTATTAGTATCTCTTATATCAGCAATATGGCAATATCAGAGACTGGAAATGTAGAGGTTTTGATGTTAAATTGGATTATGTTTTCATCGCATTGTGTAATTCTTCATTGAATGAAAGATTATATACAAAGCCCTATATCAGTTGGTTGGTCTGCAGCAAGCATCATTTTAATTCTAAAAAGATTCACAGTTATCATGCAGATATTTCCAAAATGTCAGAACATTGTACAACACTTGACCAGTGAAAGCAAAGTAGTAGGGCCTATTTACTAAAGCGCAGTAAAATTTTGCCCTTACTGTGCAATGTATGCAAAAAATAACACATGGCAAATGTAAAGACTGTGTGACAGTTGGGGCATTCACAAGTCCCTGTAGAGTTATATCACAGCAAAGGTCTTTGCTACAAATTTGGGGTGACATTTTATAAGGATTCTCCTCAATTTAGTAGTCAAGTACATGTAAATGTCAGTATTTTGCTATTTATGCACATAAGTGGCCACTTATGTGCATAAATGGCACCCTATAAAATACCAACTACCCTAATAGTATGTGTGCACTGGTTGCATCATGCGTACTTTGACTGTGGGCATGTATATGGGCAGAGTTTGGGCAGAAAGTGCAAATACTCATATTAGAGAATACTATAATTTGCACATATACTTGCAAAACGTAGGACGGATTGCACAAAAGTAGGATAGATTATGCCATTCTGTATATAGAGTTACATATTTTAGGGCCCCTCACTAAGAATAAGACTAATTAAGGGATGGGCCCTGACATGTGGAACCTTTTACCTGCAGAACTGTGTAATATATCCTCTTATAATCCTTGAAAACATGTGGGCTAATATTCAATGGGGTGGATGGTGCTTTTATCTAACCAAGATTTATTTATTTATTTTATTTGGCTATGCTTATATATCTCTTTTCACCGGGTCAAAGCGGTTTACATTAAACAAAAAGAGATACATTGAACAGGTCATAACTTATTTACATAGGTGTTAGATTCAGGATTTCCTAACTTATTTACAATTATTCTTCATATCTCCGCCACAAATTTATCACGTGTACATCGTAATCATTTGTTCATTGGGTGTGATGCAGGTCTGTACCAAAGTGTTCTCTGAATAAGTGGGTCTTTGTTTCTGAAAGGAGGAAAGGTCCTTGTTCCGGATTTTGGTTGGGAGAGAGTTCCATAGGGATGAGGCATAGAGGTCAACTGCACGGGCACATGTTTGATGATTGCATGGTGGTATGGTCAGCACATTATTAGTAGTCTGCCTTGTGGATCTCCCAGAGTTTGGATGTGGAAGGAGGTTGTGTAGATGTGATGTTCAGTAGTAAGGATTTATACTTGATCTGAGATTCCAGTGGGAGGATGTGGAGGTGCTTCAGTATTGGAGTAATGTGGTCATACTTCTTTGCCCTTTGTATTATTTATTTATTTATTTATTACAGTCTCTTTTATACCATGCTATTCAACATCAGTGCGGTTTACATGGAACATAGAACATATACGACGCAGGGTTCTGCGACGCACTTACAATAAACAGGAGCTTAAAACTTGGCTAACAACTGGGTGAAACTATTTACATATATCCATCAAATGTCACATATATCATCATCAATTACGCAGTTTCCTAATGTGTGTTAGTGCGGGGCAAGGCGTTATTTAGAACATTCTTCTGGATAGTGTTTCAGGAAGGGATGGTGCTTCATGGCCTTTCTAAATTGTATTAGGTCAGGGATCGCGCGGATGCCAGGTGGTAGAGTGTTCCAGCAACTAGGTGCACAGAAACCGAAAGCCCTGTATGTTGATGTTTTAATGCATTGAGTTGCTGCCTTGGGGATTACTAGCGTGTTAACTGCCATTGATCTTCTGGTCCAGTTAGGGAGAGTAATGTGGACAAGTTCGGAAAAAGATGCGGAGGAGAGTCCGTTGATGGCTTTGAAAGTCAGTAGTAGTGTCTTGTAGGTTAGTCTGGCTTGAATCAGGAGCCAATGGAGTTGCTTCAGTATGGGCGTCATATGGTCTCGCCTGGCGGCTCCATATAGAAATCTAGCGGCTACATTCATTGGGAGCTGGAGCGGTGCTAGGGTGGATTTTGGGAGCCCTGGTAGAATCGTATTGGCGTAGTCAAAATGTGGGATGATCAGTGCTTGATATATTGTCTGGAAGTCACCAGGTTCTAACAGGGGGCGTAGATGTTTAAGAGTCCGGATCTTATGGTAGACTGCTCTTACCATATTGCTTATGTGCGTCTTCATGTCCAGGTGTTGGTCTAAAGTGATTCCAAGGTATCGTATCGCAGACTTGGTTTGAAGCTCCGCTTCCTTGACCTTTAGGTAGGGAGGCGGGGTGAAATCTTGGTCTCTTGTGATGAAAAGGACTTCAGGTTTTTTGTGCTGAATTCTGAGGTTTTGGGTCTGAAGCCAGTTGGCTACCGCGTCAAAGCAGTCTGTCAGTGGAGAGAGGTCCAGCTGGTCAGTCAGTATTGGCATGTAGAGTAGCATGTCATCGGCGTATACCAGGCAGTTGACATTGAAAGATCATATTAGGTTGCAGATAGGTTGCATGTATATGTTGAACATTAGGGCAGAGAGGGTTGAACCCTGTGGAACATCCTGCTTTTGGTGGAAAGGCTCCGATGTTAAGGTCCCAGCTCGCACATGCTGCCATCTGTCCGATAGATATGACTTACACCAATTTAGTGCTGTGTCTCGGATGCCCTTTTCTTTGAGTCGCCTCAGGAGTAGCTCATGGCTTACTGAGTCAAATGCTGCGGCTATATCCATGAATACGAGGACGAACCCATGGCGAATGTTATCAATTCCAGCAATTATGTTGCTGAGCAGGGTGGTGAGTAGGGTTTCCAAACCATGGGATTCCCTGAATCCATGCTGGCTCGGGTCCAATGGGGCGGTGTGGTCGATGTGTTGTTGAATTTGGCGTTGGACTTCTTTTTCAATTATCTTCGCTAGAAGGGGTATACTAGATATAGGCCTGTATGAATCAACCTTATGGGGGTCAAGTTTATTATTCTTTAGCAGAGGTCTAATGGATGTGTGCTTGAGACTCTGGGGAAAGGATCCTGTTGTGAATGACAGGTCCATGAGTTTGGCTATGAAAGGGCTAAAGTCACTACGTAGTTCTTTTATCCAGAATGCCGGGCATTGTGCAGTGGTGATATTGACTGAAGTGATATTTTCCTCAGTGCACTTCTTGGACGGGGTAGCGAAGATGGTCAGTGGTGTTGAGTGGTTTAGCTCTTGCACAGGTGTTGGTGCTGAGGACTTGTTGATCTGACATAGTTTTGATTGCAGGAAATCTGCAAAATCTTGAGGGTGGATCACAGTTGTTTGCCCGGGGCCAGGCTCTTTCGTTACATTCTTAACGAGATTGAACAGGTCATGTGGTTGCTTAGTGAGCGTTTTAGAGTATCAACATGAGATTGACTCATTCTCTCTGTTATTGCTTCCCGATGCTTTGTCAGGTGGAGGTTATATGTTCTCTGGTCTTCTGAGGAGCGTGATCGCCGCCAGCATCTTTCCAGCTTCCTTAGGTGAAGGAGTGATGCTCTCAGTTCAGTTGAATACCAGGATGCTGTGGCCCTTTTTCTGGTAGACTTGTATGATCCTGGCGGTTGTGTTAAGGACTGTCTGTAGCATGTGGAGAGTGGAGATTGGGAATCCTTGATATATAGCATTACAGTAGCCGAGATGTGAGAGTGTCATTGCTTGTAGTATGATCTGAAGTCCTAGGGATCTAGGAATGGTCTGAGTTGCTGTATGATTTTGGTTTTGAAGAATATTGTCCTTGCAGTTTTTACTATATGTTGTTTGAGTGAGAGAGTTTGGTCGAGAATGACTCCTGGGTATTTTATTTGTGTTTGAACTTTTATTTGGGTTGTTCCCAGGGTAAGGTGGGTTGGTGGAGTGAAAGTTTGATACCTGTCTGTCAGGTAGGACTGGAACTGTTGAAGAACTTTATCCTGCATGCCGGCTCTTGTAGGTGGTGGAGGAGGATGCTGTGTGATATGGTGTCAAATGTTGCTGATATATCTAGAAAGATGAGTATGTATCCAGTTTGTTTGGTTTCTATTTCCTTGGTTAGTTTACTTATTAAGTGTTTTGACTCCATGCAATGGCTGGAAGCCATGTTACTGTGGGTCGAGTAGATTGCTCCTGTCCATGTGGTCCTGTAGTTGCTGCTGTACTGTCTTCTCAATTACTTTGGCAGCAAATGGGAGGCTTGCTACTGGTCTGAAGGATGCAGGATCCAGTGTATCAAGTTCAGGCTTCTTAAGAGTGGGGCATATTTTGAGGCTAGTAGGCATCTGACCTTGTTTGAGTGATTAATTTGCAATGGTGGTGAGTGCTGGGCTTAGTTCCTGCTTTGTCATCTTGATTCAGCTGACTGGGCATGGATCAAGGGGGGAGGTGGTAGTGTTGAGGGTTATTATGATGCTTTCAGCTCTCTCCTTGCCAATTGTTTCAAACATGCCCCATGAGTTATTGGGGGTTCCATGTTGGGGTGGGCGGGATATTGGGAGTTGGGTGGAGTGCTTATATTGTGCAGCAAGCTGTTGTGGGGAATGTTTGGGAGTTGGTTGATATAGTTCGAGTATTTGGTCAGCTTTTTGATGATGTCAAAAATCTCAAGTGGGCAGTGAAGAGATGCAATGAGGAGCTTTGTGTGATAGCCTCTTCTTGTCAATGTTGGTGCGATAGTTGCTTAGTGCATTCATATATCTTGTTCTGTCTCTTTCCAGTTTGGTTTTCCTCCACCTTCTCTCGATTCTTCTAAGTTGTGTTTTTAGATTCTGTAAGGAGGGTGTGAACCAGCGTGTTTGTGCTGGTTTCTCATTCTTTCCCTTGCCATGTTTCAGTTATACAGAGGATATCAATCTTTTGAGATGTGATGATGTCTTGAAGTATTATTTCTGACAGATCATGCATTTATGAATAAGAATTGTAATAGTTGTGTAGCTATTGGTGTGGGGTTATGAGAGGTGTGCTCTGGTATGATTGGGATGTCTGTGAGGCTTTGTTGTGGTTGTGTCCAGGTGAGAGGGGCTGAAATTGATTGCATCTGTGAGGTGCGTTGTGGGAGAGATTGTGGCATGAAGAGAGTGTTGGCATAGTTATTGTCGTGATATTGTGAAGGTGGTATTGCAATTAGGAAATACGCTGACAGTTGGAATGGAGGCATGTGATCTACTGTACCTGTGTTTCTTTCTTAACTCGGCTGGTCCTGATTGGTTGGATGTTATTCCTTCTCGGTTGCTGCAATTGCCTTAGCCCATGCAATATTGTGTGTTTTGTCTGATTACTGCTATTGCTGCATCTAGTTGGGCCTTTCTTGCCCTCCCCTGTGGTCCTCGCCTAAGGGCCATGTCAAAGGCCCTCTGACGAGGCTCTCAGGCGCAGATCCATCAGGCACGGGCACGCCTGAAGGCACACTCTTTTTAAATCCTTTTTGTGTGCCAGATGCAGAGGTCCCGATCAGACTTGTGGAGGGGGCAGGGAATGTTTGTCCTTCCGGCTCCCTTCCCTGATGCCAATCAGTGGCTTGAGGTGATGGTGAATGTGATCTGTTCCCGCACCTGGAGGCACACTCTTTTCAAATTCTTTTTTGTGTGCTGGCTGCAGAGATCCCGATTGGCCTTGTGGAGGGGGGCAGGGAGGGTTTGTCCTTCCGTCCCCCCGGATGCCAATCGGCGGCTTGAGGTGATGGTGCCTGTGATCTGTTCCCGCGCCTGTGGATGCATTCTTTTTAAATCCTTTTTTTGTGTCGGCTGCAGAGGTCCCGATTGGACTTGTGGAGGGGGCTGATCAGTGGCTTTAGATGATAGTGGTTGTGGTCTGTTCCTGCGCCTGATATTCAGTGCCAGAATTTACTCAGCATCTGTGGCTGAATATCCAGTTTTGTCAGACAGTGCAGTCGCTAACTGGTCGGTGGCAATATTCAGCCACTAACTGGATAGCAAAAACCAGTTAAAGTTAGGATCGCCATTGATATAGGGTATGTTTACTAAAGAGCGGTAAGGGAGAAAATGTGCCATTAACGGGCGCTATCAGCTCCCATGAGTGGTTAACTCCATGAAAAGTGCCAATAATGCTGGAATAACATGTGGAAGCCAGGCCCATAGCGTTAAGGTAAAAGGAGATGGAAAGTGGGCATTAATGGTGCAGAGAGTGGGCGGGGATAGCTTGTGCTCCTTTAATGCCAGGTTGTGTTACTGTGCATTAGAGCTCCCAGCACTAGGAACCCTAATGCCATCTGAAAGCTCACAGTAAGGGCTATTTCTGAGGGGAGAGAGCCTATTTTAATGTATGCAATGTGCTCCACTCACCGTAGTTCTCAAATTAGTGATAGTAGTCTTCCATTGGCAGCAACAGAAGGTGCCCCATTAATAAAGGGTACTATGATATAAGTGACAAATTGGCAAAGGAGGTGTCACATGGGTGATGCAGCCTGGTCAACTAGGCTGACAAAGCTGTTGCCTAGGGTGTATATCTGTGATATCTGGTATGACTTTACTATGACAGTGGCAGCACACATACACCTTACCGCAGTCAAAAAGGAGTTGTGCCACCCCCACTGCCACAATGCTGCCAGGTCAGCATTCTGTGTGGGTTTGGGGTGGCAATCGCAGCGGCTGTGACCTGCTGCAGATGAAATCTGTGTCTTGGCCCTGTGTGTCTGGTGTAATGCTGCAGTTGCCACTGTCAGTGGGAGGTCACCAATCTAGGGAGGAGTAGCCTAGTGGTTGGGGCAAGGTACTTCAGGCCGGAAGGTCGGGGGTTCAAATCCCACTAGAGGACAGCAACCTTGGGCCGGAAGGACTGGGGTTTCTAGTCCCACAGATGCTCCTTGTGGTCTTGGGCAAGCCACTTAACTCTCCATAGCCCATGTTCCCTGTAAGTATTAGTGTATGTGTCTCATATCCCCACGTGTTAAATGTATCCCCCAATTGTGTTGTGACCGCTTTGATTGAAGGATAAGGCGGTATACAAAACTGTCTAAATAAATAAATACTTTGCAGGATTCTCAGAGAGGCTGGTCACGTTATCGCCGGCCGTATCGTTATCCAACAGGAGACAATTGGACAGGACCCAAAACTCATTTGGCAACGTAACAACAGTCATCAACTTGTCTGGGACCCCCTTAACAGAGGACCAGTCCCAGGTTTTGACATTGGGCTTGTCATATGTACCATCTCCTCACTATGATGCGTTCAAAATGAAAGTGGCTTTACATCGCTTTTTTAGAAAATTACACACAACCCTATTTTTTCAGGATAAGGAGGCATTCAAGATTGACGATTCTATCTGCCACAACCCATCTACTTGGACACCTCCAGTGAGCACTGACGCTTCTTTAACCACTTTTCAAAATCTGGTACTAAGAGATCTTGGTCATTTAGAAGAGTCTTCTCTGAGTTCGTTTTCTAATATCACCAAGAGGTCTCATGGGGCCCTGAGAGAGTTGCGAGAGGCGGCCCATCTCACAATCTGTAGGGTTGACAAGGGTGGGGCCATCATTGTCCAGGATACGACTAAGTATCATACAATGGTTTTGGCCCATTTGAATAACTGTAAGTACTACCAGGTAGTGAGCAATGATCCGGGACCTGAGTTACAGTCCGAAATCAAATCTTACACCGCGGCAGCATTACAACGAACCTGGATAACTACCAAGGAGTATGACTTTCTGAATCTGAAATTTCCAAAAACCCCAATACTGTATATGGTACCTAAGGTCCACAAATTGTTGTTCGACCCTCCGGGGCAGCCAATTCTTTCTTGTCGGGCCTCGGTGCTTGAACTGTTGTCAAATTTTTGTGATCAATTTTTTTCATCCGTTGACAATGCACATTAAGTTGTATATTCGTGATTCATACCATTTTTTGTCTTTACTGCGAGACATTCCAATGCAGGAACATCATATTCTGGTGACGCTAGATGTTGTAGTGTTATACACTAATATTCATCAATATGAGGCATATACAATTCTGGCAGCGTAACCTATTGTTCTTCCTCCCAGATTACCAAAAGAATTTGTGTTACCACTTTTATCCTGGGTTTTGAATAGAAACTATTTTGTATATGATCAACAGTATTACCATCAAATGTTTTGGGTAGCAATGGGGTCCACAGTGGCACCCTCTGTAGTAGCCCCATATATGGCCCATTTTGAGAATACTTATCTTTATGATGCACCTAGGTTTCAACATGTTTCTTTCTGGAAGCGCTTTTTAGATGACATATTCTTCATTTGGACCGGTTCGGTAGAGAAGCTAGTGGAATTTTTGGTGTGGATAAATACTTTGCACGAGTACATCCAGTTTGAGGCTAAATACCATCAATTACAGATAGAGTTTCTGGATTTGCTATTATATAAGGAAGGACAACAGATTTTGTCAACCCTCTATAGAAAACCAGTGCAACGTAACACATTGTTACAATTTACCAGTTATCATCCCAGGTCACTGCGTAGAGCATTATCTATTGGAAAGATTTTGTGAATTAGATGTCTATGCTCCACACTGGAAGAACACAAAAAGCATGCAGCTGATTTACAATCCCGATTACGGGTATGGGGATACTTTGCCAATTTGACTAATTTAGCATACAAACAAGCACTCTATAACCACCCTGAATGGTGGGATGATTTTGGACGTCAACGTCAGGTGTCCACACCATATTTTGTTAGAGTGCTCCTGTTTATGCCTAACACTATGGCAATCTCTAAGATTCTTAGATCTCATTGGCATGTGTTAATGTTACATAAATGTTTTCAGCTACCACTGATGCTGGCGTATCAATGGAGCTCCAACATTGCAGATCGCATAATTAATACTGGATCTAGATCCACGGAGCCACCAACAGGCTATTGTCATCATGCGTGTGGTTCATGTGACTTTTGTTCCACTATAGATGGTGCACAGTGGCGTGATCCACAGTCAAATAAGGTTTTTCCTTTACGCCTCACTACAGATTGTACTTCATCTTATGTGAACTATTTTATATTGTGCCCTTGTGAGAAAATATATGTAGGAATGACAACTAGGATGATAAAGAAATGTTTACAGGAACATAGATCTTGCATACACACTAAGATAGTGGTGGCTCCACTGGTACAACACTGCTAACAGTATTCGCACACTTTTGACCAGATAAAGTGGCTGATTCTGGATATGGTTCCCCCATTGAAGTGGGGAGGGGACCGCCAAAGCCTGTTGCATTATAAGGAGCGAAGGTGGATCTACATGTTGCACTCTACGGCTCCGATAGAATTGAACACCGAAGTAGAATGGTGGAGTTTGAACTAATGTTTTCACAAATTGTAGTCATGCCATTATTAACTTCTTTTCTCATGATTACCACTACAAGGGATGACGTCATGGCGTCGAAGTAGGAACAGGAGGTTGGTAATACAGTGCTTGATAAAGGGCCAAGAAGACGACTGGCTTGAAGCACAGCGGCTTGTGTCGGCTTGTTGTAATGCCCTGTTGTAGAGTTTTATCAAAGAGAAGGATGATCGTTTGAGCGGCCTTTTGAAAGAGGAAAAGAAAAAAGTATATTCCACCTGTGCATTGGATCATCATTGGCCAGCTCTCCATCGATTTCATCAGATGAGTACCTCTATTTTGTGGACGATATTGACATCATGCTTGAACATGTGAATTGACGTTCAGATTGAACTGATATTGAAAATAATATGCTTTAACAAATTTAGAAAAATTGCGGTGGCTGGGTCGGAGGACTATATAGCCTCATGCAAGGTTGGCCGAATTGGCCTTTTATCTTGATTAAAATGGAGGGTCTGTAGCAAGAGTATGTTTTTTTGCATCCTCGAAACAGACGATCCGACAAAAAATAATTAAAAAATACATAAGTAAATCATACATAATAATTAGTCCTGTCCATTAGATTATGGGAATTTAGGGTTGGTAACTTAGAAATTGAATGTTGTGCACCTCCTTGAATGAAATAATATAGTGGTCACACTGATTGGGTTTTTCGCGTAGACTGTCAGTGGGATGGCAAGCATGTCAAAACCATGTACAGCAGAGCACATGGTGATCCTTTCATATTGAGTTCTAAGGCAGCCGCATGTGCACCCATATCCCCCAGTGGAGGGGGCAGGAGTGGCATGGTATGACTAGCTGCATGTGTGCAACCTCAATAAGGCTGCCTGCAGCACTGAAGTAGTGGATGTGCTATGATGGCAGGGAGGGTGGGATTGGCAGATATGCTGTCCACCCTGATCGATGGACCCTGGCCCCTGGCTAGTTTGCTGAGTAGATGGGCTTACCCTGGAATTAGGATGCCTCCCTCTTGTACATATTGAGTGTATATGTGCATGTGGGGAGAAAATATGCCACTGATGCAGGAAGACTATGCAGTATGATGATAGCCCATTTCAGAGGAAAAATAACCACTCTGCCCCCTCAACTGCCAAATGATGACCATAATCTGTGCATGAACTGGTGACCCCTCCATGAGTATGTACTCAATCACTTACAACCATCTGAGCCACATGTGAAACCACTGCAGCAATGTTGGCTATCAAGATTTGAGGTTATGCCATGACTGCCCCACAAGCACACACCAGGAAATGGGAACATTGGTCATTCTGCTAATACACCAGTGGTCTGCTTTCTGTGTGTTCCTGTTTCATGGCCTGACTCTTTGACTGGACAGATCCCACATGTAAGACATGAATATAATTTGAATCAGCAACATAGTAAGGCAGAGCAGCATACAGATCTAACAAGATGTCCCTCTCCCACATCTGCCGAACATGCCTTGTCAGACAAGTATGGCAAAGAGCCTGCAGAGATCTAAGCAGACATAGGCATATCCCAATGCATATCCATATGCATCCTGACAAGGACCACATATCAGAAGCTTTTGTTGGGCATTTAAAGTTTTTGTGATAACAGAGGATATTCGCTAACTTCTTAATGGTGTGTAGCTGAGACGAAGATTGGTGTCTAACTGTTGGCACAAACTGGAGTATCTACAACACTCAAATAAGTGGATTAATTCTAATGGAATGTTGTATATTATTATTAAGTTGAAGAGTATTTTGTCTCTTTCTTTTTTAGGAATTGACTGAGTGATTCGAGAGCTTCAGCTCTATCCTAAAGTGCAGATAATTTAAAATAAAAAAAAATCTTTATATTTTGAGAATCCCTAAAAGTACTTTTTTGGATGTGGGTAATTTAATTAGATTTATATTAATTTTGTGGAAAATATAATTAAAGTGTAGAAGAGTTTTGACCCGTGATGTAAAGTCTGCCATTCAACCCTATGGTGATGTATTTCGCCACATGTAGGGGAAAGGCTATCCTTAGGTTATATATACCTTAAACGAATTATGTGATAGTTATTTGATAGATTGGTAAAAAAATTTATTTTTGTACATTGGTGTCTTTAAGGGTATTTATATATTATGTTATTTGAGTTTACCCTTTGGCAGTAGGTTCTAGTAATTTAATGTGCAAAACTCACCCATTTGGAGAAATTGCCCCCCAAAAGAACAAAGTAAAATGAAAGTCAGTGAAAGTCTCTCTCTCTCTCTCCACATACCACATTCTGTATAATCACATGCAGAGGAGTGTAGAGTGTGAGGTGGTGAGAGTTGTATAGGGAATGAAGGATGGAAGGGACAGAAGCAAATAAGAATGCTAACTTGCAATGTCATGTCAGCACTTTCCTATCACTGTTGGATGACCTCTCCCTTCGTCAGTTTATTTCCTGCCTCACCCATGCCCTAGGACACACTTTGAATCTTATTATCACACCTGCTAATACCCCCTTTAATCCCTTTGCCATCCCCCCCCCCCCTTTCTCTTCCCTGGTCCAATCACTTCTGCCTCTTCTTCTCCTTCCCCCTCCCTGCACCCCTCCCTGCACCCCTCTCTCCCTCTGCTCCCTGTTCTCTCCCCCCCACCCGGATCCTGGCGCCACATTACCCCTCTTACCCTGAAACAATTTCCTCCTGTTGATACCCTCCTTACCTCTGATTTCTAATCTCTTTTTGTTGATGGACAGGTAGACGCCTGGTCCTCCACCCTGTCTTCTACTCTAAACCGCTTAGCACCCTGTCACCCCATTCCAGCCTCCCTCCCTTCCACCTGCCACCCCTGGTATCACCATGGTCTGTCCCTACACTGTATCCACCTCCGCTGGGTGGAACAGATCAGGTGCAGGCACCCTACCTCTGCCTCTCTGTCCACCTACTGTCATTGCCAACAACACTACCATGCTGCCTTTAATGCAGCCAAACAAGCCTATTACTCTGATTTGATGTCCTCCTCCTCTAACTCCTATCGGCAGTTTTACCATGTTCTCCGCTCCCTGTCAGCCCCCTGCTCCGTTGCCCCCTCTTCTACCCCCACCCCCAGATCCCACCTGCCTTGCCTCCTTCCTTTTGGAGAAGGTCCTTTCCCTTCATGCCTCTCTCCCCTGTCCTCCTCCCCTCTCCCTGCTTTCCCCCTCCTCATCTCCCCCCTTCCCCCCATATCTCCTGCCTTCCCTCACATCTGGCGTGCTTTTCACCCTATCACTGCAATTGAGCTCATTAAGGTCATTACCTCCTCTCATAAGACCACTTGTCCTCTTGACCTGTTCCCTTCCTCCTGGCTTTTGGAACCCTCCCTCTCTGCAGTACTGTTCATGGAAACTCCAGTCACTCCTCTGGCTTCTCTCCCATGGCCTGGCGGCATGCTATCGTCTAGCCCTTGTTGAAGAAGCCCTCCCTTGATCCCACTGTCCCACCCAACTGGTGGCCTGTTTCTAACCTTCCCTTTCTTTCCAAGATTCTTGAAAAAATAGTTTCCTCACAGTTTTCCCTATTTATATTTAGCTCATGCCTTTCCAATAGTAGTTCAAGATGAGTTACATTCAGGTGCATTTGGGGTTTCTATATCCCCAGAAAAAGGGCGTTATAGCAAATATACTACTACGACTACTGAACATTTGTATAGTGCTACAAGACGTATGCAGTGCTGCACAGACATGTATGAGACAATCCCTGCTCTTTAGAGCTTACAATCAAGACATACAACACAGTAGAGATAGAGAGGGATGCATCTAGGGGGAATGGTAAGTAAACACAATGGAAATCAGGTGAGTCAAGATCCGAAAGTGGCAACAAAGACATGAAGAGTAGAAGGCAGAACACAAACTAGCTGTGACATACCTCAGTGGTGACAGGAGGAGGAGGAGGTGCCCCTGTATATGTCATGTGACTATAGAGGCAGCAGTGGAGCTAAAGTCATTAGATAAGAGATGTGTCTTTAAAGCCGAACAGTGGAGGAATGGAACACTTGTCAACAGAAACTGTAGGACGGTCTCAACATGAATAATATTATGGAAGGAACAAGAGTCATGAAAATGGATAGAAAGCTTGGCATGGAGGGGTGTTCATGCATGCCAGCATATGCTGTCACACTCTTGCCAGCACTGCAGACCAACAGACAAACCATTTTGTTATTATATATGCTTTAATGTGACCCTCCTAAGAATATAGTTTGTAATATCAGTATATTGCTATAAATGAAGCATTGGAACACTGTTTTCCACTGTTCTTTGCCTGATAGCTCCTTTTTTTTTTAGACTGAATATCAGATCACTGTTGCCAACTAAGAGATGGTCCTTACTTAATACTCATTTTTCAGGTTCATTTTTAATTTCTATAGTGGTGAAAATCCTATAGGATCTAAGCTGGTACCAGAATATAAAATGATGGTTCGCCTTTCCATAATGCCTTATATCCTTTCTGCCTCATACCATCCACTAGCTTCTTCACCCTTCCACCAGCTCTATAGATCCATGAACATCCTAGGGAAATGCTGCATGACTGACTCTTTCAGTTTTCATCTTTCAGAAAAGACATTAAGATTCCTCAGTCGACAATCCCCTGCCAATATTACATCGCATTAATTGGCACTGTATAAAATAAGTTGCTGGATGCACAACAGTAACCATGGTAGCCTTAATACTATCTGCACAATGCATATGTAATTTATTCCTCAGCATAAAAAAAACATAATTAGATTGCAACATCCTAGGATATAGTCTCTTCTCTAGCATCATTATGCTAGAAAGCACACATTGAAACTATAAAGACTGCCTGCCTCAAAAAATTGAAACATAGAGCAAGACTACCTTTACTGAACAGTTACATTATATCCAAGAAGATTGCTAAATAGTCTCTCCTGAACATACCTGACTTGCATACTGCTTTATGTATATATTTTCTCTTGGTAGCCAAAAGGTGGCAGTGTTCCATTCATTATCAAATTTGGCATTAAGTCAATAGAATTATGAACAAATGGTAATAGACTATAATGTTCTACAGCAGAGCCAGCAAGCACTGCATCATTAACCATTCTGCTTACCTGGCCTCTATAGTAAGATCATGCCATCAGTTACAGTGGCAAAACCCATAATTGAATGATTTTAAACCATAGAGTTTTATGAAACAGAATATAATATTGAATAGACAATTTTTCTCTAAATCCTAAAATACACAAGCATTCCCATGCAGGAAGAGGACTAAAAGAATGAATTGTATTTCAATATCTATGAATCATCCATTTGAGTGGCTAAATGAGGTGAACAACAGCATTCACTCCAGAATGAGTTTGATATATGTATTTCTTGGTGAAATTTATGTTTGATCAGGTGTAATTGAAATGGCTTATGTTATTATGGAGTTCTGTCTTTATAACATATCTCTTTATTGCAAATGCTTAGCTATTAGTAATAGAAATTTCATTTCCCCCTGTAGTCCATATGCTGTATTTATTAGAGCAGTCACATTCTGTTCCAACAAATATTCTTTATAGCAAACATAAGATTCCTAGTTCATTGCATTTTCTGGTGACAACATGTTGAAAAGAAATACTAGATAAAAGTAAATACTAGGAATATACATTCATTTTCAGACAAATGATGAAACAACAGATATGGACATTTTTGGTTCAAATGCCTTTTGGGTTAACAAGAGCAGAATCCTTATTTATGCATATTAATGTTCATCATCATTACTCTACAACCTATGAGGTTATAAACAGTAGAGCTGTGTTAGGAGGGAGAAGGCAGAAGCACGAGACTTTCACCAATCACAATTGAAACTTTTTGACAAGCAGCTAAGCAAGCAGATCTCCGCCTCACTTATCCCAGATCCCTTAGCTGATGATGCCAGTAGGAAGCTTAATTTGTCATGATTTACCATTCATCCAAAAACAAATGCACATCTTTATCTCCTACCCTGGTAACTCCTTGAATCAAAATGACTGCTTTAACTTCCTAGGAGTAGTATCATAGTTCTTTCCCTAGTCATTTTGGCTGCTGAATAAGAAAGCAGTAAAATAATCCTGCATTAAATTGCATTATTACCATAAAGCATAGTTTAGTAGATAGACCCCTGTAGAGTTTAGTAGAGGGCCCCCAGTGCTTATAGCTAAAGAATCAAGCCTATATATTTTGATTTATACATGGAGAAGAGATTTCTATGCTACCTCATGCTGACTTTAGTGGGGAGGTTGCTGTGCTCTTCTTTTTCCTATGACATCGCTGCCTCTTTCTAATATTGCTTACAGATGATCCAAGTGATCTGCCATCCTGGTCCTGCTAACTATGCAATCAGTAGATACTCTGTGATTATTGTCTTTGCATGTAGATGCCAGCCTTCCTTCTCTGCCTGCTTTGCATGTTTCTTGGTGCCTTGAGTCTGATGTTGCATTATCCCTCCTGTGGACCTGGGTTCTTCTTTCCTCCATGGTACAGAGAGGAAATGATTGCTTCATCTTCTAGCCCCCAGTTACCAAAAGACCTCCAGAATAACATTTTCTAGGCCAGTAAATTTCATGCATGCAAATAACTTAGGAGACCCTGAGTAGTGATGCCATTTAGAATGCTGACCCATGCACTGGAGCACAGTGACCAAATGTTTCAGGATCACCTCCAACACACACAAACATACTGAACACCAAAGCCTAAACATTTGGCTTACAGTGTCTTGGGTTCTTCCTGCCGATGCTAGTGCTGCTTCACCCCTCTCTTGGGGCCTTGGTTTTCCTGTACTGTTTATTTACAGATTTCACATGTAGAATCATTTTGTCACATAAACTGGGTTTGTGACTGGTCAATAATAGCTTTATTGTGACAGTCTCAAGGATAGTACAGATGAATATTTAAGTTGCATTCCAATCTTCCTTTCAAAGAAGAGGTTCTAATTGCTTGCATGTAATCTTTCTGGGAATGACAGAAAGAAGGCTCTTGACATCAAATCCTCCTTGGCAAACCTGTTTGTGCAGATATTCAGATACTGTACTCTTACAGTACATTGACCATTCAAATAGGCTTATTTCTCATAAATGTCTGACCTGATCTTACCTTCTTGATGAGTCTTCCCATTACCAGAAAAGTTGGGATCTTTATGACAATGTTGGTGCTTCTTTGACCCTCTCCTAGTGCTGTGGGATCTTCCTGCTAATATTGGTACTGCTTTACGCTTCTCTTTCAGTGGCATTTTTGAAGGCCACTGCCCTGGTTACTCATGTAACTGCCCTGGTTACTCATGTAAATGCCTTATCTAGGGTTTTCCAAAGGCACCTACATGAGTAGTGCCTTTGGAAAATCTCACATAAGTCTCTAATGCGCCCAGATGCTATGTGGTTAGCATCGGGACATGTTGGGGGTGTTCTGGGGCGGAGTGGGGGGTGGAGGAAAGATCTAAATGGGTAGCACCAATTTCCGATGCTACCTGCTTAGCCCTCTGTGCCTTAAAGATAGGTGGGGTTTTTCATCTTTAAGGCGCAGGGGCTAAGTGAATAGTATCAAAAATCGCTGCTACCCGTTTAGCCTCGCTGGCTCCAGTTGTGTCCAGCCAAACCCTGATTTTCACTTCCGTCGCCACAGAAGTAAAAATCTGGGTTTAGGGGGGTCGGAAGGCAGGCTATGCGGCGATGTGGCACATAGCCTGTCTAGATGAAAATCAGGTCCCCTGTGCCATAGGAGCTTCTTGCCAATGTTGCTACTACTTTATCCATCTTCCAATGTTTTGGGGTAGTCCTACCAATGGGATGCCATGGGGTTGGTACAGTAGGGTCTTCATGCCATTATTAATTTATTTATTTATTTATTATTTATTACAGGCTCTTATATACCGCTCTATTCAGCATCAGCGCGGTTTACAATATAACAACATACCATAATGAACAAACTGTTTGGTTTTACAGAGAACAAGGTCAGAGAACTTGGATAAAACATGGGAAGTCTTGAAATTCTGTTGTCTGCATGGCAGATGCCTACCAGAGAGCTAAAAGAAAGTTTGATTAAAAATAGATGGAAAGCCCCATTATTAGACAGCAAAATTGCTTACTTCATTGACAGTAATGAACTCAAATGATCCAATAATTTAGACTACAGAGGCAAACCTAACTGGCAATTGAACTGAAAACAAACTGAACCAAAAATGTTTGCAATGCACATCTCTAGTAAATGCCCAGTCGGGGTAAGTTGCCATTATCTGTGGTTCATAAAAAGTATTGTGGTCATTCTGAATGGCAAATAGTGGGATTGGACATCCAAGTTGGATGCTCAACCTGTACTTAGTCCCGTGTTGTGCAAAGAGCGCTGAATGTGGATGGGAGAGGGTGGAAAGGGGGTGGAAAGGGGGCAGTGAAGGGAAGATAGAATGAGTCACAGTTGCCCCCCCCCCCCCAACATCCCACATTGCACACCATCGCACATTGATCCTCTTCGCATATTCTGCCCCTGCAGCCATGATCTGGCACACAGCAGCTACCACTAATGACCAGTAGCAAGGATAGATGTATGCCATGGCATTCCAAGTCATCCTGTGGACAGCTCTTTTCCATAGTGCCAGGATGCCATGGTGCCCATATCCCAGCTCTGGTATTCTGGCATCTGGATGGGCAGCTCCCCATATGCTGATCTCATCAACATAGAGACAGTGCCCTGATGTCCAAGTCCCTGATTCTGCTATCAGTGTATGTCTGGGTCCTGTGGCAGCAGAATCAGACCCATTTCCTGTATGTCCAGTTTTTCCATGGCCAATGCGGCTGAATGTGCAGGAACCAGAATGTGCATCCAAGTGGACTAACGTATCCCACATATATTGCAGCAGTACTCAAAGGAAACAATTTGTATTACTTTCTTATGTCAATGAGCAGCTGTAACATGTACGATAAACATTTGTGTGCACTTTGACCTACTGTTTAGTGGGTAGTCAAATGAGACCAATATGGTATATTTTGAAATCTTGGGAAGCTAATTGAAGGGGCCACAAAGCTAAAGATTTATCAAAAGCAACTAATGCACTTGCGCCAGCCCTATTATAACTGACTAAAAATATTCAGAATACTGTAAGAATGTGGTAGAATGTGTTACCGGTTCAAATTAAGATGGAACACAATTTGGTATATTTTAGAAAAATGTTTCTTTTATCAGACTTTTTGATGAAAATCTCTTGTGCTTTTTGTATTAATGTTTTGTATTATTAATTTTCTATTTTAAATGTTTTTATTTTTTATTTAGTTATTTATTTTATTTAAAAGGATTTAATATACCGCTTTATCCTTAAATCAAAGTGGTTAGCACAACAAACAAATCATGAGGCGGTCTGTGTGGGTGCATACATACAGTGGATATGTCAACATAGGTGGTGTGAGAGTAAAGTGTGAATGATTAATAGTGAGCTATATACATTCTGAGCTAAGTACAGGGGCTATGTACAAGAAGCAGGGGGTATGCAGGGGTCATTCATAGATGGGAGTAGGCTGTTAGCTGGGTCATGTTTATTTGTCATAAACATGACATAAACATAAACATGGTTACGTTTATTTGTCACGATAAGTCCAATTTTATATATTTTTGTTGTTTAATGACGATGACTATTTCAGCGAACCATTAAAGATGGCTTATAAGTGGTTTTAAATGGACTATCTAGTTTTAGCTAAGTATGACTGTATGTGTTTTAGCTAAGTATGACTGTATTTCCTTCCCTGACCTAAACATAGCCACAGGAACTACTCGTTTTAATTCAATTAAAAGCATGCGTACTGTGGTAGCCATATATATTTCTCTTTGCAATGGAAAACAGCAATTTTCAGTGAGACAATTTTACCCCATTTGTTTAAGGCATGAACCAAATCCAAATAAAATAAATAAATAAATATAATCACCACAGCACCTGCCTAACAGTTCTTACTTTGCGATTGCCTGTGTTTCTACTAAGATGTCTATAACCGGGTAAGGCGGACACGTCGCCTCACACCCCTCCCCCCCCCCCACTTCACATTTCATTGACAACTTAATTCAGAACAAAACACATGACAACCATTTGGGACTTAAACTGGTCGCAGCTTTAATAACCTTTTAAACAACACACAATACAAATCAACACATTTTAACTCCCCCCCCAAGCAGAGCGAGCCCTCACCCGCCATGTTAGTAGCAAGGTGACGCCACATCCGCTTCCCCCGGGCACAGGCCCGACATTTTCCACGCCCTCCCTCTTCCGGCTTCGCCATGCTATTAGCAAAAGCCTGAGGGATTAACCGGGTCGGGGGTACCCCACCCCCGCCCTCATGCTTGCCACCGGCTCCGGACCCCGGAAACCTCCGGGATCCCGCCAAAGCCCCCCCCCAGCTGCAACAACCCAGAACCCCCCAGCCCAAACGTCCCCCACGCCAGGGTGGGTGGGCGGGTGTCCGGCGCCTCCAGCCTCGACCCAGCAACTGCCGGAGCAGTGCTGGGTCCCCGCACTACCCACCCCCCCCCCCCCCCCGTTGCCGACTCCCAGCCCTCTCATTGGCTCCCGGGCGTTTAAAACGCCGAGGGGAGCCAATGAGGGCGCCAGGCCGCGCGGGGCACCGCGAGCCGCGCGCCGCCGAAACTCCGGGGGGGGGGGGGTGATCGGCACGCCGCCCCCCCGGTTAGGAGCGGCCACGCGGACGGGGCCCGCGGCCTTACTAATATTTCATATTACCACTTTGTCATTCACTTTCTGCAACTACAAATCCTCTGTGATTATTTCACGCGAGAGGTCCCTTGGCTAATTACATATACCTATTGCATATTTGCCTTTCTGCACCATCGGGCCAGAGTTCCCTCACAAGCCATACTGCGAAAGTGTAATATAGAAAAAACACATTACTGCAGATGTATATATGAATGATTGTCTTGCTTATTATCAAGGACCAAAATACTTGCTAATGACTCTCACAATCACTCAGGTAGGAATGTTATTCGCAATGGATGAAATATAGTGATTAGCATTCCGGTAACCTGCAATCACTTTGCAACAGTTCTTTTGGGTCACCAAGGCAACTCACGGCAGCTCCTGTGTTGTGAATGGTGAAGTGTCACAGGTTACCATGGTGATTCAGCTGCTGAAACCATATAGCAATGGTGTAAATGCATGCCCAACCAGACCCTATTAGACTGATCTACAGAAGACATACAGTACAGAGAAGAATAGTTCAACGTGTAGTACTTGGAGTGCATGTATCTAAAGTGGACATATGTATTAACCAGGTCTAGTTTGCTATAATTCCTTAAAATCAAGGACTTCCTTTTTATTGCTTTAAACCAGTGTATGATTTATCTATCCTTCTTTCATCATTATGTAAACATATCACAGGGGATGTGTTCTATTACAACCCTTGCCATATGGAACTCTGCTGAGTATTGGAAGACGATAAACAAATTGTAATCTTAATCTGCGTGACGTTAGGCTGCTCCACTGGCTGACTGCTACACATCACAGTTTGGTGTAAGAGAGAGCTTAGTAGATGGAAGAACTCATTTAGATATTTTTAAGTATAAGAGCAGCAAAATTATCAAAAACATGACATTCAGTGGTACAGAGACTGACAGTCCAAATATACATTGGCTGTTTCCTTACTTTACTTGAGAATTAAAGAAATTTCTGCCTACAAGTGATAGTGCCATAAACTAAATTGCCTTTAAAAATACCAACACATTTTTATGAAACTGAATATACATATAAATCTATATAACATTTTTGATTCAGTTTTAGTACCATAAACCTTTTAGAACATAACGTTAGGATTTTCAGACTGAAAAGCACCTTGGAAATCATGGATAGATTAACGAAACATGGGCCAGACGCCCTTGACTAAAGAGAGTTGGGGTCTATTTTACAACAGCACTCGAATTAATCTGTTACAGTGTCTCTCATTCAAAGCATGGGTGTTTGTCTATGTCTTATACAAAGCTTTTCTCACGGTGTTCATCTCTTACTCATGTTCTGTTTTGTTAACTTTTCACGTTCATCTACCTCTCGTTGAAGGGCTGTTGGATAAGGTTTGCCTCCTTGGAAGAAAGGCAGGAGAGAGGAGACAAAATAAAAAGCCTGTTAAACCTGTGATTAAGGACAGAATGGGTGATTTACACATTATGAGCAACTTTCAACCCATATCATGCCTCCCATTGTTAGAGAAAATTATTGATCAAGTGGTTTAAAAGGCATCAAATTTTAGACACAAAGCAACATAGTTGTAGGAGTAACTATGGGTTACTCCTACAACATTATTCACCTCATTAATTGATGGTATATTTTGTGGGGTGGAGTCAAAACAGACAGCTTTCCTGTTTCTATTTATTGATATATCATCTTTTGTTTGACTCAATTGTCCCTGCCATCCTATTGAGCTGATTAGCTAGATTAGAGATGGCACCTTTATGGCAGGAAGTATCCAAGTGATGGGTGCTTTCCTCAACTTTTCTCAACATCTATTTGACTCCTTTATGTAAACTACTCCATCAGCTTGATTTTTTATATATGCTGATGATATTTTAATAATAAAGCAATTTCAGGTGACCTCAGCAATTTCTTCACTGCAAATGATACAACATTTTCAGATAATTGTGAAGTGAATGACAGATAATGGTCTATCAATGGACTTTAAGAAACAAAAGCAATGATAGTATGCAGGATGCAGACTATGCCTCCCCCCCCCAACCAACCATTATATTAGACAAACAGGCCATTCCAATGAGATAAAAGGGTCCTTTGACTATGCTCCACTAACCAGTTAACATGGGTTATAGTTGCGATAACCGGCTGCAATGAATGCTAACATGCGGGCATGCCGGATAGCAACTGCTAAAACATTTGTTATCCGGCATTCAGGTGCTAATGTGGAGAGAGAACAGGTTAGGGGTGGAATGTGGTATGGAGAGCACATTAGCATGCAAGCCCCATTAACATAGCAATTAGAGTGAATGCATCTCTAATGGCTATGGTTAGGTGCACCCAGGTTAAGTATGTTGTAGGTTAACTATTCAGTCACCAGAAACAGGCTGGTCAGGCCCCTGACAGCTAAAATGGGAGGCTTTTCACTTAATGTGCTTACAAATGCATGTTAAATGCACAGCCTTACCAGGCATTAGTAATAGATCCCTGAAATCTATTACTTAGGGGCGATCGTAGGTTCACATTTTTATTTTCAAGATCAGATCATTAATTTAATGTGCAATGTTCCACAGTATGTTATTAAGCTACTACAGCTAGGCGAAAACACAACAGCACACAGTTTAGGACGTAAAAAAATATGACCACATACTAGCTCCATTGATTACTTATCACTTATTGCCTGCAGTTTAAGTGTTTGAGTTATGTATTTAAGTCATTTTATTTGTCAATTATGTCAGACTTGTGTTCTCTTTTAATTATGTATTTCCTCTCACAAACGTTATCATCAGATTCCCAGGGTCTCTTAAACATTCTCCCCTCTTCTGTTGTTCACTGTGAAAATGTTCAATCTAGAGTCTTCTTGGTTGTAGAATGTATTACCATCTACTGACTTTCACATGCAGGATTATTTAGATTTCCAAAAAGAGTCCACAATGCATTGTTTTCAGATAACATTTAAATAAGCATAATTACTATTGCCCTATGTGTGGTTTGTGGTTTGTGCATCCTTTGTATGTATTTATTATACATGTAATTTTTCTTCACCACTTAAAAGTTTGTCAATAGGAAAATGAAAAATACAATGAATAAATAAATAAATAAAATCAATTAAGGGGCCTTTTAACTGAAGTAAGGTAGTTTTTTGTACTTATCATGCAGTAAAGGCCTGGGCACTAATTGATGTTGGAGTGAGCAGCATCTGCCCTGTAGTTACTGCACAGGATAGATATCACATGATAAATGCATTGGCAGATATTGTAGTAAGGGGAATGTTTGCTAAAGTGTGCTACCCAGTAGTGTGGGGTTTATCACGTGGTTTGGATGCAGCGCCCCAGTGCCAAAAATCCCATGTTACGAGTTGCATGCACTAACTACACTTGTTGCCCTTAGTGTGCGTGCACTTAATGAAGAAGGAAAGAGAAGATGTTCTTCTGCAAATAGACAACCAGAGGAGAGCAGCGGAAGTAATGACCACGGCCTACCAGATGATAATTAAAATTCTTTATTGGGTCCTCAATAAAGAATTTTAATTATCATTTGGTAGGCCGTGGTCATTACTTCCGCTGCTCTCCTCTGCGTGCACTTAATGCCATCTTAATGGGAAGTATTAAGTGTGCCTGTATGCTGGCTTGCACAGTGTGGCATCTTGGGCCTGTGCTAACTGCAGGGGGATGGATGCACACGCCCTATGAAGTTAGCATGGGCCCCTCATACAAATAACATGGTTCAAATGTATGTTACCGTTTCAGGCCTATCTTTTACATGTCTCTGTAGAGCACTGCATATGCCTTGTAGCGCTATACAAATAGCGCTATACGTGCATCCATGCTATCTGCCGATGCGTTTATCACAACCCATTATGCTAAAACAATTTTTAAACCTTGATCCCCTGATGAACTTCTCCAACTCCCCAATCACCTTTCCTGATCCCCCCAATGAACATCCCCCAACCATTATCCCCAACCCTTTCCAGCAGCACACCCAGCCACATCAGCATCTGCCCCATCTACATGCCCTCTGATAGTTGCCATCAGCTTACTCCCCCACCATCTCTTTTTAGGGTATGTGTGGAAATTTCTGTATAGCCACCATCATGCATCCCCACTCCCCACTCCTACCCCCATCGATCCTTTTTATTACTGTAGACGGACTTTTAGCACAATTCTTTTCTCTCATGGAGTAAAAGTGTAGGGCCTGACAATTAAACAACCCTCAGTCAGGGGTTTTTTTTCAAGATGGCCGCGGCTGCAGTCTGTGCTGCTTGGTTGCGGTTTTGAATGGGGAGAAAGCGTAAGGGGAAGACTGGGCCGTTGCCCTCCCAGCCCGTCGGTACCTCTACGCCGAATTTGCCGTCATTGTCGGGTCCTTTGGATCCCTTTCTTGTCCGCACCAACCGGGACTTGGAGCAGTCGGGAGGAGCTATTCGGCTAGCAGGCTTGTCGGAGTCGGAGTGCCCGGCTTCTGCGTCGATAACATCTGTCTCCCCCGTATTGAGCCCTGCGCCTCCGTTGTCTCGCACTCAGCCCCTGCCTTCCGGCTTCCTGGAGCTCTCCTCTTCTCCCTCGGAGGGGGGGTTGGGGAAGTGCTCGCGAGGGTCAGGTTGGGCTGTTTCTGCGTCGGAAAAGGAGCTCTCTGGTGAGCTGAGCTCACGAAGATCTGCGGAGGCACTGAGAGAGACGCGGTTGGAGCAGCAGTCTCTCTCTTTGAGTGGGGATCGACCTGCGGCGTTGATGGAGCCGTCTGCACCTCCTCCCTGTTCAGCAGAAGTTTCCTCTTTGCAGAAGCCACAGAACTTTACATTGGAGTCCATTTGGAATGCGATAGTTTCCCTTGGTGAGGCTTTACTTCCACAAGTTTCTTCGTTGGCTAATAAGGTAGCCACATCAGCAGCTTTGTTGTCTGAATTGGAAGGAAAAGTTTCCACGCTCCAGACGGAGCATACAACTGTTTCTAGTAAGGTTGTAAGTTTGGAGGAACTCTCGGATGGTCATAGGAAAAGTTTTATGTCCCTACAGTTAAAGACTGAACACTTGGACAATCTGTCTCGGGCGAATAATTTGAGAATTATAAATTTTCCTAGAGTGTCTTCTATTTCCCCTAGAGACATGTTTGTGAAATATCTTGTGGAGACTTTAGGGGTTTCCCCTGAGCTAGTTCCCCCCTTGGTAAAAATTTACTATTTGCCCATGGCTAAACGGGCTTCGGCCCGTAGTGAGATGGGGGGGAGCCAGAATCAGGGAGATTCCTTGAATATTACAGATGTCATAGAAAATTCTGGTTTAGAGTCACAGGTTTCATCTACTTTACTTGTTACTTTTGCTTTATTGTCCGACAAGGAATGGTTACTTAAATTGTTTTTTCAAAAGCGTAAACTTCTGTTCCGTGGATTCTCAATTCGTATATACCCTGACTTATCAAGAGAAACGCAGAAGCGTCGTAGAGAATTCTTGTTGCTCAGGTCAGGGGTGCTGCAGCTGGGGGGGCTTTTTTTTCTTAAACACCCATGTAAGTGTTTGGTGAAACTCCAAACTTTTTCTTATATATTTTTTGAGCCCTCCCAGTTGGTGGCTTTCATCAATGCTAAATGTCAGGAGATCCCCTCTGGCTCATAGAATTAGGCTTCTTGTTTTAGATTGTATGCCAGTATTTCTTTTTGTATTAGGTTTATTACTAATGAAATCCCCCCCTTATTGAGGGCTAGTGAGTATAAGCAAATTTTGTTTTATGTAATTGTTATTTTTCTTGTTGTATCCTGGTTTTACTGGGAATATTACTTGTTTGCTTATCTATTGCTTCAAGAAGTGGTGTTGTAACCTTTCTTGTTCTGTTTGAAAATTGCATAAATAAATAATTTTAAAAAAAAAAAAGTGTAGGGCCTGATATTGATTTGCGATGGCTATGTTCCTCTAAGGTGCATAGCCTTCCCGCTAAACATTAACCCTGGATATTCAATGAAGGGTCATATCCGGCCACCGGCATTGAATATCCAGGTTTGCCGCATAGCTGCACACAGCACAGAAGCTAACCATGCAACTGCGATATTCAGCCACTGCCCGGTTAGCTTTAGCACCAAATGCTGGGGCAGTTTGTGCTGTGCCTAACTTTTGCCACTGAGAAATAACCGGGCAGCAGCTGAATATTGCCACTGCATGGTTATCCCCGGGTAAAGCCTCTGGAACACTCCCCGGCATGCCCCGATACTAAGCAATTAGCATTGGGGAGTATAGTGGTATTATTCTGTGAGATTCAGCGGCACTAACCGTGTTGGTATCACTGAATATCCCACTTAGTGGCATTTACATGGTCTATAGCCCTGTAAACTGTGCAAATGCCTTTGAATATCAGGCCCGTAGTCTTTAGAATTTGATCTCCTCACTCAGTTCCTGTTATTTCTTTGACATTCATAAAATCATATTAGCGCTTTTTGGAACCTTCTTAAGTTTGATGCATGCACTTGGCTGCAAGAATTTTTTCTTCTTGGTGAAACCTAGTACATCAACCTCTCTTGTCATTTTCTAGCCACACTTTTGCCTTGATTTTGCTCCATTTATTTTCCATATATAGGGTAATTTTATAAGAGGCTACCTAACTTAAGAAGGTAAGGAAGCACACATATTTGCCTCTTTTATACAAACATAGACATCTACATATGTGTCTTTATGAAATATTAGCACAAATTGTCATAGAGCGGGAGCTAATAAAAGTGAGGACATAGGAAAAGAAGCTGTCTGTCCCAAAACAAATGAGGTGCAGAGAATGCAATTGCCTAGAAAAACAGCTAGAGGGAGCAGGCGTGCACTTACAGAGGCTGAGTGGACACACCTAGCTAATCAGCAGCACCTGAGAACTAGCCCGGGAAGCTCAAAGGCAGAAGACCTTTATAAGCGAGAGGCTGGAGACAGAAGGCAGGACAGCACCAGAGAGCTGAGCAGCACCGGAGAGCAGAGCAGCACCGGAAGGCAGAGCACTGCTGAGAAACGGAGCAGTGGAACCATGACTAGTGGCACGGCTGCAGGAACTGGAAGTGAACCAGAAGATCCCAGGGAGAAAGACAGATGGAGGAGAGTCAGTCCTGTGGAAGTCGTGGTAGCCAGAAACTCCAGAGGTAAAGAGTTAAGAAGCAGGAAGCCAGGCTTGGAGAGAGGCCTACGCTTGCCAGAAAGCCCGGAGACCAGATTGAAAGGTACCAGAAGCTTTCAAGAGAAAGATTGCCAGAGAGACTGGGTCCTAAGGGAAATACCTGAGGAGGACACTTCCAGCTATGCCTGTTACAGGAAATCAAGGTATGATGATTCTTTATTCATGAAGAAAGGCTCAGCTGCTAGAAGCCCTTATAAAACAGATGCCCAGTTTAAAGGAAGAGAAAGCAGGCCAGAGTTTCATCAGCCAAGATATAGAGGCTATAAAATAGGCCATGCTCATTTAAGAACCTTAGAACAATTGTATAGAAAACAAGGGAACAGAAATAGGGACTGGCCAGTGATAACAGCCAGAGAAAGCCCAAGCCCAGAAGGAGATAATAGTGACTTAGAACCAATGCAAGTGGAGCTTATAGACCCTATTCCCTCATCTCAAGAGGAATTGATGGATAGTTCCATGTGTGTTGTGGGTAGTTTGGAATCACTGCTGGAACTGGAGGAGTGGCCTAGTGGTTGGGGCAAGGTACTTCAGGCCGGAAGGTCGGCGGTTCAAATCCCACTAGAGGACAGCAACCTTGGGCCGGAAGGACTGGGGTTTCTAGTCCCACAGGTACTCCTTGTGGTCTTGGGCAAGCCACTTAACCCTCCATAGCCCATGTTCTCTGTAAAATAGTTATCTCCAAGTTATAATGCCCTGTTCAATGTAATTTCAGTTTGTTCAATGTAAACCGCACTGATGCAGAATAGCGTGGTATATAAGAGAATGTAAATAAAATAAATAAATAAACTGTGAGCCTTACAGATATTATCTTAAGAAGTTTTCATATTTGTGCTGAATGAAAGAAGAATGTTCAGACGTGTAATTTACTCTAATGTTGAAAGAATCCTTGGTTAATTTCCTTTCTACAACTGTGAAGATTATAACAGTTTACTTTGTACCTTGAGTTTGGCTTATGCCTGAAAAGAAGGACTTTCTTTAATTTTTCTAGCCCAATGAACCTTTTTGTGAAAAGGGAAATAAAAGCCTTATTCTCCCTCCATTTGGCTTACATGACTTATTTGCACCAGGAGCAGGACTACATAGACCAGGCTGCACCTGGCCTTAAAAACCCCTCCTCTCCTAAAATTAACTGTATGCCCAACCTCCCCGTTCAGCCACCGGCCACCAGGGGGAGGTTGGCGACAAAATCCTGCAGAAATGCCACCTAGATTGAAAATGCAGATATCACACTTTCATGCTTTCTCCACTGACAAAATACTAGTATAAATCCAGCTTCAGTAGTGCCTCCATTCAAGGTATGTCCACCAAGCAAAATACAGCAAACCTGCCACACAAGGAAGCAGAGAAAAACCAGTCCACAAAAAGTGGGCAGGGAGTCCACACAAATTTTATTAACCGTCTTTAGAAAGCGGCCCAAACCCTACACAATCTATGTTTTGTATTACACTTCGTCAGAGGTCATCAAGGCACACTATGAAATCATAAAAAACATAAATAAATAAATCCATAAATGGGCTAAAAATATAAATACATAACATCCTGGAATAATAAAAACAGTGTGATAAATAAATATTATAAAAACATATAAAAATGTTAATTTATAAACATTAAACCATATAAAATTGCAACCAAAATGAACTTCAAAAAAAAATATAATGTAACCTATGAAGATTGTCACCACCAAGGTCCCCAGAGGCCAAAAGGCTTGGGTATTTCAGTGGGGCAATCTTCTACTAGCTGTGGAATGTTCTTGGAAGGCTTTTGAAAGGCCTTCTGGGACCTGTAGTTTCTCAAACACCAGCCAAAGAAGTGTAGTTGTAGACCAAGTGTAAGGTTTATGTACAGGCTTTATTCCCCGTCCGGGTTAGGATTCATAACATTGGAACAAAAGGAATGCAGACCATTCGTCTGATAACAAAATTAAAGAAGTACTCAAACTAAACTTGGCTTACTTCAGCATAGGCAACAAAACAATAGAGAAAAAGAAACAGTCCTTTTACCTTGCAAACACTTTTTCTTTCTGCTTTCTCTTGTATGCAATTCTTCCTGCTCTGTATCGCAGAGCAGATATACAATCAGCCACAGTGTATGCACAGTTCATATCACTCCCTTCTAGAGATTCTTCATATAACCCAAACTGCCTTTCTTCACAGTTAGAACAAACTTCTCTTGGAGTCAAACTCCCGTTGTACTTGCAACGTGCTTGCTGGTGAGTCAGAGTATTCCCCTCCTCCACTGAACTAGAGGCCCGTGGGTGATTACCGTATTCAATGTAATCAGGCTTCTGAGAGCTACATAATTCTTGGTAAGTGCAAGGTCTTTCTGGGTGTCTTAAACCTCTTCTACTGGGGTTAATACGCCTACCTTCTGGCACCCCCACTTCCTGGTCTCTTGTCTGAGCAAAACTCTGTTGGTAAAAACACTTTCTCCGGTTTTCCTCACCAGGGTTCCTTCCAGTTATAAAACTTCCATCAGGGTAAAAACTATCCCTGGCTGAATACCTGGAGCTGGGTACTTTGTACCTCCTGGACTTGGACCCTGGACTGCCACCTCTGCTTACTCCATAGCAAGGCTCCTGGGGGATTTGGACGGCTGTGCACTGCTCCTCACAAGGGATTCTCTCACAGTCACCAGCCTCGTATGCCCCTGGCAATCTCTCTTTCTCCGTCCTCCCAGTCCTACTGGTTCTGCTTTCACACCTTGCAGCTCTCCCAGCTCCTTCCCCGAGAGTCCTTCTCCTCTCCGTGTCTGTGTCTGAATCTGAATTTGAGACTACTGAGTCTGAATCTCTGTCTACCCTACCCTCAGGTAAGTGACTTTTAAATACGTTTGTCTTGGTGTTAATTTGGGCTCCACCCTTACGCAGCTGCCTCCCCTTTCCTGATGAGTTTTGAGCTGGTCTTGGGTTTGGGCGTTCCCTTACACCTCGTGACCCTGTTTGTATCCGTTGCTTATGGCAACCTTTCTCCACGTGTGAGCCTAAGCTGTCAATTTCAGCTATATTCTGCTCACAGTTCCCTAGTTTCCTGGATTCTGACAGCGCTACCTCATGACAAGATGTGTAAAAACATACAAATGTGTTACTTCATAATCACAAACACTATAAATCACAATCTAGTTGAACTTAACACATTAAAAACAGCTAAAATAAATGCTTAAATGTGTAAATAAGCCAATTGTAACATATAGCAAAATAAAAACAAATGCATATTAAAAGAACATACAGAACGCCAAAATGACGAGTAAATAATGGAGCAGGAGTGAATTGAGGGACCTCGATTCACTCCTGCTCCATTATTTACTCGTCTCTGCTCCATGATATTTAGTTTTTTGTCCTCCTCATCTCAGTTAGTTCTTTTCTTCCCTCCTTTTGGTGTTCTGTATACGGTTAATAAAATTTGTGTGGACTCCCTGCCCACTTTTTGTGGACTGTTTTTTCTCCATTCAAGGTATGGACATTACGCTTGCTTCAGAGCAGATATAAATGTTAGTGCATACTTTATACATATATGAGAGTATTGTATAAATATGTTGGTAAATCATGACTCTGCTCCATCCAAACTCCACCTCTGTGTACACCTAGAGGGGTTATTCTGTCCTGCGAATAAAGGGGATGGACGCCCTATTGGGATGTCCATCCCTGCTATTTGCCCCCCTGCTGGCCCCGGCAAAAGCCTCCCTGTACAAACAATATGTTTGTGCGGGGAGGCTTAGATGGGGGTGGGAGGGGGCATTCCAGAGGCGGAGAGAGGACAGGGCATGCGTGATCCACAACCCCGGACGTAGAGGGCAGATTCTGAGGTTGGCCTTGTATGTCTGGGGCCATGAATTAGACAGGGGACTTATTCCACTACAGAGGTGGAATAAGTCCCCCTGGATGTCGAGGGATCCTGCTGTCGGGCCCGGTGAAACAGGTAGGGGGGTGCAGAAAGTTCCCTGCAGCCAGACCCTGGCCATAGGAGGTCGGATTGAGGGTCCAGCTGCAGGTAATGATGTAAATCAGCAGTGGCTGGCATTCACGGCTCCTGAATGGAGCCACGGAGCCATGGTGACGGGACGCCATGGCACTGCAGATCCATTCAGGAGCCTGACTAATTTATCTGGGGATCTGCTGGGCATGCAGGTTGATCAGAATTGGGGTCCAGCCTGCACATTCAAGCCCTAGACCCGATTCTGATCACGCGGGCACATCTAGCCCCCACCAGATCAGAATCGGGTCTACCTCTGGGTGTCCCAATTCTGAAAGATTGCACAGGGGCCTGGACGGTCACATTGGAATGTGCCTCCACGTAAACAAATATGCACTGGTTTGCAATGCACATCCTTTTAGGCCTAAGGGCCCATTTATGTATGTAAAATACTCTTTTATGCTCAAAAATGGTTTATAAAATTACCCTTTTAATGCATGGGTGCACTCTTCTTAAATATGAAGCAATGAAGGATTTCAATTCATTGTGTTCCTAATTACATTAAATATCTGAATGTACAGATTTCTATCAGACTTGGATGGGCAGACTGCCAATTATATAAAAATCAGTGTCTTCCCTGGTGTTTCTCCAAGATATGCTGCTAATTCAGGTCCTAAATTTGTACACTGTTAAATTCAGCACTAAATATCCTGTTTTCCAAAAAAGAGTGGTGGCTTTTTGGGGCGGAGCGGAGGCAGTGATATGGAGCCACTGCTTTGTTAGCTTCACAGCAATGCGATTAATCCAGGTATTCATTGCCAGAGCAGGATACGATCCCGGCAAGTTTGTCTGAATGTCGTCATTTATATGTTTAGTGCTGACACTACCATCATGCTACCCACAGACTGCCATTAAACCATGACTATCTACATGTTCAGTAATTTTATTCTTTGTAATGATTTCTACCACTTTGCCCAATACTGAGATTACCGGCCTGTAGTTTCCCGGATCACCCCTGGAACCCATTTTTAAAAATTGGCATTACAATGGCCATTTTCCACTCTTCAGGTACTACAAAAGATTTCAAAGATAGTTCACAGATTACTAATAGTAGGTCTGAAATCTCATAGTTCAGTTCTTTCAGCACCCTTGGATGAATACCATCCAGTCCAGGTGATTTTCTGCTGTTCAGTTTATCAAATAGTTGTAATACATCTTCCTGGTTTATCGATATTTCTTTCAATTCTTCCAATGCATCACCTTTAAATACTATTTCAGGCATGGGTAACTTCCCTGCATCTTTTTCACTAAAGACCGAAGCAAAGAATTCATTCAGTCTCTCTGCTATTGCCTTGTTCCACCTTAGGGTCCCTTTTACTCCTCTATCATTTAATGGTCCAACTGACTCTATTACAGATTTTTAGCTACAAATGTACTTGAAAAAGTTTTTTTTATGAGTTTTTGCTTCCACAGCAAGCTTTTTTTTCAAATTCTCTCTTTGCCTGTCTTATCAATGCCTTGCATCAAAATTGCCGCTGCTTATGTTCCAGTTTTCATCATTTGGTTCCTTTTTCCATTTCCTGAAAGAAACCTTTTATCTACAACAGCCTCTCTGACCTCAGCTTTAAACCATGCAAGCGTTTTTCTGGCCTTCCTTACAGTTTTCTTAAAGTGTGAAATACATTTTTTTTAAATTTATTTTTATTTTATTTTTTTTTATACCGCACTCTTTTAGAATCAGTGTGGTTTACATGTATGATCTGTGCCTCCAAAATAGTATTCTTAAACAATGCCCATGATTGATGTAAACCTTTAATCTTTGCAACTGCTCCTTTTAGGTTTTTCTTAACTATTGTGACACCGAAGATCTGCCCTGTGCCTTTAAAACACAGAAATCTGCTGGGTTTAGCACAGATTCTGACAGGCAGGGAGATCAAAAGCTTCCCAGTTACCATGGGCAACCAAAGCAGGCTGAGACACGAGGTCTGAAGGCACGCCTAGCCAACAAACACTCCCCAAGTAATCAGGAGAACAGTTTGCACATGGGCAGGAAAACGCCCCTAAACTTGTATAAAAAACGTGTAAAGCAAACAGAGTTAGATTTGGAAGCTCAGAGAGATTTGGAGGATCAGAGAGATCTGGAGGAGCTGGATCTGGAAGAGCAGGGAGCTCAGAGAGACCGAGGCAAGCAGGAAGTTCACGAGGAACAGGAAGCTTGGCAAGTAAGAGGAGACTTGCAGGTCTCAGACGGAGGTTCAGAATACTCCCATGCTGACGCTGTTTTATTTGAGCCTTGGAGCAGAAAGCCAAGGAGGGATTAGAAAAGGGAAAGAAAGCTATCTGCCAGCAGAGGGATTAATTACAGGAAACCCTCACCCTTGACGCAGGGAGATTTTCCCAGACACAGAGCTCAGTGGAAGGAACGGAAGGCAGCTGGTAAGGAACCATATATAATAGAAAGGCAGAGCTGCTTGAAATACTTGCAACCTTGGGAAAAGGAAAGTAATTCAGTTGAAGATATTTGTTTGAGTGAAGAAGATGAATGTGTGTCTTTAAAGCCCTGCAGAAGACTGCCAAGAGAGAAGTCTGTTAGGTCCAGAACAGGACAGTCTTATAAGCTATCTGGTAACTACCTGCCATATTGTGGAGAGGGCTGTGAAGAAAGTTCAGGGACTGATTTATGGAAGTTCTAAACTCTCTGCCCTAGAGAAAGTAAGGTGGTTGAAGAGCCCATGATCACGGAGCCAAGTAGTTTAACTCCTTATATTGAAGATATGGATTGCTCATTGGTGATGACTGACATAAGTTCTCTGCGCTAGCTGAAGACAAGAGTGCCTTGTATAGAGCTAAATGAGCACAGAGAGACTGTCAGCATTTTTACCTGGTTTGTTTGTTATAATCCCTGTTTTTGTTCAAGCGAGAAGCTGTGTTTCTTTTCACCGTCAGTTTTGCCAGAAGTATGGCTACCTCTTAAGTTCTTGTGTTTTGTACTGTTTTGAAAATCCAAACCCCGGGAGGGGAATAAAAATCCTTTTTCAACCTGACCACTCAGTCTCAACTACTCCTTTTCATATAGAAGGGTCAGGCCCAGCAGTGTGACTGGCTGCCTACGCCTCAGTCCAGCCACTGCTGGTGACACTATGTTCCTCATTTTATCATAGTCTCCCTTTTGAAAGTTAAAAGGTAGTACTGTGGATTTCCTAGCCGTCCTTCCTCCATTTATTAAATCAAACATGATCATGCTATGATCACTATTGCTAAATGTCCCCAACACCCTTATCTCTTGCATCAAATCCTGTGTTCCACTAAGGACTAGATCCAAAATAGCTTTCCCTCTTGTCGGTTCATGAACTAGCTGCTCCAAGAAGTAGTCATTTATTTCATCTAGAAACTTTATTTCCCTAGGATGTTCTGCTGTGACACTAACCCAGTCGATAATGGAGTAATTGAAATCATCCATTACTGTTTTGTAACTTTTTTTTTTTAGCATCCCTGATTAGTTTTAGCATTTCATCATCTATCTGTTCATTCTGGCTAGGTAGTTGGTAGTACACCCCCACTGCCATCGCCATCCCTTTTTTACATGGAATTTCTATCCATAGAGATTCTACAGTAGAGAGTGCATTAAGAGAGGAAGAAAGGGAAGCATGGAGTAAAAAGTCTGAAAGAGAGCAAGGTGGGGTAGCAAGGGAGGGAGAGTGCATGTGTGGGTAGAGGGAAAAGAGGGAGAGTGCAAATGAGGGCAGTGAAGGATAGGAATGGTGAATAGTACAAAAGGATGGGAAGGATAAGGAGTGGGCACAGGAGGACAAGTGAAAGTGCACCAACCTACTTACCCACCACTTCAACATACAATAACACATAGCCACCCCGCCACACAAACACACACACTGTCCCCTATACTCCACACATATTAACATGCACACACATCCCACAATGCATGTACGCGCACACAGCCCACGATCCATGTACATACACACAGCCCCTCACCATATCCACAGAGCCACCAAAGCACACATGCACACACATCAATACACACGTTTGCACCCCTGACGCCCTCCATGACACACACACACATGTACCCCAACACGTCTTATGATATGTATAGCATGGTCTCACATGCACCCCTTTGACATTCCCCATAACACACACACATATAATCCCTAACACTCTCCATGATGCACACACACGTGCACACACACTCTCCCTGACACATCCCGTAACACAAACCTATGTACCCCCCACATGCCTGATTCTGCAAATGAACAAAATATCCCATGGAGTCATATTGCAAATAAATACTTTTCAACTTGTAAAAAGAATATCACCTTAAGCTTTTTGTTAGTGGATTAATTACATTTGAATAAATAGCTCCACTACTCAGTATGAACCTACTTCAATCTATATTTTTCATTCATTTTATAATGGAACATAGGGGCTTGTTTAAAAAGCTGTGGTAGCGGTTTGCGATCGTTATCGGAGCCGCGACCCCATTGATTTCAATGGGGCCGCGGCTCCGATAAAGACCGCAAACCGCTACCGCGGCTTTGTAAACAAGCCCCATAGTTATATAGGCTGAATCCACTTTCTTTTTTTTTTTCATTGTATGTTTATTGAGAAACAATCAACACAAGGAATCAACAAACATCTGTTACTGCAGTTAAGATTAATATGCAATAAAAATCCCACCCACCTCTCCCCCCTTAACAATGTATTAAAAATGAAAGTGATTAATGCACCATTGCAAAGGCAACCTCACCTCTGAATATTAGTAAGAAATATCGAAAATATGCTGAATATTTAAGCGTCTACAATTATTGAGTTTTGATCCAGTCAGAATATTTAGACCACACTTTAAGAAAGAGCTATAAATTAACCTGGTGCAAAGCAGTCAGTTTTCACATCAAGATAACCTGGTATATCCGGATCTTCACTTCTGCAAGCGTCGGGGCATCCACTTGCTTCCATGCTCTGGCAATTGTCATCCTTGCAGCAGTGCAGTCCATTATGAGAACCCTTCCCCCCCTTGTCTTACTAATCTGTTATGTTTTTTTTGAAGGAGTGAATAATCAGGTGGACAAAGGTGAGTCAGTTGATATTGTGTATCTGGACTTTCAGAAAGCCTTTGACAAGGTCCCTCATGAGAGACTTTTGGCAAAACTAAAGAGTCATGGGATAGGAGGCAGTGTACTATTGTGGATCAGGAACTGGTTAAAAGATAGAAAGCAGAGGGTAGGGCTAAATGGCCAATTTTCCCAATGGAGAAAGGCGAATAGTGGTGTACCCCAGGGATCTGTGCCGCTGCTTTTTGACATATTCATAAATGACCTAGAAAGTGGAATAACGAGTGAGGTTATCAAATTTGCTGATGACACAAAACTATTTAAAGTTGTTAAAACCCAAGAGGATTGTGGAAAATTGCAAGAGGATCTTGATAAATTGAAAGACTGGGCATCAAAATGGCAGATGAAATTTAATGTGGACAAGTGCAAGGTTATGCACCTAGGGAAGAACAACCCAAACTATGGTTACACGATGCAAGGTTCCACATTAGGAACTACCACCCAGGAAAAAGATTTAGGCGTCATTGTGGATGCCATGTTAAAACCCTCGGCCCAGTGTGCAGCGGCGGCCAAGAGAGCAAATAGAATGCTAGGTATGATAAGGAAAGGAATGGAAAATAAAACAAAAGATATTATAATGCCTCTATATCGTTCCATGGTGAGACCGCACCTTGAATATTGTGTGCAATTCTGGTCGCCGTATCTTAAAAAGGATATAGCGATTTTAGAAAAGGTTCAGAGAAGAGCCACCAAAATGGTAAAGGAGATGGAAGGATACTCCTATGAAGAAAGACTAAAAAGGTTAGGGCTCTTTAACCTGGAAAAGAGACGGCTGAGGGGAGATATGATAGAAGTCTATAAATTAATGAACGGAGTGGAACGGGTAAACGTAGATTGATTGTTTACATTATCAGAATATAGAAAGATTAGGGGACATGCAATGAAGCTACAGGGTAAACTATTTAAGACTAATAAAAGAAAATATTTTTTCACTCAACGTGTAATCAAACTCTGGAATTTGTTACCAGAGGATGTAGTAAACGCTGTTAGTGTAGCTGGGTTTAAAAAAGGTTTGGACAAGTTCCTGGAGGAAAGGTCCATAAACCATTATTAAGAAGGGACCCAGGATAGCAATGCTTGAACCAATACAAGCATTGTGGAACCCGTGTCCATTGGGGAAACTGCTAGGTACATATGACCTAGATTGGCCACTGTTGGAAACAGAATACTGGGCTTGATGGACTGGGCTTGATGGAGTTTGCTTCTCTCTGATCAGAGAGGAGCAGTGCTTTTTACAGTGCTCTGCTAGAAAAGTGGATTTTGCCTCCTGAGACACCTTGCTGTGAGTTCTAGCTGTTTATTTAACTATTTATTGTTTGTCTAACTGTTTATTTAATTATTTATTGTTTGTCTTAGTGGTGTGCTAGTTCAGCTTTCTCAGCTGTAATTTACCTTGCCTCTCTCAACTAACTGGGCTTTGTGTGGTAGCCAGGTTAACTGTTCATTTTAAATTAAATCTCTCTCCCCAGACCCTGCTGTGTGTTTAAACTTTTTTCCTGCCCTAGCCTGCTTGAGTGAATCCTCCCCTCCTCCCCCCTTACTGAGGTATTGTGTAGCCTTCTTCCTGTTTTCTCCACGTGTGCAAAGTCTGTTTTTAGTTTGCTTCTCTCTGATCAGAGAGGAGCAGTGCTTTTACAGTGCTCTGCTAGAAAAGTGGATTTTGCCTCCTGAGACACCTTGCTGTGAGTTCTAGCTGTTTATTTAACTATTTATTGTTTGTCTAACTGTTTATTTAATTATTTATTGTTTGTCTTAGTGGTGTGCTAGTTCAGCTTTCTCAGCTGTAATTTACCTTGCCTCTCTCAACTAACTGGGCTTTGTGTGGTAGCCAGGTTAACTGTTCATTTTAAATTAAATCTCTCTCCCCAGACCCTGCTGTGTGTTTAAACTTTTTTCCTGCCCTAGCCTGCTTGAGTGAATCCTCCCCTCCCCCCCCCTTGCTGAGGTATTGTGTAGCCTTCTTCCTGTTTTCTCCACGTGTGCATAGTCTGTTTTTAGTTTGCTTCTCTCTGATCAGAGAGGAGCAGTGCTTTTTACAGTGGTCTGCTAGAAAAGTGGATTTTGCCTCCTGAGACACCTTGCTGTGAGTTCTAGCTGTTTATTTAACTATTTATTGTTTGTCTAACTGTTTATTTAATTATTTATTTTTTGTCTTAGTGGTGTGCCAATTCAGCTTTCTCAGCTGTAATTTACCTTGCCTCTCTCAACTAACTGGGCTTTTTGTGGTACCCCCCTCCCCCCTGCCCCCCTCCCTCCTGCTGAGTGTTCAGGACAGGGTACCTTGTAACTGCCCTCTTTAATAGGACTTATCTCCCTCCCTCCCTCCCCAGCACCCACCCACCCCTGGGGTAATTGTAGTTTTATAGGTACTTGCACATCTTAGAGGAAAGGGGCTGCTCTCAGGTGCAGCTCGTTATCCAAATCAGTCACACACGGAGGACCTGAGATTAATTAATTAATTAAGCTTTAGGTACACAAGGTGTATTAGGGGTATTAGATACACTTTTATTGGTATAAGCATCTACACCAATCCTTATTATATACAGAATTTAAAAGATCTAAACACAAGCTTTAAACTAAGATGCAGACAGAAGTCCAGCAACGAGATGGGGGTTCTCCGGTCTTTTGCATTGAGTGTCACATGTATGATTTTCTCCCAGCTGGTGAGAGGTCTTACGTATGCACTAAGTGCAAAGAACTCTTTGCTCTCAGGGAACGAGTCCGTTCTCTAGAGGCTAGAGTAGCAGACCTGGAAGACATAAGAAAGACAGAGAAGTACATGGACGTGACCTACAGGGATATAGTCCTGAAGTCCCACCTCCAGTCTGGCAGCATCCCTGTTGCCATGGAGGAGAGAGGTCACGTGACAGGAGAGCATCACCCTGGTGTGGCAGGAAGTGATCCTGTAACTAGGACCTGTCCTCCAGGTGATGTAAAACCCTCTCGCACTGAGGGCGTTTCTCCAGGGCCATGTGCCCATGAGGGGAGGGTCAGGACAGCTGTTATAGTCGGTGATTCAATCATCAGGAATGTAGATAGCTGGGTGGCTGGTGGACGTGAGGATCGCCTGGTAACATGCCTGCCTGGTGCGAAGGTAGCGGACCTCACGCACCGCCTAGATAGGATCGTAGATAGTGCTGGGGAGGAGTCTGCTGTCTTGGTACATGTTGGTACCAATGACATAGGAAAATGTGGTAGGGAAGTTCTGGAGGCTAAATTTAAGCTTTTAGGTAGGAAGTTGAAATCCAGAACTTCCAGGATAGCGTTCTCCGAACTGCTTCCTGTTCCACGTGCAGGACCCAAAAGACAGGCAGAGCTCCGGAGTCTCAATGCGTGGATGAGACAATGGTGCAAGGATGAGGGTTTTGGATTTGTTAGGAACTGGGGAACATTCTGGGGAAAGGGGGGGCTCTTCCGAAGGGATGGGCTTCACCTTAATCAGGATGGGACCAGACTGCTGGCATTAACCTTTAAAAAAGAGATAGAGAAGCTTTTAAACTAGAAAATTGGGGAAAGCCGACAGTCACCCAGGAGCGCATGGTTCTGACAAAGGTATCCTTGAAGGATACTACCAAAAGCAGTGAGGTTCCAAAAGGGAGTATAGTAGCCCAAATGCCCTTGAGTAAGGAGCAGACAGAGCATAAAGATTCCAAATTACCCCTGCCTACCAATAGCCAGATTAATATGAATAAAATACAGTCTCTAAAATGCTTGTATGCCAATGCTAGAAGTCTAAACAATAAGATGGGAGAGTTAGAATATATAGCACTAAATGAGAGGCTAGATATGATTGCACTCTCAGAGACATGGTGGAAGGAGGATAACCAGTGGGACACTGTGATACCTGGATACAAACTATATCATAATGATAGAGCTGATCAAATTGGTGGAGGGGTTGCGCTCTATGTTAGAGAGGGCATTGAGTCAAAAAGGATTAAAGTTTTGCAGGGAACAAAATTTGCTGTAGAATCTCTATGGATTGAAATTCCATTTATGAAGGGGAAGGTGATGGCAGTGGGAGTATACTATCGACCGCCTGGCCAGAATGAACAAATGGATGATGAAATGCTCAAAGAAATCAAGGAAGCTAACAAAAGTCACAACAGAGTAGTAATAATGGGTGATTTCAATTACCCCGGTATCGACTGGGTCAGTGTCACAGCAGGACAAGCTAAAGAGATAAAGTTTCTAGATGGAATAAATGACTGCTTCTTGGAGCAGCTGGTTCATGAACCGACCAGAGGGGAAGCCATACTGGACCTAATCCTTAGTGGAACGCCAGATCTGGTGCAAGAAATAAGGGTGTTGGGACCACTTGGCAATAGTGATCATAGTATGAACATGTTTGATTTAATTAGTGGAGGACAGATAGTAAAGGAATCCACAGTATTACCTTTTAACTTTCAAAAGGGAGACTATGATAGAATGAGGAATATAGTTAGGAAAAAACTAAAAGGAGCGGTTCCAAAGGTTAAAGACTTACAGCAAGCTTGGATGTTATTTAAAAATACTATCCTCGAAGCCCAGACCAGCTGTATTCCACGCATTAAGAAGAGTGGAAGAAAGTCCAAAAAACTGCCAGCATGGTTTAAAGGTGAGGTCAGAGAGGCTGTTGCTGCCAAAAAAGCAACCTTCAGGAAATGGAAAAAAGAGCCAAATGATGAAAACTGGAAACAGCACAAGCACTGGCAAGTTAAATGCAAAACATTGATAAGGCAGGCAAAGCGGGAACTTGAGAAGAAACTTGCTACGGAAGCAAAAACACGAAATAAAGACTTTTTCAAGTACATTCGTAGCAAAAGGCCTGTGAGAGAGTCAATTGGACCATTAGATGATAGAGGGGTAAAAGGGGCAGCAAGAGGAGACAAGGCTATAGCGGAGAGACTGAATGAATTCTTTGCTTCGGTCTTTACTGAGGAAGATGTAGGGATGTTACCCAAGACTGAAGTGGTATTTAAAGGTGATACTGCAGAGGAATTGAGAGAAATATCGCTACACCGGGAAGATATATTACAACTATTTGATAAACTGAATAGTAGCAAATCACCTGGACCGGATGGTATACATCCTAGAGTGTTGAAAGAACTGAAATATGAGATTGCAGACCTGCTATTGGTAATCTGTGAACTTTCATTAAAATCATCTGTAATACCTGAAGATTGGAGGGTCGCCAACGTAACACCAATTTTTAAAAAGGGTTCCAGGGGTGACCCAGGAAATTACAGACCGGTGAGCCTGACGTCAGTACCAGGGAAAATGGTAGAAACCATCATAAAGAACAAAATTACACAGCATGTAGATAGTCATGGCCTAATGGGAGACAGCCAACATGGCTTTAGACAAGGAAGATCTTGTCTTACTAATCTGATATGTTTCTTTGAAGGTGTGCATAAACAGGTAGACAAAGGTGAGTCGGTTGATATAGTGTATCTGGACTTCCAGAAAGCTTTTGACAAGATCCCCCATCAGAGACTTTTGGCGAAGCTAAAAAGTCATGAGATAGGAGGCAGTGTACTATTGTGGATCGGGAACTGGTTAAAAGATAGAAAGCAGAGGGTAGGGCTAAATGGCCAATATTCCCAATGGAAAAAAGTGAATAGTGGAGTACCCCAGGGATCTGTACTGGGTCCGCTACTTTTTGACATATTCATAAATGACCTGGAAAGGGGAATAACTAGTGAGGTTATCAAATTTGCAGATGACACAAAACTGTTTAAAGTTGTTAAAACCCAAGAGGATTGTGGAAAACTGCAGGAGGATCTGGATAAATTGGAAAACTGGGCATCCAAATGGCAGATGAAATTTAATGTGGACAAATGCAAAGTTATGCACCTAGAAAAGAACAACCCACACTATTGTTACACGATGCAAGGCTCCACATTAGAAACCACCACCCAGGAAAAGGATTTAGGAGTCATCGTAGATAACATGTTAAAACCCTCCGCCCAGTGTGCAGCGGCGGCCAAGAAAGCAAATAGAATGCTAGGTATCATAAGGAAAGGGATGGAGAATAAAACAAAGGATATTATAATGCCTCTGTATCGCTCCATGGTACGACCGCACCTTGAATATTGAGTGCAATTCTGGTCACCGTATCTTAAAAAGGACATAGCGTTATTAGAAAAAGTACAGAGAAGAGCCACCAAATTGGTGAAGGGGATGGAAGGCTACTCCTATGAAGAGAGGCTAAAAAGGTTAGGGCTCTTTAGCCTGGAAAAGAGACGGCTGAGGGGAGATATGATAGAGGTCTATAAATTAATGAATGGAGTGGAACGGATAAACGTGGATCAATTGTTTACGCTATCAGAATATAGAAAGACTAGGGGACATGTAATGAAGCTACAGGGTAAACTATTTAAGACTAATAATAGAAAATATTTTTTCACTCAACGTGTAATCAAACTCTGGAATCTGTTACCGGAGGATGTAGTAAGGGCTGTTAGTATAGCTGGGTTTAAAAAAGGTTTGGACAAGTTCCTGGAGGAAAGTTCCATAAACCACTATTAAAAAGGGACCCAGGATATCAATGCTTGACCCAGTACAAGCATTGTGGAACCTGTGTCTTTTGGGGATATTGCTAGGTACGTATGACCTAGATTGGCCACTGTTGGAAACAGGATACTGGGCTTGATTGACCTCGGTCTGACCCAGTATGGCATGTCTTATGTTCTTATGTTCTTATGTTCTTATGACCTTGGTCTGACCCAGTATGGCATATCTTATGTTCTTAACACTGTCTCTCAGTACTTTTATATTTTCACACAGGCCACCAAATGTGGAGAAAGCTCCCCCATGCCCCACATTTATGCCAACAAGATGGGGAACCTCCATATATTTTCTGTATTCTCACTGGAGGAAGATACCATGGGCCCAATTTTCATCTGGGTGGTGCTATGCGCCACGTTGGTGCATAGCCCGCCCCCTTCCGCCTAACCCGAATTTTCAATGTCAGGTTCATATGCGGCTCCAGCATGGAAAATCCGGGTCTCGCCACACAACCCGGAAGCCGCAGGAGCTATCCTATCTTTAAGGCGCAGAGGGCTACGTAGGTAGCATCGAAAATCTGTGCTACCCGGTTAGCCCTTTCCTTCAGTCATGCTCTATCCCAGAACGCCCCTAACAAGCCCCGATGTTAACCACGTAGAACCTGGGCGTGTTAGAGACTTATCCAGGATTTTTGAATGGCACTATCCATGTAAGTACCCTTTGAAAATCCTGGATATGGCATTTACATGGGTAACTAGGGCAGTTACCCATGTAAATGCCTTTGAAAATGCTGCCCCATCTGTATAGCAACTTATAGTTCTGCTCCAGTAGGTTGCACGCCATCACACCTTTGTAGAGGCCCAAAAAAATACTTTCCCACCATTCTTCATCCCATGCACTCAAACAACTCCATTTACTCTCAACCTTCTTATCCATCAATTTATATAACTGAGAGATGGAGCCGTTGACTTCCACTTTGGTAAACAAGGCTTCTACCTACTTTCCCCTCCTCTCCCCCTTAGTCATTCAATAAAATGAAGATACATAAAATAGTCAGAGGATGGGAAGGAAAAGTCCTCCATCAGATCAGTATAACGTACCCTTCCCTCCTCATTCCAGAATTGGCCTACCCAGCAGAGGCCCAGCCCTGTCCATCTAGTGAAGGCTGGGTTACTTAGGCCAGGTGGAAAATCTGGATTCCCACAGATTGGAATACATCTAGAAAAGCCCTGAGGTCCATACCAGACATTCCTCCACTTAGCCTATAGATGCAGCATAGTGGAGATTTCCCAGCTTTGGTTCCCAGGCCATTACACCAAATCACCTCCCCCATATGCTCTCACCCCAGCTTTTGAGAGCCACCCATTCTTTTAGTTCACGAATCTACCACTCCAGCACTGAGCGAAACTGGGCCGCCTCAGAATACTAGTCAAATAATGGAACTCCCAGCTCTCCCCTATCCTTCCTAGTACACAGAAACTGCTGAGCAATGTGGGCATGTTTCCTGCCCCAAATAAAGGACAGTATTTTATTTATTTGGTTAAATTTGTATACCGCTTCTTCCAGCAATCAGTAGTGGTTTACATTAAACTTTTATCACAGCAAACGTTTGTTACATATAACAGGAGTAGGGTTATATACATATTCCAGGTTAAATACATACTTGTAAGGTTATATACATATTTACATACGTTTCATGGTTATTTACATAGTCTAGTGCAGGGCCGGATTTACCTTGAGTGAGGCCCTACGCCAACAAAAATTGTGGGCCCCCAGCAGGGGCGGCCCAAGGGGGGTGCGGACCTCATTTGCATAAGGGGCCTCATTTGCATAAATATTTGCATAATGTTACCATATACTAACTTTTAGTAAACGTGCCTCTTAATGAGTGTATGGATAAAGAAAGACTAAAAGATTTCTACATTACTATAATCCAGTGCCAACTGCCAGACACATTAGGAACTACTACAAACACTGCCCATAGTAAACCCGCCGTATCCTAACAGCACTACCAGGACTCACAAAGCACCATACTCTACCAATCAAAAGGCAACACTGCAAATATTAAACCAATACATTTCAGAGAACAACAATACATGACCTACTGGGGAAAGAGAACAAGTGGCAATGTCAAATAGGAATTATATAAACAGAACACCTCAGCTCAGTTACACATGCAGAACATAGACCATCACCAAACAAGTAATCACAATTTAGAAATAGGAAGACAATAATTAAACTGGGAATCCCAAAAGCCAAACTTGGAATGTACAACACTGTAGAAATAAAACTATACATTAATTTGCTCTTGTACTAAACAAAGCACAGATGTTAATGATGCACATTTACCAGAGCTGACATATTCCAATTAATAAATTCAAAATAAAGAGATATTTTTCTACCTTTTGTGCATTTTTTTCAGCTGCAATTGCTCCAGCCACTTTCTTCTGGTTTCTTTGTGTCTTCTGCTAACTCTCCATCGTCTGCTGTCCATTTGTCCTTTCTTCTCTCTTCTAGATTTTTTTCCATTCTCTCTCTACATCTGCTTTAACATACTAATCTTTCTCCTTTTGCTCTTTCCTCATTCCTATTTCATCCACTCAAATTTTACCCCTCCATCCTCAATCCCCACTTACTCTCCCAATACCCGGCCAATTGTAGATTTTTTATCCCTCCCACACAAGATATTTTTCCCTTCTCCATTTTACTCTTCCAGCCCCATCCCATTCTAATCCTCCCCCAACATCAGCTCCCTTCTAGTTCCAGCCTCACCCAGCATCCATTCCCTTCTAGTCCCTGCATCAGCCCATTTCCAGTCCTAGCCATCCATCAGCCCATTTCCAGTCCTAGCAACCCCCCAACCCAATACCAGTCCTAGCCCCCCCATCACCCCACTTACAGTCCTTAACCCCCCATCACCCCATTTTCAGTCCTTAACCCCCATCACCCCATTGTCAGTTTAAGCCCCCCCTATAACCCATTACCAGTCCTAACCCCCCATCAGCCCACTTCCAGTCCTAACCCCATCAACCCATTTCCAGTCAGCCCCCCATAGCACATTGCCAGTCCTACCCCCCCCATCAGCCCACAGCCCATTACCAGTCCTAACCCCATCATCCCACCTCCAGTTTTAACCCCCCAGCCCATTTCCAGTCCTAGCCCCCCATAGCCCATTACCAGACAACCCCCATCAGCCCACAGCCCATTACCAGTCTTAATCCCCCCAAAGCCCATTACCAGTTCTAACCCCCCCCCCCAACAGCCCATTACCAGTCCTAACCCCATCAGCCCACCTCCAGTCTTAACCCCCCAGCCCATTACCAGTCCTACCCCCCCCCATAGCCCATTACCAGACAGCCCCCATCAGCCCACAGCCCATTACCAGTCTTAACCCCCCCCAAAGCCCATTGCCAGTTCTAAGCCCCCCCAACAGCCCACAATCCATTAACAGTCCTAACCCCATCAGCCCACCTCCAGTCTTAACCCCCCAGCCCAGCCCAGCCCAGCCCATTTCCAGCCCCAGCCCCCCAATAGCCCATTACCAGCCCTACCCCCCCAGTCCATTTCCAGCCCCAGCCCCCCCAATAGCCCATTACCAGTCCAGCCCCCCCAATAGCCCATTACCAGTCCTACCCCCCCATAGCCCCTTACCAGTCCTACCCCCCCCATAGCCCATTACCAGTCCTACCCCCCCCCATAGCCCCTTACCAGTCCTACCCCCCCCCAATAGCCCCTTACCAGTCCTAACTACCCCCCCCCCCCAAGCCCATTACCAGTCCTACCCCCCCCCCCGGCCTAAAGTAAAATTTAATTTAAAACCAAAACCTGGTGGCTGCCGCCGCTGGGCCCCCTCTGCTGCCGCGGGGGCCCCGTCTACAAGCTGGTCAGGTCCGGTCCGGTCCGGTCGGGTCGGGTCGGGTCTCTCTCCCTCACTCGCTGCAGGCTGCAGGCTGCGAGAGACGCGAAGGGAGAGTGTCTCCTCGCGTCTGTGTTAAGCCGGCAGGGGCTGATGGGAAATCCCATCAGCCCCTGCGGGCTTAACACAGACGCGAGGAGACGCTCTATCTTCGCGTCTCTCGCAGCCTGCAGCCTGCAGCGAGGGAGGGAGGGAGAGAGACCCGACCGGACCCGACCAGACCCGACCCGACTCGACCAGCTTGTAGACGGGGCCCCCGCGGCAGCAGAGGGGGCCCCGCGGCGGCAGCCACCAGGTTTTTTTTTTAAATTGAGTTAAAAAAAAAAATCGGTTCTTTTTTTGTGGGCCCCTGCCGGCTGTGGGCCCTACGCCATGGCGTACATGGCGTATACGTAAATCCGGCCCTGGTCTAGTGTGTAGTTGCATTATGACTAGTTGTAGTATTCCTGGAATAGGTAGCTTTTTAGGTTTTTCCGGAAATCTTTTATGTCGTTGTAGGCTCTTAGTGCATAAGGTAGGTTGTTCCATTGGGAGGGAGCTGTGTATGTGAAAGCTCTGTTACTTGTGAGGGTTTTGACGTTGCGTATGTTGAGAGGAACGTTTATGGTGTTTAGGTTGTGGGTTCTCCTGTTCCTATTGGGGGGTTGCGTTGAACCTTCTCAAGAAAGGGCATAGGGACCTCTATGGGCAAAGTCAATAATAAATAAAGAAATCATGGAAGAGTTATCATTTTCACCACTGCCATATGGCTAAGCAATGATAAGCCCAATATTCCCCATTTACCAAGCTCCTAGACTGTCTTCTGTCACAAATGTAAATAATTGGCAGTGAATAAGCCTCTCAGCTCTGTGGATAATTGAACCCCCGGGTACTTAATGCTCCTTTTAGCCCACTTGAAAGGGTAGGTTGCTTTTAAATTTTCCACCTGACTAGCAGTCAACGAGATATTAAGCAGTTTGGACTTTGTTGAATTCATCTTAAAGCCTGTGACCTCTCCATATGGCCTCAAGGGAACTTTCAGGATCTGAGACTATAAATAATATGTCATCAGCAAATAATGACAACTTATAGTCACAACCCTTCACATAAACTCTTTTAATCTCATTATTCTCTCTAATCTTCTGGGCCATTGGTTCCATAGCCAGTATGAATAGTAGAGGGGAAAGGGGGCATCCTGATGTAGTTCAAAGGATATAGTGTAACCACCATTAATCTTCAGACAGGCCAGCAGGGATTTATAAAGGATTTTCAGCCACCTAAAGAAGTTCTCCCCTCTGCCCAACTTCTCCAGAGTTGAAAATAAGAAGGGCCGGTATACTCTATCAAATGCTTTTTCTGCATATGTAGCTAACAGGGCTAGACCCTTCTTCTGGCAAATTAAATTGAGAACTTTATGGATGTTACCAATGGCTGGTCTACCGGGGACAAACCCTGATTGATTAGGATGAACAAGCCAGGAGAGAAATGACTTTAGTCTATCACCCAAGAGTCTAGTAAAGATTTTAAAATATATGCCCAATAACAATATAGGACGATATGACTCTCAACCCCCCGGATCCCTGCTCTCCATATGTAATATGCTCATCCCGCTAATCGGACAGTCAGGCAGCTCAGATTCTGAGCCGAAGGAGTTAAACAACTGATCAGGGGGTCAACCAAAATAGAGCTAAGGATTTTTTAAAATGTATTAGGGAAGCCATCCAATCCAGGGGATTTATGCAAGGGGAGAGCTTTTACAACGCTTAAGACTGCATGGGTAGATATGGGCTTGGATAACTCATCGGCCTCCAGTGAAGTTAGACTGGGTAGTTTAATACCCTCCAGATATCCCTTAATCTTTTCTTCTGGCACTTCTGTTTCAGGAGTGTAAAACTATTGATAAAACCCAACAAATATGTTTCCTATTTCCTGCTCTGACCACAATCCCTTCCCCTTCCTGTCTTGATTTTAACTATATGATTCCGAGAGGTCAACTTCTTCAGTCTATTAGCCAACATACGGTTTGGTTTATTAGCAAACTCAAATGAAGACTGATTTAGTCTATCTAGCCCAAACTTGATAACTACTAATGCTAAGTCTTGCAATTCCCTGCGTGCCTGCAAGAGCTGAACATGACTACCCTGGTCTAAAGCACCTATCTTATGTCTCCTTATCAGGAGCCGTATTGTCTCCTGCAATATTTCTTTGCATCCTATTTTATTCATTTTTGATGGGATGCTATAGCAATAAAATTTCCCACATATTACAGCAGTCCCGTTTATCTCCTGGGGTACAAGAGTGGGTCTGATTGAAATCAAGATAGTCCAAGAACTCCCTATTGATTTGCTCAATTACATTCAAGTCCTCAAGAAGTTTCGCCAAGGCTATGTTTAGTGGGATTCGCTGCTTCTAACTGACCCCCAAACAGGAGCATGTTCTGACCAAGTGGATTTGCCTATAGAGCACACAGAGATTTGAGACAGAAGGGTTTTATCCACCAGGAGAAGGTTGATCCTGGAGAAGGAATCATGAACAGATGAATAGCAAGAGTAATCTTGCTGATTATCATTTTTCATTTTCCATAAATTGACCAAATTAAAGCCCTCCATCAGGTGCTTTAGTTTTGCTCTGTGCACCCTAGCACAGGAGGATATACCTTTTGAAATGTCTAATGCTAGTTTCAACACCATGTTGAAGTCTCCCCCTAAGATAACCTTCCCCTCTAGAAAATCCTGAAATGGCTCACTGAGAGAATCGAAGGAAGCCACTTGATTTGTATTGGGAGCATAGACATTAATAAATGTATAAATAAGCCCCCCCCCACCAGGAGTTTGACCAAGAAATAACATATACCCTTGTCCCTGCACCCCTAGGAGTTGGTGAGCCACTCTAGTGGACAGCAAGATATCAACTCCCCTTTTTTCTTCTGTATTAGATTAGATGCAAAATATCTCAATGGGTATTGGGTATGGGACACTCTAGTATCGTCTTTAGTCGGCGAGTGGGTTTCTTGTATAAATGCAATGTCACTATTCTTAGTTCTTTAAACATCAGTTGACACTTATAAAAAGTACTGAGACCCCGAACATTCAGGGCCACTGTCTGAAATTCAGCTATACGGTCTTCTATTATACACTCTTATATCAAAATAGGGTTCCCCAGTCCCCTGCCCATCCCTTACCCCCTCCTACCCCTTACCCCCTCCCCCACTCCCTCCAACCACTCCTCCCTCCCCTCACAACCTCTCATCCATTCTTGCCTGCACCATCTCTACCAATGGGCCAAATGGAGGCATGATCTTATCCACCGCAGCCCTTCCCTAAATATATATCCATTCATAGCCTAACCCGCCAATCACTCATTTTACACCATCATTTGTCACCCATACAGACCTTACATCTGAACAGTCCATATATCCATGCAGTCCTCACTACACACTTCAACATCATAATGCACTCCAGGAGAGCAGAACCATATTAAAGAAGTCTGGAAATTTACTCTACTGCAGATCAGTGTGGTGCTTCTTCTCTCACTTTTTCCATGTGTCTCAGACTCTTCTTCCCTCCACCCAGGGCCGGATTTACGTATACGCCATGTACGCCATGGCGTAGGGCCCACAGCCGGCAGGGGCCCACAAAAAAAGAACCAGTTTTTTTTTTTTAAACTCAATTTAAAAAAAAAACCTGGTGGCTGCCGCCGCGGGGCCCCCTCTGCTGCCGCGGGGGCCCCGTCTACAAGCTGAAGCGGTCCGGTCCGGTCGGGTCGGGTCGGGTCCGGTCGGGTCTCTCTCCCTCCCTCCCTCCCTCGCTCGCTGCAGGCTGCAGGCTGCGAGAGACGCGAAGATAGAGCGTCTCCTCGCGTCTGTGTTAAGCCCGCAGGGGCTGATGGGATTTCCCATCAGCCCCTGCGGGCTTAACACAGACGCGAGGAGACGCTCTCCCTTCGCGTCTCTCGCAGCCTGCAGCCTGCAGCGAGCGAGGGAGGGAGGGAGGGAGGGAGACCCGACCGGACCCAACCGGACCCGACCGGACCGCTTCAGCTTGTAGACGGGGCCCCCGCGGCAGCAGAGGGGGCCCCGCGGCGGCAGCCACCAGGTTTTTTTTTTAAATTGAGTTTTACTTTAGGCCGGGGGGGGGGTAGGACTGGTAATGGGCTATGGGGGGGGGGGTAGGACTGGTAATGGGCGATTGGGGGGGCTGGGGCTGGAAATGGACTGAGGGGGGGTAGGGCTGGTAATGGGCTATTGGGGGGCTGGGGCTGGAAATGGGCTGGGCTGGGCTGGGCTTGGGGGGGCTAAGGCTAGAGGTGGGTTGATGGGGTTAGGACTGGTGATGGACTGTGGGCTGTTGGGGGGGCTTAGAACTGGCAATGGGCTTTGGGGGGGTTAAGACTGGTAATGGGCTGTGGGCTGATGGGGGCTGTCTGGTAATGGGCTATGGGGGGGGGGCTAGGACTGGAAATGGGCAGGGGGGTTCAGTTGATGTGACTCTCAGGCAAATGTGGGCTTTGTTCTCACGCATGGAGACATCCATGTGAGAGGTATCTGTCAACTCTGTACATTTTTATATGGGACTCCAGTCAAATTGAATGTTCTGGATACTTTGCTCCAATGGCAAGGTGAACATTTGCAAGATTATCAGGTAAAGATTGCATGTAATTTGACCCTTAGCACATGATAAAGGGCAATAACGTGAGTTATATTAGCATAATGCACAATATGCTACCACACCATGCATTGAATAATAATGCAATGAAAACATGCATGCCTGCAAAACACCTCATTATTTAAATGGCACTCATGATCCCCTAGCGGTAGTCTCACAGTACTACCACTAGGGTTCACCCTTACAGTGGTACCAGAGGAGTTGTGTTATGGGTGGGTGGAGTGCTGAATTTGCTTTTGGGAGTAAATGGGGGATGAGGCATGTGTGGGGAGGTGGGTTATTGGGGGGGGATTCTAATCCTTCGTAGGGACTCTGACCACTCACTTCTTTTACGACACATGGCCCTTTAACACTGTGACGGAGAGTATCAGACCATATGTTAGAGACCAACATTCTCATCTGGGGGAAAATTTATTTATTTATTTATTTTATTTAACAGCTTTTATATACCGCGCTATTTGTCATCAGTGTGGTTTACATTGAACAACATTACACTCAGACTTAGAGAGCTTGTCCAAGCTTACAGGTAACAAGGGAATAAAAACAAGCATTAACTGGGGAGTAGTATATAGCAGTTAAACATTTAACAGAGACAACTATTTACAATGATTTATCATAGGTTGAAAAGACCTTTCTTCATCGAAAAAGGACTCTATTTTGACATAGTCCGAGCTATATGCTACAAAGAACTACTTGCTTAACCATAATTACTGGTTTGGGTCGTGGGGGGAGGAGAGGGGGACATATTGATGTGGGAGAAGTGTTGTAAGAAGAGGTGGGTTTTTAGAGCTTTTCTATATTGTGATATATCTTTCATCAATCTGATGTTAGGCAGCTTGTTCCAGCATCTGGGGGCAAAGGATGCAAATGCTCTGTTAATAGCTGTCTGGGTGCATTTTACTAGTTCTTTTGGAACCGATAGTATATTTTCAGCTACAGATCTCCTAGATCTATTGTTTTGGGTGTGAGTGAGAAGGTCTGAGATTGAAGATGGTGAGATTTTATGGAACGCTTTGAAGGTCATGAGGAGGGCTTTGTAAGATATCCTGCAGTTTATTGGGAGCCAGTGAAGCTCCATCAGGATGGGGGTTATGTGTTGTCTCCTTGTAGTTCCACATAGTACTCTGGCTGCTGCATTCATAGCCAGCTGTAACGGTTTTAGTGTATTCTTTGGTAGGCCATGTAGTATAATATTCGCATAGTCAAAATGTGGGGTGACTAGAGCTTGGAATGTTGTGCGGAAGTCATCTGGTTCCAACATGGGCGTAAGGTGCCGTAGAGTCTTCATCTTGTGATAGATGGATTTTACTGTGCATTTTATGTGCTCCTTGAATTCTAGTCGTTGGTCCAGTATGACACCCAAGTAGCGAATGGTGGATTTGACTGGTAATTCGGCGCCCCTTACTCTTAGTGTTGCTGGTGGAGAGAAGTCTTTGTTCCTTGTGACAATAAGGACTTCAGTTTTTTTGAAATTTATTCGGAGGTTCTGCGTGAGCAACCAATCCGTTATTGCATTGAAACAATTGATTAAAGCCGTGTAATCAGGGCTTATCACATTAACAGGTGTGAACAACAAACATCGTCAGCATAGATAAGGCAAGATATTCCAAAAGCCCGGGTGATGTTGCAGATTGGTTGCATATAGATATTAAAAAGCAGTGCTGATAGGGAGGAACCTTGTGGTACTCCTTGTTTCTGTTGGAATGGATAAGATGTAATGTTACCGATTCGAACTTGTTGCCAGCGGTCTTCTAGATAGGATTTGCACCAATCCCATGCGATTCCTTGTATTCCCTTCTCATGGAGACGGGCTAGTAGTTGTTCATGGTCGACTGAGTCGAACGCTGCCGCAATGTCTAGGAAGACCAATGCAACTCCAATCTTGATACTGTCTATGGCATTGATGAGAGTATTCATTAAAGAGGCAAGAAGTGCCTCAACTCCATGTGCATCCCTAAAACCATGTTGGCTTGGGTCTAGTGGGGCCTCAGTATCAATGTTGTTGAATCTGTCTCAGGGTCACCTTTTCTAGTATTTTGGCTAATAGTGGAATACTAGAAATTGGCCGGTAAGAGTCCTCCTTCTTTGGGTCTAGTTTGTTATTTTTCAGTAATGGTCGGATAGATGTCTGCTTGAGGACTGCTGGGAAAACACCGGTGGTGAATGATTGGTCTGCTATGGCAGCTATATACGGGCTGAGCTCCGCTCTCAATGCTCTGATCAGTGAGCTGGACATGGATCATTTGGGGCTGTTGTGGTATTAATGGTGGCTATAATGTCTTCGATGGTACTTGGCGATGGGGATGAAAATTTGTTGAGTGGGAACTGAACGTAGGGAGGTTGAGAGGTTTCTTTTGACATTGTCATAACTTTGACTGCCTTTGATTGAATATAATTAGCATATAGTTGAGGCTGTATTTGTTCTTGTTGCGGTGTGGATGGTTCTCTGGATAGGGATTTCACTAGCTGGAAGAGTTTGCGTGACTTGTTAAGAGAGCGATTAAGTAGTGCCACGTGGAATTCCTTTTTCTTGGTCCAGGTTAGTTCATGGTGAGATTTCAGGTAGACTAGGTAGGCGTCCTGATTGGAGGGGTTTAGAGTACGTCTCCATTTCCCCTCTAGTTTCCTCAGATGAAGTAAGGAGGCTCGTAACTTGGGAGTAAACCATGGTGCATTCTGCTTTCTGGATGTCTGCTTGTTGGGTGATGTTCGGTTGTTTGTGGTGGGTTGCTGGGCGTACAGTCTGAGGGTGTCGTTCCAGTTTATTACCGCCTCATTGATGCTCTCAGCTGGTTGAGCCAGTTTTGGGATAACTTGGGAAATGATCGTGTCTTTGTTGAATGGTTTAAAACTTGTGGGTTTTAAGGGTGGAGAGATATTTGTGCAGTTGCTTGAGTCTTCCTTAGCTGGTATTGAAAATGTTATAAGGTTGTGGTCTGACCAGGGGACAGGAGTGATTGTGAGATCTAGTTGACTTATCATATATGCATCCATGGCTGGGACGAAGATGAGATCAAGGAGGTTCCCTCGTTGGTGGGTGGGTTCGTTTACGATTTGTTTATAATGTAGATTGGTCATTGCTTCGAGGAAGGTGTTAGATAAGGAAGGTTGTGAGGATGCAAGGTTGAAGTCACCGAGAAGCCAGTTAGGTTTGTTGGGGGCTTCAGGATTACAAGCGAGGTCAATTATGTCAGAGAGATCGTCAGCTGGAGCGTTTGGCACTCTGTAAATGAGATTGATAATGTTGACTCTGTTGGAGATGGTTAATGTATTCAGGTAGTGTGTGGTCCTGGTTAGAGTCATCTGGTATTGTAATTCAGTTCTTGCTCTTCTATTTTCTCTGTTACATGTGTAAATCGAAAAGTTAGGTGGGGTGAGTTGGTTTAATAGAACGTTACCCGTATCAGAAAGCCAGGTTTCTGTGATCATTAGTATGTCCAGCTTTGAGCTAGTGTTATTTTTCCCTTAGAATAACAGAACTTGCAGCGATGTACCATAATCCTCGGTATTCCTTTATTGCAGGAGTCACTAACCCGTGGTACTGAGTTACCAAGATAGGTGACTCCCTGTGTAAATTAAGCTGTGGTAAAATCCAAGTAACTATCCACATGAGACCATTATGGGTATGAATATGGCTGTACTGAATGATAATGTTTCTCTCAGTAATAAGATAGAAAATATGGAAAACTCTATTATGAATTTTCCAAAGTCTCCTTAATGTTGAAGAAATATTTTCTTAACGTTCTGAAGAATCCTAAAGAAGAATTTTCTTCTATAGCAGAAAATTATTACTTGCCTCATAGTAAATGGTAGCTTCTGAAGATGACTCTCAGTCTTGGAATTTGACAGTGAACAGTCTAGAGTTAATAACATTGTTGGAAACATCCATCAAGCCAGTCTCAAGAGCCACTATGTTGATGGTATTTGTATTAGAACAAGATAGAATCCAGTCTCTTCAATCTTTCTTCTGCAAGAAAGACTCTTTTCTTTGATGGAAAAGTAAGAGTCTTCCCAGACATTTCAAAATAACTCAAAATAACGCAGAGGATTTCTAGATCTTAGAGCGTGTTGGGTCTAGGGGGCATCTTTCTCCAAAAGTTCCCAGTTAAATGTTTAGTTTCTTTTCAGGGGGCCAATTATTCCTTTTTATTAGCCCAGATAATTTGAAAAGATTTCTGGATTCTAAGGAACAATATGCTGATGATCTGTGATCTGCTGGGTGGAGATTTTTGGAATATTTACTTTAGGCTTTTATACATATGTTAAGTATCTGTCTATTCTTGAGTTTTATTATTAATTTCCTGTATTGTCATTTCTCCTCCACCCCTTATTGGTGGACTAGATTTATCAAGATTCAGTCTTGATTTTTTTTCTAATATATTTTTATATTTCCAGGGCTTTCAGTTTCCTTTTGGTATCTCAATTATTTTCCTGACAACATGTATTTCATTGTTAACTTTTTAAAAATGGAATACAAATAAAAATATTGAATATTAACAACAGATCCTGTGTTCTCCATCTACCTAAAGAATTGCCAAGTGCCAAATACCAAATAAACTGATCATTTTGACAGAAGAGGAAAACATGATCCCCTTTTTAAAATAAAAAAGTACCAGTAAAAAGTTGATAAATTGTAAATTTGAGCAAAAACTGAACGTTTTATTGTGTATTTTTTAAATTTACTCAGTGCATAGAATCTCTGTCAGAAGAAAGTCAAAACTGACAGTTCATTAGCAGTAGTGAATAGCAATAAAGAAGCAGAATAACATTCTAGAGCTATCGTATGAGAAATGAAGACTATATTGAATGTTTCAGTAAGTACAACGGCCTATTGAGTCATGATATTATTTCATAGGACAGTTTGTTATAGTTAATTGGCCAAACTAAACAGAGTGCAGAAATAAATATTATGGGCCAAAGAACTGCATTTAATATGTGGTTAATTGGGCAGGATCTTTATTATTTTCAGACAGCAAAACTGACTAAATCAAGCAGAAATACTGCTCTGAGCATCCGAAAAATAGAAAAATCATGGAAAATTTAACTTGGCTGCTCCTCAGTCCTGAATCTATATTTTAGCATCTGATTTTGCAGAATTGCAATGGCACAGTATAATCTGCTTTCCAATGAAAACTAAAGGAAAATTAGACCTGACACTGGATAGAGGTTGTTAATTATTGCAGTGGAGTCATTTGGTTTAATAATACAGTAGATTTCTTACAAGGACATCCATCAGGACAGCTAAAAATGTACTTTACCTAGAAAAAGAATTTGATTTTTTTTCTATGCATAGGTCAGAGCTTTTTAATACATAGAAGCCAATATGCTAAAACATAGAAAATTCTGTAAATTGGGCTTAGTGCTACTTGCAAACATGCACACTTTTTTAAGCTTTCAGGAGGTAATTTTATAAGAAGGTGCCTAGTTTTAGACACTAACACTGTGCAAGTTTTAGACACTAACAATGTGCATAAACGCTGATATTTTAGTGGTCACATACACACATAAAATTACTTCTTATAAAATACTGACCAGCATAGATGTGTGTGTATGTTTGGATGATGCATACGTTCACTCTAGGCATGCATATGGGTGATGTTTAGGCAAAGCGTGGGTGGTGCAAACAAGATGCACATCGCTTATGAAATATGATAAATCATGTGTGTACTTGAAAAATGTAGGTGCATTCATTTAACCAGCTCCAGGGCTACTATAAGTAATCATGCCTGAATTTAAAGCATGTTTTCTGCCCCTTAACACTAGTATTTTGTAAAGACAAGTAGGCACCTGCTTTTCTCTATAAAATAGGTTTAAATGTATTAAGAAAAGCTCTTTAACAAATGTATGTGCCTTTTTGGCAGGTTAGCAGATTAACTCTAGATGTAGTATCATGAGATTATCATGAGGGAGTCTGAGGTGCCATTTTAAACCTGGGTGCCAACGGGACAGGTGAGTCCAGTGATCATTCCTGCCCCCTAACTAGTTTCCAAGGAAACCCCCAGTAAGAGCCAGGGGGAGTTTAACAGAGTAGAGGTTCTTGTTGTGGATGTTGGGTGAGTTTGGGATGGGGGTTGGGATCATATGTGTCATGGGGGGAGTGAAGATGTGTGCTTGGTTTTGGGGACTGGAGATTGTCTACTGTGCCACCAGAAGTGGGGATCAGTGAGTTGATTTTAGTTTTGCATCTGGTTCTTTCACTTATCAGAGCTAAAGTAGCTGCCCAGGGCCAGTCCAGCCACTAGGTGTACTATATATCTACCTAGGGTGTCAAGCTTTAGGGAGCAGCAGTAGGGCAATAGCAGTGGGCCAAGAGGGCAGCATGGCAAGCCTTTTAAGATTGGTATGTTGCTGCCAATTCAACCTCCACCAGAGCTGATTCATCTATGCCCCAAATTCAGCATAGCAGAGCGGCGGACCTTTGACCTCTCCCCCTTGTGCATGTGCTTAAGGCCTGCCATATCCACCTCTTCTGATGTTCACTGTCAGAAAGGGTGGGACCTGCAAGTCTGAAGGATGGCATGTGTGTGAGTGTTCAGAGGCCTGCCACCACACTGTGTGACTTTTAGGAATACGTAGATGAATCAGCTCCAGCAGAGCTAGAATGGGCAGCTGCATCGTGAATCGAGAAGTGAAAGGTAAGGGGGGAAATGTTAGAGACCTAAGTAGGGATGGAAAAGTGAAGAGGAGATGCAGGAATCTTGTGGGAAGGGAAGAGAGGAATATGCTAGATACCTTGACGAGGGAGAGAATGGGGAATATGCTGGATACTTGGGGGAGAGGGAAGAGGGATAATATGTGGGCACCTTTGGGGGAGTATGATGGAAACCTTGGGGCGGGGAGGAATATGCTAGGGGTTGAGGGAAGGAGGAAATATGCTGGACACCATGGGATGCAGAGAAGAGAGGTAGATCCTGGACATCTGGGGAGAGGAAGAACAGAAGGAGAGAAATACCAAGCATCTGGGGGGAGAAGGGAAGTGGAGATACTGGTCTATGGGTGGAGCAGTGGCGCATGGCCAATGGTTCACCAAGAGCATCAGATAACTTTGCATGTCTTGGGGCAGCTGCAAAAGCCAACAGGAAAATATTGTACAATAGGTGTATAATCCCATTGTAAAATAGAAAGTACACATCTATTGTTTGACTATGCCTAAACCATATCCCCATTACGTCCCTTTAAGACTCTGCATAGTGCGAATCTCCACATTTAAATAGTGTCTTTCTAAAATGGCTATTTAAATGTGCATGTGACCTATATGTGCAGATATTGCTGATTGCACATGTACAGCAGATGTTTCTCAAATGACCTCCAAAATAAAATAGAATGTAGTTGAAAAAGACTGTCAGGTTATTTTTTCCACACTGTCAGAGATAGATATAACTGCAAGATATCTCTCCTTATCTAGGATAATTCTTTTTCTCTTCTTCATTGATATTTTATCATATTTTGTGCATTGCTGTTTGTATTATTATGAATATATTACTGTTCATCACCTAGTGGTGTCAATAGGTGACAAGTATATGTGTTAAATAAATACTGTGCTGTATAATAAATACTCTTGATAGATAAGCCCATAAAATCCCTATGTGGAAGGTAATTTTATAATAGGCTGTAAAGGTACCTTGGACTTATGCACTTCATTGGGCACTTTCGCTATTCTGTAAGTATGGGTGCAGAGCTGATCATGCATATTTTCACTGTGGGCATGTACAGGAGCAGAACGCAAAATCACACACATAATTATAAAATAGTGTAATCCATGTTCCTGTAAAATCTAGGTGCAGGCATTTACACCTGCCGTAGGGCAGACATAAATGCTCACGACTTGTTAGATGTGCGTTTTTATATCACCTATGCCCCAATTTTATAAAGTAAATTTTGTATGTACATCACTTTATAAGGCTTCAAATAGATGCATACTAACTCATTTATTCCATGAATATTTATAAAATTACCAAAATTGAGAGTAATTTAATAGCCAAACACCAAAACAACACCTATTTTAAGCATATTTTAAAAAAAAGTAGGTAGCTTTAATTTAATGTGCAATCTTTATACCAGCCCTAGAGCTGGTAAATGACCATGCCTATATTTTGCAAGTGCATGCATAAAATTATAATATTTCATAATCTGCATGTGTACTTGCATGCTTTACCTATGCTCCATCCAAATTTCACCACTGTGCATATCCACACTGAAATTAACACGCATACTTTCACTCTAATCGACATTCTATAAGAGGTAATTTATGTATGTAAGTGGCCACTTACATTGTTATCATAATTGTTTATTAAATTTAATGTACCATTCTACATTCAGAGTGGTTTCCAATAAAAATAAGTTTTGAGAGGAGAAACTGAAAAGAACTCCAGATTAATACAGGCAAGGTAAGAAGAAGTTGACAGGACATGGAACATTTATAACACAGAAAGGAGGCTCGAGGGGGAGGGGGAGAGGGAGGCAGGATGGGGGGTGTGTGGGTGGAGTAGCAGAGCGGCACTTCCAGATCCGAGTTAAGTTGCTACAAGACAAAAGGCCTGTTGGAACAGGTAAGTTTTTAAAATGGTCTTGAAGTTTTTGAAGTTATGTTCTAAATGAATAGCTTGAGGAAGTTTATTCCACAATGAAAGGTGATGAAAAAGAAGGCTGACTTCCTGGTGGAGTGGAGTTTAGCTCTGGTAGGCAGAGGAATGACTAGTCAGTTTCCATACAGTGACTGCAAACAATGGGTGGGAGGGGGGAGGCAGGCATAGGGAATAGTGAAGACCAAAAGACAATCTAAAGCTGAATTATGAAGTGCTTTAAGGTTACTATAGAGTATCTCATATTGAATACAGTGAGAAATGGGGAGCCAGTGGTGATATGTGAGTAACGGAGCCTGGACGAGTAAATGGATGGCCGAGTTCTGAATGGATTGAGGTCTAGCTGGTATGATGGCAGTCATGCAAACATTATGTTGCAATAGTTAAGCCTAGTGATAACAGTGTTCAAAATAACAGAGGTTTGTGCAGCAGGATCGAGAAAGGGGAGTATAGCATGGAACCACCGAAGGGCTACAAAGGTAGATTAAGCAAATATTTTTATTTTATTTTATTTATATTCTCTTATATACTGCGCTATTCTGCATCAGTGCGGTTTACATTGAACAAACTGAAATTACATTGAACAGGGCATTATAACTTGGAGATAACTATTTTACAGGGAACATGGGCTATGGAGGGTTAAGTGGCTTGCCCAAGACCACAAGGAGCACCTGTGGGACTAGAAACCCCAGTCCTTCCAGCCCAAGGTTGCTGTCCTCTAGTGGGATTTGAACCCCCGACCTTCTGGCCTGAAGTACCTTGCCCCAACCACTAGGCCACTCCTCCACTCCATGCTGATGTGGTTTAAAAAGGACAACTCCCTATCAAGGATGATCCCTAAGTACTGGTAGGATGGAACAAGGGACAAAGGAGTGTTGGCTATGGATGGGGCTAGGGAGGAGGCTTTGGAAGTGCCGGTTATCCACATAGCTGATGATTTTGCCAGTAGTCAACTAGCTACTTTGGACAGGCAGTTGCTTATTGCTGACAGATCTAGGGAAAGACTATTGGTCTATGCAAGAAGGATATCATCTGCATAAGAATAGCAAGAAATGCTGAGGGATTGAATAAGCATGGCCAGGGAGAAAGAAAGATATTAAAGAGCAGGGGGAAGAGGAATGACCTCTGGGGAAATCCCACATTGAAGAAGCTGAGGAGCGGAGAGTGCATGATTTGATGTTACTTGAAAAGACCTAGCTGACAGATAAGAGACAAACCAGAATAACATTGGCCTATGAAGGCTGATATTGTACAAACAATGGAGGAGAAGATTGTGGTCCATTAGGTTGAAGGCTGCTGTGAGATGGCCAGTGTGAACAGCAGAATGAACTTCGCTAAGTACCGTGGCAATAAATGTACTATTATACCGGCAAAAACCAGACTGGCGAGGGTGCAGATTGTGAGTGTGTTCCACATGGGCCTCTAAGTGAGACAGGACAAAACGTTCAGTTAGTTTAGATAAAAAAGGGAGATTTGAAATAGGATGATAACTTGCTGGATCCGATGGGTCTAGTTTAGGCTTCTTTAGGAAAAGAAGCAGAGGTGAGACTACTATTTATAATTGTGTTTACAATTGGAATTAAACCCAGAGTACTTTCAGAGAGCAAGCTGTATGGAATTGGGTCAAGAATGCCCAAATGACTAAAACATTAGGTGAATATTTGTTGTGTAAATCTAGGCAGCTCTTCATAAAATTACCCCCATAGAGGCCAAAGTTATACCTGCTCCAGGCATGAAAATGCACCTGAAAAGTGCTCATTTGTCAGACAAAGATCTGGAAGGTGTGATGAAGAACTTGCACTAATACCCCCCTGTATTTTACACTATATCAATGAACACTGATGGGAATGGGGGCTCCTGTTTTCACTTTGCTATGCCTTTTGATGTTCCTTATGCTAGCTTGCCCGAGACGAACTTTCCCAACACAAGTGTCCCTAATGAGGATGTCTATGTGGCCACCTATATGCAAGTCCATGTCGGGGATGTCTAGATTCCTGAAATCAGCCAGACATAGACATCCCTGGCATTTTTCTGCATGTTCTGCCCTACGTGTCTTCAATTTAACCTTTGTGTCCTTTCTAAAATCCCCCTCTATATGTGTAAGTTCCAGAATTTTCAAAATGAGACATCCAAGGGAAGTCAATTAAGGAATTATGCTACAAAACTATAATTGTTGGCTTTTTGAGCTTTTATAAGCACAATTGCCTGTTCAGTATGTCAAAATGAGCAGTTATGGTCTCGTACCTGCTTCTCTTATCTGCCTGTTAGAAGTAGCTTTCTGTAGATTCCTTGCATTTCTGTTTTTCTCCACTAATTGCATTTGTTTTTCGGTCAATTAGTTTCCCACCATCATCTTCCTCCTCCAGCTAAAATGCCTATTAAAGTATAAAACAAATTTCCTACGTGACGTTATTTTTCCTTCCACAATCAGCCCATTTGTATAATACAGCCCTCTGTGTTGCTCTAAATATGATCCCATAGCACAGTATCAGCACCTTATTGGATTCTACCCTCTTAATAGAATGCCAGATTGTCTCGATTGTAAGGCAGCCCTGTATGGGTCTGTCTCAAATTAGGGAATTGCCTTCAAACTGGCATATATGGTCACAGTGATGTGATCATAGGCCTGTATCCCAGCCAATAGCCAAGTTATTTCATGTTTAGATGCTGCAACTTCCACATTTATTTCTGAGGTAAACCCTGGTAGAAGAAATTGCAGTAATCCAGTTGGCTTGTAACCCACTCTCTATTCAAGCTGTTGGCAAAAACATGGCTATGTAAACAATTTATAGCCTGTAGGCATGGAAGGTAAACAGGAATTCATAGTGTATACAATTCAAAACTGTTTCATAAGCTCAATTAGAGCTTTCTAACAGCATCTGAAACTGAAACATGGCTATTTGTAAACACAATTTGAATATTCAGTCTTTTGCATTTCCATAAAAAATGTTTGATCAAAATATTTCCCCATGAATATCTTTGTATGATCATCCACTTTTCTTTGTTTAGAATGTTCCTTATAATTGAATTTTGAAGACGTGTAAGAAGAGAACAATGCATTAACACACATTACTGTATAAAATGCTTTACGAAGACAATAAACAAATAATCTGTTCTTTATTTTAAAAATTATGCAATTGAAAATGATAAAGTTCTTAGGTGAGGTACTTTAAAGGGAGAATTTTCAAAGCCATTTCCGTGAGAAAAGCAGTGTTTTACCCACAGAAATGGTCTTTTACAAACTTTCCCACCTAGCATCAGGGTAAACTTATGCAGGTACAACATGTATACATAGAAGTTTATTTGTAAGAGGAGGTGTCCCAAAGAACAGGGTTAAAGAAGGGATTCCATTTACATGCATTTTTTTAAAATTTGAATTTAAATGCATAAAAATTATGGTGGCTATTTTAGAAGCATTCCTACATGTAAATAGCAGTATGTATACATATACGAGGGTTATTTTTAAAGTAAGGTCCGATTGGCTGTAGCTTTGTAAATTGTTTCCCCCTGCAGAAACAAGCATGCGTGCCAGCTCCCGGCATGCCTTGTGCAAAAGCAGATGCCATTTGCACTCGTAGTATCACTTTGTACGGTTTATACTGAGACGTTAAAATGTTTAAGACAATTGAGCGGCCCTCCGACTGTGAAATATGGTCTGTGATTCAGTTTTTGACAGCAAGGACCGTGTCATCAGCGGACATTCATCACCAGATATGTGAGATGTACGGCCCCAATGTGATGAGTGATAGCAAAGTGCGTAAATGGGTGAGATTGTTCAAGGATGGGCGGGACAAACTGTGCTGATGATGGGTTCCCAGGCTGCTTTCTGAGGAACACCAAAAAAGGAGAATGGCTAGTGCTTTGACATTTTTGATCCAATACAATGAGGAAGGAGATGAACTTTTGGACCACATTGTCACAGCGGATGAGACATGGGTTTCTCACATAACTCCAGAATCAAAGCAGCAGTTGATGGAATGGAGACATACATCATCTCCAGTCAAAGTGAAAGCCAAACAGACAATCTCAACATGCAAGATTATGGTAACTGTGTTCCTTGGAAAGCAGCCTGGGAACCCATTGCGAGCACAGTTTTCTGAACTGCAATTTTTCAGAAACGATTTTGTATAGCACTGACCTTGAAACCTGTGGAAATTTCAGTGACAAAGTGGAAATCATGAATCGCTGTTCTTCATGAATTTTTGCGTCAACTGCGCACCAAATCTTCTGTGATTACTGAAGGTCGACCCTATCGTGGTTCATCATGGACATTGTCCTGCCCGTCCTTGAACAATCTCACCCATTTACGCACTTTGCTGTCACTCATCGCATTGGGGCCATACATCTCACATATCTGGCGATGAATGTCCGCTGATGACATGGCCCTTGCTTTCAAAAACCGAATCATAGACCGTATTTCACAGTCAGAGGGCCGCTCAATTGTCTTAAACATTTTAACGTCTCAGTATAAACCATACAAAGTGACGCTATGACTGCAAACAGCATCTGCTTTTGCACAAGGCATGCCTGGAGCCAGAACACATGCTTGTTTCTACAGGGGGAAAAAATGTACAAAGCTACAGCCAATCGGACCTTACTTTAAAAATAACCCTCGTAGATTGGCATAGGCATGCAAATGTCATTCTTGAAAAGGGGCTATTTACATGTGGTGATGCAGCATTTTAAAAAGAATGTTTAGGTGCTATCTGGGGCCTCGAAGTCAAAATGTCTAAAATTCCCTGGGAGGGGCAGCAACAAAGGTGGGCCGTGTAAATGTATTCTAAAATCAATCTATCTCTGCCAATATACGAGGTGTGACAAAAAAGAAATGAGACTGTCCCATAAATGTTTGATTACAAAATCTACAGAGAAATTATGCATTGTCCCCTTCAAAGTAATCCCCCCCAGAGTTAATGCACTTCTGCATTCGCTTCTGCCACGTACGGAAGCACTCAGTAAAGTCCTCCTCCTTGAGGTCCCTCAGCTCCCTTGTTACAGTGGCCTTGATCTCTTCTACAGAGGTGAAATGAGTTCCTTTGAGCACAGCCTTCAGCCTGGGGAAGAGCCAGAAGTCACACGGTGCGAGATCTTGGGAATAAGGAGGATGGTTGAGAGCTGTGATCTGTTTATTGGCCAAGAACTGCCTCACACTGAGCGCGGTGTGTTTGGGCGCGTTGTCGTGGTAGAGGAGCCACGACTTGCCTCTCCACAGAGCCCGCCTGCTGCACCGAACCCAGTCATGGAGGCAATTGAGGACCTGCTGGTAGAAGTGCAGGTTTGACTGTCTGACCCTGAGGCACAAACTCATGATGGACCACTCCCTTCTGGTCGAAGAATGTTATCAGCATGACCTTGACCCTTGATTTGGACGTGCACACCTTCTTGGGTCTGGGTGACAGTTGAGTCTTTCACTGCAGGCTCTGTCTCTTGCTTTCAGAGTCATACTGGAAGACCCAAGAATCGTCTTCTGTGATGACTCAGCCAACAAACTCTGGATCTTCTCCGATCTTCTCTAGCAAGTCTTGACAAACATTGACCCGGTGCTCCTTCTGGTTATCCAATAAAAGCTTGGGCACCATCTTGGCGCACACCTTCTGCATCCACAGCTCCTGAACCAAGATGGTCCGCACTGACTCCCTGTTCAGGCTGAGCTCCTCAGCTATCATATGCATCATCAATCTGCGATCACTCCGCAACAGCTGGTTAACTCTGTCAATGTTCTCAGCTGTCTTTGTCGTGGAAGGCTGTCCTGACTTGGGGTCATCCTCCACCTTCTTGCAGCCAGTCTTGAAGCATTTGTGCCACTCAAAGACTCGCTACCTTGACATTGCATCTTCTCCCTAAGCCTTTTGGAGAAGTTGGAGACACTCAGTTGGGCCCTTCTCCAACTTAACCAGAAATTTCAAGTTGATTCTTTGCTCCATATTTCTGCCACCTCCAGTTGCCTGACAAAGCGATGGAACAGTGTGCCACAAAAAGACCTGAAAAAGAAAAACAGAGTGAGAGAGATGAAAAATATTATAAAAGAATAGTGGTGAGATGTTGCACAACACAGTGACATAAGTGGTTAGTCAATTGGCATCGAGTTCTGGGCGTGGCTGCCACAGTCTCATTTCTTTTTTGTCACACCTCGTATAAGGAAATGGGTATGTGTAGAATAAACTCCTACACATGCAGGGAAACAGGCAATTTTAGAAAGGATACAAAATCGGCAACGTAGATGTATCTGCGATAGTATTTCAGAATGCACACATGTGTCTGTTGCCACATACCCGTCCTGGCCTTCCATTTTGTGGCAGCTCACAAAGAGACCTCTGTATTTAGCTGTTTGCTTTTTTGAGGGGCACAAATTATTGCTTGCTGAGGTGCTCTGCTGTGTTCCTGAAACTGTATTGGATTACCTGATTGGCTCCCGGAGTTTTTGGTCCTGTTCCTGGCAGGGGCGGCTCCTTCTGAGGGCTATATTAACTCGCCCTCCTCGTGGTGATGCCGAGGTGCTCTGCTGTGTTCCTGAAAGTGTGTTGGATTACCTGATTGGCTCCCGGAGTTTTTGGGGCTGTTCCTGGCTGGGGCAGCTCCTTCTGAGGGCTATATTAACTCGCCCTCCTCGTGGGACGCGAAGCGGGCGCATTCCCGTGGGTGCGTGCCCGAAGGGGCGTGACCAAAGGGGCAGGTCCCGCCCCTTTGGCGCCCCTTCAGCATACTTCGCTGTACGAGGATCCCTGTAATGGGGAAAAGGAGAAAACGTTATCCTCAGCCCGTCCAACCTAAGGCGGTGAAAGTTGTGGGACCTATGGATGCCCAAGTTCGTATGGGCGAAGTGCTGCCTACTGATTTGACATCGGGTGCTGGTACGGAGGAATTATTAACTGTGAGTACTCCATCCTCTTACAATAACTCCCGTGTATTGGGGTTTACTCCCCCCATGCAAGAGACTAAGCAGTTACCTGTTTTAGAGTCTTCTATATCGCAAGCAGGTCGAGTCGATAAGGAAATTGATCTACTTCCGGATTCTTTTTTCAGGATGGAAGAGCTACCTCCACCCCTACCTACGGCGATAACATTTACTCCACCTGGGGAAGTCCAAACTCCACCTTCGGACCTATCTTTGAAAGATATTTGGGTTGTGACCTCTCGTATTGAATCTGTGTTAGGGGCCTCCTTGCAAAAAATTTCAGAGTTTTCTAAGGCTACGGTTCAGAAGCTTGCTGATTATGATAAGCGATTGTTATCAGTGGAGCGGAGAACTGAATTACTGAGTCAGATGCTTTAGTTGGTAAAGATGTATCAACTGCTTTTGCTCAAGACTTCAGCTCTTTACATCGTCAGGATGAGGTGCTGGAAAATGTGTTGCGATCTAAGAATCTTCGTTTATTAAACTTTCCACGTACACATTATCTGGCCCCTATGATCCTGTTTCAAAAGTACCTTAAAGAGATTTTGATGATTCCTGATTTTAGTTCAATTGCTGTTTCAAAGATATATTATGTTCCCTTAAGAAGGGTGGATCAGCAATTAGATGGTGAGCGTGAGGGGGCTCCTTCAATAGATCGGGTTCTTTCCTCTACGCTTGATATTTCTGCTTTTTTAGAAACTACTTGTGATGATATTTCCTCTAGGGCTACCTTATTGGTTACCTTGTTATCTGAGTTAGATAAGGATAGAATTTTGCGGGCTTATTTTGTGAAGAAAACTGAAAAGTTTTGTGGGCAGGCTATTCAAATGTTTCCTGATGTCTCCAGGGCCACGCAAGTGAGACGCAAGGCTTTTTTAGAATTGCATCCACGGGTGTTGGCCCTTGGTGCAGTTTTTCATCTTAGATTTCCTTGCAAATGCCTCATAATTTTTCAGGGTAAACGATTTGTTTTTCTGGATCCTGTTCATTTGTTGGAATTTCTAAAAGATAAAACTTAGGAATGTTGTCTCTGATGGAGTATGGAATTGTTGCTATACTCTGGGAATTGATTGGGTATTGTTTTATTTTACTTTACGCACCTCCTTGAAGTGGTCTCACAACTTGTTTTCTTTGAAGTTTATTGCGTCTATTTTTTGATGTAATATTAATTTTTTTTTGCTTTTTGTAATGTGGAAAATTTTATAAATAAAAAAAATAAAAAAAAATATTGCTTGCTAGCCATTATAAGCACTTTTCAAATGCCTATTCATGACCAATTTCACAAGATAAGGTACCCTTGTTAACATTTTCTAATTGTGAAATACAGCACGTTATCTATATAGTGATTTGTCCATGTAATTTCCTGTATCTAGGTAAAACAAAAAGTGTAGTTACTCACCTGTAGCAGGTGATCTCTGGGAAAAGCAGGAATTTAGTCTTCACATATGGGTGACGGTACCGATGGAACCCGCATGGGAACGCTCCCCAGCATCCAATAGGAAACCCTTTGGGAGCATCCCACTGCACCTGCATATCTGTCTTCCCGCCTTTCCCACTCTTCCTCCTCAATTGAGTTTGTAGCTGAGATAAAAAGAGAGAAAGAGAAAAAAGAGAAAATCTACAACTCCTAGGGAAGGAGGGTGGGTTGTGAAGACTAAATTCCTGCTGTTCCCAGAGATCTGATGGTCCTGGAACACTTTGAGAGCATTGAGAATAGCTCTGAACTCCAGCAGGTTTATGTGGAGTTTTGACTCCTGATGAGATCAGAGACCTTAAGTTGTGAGAGACCTCAGATGGGCTCCCCAGCCCAGTCTTGATGCGTCCATCATCAGGGTACATTGATGTGCAGGCATCTGAAAAGGAGACCCTACAAGGAGATTTTCTGGGGATTGCCACAACTGGAGAGATGAGACCAGAAGGGTAGAGATTTTTATCTTGTCCCATTGATGCCATATGACCCAGAAGTTGTAGCATTTCTCGAACAGTTAGATCATTCTTGGGATATGCCTGAGATGCTAACTGATTGAGATGAGCACAGCAGAGTTGGGGCAGAAATGCCCTTGATTGCTGAGTATTTAAGAGAGCCCCTGTGAACTATAGAGTTTGAGAGGGGACGAGTTGGGACTCTGGAAGATTTATGACAAATCCCAAGTGTTTTAACACCTGCATGGTGCGTGAGAGGGACAGACTGGCCTCTTGAGAGATGCTTGCTCTTATGAGCCAGTCGTCTAAGTAAGGGAAGACAAATATCCCTAGAGTCCTTAGAAATGTGACTACTACTGCCATGCATTTTGTGAAGACTCTTGGGCAGAGGCAAATCCGAAAGGCAGGATTCTGCATTGATAGTGTCTTCCCTGAAACATGAAGCGCAGGAACTTTCTGTGCTCTGGATGGATAAGAATATGAGTGTACGCTTCCTGTAGATCTAGAGAACAGAGCCAGTCTTGACTTTAGAGATAGGGAAGAAGGATCCCCAGGGAGACCATCTTGAACTTCTCCCGTAGGAGATACTTATTTAGGTGCCTGAGGTCTAGAATGGGCCTGAATCCCACTGTTTTCTTTGGAATAAGAAAGTAGGGAGAATAGAAGCCCTTTTCCTGCTGGAATGTCGGAGCCTCCTCTATTGCACCCTGCAGTAGAAGGGAGGTCAACTCTTGTAGCAACAGAGCAGTGAGAGGGGGCTGAGAATGAAACTCTCTTGGTGAAGTCGGGGGGGGGGGGGTAGGCTTTGTAGATGAAGTCTGTATCCCTCCCATACTATTGTTAATGTCCTCTGCTCCGAGATGATAAGATGCCATCTGTGGGCTTAATGGCAGAGTCTGCCGGGAATGTGGATGGGTTGGGATTCTCCAAAGGCAGGACAGCTATGTTCTCTAGAATGGAGTAAAACACCCGGAGCAGCCTGAGTCTACTGAGGTTGTTCAGACTTGGGAGACTGAGCCTTCTTTTGCTGTTTTGGAGATTGTTTTCTGTACTTAATGCTTTATAGCATTCTCACCTCTAACCCCTCCGATGTTGGCTATGTGGTTTACACAGCTAGTTCAGAGTATTTTGGGGTGAATGGAGTTTTTTGACAGGTCCAAGAAATTCCTTGTGTGTACATTTATGATAACTTCCACATATATATATTTTACATGGCACCTTTGAGTATGTTTTAGTTGGTAGCTTTGTGCCACAATCTTATAACATTATTTTTTATTCTGTGCATAGCAAAAAGTGACATGTTTCCACATTATTTCTCCTTTCCATATTGTATAAGATTAAGATTGTTATTAACAGTGGTTTTGTGAATTTAACAAGCAAGATCATCTGTAAGTTGTTCTCCTCCTCCTTCCACATCAATAAGTATTATTCTCACTTGGCTTTATTTGGTTATTTAATTTAATTTAATTTAATTAACAGGTTTTTTTATACCGCTTCTTCCATTGATCAGATGCGGTTTACATATAACAACAATCAACAGAGCAGGCTGTTTTACATATAACAGTAGTAACTTGGAGGTTGCTTTTACTAATTAACAGTTAACAAGTAACAGAGAACTATATACAAATGTACAGGTTTAAACTATATACAGAGTTATTTATTTTTCAGTTTTCAATGCATTATTTTAGTGTCACAGTACTTCATTCCTTATCTTAATATGTGTCATCTATGGTTGGGTTATCCTTTATCAAGCTGGATGGTGCTGGGTGAGTTTGTTTCGGAACCAATTTCACATTTACCTACGAGAATCGCTGTAACTGCCGTTTGAGCCAGCCGGCAGTTACAGCGATTCTCGTAGGTAAATGTGAAATAAGGAATCGCACCACATTAGTGCTTTTAAGTTACCCCCTGAGGAAACCGAGTAGGTGAAGTGCAAATGAAGCGCCATTGATAGCGTTGGGGAAGACAACAACGAAAGCTAAGCACTATTTACTGCCTACTATATATAAAGCGTCATAAAAGCGTTAACATATCAAATGACTAGACATAAAGGGTCATTGATGCAATAACGGGCTTATTCCAATTGACATTGAGATTTTTGGTAGCCTAGAGTCTGAGACCCTGTCAGTCATTATAAAATTCTTCAAAATCATATGGGATTTATAGTTGAAAAATCTTGTTAGTGAGACATAACATACTTTCAAACACTAAGTTCAGAGTGGCACATATATCTTGACAATTATTACTCTGACAGGATTGACCAAATTTAATTTGTGCGGTAATTTTAAAAGTAGCAGCACACACATACATTTGCTTTGAAAATCTGGCGAAGTCCGCAGGGTAAAAAATAACTACATGTTCTCATCCACACAGTTTTAAATTTAGATCCTTCATATAAACGGTATATCTTTTTATTTATTTATTTAACATTTCTAGACCACACTAACCGAGGCAGGCGGACCCGGCGCTGCAGGCCCCTGCCTTACACCCCCCGCTCCACAACCCGTCTCACCCCCCCCCCCAACCCCCATTCCCCACTCTCCCCACAAAATACAACACACAGGGGCTTGTTTACAAAGCCGCGGTAGCGGTTTGCGATCGTAATCGGAGCCGCGGCCCCATTGATTTCAATGGGGCCGCGGTTGCGATCGCGATCGCGAACCACTACCGCGGCTTTGTAAACAAGCCCCACAATGTCTTATGGAACGAAACTGGTCGCAGCTTTTATTAGCCAACAATTTAACAATCCAACAATAAATTTCCAAAGCCATTCAATTAGCGGCACCCGGCTGCACCAGCCATACCACAGCAAAGTGCCTGCCACCGCTAAAGCCGTAACTCGCCACCCGGCAAGTTACATACCCCTCTCCCCGACTTCGCCATACTAAGCAAAAGTCGTCCGAGGGTCTGACCGGGTCAGGGGCACCCCGCCCCCGCCCACTTGTAGCCTACTGCTCCGGACCCCGGAAACCTCCGGGATCCCGCCCCCCCCCCCAAGCTGCAACACCCCAAAAACCCCCAGCACCAAACGTCAGGGAGGGAGGGAGGGACGCCGTCACCGAAGCAGCCTCCGCGTGACTGACCACGCGGAGGCTGCTCGGTCCCGATCCCCCCTCGCGCCCAAACCCTCAAGGCGCTAATTGGCTCCCGCGGGTCCCTGACCCACAGGAGCCAATCAGTTTAAAGGACGCGCGCTCGCGCCCGACTGGGCCGAGCGCACACGTCCTAACCAGGCCGCGCACAGGGTCCGCGCGCCCGGTTAGTAGCGGCCACCGGGACCCTGCCCGTGGCCTTGGAATAACCGAGGCAGGCGGACCCGGTGCTGCAGGCCCCTGCCTTACACCCCCCGCTCCACAACCCGTCTCACCCCCCCCCAACCCCCATTCCCCACTCTCCCCACAAAATACAACACACAATGTCTTATGGAACGAAACTGGTCGCAGCTTTTATTAGCCAACAATTTAACAATCCAACAATAAATTTCCAAAGCCATTCAATTAGCGGCACCCGGCTGCACCAGCCATACCACAGCAAAGTGCCTGCCACCGCTAAAGCCGTAACTCGCCACCTGGCAAGTTACATACCCCTCTCCCCGACTTCGCCATACTAAGCAAAAGTCGTCCGAGGGTCTGACCGGGTCAGGGGCACCCCGCCCCCGCCCACTTGTAGCCTACTGCTCTGGACCCCGGAAACCTCCGGGATCCCGCCACCGGCACATAACCCTGTTCATGTGCCGCCCCCCCCCCATGGCCCCAAGCTGCGACCAGCGAACATCATGGCCAGACATGTATTCCAAAGCCTCCTGCCAATCATTAAGAAGGAGGTCCATACCCACAGGCGACAAGTGAACCCCATCAGCCCGATAGAGCCCCGAACACCCCACGTCCACCCAGTCATGCAGGATCTGGTACCCGCCCCGCTCACATACCCAACGACCAATCTGACGATTGACCTTGGTCAATCCCCGAGACCAACGCCGCTGCTCCCAGCAGGCCGGCCTTGGAATAATGTCTGACCATATCACAATAATCCCAGGAAACATTCGCAACACAAGTCCCAGATCATCCTGAACCGCCCGAATCAGCTGCAGGCAGGACCAGGACGACAGGTCATTTCCACCCAGATGCACCAACAGGGCGGCTGGCCACCGCGACGTCCTCACATGGCGTCGCAGCAAAGGCAGCAGATGCGACCACCGCATGCCCCGCTCACCCAGCCATTGGACAGCCACCGACGACGGGTTCAATCCCAAATTGGCGCCGATAGGGCGTTCCGCAGCACGCCTATGCGCCCAATGGACGAACGAATGGCCAGCAACCCAACACACACCAGGACCGACACCCCCATCTGAAAAAGAAATAAACAGTTAAAGCCCCCACCCCGCAACAGCCCTGCCCTACAAATGTACATACCCTTTAAATGCAGAAGAACGCCACCTCCCAATGGCCTGAATGACCGGAGCAGGCAACCCCGCCGCCGCCGCGCTAGTGGCCGCCCCTATCCGAAAAGAGTGGGGAGCAAACCGGAGTGGATCTTCCCCCACCGCGGACAATGCCAGCCTCAGCACAGCAGACACCTTGAAACGGGTTACAACCCGCTCATCCGCGTGCACAAAAAACCCGCTCGAACCCACCGGGCGCACCGCAACATAATGTAGAAGCGCCCTCACCGGGCACGTCCAGGGGTCCGCGCCCAGACCCAGGCACACCCATAAACCCTTCCCTCTCAGATCCGTCTTGGACTTAGCCAACAAAATCCGCGCCCCCCCCTCCTCCACCCGGACATGACGAGCCAACAGCCCCCCAACGCCCCTGCCCCACCCAGAGCTTGCAACAAGCTCACCAATCCGAAACGCCCCGAAAAAGGCCAGGGAAAAAACCACCCGGAACAAAACGGCCTCATAGGCAGACGAAGCCACCCGCTCCAAGGCCCCGCACACCCGCACAAGAAGCTCGTGCGCAATCGGCAACCGCGCATCGCGTGGAGTCGGATGCGCCCGCTCCCAACCCTGCATCAGCCTCCGCGTCAACACCCCCCCCGGCCGGGAGACCCCAACCAACCGCACTCGCAAAGAAGTGAAACCCTGACAAATGAGCGCGCACCGCCGACCTCAAAAACCCCGCTCTCTTGGCCACCACAATATATTGGCCAAGCAAACCTTCCAGGACCCCCCCAGCCCGCCACCCGCACGAGCCCAAAAAAGCGACCACCCGGTCGCACCCCTTCCGGTACGCAGACCAGGTCCCTGAAGACACCGAACTCCTCAGCAGGTCCAACATCTCCCGAGGCCAATGCTCCACAATTTCTCTGGGACCACAGCTCCCGCCTCGTCCACTTCGGGGGCCAACGCCTGGAACCGCTCCCACTGAAAACGAGAAAGAGCATCAGCAATCTCGTTAGTGGACCCTGGAATATGCCGCGCGCGCACCACCACATTCAGCCGAAGGCACGCTAGCATCACCTCCCGCATTAAACTAGCCACCCGCACGCACCTCGGGGTGTATCGGTTAATCACACTGACTACCGCCGCATTATCACACCACCAAAGCACCCGCCTGTTCCGAAGTCGCTCAGGCCAGAGCTCCAAGACTACCAAAATCGGAAAGAGCTCCAAGAATGTGACGTTCCTGGTCAGGCCCTCCGCACACCAAGCTGCCGGCCACCGATCCGCGCACCAGGCCCCCCCGAAATACACTCCCAAGCCGACCCCCCCAGCCGCATCAGTGTACAATTGTAAATCATCACTGGATACTTCTGGCTCCAGCAACACGGAAGTTCCATTGAAATCCACAAGGAAAACGATCCCACACCCGCAAGTCCGCACGCATTGCCGCCGTCACCCGAATTCGATGATGAGGTTTCCTCACCCCGGCTGTCGCACAAGCCAATCTCCTAGAAAACACCCTCCCCATCGGAACCGTCCGACAAGCAAAATTTAAGGACCCTAACAGAGACTGCAACTCCCGTAAGGAAACCTTACGCACCGACAACACATGGGCCACGGAAATCCGCAAACGAGCCACTTTATCCAGAGGCAACCGCGCCACCATGTCCACCGAATCCAACTCCACACCCAAAAAGATTAGCCGCGTCGTCGGGCCCTCCGTCTTCCCCTCCACCAAAGGGACCCCGAACTCCTGCGCTAACCGCCCAAAGCCGGATAATAGCCTTCGACAGTCCCCGGAGCCCACTGCTCCCACAAACAAAAAATCGTCCAGGTAATGCACCACAGACGACACACCCGACACCCGAACTAACACCCACTCCAAAAAAGTGCTAAACATCTCGAAGTAAGCGCAAGAGATAGAGCATCCCATTGGCATACACTTATCAAAGAAATACTCGCCCTGAAAACAGAACCCCAACAAGGGAAAGGAAGCCGGATGGACAGGTAACAAACGAAACGCTGATTCGATGTCGACCTTCGCCAATAACGCCGACCGGCCGGCCCCGCGCACCAGCGAAGCCGCCTTGTCAAAGGAAGCATAACGAACCGAACACAACAACTGACGCGGGATCGAATCATTCACCGAAGCCCCAACGGGACAAGACAAATTGTGAATCAAGCGGAATTTTCCCGGCTCCTTCTTGGGCACAACACCCAAAGGCGAAATCACCAAGTCAGGAAAAGGCGGCTCCGCAAAGGGGCCCGCCACCCTACCCAACTGTAATTCACTCAACAATTTGTCCTGCACCACCGATGCCCAACGACGCACCGAGGGAGAGTTCCTTGCCGATGGCGCCGACACCACCCCCCTCACCGGGATGACAAACCCATTTCGAAACCCCACCCCCAAAGTCGCCGCCTCACGCCGTCGGGGATAAAGGCTTAGCCACCCCACCAACGCCTCCACCCGCACCGGGGAGGGGGCACGACTGCGCCACTCACTGCCCTTTCGGCGCAGGGGCGGCCATGCCAGAGGCGCCCTTCTTGACACATTTGAGCGCGGAATGGGGACCCCCGCACAAGGAACAGACGTGCTGAAACTTGCAGTCGGGAAAGGGACAGGTGGAACGGTTGAAATGCCAGCAGACGTCACCGCTCCCGGCCGGGACTGCCTTTGCAGGCACCCCGGCCGCCCCTCCTCGAAAGGGCCGAGCTGTCCCCCCCACCGCCCCGACGCCACTCTTGGTCCCACCACCCGCGCTTGCACTGGACCGCGCCGACATCTGGGTCAACCACAGGTTAATATCCTGGGTGCCCCACGAAAGCGCACGGCTTTCCTCCATCCGATCCCTAAACTTCTCATCGTAGTTAAGCCAAGACCATCCCTCGTGCGTCTGAGACGCCTCCAGGATGGAATCGGCATACGCCAATAACATCTCATACTGCGACGGATCGTTCTGCCCCCACACGCTGGCCAACCGTAAAAAGGCGCGCGTCCAATTAACCACGTTTACGCGCTACCTTCCGGACCCTCCCGGCCTTCTCGTCCTCCTTTCTCTTTTTTCTGCTTTCGCCCGAACGCTTCCGCCCCTCCAGCAAACGGAAAATGTCAATATATCGCCGCTTGCGGATTTTATGCCTAAGCTTCCGAGGTACCCCCACCCATAACGCCGGCAATGACACCACCGCAGAGGCTCCCCCCCCCAGCCACACCCACTCCCCCCCCACCACCCGAAAGCTGCCTATCCCCCTTCCTGTCCGACCCCCCGGACGAACTACTTGAGCCCGACGAAGACGAGGACGAGTCGGAGCTGCGACGACGCCTACACGACCGCCAGTGCTTTCTGCGCGAAGCCCCCCCGCCTCCCTGAACGACTCACCCCCGTCACCCATTAACTCACCCGACGAAGCAAGCTGCTCACCAGCCACCGCAAGGTCCTCGCCATCTGCGACATCCAAATCCCTGGGACCCCGCTGGGCCGCCTCAGCTGTCGGTCCCCGCTGCGACTCCGCTCCAACCGGGGAACTCACCCAGCTCTCGCCGCGAGCCGTGCCCACCGGCCAAGACTGTGCCATCAACGAGCCCTGTGGAGACAAAAAAGGAAAAACAGGGGGGGAGACCGACACTGGCCATGCCGGCGGCCAAGAAACCCCCCAACCCGCCCGGGAGGTACCCTGCCCCCCAGACATCCACTGCTCCCAGGGGGAAGCCCCCCCGGCGAGCCAAAGCCCCCATGGCCTGAGAACCACCCCGCAGGCCCACCGCAGCTCGCAACCCAAGGCGCCCCATCGGGCCGCAACCCACCCCCATGGCTCGGCACCCCGAAGTTCCCCCCCCGGCCCCCCCCCACAGCCCCCACCCCCGCCCCCCGACACAGCCCCCACCCCTGCCCCCCCTACAGCCCCCACCCCTGCCCCCCCACCAGCATCCCCCACCTCTCCAGGCCCCAGCAACCCCTCTCCAGCCCCCTGCAAACTACTGGAAGGGAGGGAACCCCCCCTACCTTTCCGGCCACGCACCCCAGCACTACGGCCTTTCTCTCCCCTTCCTCCTGCTGCAGCACCCCTCGACCCCCCCCACACCAACTTGCCTGGGCCTCACCACGCCCCCCCGTGAACCGGACCCCCGCCCCCCAGCCTTTTTAGGGGCCAAGCCCCCGGCGTTCGCCCAGCCAGGCATCCGAAGTGAATAATTTAATTCATTATTCACTTTTACGGGTGTTTTTTTTTTTTATATCGCCTCACCGGCAACCACCGAAACCACCGACCACCGGCAACTGTACTCCAGCACACTCACCCAGCCGCCACACACCGCTCAGCCCGGGACCACGAAGAGAGGAAGACGCCGTAACCGAAGCAGCCTCCGCGCGACTGACCACGCGGAGGCTGCTCGGTCCCGATCCCCCCTCGCGCCCAAACCCTCAAGGCGCTAATTGGCTCCCACGGGTCCCTGACCCACAGGAGCCAATCAGTTTAAAGGACGCGCGCTCGCGCCCGACTGGGCCGAGCGCACACGTCCTAACCAGGCCGCGCACAGGGTCCCCGCGCCGGGCCGCGCGCCCGGTTAGTAGCGGCCGCCGGGACCCTGCCCGCGGCCTTGGAATTCTGAAAAACACTCATTGAGGTTTAGAAAACACATATCATATTAACATACCAATACAAATCAGCTCAATTCCCTCCCCTAAGGTCAGCCTCCAATTGCAGCTGAGAGGGGAGAGAATTACAAAGTACCAGAACCTGCACCTGAACAACCAACCAGAGCTGAATCCTCACTCCTTGGACTTCCCTCAAACTGGGAACAACAAACAAACCCTTGTCCGCTGAATGCAAAGTAAGACCAGGGATGTACCACCACAAAAGTCGACTGAAATAACCTAGTGCCAGTCCATGGAGAGCCTTAAACACTAACAGCAACAATGTATATTACACACAGAAAGACACCAACAGCCAATGAAGCTCTCTTAAAACAAGGGTAACGTAATCAAATTTTCTCAACCCCTTAATAATCTTGGCTGCGGTATTTTGTACCAATTGCAAATGAGCCAGCTCCTGCACTGGCAACCCCAACAGCAAAAAATTACAGTAATCAATGTGTGGTAAAATCATAACTATTACTAGCCATCCTGCCGACAAGAAAGGGAAGAATGTACGAAGCATCCGCAATACCCCAAATAAGGATCTTATTATTCAGGAGACATAGTCATGCAAAGTCAAGGAGCTATTGAACTATATCCCTAAAATATGGCAGAGTCCTAAAACCCCCTGCAAGCCCCTTAAGCCCCCTAATGTTGAAGTAAGTGCACCAAGCGATCAAGAGGGTGAGAGCCATAAGACCTCCATCTTCTGCAGATTAAAATTAAAATACATCTGGGAAAAGCCTTCTCATAGTTTAGACATGCATAAGGTAATCTTTTCAGATGCATCTATGTAATTCTCCTGAAGACAATGTAAGCAGTACCTACATGTCATCTGCATGCATATAAAATTTCAAATCCATATGTCTCATCAACTCGCAAAGCAGTAACATGTACACATTAAACAATAGCGGCGATAACAAGGAGTCTTGAGGGACCAATGACAGATGCTGACCCTACCGTACACACTGCTCTCTCCCAGTTAAAAAGGATGAAAACCATTGGAGAACATACCCACCCAACCCAATGCCCTTTAAACAATCCAATAAAAGGCAGAGCTCAACAGTGTCAAATGTGGCTCCTACATCCAGTTGGAGTAAAACCCCCTCAATATCACCATCAGACATGATGGGGGTCATTCGAATCCTGTTTAGTGGGTCTGGATGTCCAGATCAGATGACCAAACCCACTAAATGCCTGGATCATGTTGCTGGGAACAGAACTCCCCACATGTACAGCATACTTGTACGGGCAGCTCTGTTCATGGGCGGGAGGGGGTGGGCTGGGGAGGAACGAGGGCGAGCGACAGGCAGAGCTGGAAGCCCAGACGTACAGGGCCGATTCTGAGGTCAGTCCTGTACGTCTGGGGTCACACAGTTAGATAGGGGACTTATTCCACCTCAGAGATGGAATAAGTCCCCCTCGATGCAGGGGACAGCAGAGGCCAGCAGACAGAAAGGTGAGGGGTGAAGAGGGGGTTCCCTGTAGATCTACCCTGGCCATAGAAGGCTGGATCAGGGGTCGGGCTGTATGGAAAGAATTTTCTTGGCAGCGGCCAGTGATCGTGGCTCCATTCAGGAGCCGTGGTGCCATGACGATGGGACACCATGGCACTAAGCTCCATTCACGTGCTGTGGTACCATTACAACAGGATGCCATGGCACTAAGCTCCATTCAGAAGCCTTCTGAGCTAGTTGGGTAGGTGCCAGACATGTGGCCAATCAGAATCAGGACCCAGCCTACACATCCAGGCCATTAGACCCGATTCTGATCCCGGTGGCCCCATCTAGCCCCCATGGGATCAGAATCAGGTGCTAACGCTGCACGCCCTGATTTTGACCGACCGTACAGGGGCAGGACGTCTCCTACTACATTGGCCTTGATATATATTGTCATGGTCCAGGGCAGAATAGACCAGAGGAAATGCAGGAAAATGCTCGGGGGAGTTTTAAAAGGCACACTGAGAAGCACATGGCTAGGGGTTGCCATGAGCAACAAAGGAAAACACAAGCTCATGCTGCAGCAAAACACCCAGAGAGAGCATTACGTAAGGGCTCATTAGTAAGGCAGAAACAGCTGCAGGAAGTTAACCCAATGGAAGTCTCAAGTTATGACGCAGTTAAAATAGGGCCAGCTTTGAGCACAGGAAAGAGGAAGGAGAGAACCAGCAGATACACAGGAAACAGATACACGAGGAGCACAACAGGAAGCTCAGCTAAAGGCACGAGGAAAGAAGGAAGTTACTACACCAGCCCAGAAGCAGTTGACAGAACTGTAGGATACAGAAAGACTGCAACTAGCAGAAAAGCCATTTCCAGAAACCAAGGCAGAGGAAGGGATAGAGAGAGATCCCAGGAGCCATACCGGAGTGTTTCTGAAGAAGAATCTATCTGCTCTGAAGGAGAGTTTGCCTCAGAAGAATTCTCTCAGGTCAGTGTTTTAAACCAGGGCTACAATAAGGAAAAGCCTGGCTGTGAGCTGACGAGAATTGCTTTATAGCAAGCCGAGGGAGAGAGAGATAGATAACAGGCTTAGCAGTCACACTTCTAAGCAAACAAACCGACGCTGGGCTGGGAAGCACCCTGGTGAATGGAATAGAGGGGCACTGGAATTTCTGTCCAGAGATCTGAGAGGGAAAGATCCTGTGAGGGCAGAAGCCAGACTCTATGATAACCAGCCTTTCCTCACTGATAGAAATGAGAGCAGCTTCAGCTATGAAGAAAGAGAGTTAAATGATTGCCCGAGAAGTTACAGCCCTGAGCAAGTTTGCACAGAAGAAAGTCCTGAAGATATGGATTATGAATGTTGTGCTGATACTGATAATTGCTCTAGAATGGACTGTACCCTAGTTCTTTCAGATGCTATAACCTCTTTTTGCTGAAGTGCCGTTCCCATTGAAATCTGTGCAGGTGGCACTGATTTCAACAGCACAGTTCTTCTGAAAAGTAAGAAAACTGTTTTCCTGTTTTGTTTGTTTAAGCTGAAGAGAAGCATTTTTGTTATCCTTACTGATCCTTTTGTGTTACCAGAAAAATATGGTTTATTTCCTTTTTGTAACATTGATGCAAGAATTCTCCCGGGACGGGAAATAAAACCTCTTGAAAGCTTAGTCTCTCGCTCACAACTACTTTCTTATTGACTGGCTATTGGGACACACAAACCCAGGGGACATTATAAAGTCCCTGCTTGAAATAAGAGGACCCCACTGCACATCTCCAGCCTTCCACCACAGGGGCCTGGGGAGTCGGTGAGAAAGTGGCGACGTCTGCAGGATTTTTGCATAAGACAGCAAAAGGAATAAGCACAGAGGATTACAGTCTGCAAGGAAAAAAACATCTTAAAGGAGAAGCACTGTCAAGCAGGTTCCTACCACCAAGAGCTGACCAGAAAAGAAACTTTCTCATAGGCTGACCCCTGCCAGGAGACTCAGGTAAAGGGTACCTAGGCCTGTGCAGGGAGTATAAGAGTGAGAAAAAGGGTGTTGGTGGGCAGAGGGAAGACGGTGGAAAAAAGAAAAAAAAATATATACATAGAAGTGGCGGTATCGCACTTGGTTTGGTTTTTTCTTGTTTCTCCCACAGGTACATCAGTGAAAGATGGAGCCTCGTGAGGTAGCTCACTGGATGAAGGAGCAGTGGGATAAGCAGGTCAAGCTCATCCACTTTCTACAGGAGCAGACCACGCAGACTATACAAGCACAGCAGAAGCCATTGATTGAGGCCATAGAAGCTTTACTGAAGAAACCAGCAGACACTGGAGCGGATATCCCCATGACATTGCAAGCTGCAGGAATGAGGTCGTATGAGGCTTTTTCTTTAAGGCCATTACAGCCTCAGGATAACCTGGACGACTATTTGGACGCTTTCGAGCGTATAGCCACTACTCTAAAATGGCCAGAAGAGCAATGGGCCATTCGGTTCGCCCTATCGCTCTCTGGAGAGGCGCTTTCGGCCTATAAGGCTATGCCCGCGGAGTTAGCCTCTAACTATCTTGAGGTCAAAAAGGCCGTAAAAGATAGGTTAGGGCTTACCCCTCTTCATTACCAGAGAATGTTGAGAGAGGCAGTGATTAAGCCCCAGGAAACTCCTAAAGCCCTAGCACAAAGGCTCAAGAGTCTAGCAAGAAAATGGTTGTTAGCAGAAGGTGCAACAATGGAAACAGTCATAGATAAAATTGTTTTGGAACAATTTCTACAGGCTGTTCCCAGCGGGCTAAAAACTTTCCTTACCCTCCAGCAGTGCCAGACCTCGGAGGATGCAGCTACTCTGGCAGAGCGATACTTCGCTGCTGAGAGAATTGACACCTCGGGGCATGATATCTGGGTGGCCGCAGGGAGAAGGAAAGAAAATAGGAAAGGAAAATATGTACATGATAGGATGTATAACCCTGCAGTAGTAAATGTTAATGTCTCTGATGATAATGTTCATTCCATGCCTAAGGGTAAATGTTTCAGGTGTGGAAAGGCTGGGCATTACCAAAGATCCTGCACCGAACGAATGGTCTTGGTGACGGGAGCAGAGGAAACAGGGCAAGATCAATTCCTGATCCAGGTGTAAGTGGAGGGCATTTATACTCTGGCTCTGCTTGATTCAGGGGCGGACCAGAGCATGATTTCCAAAAGACTCTGGGAAGCTATTAGGAAGTACCACCAGGCACCCCTGAGTCAAGCAGAAGGGCAGATTCGTGTCCGATGTGTACACGGCGCGACCTCACATTACCCCCTGTATAATGTAAGGGTGAAAGCATTCGGAACTCACCAGGAAATGCCAGTAGCCATAGTCCCGAAGCTACCGAGGGAGGTTGTACTGGGGAGGGACTGGCCACCCTTTGTTGAAAAGATGGAGGGAAAACTTAGTATACCTCACATACGTTCCCGCCAAACCCAGGGAGGAACACAGAATGTAGAGGTCAAAGCCTTGGCCGCCAAGCTCCCAAGTCCTCTATTTGGAAAAGAACCAAAAGGTAGGACAAGGCCCCAGGTTCCTAAGAAGGAGGTTCCCTTAGGAAAGTCAAAGTTTGTACTACAATTTTGTAAGATGACAGACCGAGCAAAAAGTCCCCAGAGAGCTACACCTGGAGCAGCGGGGTATGATTTCTTAAGCGCAGAGGAGGTTTTGGTGGAGAGAAGAGGGAAGGCCTTAGTGGATACAGGCATCCAAGTCCAAATCCCTGAAGGCTGCTACGGCAGAATCGCCCCACGATCTGGTCTTGCGCTAAAGTTCTTTATAGACATAGGGGCCGGGGTAATAGACCCCGACTATAGAGGATGCCTCAAGGTCTTGGTCTTCAATTTTGGGAAGACCGATTTCCAGATTCATATAGGCGATCGTATCGCTCAACTTATATGTGAGCGTGTGGGTTTCCCTAGAATAGAGGAGGTACCCTCCTTGTCCTCAACCACCAGGGGAGAAAAGGGGTTCGGGTCCACGGGCCAGGGGGAGGTGAAAATTTTGACAGCCCAAGCTGAACTACCAATAGAGGAGGACCTTGGCCCACAAATCAATGATTTGAAGGGCAAAGAAAAACCTAGGTTAGGTGAGGGGCTTTCTTTGCCACAACAGCAGGAATTGGCCCAAGTCTTGAACAGGTTCTCCGATGTTCTAACGACAAAGCCGGGAGAAACTCATGTAGTGGCCCATGAGATCATTACTACGCCCGGGCGAATAATTCGCCAGAGGCCATACCGCATGCCCGAGGCTAAAAAGAAAGAAATTGTAGAACAAGTAAAAGAGATGGTAAAACTCGGGGTCATAGAGGAATCACGCAGCCCATGGTCCAGCCCCATAGTATTAGTCCCCAAACCCGATGGGTCTGTTAGGTTCTGCATCGATTTTCGTCGAGTAAACGAAATCTCGCAATTCGATGCCTATCCAATGCCTAGGATCGATGATGATCTGTTAGATCGCGTAGGGCAGGCAAGATACCTAACCACCCTGGACCTCACCAAAGGGTACTGGCAAGTCCCTTTGACGAGGGAGTCCAAGCCTAAGACGGTGTTTAGTATGCCTATAGGCCTTTTTCAATTTACACGCATGCCCTTTGGCTTGCACGGAGCGGCGGCTACTTGCCAGCGGTTGGTGGACCTAGTTCTGAGGCCCCACCAAGAATATACCCTGGCATACATGGATGATGTCATAATTTATAGCGCAACATGGACCCAACACCTGGCCAGAATAGAGGCTGTACTCAGGGCACTTCGCAAGGCCGGATTGACCCTGAATCCAGCCAAATGTTTATTTGCGGCAGAAGAGGCCAAGTACTTAGGTCATATAGTTGGGAAAGGGGTAGTCCGACCCCTTACTGGTAAAATAGAGAGCGTCAGGAATTTCCCTCGTCCAAGCACAAAAAAGCAGGTGCGTAGCTTTCTTGGGCTGGTAGGGTATTATAGAAGGTTTATACCTCGTTTTTCCGAAGAAAGCAATATATTTACAGAAATGTTGCGGAAAAAAACGCTCCAAATACTGTCCAATGGTCCCCGGAGGCGGAGGAAGCCTTTATTGTTCTGAAAGAAGCACTCTGTAAGGCACCTGTACTAAGGGGCATAGATTTTGATCTTCCCTTTGTTCTCCAGACAGATGCGTCTGATACAGGGTTGGAAGCCGTATTGGCGCAAATATTTGAGGGGGTGGAACACCCCGTAACCTATTTAAGCCGGAAACTCAATAGAGCGGAAAAAAATTACTCTACCATTGAGCGGGAATGTCTGGCGATTAAATGGGCAGTAGAGGCATTACGCTTCTATTTAACTGGCAGACAGTTCCTTCTGGTCACGGACCACGCCCCGTTAACATGGTTACACCAGATGAGAAACAGTAATCCCCGTCTCACCCGTTGGCACCTAGCGCTCCAGCCTTTTGACTTTGTGGTCAGGCACAGGGCAGGCCGGCTACACGGGAATGTAGATGCGTTATCACGTATTCCCGGCTGTCAGGTAAGGACTGCAGCCAGGAATAGTTTAAGGGGGGGGGGGATTTGTCATGGTCCAGGGCAGAATAGACCAGAGGAAATGCAGGAAAATGCTCGGGGGAGTTTTAAAAGGCACACTGAGAAGCACATGGCTAGGGGTTGCCATGAGCAACAAAGGAAAACACAAGCTCATGCTGCAGCAAAACACCCAGAGAGAGCATTACGTAAGGGCTCATTAGTAAGGCAGAAACAGCTGCAGGAAGTTAACCCAATGGAAGTCTCAAGCTATGACGCAGTTAAAATAGGGCCAGCTTTGAGCACAGGAAAGAGGAAGGAGAGAACCAGCAGATACACAGGAAACAGATACACGAGGAGCACAACAGGAAGCTCAGCTAAAGGCACGAGGAAAGAAGGAAGTTACTACACCAGCCCAGAAGCAGTTGACAGAACTGTAGGATACAGAAAGACTGCAACTAGCAGAAAAGCCATTTCCAGAAACCAAGGCAGAGGAAGGGATAGAGAGAGATCCCAGGAGCCATACCGGAGTGTTTCTGAAGAAGAATCTATCTGCTCTGAAGGAGAGTTTGCCTCAGAAGAATTCTCTCAGGTCAGTGTTTTAAACCAGGGCTACAATAAGGAAAAGCCTGGCTGTGAGCTGACGAGAATTGCTTATAGCAAACCGAGGGAGAGAGAGATAGATAACAGGCTTAGCAGTCACACTTCTAAGCAAACAAACCGACGCTTGGCTGGGAAGCACCCTGGTGAATGGAATAGAGGGGCACTGGAATTTCTGTCCAGAGATCTGAGAGGGAAAGATCCTGTGAGGGCAGAAGCCAGACTCTATGATAACCAGCCTTTCCTCACTGATAGAAATGAGAGCAGCTTCAGCTATGAAGAAAGAGAGTTAAATGATTGCCCGAGAAGTTACAGCCCTGAGCAAGTTTGCACAGAAGAAAGTCCTGAAGATATGGATTATGAATGTTGTGCTGATACTGATAATTGCTCTAGAATGGACTGTACCCTAGTTCTTTCAGATGCTATAACCTCTTTTTGCTGAAGTGCCGTTCCCATTGAAATCTGTGCAGGTGGCACTGATTTCAACAGCACAGTTCTTCTGAAAAGTAAGAAAACTGTTTTCCTGTTTTGTTTGTTTAAGCTGAAGAGAAGCATTTTTGTTATCCTTACTGATCCTTTTGTGTTACCAGAAAAATATGGTTTATTTCCTTTTTGTAACATTGATGCAAGAATTCTCCCGGGACGGGAAATAAAACCTCTTGAAAGCTTAGTCTCTCGCTCACAACTACTTTCTTATTGACTGGCTATTGGGACACACAAACCCAGGGGACATTATAAAGTCCCTGCTTGAAATAAGAGGACCCCACTGCACATCTCCAGCCTTCCACCACAGGGGCCTGGGGAGTCGGTGAGAATATATATATATATATATATATATATATATCATTCACCAAAATTCTAAGCAAGGTCTCGGTACTATAAAACTTGCGAAATCCTGACTGACACTCATCTAAAATGTTCTGAGTCTCTAAAATGTCTGCAAACTGTAAGGCCACGTAACACTCCACCACCTTATCCAAAAAAGGTAAATTGGAGATAGGGTGGTAACTACCATAACTGGTGCATCTCCACCATTCTTTAAACAGGTGTTACTACATCTTTCTTCAATGTCTTTGGAAAAATACTGGATGTCAAGGAACCACCACCCAGGAAAAAGATTTAGGCGTCATTGTGGATAGCATGTTAAAACCCTCAGCCCAGTGTGCAGCAGCAGCCAAGAGAGCAAATAGAATGCTAGGTATCATAAGGAAAGGAATGGAAAATAAAACAAAAGATATTATAATGCCTCTATATCGTTCCATGGTGAGACCGCACCTTGAATATTGTGTGCAATTCTGGTCGCCGTATCTTAAAAAGGATATAGCATTATTAGAAAAGGTTCAGAGAAGAGCCACCAAAATAGTAAAGGGGATGGAAGGATACTCCTATGAAGAAAGGCTAAAAAGGTTAGGGCTTTTTAACCTGGAAAAGAGGCGGCTGAGGGGAGATATGATAGAAGTCTATAAATTAATGAACGGAGTGGAACGGGTAAACGTAGATCGATTGTTTACATTATCAGAATATAGAAAGACTAGAGGACATGCAATGAAGCTACTGGGTAAACTATTTAAGACTACATAGTAACATAATAACATAGTAACATACTAAGTGACGGCAGATAAAGACCAGCATGGTCCATCTAGTCGGCCCAGCAAGATGGCAAGAGTAGGTGCACCTGTCGCTCTGTGAAGGCCACCCCTCCCCATGTTTTTGTTTTTGTTTAGGGGTGAACCCATCACTCCATGTAGGACACCCTTATTTGTTGAGATGCTAGATAGTTCAGAAGTTAGATGGTACCGTTTATTTTGCTTTTATCCTGTTGCTGTAAAGGGATCCACTGTGTTTGTCCCATGCCGTTTTGAATTCCATCACCGTGTTTGCCCCCACCACTTCCATCGGGAGGGTATTCCAAGCATCCACCACCCTTTCAATGAAGAAATATTTCCTGACATTGCCTTTCAATTTACCACTTTGCAGCTTCATGTTAATGCCCGAGGCCGCGGGCTGGGTCCCGCGGCCGACAGTAACCTGGGCCCGGGCCCGGCCGCGGCCTCCAACATGCGGAGAGAAGGGGGGGGGGTGCGTCGGGAGTGAGGAGGTGGTGCGCGGCATTTGAAATCGCTCCGTCATGCCGTCGGAGTGATTTCATTGGCCCGCAGGGTAGGGGGTGGGCGGTGCTGTGTTCGCGAGGAGCCGCATGGCCGTCTCCTTCTGGCCGCGGCTCCTCGAGTAGCGGTCGCGTTCTGTGTTGGTCCGGTGAGTGGGGTTCTTTGGGGGGTCCTTGTGCTCCCGGGGGAGGCGGGGGTGGTTGAGTTCGGGTGGGGGGGTCGGCAGCCGGTGGTCTGCCTTACGTGGGGGCCGTGTGCATATCAAAAAAAAAAAAAAAAGGAAGAACCCCGTGCAGCTTGCAGCCCGCTTCCTGGTTGCTGCAGCAAGTCCTTTACCCTGCGCTGGGCTGCCGCTCTCAGCAGTAAGGTGGGGAGGGTCGGAGCATGGCCGGAAAAGACAAAGCCAAGGGGGCTTCGGGTGGAAGGGCTGGGGGGAGCTCGAGGGAGTCCCGCGGGGTTGGGGCAGCACCAGGGGCAAGAGCAGGCCGAGGGGGGGGGCGGGGAGTAGGTGGGAGGACAGGTAAGCGGAAGGTCGGGGCAGGGATGCGTGGGGCTCTCCCTGCCCCTGCAGCCGTGTTGGGGGGGCCGGAGGAGTTGGTGGGCCCCCTAGAAGAGGTCGAGGGGCCTGGGGCACTGGAGACGGATGAGGCGATAGGGGGGGTGCAGGGGTAGGGGGTGTAGCGGAGGGGAGCGTCGCTCGGGGGTCGGTGGGGGACGGCGGGGAGCGGTCGGGTGGGGTGGGGCCTGGGTGGGTTCAGGTTCCTGCTGGAGCCTATGGGCCCGCCCCGGTGGGGTGGGGAAGGTTGGGAATGCATAGCGACGGGTGGCAGACTTGGTCCCCGGCACCTGGGAGGGCTATGGGTGGGAGCCCTTGGGGAGGGGGATGGGGAGGGGGCTGGGGAGGGGAGCATTGGGGGGCCGGTTTTCAAAGTGGTGGGGGGCAGCTTCCCTGGGGGGCTACAGGCTGGGCGGTCGGGGGGTTGGGGTCCTCGGGGGGAGTGCAGGGAGGGGGTGCGGGGTGGGGGGCAGGGCCTTATGGGATGGCTTCGCAGGGGGTTGGCTTTCCTCCGTCCCCGTGTGTTGGCTCTCCTCTCCCATTGCAGGTTCCGGGGAGTGCACCACTGGCAGCGGGTGGAGTTGGCGGCGGTGCGACAGTGATGTCGTCGAGTGGGGGCCAGTCCAGCCCGACCTTGGCGGAGCAGACGGAGTCCACCTCGGGGGTGCAGGTGGCAGCGGAGCAGGCGGCGGCAGGTGAGTGCTCCGGGACGACAGCGGGGGGAGTTGGGGGGGCAGTGCCGTCGGGGGAGGGCGCACCGCCAGCTAGTAAAGCCAAGGCAAAGCGGAAGCACCGACGGCGTCGGTGGCGGAGCGCGTCGTCTTCATCTACATCATCGGGGTCTTCGGACACTTCTTCAGCGGACTCCACCGGCGGGCCACGGGTTGGTGAAGGGGCGGGGTCCTCGGTGGTGCGGTGCGCGGAATTGTGGGAGAGTGTTCCGCGCAAGTTGAGGCGGCGGATTGTGAAGCGGCGTTATTTGGATATTTTCCGGCTATTGGAAGGGAGGAAACGCTCGGGGGAGAGTCGTAAGAAACGCAGGGAAGACGAGAAGGCGGAGAGGGTACGGAAGGTTTCACGGAACACGTTGAATTGGACTCGGGCTTTTTTGCGTTTGGCGAGCGTATGGGGGCATGAGGACCCGAGTCGATACGGTGAGCTGTTGGCTTATGCTGACGCGATCTTGGCGGCTTCCCAGGCACACGAGGGGTGGGCCTGGCTTAATTACGATGAGGAGTTCCGCGATAGGATGGAAGAGAACCGGCAGTTGTCGTGGGGCATGAAGGATATTAACCTTTGGCTCACGCAAATGTCGGCAAAGAAGAGTGGAATGGGGGGGGGTGCAGGTCCGGCTAGGGCGGCGGGCACAGCAGCTACGGCGGGCTTGCGGTCCTTTCGGCCAGCGGGCCCGGGGCCCGAGGTGAGCAAAATTGGGGCGGGCGGTCCCACCGGAGATTTGTGCTGGCGCTTCAATAAAACGTCCTGCCCATTCCCGGACTGTAAGTTTTGGCACGCCTGCTCGCTGTGCGGAGCCGGTCACTCGGCCGTTAAGTGCAGCCGTAGAGCGGTGCAAGGGGCGTCGGCTGCAAGTAAATGACGGGTTGGAGGGGGGGCTGGCGCCTACCCCCATTAGGATACAGGCGTTGCTGCCATGGCTGGAGCTCTACGCGGCTACCAGGCATGGCACGGCGGGGACGATGTTGTGGGCGGGGTTTTCTGAGGGCTTTCGTATCCCATTTCAAGGGGCGGTCCGGGAATTGGAGACGGGGAATGCTTGCTCAGTGCTGCGGCTGGCGGATGTGGCCCGTGCGAAGATTGCGGCGGAGTGTGCTCTGGGCAGAGTCGCTGGGCCGTTCGTAAGGCCGCCCTTTTCGCCGTTTATTGTTTCACCGCTTGGTGTCATCCCGAAGAAGGAGCCCGGGCGTTATCGGCTGATACATAATCTTTCTTGCCCCCTCGGGGCCTCGGTGAACGACCATATCCCGCGGGAGCTGTGCTCAGTGCGCTATGCGTCCTTCGACGAGGCTTTGGAGCTGGTGTGCCAATGTGGAAAGGGGGCTTTGCTCGCGAAGGTGGACATTGAGTCTGCCTTTCGTCTCTTGCCGGTGCATCCGTCCGCCTTCCCCTTGCTGGGATTTCGTTTTGACGATTATTATTATTATGACAAGTGTATGCCCATGGGTTGTGCGATCTCGTGCGCTTACTTTGAGGCCTTCAGCTCTTTCCTGCACTGGGTGTTGGTGCGGAGGTCCGGTCTTAGGACTATAGTGCATTACCTCCATGATTTTTTGTTCGTCGGGCCGGCCCAGTCCGCAGTGTGTGCATCCTTGTTAGAGCTTTTCCTGGGTATGGCGGCGGAGTTTGGCATCCCTTTGGCGGAGGGTAAGACGGTGGGGCCGGTGACTTGTATTTCCTTCTTGGGGATCGATATCGACTCAGTGGAGTTTGTGGTCCGGTTACCGATGGATAAAGTCGAGCGGCTGCGGCTCTTGGTAGCGGAGGTGGGCTCCGCTACGAAGGTGACGTTGACAGAGCTTCAGAGGTTAGTCGGCCTCCTGAACTTTGCCTGTCGGGTCATCGCAATGGGGAGGCCGTTTGCGCGGCGGTTGTCTTTGGCGATGGCCGGGGTGCGCTGTGGGCACCATCGCATCCGGGTGACTGCGGGGATGTGAGCTGATTTGCGCGTGTGGGATGCTTTTTTGGCGAATTATAATGGCTGCTCGGTGTTACAGTCTGAGGAACTGTCCAACAGGGATTTGGACTTGTTTTCAGATGCGGCAGGGGGTTCGGGTATGGGATTGTACTGCCAGGGCTCGTGGTGTGCAGCGCCGTGGCCGGCGGCTTGGTCCGCGAGTGGGTTGACGCGCAACGTGACGTTCCTGGAGTTGTTCCCGATTGTGGTGGCCTTCTGGGTATGGCCAGAGAGGCTACGGGACAAGCGGGTGGTCTTCTGGTGCGACAACGCGGCGGTGGTGCAAGTCATTAATCGTCATTCGCCAAAGTGTCCGAGGGTGGCGGCGTTGATGCGGGTGTTTGTGCTGGCCTGTCTTCGTCTCAATGTCACGGTTCGGGCGCGCCATGTGCCAGGTGCTCTGAACGTTATTGCTGACGCATTGTCTCGTTTCCAGTGGGAGCGGTTTCGGGAGTTGGCCCCGGGGGCGGAAGAGACCGCGGCGGTGGTGCCGGAGCACCTTTGGCGAATTGGGACGCCGGAATGATCTCATTGTTGCGGTCCTCCCTGGCTCCAGGTACGTGGAAGGCTTATCAGCGGGGGTATGTGCGGGTTCGAGAGTTTCTCTGGGGGAGGGGCTGGAGGGGGGGCAGAGTCGGGGACATCTTAGCGGGTTCCTTCATAGCATGGGCAAAAGAGGGTGGTTGGTCCCGGGCAGCAGCACGGGCGGCTTTGGCCGGCTTCTCCTTTTTTAGCAGGGCGGCTGGCTGGGGCAGTCCGAGCGCCTCATATGTGGTGAAGCGGCTATTAGCCGGGTGGGCGCGAGCGCAGCCCCCCGGCCCGGATTGGCGTCGCCCCGTGTCGCACGCCTTGCTGCTGCGTATTTGGGGCGTTCTACCCGAGGTGGCGGCTACTCCGTATGAGGCAGTCCTTTTTCGGGCGTTGTTTGTCACAGCTTTCTTTGGGGCCTTCCGAGTTAGCGAGCTGGTCCCTCCGTCAGGCGGACGGGGTGGGCGGGGGGGTTTGCTGGTTCAGCAGGTGGACGTACAGGAGGCGCGCGTACGGATATTTCTGGCCCACTCGAAGGCTGACCCGCAAGGGCAGGGTTGGTGGGTGCTGCTGAGGGCCATTCCAGGTCTGGGATCCTGTCCGGTGCAGAACTTGGCGGCATACCGGCGGCAGCGGCCGGATCGGGCCGGGTGTTTCTTCTGCCATGCTGATGGGACAGCTGTTACCCAATTCCAATTCACGGCAGTCTTCTGCTTGGCATTGCGGCGGCTGGGCATGGATGAGCGCGGTTATGCGTCTCATTCCTTCCGGATAGGTGTGGCAACGAGCGCAGCAGCCGCTGGCCTGGGAGGTGAGGTGATCCAGCGGATCGGGCACTGGCGCTCCGGGGCCTACGAGGGCTACGTGCGTTTGGAACAGTTGTGAGCTGTGGTGGTGGAGGGGGGGTGGGCGTGGGGGGGGTTCTAATGCTGTGTTTCTTTTTCAGGTGTACTGCAGAGCATGCCGACATGGAATGCTGCCCGGGGCACGCCGGGTGTCTGGTGGCTTCTGGGACATTCATTCGTCTACTGGGCTTGGTGTCCTGCAATTTCCGGTTGGAGTGGCTCGGCGAGCGGGGCATGCGTTGGTGGCAGCTACTTCCAGTGGTTCGAGAGCACGCGGAGCGGCGGCAGTGGCCGGTGGGACTCCTGATACATCTTGGAGGGAATGATCTTTCCTGTTGGACGTGTCGGCAACTCATCCGCGCAGTGCAACGGGACCTGCGGGCGCTGCAGGAGCAGTGGCCTGACGTTGCAATCGTCTGGTCGGACATCATCCCTCGGCCGGCCTGCTTGCCTCAGCGACGCTGGTCGAGAGGGCTGGCCAAAGTGAACAGGCAGATTGGCCGTTGGTTGCAACAGGCCGGGGGATGGCAGGTCCGGCACCCTTGGGCGGACCCCCAGTGCGCTGGACTGTACCGTACCGACGGGGTACACTTGTTCCCGGTCGGACAGGACTTATTGCTCAATGATTGGCAGGAAGTGCTTGAAATGATTGGTCGCAGCTTTATGGTGGGGGCGGTGCGAGGATAGTGCCTACCTCGCACCGGTGGCGGGGTACAGAGCCAGCGCTCGCAGGAGTGGCGCGGGCTTGACCTGGTTTACAAGCAGTGGGGGCAAAGTGCTCCCCGGGGTGGGGCGAGACAGCCCGGTTGGGGGTCTCGGCCCGGTAGCGGGGGGGTGGGAGCCGGCCTTTGCTACTAAGATGGCGAGGCAGGCGGCGGGGTTTGGGGGGGAGGAGGATGCTCCGCCTTGCTACTAAGATGGCGGGTGGGGGGGCATCCTCCGGTAAAGGGGTGCGGGGCTGGGTTGTGTTCAATTGTTATATTCAGGCCCGTGTTGGGCCAGTTGTATAGGTTGTAAATAAAGCTGCGACCAAAAGTTTGTACCAAAAATACTGTTGTTGGTGAATTTGTTGGGGGGGGGGAACAGGATTGGGGGGTGTTAAGTCGGGGGATGGAGGCGAGGAGGGCTTCCGGGTTACCAGTGTTAATGCCCGAGGCCGCGGGCCGGGTCCCGCGGCCGACAGTAACCTGGGTCCGGGCCCGGCCGCGGCCTCCAACATGCGGAGAGAAGGGGGGGGGTGCGTCGGGAGTGAGGAGGTGGTGCGCGGCATTTGAAATCGCTCCGTCATGCCGTCGGAGCGATTTTATTGGCCCGCAGGGTAGGGGGTGGGCGGTGCTGTGTTCGCGAGGAGCCGCGTGGCCGTCTCCTTCTGGCCGCGGCTCCTCGAGTAGCGGTCGCGTTCCCGCCCACCCGCCCCTGTTTTTTTTGTTTGTTGGGGATGTTGCAGCTGGTGGGGGTGGCGGGGTACAGAGCCAGCGCTCGCAGGAGCGGCGCGGGCTTGACCTGGTTTACAAGCAGTGGGGGCGAAGTGCTCCCCGGGGTGGGGCGAGACAGCCCGGTTGGGGGTCTCGGCCCGGTAGCGGGGGGGTGGGAGCCGGCCTTTGCTACTAGGATGGCGAGGCAGGCGGCGGGGTTTGGGGGGGAGGAGGATGCTCTGCCTTGCTACTAAGATGGTGGGTGGGAGGGCATCCTCCGGTAAAGGGGTGCGGGGCTGGGTTGTGTTCAATTGTTATATTCATGCCCGTGTTGGGCCGGTTGTATAGGTTGTAAATAAAGCTGCGACCAAAAGTTTGTACCAAAAATACTGTTGTTGGTGAATTTGTTGGGGGGGGGGAACAGGATTGGGGGGTGTTAAGTCGGGGGATGGAGGCGAGGAGGGCTTCCGGGTTACCAGTATTATGCCTTCTAGTTTTACAGCTTCCCTGTCTTTGGAAGAGGTTTGTTTGTTCATCATTTCTCTTTAAGTATTTAAAGGTCTGAATCATATCTCCCCTGTCCCTCCTCTCCTCCAAAGTGTACATATTTAGGTCTTCAAGTCTCTTCTCATAAGGCTTCTGATGCAGGCTCCAAATTATTTTGGTCGCCTTTCTCTGAACAGTTTCCAGTCTTTTTACATCTTTTGCAAGATATGGTCTCCAAAACTGAACACAGTATTCCAAGTGAAGCCTCACCAGTGACTTGTACAGTGGCATAAGTACCTCTTCCTTTCTGCTGGTAATCCCTCTTTGTATGCAGCCCAACATCCTCCTGGCTTTTGCCACTGCCTTGTCGCACTGTTTTGCCACCTTGAGATCATCAGAGATAATCACACCAAGGTCTTTCTCCTGAACCGTGCATACCAACCTCTCACCCCCTATCGTGTACTTTTCCCTTGGATTTCTGCTACCCAAGTGCATGACACTGCACTTTTTCACATTAAATCGTAGTTGCCAAGCATTAGACCAGTCTTCCAGCTTTTGTAGATCTTTCCTCATGTTAACCACTCACTCGGGGGAGTCCACTCTTTTGCAAATTTTTGTGTCATCTGCAAAAAGACAGACTTTTCCATTCAGTCCTTCAGCAATATCACTCACAAATATATTGAACAGTGCTGGGCCCAGGACCGAACCCTGAGGCACCCCGCTAATCACCTTCCTCTCATCCGAGTGAGCACCATGCACCATCACCTTCTGTTGTCTGTCAGTCAACCAATTTCTAATCCAGTTTACTATCTTGGGACCCATCCCCAAGCTACTGAGTTTATTGACAAGCCTCCTATGAGGAACAGTATCAAAGGCTTTGCTGAAATCCAGATAGATGACATCCATTGCATGCCCCAGATCTAGTTCCTTGGTCACCCAATCAAAGAACTCAATCAGATTTGTTTGGCAAGACCGTCCTTCGGTAAAACCATGTTGCCTTGGATCTTGCAACCTGTTGGTTTTGAAAAAGTTCACTATTCGCTCTTTCAGGAGCGCCTCCATTACTTTTCCTGCCACCACTTCGGTCTCACGGGCCTGTAGTTTGACACTTCTTCCCTGTCACCACTTTTGTGTAGAGGTTCAACATTAGCCATTCTCCAGTCCTGAGGAACCACTCCTGTTTCCAAGGATCTGTTGAAGACATCCTTTAACGGTCCTGCAAGAACCTCTCTGAGCTCTTTCAGTATCCTGGAATGTATCCCATCTGGTCCCATGGCTTTGTCCATTTTCAGTTTAGCAAGTTGTTCTAACACCTCATCTTCTGTGAATGGTGTGGTATCTACTTCATTCCTATTTTTATATTTGGGAGTAACAACTGGTCCATCTCCAGGATCTTCTTTAGTAAAAACAGAGCAGAAGTATTTGTTTAGCAATTTTGCTTTTTCAGTGTCACTTTCTACAAGTCCTTTCCCAGCACTTCTGAGTCCTGCAATTCCAACTCTGATCTTCTTCCTTTCCTGAATATACCTGAAGAAAGTTTTGTTGCCACCTTTAACATCTTTAGCCATCTTTTCCTCTGCCTTTGACTTTGCAATCCTTATTTCTCTTTTAGACTCTTTGAGCTTGATCCTGTATTCATTTCTGTGTTCTTCTGTTTGCAAGCTTTTGAATTTTGCGAAAGCTGTGTTTTTTGCCTTTATTTGAGTAGCCACCTCTTTGGAAAACCAAATAGGTTTCCTTCTCTTGTTTTTATTTATTTTTCTTACATATTTATCTGTTGCCCCTTTTATTGCCGCCTTTAGTTTAGTCCATTTCAATTCCACTTCCCTTATCTCCTTCCACCCCGTCATCTCCTCCTTTAAGAACTCAGCCATTTTATTGAAGTCAGTGTTTTTGAAGTTTAGGACTTTGAGCTTGCTATGATTAGCCTGTACCATGGCTTTTATCTCAAACCACACCGTGTGATGGTCGCTGTTGCTCACAGGGGCACTCACGCAGACATTCGACACGTTATCACTGTTGGTGAGCACTACATCCAGCGTTGAGCTTTCCCTGGTTGGTTCCATCACCATTTGTCTAAGTAATGCATCTTGGAGAGCATCCACAATTTTTTTGCTTCTTTCCAGATGTGCAGAAGGACTAATAAAAGAAAATATTTTTTCACTCAACGTGTAATCAAACTCTGGAATTTGTTACCGGAGAATGTAGTAAAGGCTGTTAGTGTAGCTGGGTTTAAAAAAGGTTTGGACAAGTTCCTGGAGGAAAGGTCCATAAACCATTATTAAGAAGGGACCCAGGATATCAATGCTTGACCCAGTACAAGCATTGTGGAACCTGTGTCTTTTGAGGAAACTGCTGGGTACGTATGACCTAGATTGGCCACTTTTGGAAACAGGATACTGGGCTTGATGGACCTTGGTCTGACCCAGTATGGCATATCTTATGTTCTTATGTTATATAATCCGAGCTAGTCTTGCAGAAACTACTTGCCTTCCAAGCAAAACTCATGACAATGGCCAAGAATCCAATAGACACCCCATAGAATGCATTCATCCTACCGACTGCTTCACCTTCTCTGTAGTCACTGCAGTAAACCCAGTCCAGGTAAGGTCTAATAAATATTGGTCTTCTAGGGCAGATGACTCACCCCTTCTACACAGCCCCCCATTGAAAAATGCATGCCTCTGCTGAACAATCTTATCGTGAAACATAGTGAAAAAAAAATACACGGATGGTGGTTTTCCATGGTACAAAAGCAAAGTTAGCATTGCTCTTCAAATATACTTCCTACCCTGAGGAAACCTCCTATGAGCTCAGTGCATTTTTCAACAAAGCTGAACAAGATCAATGGTGTTGATTAAGGTAAGTTCAAAAATTGTATTAAAAGCAATGATTTTGGGATTCTAAGAAGTTCTGTGGTTATACTATAGAAAAAATTGTGAATCTCAATTCGATATAGTCTGATCTACATTGTGAAGATATTTGAGCTTCTTTTTGGGACACTCACTGCAGTGAAGTGAGTTTATTTATAAAATTAATTTATAAATCTCTCAATCTTTTTTGTTTTTCAGATATTTTTCCAAGCCATTTACTGGGATAAAAAGATATTTACTAAGGTGAATTGGTCTGGCTGACAATTGCCCTCTGACCAAGCTAAATGTACATATGGACCTCCATAACATGTATATCTTATACTGGATTGAGATGTTCCCATAGGAGTGAGGTAAGGTAAAATGAGAACAAGAGTAAATTGGATTTTCAAAATTACATGCATTATATTCCAGCTGTTTTTCCTACAGAAAATAGCATATGCAAAGTACATGAGTACTTTATAGCACTGGTCAATTTTCAAGGAAAACTAGCCCCCCATAGTTTAATACCTGGATCAGAGATGGAATAAAGCTACTAACACTAAGATTATAACTGTGAGTTATAGTGCAGTGCCATTGTGATCCCCAACATGGCGTTCCTACATGTGGTATCCTAAACTCAGGTCTCCTCATCTGGGACCAAACAAGCACTGCACAAACAGACTCACATTGACTTTTATTTCTGCTCCAACCCAGAAGTTAAATTTCCAGAACTAAAAAAAGTATGAGCTAAGCATAGAGATAGCAAAGTCCAAGAGCCACAGACTCTCTGGTCCAGAAACCCCTAAGATTAAAGGATTCTGCCCTGGGACAACAAGCCCTTACCCTCTCAGTAACCTCTCAACCCACCTATCTACCACCACCCACTCACCAACAATTCTCCCACCCACCTATCTCCCCCTAACCCATTCGCTAAGTTACTTCACTGATCTAGCCCCCCCCCCCACGTGCACATACACACACACACATATACACATTCACCAAGCCCCTTAGAGTTCCCCTTCACTTGCCTATCCTAGATAATACCTTTATCTTCCCCATTGGTCATAAGAACATAAGAAATTCCATACTGGGTCAGACCAAGGTCCATCAAGCCCAGTATCCTGTTTCCAACAGTTGGCAATCCAGGTCGCAAGTACCTAGAAGGTTCCCAAAAAGGTGCACAAGTTCTACAATGCTTGTCCTGGGGTAAGCAGTGGATTTCCAGGGCCCTCTTTAATAATAGTTTACGGACCTTTCCTCCAGGAGCTTGTCCAAACTTTTTTTAAACCCAGCTAAAAAGTGGCGTTGCATTGGCCAGTCTGCAATCTTCTGGTACTACAGATTATTTTAATGATAGTTCACAGATTACTAATAGTAGGTCTGCAATCTCATATTTCAGTTCTTTTAACATCCTTGGATGTATACCATCCAGCCCAGATGATTTGCTACTCTTCAATTTATCAAATAGTTGTAATGCATCTTCCCGGTTTATCGATATTTCTTTAAACTCTTCTGCTACATTACCTTTAAATACCATTTCAGGTATGGATAACTTCCCTAGATCTTCTTCAGTAAAGACCAAAGCAAAAAATTCATTTATGGCCTTGTCCTCCCTTAGCGCACATTTTACCCCTCTATCATCTAATGATCCAACTGACTCTCTCACTGGCTTTTTGCTACAAATGTACTTTAAAACGTTTTTATTATGCTTTCTTGCTTCCACAGTAATTTTTTTTAAATTCTCTCTTTGTCTGCCTTATCAGTGGCTTACATCTAACTAGCCAGTGCTTATGTTGTTTCCCATTTTTGTCATTTTGCTCCTTTTTCTATTTCCTGAAATATGCTTTTTTGGCAACAACAGTCTCTCTGACCTCACCTTTAAATCATGCAGGCAGTTTTTTGGCCTGCCTTCCACTTTTCTTAAAGCATGAAATACATCTGGTCTTGGCATGAAAGAATGTGCACACATATAGGTGTTAGCACTTACACCATCTCGAGGACTGGTATAAATGTTAGTCCATACTTTCCACAAGTATGCATGTAAATTAAGGAATTTTATTATGTTCATGAGTGTGGACAGCCCAGGGCCTTCAAACTCAAGTATGTATTTTTATGTTTTTGTTGTTAAGTGCCGTTCAGTCAATGTCAAAAGTTGCCCCAAACTGTGTTTGGTTTTCAGTCAAGTGGCTAATGGTTGATTAGAGTGGCATCTATAGCTGCTGCTGCTGTTGTATCAATCTGTCTCATGGTTGATCTTCCTCTTTTTTGCACTGACCTTCAACTTTGCCAAGCTTGATGTTTTTCTCTAATGATCTTTCTCTTTGCATGATGTGTCCAAAGTATGAAAGTCAAAGTCTTAGGTTTGATCTCCTTTAATACCAACTACTCTGTTCTTCAGAAAGTCCATGGTATACACAGTATTCTTCTTCAGCACTATAATTTGAAGGCATTGATTTTCTTTTTTTCTTCAATGTCCAACATTCATATCCATATAACATTATAGAAAATATCATGGCTTGAACAAGTCAAATCTTTGAATCTTGTCTAGGTCCTTCAAAGTAGTTCTGCTAAGAGCAATGCATCATTTGATTTCTTGACCTTTTGTCATTTCTTTATTGACTAAAATACCAGCTTTTATGTACTTCTAAAACTAGACAAGCCCTTATAAATAAATATATAAAAATACCCTCATGGTATTCAACTGGTAATAAGTTAAAAGAAAAGTCAAAAAGAGAAAATTCCACTCTTGAAATGGGATGTTACAAGATGCTCAAGGATCCATGTTGAATGATGCCAAGAAGATCAAGAAAAGGTGGAAAGAATATACTGTTCGAACAGAACAAGGAGAAACAGAATGGTTTAAATTCAGCAAAAGTATATGACAAGGCTGCATACTTTCCCCCTACCTGTTTAATTTATATGCAGAACAAATCATCAGAGAAGCAGGATTGTATGAAGACAACTGAGTTGTGAAGATTGATGGAAGACTCATCAACTAATTTTGCCGTGCTGATGACACCACAATACCGGCTGAAAGTGAAGATGATCTGAAACATTTGCTTCTCAAGATCAAAGAACGTGGAGCCTGATTTCAAAAGGAGCATGTCCGGGCTGTCCGGACAGCCCCAGGCAAGACAGGCCCATTTGGCCCGATTCTGGTCCGTGGGAACAAAACGTTCTCGCAGCAGCCAGAATCGGGCCCGAGGACGGCCTGGTGTGCCCGTGGACAGCATGGCATGTCTCTGCTGCCTGCAGGGATGTCCTCCCCACAGGTACCCCCAACACCAGCATTTCTGGCCCCCATTTCCCCACTGCCTGATCCATGGCTGGCCTGCCACAGCCTGGATCAGGTGGCGGGAACCCTTCCCCCGCTCCCGGCACCAGCCTCGGTGGGGGCTCTCCAGGCCCAATCGGGCAAAACGTGCTACTTATACTACCTTGAAGATGGTATAAGCAATACGTTCCCATGGGCCTGGCCGCACATACAGGGCAGTGACCTGAATCAGCCAAGTATGTGCAGCCGGAAAGGCCCGCATCTGCTTCGAGCTCTCCCATCCCCCCACCGGCTCTCCCCGTCCTGATGCACAGGAGTATGGGGAGAGCCAGTGGGGGAATAGGGTCTAGGCAGATTGCGGGGCTGCATGTCCCACCGGGACGTACAGCCCTGGAACCCACGTTTCAGAATGACCTCCATAATCTTGAAATGGGTCTGCACCTTAACGTAAAGAAGACAAAGATCCTGACAACTGGAAAAATCAGTAAGTTCATCATTGATGGAGAATAAATTAAAATAGTGGACACCTTTAATCTGCTTGGATCAATAATCAGTAAAAAAAAATGACAAGCAGTCAAGAAATCCGATGATGCATTGCTTTTGGCAGAATGGCTGTGAAGGACTTAGACAAGATTCTCAAGAGCAGAGATGTCTCTCTCCATTGAAAGATTTGACTTGTCCAAGCCATGGTGTTTTCAGTATTGTCATATGGATGCAAAAGTAGGACAGTGAAAAAGATAGACAGGAAGAAAATCAGTGCCTTTGAATTATGGTGCTGGTGACAAATACTGTGTATACCATGGACTGCCCGAAGAACAAACCAGTCAGAACTAGAGAATCAAACCTAAGCTTTCTTTAGAAGCTCAGATAACAAGACTGATTTGGGACACATCCTGCAAAGAGACAGATCATTAGAGAAAGAAACATGCTTGGTAAGGTCAAAGGTCAATGTAAAAGAGGAAGGCCAGCAATGAGATGGATCGGTACAATAACAGCAACTACAGGTACCAATCTGTCAATGAAACAGCCTGACTGACGACTGAACAAAATTTAGGACCACTATCCAGAGGGTCGCCATGGGTCGACACTGACTCCACAGCACTTCAGAACAAGAACAACAATCCAGAGGGTCTCCATGAGTCGACACCAACTCAACGGCACTTAACAACAACAATGGGAAAGATATTGTATACACTGTGTAGACATGCAGTTGATCTAAATATATTAAACTTTCCTAATCTCTGAATAAATTAATGTGCTTATAAAAATTCTAAACTTTGTTATGTGTGAGACTTTATGGGCTAAGTGAAAAGTGTCATATTCATGCTGCCCTAACTCTGACACTGCAAAGAAATATTCATTCTGAGTAGTTTTCTGCCCTTCACGCAGTGTAAATTTTACAGGAATAAATTAGCAAATTACTGCTGTAATAAAGTAACCTCTTAGTAGGGTTTACCACTTTAGGACTGTAATATAGCATGACATGCTGAAATTTTAAAAACATTTTGGTTTTTATAGTTGCTAACATATAGCTATCAATAAATCCTCCTTCTCCTCCCTGGAATACTCAATCTAGGCTTCCTATACAGTGGCATTTATTACTGCATAATTAAATATTAAGAAAAACAATGCAAGTACCAAATATTAGAACTACAAATCATTTTTGCTTCATTGGATAATTTGGTCATGGCTCCAGATATTTGCATTCTAATCAGAATATTCATATCTGATGCTTATCCTGTTTTTACTCGACTAGAAAATATATGCCAAAGATTTGAGTTTCAAAGTTTAGCTCCTTAATTGGCTCGCCTTCTGCATGGATTTTTTTTTTTTAAATCTAATGCTTATAGGTGTGCTGTGCTTATATGTGCAGTTAAAAAAACAAAATCTTCCAGGCCCAAAATTATGTCAGGAGAACCAACACAACACAGCATCCAGATTAGCTTTTTTTTTTTTTTTTTAGTGCCATCTACTTCTGGGTTTTCTTGGCAATGTATCACCAGAAGTAGATTTCCAGCCTTTTTTCCCAAGGCAATGGAGGGTAAAGTGACTTGCCCAAGGTCACAAGGAATGCCAGTAGGAATCAAACCCTTGCTCTTCTGGGTAATAGATTGTTTCTCTAACCACTAGGCTACTCCTTCAGATTATCTGAAAGGCCCTAAATTATGCCAGGGTAGTCCTTGTGGAACTCAGTTTCTTCGAGGCATCCTTAAAAGTCTTTAAGACTTCTATCACCTGTGTAATATTTGCCTAGTCCTGGTGACCCAGAGACCTGTCAATGCCAAATGTCTGATGATATCTGATACAGGGCCGCCCATTGCTTCACTGACCTTTTCAGCATGTCATAAGTGGAATTCCACCTGATGCTAACATCCTACTTGAGCTGGTGTGCAGGTGTCCCATTGCTTCCTGCTTCTCATGCAGCTCCACCCTTCATACTTTGGTGAAAATACTCCCTGTTTTTCAGCACTTCTTGCTCAGTTCCCTCAGGACAGAGCTGCTGCTTGACTGACTGCCCAGGTCTAGTGAATGTCTCATAACCAGGTGTAGCAATGGTGTAAAACATCTGATCCAACAAAAGTCCCCTTGCTTCACTGTCTTAACTATTTTTGTTCCACCTACTGTTATAAAGAAATCTGGATGTATGGTGCTCTGTTTGCACCTTATGTGCCAATCCTGCAATATTGCTCTTATTTCTGCTAAGTTATGGATCCATGAGTGGCAGTCATCCATTATCTGGCTGGGTAGCATAGTCTATCGGTACCTTCCTGCTGTTGCTCCCGCATTAGACCTGTAGCTTGTTCCTGACTCGGCCAACTGCCACCAGTGTGCTGATTGAAAGAGGAAGCCATGAGTAGCATTCTGACTAGTCCGTAGGTCAGTGGTGAAATGCATACTAATATCAGACTCTGCTTTTACCAATAGAATATTATCAGTTCAGTGAGCAGAAATCACATAATATTAGCAGATAATATACCAAACAATCCTGAAGTTCTTCCTTTAGTTTAGGTATTTCTACTGCCTTATTAACTCTAAATAACTGAATAGCTCATCAATACAAAGATGTAAACAGCAGTCCAGCATTGAGATGGTGACTATCCAGTCTTTTACCTGGAGTGCCGCCCACATGATGATCTCCCAGTTTGCGAGACGCCATAAGTATACCTTCAGTGCAAAGAGCTTCTGGCGCGCAGAGAAGAAGTCTAATCTCTGGAGGCTACTATAGTAGATTTGGAGGAACTGAGATAGACAAAGAGGTACATAGAAGAGACCTTCACAGACATAGTAGAGAAGTAGGGGAAAGCCGACAGTCACCCAAGAGCACATGGTTCAGAAAGCTGTATCCTTGAAGGATTCTAGCAAAGGTTAGGGCATCCCAACGGAGAGGGTCCAATAAAGAAAAAAGTAATCCAGATGCCCTTAAGTACGGAGCAGATGGAGCTAAAAGATTTCAAATTACCCCTATTAACTGATAATCAGATTAATCTGAATAAAATACAATCTCTAAAATGCCTGTATGCAAATACTAGGAGACTAAAGAATAAGATGGGAGAGTTAGAATATATAGCACTAAATGAAAGGTTAGATATAATTGGCATTTCAGAGACCAAGTGGAAGGAGGACAACCAATGGGACACTGATACCAGGGTACTAACTATATTGCAATGACAGTGCACAACCCCTCCACGAATTTGATCAACCCTATGCTAGAAAGGATATTGAGTCACACAGGATTAAAGTTTTGCAGGAAGCAAAATTCACTGTAGAATCTCTATGGATAGAAATTCCATGTAAAAGGAAGGCAATGGCAGTGGGGGTGTACTACCGTCTGCCTGGGCAGACAGATAAAAACACAAAAACATAAGAAATGCCATACTGGGTCAGACCAAGGTACATTAAGCCCAGTATCCTGTTTCCAACATTGGTGAATCCAGGTCACAAGTACTGGCAGGTTTCCAAAAAGACACACAGGTTCCACAATGCTCATCCCGGGGTATGCAGTGCATTCCCCAGGTCCTCTATAATAATGGTATATGGACCTTTTTTAATCCCAGCTACACTGACAACTTGTACTACATTCTCCGGTAACAAATTCCAGAGTTTGATTACCCATTGAGTTAAAAAATATTTTCTCTTATTAGTCTTAAATGAGTTACATTGTAGCTTCATTGTGTGTCCTCTAGTCTTTCTACTTTTTGATGGTATAAACAACCAATCTACATTTACCCGTTCCACTCCATTCATTAATTTATAAACCTCTATCATATCCCCCCTAAACTGTCTCTTTTCCAAGTTGAAGAGCCCCATCTCACTCATTATTCCTATTTCCATCATCTCACTTGTTATTCCTATATCCAGGTCATTTATGAATATTTTAAAAATCATAGATCCCTGAGATACTCCACCATTCACCTTTCTCCATTGAGAAAATTGCCCATTTTGTCACCCTTCCCTGTACCTTTTCGAATTCTGCTATATTCTTTTTAAGATATGGCAACCATAATTGCACACAATATTCAATGTGTGGGTCGCATCATGCAATGATAGAGACTTGCAAAACTGAAAGTTGACAAGGCCATGGGACCGGATGGATACATCCCAGGATACTGAAAGAGCTCAGAGAGGTTCTTGCAGGGCCGTTAAAGGATGTTTTCAAAAGATCCTTGGAAACAGGAGAAGTTCCTCAGGACTGGAGAATGGCTGATGTGGTACTTCTTCACAAAAGTGGTGACAGGGAAGAAGTGACAAACTACAGGCCCGTGAGCCTTACCTCAGTGGCGGAAAAAGTAATGGAGGCATTCCTGAAAGAGTGAATACTGGACTTTCTCAAAACCAACAGGTTGCATGATCCAAGGCAACATGGTTTTACTGAAGGACGATCTTGCCAAACAAACCTGATTGAGTTCTTTGACTGGGTGACCAAAGAACTAGATCAGGCGCATGTGATGGATGTCATCTACCTGGATTTCAGCAAAGCCTTTGATACTGTTCCTCATAGGAGGCTTATCAATAAACTCAGTAGTTTGGGGATGGGTCCCAAGGTGGTGAAATGGATCAGAAATTGCTTGACTGACAGACAACAGATGGTGATGGTAAATGGAGCTCACTCGGATGAAAGGAGGGTGATTAGCGGAGTGCCCCAGGGTTCGGTACTTGGCCTGGCACAGTTCAATGTATTTGTGAGTGATATTGCTGAAGGACTGAATGGAAAAGTCTTTTTTTTTGCAGATGACATGAAAATTTGCAACAGAGTGGACTCCCCTGAGGGAATGGAAACATGAGGAAAGATCTACAAAAGCTGGAAGAATGGTCTAATGCTTGGCAATTAAGATTTAATGTGAAGAAGTGCAGTGTCATGCACTTGGGAAGCAGAAATTCAAGGGAAATGTATGCGATAAGGGGCAAGAGATTGGTGTGCGCGCATCAGGAGAAGGTGTGATTATTTCTGAGGATCTCAAGGTGGAAAAACAGTGTAACAAGGCGGTGGCAAAAGCCAGGAAGTTGTTGGGCTGCATACAAAGAGGAATTACCAGCAAAAAGGAAGAGGTACTAATGCCACTGTATAAGTCACTGGTGAGGCCTCACTTGGAATACTGTGTCCAGTTTTGGAGACCATATCTTGCAAAGGATGTAAAAAGACTGGAAACTGTTCAGAGGAAGGTGACCAAAATGATTTGGAGCCTGCATCAGAAGCCTTATGAGAAGAGATTTGAAGACCTAATTATGTATGCCCTGGAGGAGAGGAGGGACAGAGGAGATGTGATTCAGACCTTTAAATACTTAAAGAGAAATAATGAACAAACAACCTCTTCCAAAGATGGGGAAGCTGTAAACTAGAGCGCATAACGTGAAGCTGCAAGGGGGTAAATTGAAAGGCAATGTCAAGAAATCCTTTTTCTCTGAAAGGGTGGTGGGGGCAAATACAGTGACAGAATTCAAGATGGCATGGGACAGACACAGTGGATCCCTTTACAGCAAGAGGATAAAATCAAAATAAACCTAACCATCTAATTTCCCAACAAATAGGGCTGTCCTACACGGAGTGGTGGGTTCACCCCTAAACAAAGACATGGGGAGGGGTGGCCTGCACAGAGCGGCAGGTGGACCTACTCTTGCCATCTTACTGGGCAGACTAGATGGACCATAGAGGTCTTTATCTGCCATCATTTACACACTGAGAGAAAAGTTTCAACATATTATCCATGATGGCGACTAAACCTTTTTTCTGAGTGATGTTTTCTAAGGTGGTACCTTGCATCGTTTAACCAAAATTTGGGTTGTTCTTTCCTAGGTGCATAACTTTGCACTTGCCCACATTAAATTTCATCTGCCATTTTTGACGTCAACTCTTCCAATTTATGATGGTCCTATTGCAATTTTTCACAATCCTCTTGCGTTTTAACAAATTTGAATATTTTTTTGTCATCTGCAAATTTGATCACCTTACTCGTTATTCCTGTTTCCAGGTCATTTATGAATATGTTAAAAAACACCGATTACAGAGATACTCCACTATTCACCTTTCTCCATTGAGAAAATTGGCCATTTAGCCTTCTCTCTGCTTTCTAACTTTTAACCATTTCCTGATCCACAATAGTACACTGCCGCTAGTCCCATGACTTTAATTTCACCAAGAGATACTTTATCAATTGTCTCACCTTTGTTTACCTGTTTATTCACACCTTCAAAAAATATAACAGATTAGTAAGACAAGACTTTCCTTGACTAAATCCATGTTGGCTTTCTCCCATTAAAGCATGGCTATCTACATGCTCAGCAATGTTATTCTTTATAATGATTTTTACCATTTTGCCCAGTACTGATGTCAGGCTCACTAGTGTGTAGTTTCCCGGATCACCCCTGGAACCTTTTTTAAAAATTTGCATTACATTGGCCATTCTCCAATCTTCTGGTACTATAGAAGAATTCAATGATAGTTTATAGATTACTAATAGTAGGTCTACAATCTCATATTTCAATTCTTTCAATACCTTTGAAAGTATACCATCTGATGCAGATGATTTGCTACTCTTCAGTTTATCAAATAGTTGTGATACATCTTCCCAGTTTATCTAAATTTCTTTCAGTTCTTCTGATACATGACTTTTAAATACCATTTCAAGTGTGGGCAACCTCTCTAGTAAAAATCCAGTTGATACTAGGGTAATTGCAATCACTCATTATTACCATGTTATAACTTTTGTTAGCTTCCTTGATTTCTTTTAGCATTTCATCAAAAGGGACTGCTACTGCTGGAAAGAAATCTGTACTTGTACATATTTACTTCTGGGAAATTCTCTAAATCTTGGGAAAATGGGAATTCTTTGGGTTAAAGCTGATAAATCTGTGTATTTTAGAATCCAGTGCATTTGTTAACTCAGTCAGGGCCTAGTATCAGCAGAGAGCTTTTAATTTAAATTTAAAATACAGTCAGGGCCTAGTATCAGCAGATAACCTTTAGTTTAAATTTAAAACCCAGCAGAGAACTTTCAGTTTAAGCTTTTAGTTTAAATTTAAAACTCAACAGAGAGCTTTTAGTTAAAATTTAAAACTCAGTGAGGGCCTAGTATCAGCAGAGAGGTTTCAATTTAAATCACAGTATGAAATCAGAATATATCTTAGCATAGAAGGAAAAATAGGGTAAATATTCTTTGAGTTGAAAGAAATAAATTGTTTCTAGAGACCTTTACAAAGATGCTTTCCAGTTAGGAGACAAGAGATCAGAGAATTTGTTTTAAATATATGTTAAAGCTAAGTGACAGATCAAAGGGGCAATTTGAAAGGCTCCCTCTATCAAACCAAGGGCTGTGTGAATCACCCAGAAAATTGTTAACAGATTAGCTTAGAAACACAGGTCTGGGAACTATGTAGCAAGCCAGCTTTACTAAGTGTTAACCTCCCACCAATACCAACTCTCACCAACCCCAGCCATAATCTTAGCTTTATAGACTCTTAAACCTATTTAAGGAGGAGAGGTGGTCAAATTGAATTTCAGATTAACCCTGGAATTACCGAGATTTTTTTGCACACACTGAATACCGTTGGGGTCATAAATGACCCCACGACGAATTTTAATTGTTAACCATGAAAAATTTAAACTAAACAGACAAAATATTATTCTGAATTAATTATTTATTATATGAAGGTTAAATGTTTTGAAATTTAATGCTTTATCATAAAATTACATGAAGAAGAGTTGCCATGAAAGCAGTTTTTGCATGCACTTGATGAACACAGTAAAGTACTACAGTCATTTGCATGAGACACAATTTCTGAATGTTCTTTGCAAACATTGCGCTTGCAGGAGGTGCAAACTATGTTGCTTTTCTTGTCTGTTTCTCTGGAACAGCAGTGACACCTTGCCCTTTTCTTTGGGATCCCGACATTGCAAACAGCATCAGTGGCTTCTTCAATGCTGGAAGAAGTCTCGCTGCAATTACTCAGAAGCAGCTGCTTTCCTAATTCCAAGAGGAATAGACGACGTCTGTGCTTTGACTTGGACTGCCATTCTGGATTTAGTGACCTCCAAACAATGAAGGCGTTCAAAGCACTGATGTCCAACATGTTGTAGACGATTGTCACTGGCCAGCGTCTTGTCATTCATTTTGTGGTATACGTGCGCAACATTTGATCTGCTGTATCTATTCCACCTTTACTAGAATTATAGTCCAAGATCATGCGTGGGTTTTTTGTCTGGACGTGTATTATCTACTTCTTCTTGATCATGCAAACTGCTCAGAAGAATAACCACTTTTCCTGTCTTCGGGCAATAGGAAACCAGAGCGGTGTCATCGCGAAAGGCAAACAGTGAAGTGAATACCTCTCAGCCCTTTGCTGTTACAAATTCTGGAGGTAATTCTTTTCTGCTCTTTCGAATTGTCCCCAAAAGTGTCATTTGTTTTTATAGCAATTTCCGTGACAGGGATAAACTGCAGAAGAAATTGTCAACAGTAACATTTCTGCCAGATTGCGTCAGTCCTTCAGTGAGTTGCAGCACAACCCTTTCACCCTGATTCTATTTCCTGTTTTGTCCGAGTTCCCTTCCTGTATATACTTGAAGACACAGAACATATGACGTTGCACTGTGTAATGTAGAAGGTCCTTCCGAGGCTATGGAGCTGGGTGAAACAGAAGATTCTGTTTCAGTTTCTGACAGGCAAGCAAAGCACAGGGCCCAGGGTTGCCATGGGTTACGTAAACAGTATGAGTCATGAGTGCAGCAAACACGCTCAAGCTGCAGAGTATCCCTGAGCCCCGGTCTTAAGGGAAAACACCTGGTGGAGGCGGGGCAGAGTTAAGCCCTAGAAAACATGGATATAAGAATTGCTCACTAAGATTCAGGCAGAGGAGTAAGGAGGAGAGCAACGCGCAGAGCAAAGAGCAGAACGAGCAGAGCAAGGAGAGGAACCAGGAGAGCAGAGATGGTGGAATAAGAGGAGCTGGTGGAGCTGTAGAAGTTCCAAGAGCAGCAGAGAGAGAAACGGGAGATAAAGCACAAGAATTCAAAGCTACAAAGTCCCGGAGAGCCCAAGCCCAAAAGGCAGGTGGGAGCCACTTTCAATTAGAGTCCTATCATGAAGGCAGCTGGAGAGACAGACTGCCTGAGAGGTCAGTTGGGGAGTGCTCAGAAACCCTTGAGAGAGGAGGGTGTTGGCCAGGGGACATTTGCATGACTGAGGAAGGAGTGCTGAGAAAGTCTTCTAGGAAAAAGCCAGACGGTAGGCTGTGTAGAGCATTGAAAGAGAAAACTAAGCAGAAGAGTTTTCCCTGTGATGGCCAAGCTCTGTTAGACTCTCCAATTGCTAGTTCCCAAGTATACAGCAGTTATCAGCCCTGCTCTATAGAGCATTCTGAAGAGAAACCTCTGGGGAAAAGAGAGGGTCTGTGTTTTAAAACTCCGTATGATTTTGTACAAACTTGCTCAGCTGAAAGTGATGAGGAAATGCAGACAGGGTCTGTTGTAGAAGACTCTGAGGAACAAATGGACTGTACGCTATCATTTGCAGATGATATCATATCCCAGTGCTGATATCTGTTACCAAAGCTGTTGGAAAAGCAGCAAAGGAGCACAGTGATTCTTTCGGGTTTAAAAGGAAATGTTTCTTTGAGTTTGTTGAAGCACTGCATTGTTTAAAGCTGAAGAGGAAGAAGCTGTTTTGTTTAGTTCCTGAGTTTTGTTTTCTTATGCCAGAAGCATGGCCCTTTTTGTTCTGTATTTTATTGGCAATTAATCCACCTGGAGGGGAAATAAAACCTTGTCATATATTGCCTGAACCACTCGACTACAGTTATTCCTTGCTTGGGGAGTGGAAGGGGACTGAATCACCCAGAAGGCCGTGCATAATCAGTGCACTGCCCTACTTCCTGAGTCAGGATTTTCCCAGGCTGACCTTTCTCTGCATGCCTCAGGGCTCCGGGGAGGTTACTGGTGACAACTGTCACACAACATCCATAGCTTTATGCCATATTTCCCAAGTTTGCTGGGAATATATTGTCTGAACGGAACACGGCCATGAAATGTAAGCAGTTGCTCATCCATGGTAACATTTTCACCAGGAACTAAGGCGTCACTTAGAGTTGCTTCCCAGGTATCAAAAACATGTCTGATTGGAGCAAGCTTATCCATGCCTCGTTGTTCACGTTTGTTGGTTGCATCATCAAATCTGAGAGCACAAGAAATTTGCTGAAAACGGTTACAGGCCATATTTTTGCTGAAAACAGAACGACCATCTTCAAGGTTCCACAACTGAACTATGAATTCATTTCGTGACTTGTACACGCCTGAGAGGATCAGAAGTCCAAGAAAACGTTGAAATTCTCCATCTGTCAAATCTTTCCAGGTGTCGTCATAAATGTGTTTTCCTTGTTTGCTCATCCACATCATGATTTCATTCAATAAGTTCTTCCTTATGAACAAGTGGAATGCTACGAGAGGGCCATCAACATTTCGTACAGATTCCTGCCTTTCAGCCGTCGCAAACTGGCTAACTCTCAACTGCCTCCATCTCAACCTGACCAAGACCATCGCTATTTGGTTCACCCACGGTGCCTCTTCCCCTTCCATGGCCCCCTCTTTTTCTGGTTCCCCTATACCTCTGGTCTCCACTTTCCGTTACCTTGGTGTACACTTTGATTCTGATCTATCCTTCCACACACATATCACATATCACCAGATCATCTTTTTTCTTCCTGCGTCAACTTCGCTCTATTCGTCCCTTCTTCTCCTCTTCTGCTCTTACCACTCTAGTGCTTTCCCTTGTCATGTCCCGCGTTGATTTTTCAAACTCACTCTTCATTGGTCTTCCCAAATCCCAATTAAACCGCCTGCAACGTGTTCAAAATACTGCAGCACGCCTCCTTACACACACTTCCCTCCGTGATCATATCACACCCCAGTTATTTCATCTTCACTGGCTTCCTATCCCCTTCCGTTCCACCTTTAAATTATTAACCTTGGTCCATAAAGCTATTCATGACAGCACCCCCCAGTATTTATCTGATCTCCTCTTCTTCCATTCTCCCAGATACACCCCTCGTTCTTTTCACCTCAATCGTCTCACACTCCCGTCCCCCTCCCGTGCTCACTTACAATCCACCCGCTCCTCTGCCTTCTTCTTTGCTGGTCCCGCCCTCTGGAATTCTCTCCCTTCTACCCTCCGTTTAGAGCCCCAACACAAAGTCTTCAAGCAAAACCTCAAGACTCACCTGTTTTCCCTGGCATTTAATCTCCCCTCTCCTTTTGTGTGACTCTACCATCTCCTTAACCCCCTCCCTGATGTTTCCTCATGTTGCCATGTCTCGTCCTGCCTTCTTGGTCCTTCTCTACTATCCCTTTTTTTTTTTAATATTGTACATTTCTTTTCCTTTCGTTGGCCTCGGCCTTCTTTTATTACTTAGTTTTTAATTGTACACCGCCTTGGTTATTGAGAAAGGCGGTTTTTATCAAATAAATAAACATAAACATAAACATAAACAGCATACCTTGTAGGACCTTGTTATATGGGCATGACATTAGCTCTGGCGTATCTTTCAGCAGCTTGCTTTATAGGCTTCCTCTTCCATGATGTGGCATCCTTAGATACATAGGCTTCAATGGCAACATTTGTGCTTATAGTTGATGACCTCTTAGCTCCTCTACGACCACAACTAAGATTCCTCACAGATGATGCTGACACCGAGGACTCCTGCCTTCTTCCCCGTCCAGCACAGCCTCGACCTTTGCCTCGACCTGTAACTTGACTCTTTGCTGCAGGCGATGTTACCGGCTCAACATCAGTCTCACATTCACTTGGCGACCAGCTGCTGTCGCCGTCTGAATCATGACTGTCATCATCAGATTTATCGCCCGAACTTGGCTGATATGCTTCTTCGCTTGCTGAATATACTGCATCATCAGACGACTCAGAGCAGTCACTGTCAGCATCTCGTTTCAATATTTCTCTTACTTGGGCAGCTGAATACTTTCGTTTTGACATCATAAACAATAACCTAAAATAAATAAAGATAAAGTTGAATAAAACGCAAAGCAGTTTTACTATAGGTGTACAATAATCGTGATGAACGAGCTGAAAGCCTTTAGAGTTTATTGGAAATAATGAGAGAACGTATGATATCAATTACAGAAAATGTGTAATTTTCATAAAATAAGAGTACAAAAAATAAATGATACATAATTAATGATAAATACCTTTGTCAGATCAAAAAATTCACAAAACTGCAAATTGTATCACGATCCAAACCGGACGTAAGCAACTGGGGTCAAAAATGACCCCACTGGTACTCTGTGCTGCAATTCATCACTAGCGTCACCTAGCGGATGAAAATTATTCCTCTCATGGCGCAATATAAAGAGAATATTGACGTGAAAAGTCATAAAAAGATTGCATTCTTGAACAACTAGTTTCTGAGATACGCGTTGTGAAACTTGCAATGGGGTCACTTTTGACCCCATCGGTACTCCCAGGGTTAAGCTGGTTATCCTCACCAGAAAGACTACTACTACTACTACTAATCATTTATATAGCACTACAAGTGTCACCCGGTGAGGTTCCCCAGGGCTGGAGCCTGGGTAATTCACCGGGGCTACTTCAATACTAGCAAAAGTGGATGATTACAATGCCCTCTGGGAGTTGTTGTCCCTATTGCTGAATAAAGAAGGTGAGTCGTGGATGAATAGTAAGGCTTTCAAACAGGACTTTTAATTCCCCTTCTGGGTGGATTTTTAAAGCAATGGGAACAAAAGGCAAAACACCATGCTTCTGGTACAAAAATCAAAAGGAACAAACTGGAACCAAAATATGCTTATCTTCAGCTGAACTCAAAAGTAACACAAACAGTCCGTTCAAAACAGGTAAGTTTTCCTCACTGCAGTTTGCTTATACTTTAACAGCTTCTTCAACAGAAAGAAGTAATGTCATCTGACATAATTAAAGTACAGTCCATGCATGTATCTGATATTGCTTCTTCATAATCATTACATTGCATTTCCTCTGGTTCCTCCTCTGAATAACATTCTTCAGGGTTATAGAAAACGTTATCTTTAGGCAACCTCTGTTCTCGGTAATTACACTTCCCTTCTTCCTGGTTAAGAGAGTGCAGTGAATAATTACCACCCTCTCTTGAGAGCTCCCTTTGTGAGTCACACAACTCCTTATACGTACAGGGCAAATCACTATATTCAAAGGCTCTTCTATTAGAAGGAATTGGCCTACCTCCCAACTGCCTTTTCTCTGAGCTCCTGCGTGTGAGTGAGTTATCAGAGCACTGCTGAGATGGAGACGTTTCTCTGCCTTTCTGTCTTGGCTTTTCCTTCAGCATAAAACTTTCCCCAGGACAGACTTTCCCTCTTGTGCTGTACCTGGTTTTAGGAAGGTAAAACTCCTCAGCTTTCCTGAGCCTGGCTTCTGTACCGTAACTTCTCCTAGCCTTCTGGTAAGTTTCACCGGGCACGTCCATAGCTGGGCACTGCTCTCTGAAACAGGCTGCTGTGTTTCTTCCCGTATACCTTTCAGTTCTGCTGGCTTCCGAACTCTCTCTCACTCCTGTGTCTCTGCTTCTAGAACTGGAACTTGTTCTGCTCCTCGCCCTGCCTCTTCTTCTCCTCTCCTCACTAACCTCAGGTGAGCATGTTTTAACTACGCGTGTCCCTGTGCATGGTTGGGCTCCACCCCTTCTCAGCTGCCCTTCATTTCCTAATGAATCAGGAACCTGCTTGCTGCTCAGGCGTGTTCTCCCACCATGTGATAGTGTTTGTTTTGGTTGCCTATAGCAACCCTGCTCCATGTGCTGATCTGAGCTGTCATTTTCAGATCTGTTTTCATCTGTTCTACCTATTTCCATAGGCTCTGATGACTCTACCTCATGACACAAGGCATATGCAGTGCTATACAGATACATATAAGACACAGTTTCTGCTCATTAGAATTTATAATCTAATCAAAACAGACAATACAATAGATGAGAATAAGGGTAAAAAGGAAGATAAGGAGACACAAGGAAAACAAGAGATCAGGATCCAAAAGCAGCCTCAAAGAGGTAAGCTTTTAGCATGGATTTGAAAAAGAGGAGAGATGAAGCCTGATGTACAGATTCAGGTAGCTTGTTCCAGGCATAAGGAGCAGTAAGGTGAAAGGAATGGAGCCTAGAGATGGCAGTAGAAGAAAAGGGCATAGAGAGAAGCAGGCCAGTAGAAGAGCAGAGTTCATGAGGAGGAGTGTAGGGAGAAAGGAGAGAGAAAAGGTAGTGAAAAGCAGTAGAATTAATACAATTATAGGTCAGAAAGAGATCTGGAAATGGGAATGAGTGAGGTGATCAAATTTGTAGATGACACAAAATTATTCAAAGTTGTTAAAACACAAGAGGATTATGAAAAATTGCAAGAGGACCTTGATGAATTGGAAGACTGGATGCCCAAATAGCAGATGAAATTCATTGTGGACAAGAGCAAAGTTATGCACCTAGGAAAGAACAACCTAAACTATGGTTACACAATGCAAGGTTCCAGATTAGGAACCACCACCTAAGAAAAAAGATTGAGGCATAATCGTGGATAATATATTGAAACCCTCAACCTAGTGTGCAGTGGTGACCAAAAAAGCAAATAGAATGCTAGGAATCATAAGGAATGCAATGAAGAATAAAACCAAGGATACCATTCCATGGTGCGACTGTACCTTGAATATTGTGTGCAATTCTGGTTAGAAACATAGAAACATGATGACAGAAAAAGACCACATGGCCTATCTAGTCTGTCCTTCCATAACAACAACTACAACAGTCCACTTTTTACCTTTAGAGATCCTCTGTGTTGGTCCCATGCTTTTTTGAATTCAATTACTGTCCTCATCTCTACCACCTCCACTGGGAGACTATTCCACAGATCCACTACTCTTTCCGTAAAGAAATATTTCCGCATATCACTCCTGAATCTATCTCCCTTTACCCTCATCCCATGTCCCTTCGTAGCAGAACTTGCTTTCAATTGAAAGAGGCTCTCTCCCTGAACATTTATGCCACGGAGGTATTTAAACATCTCAATCATATCACCTCTATCCCACCTTTCCTCTAAGGTGTACATATTAAGATCCTTAAGTCTGTCCTCATATGCTTTATAACGAAGCCCATTAATCATTTTAGTAGCAACCCTCTGCACCGACTCCATCCTGTTCACATCCTTTTGAAGGTGCGGTCTCCAGAATTGCACACCATACTCCAAATGAGGTCGCACCAAAGACTTATACAGAGGCATTATCACCTCCTTTTTTCTGCTAGCCATTCCTCTCCGTATGCACCCAAGCATCCTTCTAGCTTTTGCCGTCGCCTTTTCTACCTGTTTAGCTACTTTAAGATCATCAGACACAACCACGCCTAGGTCCCGCTCTTCTTTAGTGGACAAAAGTACTTCACCTCCTATACTGTATTGCTCCCTTGGATTGCTGCAGCCCAAATGCATGACCTTACATTTTTTAACATTAAATCCCAGCTGCAAAATTCTAGACCATTCTTCAAGCTTAGCTAGATCCCTCCTCATGTTATCTACCCCTTCCTGGGTGTCTACTCTATTGCAGATTTTGGTATCATCCGCAAAGAGGCAAACCTTACCCGACAGCCCTTCCGCTATATCACTAACAAAGATGTTAAAAAGAATTGGACCAAGGACAGATCCCTGGGGCACACCACTGGTAACATCCTTCTCCTCAGAGTGTGCTCCATTTACTTGTACTCTTTGTCGCCTCCCACCCATCCAATTTTTAACCCAAGCAGTAACTTTAGGGTCCATCCCTAGGGTGCTCAGTTTGTTTATAAGTTGCCTGTGAGGAACAGTGTCAAAGGCTTTACGGAAATCTAAATACACCACATCTAGAGCTCTCCCTCGGTCCAACTCCCTGGTCACCCAGTCAAAGAAATCAATCAGATTTGTCTGACAAGACCTGCCTCTGATGAATCCATGCTGCCTCGGATCCTGTAATCCGCTGGACTTCAGAAACCTCACTATTTTCTCTTTCAGCAGCGTTTCCAATAATGTACTCACCACCGAAGTTAAACTAACCGGCCTGTAGTTTTCAACCACATCCTTACTTCCGCTTTTGTGTAAAGGCACCACATGAGCCTCTCTCCAGTCCTTTGGCACCACTCCAGACTCCAATGAGGCATTGAAAAGGTTAGTCAGTGGAGTTGCTAGAACGTCCCCAAGTTCCCTCAGTATTCTAGGTTGTATCCCATCCGGTCCCATCGCTTTGTCTACTTTAAGTTGAGCTAGTTTCTCACGAACACAGTCTTCTGAAAATAGTTCAAGATGTCCCTCGCTTCTGTTCTTATTTGTGGGTGTTTTCTGAGGTCCTGCTCCTGGTTCTTCATCTGTGAACACAGAACAAAAATATTTGTTAAGCAATTCAGCTTTATCCTTATCAGCTTCTATATATTCCCCCCCTGCACCCTTGAGTCTGACAATACCACTTTTGCCCTTCCTCTTCTCACTAATATATCTGAAAAATGTCTTATCTCCCCATTTTATTGCATTGGCTATTTCCTCCTCCTTTTGAATCTTTGCCTTCTTGACTACTTTGCTAGCTTCTCTACGTTTTTCCAAATACAGATGCCTGTCTTCCTCTCTCTGTGATCTCTTGTATTTCATGAAGGCCTCCCTCTTTTTCTTCACTTGTTCAGCTACTTCCTTCGAAAACCATAGCGGTCTCCTGTTCCTTTTGCCTTTATTTACCATTTTAACAAAAAGGTTGGTTGCCTTTAAAATACCCCCTTTCAGTTTTGCCCACTGTTTTTCTACATCTCCCAGCTGTTCCCATCCCACTAACGACTCCCTGAGGTATTGGCCCATCTTCGCAAAGTTAGTCTTCCTAAAGTCTAAGATCCTCACCTTGGAATGGATTCTAACAGCCCTAGTCCTAATACTGAACCACACCATCTGGTGATCACTGGATGCAAAATGATCTCCCACTACAACATCAGAAACACTTTCACCATTGGTAAGCACCAAGTCCAGTATGGCCCCTTCACGTGTGGGGTCTGTTACCAATTGCCTGAATAGTTCTCCCTGTAGAGAATCCAGGATCTCCTTACTTCTAGATGATACTGCAGCAGGAATGTGCCAATCAACATCTGGCATATTGAAATCTCCTATCAGTAGCACTTCCCCTTTCCTAGCAATGCTGTGTATGTCTTCAATTAACTGTCTGTCCACCTCTTCCTCTTGTGAGGGAGGTCTGTATATCACTCCAATGCAAATAGATTTCTCTTTCCCTCTTTCTAGTTTAACCCACAATGCCTCCTCTCTCCCTTTTAAGCTCTGTAATTCCAAAGCTTTAATAGTAGTTTTTACATATAGTGCCACTCCTCCTCCCCTTCTTCCTACCCTGTCCTTTCTGAATAAAGTATAGCCAGGTATAGTTACATCCCAGTCATGGTTTTCTGTGAACCACGTTTCTGTAACTGCCACTAAATCCAAGTCAGCCACTCCCACCAAAGCTTCAACTTCAGGGATCTTATTTCCCATGCTACGGGCATTAATACACACTGCTTTCCATATGTTACCCCTGTTACCCATTTCCATAAAGGTATTTAATGTATCACCTACCTGGGGGCTTTCACCTACCTGGGGGCTTTCTTCACCCATCCCCACCGAATCTAGTTTAAAGCCCTCTTCAGTAGATTAGCCAGTCGACTACCAAAGATGTGTTGACCTCTCTTGGACAGATGGATGCCATCTCTGCTTTGAAACCCTTGGAACAGCATCCCATGGTCTAGGAAACCAAAACGCTCTCGATGACACCATCCACGCAGCCATGCATTCATCTCCAGGATGCGAGCCTCTCTGCCTTGGCCTTTACCCTCAACAGGGAGGATTGAAGAGAACACCACCTGTGCACCTAACTGCTTCACCCTCTGTCCCAGAGCCATGAAGTCACTTTTGATATGTTCCGAGGTATACCTGGCAGTATCATTTGTTCCAACGTGGATTAGCAACATTGGGTAATAGTCAGTGGGCTTGATGAGTCTCGGCAAACTCTCCGTAACATCTTGGATTTTGGCACCAGGCAGACAGCATACCTCTCTGGACATCAAGTCTGGTCGGCTGATGGGCGCCTCAGTACCCCTCAGAAGAGAGTCTCCAACCACCACTACTCTTCGTTTCCTTCTGGTCACTGATTCCGCAACTTTGGGGTACTTGAACTCTGGTTCTTCCCTTTCCAGGGTTGCCATATCTTAAAAAGGAAATAGCAAAATTAAAAGTGGTACAGAGAAGAGCCAGCACAATGGTGAAGGGGATGAATGGATACCTACTACTACTACTACTACTGAACATTTGTATAATGCTACAAGGATACCTCTATAAGGAAAGGCTTTTAAGGGTTGGGACTCTTCAACTTCGAAAAGAGATGACTGAGGGGGAGATACGATAGAGGTTTATAAATTAATAAATGGAGTGGAACGGGTAAATGTAGATTGCTTCTTTATGCCATCAAAAAGTAGAAAGACTAGGGGCACGCAATAGAGCTACAATGTAAACCATTTAAGTGTAATAAGAGAAAATATTTTTTCACTCAACGGGTAATCAAACTCTGGAATTCATTACCGGAGGAGGTAGTACAAGCTGTTAGTGTAGCTGGGCTTAAAAAAGGTTTGGACAAGTTCCTGGAGGAAGGGTCCATTATTAAAGAGGACCGGAGATATCCACTACTTACCCTGGGACAAGCATTTTGGAACCTCCATACCTTTTTTTGGGAACCTGCTAGGTACTTGTGACCTGAATTGGACACTGTTGGAAACAGGATACTGGGCTTGATGGACCTTGGTCTGACCCAGTAAGGCATTTCTTATATTCTTACATTATGTTCTAAGTCCCATTTCCAATCTGGCAGCCTCTGTGCTGTCTTGTAGGAGAGAGGTCACTTGAAGGACAGCATAACATTAGTGTGGCAGGAAGGGATCCTCTAACCATGGCTTGCTCTCCAGAGGATGTGATATCTTCTCGCATGGGGATGTCTCTTCAGGGGCTTCTGCCCAGAAGGGAAGGGTTAGGATAACCATCTTAATTGTTCAATTATTAGTCATGTAGATCTCCTGGTCACTTGTCTGCCTAGTGAGAAGATGGCACAGTACACACGTAACTTAAAAAGGATTTTAGACAGTGCTGGGGAGGAGCCAGCTGTCCTGGTATATGTTGGTACCAATGACATCTGAAAATGTGGGAAGGAAATTGAAATCCAGTACTTCTAGGTTAGCATTCTCAGAAATGCTTCCTGTCACACACACAAGACACAAGAGGCAGGCAGAGTGCCAGAGTCTCAACGCATGGATGAGACAATGGTGCAGAGAGGAAGGTTTTAGATTTGTTAGGAATTGGGCTACATTCTGTGGAAGGGGAACCTATTCCGCAAAAATGGGTTTCACCTTAACCAGGGCAGTGCCAGGCTGCTGGTGCTAATGTTCAAAAAAGGAGATACAGCAGCTTTGAGCTAGAACCTGGGGGAAAGCTAACAGTCACTCAGGAGCACCTGCTTCATAGTAGGATACCATCATAACAGGGAAAATAAGGTATCTGGATAGAGAGGTTATTATAAAGTCTATAATAGCCCAGGTGGTTTTAAATTAAGAACAAAAAGGTTTGAAAGACAGCAAATTATTCCTGCCAACTGCTATAAAGCTTGTAAATTCAAGCAAACATAGCTTAAAATGTCTCTTTGACAATGCTAGAAACCTAAAAAATAAGATAAGAGAATTAGAACATAAAGCACCAAGGCCCCGATTTTGCAAGGCAACTTGTGGGGCTGCACGTCCCAGCGGAACGTGCAGCCCCACAAGCCACCCTGCCCGTATTCCCCCTCTGACTCTCCTTGCATGGCCAGAGCTGAGGTACATGGAGAGCCAGCGGGGGAGGGGATGGGGCAGAGTGGGGGCAGAGCAGAGGCGGGCCAAGGTGGCAGGACATACAGGATCGATTCAGGCCATGACCCTATATATCCTGCGGGTCAGGGGGAGGTGGAATACGCAGCTTGGACCGGGACAATCAGGTCAGGAACCCGCCCAAAGGCTAGGGCCGGGGGCAGGTAAGTCCCCACTGCCCCATTCTGGCCCCGGCTGCCCAGCCTTGGGTCATACTGTGGGAGAAAAGGGGGTCAGCACTGCAGGAGTCAGGGGGGCCCGATTCTGCACTCAGATGTTCCCCTAAGTGAATCAGACTCTACATGAAAAAAGAGATATAATAGGCATCTCAAAGAACTGGTGGAAGGAGCATAACCAATGGAACACTATGATATCAGGGTATAAATTATATTGCAATGGTAGGATGGATCAAATTGGAGAGGTGGCACAATATCTTCAGAGAACATTGAGTCAAATATAATAAAAGTAATGTAGGAAACAAAACATGCCATGAAATCCTTATGGATAGAAATTCCATGTGTAAAGGGGAAGAAAATAGTGGTAGGCATTTACTACATCCATCTGGACAGAATGAGTAGACAGATGATGAATGTTATCAGAAATTACAGAAGCTAGCAAAATTGGCAATACAATGATAATGGGTGATTTCAATTACTCCAATTTTGATTGCATAAACATCATGTCAAGACATGCTAGGGAGGTATAGTTCCTAGATGAAATAAATGACTTGCTTCATAGAGCGGCTGGTTCAGGAACAGACTAAAGAAGAAGCTATTTCAGAATTAGTCCTTCATGAAACACAGGATTTGGTAGAAGAGCTGTATTGGGACCACTCAGCACTAGTGATCATAATACAATCACATTTTGAATTAATAACTGAAATGCATGTGCAAAGGTAATATATTGTGTCAGTGTTTAATTTTCAAAAGGGAGATAACAATAAAATAAGGAACCTGGTTAGAAAGTAACTAAAAGGAGCAGCTGCAAAAGTCAAGAGTTTACATTAGGCATTATTTTTGCTTAACAATGCATTCTTTGAAGCCCAGACCAGGTGCATCCCACACATTAAGAAAGGCAGAAGGAAGGCCAAATAACAGCCATCTTGGTTAAAAAGTGAGGCGAAGGAGGCTATAAGAGCCAAAAATCATTTTTCAAAATATGGAGAAAGGAAAATGAAGAAAATAGGAAACAGTGTAAGCACTGGCAAGTAAAATGCAAGGCATCGATAAGGAAGACAAAAAGAGAATTCATAAACAAGCTTGGCATACAAACAAAAACTTAAAAGCTTTTTTAGGTACATATGAAGCAAAAATACAGGCAAGGAGTGAGTTGAACCCTTAGATGATCAAGGGGCTAAAGGGGCACTGAGGGAGCACAAGGCCGTAACTGAGAGACTAACAGGCTCATTCCATACCAGACGAAGAGCCCCTCTGTACGTCTGGTTTGAACCGGATATACAGAGGGGGTTGAGATTCTGATTCTGCAGGGCACGTCTAGCTCCGCGGGACCAGAATCACAAACAGCCCTGTATGTGCAGGCTGGCACTGCGATTCAGCCTGGCCTGCATTAAAAGCCCGACTAACTCAGTCAGGGCTTTACAATGGAACCACGGCACCATGGCGTCCGGTTGCCATGGCACCACAGCTGCATTGTAAAGCTGCGATCCCAGCCGCTGACCGAACAAAGGCTTTCCCCACAGCCTGACCCCTGATTCGGCCTCCTAAGGCCAGGGTCAAGCTGCGGGGAATGTCCTCAGACCCCCCCCCCCTGCCCCATCCATGCCCCAGCCCTGCTGAAAAAAAATGTATAGGGAAGTTATTCCATCTCAGAGGCGGAATAACTTCCCGCACAAGATGTCGGCCCTGGACCGCCCACCGCCCGCTCTAACTCCACCCCAATCCGCCCCTTCCCTGCCCCTATCTAACTTTCCCATACAACTGGCGGGGAGGTTAGATGCTGGTGGGGAGGACACGAATAGCGGGGATGGATATCCCATTGGAACATCCATCCCCGCTATTCGTGGGACAGAATCGGATTCTAAATGAATTGTTTGCTTCAGTGTTTACTGAGGAAAATATGAAGAAGCTATCCATAGCAGAAAAGGTATTTAATGATTATGAGTCAGAAGAGCTGGATGAAGTTTCAGTGAACCTGGAAGATGTAGTAGAACAAATTGATAAACTAGAGAGCAAATTACCTGGATCTGATGATATGCACCCAAGAGTGCTGAGAGAACCCAAAGATGAAATTGCAGAGCTACTAGTAGTTTTTAAGCTATAATTACAATAATCTATCATACCAGAAGATTGGAGGCCAGCCAATGTAATACCTATTTTGAAAAAGGATTCCAGAAGTAATTAAGAAAACTACAGACCGGTGAGCCTAACATCAATTTCAGGCAAAATGGTAGAAACCATTAAGAACAAGACTACTGGACACTTGAATGGGCATGGTTTATATGGACAAAATCAGCATGGATTTAGTCAAGGCAAATCTTGCCTCACCAATGTGCTCCATTTCTTTGAAGGTATGAATAATTTATGGATAAAGGTGAGACAGTTGATACAGGCAGTTGCTTACCTATAACTGAAGCTCTCCGTAGACAACAGGGTACTTCAGCTACACTTGTTGGTGATATTCTCAGGACAGCTCCAGTGTGCAGTGTTCTTCTTCAATTTTAGGACAGGCTTTTTGTTGGTTTTATTTTGTGTCCCTGAGCGTGTGTGGGAGTTCCCACATGTCCTGACATTCAAGAGCTCCCTATCATTCCATAGCATCAAAAATTATGCTATGAGAAAACAAGGATGGATTGGGATGCGAGCATAAGCATTTTTGAGGTTTAGGCAAGCTAGCCAGTCTCCCTGGCCGAAGAGGGATAGTATGGTAGACAAAGTGGGACCGACATTCAGCGGTGGGACCGACATTCAGCTAGCACAGTAAAAGCAATGACTATCCCTGCTTTAATTTAGCCGCTGATATTCAAAGCTGGGGTCATATCTGGCTACCAGCATTGAATGTCCAATTTGATTGGATTGCCTTTTTGCAATTAGGATGCAAGGACTGCTTCTATTTGTTCTCACATCCAGCAAGGCTTGGAGTTCTTTCTGAAGGAAGATGGAATGTTGACTCAGAGTGAACTCTGGGGAAATTTCTTCAAATGGGTTAGTTTTGCGCATATCATGACAGTCGTGAACCTCACCCTTAAGCCAAGGGTATGTGGAATATGATCTTAGACTCTCCAATGTACTGCTAACGCTCACCGTCCTACTTGTATCATACCAAAGAGACCTTCTTTCTGGAGTTCATAAGATGTAACATGTATAGGCAACTTGTCAAGATGCGATTGAACATTCTGCTTAATCAGGCCCGTGGGCTCCCAATACAATGGGAAATATTTTTATATCTTTCTGCTACATTTTTTTGGTCTCTGACTATATTTCAGAATCGTCTCCCTCTCCACAGGATTCACAGAATAATCGCTTGGAACTGACACCTATTATCAATGTCATTGTGGTGATTTTCTCCTTTACGACTATGTTAGGTTTTCTTGCATCCAGCTTCTTATGCGTTGGAATGGGAATGTCCCAGGTAATCATGATTTCTTCATTCTTTGTTATTCTCTTAGAGTCATAATCCCAGTGCTTTTCTTACAGTGATGTTACAATGTCTACAAAGTTCCCAATGAATGAGGTAGGCCACCTTTGTTGTGCCTTTCTGTAAAGAAGATTTCTGCCATCAGAACTTCGAAACCAGCTATGAGATGAGTAACCGTTTCCAGCTCCTTCTTATAGAGGAAATATTCCTGGTTCATAATTCCCAGAACCCAGCAATCTGAAGTGATGCTTAACTAGGGTTCCTTGAAGAGTTTCAGTCTGCCTCCTAGTGGTAGATAGTCAAAAAGAAGGATTTGGTTTGAGGGGTGCTGCAGCGGTTGTAAGTTACTGTTTCTGCTCTGAGTCTCTGGTGAGGTGGATGGCTCAGAGAAGCCTGTTGTTGAGGTTCAGGTCTTGCATAAGGTTGGAAACAGCATCCAAGATAGAAGTGCAGAAAATACTGCTGAGGATAGGGCTTTTTGAAATAGGTAGATTGGAATCTGCAGTATTGCGAGGTCTGGTCAACTGTAGGCAGTCATGTAGATTCTGATGAAAGCCTGAGGATCAGAGCCATGCAGTTCTCCTTGTTGCAATGGCTCCTGCCACTGAACACAATGTGAGGTAATAGACACCATAGGTTGCTCTTAGAAGGAATAAACACACTCTTAAAAGGCAAGGTGACCCTGAGCCAGGTCTTCTTTAGAGATGTTGGCACCCATAACCTGTTCCAACAAAGAATAATGGTAATGGGGCATTTATAGTTGGTGAGCTAGGATTTTCAGGACAAGCATGGAGGTTTGATACATTTTACAGCTGGGAGTATAAGATGTGTTGCTTCTTCCCAGAGGGGTGTGACTGGAAGCACTTAGACAACTTGGATCATTTAAAAGCAGCTTCAAATATGATGGATAGATGAGGAAGCTGAGCTTGCAGGTGCCCAGGCCTCCTGTGAGTCTATATTTGACTTCCAGACAGCACTAAGTCACCTTGACACAGAGAGGAGTCTGCCAAGCAATGATTTGCAAGTCACAATGTACCTTAGGAAGAGGTAGAGCCAGATATGGACATAGACTTGAGGAGACAATGAAAGACCTTTCTGGAAGAGGGGAACTCCACAGGGAGGGTTGATGACTCTGAGAAATGAAAGATGATGGATCATGTTTATCAGGATCTTTATCTGAATCCTGTGAGATAGAGGGTGCATAGACTGAGCACCCAGGTGTTCCCTGGAGGCAGCCTGTGGCCATGGTGCTTTAAGGTATGGTCTGAAAGATGGGTTGTGTAGATGTGGAGGACATATGCTGAGTGTCATTTGCTAGGAAACAAGAGCGTTGCAAGAACTGCAACAGTAATGCAGTAGATGGCACTAGAGAACACTACAGCGTGATTAGTATCTAATAAAAACTGCTGCATTAGAAGCAGGGAGTTGTGCTAAGGAAAGTGACAGTTGGAGTCTAACTTGGGCGTGGTATAGTAGAGAGAGCCAAAGAGGTTGCACAAAGAGAAAGAGGCTGCATCCAGTACACGTACCAAGGTCTGAGCCATTGTTGAGAAGTGCTGGTGTACATCAGAAAGAAGAGATTCAGACTTTACGTTAGAAGTGGCCGTGTGTTTAGTTTGGCGTTCTTCTTGGAATGCTGCAGGCTGTAATCACCTGGCACATAGAGGGGTGGGGGTGAAAGCACAGTCCTTTTTCTGTTGGTCGCTGGCTCCTGACATGGAATTGGCAGCCGGTGTGTTGATATTCCACTCCACTTTGGGGCTTTATTTTTCCAGAGTTCCATTTCCCTGATGTAGCATTTGCTTGTGAAACACTAATGTTATCCAAGTTTATACCCCTGTTCAATGTAAAACCAAACAGAAGTGTGTTTTGGTCATTTTGTTATACTGTGAACCGCGCTGATGCCGAATAGTGCGGTATATAAGCAACTGTAATAAATAAATAAATAATGGCATCATAGCATCAGTGAAAACATGTGAAGTGTTCATGGGGAAGAGTGGAGGTATTCTATGAGCAGTGATGGAAGATGTGGGAGAGGCTTCTTTAGCCTGAAATAACAGTTTCTGAGGTTGTTTTCTTCCCCTCAACCATGTGGTCAATATTTGCAGTTGAGATCAGCCTTGTAAAACATTTTTTGAAGGGATACAAGGTACTTCAGGCCGGAAGGTCAGGAGTTCAAATCCCACTAGAGGACAGCAACCTTGGGCCGGAAGGACTGGGGTTTCTAGTCCCACAGGTGCTCCTTGTGGTCTTGGGCAAGCCACTTAACTCTCCATAGCCCATGTTCCCTGTAAAATAGTTATCTCCAAGTTATAATGCCCTGTTCAATGTAATTTCAGTTTGTTCAATATAAACCGCACTGATGCAGAATAGCGCAGTATATAAGAGAATGTAAATAAATAAATAAATACAGGGTTTCCTGTTTTTTTTTTTTGGGGGGGGGGGGTATATTTTGTATGTCCTCCATTGGGCCACAGCAATTGGAGATACAGTATTATCATCCGATCAGGCCGTTCCCTTTTCCTTTTTGGCTGGTCTCGCCTCCAGCAGTGTAAAAAGCAGACCCAGGGGGAGGAAGGTCCAAAGATCATTGCAAGTCCTATGGAACAGGCATGTGCTGTGTGTAAAAGAAATAAAAGTCTCAAAAACAAACAAGGAAGACTGAGAGTTCTGACAAAAAAAATGAACAATCAGCAGAGGAGAGCTAAAAAAAACCCCAAATAATATGTGGAATTTGCCACAGAGAAAAAAAGAGTGAGAACTCCTGAGTCTCAGGACGCACAAGAACTCCCGCACATGCTCAGAGACACAGAAAAAAATATCCTAGAGCTAGAGGAGAGCATCACACATTGTTGCTGACCAGAGGACATTACCAACAAATGTGCCTGCATCCCCCTTGCTTGTGTATTTAGATTTTCAAAAAGCATTTGACAAAGTTGCACATCAGACTCCTGAGGAAGTTAAAAAAATCATAGCAAAGGAGGTATTGTCCTATTGTGGGGTTTGGAAAATGGTTAAAAAATAGAAAAAGAAAGTAGGAATAAATGGAGGAAGGTGAATGGTGGAGTACTTCAAGGATCTGTATTGGGACCCGTACATATTAATATATTTATAAATGTTCTGGAACTAGGAACAACAAACAAGGTAATTAGATTTGCAGATGATGCCAAATTATTCTTGAGTGCATTCTACATTGTGAGAAATGTTGAGAATGGGAGACTGAGCATCCAGATGGCAGATGAAATTTGATGTGGTCAAGTACAAAGTGAATCTAGTATGGAAGAATAATCCAGACTGTAGATACACTATGCTAGATTCCACATTAGGATTTGCCACCCAAGAAAAGGATCTGGGTGTACAGTAATTGTAGACAATACATTGAAATCATCTGTTCAGTTCGCAGCAGAAGCCAAAAAAAGAAAATAGAATATTAGGAAACATTAGGAAAGGGACAGAAAATAAAACAAAGTATAGCATAATATATTCTGGCAGCTCCGATGCTCATTGGCAGATCCAATACTCAATGATAATCAGTTTAGTGCAAAGCTTTAAACAGTGCTAATAGGTTGTGTTTTGCTTTCATGTTCAGTCTGGGAAGAGGGGCTCTCCATAAATCTATCACCCTTCCTGTGAGGAATAATTCCTGATGTTGCTTCAGTCTACCCTCCTTAGAGTCGACTCTCAGGATTCCTTGTTGTTCTACTTTTTCCTTGAAACATTAATGTTTCTTGTGCAAAAATTTGAAGGATTATCATATCTCCTTTCACGCAGGGTATACATTATGGTCTGCTGAATAATTGGTCTCTTAGATCTAAGGTCTAGTTAAAGTTATTCAGTTAATTTTAACTGATATTCAGCGGACTTAACTATGTAAATCCATTTATTCAATATTTTTTTGTTGCTAAGTGCCGTCAAGTTGGTGTCGATTCATGGCGACCCTCTGCATAGTTGACCTAAACTATTGGTCTTCAGTCAGGCAGCTCATTGTTGATAGAAGGGGACCCATAGCTGCTGTTATTGTATCGATCCATCTCATTGTCGGCCTTCCTCTTTTATGCTCACCTTCTACCTTGCCAAGCATTATGTCTTTCTTCAACAATCTCTCTTTTTACATGGTGTGTCCAAAGTATGAAAGTCGAAGTCTTGTCATCTGAGTGTCTAAGGAAAGCTTAGGTTTGATCTCCTCTAGTACTGACTGGTTTGTTCTTCTGGCAGTCCATGTATACAGTATTTGTCGCCAGCATCATAATTAAAAAGCATCAATTTTCTTTCTATCTTTTTCACTGTCCAACTTTCGCATCCATATGATGTTATTGAAAATACCATGGCCTGGACAAGTCAAATCTTTCTATGGAGAGAGACATCTCTGCTCTTGAGAATCTTGTTTGGTCATTCATAACTATTCTGCCAGTATAAGAACACAAGATATGCCATACTAGGTCAGACCAAGGTCCATCAAGCCCTGTATCCTGTTTCCAGCAGTGGCCAATCTAGGTCACAAATACCTTGCAGTTTCCACAAAAGACACATGTTCCGCAATGCTTGTATTGGGGCAAGCAGTGGATTTCCTGGGTTCCCTTTAATAATGGTTTATGGACCTTTCCTCCAGGAACTTGTCCAAATCTTTTTTAAACAGGCTGCACTAACAGCTTTTACTATATTCTCCGGTAACAAATTCCAGAGTTTGATTACACATTGAGTGAAAAAATATTTTCTTTTATTAGTCTTAAATATGTTACATTGTAGCTTCATTGCATGCCCCCTAGTCTTCCTATATTTTGATGGCATAAACAATCTATCTATGTTTACCCGTTCCACTTCATTCATTAATTTATAGACCTTTCTCATATCTCCCCTCAGCTGTCTCTTTTCCAGGTTGAAGAGCACTAACCTTTTTAGCCTCTCTTCATAGAGGTATCCTTCCATCCCCTTTTTCATTTTGGTGACTCTTCTCTGTACCTTTTCTAATAACACTATATCCTTTTTAAGACATGGCGACCAGAATTGCACACAATATTCAAGGTGCAGTCGCACCATGGAACAATACAGAAGCATTATAAAATCTTTTGTTTTATTTTCCATTCCTTTTCCTTATGATTTCCAGCTTTCTTGGTTGCCGCTGCACACTGGGCGGAGGGTTTCAACATGTTATCCATGATGACTCCTAAATCTTTTGCCTGGGTGGTGGTTCCTGATGTGGAACCTTGCATCGCGAAACCATAGTTTGGGTTGTTCTTTCCTAGGTGCATAACTTTGCACTTGTCCACTTTAAATTTAATCTGCCATTTGGATGCCCAGTCTTCCAATTTATCAAGATCCTCTTGCAATTTTCCACAATCCTCATGGGTTTTAACAAGGCCATGGTCTTCTGTGGGCAGATGCCACTGCCCCTTCCGCCACCAGCACCCCTCCGCCACCATGCAGCCATGCCATTATGCCGGTGGTGCTGGTGGTGCGCAGTCCCAGGCCATCCAGTATGCTGGTAGGCAGCTGCCTATGGTGTGGGTTCTTGAGTAGGGGTGAATACATGGACATGTGCGCTTCCCCTCCCCACACCGCCTGCCAATGTTATGTGCCCTTGGGGGGTACCTGCTGGGTAATCTCCCCTGTGACACTGTGGGACACACACTCATGCCCATGTTGGACCCTCGTCAGTTACTGTCTTGCTGCTTTACAGTTTCGGCATTCCTATGTGCCACCTGGGCATCTGCCTAGCCCACACTGTGCCCCAGCTGGACCACAGCATGTGCCGCCTGCAGCCCCCTGTATCCCATTTACAGCATCAGTACAGTTGCCCTTTCCTACGTGCCCACTCTGCTGTTGCTGCACATGTGCACACCATAACAAACCTGCTCAATCTAAACGACAGAAACCCTGATCAGCGCTATTTCAATGTGGGGTCATTCACTTTGTAGGGGGACAGAGCATAGACCCTTCCAAACATGATATCTTAATTTGTACGCTTTGTCAGTAGTGTTGCTTTATGTTTATCATTAATATCACTATTGGCCAGCTTGGTTATTGGGATTTTAGATGTGGTTCTGGTCCTTTTATATGTTTAGTGCCTTTTTGGTCCCTGCACATGTATCACAACTATCACTTTTCTGGGTTTCCCTGCCTTTGCTGCACATTGCTGACTGAAATTATTTTTCTCTCCTGCAAATGTGCCTCTAGGCGAGGTTTTCACTGGCGCTAATTTTCAGACCCTGATTTCACGGCATTAGTGTGCATGGAGCCTCTCCCCGCCCACTCTCCGCCCATTGACCCCTTCTCTCCGGCCTCTGGGAAGCCTTACTCCACCCTTCAGGTGCAGATTTCACAGTGTTAGTGTGCCTTAATGCCGCCGCAGCGTTATCGCGTGATAAGCGATGTTATTGCACGATAATGTTACATTATCCCTGTGATGTCGCCCTCGCCCCAGGCGGTTGCCTTAGGTTAGGGAACGGCCACAGTCAAGTTATTTATTTGTTATAAGTGCCTATTTTCTTGTAGTTGTGAATAAAGTCCAGCCAAAGTGGTAATTTTAGGCACGCACAGGATTTTTATTGTTTCCAGCCACAAGGAACTTTCAAAAGGTTCCAAACATCAGAACAAAAATAAGGATATTTTTCCAGCATCAAACCAAAAGCAAAACACGCTTCTTCTCAGCTTTGGCACTTAAACAAAACAGTATTTCTTCATACTATACAAACATGGCACTGAAACTTTGGTGCAAAAGAATTAGAAAAACACATCTTCTTTCTTGGTTTAAGACAAACAGAAATTGTTACACTTCTTCCAGGCAAACTTCTGTTTCTCATGGGTTTCTTTCTTTTCACCCAGCAATCCCTTCAGCTTACTATGTTTCAGGCTTTCCACTCTTTAGCATGTAAAGTGCTCACACATTCAGCTACGGCTTACTTCAGGAATCCTCATTAACATATTTCTACAGCCGTGCTCTCTCGAAGAAACAGCTGCCAGGTTTAAAACTTTGGAGCACTCTAGCCTTTCTCACTATCTAGAGGTAATCAGGAACTCCATTTCTGAATCAGAATCCTCCATTAAACCAGGCATTTCTACCTCCATACTCTCGAGGTCAGATTCTATAGGAGAAGTACAGGATTCAGCCTCCAAGCTATCAGGTTTCAATTCCCTCAGGATTTCCAAAACCTTAGACAAGGCAGTCTCCTTCCTCCTCTGAGGAATAGTATAACAAACAGGAAGTCTCTTAGCCTTTATGGAATTAACAGAAGGTTTTAAGCTGCATACCTTATCCTTTGGAACTGAACACTTAGCAGGCTTCACTACTGATGGCTCATGCTCCATGCATTCTTCGGGGGAAGGGCTTCTGCTCCCAACATGGCTGGCTAACTCCCCTGGATAAGCTTCTCTTCTAGAAGTGTTCCTTCTCTCTCCCTTACAGGGCCCTAGGTTAGCTTCCACTCCCCTGGCTGGCTCTGCCCTTCTCCAAGAGGGTTTCTCTGAAGCTCCCTTAACTCCCCGGGTACCTGTTTCAAGCAGTTCTCCAGAGCCTTTAGAACCAACACCCTTCCTGGGACGTTCTGAGCTGTTCCACACTGCAGTGGAATCAGAACTGGGAATTCTCGTCACACACTTCCTTTCACAGTTCTCAGACTTCCCTCTGAGATCCTGCTCCTCTCTTCTGCTATTCTCTCTTCCATCTCTGTATCTGTTTCTGCTTCCGCTTCTCCTGACTCTGTTTCCGTTTCTCCTTCCGTGCCTGCTCTCCTCACTCTCTGGCAGTTTATATGAGTGTTTGCCCTTCTGGCTTCCTGGCCCCACCCCTTGCTCTCCCTCGTGAGCAGGGCTGGTAACCATGGAGCTTGGGTGTGTCTCCTTGCTACCTGCCTTCTGTGGAGAGTTTTTTCTTAGTTCAGCAGTTTTAACCCTTAAACCTCTGGTTCCTGCTATACTGTCTAGGGAAATTGCTTGTTTTTTTTCTCCTTCTCAATGCTCCCCACTGGCTGCACCATCACATCGCACGATAACATCACTTATCGCGCGATAACATTACTTATCGCGCGATAACATCACTTATCGCGCAATAATACCACCGCTGTGACGTTGACGGTTTAGTAAACATACCCTTTAGCTTGAGTTATCTGCTGCATGACCCATTGTTTTCCTATAGGCTGCATGGCAAATTGCTCAAACTAAGTGGTATGTATGTCTTGAGGGAGTTTGTTTCAAATTTTTGGTGCACAGAGAGAGAAGGCTCTGTTTGATGTTGTTTGTGTGCTTGTCCTGTGGGTAGGGCGAATGGTGAGAGTTGCATGTTTTCCTTCTTGGTCTATTATTTGGTGTTTTATGTATTAGTGCTTGTAGATAAGAGCTGATTGTATATTTTGAAAATAGTGAGGGTGACCTTGTATTTTGTGTGGACCAGAATGGGCAGCCAGTAAAGATCTTTGAGTAGAGGTGTTATTCGCTTGTGTCTAGGGACGCCATATAGTATCCATGCAGCAGTGTTCTGAACTAACTGCAGAGGGTAGATCACATAGTCCGGTAGGCCCTGTAGGAGGATATTGCAGTAGTCTATATGTGGAAATACCAGAGTTTGGAATACAGTCCAGAAGTTATGTGGATTTAGTAGAATACATAGGTGTTGGGTGGTCTTCATCTTCTGGTAAGTTAGTCTGATGGCGTTGTTGATGTGAGCTTGAAAGGTCAGGTATTGGTCCAAGATTATCCCCAGGTAGCATACTTCAGATTTAACCTGAATTTGTGCATTGGCTAATTTAATATGTGTTGGTGGGAGGAAGTCTGTATCTCTGGTGGTGAAAAGGATGTCTGTTTTGTTGAGGTAGACTGTTAGGTTATGATCAGTGAGTCTTTGGGAGACTGCTGTAAAACAAGTTATTAGGGTTATGAAGGAGGGTTGTAAGGAGGAGAAGGGCAACTAGATCATAATATCATCCACATATATGTGATACAATATATTATGAGCCTATATTATTGAATATATAGGTTGTATGAAGATGTTAAAGAGTTGAGGCATTCATAATGAGAAGCATTTAAGATGAAAAGCTCCAGCAGAATGGAAGGTAAAACTGGAAAATAAAACAGCAGGACACAAATTACCACAACTAGTAGACTTTACACCTTGACTATACCTTTATGCAAGTTGAGGAACCAGTATGCATTCCTGGTAGTGGAAGATGAGAAACAATCCCAGAAAAAGAAGACAAAGAGAAGATACCGGATCCAAATGGAGACAAAACATGATTTCCTAGGAAGTGTGCTGTCTTCTGAGTGCCAAGAACCAAGATATTATAGAGCAGCGATGGCGAACCTATGGCACGCGTGCCAGCTGTGGCACGCGAAGGCCTTGCAGCTGGCACGCGGGAAGGTCCGCATTTAAAAGGTCCCAAATTTAAAAAAAAAAAAAAAACAAACAAACCGGCTGCTTCTGCCGCGGCAGCCTCAAGAGCTCTGCCGCGGCAGCCTCAAGAGCTCTGCCGCGGCAGCCTCAAGAGCTCTGCCGCGGCAGCCTCAAGAGCTCTGCCGCGGGGCCCCCCCCCCTGCCCGGCAGAGCCTCCCCCCCTGCCCGGCAGAGCCTCCCTGCATCATCTACCTTCAAGTCGCAAAACGCGGGCTTCTTTCAGAGCCGCGAGAGTTTCCTTTCTCGCGGCTCTCCCGCGAGAAAGGAAACTCTCGCGGCTCTGAAAGAAGCCCGCGTTTTGCGACTTGAAGGTAGATGATGCAGGGAGGCTCTGCCGGGCAGGGGGGGAGGCTCTGCCGGGCAGGGGGGGGGCCCCGCGCCAGAGCTCTTGAGGCTGCCGCGGCAGAAGCTGCCGCTTTGTTTGGGTTTTATTTTTTTAATTTGGGATGATAGGGGGGACGGGGGTTTAGGACTGGTAATGGGCTATGGTGGGGAGGCTAAGACTGGAAATGGGCTGATGGGGGGGGGGGGTAGGAAGGGTAAATGGCCATGGGGGGGGGCAAAGACTGGAAAGGGGGAGTTGGGGGGGGGTTATGACTGGTAATTTGCCATGGGGGGGGGCTAAGACTGGAAAGGGGCTGATGGGGGGGTTAGGACTGGTAATTGGCCGGGGGGGGGGGTAGGACTGGTAATTGGCAGGGGGGGGGGTAGGACTGGTAATTGGCCAGGGGGGGGTAGGACTGGTAATTGGCCAGGGGGGGGGTTAGGACTGGTAATTGGCCATGGGGGGGGCTAAGACTGGAAAGGGGCTGATGGGGGGGGGTTAGGACTGGTAATTGGCCATGGGGGGGGGGGTAGGACTGGTAATTGGCCAGGGGGGGGGGTTAGGACTGGTAATTGGCCAGGGGGGGGGGTTAGGACTGGTAATTGGCCATGGGGGGGGCTAAGACTGGAAAGGGGCTGATGTGGGGGGTTAGGACTGGTAATTGGCCGGGGGGGGGTAGGACTGGTAATTGGCCAGGGGGGGGGGGTTAGGACTGGTAATTGGCCGGGGTTAGGACTGGTAATTGGCCATGGGGGGGGCTAAGACTGGAAATGGGCTGATGGGGGGGGGGTTAGGACTAGTAATGGGCCATGGGGGGTGCTAAGGCTGGAAGTGGGCTGGTGATGGTGATGGTGATTTGGGGGGGGGTAGGACTAGTAATGGGCTATGGGGGGGGGCTAAGACTGGAAATGGGCTGATGGGGGGGTTAGGACTGGTAATGGGCTGATGGGGGGGTTAGGACTGGTAATGGGCTATGGGGGGGCTAAGACTGGAAATGGGCTGAGTGGAAGGAGGGCTTGAACTGCAAATAGCTGATGGGATTGGGGCTTGGAATGGAAATGGGTTGTGAGGGGGAGGGAGCTAGGACTGGAAATGGGTGAGGGGGGGCTAGGACAGGAAATGGGCTGATGGAGGGGCTAGAATAGGACTGGAAATTGGCTGTTGGGGGGGTGCTAAGATTGGAAATGGGCTGTGGTGGGGGTTTGGATTGAAATGGACTCATGAAGGGGCTAGAACTGGAAGTAGGCTCATGGGGGGCTTGGATTGGAAATGGGCTGAGTGGAGGGGAGCTAGGATTTGACATGGGCTGATGGTGGGGCTAGGAAAGGACTAGAAATGGGCTCATGGGGGGCTGGGTTTGGAAATGAGCTGATGGAGGGACTCGGATGGGACTGCAAATAGATGGGGGAGCTAGGACTGGAAATGGGCTTATGGGGGGTTAGGACTGGAAGTGGGTTGATGAGGGGGGGCTAGGACTGGTATTGGGTTGGGAGGTTGCTAGGACTGGAAATGGGTTGGGGGGCTGCTAGGACTGGAAATGGGCTGATGCAGGGACTAGAAGGGAATGGATGCTGGGTGAGGCTGGAACTAGAAGGGAGCTGGTGTTGGGGGAGGATTAGAATGGGATGGGGCTGGGAGAGTAAAATGGAGAGGGGAAAAATATTTTGTGTGGGAGGGATAAAAAATCTACAATTGGCCGGGTATTGGGAGAATAAGTGGGGATTGAGGATGGAGGGGTAAATTTTGAGTAGATGAAATAGGAATGAGGAAAGAGCAAAAGGAGAAAGATTAGTATGTTAAAGCAGATGTAGAGAGAGAATGGAAAAAAAAAACCAAGAAGACAGAAGAAAGGACAAATGGACAGCAGATGGAGAGTTAGGAGAAGACACGAAGAAACCAGAAGAAAGTGGCTGGAGCAATTGCAACTGAAAAAAAATGCACAAAAGGTAGAAAAATATCTCTTTATTTTGAATTTATTAACTGGAATATGTCAGCTCTGGGAAATGTGCATCATTAATTTTTGCGCTTTGTTTAGTACAAGAGGAAATTAATTTATAGTTTTATTTCTACAGTGTTGTTGTATATTCCAAGTTTGGCTTTTGGGGTTCCCAGTTTAATTATTGTCTTCCTGTTTTTAAATTGTGATTCCTTGTTTGGTGATGGTCTGTTCTGCATGTGTAACTGAGCTGAGGTATTCTGTTTATATAATTCCTATTTGACATTGCCACTTGTTCTTTCCCCAGTAGGTCATGTATTGTTGTTCTCTGAAATGTATTGGTTTAATATTTGCAGTGTTGCCTTTTGATAGTTAGGGTATGGTGCTTTGTGAGTCCTGGTAGTACTGTTAGGATACGGCGGGTTTGCTATGGGTTCTAAATGGGCAGCGTTTGTAGTAGTTCCTAATGTGCCTGGCGGTTGGTACTGGATTATAGTAATGTAGAAACCTTTTAGTCTTTCTTTATCCATATACTCATTAAGAGGCATGTTTACTAAAAGTTAGTGTATGGTAACATTATGCAAATATTTATGCAAATGAGGCACCTTATGCAAATGAGGCTTTAATGGACGTGCTGGCACTTTGAGGAAATTCTTTGGTTTTGTGCGGCAGTTTGGGCACTCGGGCTCAAAAAGGTTAGCCATCACTGTTATAGAGAATCACCAAGCCTATTGGCTATTATCCCTGCCTGCTCATCAGTGCTGGCATGAGTGATAGGGCTACATATCATCCTTTGCCCCTGCCCCCGCCCTTCCCCCCATATCAATTTTACGGATGTGAGGCCAAAAACTCTTTTCATTTTTTTTTCATTCTTGTAGTGTTTTTTAATAGTGCGCCCTATTACTCAATAATGTACCCTATAGCAATAGGGTTGTCTATTCACACATACATGAATAATGTGCCCTATTACTCAACAGTGTGCACTATTGCACAATAGTGTGATTTATTATATAATAAGGAGTACTATTGAGCAATAGGGTGCACTAGTGCTACTTTTGTTTTAAAACAGACACATATCCCTAATCAATTTTTGACTTCATAACTCTGGGAGAGAAACAAATGTGTTCACAGGTGGTATTCTCCTCAAAGATAAAGATCAAGCAAAGAAGTTCACATTCTGGAGATCAATGTACAACTATGTAGATGGTATTAACAAGAATATTTTGGCTTCTTGGACGATGGCATGATATTCCATTGATTGCTGAACAAAGATGGCATCTATCTATCAAAGCAGTGAAGCATCTTTATCAAGCAAATTTACCGAGAAGGGTTTTAACTAAAATTGCCAATGATGGTATAGAAAACCCTTAGGTAAGTAAAACATTAAATACTTGCATATCCAGTTCTCATTGTATTCTACTGCTGGGCCAGGGGTTCTATCTTGCTGAAAATATCACTGAATATTTTCTATCCCACTTAGGACAGAATAGACTGAGCTTTCTTCCAGAAACAAAAAGTAATGCAACAGAAAGACATTTTGCAGACATAGGGGTATGTTTACTAAACTGCGTTAGTGCGATTTGCGTTAGGAGCCGCGGTAGAGACAGAAACCCCAAATAAGGACATGGGCGGTACATCGTTTCCAAGAACGCCATAAATGAACGAGTGCTACAGGGCACGTTACCGCGTGTTAATCTTAAGAAGGTGCGCAGGCATGTAAACACAGCAACAGAGCTGTAGCACACTGGTTACAACACTGACTGATGGTACAGGGGTCATGGGTTCGATTCCCCAGTGGGCCTAATGTATAAGGCTGGCAGAGGCAGCACCCTTTACATTTAAGTTGTGATTGTTGAGGCATTTGACGTGTATTTTAATTAGTACTGCCAGCAAACACACCCTCACGGTGGCATAACCTAAGGTGCCGCATAAGGCACTCCATAGAGCACATTATAAAGTGTACTGTCTGCCAAGGCACCCTATAAAGTCCCCTATGGGACACCTTATAAGGCTGTGAACAAAGCCCTGGCTGGCTGCAGAAGGACTGCACATGACCACACAAACTGGCTGCTGTGGTTACCAGGATAGGGTTAACCCACCCGCACCCATGATGCACTGCACATGCAAATCAGCAGTCGAGAGATGGGCACAGGATTGGGTATGCTCCCCCACAGCACCTCGGCCTGGTAGGGGGAACTGCCACAGAGTAGCCACAGACAGTCACATTGTGCGGGTACTGTGCCCACCCTGACATTGAGGTGGGGCGTCCAGCACCAGGTCCACAGCACCTTTCATGGCTGAAATACGCCATGCTGCAGATCCCCATCAGTGTGTGATAGGTAGTTCCGTTAGACACACCTAGGATACATCTGTGTCCTGCTGTATGTCTCGGTCATGTCTAGTCCCTATGGGCGATGCAGCACCCAGAATAGTGCATATCCTGTGTTGGTGCCATGGTTACCTGCTGTAGGTGAAGGGGGAGGTATATGGACCCATAGGCAGATTATGTACCACCACACAACCCACCCTCTGGGGCTCAGGGTGGGAAACAGGATCACCCACAAATAGATCCACAGTCTACCTCCCCACAATGGCAGCCGTAGAGGGGACCAGCAACCCCAGTCCTGCTGGGGAACAGACAGAGCAGTACACATCCATAATGCACTAGCAGACAGACGGCAGGCCCGGAAATGCTCAGCTGCCCCCCACCATTATCTGACATTCTCCAGCAGCAAGCCTCCAGCCACTGCACCCTGCAAGGTGTTCTAGCAAGACACACACTAGCTGCAGACAGTCCACCAGCTAGTCCATAGTGCATGGTCCTGGAGGAGATGCATGTACCCAGAACGGGGATGTCAGCATACACACCAAGCAGATAAATCAGTGATTGGGCCCCAAAAGGAAACCCATATATATTACATGAGAAAAATGCTATATAGCACTATGGTGGAACCTAGCCATGCCATGGTCACTGCTCAGTCAGGGTGAGAGTGACCTCCCAGCAGGACATGCTATGGCCACCCTGTCCGTGCAGGTGGTGGCCAGGCACTACAATGTCCGAGCCATTGCCCTATGCCGTGTGTAGATGCATCCAGGCCAGGCCACCCTATTGAGGCTATTCCCACAGTACCTTGCTCCTCAATATGCACATTGGCAGGCCAATATTGGCAACAGTGCTAGCAGTGTGGGCTGTGGAGTGTGTTGGCAGCCACCACACACTGGATAGACAGACACACACTCCCCACACCTATGCCAGCATTGTGCAACTATAGAGGTGTTGGGCAGCCCAGGCCACCACACCAGTCCTGGGCACAGTGCAGGCATGGCTATGGTACGCAATACTGTAGGAGTCACTCCCCAGGTTGGTAAACACTGTCAGACACAATACCTGTAGCACACTCCACAGACATCAGAAAGGTTGCTATGATGCAGCTCACTCAGAACAGTGTACTTAACCTAGGAATTGCTATCTGCCAGTACTCATAGCAACCTTTTGATAGATGTGTACCATATTCCCTGGTTTAGGGTGGCATTACTAAGGTATGCAAGTGCTAGTATTGGGAGATGCACGCAGAGCCCAAAGTCCTGCCTCTCCAGGAGGCTTTGGATAATGGGGCCTGTGGGTGTGGGTGTGTCTGCCCCTGTTGGCTGCTGCTTTACGGCAGAGGTTCCCAACTCCAGTCCTGCGGTGCCAAACATTGTTCGGGTTTTCATGCTGTCCCTCATGAATATGCATGAGATACATCTGCATACCATGGGGGTGGCGCATAGATATACAGCACAGGCATCTTTATCAGAGGCAGCATGGAACCGGAATGGTGTTTGGCCCTCCAGGACTGCATTTGGGAGGCTCTGCTCTAGGTAATGTGCATGTTTATAGTGTCTGTGCTCTGTAGGGTAAACTGTAGGTGTCTTGGGCATTTCTACGTCATCTGCAATAAAGGTGCTGTCTGTATTAGCACGGTGGCGACTGGGTTGGCTGGAACCACAGCTGGGACTTGAACCTGTGACTCTCTGCTTCTGAATAAACTGGGTTTGTGCACTGCACCACCTTGTTGTCACAGAGTCAGTACATTCCTTGGTGATACCATGACTGTTCGTCAGACAGGGCCTGTCTGTTGCAGTACACGGCACCCACCTACACAGGGCTAGGCCATAGTCTGCTCTGGGCAGCTGCCGCTGCCCCCTCCACCACCAGTATCCCTCAGCCACCTTGCTGACATGCCCTTCTGCTGGTGGTGCTGGTGGTGCACAGTCTCAGGCCATCCAGTGTGCAGGTAGGCGGCTGCCTATGGTGCGGGTTCTGGGGTAGGGGTGCCTGCATAGGTGTCCACGCTTCCCCCCAGCACCGCCTGCCAATGTTCCGTGCCCTTGGGGGTAGCTGCTGGGTACTATCCCCTGTGACACTGTGGGAAACACAGTCATGCCCATGTTGGGCCTTCAGTAGTTGCTGTCTGGCTGCTCTGCTGCTTCAGCATTCGTATGGGCCACCTAGGCATCGCCCTAGTCTGCACTGTGGCCCAGCTGCACCACAGCATGTGCCACCTGCAGCCCTCTGTATCCCCTTCTCCGGCATCTGTCCAGTTGCCGTTCCGACATGCCCGCCCTGATGTTGCGGGACATGTGCACGCCATACGAACCCTGTCCAATGGTGGGGAAAAACCTGAGCAGCGCTATATCACTGTGGGCTCATTCACCTTGTATGGGGGCGGAGTATAGACCCTTCCACGATTTATATCTGTTCTATGGAGCTTACTCAGGGGGGGAAGGGTTGATGTTTCTCATTGCTACCACTATTGGCCAGCTTGGTTATGGTCTTTTTCCAGTTTGTTGGGGTCATTTTCAGTGTTTATGTGCCCTTTTGTTCTGTGCACATGTATCACACTTATCACTTTTTTTAGGTTTCCCTGTCTGGGCTGTACATTACTGACACTTAAATGGTTTCTCCACCCTGTAATGTGCATTTAACGGCAGGTTTTCATTCGCGTTGGAATTGAGCTCTTAAGATCAGCGCGTTAGTGTGAAGGGAGCCTCTCCCCGCCCACTCTCCGCCCATTGACCCCTTCTCTCCGCCCTCTCTCCACCTTCTGCGGTGTTTTACCGCGCCGCGGGAGTTTACGATCGTTAACTACGGTTAACGCGCGTTATGTAACGTTAACGATCGTAAGCGTGTCATAACACACGTTATGATGTGCTTACAATCGTTAATGTCACATAACGCGCGCTATTTACGATTATCGCAGTTTAGTAAACATACCCCATAGTCTGACCACCAAGTACATAATCAATATATAGCTCTATCCTTTTCAACAAAATTTAAAGAGTACATAGGGGGTTATTCTGATTCATGTTTAGTGGTGATATACATATGGGTTGGACGTATATCCCCGCCAAACGCCAAAGTGCTGATTCCTGTCATGGAGCTTTCTGCACTTACTGCAGAGATGTGCAGGGGGTTCTGGATGGGGGCGGGAGTTGGTGGGCTGGAGGAGGAGTGAGGGGGGAGTAGGTGGGACCCTGACCCCGGCTGTACAGGGCTGATTCTGGTGCCGGCCCTGTACATCTTGGATCAGTGATCCAGATCGGGGACTTATTCCACCTCGCAGGTAGAATAAGTCCCCCCTGACCTCGGTGACCAGTTAGCCGGAATGCAGGTGAGCAGGGCAAGAGATTCCCTGCAGCTCGATCCCAGCCTCAGAAGGCCCGATTCAGGGTCAGGTGGCAGGAAACAGGACTTTTGTTGTGGTGTGGGCAATTGAGGCTCCATGGCGATGGGACCGTGGCTCCATCAGAACCTGGCTGGGCTAGCCGTGGAGTCTTCTGGATATCTAGCAGAATGGAATCGGAGCACATCCGGGATGTCCAGGCCTTATGCCCCAATTCTGCTCCTGTGGGCCATCTAGCTCCTGCGGGAGCAGAATCGGGTGCATATCCAGGCCATCCAGATTTTGGACATCCAGACATGCCCCGATCAGAATTGGCCTCATAGTCTTTTAGAAAGGATAATTTTATATTTTAAGAGGCAGGTTTCTTGTGATGCATTACAGCTTGGCTCAACACAAAATGGCTGAGTAACAATGTGAAATGGTCAGGGGTCTCCTTCCCCAGCACAGTACAAAATAATGAAGCATAACAGAAGGAGAGCAAAAGATCTAAAAACCACAGTTACTTTCCCAAGGCACAGCACAAAACAAGGTACATCAGAGAAACATAAAAAAGTAAAAGGAAATGGCAGGAGCTCTTTCTTGCAATGATATAGTATTTATTGAACCAGAATTAAATTGTAGAGAAAAAAATAGAAAACCTTACCCAGTGAGAAGCACGTATTTGAAGGACAAGAACTTAGAAACATTTGAGTTTCAGCTATTCTGTGATGCTCTCTGTGGGTAATTTAAAGCATTTTGAAGGCACTAGGCTAATATTTAGTAATACACTTTAGTTCCTCCTACAATTAAAGCTCTGCATGCAACTATAGTACACCTGCCACCCAGAGCACTTAGATTCAAGAGAAAAAAAAAAAACAACGCAAGAAAAACTGTGAAAATAAAAGCAGAATGTCTGGCAGATTTTGTGCAAACAGCTGTAACAAAGAGGAAAGAGACAGAAGGTGGTGAGCAGAAATGTAAAACAGCCAAAGAAATGTAGTAGATAAAAAGAGAAAATGCTGGACATTATGGCAATGTCATTACCATAGACTGTCAACTGAGCACATTCTCGCATGTTTACTAAAACGAACTGTGGGTGCATCATAAGCTTAAATTAGCTTGGGAGGTGATGGAGACCCACGCTAACTGATGGGGTGTGCCTGACAGTTGCTGGGGGAAGATTGACCTCACCATTCTAACTGGCCGGTTCATCTAACAAGGTTGCCAGCCGTCGAGGAGGTGAGAAGTGCACAGATGCTAATGCAGCAATCGCAGATAGCATGCACCAGTGACAGCTGCACTAAAGGCGATGCGCTATCAACACCCAACTCCACACCTAATCCGACGGGCACTGCTCCTTCCAGCACTAATGCTTAACATCCTACTTTAAGCATGAAAGATGGTGCCTATGAAGGCTTTATTATACAAAGACAATTAGGCACCTATGTAGGCAGTTTTTTATAAAGACAAGTAGGTGTCTACTTAAATGTATGAACTACTAGTGTTTGAGTGTCAGAAATCATGCCTTACGTTAAGACACAGATATTTACACTGTCTCTAGGACTGGTATTAATGCCTACGCCTACACTTTGCAAGTATCCAGATAAATTATAGTACATTATAATCAATGTGCCTACTTGCATGTTCCGCCTGCTCTCCATGCAAATTATGCACATGGCATGCACATGGGAGAATCAACACGCATACTTTTTAGTTGGATGCTATTTTACAAGAGCTCATTTACATGTATGTGTGGCTACATACAAGTGGAAATTATCAAAATACTCCCATTTACAAGCCTACTTTCATGCTTAAAGCAGGCACCTCCTTATAAAACACCCCCATGGCGCTCCAGATAAAGAACGCCAATCTCCAGAGCTAGATGCTGATTCAAACTCCTTTGCAGTTTGTAAGTCACCCAAACTTTCCTGTGCACCAGCAACACTTAGGGGTCCTTTTACTAAAGGAGATTATGGTGTTGCATCTAGTTCACAATAGCACCAAAATCATAGTGTGTTAGGTGCAACAACACCACATTCACTGTCAGTAGTATGGAAACATGATATCAACAGTTAATGTAGTGCACCCTTCCCTAATGCAGGCCACAATTCTAGATGTGGCAAAAAGTCCACCAGCACTAATTGATTACCTTGGAGTTAGCACAGATATGCTGACAGCAAGGCAATCACCCCTCCCACTATCTACTCCTAACCCACCCACTTGTATTCTCAGTGCCTCATGGACAGTTACTACTCGAATCCAGTAATGGACCATTACTGTTAACTTGTGTCCTGGCACCCATGCTAACATTCTTACTGTCTAAGCTTATAGCTGTGGCAATGGAAGGTTATGTGACTTGCCAACCAATGCCATTTTGAGATAGACAGTCATTAGGAAAGGAGCAAGTGAAGCTTTTAACTTCCCCATCACTCCCTGGACCTCCTTGGATTGAGTTGGGATAGAAACATAAAGAAACAGGACAGCAGAAAAAGACCACATGGACTATCTAATCTGCCTGTCTATCAACTACAATAGTGCCCTTTTTTCCTTTAGAGATCCTCTGTTTGCCCCATGCTTTTTTGAATTCAGATATTGTTCTCAAATTCAGATGCTATCCTCAGGACGATGTCATGCAAACTTTAACTAAGGGAGTAAATGAGCCAGAGCTAAATTTCACATAAAAACTGTGCTGTGGACATTTTTACAGGTTAATACATAGGTCCGTTAAAATGGTTTAAGGGCTTAGTTATTAAATAGGATGCACAGAGAATGCTCTTACCGTAGGTAATAGAGTGGTTTACAAACAAAATATGAGTCTGCTGGGAAATAGAAAGGAACGCCAAATATAATAGACAGGAAAGTAAGAGCACAGACAGATAGGGAAATTTAGGGAAACAGGGTGGAGGAGAGACAGCAAGTATCAACGAGGGGGCGGAGAGAGGGGAGAAGTAGGGGGGAGGGAGGTCATAGGCGTTACAGAATAGGTGAGTTTTGAGCCTTGCTTTAAATGTTTTGTGGGAGGGCTCTAGGCGGAGGGCAAGGGGGAGTGAATTCCAGAGCTGGGGACGCAGAAAGAAAAAGGCAGAAGAGCGTGTTGATTCAAGATGAGCCTGGGATGGCTAATACTACTATTAGTATTAGAAACATAGAAACATGATGACAGAAAAAGTCCACATGGCCTATCTAGTCTGTCCTTTCATATCAACAACTACAACAGTTCCCTTTTTACCTTTAGAGATCCTCTGTGTTTGTCCCATGCTTTTTTGAATTCAGTTACTGTCCTCATCTCTACCACCGCCACTGGGAGACTATTCCACGGATCCACCACTCTTTCCGTAAATAAATATTTCCGCATATCACTCCTGAATCTATTCCCCTTCACCCTCATCTCATGTCCCCTCATAGCAGAACTTGCTTTCAATTGAAAGAGGCTCTCTCCCTGAACATTTATGCCATGGAGATATTTAAACATATCAATCATATCACCTCTATCCCGCCTTTCCTCTAAGGTGTACATATTAAGATCCCTAAGTCTGTACTCATATACTTTATAATGAAGACCACTAATCATCTTAGTAGCCACCCTCTGCACCGACTCCATCCTGATCACATCCTTTTGAAGGTGCGGTCTCCAGAATTGCACACCATACTCCAAATGAGGTCGCACAAAGACTTATACAGAGGCACTATCACCTCCTTTTTTCTGCTAGCCATTCCTCTCCGTATGCACCCAAGCATCCTTCTAGCTTTTGCTGTCACCTTTTCTACCTGTTTAGCTACTTTAAGATCATCAGACACAACCACGCCTAGGTCTCGTTCTTCTTTAGTGAACAAAAGTACTTCACCCCCTATACTATATTGCTCCCTTGGATTGCTGCAGCCCAAATGGATGACCTTACATTTTTTAACATTAAATCCCAGCTGCCAAATTCTAGACCATTCTTCAAGCTTAGCTAGATCCCTCCTCATGTTATCTACACCTTCCTGGGTGTCTACTCTATTGCAGATTTTGGTATCATCCGCAAAGAGGCAAACCTTACTCGACAGCCCTTCCGCTATATCACTAACAAAGATGTTAAACAGAATCAGACCAAGGACAGATCCCTGGGGCACATCACTGGTAACATCCTTCTCCTCAGAGTGAGCTCCATTTACCTGTACTCTTTGTTGCCTCCCACCCAACCAAATTCTAACCCAAGCAGTAACTTTAGGGTCCATCCCTAGGGTTCTCAGTTTGTTTATAAGTCACCTGTGAGGAACAGTGTCAAAGGCTTTACTGAAATCCAAATACACCACATCTAGGGCTCTCCCTCGGTCCAACTCCCTGGTCACCCATTCAAAGAAATCAATCAGATTTGTCTGACAAGACCTGCCTCTGGTGAATCCATGCTGCCTCGGATCCTGTAATCTGCTGGATTCCCGAAACCTCACTATTTTCTCTTTCAGCAGCGTATCCAGTAATTTATTCACCACCAAAGTTAAACTAACCGGCCTGTAGTTTAGTAGTGCTAATACTACTATTACTGAGCATTTGTATAGCACTACAAGACATATGTAGTGCTGCACAGACATGGTTCTTAGTTTGTTACTCCAGCCACTAAGCTACTCCTCCACTCTAGTCTACATTAACAGGATGGCCTAGCAAATATTTATATCTTTACAGCATTAACCTTACATGGACTTATAGACAGAAATATTTACTTGACATAGGAATACAATCTATCAAATATGATCAGAAATGTTACCCAACCTCATATATTAGCCATGACACAAGGATGTATTGAATATTTCAACAAACAGGACCACAATTGATAATATATATAATTTTTATTTAATGAAACAAAATGTACTTTATTTTTCAAAACACTTCAGTGTTTAGTAGAGTCTAGGGTTCTTTAATTTTAAGTCATTTTTGTCTTGCATCCAAGAAATATAGTCAAATATTGACCCCCAACCCCTGTGTATGCATTATCATACAAAGGGGCAAGAGAGCGAATGAACAGCACTCTCATTATCCCATCAGAATTCTGTAAGACTAAACAATGCACTAGCAACAGAGCATTTGAATATATTTCTGCAATGCTCTGGAACTCATTACCAGCTAGCCTCCAAAATATTACAGACCTATCCTCCTTCCCAAGAAAACCCAGGGGTTGCTGACTTAACTGCAAAAAAAAAAAAAAAAAAACAACCCCACAACCAACTATGGTATGACCCTCTTCTTGACACTAGTTTTAAATATATTCATTTCAGCTTTTAATAAATTTTAGTGTGTTGAAAGGTATGGATGAATATACCCCCAAATTGTTAAATGATGATTCTAATGTCCTAGCATTGAAAGAACTCACCAGTTGTTCATTAAATTACTTTATTGGGCTGATTCCACAGTGAGTATTTTTTAAGCACCAGCCATGTCATCAAAAATGAAACCTGATATTTAGTGCCAGAATCTGGATAGTGGTCAATGCCAAATATCTGGTTTCAGCTCTGATTGTCAGCACTATCTTGATAGTGACAATATGCAGCCAATATCCAAATAAGGCTTCTTTTTTCATTACATAATTTTATGCAGTTTCTTATCCAATTAGCAGTCTTAATATTGCTGCTAACATGATAACCCCAAACTCTGCCCCAGCTCCGTCCATGGACCTCCCCCACTCTATCTGGATAGTGCCATGGCACTCAGGGGAAATACTCAGTGAATAAGTACTTTTCAATATTGGGTCCTAATGATTTCCTGGTCATGGATTTTCTATACATGAGTCTTCAGAGAAATATATGAGGAAGTAGATAAGGGATGGGAAGGGTCTAGACGACTAATAATTCTTTTCATGATTATGTGGGCTCACATGAATTTTTGAGTGATAAAATGGGGCCATATTAGATAAAATCTAGGAAGCTCTAGATTAGTGAATCTGCTAATCCTTCAAAAATATTTACATTTTGGATCTATTAGAGATCACTAGAAAAACAGATAATCAATGCAGATAAGGACCATTAGGTCCTTCCTGGTGCAATGCCATTGATCCAAGCTAATCTCTGGCTTTTTCCTCACTTCTTTGCAACTAGATTTCACTTAACTCATGCTTTCTTCAGTCCCATTACTGATATTAAGGCACATTTTACAAAGGATGTCCAAGTGCAATCTGGAACGTCAAAGCCAGAACTTTTGGAAAAAAAAATCGTGCAAGTTCAGGCACGATTTTACAAAGGTGGATGTACCTGATATGGACGTCTATGGAGACATCTATATAGAAGTCCCCAGAATAGCATTTCAGAACATGAAATGATATCATGAAAGGCGGTATATAAGAAATGTTAAATAAATAAATAAAAATAAATTAGCATAATAGTTAGAGTAGTGGGTTAGGAACAGAGTAGCCAGGGCTCAAATCCCAGTGTGGAACATCGTTTCTACATGCTGGATATTTTAAGGCCTAAACAAGCACTTTCCTGATGCCTATTCATGCCTGGACAAGTCTAAATGTGGATGTCCCTATAGACATCCCTGACATTTCTGAAATCAAATGGGGATGCCTAAGTCCATTGTACCTTCCTAGACATGCCTTCACCATATCCCATGCCTACTTCCACGTCCCCACACTGCTCACTGTATCTTTAAAAGACATTTGAAAAATGGATACAGAAATGTCTCTGTGATTTGGACATGCACATGACTAAAACTTTTAAAATGACCCCCATTGTCTCTTAATGAAATTTGAAAGCTATAAAACCAGCAAAAGAAAAAGAAAAGTTTTTCCCTTGCACATTCCCAATGTTTCAGTAAAACAGGCAACAAAGCAAAGCTACATGAAACTTAGGGGTATGTTTACTAAACTGTCTTATTGTGCGCTCTGTGACATTATCGCACGATAAGGTACCTTAGCATGCGATAACGCGCGCTGTGGCGCTCAGCGGCGCTCAGCGGTGCAAACGAGCGCTGAAGGTGGAGTAAAGGCTCCCTGAGGGCGGAGGAAGGCTCCCCAGGGGTGGAGAGAAGGGGTCAATGGTTGGAGATTGGGAGGGGAGAGGCTCCCCGCACACTAACGATGTGAAATTCGAGGCTCAAAACTAACGCCAGTGAAAACCTGGCATTAGAGCTGATTTAAAGGGAAGAGAAACCATTTCTGTCAGCAATGTACAGCAAAATCAGGGAAACCTACAAAAAATGTGATAAGTGTGATACATGTGCACAGAACAAAAGTGCAAATAAACATTGAAAATGACCCCAACAAAATATTAAAAAAAAAATAACCAAGCTGGGCAATAGTGATATTAATGGGAAACATCAAAAATCATTCCCGAGAAGGTTCCAAAAAAAAGATATGAATTGTGGAAGGGTCTGCGCTCCATCCCCATACAAGGTGAATGATCCCACAGTGCAATTGCGCTCATCAGGGTTTCCCTCTCCATTGGACAGGTTTCCTATGGGATGCACATGTTCCACAACAGCAGGGCGGGCATGTCGGAATGGGCAACTGGACAGATGCTGGGAAAGGGGACACAGAGGGCTGCAGACGGCACATGCTGTACTGCAGCTGGGCCACAGTGCGGACTAGGGTGATGCCTAGGTGGCCCATAGGAATGCTGAAACAGTAGAGCTCTTCAAGGCTGCAGTTTGCATTCTTGTTTGCTCTCTCTTTTATCTTCAAGACTTTTCTTTTTCCAGCTTTGCGGGGTATGTTGATTGTTTCCATCATTATTACTATCATCTTTTTGTGTTTTTTTGTGCCTCGTTAATCGACTGTTTTTGTAGTGGTTGGAATCCTGTTTTTTGTACTTGCATGAGATGTGTATGTTTTTTCCCTCCTTTTTTAATTTTGATTTTTGGTTTTGTTTTCAGCTCCGGTGTATTTTTTTGTGAATTTGTTCCTTCGGCAACTTATGGGGACAACGCACAGTGAGTGGAGAGTGAAACTAGCTCCCTGAAGAAGCCGCTGAGGCGAAACATCCGATATCGGGGCTTCCTGCCACCTCTGTCTATCATCTGTTTATCATCTGCAGATAAGTGCTCGGAGTTTTGTTTTTGTTGTCTTTGTTGTTTTGCACCAAGAACTGTACCATGCTGTTTTGAACGCCTGCTGGAAGCTTGCTGGAAGCCTGCCTTTATTTTATTAATTAGGTTGGCTGGAGGTTTTTTTAGACCATTGATGTGATCAGTAGTCTGATCTAGGACATAGGCGTTGCTACGTTGTCTTGACCGACTCGGCTCCTTTTGGTTTTGTATTGGAGATTGCTGAGGTCTTTTTTCCTCCTTTAACAGTAGGCTTTTCTTTGCTGCAAAGGGGTTTATGTTTTTGTTTTTTGTTTATCTCATGCATATGTCCTGTTTTTGTTTTATGGGGGTAGTCCCTTTTTAGTTTTGGCTTACACGTTATCCCCTGGAGAGTTCTGTTTGATAAATAGAGAAACAGTAGAGCAGCCAGACAGCAACTGATGAGGGCCCAGCATGGGCACGAGTGTGCTTCCCACAGTGTCACAGGGGATAGTACCCAGTAGGGACCCCAAGGGCACAGAACAGTGGCAGGCGGTGCTGGGCGGAAGCGTAGACACCTATGCAGGCACCCCTACCCCAGAACCCGCACTATAGGCAGCCGCCTACCCGCACACTGGATCGCCTGAGACTGCACTCCACCAGCACCACCAGCAGAAGGGCATGTCAGCAGGGTGGCAGAGGGGCACTGGTGGTGGAGGGGGTAGTGGCAGCTGCCCAGAGCAGACCGTGGCCTAGCCCTGTGTAGGTGGGTGCCATGCACTGCAACAGACAGGCCCCAGATTGAGCTCCATCATTGCAACCTTTCTGATGTCTGTGGAGTATGCTTCAGGTCTGGTGTCTGACAGTGTTTACCACCCTGGGGAGTGACCCCCAACAGTATTGCATACTATATCCATGCCTGCACTGTGCCCAGGACTGGTGTGGTGGTGGCCAGGGCTGCTAAACACCTCTATAGTAGCACAATGCTGGCATAGGTGTGGGAGTGTGTGTCTGTCTATCCAGTGTGTGGTGACTGCAAACACCCTCCACAGCCCACACTGCCAGCACTGTTGCCAGAATTGGCCTGCAAATGTGCATAATGAGGAGCAAGGTACCATGGGTATAGCCCGGACAGGGTGGCCTGGCTAGGATGCATCTGCACAGGGCATAGGGCACTGGCTGGGACATTGTAGAGTGCCCGGCCACCACCTGCACAGACAGGGTGGCCACAGCATGTTCTGCTGTAAGATCGCTCTCACCCTGACTGAGCAGTGACCACGGCATGGCTAGGTTCCCCCATCGTGTTATGTTGCATTTTTCTCATGTGATATTTATGGGTTCCCTTTTGTGGCCCAGTCTCTGACATATCTGCTTGGTGTTTATGCTGACATCCCAGTTCTGGGTGCATGCATTTCCACCAGGAACATGCACTATGGACCAGCTAGCAGACTGTCTGCAGCTGGTATGTGTCTTGATGGAACACCTTGCAGAGTGCAGCGGCTGAAGGCTCGCTGCAGGGGAATATCAAATAGTGGTGGGGTGCAGCTTAGCATATCCAGGCCTAATGTCTGTCTGCTATTGCTTTATGGATGTGTACAGAGCTGCATTGACTGCCCTGTAGGGTGTCTGTTCCCCAGCAGGACTGGGGTTGATGGTCCCCTTTACTGCCACCATTGCAGGGAGGTAGAATGTGGATCTGTTGGTGGGAGACCCTGTTTACCACCCTCAGCCCCGGAGGAGGAGGGTGGTGGTACATAATCCTCTTATGGGTCCATAAGGGCTAAACCTGACTGAGAAATACCGATATATCCAAGGTGTGTCTGCAGAAACTACCTATCTCACACCTTAGCACTGCTGGGGACCTGGTGCTGGGCGCCCCACCTCACCCTCAGGGTGAGTGCAGTACCTGCACAATGTGACGGTGTGTAGCTACTCTGTGCCAGTACCACACACGGTCAGTTCCCCCTACCAGGCCAAGGTGCTGTGGGGGTGCATACCCCATCTTGTGATCATCTGTAGACTGCTGATTTGCATGTGCAGTGCATCATGGGTATGGGTGGGTTAACCCTATCCTGGTGACCACAGCAGACTGTTTGTGTGGTGACGTGCAGTCCTTCTGCAGCCAGCCAGGGGTTTGCTAGCAGCTATGGAGCTGTAGCCCACTGGTTACTTCACTGCTTTTGGAGCCAGAGGTCATGGGTTCAAACCCACAATGGGGTTATTTGATAGGGCTGTCCAAAGCATTGTCTTTTTTTAATGTACATTAGTGCTGCCAGCAAAACACCCTCAGGGTACTGTAACCATAAGGTGCCTCAGAAGGCGCCCTATAAGGCGCCTTATAGAGCAACCTATAAAGCGCCTTCTGAGGCACCTTATGGTTACAGTCCGTATAAGGTGCCTTATAAGGTGTCCTATGGAGCGCCTTATAGGGGACATTATAGGGTGCCGTGGCGGACAGTGCACTTTATAATGTGCCCTATGGAGTGCCTTATAGGGTGCCTTCTGCGGCACCTTAGGTTACGGCACGTGAGGGTGTGTTTGCTGGCAGCAATAATTAAAATACACATAAAATGCCTCAGGAAACAATACTTACATGTCAAAGCTGATGCCTCAGCCAGCCTTATGCATTAGGTACACTGGGGGATCAAACTCATGACCCCTGTATCATCAGTCAGTGTATTAACCATTGTGCTACACTTCTGTTTCTTTGTTGGATGTCTGTGTGCCTACATAAGATTAGTGCGCGGTAACGCACTTAGCGGCGCTTTGCACGATAATGTGCGCAGCAGCGCACGTTATCACGCGCTAATCCCGTTTTGCTACTTTACACTGAAATGCCCACTCCTTATATGGCAGCCTGCACACTATTGCCGGGCGCACATTAAGACGGTTTAGTAAACATACCCCTTACTTTCTCAGAGATGAAGTAAAGAGAACATGCAGGAATCAAGTTGCATTTTTTGGAGTTTTGTTTAGGGTTATTTTTGGACAGGGCATTTGAAAGATAGTCCATTTTTCCTAGGTCTAACAAGCCCCTTAGGCACGATTCTTCCTCCTGATCCCCTCGTATATGTTCCTTTATGGAGGTGTACATATTAAAAAGCTGTAATTAACAAACAAAAACACTGATGGTTGTTGGTTTGTCCCCTAAAAATATTACTGGCTATGCCTGTAACTCTGCCTTCTTGTTAATGAACAACTCATATAGGCCCAATAGCAAGCTAAGACCTTTTCCTGCTATCACTATATTGTTCACTTACCCTGGTAAGGGATTCTCTGTTCTGTGCATGTGTAGGGAGAAGAGAGAAATTTAGCTTCAAGGTCTTGAGCATAGGACATCTGAAATCTTTCTTCTTAATAGGAAACAAATGGTGTTCCTCTGAACTACTGTTCCATTATAATTGTGCTGGCCAGCTTGTGAAATTGTACTCAATTGTAGATCATGACTATTTTTGCTGGTTTGATCCACATGTACAAGCAAACATAAATGCAGTATCTATGTCCTTGATTCCTTAAATTGAGCATGGGAAAGATTGACACACACAATCCACCATAATATGAGGGTTATTTTTGAAGTCCCATATGCAATTTCTACATGTAAAATGAGGCATTTACACATGTAAGTATTAGTGTATGTGTCTCATATCTCCGCGTGTTAAATGTATCCCCCAATTGTGCTGTGACCACTTTGATTGAAGGATAAGGCGGTATACAAAACTGTCTAAATAAAATAAAATGAAAATAGCATCCACATGGAAATGGTGATTTTAGAAAGGGCTGAATTTTCATGTGCATGTCTTTACTATGTAGAAATTGCAAGGGGTGTATCAGGGGCCTATATAGAGAATGGTCTGGGTGGGTCAAAAATTGAAATGTGCATTCCTCAATTTGTACAATACACGTATATGCTTGCAATGGTCCACGTTGGGATTTACAGCAGTTCCCCGGCACATTCAGGTTTTTAAAACATGCTCATTTCCAGCAGTCCTTTACAGGAAGAGGGATTAAGGGGGTTATCCTCATTAATCCCCTGTGATTTATTTCCCCTCCAAATGGAAATTAGATAAAGTGGCATCTGTATTTCACTGACAGCATTTATACGTATAGGTTTTCAGATCGGCCAACGTACACATGGAGGTTATGAAATGTGCAAGTTGCTGAATTTCCCCCACTGGAATTTTCCCATGTGTAGATTTGCAAAATGTCTTCCCCCAGCTCAGCCTCTCGGCAAATACAATGCACTTCAGCACTATTTTAGAAAAGACTCCACATTTAGCCTGTATGCTGTGGCGTTGATATCTCAATTCTGATCTCTTTGCACTATCTAAAATGCGTCTTCACCTGTGGAGAGCGATGAAATTCAGCTGCTCTCCATGTACTTTATATGTACATCTAGGTCTAGAGGAAAGTTGCACTTTTAAAGTCATATATGTGTATTCAACAAGCCAACTTTGATGCTGAATATATGTACAATGTTACACACATTGGGGGTCATTCTGAGGCACGAATAGCAGGAATGGACATCCGTCCTCGCTATTCATGTCAGCTCCTGTCCCTGTATAACCCCCCGCTGGGGCGGGGAAGGGGCGACAATGGGGCAGAGAGTGGGTGGGCAGTGAGCGGTCGCCAGCCCTGGACATACAGGGCTGATTCTAATGTCAGACCTGAATGTCCAGGGCCAGCGAAATGACCAGGGAAGTTATTCCATCCTAGGGTGGAATAACCTCTCTGGACGTTTCAATTTTGCTGCCCCGGGGGGCAAAAGGGGCTGGGGGGCTAGTGTTAATTCCCCACAGCCCAACCCTGGCCTTAGGAGGCTGGATCAGGTGTCAGACTGTGGGGAATTAACATTTTGGACAGGCAGCCGGCATCGCGGCTTTTAAATGGAACCACAGTTCCATGGCAACATGACGCTATGGCACCGCAGCTCCATTTAAAAGCCCTTGCTAAGCTAACCGGGCAGTGCCTGTACGTGCAGGTCTGTTCGCGATTCTGATCCTGTACAAAGGAAATATACGTCGGGATCGGAATCGGGCCCATTACTTATATACATTTAAGGTCACATGTTTTCCTGTTGCTGAAAATTGTTCTCTCATTAAATTCTTTAGCTTTAAGACTGGTGTATTTTAAAGGAGCAGGCTTTTCCTGGACATCTCCGCGGCCTTCGACTCTGTCAACCATGAGCAGCTCCTGACATGTCTCCAGGAAAAAGGAATCCAGGGTTCAGCTTGGAGATGGTGCAAATCGTACCTAACAGATAGATGGCAGCAGGTACGCATAGGCTCTACGACCTCCAAGTCTTTCCAACAAAAGCATGGAGTTCCCCAGGGTTCTTTACTATCTGCCCTACTATTCAATATATATATGCAGCCCATATGTGCCATCATCCGCTCCTTCAACATCTCCTGCCTGATTTATGCGGATGACATACTTCTCTTCACCCCCTTCACCGTTGATCAACCAGACTTCTCCTCACTGGTAAAATGCTTTGATGCCATCAATGACTGTCTTAACTCACAAAGTCTCAAAATAAATTTCAGCAAGACAGAAGTGCTATTCGTCACAAGAAATCAAACCTTCATCTCTCCGGCAACATTAAAAACAAAAGATGCCGAGCCCCGAGCCGCCCCACCATCCGCTACCTAGGAGTCACACTTGAACAGCACCTCGACCTCAAAGCCCACATAAGCAACACTGTCAAGAAAGTCTACCATAAGATGAGGACAATTCGACATCTCCGACCCTTATTGCAACCAGACGACTTCTGGACAGTCTTCCAGGCGCTAGTAACCCCCCACTCTGACTACGCCAATGTGATCCTTCATGAGCTCCCTAAGAGCACACTTAACCCCCTACAGTTAGCTATGAACGCCTCTGCCCGATTCCTACATGGGGCCTCTAGAAGAGAGCACATCACTCCAATCCTAAAGGACCTCCACTGGCTACCAATCTACTGCCAACTCATCTACAAAATTGCTCTCTTAACTTTCAAAGCCATTAACAATAAAACCTCTGGCTCCTTGACGTCCCTTATCCACCCCACACCTTCATCCAGAGCAAGAAGGTCCTTCACCAACACACTAATAGCCACCAGTGAAGTAAGAAAATGCACTCAGGCAACAAAAAACAGAGCGTTCATGTTCTATGCACCTACCTGCTGGAACAAGCTCCCAGTGTCCATCCGCACAATCACCGACCTTGCACAATTCAGAAAAGCACTAAAGCACCACCTTTTTCTCCTGCACTATACCCAGGCTAACAACACATCCCAACGCGATACAACCTTACGACCCAACTTACACCCCTGTACATAGCTGCAAGGACAACCATGTAACCATAGCCACGCAGCGACTTCCTGCCCATGCTGTATATAGCCTGTATTTACCTCCCCATGGTTATTAACCCAAGTTGTATTTCCTGTTCAATGTAAGTGCGATGCAGGCTCTTCCTGCTCTGCACAATATGTTATCTGTAAACCGCACTGATTTTTAAAAAGTGCGGTATATAAAAGCATTAAATAAATAAAATAAAAAATACATTTTTTTGCAGGTTATAATCCCTTTATTGGACCAATGTATGAACAACGGAAGGCACTGTAGTATGCGAGTTTTCACAGAAAATTATTTTTAACGGAAATAAATCACTACACACACAGCATATTTTTAGCCAGTTTTCACTTGATATTCTACCCATGCTTTATTGATGAGTTACAAATATGATTTGCTTATGCTTTTGTTTTTTAAATTATGTAAACCAAAGGAGCTTTCATTTCCTGGATGCTGCATGTATATTTGGGAATCTTGATAAAACTTTCTGCCTGCTGAAGTCCCTTAGTTTTCAGGCAAAAGTTCTCTAATGTACAATCTCAGCATTATTCTCCTCTAATTTGCGCCAACAGGTAGTTCCAGATTAGAAGAGACAACTGCGTCCAAACTCTTTCTTAAATCTTGTTTCGCAGCATGGAGAAACAAATTGCAAGACAATCGTTCTTTAAATAATCAGGAGAATAAAGTTCAGAATAAAGTATGCTAAAAAAAGAAAAAGAAAAAGAAAATGAAATAAACTAGAAGCCTGCCCCTGACTCCTCTCATAATTCATTGCAATCTACAAACTGTTACCACTTTTTTACTCTAGTCATGCCTGTGCAACTACACAATAACAGTTCAATTTCTAACAGTGGCAATTTAAAATGTAGTATTATACCAGTCAAAATTGTAACTAATGCTCAGCTGTTAACTTCTGAAGATAACCTCATCAGTGGTAAAAATAACAACTTCAATACTCTGATTATATTTATATTGGCCAAATCATTGCCAATCTCCTGGTAATTACAGTACTGTACATATCTAGAATTTGCATACGGTTACAGCATTTGGGTATAACAGAATGTTTCAGTTGAGTATTCCCACTGCTATCACAGATCTTAAGAGCAGGTGTTGGGTGGATAATGACCCAAGATTTCAATCTTGGATTTCTCTCTGGATGCCTGCATTGTTATTGATCACAAGGAACCTTCGATTTGTGGAAAAGCTGTACGACAAGTTCAGTGCTTATTTCTGCAAGGGGATGTGCATATTCTTGCCATTATGTATCTTAATGTTTTGTTAAGATGCAAAATTGGATTCACTTTTGAGCACTGAACCAAACATACAGGGAGCAATTGTGTGTCAATCAACAGCAACCCTGTCATTACCCAGCAACAATGCAGCAGAATAATGGTCACTTCTGCTGTTAGCTTTCTTTCTGAAAGAGTATAGATTACTGCCACTGAAAAGCTGGTTGT